>JAPWFG010000027.1:0-1308084 GCA_028015205.1 Mytilisepta virgata | reverse complement strand
ACATGTATCACATACCTTTTTTTTTGGGGGGGGGCTGGGTGGGGAGGGGGGTCGAGTAGTAAATGGGATGTTGCTGTGATATTTACCCAATAATATTACATTCCTTTTCACATTTATAGTTTCATTTCTGTCTATTCAAAATACTATGAGTTTTACTTGGTTGAGACAACGTTTGCAAGTGTAAGGCACCCATGTGGAATATCCTTTTCTCACATTTCTATGAGTTTGGGACAGTTATATTCCGTGTGAGACACCTGAGTGAGATTCATGCATCTCACATCACATGACCTACCTCGACGTAACAATGCAAAAAACGTCACGTCACAATGCTAAACTTTAGAAAACACACAACTTTGCACAAATGGTACGACAAGTGGAAATTAACATCGCTTCAATTTGAAAACCCCTGAAGCGCAACCTAAAAGATATATTTTTAAAGTTGTGTACCTATGGTTCAAAATCAAAACGCATACGATCTTTTCGAATATAGAATTTATTTTGCACTAGGTCGCCTAGTTTAAGAGAACAAATTTGTGTGTCATGGCGGCCATGTTTATTACCTTTAAATTTCAGCGGAGAAATGTGAGAAAAATAATCGGTCATGGCAAAAATGTGAGATTGGACATTTCGACCCTCGGGTTCACATTTTCTATCATCAGAAACTCGGAAAGCCTCGTTTCTTACTTGAAAATGTGAACCCTCATGTGGAATTGTCCAATCTCACATCTAGACATAGTCTTACATCACGTGACACAAAAAGTAACTTCACAGTACATTTCGTCGACGTCATAATGTCAAAACGTTAAGAAAACATCGTCCTTCCGGGATTTGGACGGAAAATCTCAAAAAGAAATTGCTTATAAAAAGAAAACTACCGGTAATACAAGACTCTCATTTAGAATTTAATTTCAAGTATAAAACCAAATTGCGTATGATCTTTCCGATCATGATGTTAGTTTTTCTTTTGTAGCTAGATTTTTTCCGTCTTGGCGGCCATTCTTACTTTCAATCTATTTCTTTACATTTTTACGGTGTTTAATGAGAGAAAATTTATCATTCATACAGAAAGTTGTATGATAAGGGAATTCACCCTCGTGATCACATTTTTTATGTGACCTCTCGGGTGACCTCTCGGGTGGAATTCCCCTATCCTACATCTCTCCGTATAAAAGATAGTTATAATCTTCCATTGTGTGAAGTTCACCCACATGTATCATTCTTGTATTATGTGATCTCAATCAACCGTTAATCATAATTTCTTTTATAGACTTGTTGGTGTACTGTTTCAATAAAATATATAGTGCATATATTCAAATTATTTGGAAAGTTTTATTAACTACTTACTGCTCTGGTAATGCTCCAGATGTGTCTGTACCTACAGCATCAAAGACCGGAGCAACCAGATCGTGTAGATATTTCTGAAACGAAGAGAACTAAATATAGAAGACTAAATATTGATATTTCTGAAACGGGCAGAACTAAATATAGAATACTTATATTGATATTTCTGAAACGGGCAGAACTAATTATAGAAGATTAAATAGTGATATTTCTGAAACGGGCAGAACTAAATAAAGAATACTTATATTGATATTTCTGAAACGGGCAGAACTAAATATAGAATACTTATATTGATATTTCTGAAACGATCACAACTAATTATAGAAGATTAAATAGTGGTATTTCTGAAACGGGCGGAACTAAATATAGAATACTTACATTGATATTTCTGAAACGGGCAGAACTAATTATAGAATACTTATATTGATATTTCTGAAACGGGCAGAACTAAATATAGAATACTTATATTGATATTTCTGAAACGGGCAGAACTAAATATAGAAGACTAAATATTGATATTTCTGAAACGGGCAGAACTAAATATAGAAGACTAAATATTAATATTTCTGAAACGGGTAGAACTAAATATAGAAGACTAAATATTGATATTTCTGAAATGAACAGAACTAAATATAGAAGACTAAATATTGATATTTCTGAAACGGGCAGAACTAAATATAGAAGACAAAATATTGATATTTCTGAAACGGGCAGAACTAAATATAGAAGACTAAATATTGATATTTCTGAAACGGGCAGAACTAAATATAGAAGGTTAAATATCAAAATTCAACGGAACATAAGACTGTTACATGTAGAATGTAAAAGGTTAATGTGTTCTGGTTTGTGTTTTGTGGTCTTTTATGTTAATTTGTTTTTGCGAATTACATTTGCGAGAATATGCTCATTATGAAACTTTACATTTGCGGAAAAAAATCTTACACTTCAGCGAAAGAAAAAAGATTTCGTTTGCGCGATTTTTCCTGTATTTTCATACGTTTTCATGCATTCATTCACCAAATGCAAATATAAAACGAAATTCATGGTTTTGATCAGTTAAGGTCAATATGATCAGGTTTTGATATGGTACACATAGTTTTGAGATGGTAAATATATTCACAAGTTAATACAACTCACTGGTAATTAGAATAATATATTTTACTTTGAAATTCTTTTAGTTTGTGTGTGTCGTTTAGACAGTGAAGTCGTTTATCATGGAACATATTGATATAATCTTCAAGAGAAACATACCCTCAGTAGGACATATGATCCTTGCTTTGAGATCATTCCTTTGATGAACTGTATGGAATCTATAAAAGCTCTCCAGGGAACACATTTCTTTTCGTTTTTCAAATATGTTGTCATGTCCAATGCAACTTCATAATCTAAAATCTGGGCTCTGTGTAATAAAAAATGGATGGATGAATTATTGTTTAACGTCCATGGCAACCATTAAGTGCATATCAGGACGAGAACATCGCCGCTCCGATTTTTGGACTATATAAAGTTTTTGCCGCTTCATCATTTGTTCATTTTGCAAAAATGCTGAAAATTCGTCCAAAGTTCATCGTTTTTCAAGAAATTAAAAATAAAAATTGTTCGCCTGCTCCTAAAATTTTGTAACAATTTGGATTTTTCCTATATTTTGCAATATTTCAGTTAAAAATTTGGGCCACATGTAAATCTGATCTTCGCTCGAAAAATCTAGTCCTCAAGAAAAAAATTAATTTGCTCGCTCGCATCTATTTTTGACATCCAATGAACTAAAAATCAATTTGGTAATTAATGGGAACTAAATATTATCTATTTTTGAATATGATAAAACATATACAATCCTGTATATGTCGCACATTAGAGCAATTATTCTTTCATGCTTCGGTTATATTCCCAAAGAATTTCGGTGATACTCGGCAATTTCCGGTAAGCATATAGATTCTTACATTGAACCAGTGGAGTATCGGCTTTATCTAATCGAGATAGATGAATTATCGAATTTTAATAACGAACCTTTTGGTGTTAACTACACAGTTCTAAGGTCAACTGATAAAATAACGTAAAATATAACCAACAAACAAAGCCTTTTCAAAACCAAATTGTCTTGTTTGACATATAGAAATTGAAAAAAAATCAAAACATAATTATTCCAAAAAAGAGATATAGCAATGTTATTGTTTACAAAAGATTAATGTAATTACCTTGCAAGGTTTAAAGCATCCCCAATTAGTCCCGCTCTATTAGCTTCTGGAAATACCTTAAATTTAAATATATACATTTCTAAATATAACTGTAACTGATTAATATAGAAAAATGAAATTCCAAATGAAGTTTGTTTGTTTAGTGCGGGTTTTACGCCGTTTTCAGCACATCTGGCCATTTCGCGGCGGCCAGTTTTTATTGGTGGAAAAAGGCTGAGTACCCGGACGGAACCACCGACCTGCGATAGGAAAATTGGCAACCTTGTCAATTAAGATCGGAGTCGAACACACCCCGCCACAAGTGAGATTCGAATTCACAACCTCATCGTTGACAGACTAGTGATCATTAGTAGTTATGACGAACTACCTAGACCACTTGGCCACCGAGTCTCCCCAAAAAAAAGTCAAAGCAGTTTAAATAAAAATCTTTGATACCAATTTTGATGCACAAGATGTGCACATTTCGTTGATTTACGATCCATCAGTTGTGCTCATGGCCTAAAATATTCAAAACCAAAACAACAATCCAAAACTTTTGAAATACGCTCTTAAATGACTTTATGGGAAAAATTAGACGGGTATTTTCTGACGCATTCATCTTTTATTATCAATATATAAAAATGTTTATCTATTAATTTTTTTTTATTTTTTTTGTTACGTTATACAGAAAATTTTTATGAAGGATATTTTTCAAAAAAAGCAGACTGATAGCCGATTAAACGTAACTTTAAAATGACAGAAATCATACATAACTATTGGCTTGATGGCATTATCATTTATTAAATCAGAAGTTAATATCAATACACAGAAATTAAAACTTATTTGATTTTTGACATAAAGGGACAAATCGAAAACTGGAAAAATCGCCTGTAATTTCAATTTCCACTAAAAAATTATGGTGCTATAGATTTGACTGTGAATTACTGAAAGTCCCGTAAACACAAATGTAAAGACACACAAACATTATTAAAGAGTGACTTACTGTGTGATCCTTATTCAGTTGAGCTGCCAATGACTGCCATATTGATAGCTCATAGTTTATTCTGTAAAACCCCGTATAATAAATATTTCCCAAGATCCAGTTACTGTTCTGTTGGGGAATAATCGCTGCAAATACAACACATCATTCAGACCATTACACAGGAGTTGTATAAACTGCATTTTGAAATTCGTCTTTATAAAGTTTTTATAACCTTGTCCTGAATTGGAAGGCATGTGCTAGTCACCCGTGACAGATCACGGAAGCTCAGTCAACAGAGCTGCTCCCTCAGATGGCGGATAGGGAATACCCTCTTGTTGGGGGTTTGTCAGGTAATAACGTGACCGCGGACTATAGCGGGTAACGTGTTTGGAGAATGTCACGCTCCCTACACGCTAAGACCCCTTCTGTAGTTTTAGAAAAAGAAAAGGCTAATGGCCGCTACAGAATTACACGAGCCTATCCAACTATCCTTGTTTTACAGTGGGAGTCAAAAATGGTTTCCCTTTGTGTCCCGTTCAACTACTATTTTAATTGTGTTTGATAAATGTTTGAATTGGATATCGTTCCGAAGAAGCATGAAACATGAAATATTTGCCACTGGACGTTAAGGAAGCAACAAGCAATCAATCGAAGGCATGTGCACGCTTTCGCGGCAAAACCGGGTCTCATCAGGCAAACATCGTTGTCATGACAACCAAAGTAATTGAACCAGGATATATCATGGTAATATTCTAAACCATGAAATTATTAGACCAGGATTTATCAAGGAAACATTGGTATCGTGATTATGAAAATTACTAATCCAAGTTTATCATGGAAGCATTTTTATCATGTCCAAGTAAAATTATAAAACCAGGATTGATCAGGAATTCTAACATGACCTGCTTCAAATCCTTTCAGTCTACATCAGTCTTTTGTATTCTACGATTTGTTTGATCGTATTTTTACATTAATCCAAAGGTAATCATGTCCATTTTCATACACAACAATGCATTAACTAAATATATCATGAAATTTTATCTTTTCAAGTACATGTAAAATATAACATTTACGTCTGGCTTGATTTTTTTTATGAAAACCTACCTGAATCCATATCCAGCCATACCAGTGAGAAATTAGAAGGATCTGCATGCTCTTCGGTAATGTACGTAAATGGTATAACCCATTTGTAGCTGAAAAGTGAAAAATAACAAAGAAAAAGATAGACAGATAACCCTTCGTCCCATTTTTCGTTTTATGAAATAAAATAATAAACTCTATACATGTTTCCTTTTCTTTAAGAATACTAAATATTGGTAAAAGAGTACTGAATCGACAAAACAGTGGAAAAATCTATTAAAATTCGAGAAAAATAAATGGAAATGGTGAGCTGTTAAAGGGGCATAAAACGACTTAAATGTACAAAATACACAGATCGAACAAAACCAAATACAAAATCATAAAAAAGTAAAAATTGTCCAACGTTTCGACCAATATGGCCTCGATCACGAGCATGAAAAAATTAAAAGATGTTGACTCTTAGTAACCCAGAGAAAGACTGAGTCCATTAAGCTCAAAATCAAAAGGCAACACATAGTAATGAGAATGGGCCATCTCGTAAATATAAAATTCATTTAGGGAATATAATAAGGAATGGAAACGGGTAATGTGTCAAAAAGACATCAACCCGACCAAAGAGTAGAAAACAGCTCAAGGCTTGAGACATGCGCAAAAATGCGGCGAGGTTAAACAACCCTCTCCCTGTAGCCAGTGTGGAAAAAAAACACACAGCGATACGTACAGTAAAACTCAGTTCAAAAGATGTCCGAATCCGATGTTAAAAAAGGTTACAGAAGAAACTAAAGGTAGGGCTGTCGGAACGACAACTATACCCGTACCCCACATTTATTTGTAAACAAACATTCTTAACATTTTCAGTTCCATTGCATTGCAGTTTGTATCTATAACAAATAACCTTTGCAGAGATATATCACAACCCAATTTTACTGTAGTCTAACTTTTTGGCCTCTTTTCCATTTTTGGCCCTTTAAATCCTCAAAATGTAAAATAAAAGCATGCTTAGCATTACAGTTTGCATCTGTAACGAATAACCTTTTCACAAATATATCACAACCCACTTTTACTATAATTTAACTATTTGGACCCTTTTAGGGACCTATAGCCCCTTAAACTGAAATCCACAAATTTCTTCAATTTTCTTTTCTTTAAAAACATTTTTAGTAATTATGGTCTTTTTCTGTTTTGGCCCTCTCGCCCCCTTTAAAAAAATTGGAATTCTAAAACCTTATTGCGCATCTACAGTTGGTAAGCAACAATATGGCAACAATAAAAATGATTTAAATTCAAAGATGAAATAGGAGTTCGCGTCACAAGGCTCTTTGTCTATTTTGGCCCTTTTTGGTGCAGGATACAAAACCCTGACGTGGGATGATGGCTAAACAGATACACAGTTTACAACTGACGTTAGGAAAAGTGCTGAATGTATTGCTACCATTATGCAATATCTCGACACTTACTTATACATACTAGGAGCTCCTTGACTAGAATTTCCATCTAATAAAAATCGCTCTTGTTGAAGGAGGTAATTATCGCCATCACACGTGATCGTTATGACAGGATAACCCATTTGTCTTGTCCATGTGTTCATTATATATTTTATATCGTACATGTGGTCAATCGCCTGCAAATAATAAACATATATACGTGATTGGTCAATCGCCTGCAAAATTATAAAGTTATAAATGATTGGTCAATCGTCTGCAAAAATATAGTTATAAATGATGGGTCAATCGCCTGCAAATAATAAAGTTATACGTGAGTTATGGTTGATTGGTCAATCACCTGCAAATAATAAAGTTACATTTATAAATGATTGGTCAATCGCCTACAAATCATAAAGTTATAAGATATTCGTCAATCGCCTGTAAACAAAAAAGCTTTATTTGACTTTTGACATTAATCGTATTCTACTTACGAATACAATCTAATTTTGTTTTTCTACGCAACAACAGTTGAAAAAATAGACAATACCCAATAAGTTTTCCCTATCACACATGATTTTTACTTTAGAATTTTAGGCATATAGCTGTTGTAAACGTACCTCAGAAAATGTATCCCATAATTCATCCATTTCTGCATTCTTGAACTGGTACCTCGTAACATACAGCTACAAAATATTCGATGTTATGAAGAAACTCGCAGTCAAAGCATACCCAAACAAAAGTGTGAAAGAGTTGGGGATTGATATTTACGCTATATCAAAATATATGAAAAGATACACAATTTAATTTAGTAACACTGGGTCAATGTCACTGCTGGTGTCCTCGAGGGCATTATCAGCCCATTAGCCAGAATTTTTGTCCTGGCATGATTCATTACTTAAATACCTTTAAATGTTCCGTTCAAAATTTGACCAAAATTTACCAGAAATTTCTAAGGCTCTTCCTTTTCATGCAGAGGCTAACCCTTAGCTGAGTTTGGGATCCTGTTTGTTTTGTTTTGGGTTTGATCCTTGTGCTTATTAATTCATCATTATAACTTTAAACGGATTTCCAACATTTTGATCTCGAGCACTGCTGATGAGATGGCCATACATCAAATTTATTCGGTATTTTGTGATACATTTTATTTTTCATTCAAAATGCCTTAAAAATATTATAAATATATAAAGTATAAATATTATATCTATGTGTACTATTTAATCGTGTTCTTAATCATGACTGTTTTATTTTTCATCATTGATTTGTATAGTATGTGGGAACTGATGGATGGATGGATGGATCATTGGATCATTTTTTGACGTCCAGTGGCAATTCTCATATGGATACAAGGAAGAGAACATGTTGATGTGATATGAATATGAACCCTGCTTTGTACTAAGCCGACACGCTCAGTCGGATATTTAACTAGATAAGGAAGACATTCTCATGGAAAATCACTGTAATTTTGAAACATCCCGAATACTTACCCTTAAACCTTGTTTAAAGTCTTCCCATCCTACGAATGCCAGTAACATACGGAGGACTGCCATTCCCTGAAAATCATGTAAAAGTATATTGATATGGAGGCTGAGAAGAGTGATAAGTAGGCTCTTCGATTGTTATCTTATTGGAATTCATTAAACTTCTTTTATCAATTTAAACATATTTACTAATCGCCAGCTCGTGCAATACAATATTGTGCTTGGAACAATATTCAATAATATGGACACAATAACCCTATATTATTAGGCTTATGCATCTGTCCACCGTTTCAGAGTATTCATTTAATCCCAGCAATACGATTGGCTGAAACGATTCACGTGGTTAGAATGAAGAATCTTTCAACTACAAACTGATACCGGGCTAGGAATTCAAATAAATAAAAAAAAAATAAAAATTCTGTGAATAATGTATACGAAAAATTGCTGTCAGGTGTTATTATAAGAATTGTCTGCTTCTATTGGTATTTTCATAGGGCTGTAAAAGCTAACTTTGTGCACATGTTTAGTATGAAAATTTCCTTCGAACAACGCTTTTACAAATGAAGTACAAATGAAGCATTCCATACCAACATAAAACACACAAAAGAAGCATTCCATATTAAGACAAAACACATTGTGTAAATAGTAATGACAATTTATCAGAAAATAATACTAAAAGTAATTATACTTTGCGATTGATCTGACTTCGTTTTACGAAAATATTTTACATTTTCTTTATTGTGAAGGTACCGTCTTTTAATCTTTACAGTAGCAACAGATACATGTATTTCCATTGGTAGTTATGGATTTTTCCATTGATAGCAGTGGATTAAAGTATTTGCAGAGCTGTAAATGGGGTTCACAAGAGCAGCTCCAAGTTAAAGTTAAAGTTCGTCAAGTTACACCAAGTTACATCAATTTCAGGTTTGCCGATGGCCTTTTTCCCGAAGAAAAAAGACTTCGTGTATATTTTTCAATTCTAAATTGACAAAGATTTACCTTGCTGTATGATATGGTATCAAACGTCTGTGCAATATCATCAGGAGTGCTGATTGGAGTCGATACCGGATGTGACGTAGTTAAAGCGTCTTTCAACATCACTGAAAATACTTCCTTCACTACCACGTGCAAGTTAAACTGGAAACAGATAATTCGAACATATCTTGTACATTGCATTGGTATCATAGAATATATTTTACTACCACTGGCTTTTGTACTGCAAGTCAACTGGGAGGTATGAATAGTTAGTTTCTAGTAATTCGATACTAGCGTGGAATTTAGGCTTTAAATTCACTCATAAGGCATAAAACATTCCTTTGGCTTTTTGGCTTTATTGTCGTTTTCGTATTTGAACCTGTTTTTCAACATTTTGTTGGGCTATTTTGAGGTTTTCGGTATGTTAAACCTTGAACAGAACTGCTTTGTCGTGATTAAAAAAAAATTGCATATCTTGTGGATAATTATTGGTTAATTTTAGTTTAAAATGAAAATTTTTTGTCCTCGTGCAATCAAAGGTTCATTTTAGTTTAAATTGAAGCATTTTTGTCCTCGTGCAATCAAAGGTTCATTTTAGTTTAAATTGAAGCTGTTTTCTCCTCATCTCTTGTAATCAAATTTCTTTTTTTTTACACAATAAAACCTTTTCTGTAACATTTAGTGGTAAAAAGTTCGAAATAGCTAATGTTATTCTATTTGTTATTTTGTCTTGTCGACTCTTACAAAATAGATCAAGCTTTTTCATTTTCCTCATTCGCAACTAAAGGTCAAACATTCACTCACATTGTCTCTATGAGAGTAGATGTGGTTCATATCAAATTACACCAAAAGACTAGCAAAATTTGACTCTAAATAAATCTTAATATTTATCTATTTATTTATTTATTTGTTTATGTATCTATTCATTTATTTATTTATTTCTGTATTTATTTATTTATTTATTTATTTATTTATTTCTGTATTTATTGATTTATTTATTTATTTATTTATTTATTTATTTATTTAATTCTGTATTTATTGATTGATTTATTTTTTATTTATTTCTGTATTTATTGATTTATTTATTTATTTATTTATTTAATTCTGTATTTATTGATTGATTTATTTTTTATTTATTTCAGTATTTATTTAATTATTTATTTATTTCTGTATTTATTGATTGATTTATTTATTTATTTGTCAAAATAGGATAAACTCTTACTCACAATATCCAAAATTTATTTATTTATTTATTTGTCAATAAAGAATACATATTTACTCACAATATCCCAGTCAGGATAGATGTGGTCCATAGCAAAGTACATCAACAAACTGGCGAATCCTTCATTCAGCCATAAGTCGTCCCACCATTTCATCGTCACCATGTTACCAAACCACTTGAAAAAATAATTATTCTAAATGTTAATCTTATATACTTTTATTGCGATGTAACGTCAGTATTGATTGCTAACTGACATTGTAAAAAAATAATGAAGTACCAGAAACCCAATTTACATTTTGGGTTCATTTTGAAGAATGATAGAAAGAATGTGTGTTATTACATATTTAGCAGCAATAAGTTTCATTTTTCCTGACAGATATGACCGGAAATGGGTTTTCCATAATGCATGTTTGCTCTAGATCGTTACAATCCTGATTCGCCCTAAAAAAATCCATACTGGCCCTATGAAATCCATATTAGCACTCAAAAATTCCTATTTGCCTTCGAAAATCGATATTTGCCCTCAAAAACCCACATTTGCTCATATTTCCAATAGAGATAAATATTATTGTTTCTGTGATACTTTAGAAAAAAATATATCCCAGTTGAATATATATTCTGATTATTTTCTTCAGCCTGAAAATATGTAATACATAGATTATGATATGGCTTTTCCAAATTGGCCATGGTATCAGCCCTTGACCCATATTGGTACTAGGGCAAGCTTAAGTCCTTGGGCTCAATATAGGAATCTCGGGCTGATGTCAACGCCAGTGTGGAAAATGACATGCAAAAATTTGTAATTATTTTAGAGGATATTGTGCTGTGCATGTTGCATGTAAAGAGAAATCGATACAAATACATAACATACTTTTATTTTGGACTACAAATTGAATTTTAAATGAGTTAAGACAGTGCATTTAGTCATGATAGTTACTATTTTAAAAAAGGTAACAAATTGCTCTGCCTTTTTTGACTGTCCCATTCTCTCGTAAAATTACTGTTAAACTTGACAAAAGAATACCTTTAAGTATCATAATGGATAGCAGGAAGGGTCAACAATGGACTATCAATTAACGCTAAGAAGAAGGAATATAGAATCAATAGAGAATCAGGTCCCGTTTCCAAAACATTCGTACGATTGTGACTGGTTCCAGGACGAAGTCCTTGAAGACCGAAAATCATATCATAAAAATCCAGGAACAAAATTTTGGCGAAAAAAATAGACAGGATAAAACATTTTATCATAGCCCCCCCCCCCCCCCAACATTATAATCAAAAGGTTGTTCTCTATAACAGGACCCTGCATGGTACTGTTTCACTAAAAGTCGTAAGAGTTACGATCAATCGTAACTTATATAAATTCAAATGATTTACGATCAATCGTAACTCTTACGACCTTAACGACTGAAAACATATTTTATTAATTTTAATATCAGACGGATATCATATTTCTATAACAGATAGTCTTACCGTATGTGCTATTTCATGAGCAACTATGAGTGTGACCATTAACTTATTGTCATTGGAGGATAAATCTGGATCATATAGCAGAGCTGTTTCCCTGTATATAACCAGGCCCCAATTCTCCATAGCACCTCCACTAAAATCAGGAACAGCGACGTGATCTGCAATTCAGTCAATAAAAAGCAATATACAAGGGATTGAATGTGTTTTTCCACATAAGCTTGAAACTCTTTTAGTTAAAATGTATTTATTTGTACTGCATTGGGAAAGAAGTTATGACAACTTATGTCAATCTCTCTTCACCTGACGAGGAGTGAGAGAGAGGCCCGTTTATTGGAATTTTAGCCTACTCTTTATCGAAATTTACCGGGAAGTATTCTTCGTGTCAAGGATGTTGCTCTTCTTTAACATGGAACAAACATTTTTCGTCCCCATCCAGATTATCGAGACCATCCTCGCAAATGGTGTCGATAATGCGTTGCAAATCTAATCCCTGAAATGGAACCAGTGACCTATGGCTCCGTAGCCACAACACCATTTTGCTGTTTTACGTTAAAACACTACAACTCTAACACCTCTTCATTGATCTTACAGTAAACTTGTTTTAGATTATTTAATTTTAGCTTTCTTTGCCAATATATAGCAATGTCAGTAAACACTAGGGGCGCCACTGGGCGGAAACCACAGTTTGTTTACAGTATACTGGTCCCAAAATAGGCTGGAAAAGGTTGTAAAGAAGCGGAATCCAGTTTTCAAATAACTTCCCCCAAAACAGCTCCAACTAGCGTTTACTGACATTGCTACAATATAGTAAAATAATGACCATGTAATGCACATGACTTGTCCCTTTTACAAAAGGACAAATGTGAAGGATCTCAACTAACAACAAAATGGATAACAGGAGAGGTCAACAATAACATACCAATCAATCAAAGCATCCCAACTGACAGAACGCCGGACAAAAAATAACATAAAGGAGTACAAAACACAAACATGAACACAACATAGAGTCGGGATAGTCTGACTTGGTAAAGATACTGAATAGTGGTGGGGTTAAACCAGTTTTATGGATACCCAAACTTCCCCACTTATCTATCCGGATACACTTAAGGTATCCGGACCATAATGGATCATGAACGAAAAGTGTATCTCTTTTTGACCGTGAATGGCTGAACCAAAAAATTTAAAGCTGGAATTTTGTATATATATTTTTCTCAAGTTGAAACATACTCTGTTGCTTATATGCAGTCTGTAAAAATAAGTTAGTTATATTGACATTTCCGAAGTTTGCCGATAATTACCGAGGTCATTTCAATTGCGTTGTATGGAACATCCGGGAACTTTCGATTAATCACGTGGTCATTTATTGTCCGGATACCTTAAAAACTAAGACTTGTAATCCCAAAAAAAAAATGAAGAACCTAGAGTGAAGGAATTTATATTGATTCCTAATTTTTTTTCAGGGTTTTTTTTTAAATCTGAAATCTAAGTAATATTTTATTTAAAAATAATTCCTAAAGGCAAGAGTGTATAATTATTTAACCACGGCTAGGTCCTTTATGCCATACATTCTATCCGTAATGGACATATAAACAAACCTATGGTAAAATGGCCTGACAAACCTCGCCCGGGGAACGTCCACTTTTTTCACTTGTTGTGGCTGTTCTCTTTATCTCCCCAGTAAAAGCACATTAGACGTAAGTTCCGGTTCGTCTACATGCATTCAGCAACTTATGTCCAACTTCTCAGTGTTCCAGAATGCAAATATAACTGGTGAGAAATCCACTATAAACAAGGTAATCAAAGAGGAGCAGTAAGACGTACGACTTACGGTTGTCCGCCATGACAGTTCATACATTCGAGAGAAAAAATGTATGACCTACATTAGAAACAAGACCAAAACCGCATGCAATTCATTGATCGGCAAACAGGACGTGGCTGCACGACAGATCCAAAAATTGCTTACACGCTACAACCCAACATTATCAAGCTGCAGACAAAATATAAAATCATTCACTTTTGAAGAAGCCAAGCAAATTTCTCGAAAAATTTTCTAGTGTTTTTGAGTATTGTTGAATTTTTACTGACTATTGGCAAACAGGAAGTGGCTACACGACAGATCCAAAAATTGCTTACACGCTACAACTCAACATAATAAAGCTACAGAAAAAATATAAAATCATTCCCTTTTGTTGAAGCCAAGAAAACTTTGGCGAAAGTTTCCTACCCAAGGTCTTTCGGGCGGACGGAGTCAAGCGGTTACAAGACCTGCTTTCGTCGTTGGCGACGCAGGAAAAAATCAAACTTTCGTTGGTTTTTTGTCTATTTTCTCTTATTTCATCTGATGAAGTTATCAAATGAATTAAACTTTTCCTTCGATATGTGTTTTCAGAGCATTTAAAAGTTCTATAAACATTAAATGGCAATGTTTTTCATATCAGCAGAGGGCGTGTTAATCATTTGCGAGAACAGCCACAAAGATAATATCATTACCGTATTTTCCCCTTTTAGAAAACCGTATTTGACCTATTAGAATACTAATAATATATGACATACTGTGTTTTTTTTACTTTACCAAGGGTGCGACTTACTTTTGAAGTTTTTACCGCTCTCTACACTCAGGGTAACATGTTTACAATAAGAAGGCGCACCCATGGTAAAATCTCCAAACAAACCACAGTATGCCATGAAATATTTCTTATTTTTACCGTGAACGAAAGCTTGGTAAAATCAATACGGAGTCATGTATCAAGAATTATTTTAATTCATTGAACAGCGAAAACAAATTATAACGTTGCCGATCAGCTGAAACACAAATAAATGTGAATTTTACCACTTCTATGGGACTCAAAGTGTTGCTAGCAGGTAATTTTACTTATCTTACCAGATTTAGGTACGATGTCATCGATACCAAAGTAGTCTGTAAAGTAATGATAAATACGCTCTCCAATATGTAAGGCATAGGTAGTCTGGTTTATTTTCTTAGGTTGAGACCATACTTTAAACTAGAATAAAATAAATACACATACACTTTAAATTTACTGTTAAAAAATGTTAAATTCTGTGAAAAATAAGCAGAATCTCCCTCGTGTATAGCTCTGTCCTTAGATGTTTTGTGCTTTACCCTTTTTGTCATTTTGGAATTTTTTACATTTTTGGCATGTAACAGAACTTTACCAAACACATTGTACAACGTAAAAAGTGATGCAGCATATGTGTATTAGAATTTATCACATATTTCCTGTCATATTTGCAATTTTTCCCATTTGTAAACACCAGAAGTGCATCACTGATATGCCCATGGGCTCGGGATAAAGTTCGATGTCTGGTCTCGGGCTGATAACAGCGCTGATATATATATTTTTTTTTACTTTTGTGGTACGTAAAGACGTTCGAAATTTTTACATATATGTACCTGATAACCATTTGGGAATATTTTTTCTTTGTACTGAAATTCTGCCACTATAACTGCCAATAAATAGGTTGACATTTTTGGAGTTTTCTTAAATTTGACCTTGACATAACCTGGTTCTGAGGACAAATACTGCACAGATTCTTCCGGCATATTACTCAAAGCTTTGTATTCTGTGGAGAAAAAAAATTGTCGATCATATATATTTCTTCTCTTTTATCTAATATGATATTTGGTGTTCAAAAGTAATATGCTGTTGGCGTGGCCAATGATGCGAGCACAGCAATAGCCCTTTCCAGAAACTCGTTTCCGGTATTGCGACTCTGATTCCAAAATTATAATTTGAAGTAAGTTATTTCCATTACTTCGGTTTCCGGCAAAGGAAAGTTTTTCTAGCCTTAGTATGAAGCACAATATGGCTGCCCACATTAAATAAAGACTTTTCTAAATGACCCATGTGTAGAACTTGCATATGCCCCTATAGCGCTCACTGCGCTCGCCGTATAATTGTCCACATGTAGTAAGTATCTTGTAGGAATTATCTATTTATTAAGAACTTTTGATAGTTGTATTGTTATAAGATGATAAGATTTTAATAAAATATATGAATCTTTATTTTCACTTAATATGAACATAGCAAAATATTAACCAAAGGTGTTTTGTCGAACACATCATTTTTGTCCTGTAAATGACACCTCTGCAGCTGTTATGCAAGGCTCTCAAAGAGTAAAATTCGTAACTATACTACTTAAGTGTATATTTTCCGACAATGTAAATATATTGTTTATTTCTGCAATTATAAATTGATAATCCAATGTTGTTTTCAAAACATCAAATGCAGTAATTTCATTGGTTAACAGCAACTTCCGGTAAAAAGTTTATAACTTGATAAATTCCTTTCATGACGTCGTGTGTATGATTACGTACACACGTAATACAGTGCACGAGGAAAAGATTAATTTCAAATGGAAAACCTCATATTTCTGCATTACTTTGGAATCATAAGTAATAAAGGTTATTTTTACGGAATTTATCAATGTGTAAACTCGGGCTTATCACTCACAAATTTTGCATAAAGTCCTTGGGACTTTATTTAGTTTGTGAGTGAATTGCCCGAGTTTACACATTGATAAATTCCTTCAAAATAACCTTTATTAATATATAATCTTTTATCATTTCTATCCTATTTCAAGAATGCTACTTTTATATTTAGATAACATGACGTCATAAAACACTGTAATCCAGCACACAATACATTCTTTCATTGCAAGTGAAGACAGGGATACCAGGTGATGATATTACTACCAGACGAGTATCGAAACAAAATATTCGACACTGTTTATTTGTCTACTAAATAGCTATAGGCTTGTAGCAGGATAAAACCCAATATCATAATATATTATATTATATTATATAAAAAAAGCAATAATACATCACACTAATTAAACTACACATATATATTGACTTACGTTCTTGGTGAATAATCGTCATACTGTATGTTGCCTTAAGGTCAGGTTCATCTAAACATGGAAACATTTTACGTGCATCTGTCGACTGTAGCTGTGTAGCAGCTAAATATCTGAAATAAAAAACACAATTTGTCATTATCTTTAAATATTTCAAAAGACGATCATTGGCTTACTGTACAAGATGGTGTTTTATTATTTTTAATATTTTAATACAAATGTTGGATTATTGTACAAAAGAAAAAAAACACAAAATACTGTTATACAGTACAAAGGCAAGAGAATGGCATTTTTATTTATTTATTTTATTTATTTTGAAAAATTCTGTAAGCAATACCAAGACTGAACATAACAGATTTGGGCAGTATGACCCGAAAGGGGGGGGGGGGGGGGGGGTAACTCTATGGATTTGTGACGGGGGTGTGCGGAGATGGCCTAAGAAAAGGTACTCGAGCAAATACTAGAATACATGTCAATAATATACCGGAAAAAAATAATTTTGATGAAAATACCTACCCGCAGAACAGCCATATTGAAAAAGCACACCCGAAGTAATACTGATGTTTATATACAAATATCTGAGGAATTTTCAAAACATACCCCGAATTAATACCAAAAATCATGAAAACCCCATCCAAATTTGCCGCACATCCTCGTATAGGTTTATATAGGGAGTTACCCACCCCCCCCCCCCCCCCCCCACCCACCCCCCCCCCCCTCGGGAGTATGACCTTCCATTTACCATTCCCCTGACAACAACTACATTGTGTACTTTGTGAAATTAGCAAACTCAAAATAAAATATCTATAATACAGTGAAACCTGTCTATAATGGGCACCCGAGAGACCAGAAAAAGTATCTTTTATGAGCAGGTGCCCTCTATACAGAGGTTAATTTTACAAGTTTTGTTCATGAATGGGACTTTTCCATTGTGCCCTTTATAGACAGTGATTTGCTATATAGAGGTGCCCTTTATAGACAGTGATTTGCTATATAGAGGTGCCCTTTGAAGCAGGTTTGACTGTATAATACAATTCATATATATGTAGTGAAGTGTTTTTTAAATATTAGATTTTCAAATACTTTTAAATTTAGATGAGGTTAAAATCAATAACAAAATAAGAAAAAGTGAACTTTATGTTGCTGAACTCGTATCTAAGATACAAGGTTTTGAAAATTTGGAGGAGAAACGAGTTTCTCTAGATTTTTCCTTTTGTTTGAATGCAAAATTTGATGAAATTTAAAGTTGTATAAAAATTAAACTAATATGTAGAATTCCATAACATTTTCTCATTTATATCTTTGAGATATGTAGAATAAATAAATAAAAAGAAAATAGGGGTTGCGGGTGAAAAAATACCCCTTACTATAAATAGATTAACCCCGAGGAGTTCGCACAATCTGACCAAAATTCAATTATCTCACAAGTGACCATCCTTAATTATGTATCGAGTTGTTATATCAGATGTCAGATAAACAATTTGACCTTGATGTCTACCATCTTTTATCATTTCCAGCTAGCGGATTTCATTTTGAAGATCATACTGCATTGTCTTTTTTGTGTTTAATTCAGCAAAAAGTGAGGATAGAGAAGGTTGAGGTTTAAACCAACCACTTCTATGTTTCAGAACAAAGAAAAGCTATCATGGTTCCCTGCTGATTTTCTGTTAAACTTGTGTTTTGTGCTCTCTTATGTTGTTTCAGCCAGATGGTCTGTTTACTTGATTGTGTTAAATGGTTCGTATTTCATTGTTGACCTTGTCTGTTATTCGTTTTATTATTTATTATATGTATCCACAATAAATAGGATGTCAGTAAACATACATGTGGTTTGTATGGCAAGCCGTTTTACTATTTATTCTACTTTCAAGATATCTAATAAACTTTATAAGATATCTCATATAGTTTATAAGATATCTTATAAATTATATAGGATGTCTTATAAATTATATGAGATATCTTATAAATTATATGAGATATCTTATAAATTATATGAGATATCTTATAAAGTATATAAGATATCTTATATAAAAAATATTTGTAAGATATCTTATAAACTTTATAAGATATTTTATATACTTTATGAGATATCTTATAAACTTTAGAAGATATCTTATAAACTTTAGAAGATATCTTATAAAGTATATAAGATATCTTATAAAGCTTATACGATATCTTATAAAAACTAGATTATATAAGATATCTTATATATTATATCAGATATCTTATATATTATATCAGATATCTTATATATTATATCATATATCTTATATATTATATCAGATATCTTATATATTATATCAGATATCTTAAAGTTAGAATAAATAGTAAAACGGCTTGCCATAGGTTTGGCTTGGTGATAGTACGTATAGTCGTAAATGCGTAATATATTTGTCCAGTCATTGAATATCAACAAAGGAATATCGAACTAATAGTTAGGACAAGGCTATGCTTTATATACGTATTTCTTTTATTTTGGAGTCTTTAGCGCTACTATTGCGATATAATTAAACGTAATTGCACATTTTAGCTCTTCAGCATTGGTACCTCAAATTCATTGTCGTTTCTAGAATTATAAACTTAGGATCTGAAGTTATATGTATCATTTCTATAATTTAATACTTATTTAAGCTGGAGGATATAGGAATATAAGTCAACTACAAAGTCATTACTCTGCTATCGCCCTAAAACCACTTTCAATTCGCACTGGTATTACATGATTCTATTAAGTCTGTAAATTGAATAGGGAATCCAACTATAAATTTACTTCAATTTCAGGTCGACAGGGTCGCAAATCTACTATTAATCACATTGAGTAGTAAAACAACCAATTGAGATATAAAATCATTTTCCTCGTTCTCAGATCATCAATTTATCCATAAACAACGTTTCAAAATCAAATCGCCATCGTATTTATCATGAAATCATCATTTTATCCATACAATGTAATCCATCACGTCGATTTACCAACATAAACCCATTGCTGAATAAAATCATTCTTTTATCTATTACAAAATCATCATGTTCACCATAGATATAACACCTCGTGCGGCGTAATTTATAAATCATCTTAAAAATAATTGAAAACATCGACAAAATATAGATATGTACAACAGAGAGATTAATTGAGTGAGTGAAAATCAAAAATATTTTCTTCCAGTAATAGTTTGTTAGAATAATTTGTGGCGCTTTTCCCACTTCAATGCCGAGGGTATGTTGCATTTTTAGGGAACAAGGACAGAATTTGACAAAAATACCTGGCTGTAAAAGGAGTACTGCTTTTCTTTGTAATCCAACTTACATGACAGATTATATGTTGCAATTAAGGGGCAATCGTTAAAGATGGTCACTGGTGAAAGTTTTAACATATAGAATTTCAAATACTTTTATATTTCGATTGAGGTTGAAATCAATAACAAAATAAGAAAAAGAAACTTATATGTTGCTGACCTCGTGTCTAAGATATAAGGTATCGAATGTAGTGTCAATGTTCTAAATAAACTTTTATTTAAAAAAAAACATGTCAACATATTTCTCGACTTAGGAAAATTCATTTTATATTGTTTCATTTTTTTATATGACAAATGAAGCCCGATTTACTGTCGTGCCTTCCAAAAACTCAAATCCAAGGTGATGTAGCAGGGATACTACACGGGGAAGTAGTCAAACTTAAAAATGTAGTTGTGTTGATGGAATTTATATCAAAGTTTACAGTTGTACGAAAATATAGTTCTGTTAAGGGGGTACAGAACACCTAAGAGCGTTAACTCTTTAAAAATCAGCTAAACGTTTTAATCACATACTATCAGTCAAGAGAAATCAAGCTTCTCTATGATCAAAATCACCGTTTGTCAAACTGCTATATATCCAATGGAATTATTCCTGTAAATTGTGTGGTTAAAATTTCTTGAAATTTTAATATTTTTGTCAACAGGTCAAAGTAAATATTTCATAAATAATCTATGAAAATTAAACGAACCAAATCTATTTTAGTCCAGTGTTGGGTACCCCTTCAATATATATATAAACAGCTCAAATACATATTGTCCCAATGGTAAAGTTCCACTACGGTATTCCATTAAAATCTTAGAATGTCGCACGGTAATTACCGTATACTTTGCCTGTTGGTATCCAATTCCCAGTAAAACAGATTTGTGTCATTTTTATAATCAAAAGTTTATGGAAACTAAGTTTAGACAAACGGATTTTAAGCTGGATTATATAAAATATATTAGACCTAGGATTATCCATTCTTATCAAATGATACGGATTAACTTTAACATGCCAATCGACGAATTAACAAACAAAACTATATGATATAGCTTATAATAAATCTGTAGGTATTAAACCTTTAAACACAATTTGGGCTAAATTTTTTTATATTCACAATGATCTTCATTAATTGGAATGTTATTAAATTATATACATTTTATATTTTTTTTCACTGTTACAGTGATCTAAATAATTATGTGTTTACGTGTCCTATTATCCAGAAGTAACTTCATTGTATAATTTCATGATAGCCTAATGCCCTCAAAAGATTACATTTTTTTATAATATGTACTTGTCTTGTTTTCGTTTTTATTTACAGTAGATAACTAATTGACACGGATATGCAGTTAACAAGTATCAAAGATAACTTTTGACGTTTTGCCCACAAATAACAAATTAATGCGCTTCCAAATATTAGTCCGCGGTGATTGACAATTATCCAAATCACTTCATACACAAACACAGCTTGTTTTACAATATATCGCAACATAAAATCTGACAGATATTACAACTTTCACCTGTTAATTGCCAAGGAACAAACATTAGGCTTCTAATTGCTACAACCATAACACTTTAATCTTTCGTTAATGACGTCATAATTGTCTTTTTGTTTGATTGGCAGCTGTAAGTAATTCATGGAATGTATTTCAACTACATGTAAAGGATAAATGAAAGCTTTGTTATTGCGTCAATTTCTCAAACTTCATAATAACGCCGTACCACTTTTTCCCTTTTCTTCATTAGGTCAGTGCAGTAACTGTGAAATAAATGTTTCCGATTTGCCTAACATTCATGATGTCCAGCGACGAAAACATCCGGAATAATGACGGAATGGATAGGTCTTTAAACAAACGCATTGTACTCATAGAGAGGACAAATATACCTAATGATCAAACCAAATATTGCAATCCATTAGACAGACAAACCCGGGAAGACAAATGAACAACCACAAACAAATAAACACTGAAAACTAAAAAAACCTATTAAAACCTGGTATAAAGACCAGGGGTTTAGTTTTAGTTTTGTCTTAGTCGTAAATAAAATAGGGCTCTATATTTACTCCACTTTTAACATAAATCTAAACCCAATCCAGTATTCTGTACTGTACATGTTTCCTCAAATCGCCTTTTATTATACTTTCCGTGTCTGGTTTCTATTCGTGACAACGTTGTTAAATGATCGTAAAACGAAACATTGGTTTTGCTAACGAAGTAAATTGAAAAATTGCATGATCTTTGATTTGCCAAAACAACTCAGTTTACAAAGCAATCACAAGTCAATTATAGATCATCCCATATGCATCATCTTATTCCACGCTCCGAGACATTTATCGAGAATATTTGTATTTATTTCTTATGACAATGGGTTTCCTTCTATAAGATATGTTCTTACAATATTTCAAAGTGAAGATTGGAAAATCTTTTTAAAATTCATGTCTTTTCCGAATGGAGAGCAATGAATTATTGTCGTTTCTACTGTTGTAATGCTCCAAATATTTTACGAGAGATATTTTTCCAATTTTTGTTGACGTCACCAAAAACCCATATGACGTTGCAGATATGTGCTTATGCTGTTTCCGAAAGGTTGATCCGTGTTGAGTTTAAAGACATACCTAATTGTTGTTTTAAACGTACAAAACAGTAATGAAGTCCAGAGTTTTTCATCAAGAAATCAGCTGCCTAAGTAGGTGAGACACAAAGAAGGCATTACAATGAGATATTTAAAAGGGCGCCTTGGTGTAGTCGTTAGCGCATCGGACTACGAAGCCAGACGTCCCTTGTTCGATTCCCGTTCGGGATGAAAATTTCATGGATCAAATTTGCGACACCTTATCGACACCATTTGCGAGGATGGTCTCGATAAACGATGCTAGTCTGTCGGATGGGGACGAAAAATGGCTGTCCCGTTTTAAGGGAGAGCAACACCCTTAGCACGCTAAAGACTCCTCTGTAGATGTCGAAAATGAGTAGGCTAAAATTCCGCTACAGGGGCCGCTCTCGGACCCGCCAAGTGGAGAGGGATTAGTATAAGTTGGCATAACTTGTTTCCCAATCCACTATAAATAAATAAGTTTAAACTAAAATGTGTATTAAAGGCATAACTATTTGTTCTCAGGGTCATGCTCAGAGAGTCTAGGGTACACAATGTACGTTTGTTCGTATTCAGAAAGAATATTATTTTTATACAGAAAGCTTAGGATATTAATTAATGTTTGTATTAAGAAACCATGAGATATTAATTTGTTTATTGTATATTTTATGAAAGATTTTAGACATTTCTCTTCGTCTTCATGTAGACAGTTTAAGTCATTTCAGTCCTTATTTTGAAAGCTCGCGAAACTTCAGATATTTCAAATTATTAAAGCTCATTACTTACATAAATTTGTATTTAGAAACTATTCATTAGTATACATTGATTAAGAAAGGCTTTATTTCCAAATCTACTGGGCCTTTCCTGAAGTTGTAGAACTGTAACAGGTATATAATAATTCTCTGTTAGTTGAAATACCCCTTTAGTTCGGTTGGTAGAGCGATGAAGTACTGACCCAAAAGTTACGGGTTGGATTCCCGGTTGGTGAGTTACGTAATTTTGGGAGATAAATATTGTTTTATACTGTTACGAAAACCCCTTTTAAACTTTTACATGTATTTATAAATTCGTTTATTTATTTAGCATTTCAGGTAAAAACATATGACCCAAAACCGCTTCAAACATACCAAAACTCTAATAATTAATTACATTTACTAATCCAGGTGAGGTGTCATTGTCCTGCTCAGTATTTCGTGTTTTACATATTTTATATCTTCCAAATAAATGTTATGCTTTCTTAGTGTAGCTTGTCAGAAAGATCAAAGCTGATTACCTAACAATTATTCCCACAATGATCGCGGTTAATTAGCTCAAGGTTTGTATCCTTGTGTTAGTTACAGAAAAAAAAAGTTTTTTGCTCCTTATCTGATGTAGGCTATCAATGACATGTTGCAAGAATTAGCTTCAATGCTCTGTTAAAAGTTACGCCGAAGATAAACATGTTTCGTTTTTATATTAGTTTCAAGGTTTGTTTGAACGTTTGAAAATTAGTTCAACGACAAATTTAGGATCCTGCAGGTTTTTTGCGAAGTCTTAACAGTTGATGGTAGAGTTCAGCTTATTAATTTAGTTTTTAATAGACAGCATGAGATGTCGGTTCATGGATTAGATAAAACACCCAAGAGCAGATTTTAATTACAATTTTGACATATTTTTTATTCTGGATTTTTAAGCCAGAATAATTCCTCAATAAATTTTGTACCTTGGAGTTATTTTAGTTTCTTTCTTGTGTCGCATAAAAATTTGATTGGTTGTGCCCTTAGAGTTTATATATGTACGAAATATATCTCACAGATCCCATTTGGCTGTTCTAGGAAATCTAAACACGTTGATGGCGCTGTAGCTCTTGTATGTTAATTAAATGATAGACTAAGTTTAAATAGTTTTTTGTATGTTAATTAAATGATAGACTAAGTTTAAATAGTTTTACAATTACTAGTAACACATATAAAAAGTAAACTCAGACAGTAAAAATGGGACACAGGTTCAATAGGCCGGATTGCTCAGTATTCATCCCGTACAAGCGTTGACCAGAGGTGGGTTTATGATGATCAGAAACACAGCCAACGTGACATGATGTTCTAGGCAATTTTTAGTTCTTTTTAGCTCAGATTTTTTGGACTTTGTAAATTTTAAGAAAAACAAAATTTGCCGCTTCATTTTGTAAAAATGCTGAAAATTCGTCCCAAATCCTTCATTTTTTCAAGAAATTAAAAATAAAAGTAATCGCCCGCTCTTAAAATTTGGTAAAAATAGTGATTTTTTCCATTTTCTGTAATCTTTTACTTATAAAAATGTTTGCCGCACGTAAATTTGATATTCGCCTGAAAAAAACCAATTACTCAAAAAAATGAAATTAATTAAAATTCAACTCGAACAAACACACTTTTCTTAGCTACCAAAAATTCCGTGTGGTATAGAAATTCTCAATAATGGCAACGTTCAGTTATGGCATAAGATGTAATCTTTACCATTTCATTTTTTTTTTTTTGGGAGGAGGGGGGGGGGCACAGCATGGGAATTCTATCAAAAAGAATTCTTAAAATGGCATTATAATCTCCTTATAGAAAATATGCAGTATGTCCGTAGACATTCTGCAATAATATTCGTTTAAGGTGTAGGAGGAGTTCTTTACACAAAATATGTACCCTAATTTACTCTAGATTTACACTATGTACAACTTGGCCGAAATTCAGGCTAATATCAATTGCGCTTGAGGAATACAAAATCTTCATTTAAACGATAATCTTTGAGTATATGTTGTGATACTGGAAAAATCAGTATAAATGGTTCGGTGGAATTAACTTCAAACTATCTGTGATGTTGCCAAAGAAACGATTATCACATCCTGACTGAAAGTTGTATTTTGTATCAAGTCTCTCCCTTTCGAAAAATATTAGGCTCGTAGTGATACTGATCATTCGAGTTCTGACCTTAACAACATTCGTTATTCTGTATGTATTTTCTCCTTAAATATCACCTTTACAATTTTTTTTATTAAAGATGGTAAGAAGAGATTTAAGAAAAAGAAGTATTTGTATGGTGGCAGAATAAGGCCATTTCGCGTTTTCGCCCTTCATTTCTATAGGGCGAAATGGCCTGATACGGCCACCATAGTATTGAGACACAAGATGGAAAACTTCAGGTTATTAAAATATCTGATCAAACAGCAACATTGACATAGACATTAAAGGATGACGTAATTTGTCCACATTATTTTTTTTAAGATATACGAGAATATAATTTGTTGATATAATGTTACTCTATACTAGATTTTTCTGCCTTACATTTACACAAAATTTAATTCAGCATCTGATGGCGGATTAATCTTTTATTTCAAAGCCACTATAAAATAAAAATGTCAGAATGATTCTTTAGAAAAAAATGAATTCTCCACGGAAATTTTACGGCCGGAATCACGTTTTATCGTTGCAATGTACCAATTTATAAATATATAACAAGGGGGCTTTCTTCTATTGTCTATATGTTCCTCGACTACTACCAAACTGTCCCGTTTCATAAACATTCGTCCTGCTATAATAAGTCTCAGGTGTGAACTGATTTCCGGTTTGCAATGTATCTGTTTCACTGAAGTCACAGAACCAGTCCTAATCGTAATCCTAATAATGTTTGTGAAACTTTGACACGTAGCTTTATTTGGACCACATTATGCATGCTCCCAGGGCATCTCCTTAAGATAAATATATTATTGTTACACACATCTCTTTCCAATTTACCTAGGCTTTTTTTTCGGGGCCTCGATGGCCGAGTGGTCTAGGTAGTTCGTCACGACTACTAATGATCACTAGCCTGTCAACACTGAGGTTGTGAGTTCGAATCTCACCTGTGGCGGGGTGTGTTTGACTCCGATCTAAAAATTGACAAGGATTGCCAATTTTCCTACCAAAGGTCGGTGGTTCTCTCCGGGTACTCCGGCTTCCTCCAACAATAAAAACTGGCCGTCGCGAAATAGCCAAATGTGCTGAAAACGGCGTAAAACCCCAACTAAACAAACAAACAAACATAGGCTTTTCCTCATAGTTGACTCCAACATGTAAAGCTGTTCTGTGCTGATATTTTCTTAATAACTAAATATTTAATATTTGCTGCTTTATAATTAATATAATATTTTCATCAATTTCCTTTTGTTATTTCACAACCCTTTGTTACATGTATACACCCATTTATCTTTTTAAAATTTCAGTAGGGTCACATAAATAATTTTTGTTTAAATGAGTTCTTGAATTTAAACTTCAACATGATTTCCCTCCAAAAATGCCTAACTACCACATCCCCCTAAGTACTACAATAAAAAGAAATATTTAATTTTAAGCCTACGGTCGATCTCGAAATACGCACTCTAAGCACATATTTCTAACACAGGTTCATTTTGCCCTGTAATACTTATGCACTGTCAAGACTTGGATTTTAAATTGAGAATTTTATTTTAACTATTATCATCATTATGTAAGTATCGTTATAAATGCCTTCATAATGATAGAATCGATAGTCATTACATTAGGCCACACTTAATTGATTTTTAGTCCTTTGGATTTTTTATGGCAAAAATAGGTGCGAGCGAGCAAAATTTTAATTTTATTATTTTTTTCTTGAGTACTTGGTTTTTTTTCCGGCGAAGATCAAGTTTACGTGCGGCAAACATTTAATTAACTAAAATATTGAAGAAAATGGGAAAAAAATCCAATTTTTTTACAAAATTTTAGGAGCGGGGGGAATACTTTTATTTTTAATTTCTTGAAAAATGAAGAATTTAGGACGAATCTTCAGCATTTTTGCAATTGAAGAGGCAGAAGTTTTTCTTAAAATTTACAAAGTCCGAAAATTGGAGCGGCGAAATCCAAACAACTAAAAAATCAATTCGGTGTGGCCTTATGATGATAAAAGGCATTTGTACAATAGTCATATGTAAAGTCACTCTTCTGTTGAATAACTATGAGTTGGAAAGGGAATCGAATTATGGTTTGGTTTATTTGACACAAACAAAGCGGTAATAATTAGTAAATCTATCATGGAATAACAAATACAAACATCAAAGATATTTCATTATTAACACAGGTACATATATAAAAGTTGGAATTCCTAACATTTGATAAAGCAGGTAATAACATAACTCTAATTCAATTCGAATTGTAACAGACAATTTGATTGGTTATTAATGGTTGAGCAAGTTACAATACTGTGACGTCACAAATGTACTACTCTGCGATCCACGATTTAAATATTTCTGATCTAAATAATTTATACAAATGATTCTACCAGAATTTTTGGATCAGAAAATTTTTGACGATCAAATTATAAGGATGGGTATAAATTTTGTAACAGGTTATACTTGTATAACGTACTTTGGTCAGTTTTGAGCATGCGCGGTTTATGAAGCGTAAACCGTCTCAAAGTAGGTTATATCGTATAATCTTTTCCAAAATTGAATTCAACCATTAAATAAATTCTTCAAATAAAAGCTGTAACTACAGAAATGATCAAACACAGGATAAAGGGATCTTAATGTAGCAGAGAGGCTATCTTCTATCTGCAAATTATAGAAAACGTTTAACAAAAAAATACGCAAAAGGCCTTTACAAGACACCGGTAACGTAGCAAGACATGCTTACCATTCAGTAGAACCTGATGTCACTCCCGGTTTTTAATGGGAGTTCACATTGCTAGTGCTTTAGTTTCTATGCTGTCTTGTTCTAGTTTTGTTTAGTTTATTATACGTTTTTTATTCTTTGAGTTATACATGTATCCTTGTGGCGTATGTTTGTTGTGTTCCATTCTCATGACTTTGTCTTTTCCTTGGACTTCGAATTTGTGGCCTTTTCCCGATAATTTGTCGCTAAGGTATTCTTTTGCCGATATTTTAACTTGTTCAACTTTCCAGGTTTGAATGTCTGACTTAAAAAATATCAACCCCAGAATATTTCACAGAATGAGCACTTTGTAACTGAATACAGACAAATGGGACAAAAATTGTCTGAATACAGAATTTGAGAGAGACCCCCCCCTCCTGACCCTCAGTTATTAAAAAAAAAAAACGTTTTTTCCAGATAGCACTGTCAGAAATATTATTTGACGTAGTTATCATAATATGTGATAAGAATACAACATGTATTTTATTCTGTAAGTATCAGATAAGCATTATTATTTCATTTCGTACTTTTAGATAGATATATTAATTCGTTTCTAATACAAAATTATAATTTTATCACAATAACTTTTCTGACGTACATAAAAGCAACTCATGCAGGTGAAGTATAGAACGAACTTATTTCTTTACTCTTATTGACTGCCATCACGTTTCCGGATTTGTCTGTTAATATTTCCGGAATTAAAAATTTGATTGACATTACGATATTTGTCTATGGCATATTTTGACCTGCTATGAGAAGGATTGGAAAATATTAAAGAGATATTTCTCAACAGAGAAAAGTTACTGTCGAATTGACTTCCATTGATATCATCATTCCGAAATCTTTTTACGTTCGTCAGCACGATATGATTGACTTGTACGAATTAATTCTTTAATATCAATTTTGATACACAAGATCAGCACATTTCGTCGATTAACGACTGGTCAGTTGTGCCCAAGGTAAAAAAAAATGTTGAAAATAAAAACAAATACAAAAAAGAGTAAATTAAAAATGACAAAATAACCAAAAGGGTGAAGCCATAAGTAATTGAACTTTCTGTTGTAATTAATAGCTTCAGTTAGATTTCATGTCTACTATAATTAACGCTGCACCGCATTTGTCACACTTACAATGTGATTGGTGCTGTAAACTTAATTTTCCGTAGCACCTAGCGTCACTCATGGGTTTCGTTGGGAGTTCATATGGCTTTAATTTTTAACTTATCTTGTTCTTCTTGTCTATAATTTGCTATGTTTTTTATTTTTCATATATACTTAGACTGTACTCTCAGAATTATATCTGATGACCCTGTCTGCCACCCAAGATGGCAACCAGAGCTGAATATAGTTTAACATAGGACCCTATTGAGAATAATCACCTAAAAATATTCTTGTCTGAGACCAGTGCGCAATTTATGAAAAAACAGTGAATCAATTGGAATTTGACATGTCAAACAATTTATTCTGCTTTAAGGGGGTACAGAACACCTAAGGGGGTTAACTCTTTAAAAATCAGCTGAACGTTTTAATAACATACTATTTGTAAAGAGAAATCAAGCTTCTCAATGATCAAATTTAGTGTTTTTCAAACTGCAATATATCCAATGAAATTATTCCCGTAAATTGTGTGGATCAAATTTCTTGAAATTTTTATATTTTTGTCAACAGGACAAAGTAAATATTTCATAAAAATTTTATGAAAATTAAACGAGCCAAATCTATTTCAGTCAAAGCGTTGGCTACGCCCTTAAGTCTGCAAATGATTTCCAGGTGAGCGATACAGGCTCCTGGGAGCCTCTAGTTTAATTATCTATTTGTAATATTAATTTTTATTTTTATTTTTATTTTTTTTTTTTTTTTGCTAAAGTAATTTTTCTTACAAGTGTTTGTAATCTTATGAGATCCCTTTTTGTCTCATAACATCGGTATTTGTTTGTCGTTAGTTATATAGATTTGGGGTTGTAGAAAAACAAGACACAACACAGACGATTAGTCTTTTGTGAATATCTAAGTTCAAAGATATTTGGAAATCAAGAAACAATTAAAAATATTATCTTTCAAATTTTTGAGTTAGTATCAGATTCCCCTTGTCAGAACTCACGGGGAGTAACAATCATATGTTCTAATCTTTCAGCATGCAAGGTTTTGTTCAAATAGATACATTGTACCTTGATTTACAACAACTGTCGGTTATGTTTATAAAAATCTATATCTTTTTACCCTTGAAAAATAACCCGAACATGTTTTACTTTAAACAAAGGGTCTCCACGTAACATTACACGACATAAAGTAATTTTTAAGAATTCTACATGACGTCCTTAGTACATACATTTTGATTGATTAAAAAGATGTCATTGTCAAGCAATTCCTATTGTGGTTGAATAAACAATATCCGAGCTCTTTAAGTAAAAAAATATTTTATTTATCCGAGCTATAGAACTGGAGAGAAGCAAGCTTTTCTGTTGTGAAAACAACAAGCTACTTTAAAAAAAATAGGAAGGCTTCAAGATTTGATGGGGAAAAAAATCACTTCCTTGTCCCTCTAAAAAATCAAATATTTTTCATGAGATTTTTTCAACAATAACAATGAACTAGCCACAGTTAAAAAAAGTTAAGTTTGACTGAAAATAATATATCGGCATATGTTTTAAATTTCAAAAAGCAAGATAACTCGTAGACGGGAACACATGAACACAAAAAAAGCGAAAAGTAGGTACCAAGGTTTCCATAACTACCATCTTTGGATCTGGAACACTAACCTCATGTCGCACTTCCGGTTTATTATTTAATGACCGAATTAAATTTGCGACTCAAAAGTGAATGTTATATGTTATTAAGGATTTTCACATGGGATATGGACTACTATTCTCTCTCTGTGTTTTATATCCCCTGAGCCATCAGACGGGTTAGAATATATTCCCTAGTTGTGGATATTGAAGTTGTCTCCCATATGCATGAGTTATCTTTCCTGACAGCAACAATAATGTTATTTTCTTATAATATGTTGAATTTGGGAAGACCTTCATCAGACATTGAAAAATGTGGGAAGATATATCCAAGAACATATCATTAATGTGTGTGGAGGATATTGTTGGGAAGGGAAAATATTTTTCAGAAATACGACAATTTGTCCATTGATATCTATGGAAGACACCTTCTCCAAAGAGCAGATGACTCCGTAAATGGGAAACAACTCACATGTACCAAACAAGGACAGGACATATGATTTGAAGCCCGAGTAACATCTATGTTATATCTGATCGGTCTGATTTTTGTTGGATAACTGTGGGTATTAATTTTGGAGACATTTAATTGACAATTTTCGTATAGGTAATGAATTCTCTAACTTTACATGCTGTGAATGCGCAATTTTTTTATTTTAATTGTCTACTATGATTTAAAGGCGTCTTATGAAATTTTTATACACCTTGCCATATCTCAATCAGATCGTTAATGTTTTGAACCAAATCGGGAGTCTTGTTTTTATTTTTAGACCAAATAAAAAAATACATGTGTTTAGGGTAACACACTGAAAAAAGTTAAAATTAGGTAGGGTCGGGTTACCCTAAACACAACTATATTTTTTTAGGCCTTATGTAACAGCTAGTCATTCAACCTAGAATAAAATGTAAACACCTCGCTGTTAGTCAGAATCACAGGTAGATCATTGATAATCTATAAGTCACATCAAATTTATAGTTTATATAACTTTTTATCTTTACTTAAGAATATTCAAATATACATCTTTTCTCTTAAAAATGACGCGAAACATATATTTATGGGTTTTTGGTGTTAATGGACGATCACTTCCTGCATGAGGTTTATTATTAACATAGAACAAAAACCTCAACTGGAAGTTAATTCAAAACGACCCTTATAACCTTAACGTATGTTGTTAGTCACACTTAATTTAGCATTTAATTTAAAAGAAGATTGTGTAACAGGAACATCACTGATATGAAAAGTCAGCTCAACTTTTACTTTTTAAATTCAATATACATGTATAACTCTATATACATCTTTACTTCTAGAATATTCAGAAATCTTTTCTCTTAAGAATGCTCGCTGGTCTTGTTTTGGTCTTTTTGTCAGATATTCGGAATCCTTGGGTTTTATCCATTTCTTAAACATGAATTTTTTTGCCCATGAACCCCTACTTTTTCTTTCATTGTTCAGTCATATATACCTTAAAACAGTATTTGACAAGATTTTATGAAATCCTTTTTATTTTTTCATAGAGAGACTGAAGTTGTCAATGCAAAGAAAATGAAAAATCCAGAGAAAACCCATTTCCTGCAAATTTTTAAGGCCTTAAAGCTCTAAAATGAGCACATAAACCTATATTGTTTTCTTGCTTATTTGTTTACTATTCATATGTTCTCTCAAACTAAAACTCTATTTCAAATCCTATTTATTTCCTATTAGACCAGCGATCATCCTTAAAAAAGACATGTAACATATATTATTGTATAGCAACGTAATATTCCCCGTAGAACGTAACCAACAATCAGCGTGCATTATTATACCTCAGAATGTTTTTTCTATATAAAAATCAAGACATTAATTTTACTATTTTTTTTTACCGGTGATTAATTTCCAAAACTAATCACCGGCAAACAGAGACCGGTATTAGTACTGGAAACTATTAACCGGTAAATTGTCTCGGTATAATAAAACATTTATTTAAAGATTCATTTCGGGAAATAGCCACGCTACGCGTCAGGAAAATAGTTAGTGTCTCGGGACAAATAAAATGGCTATATCCCTCAATACTGTTAAATAACTGTATAATATTCGGCGATATTGCACGGAGGGCAATATTGCATTGTAATGACTATGCCATTGATAATTTTTCGGGTTATTTCCGGGATCTAGGTGGTGTTGCCATACTAGTGCAATATTACATTCTACTCGGGACAATACATCCCAGTATTCGTGTAATAGCCCTATCTTATTGGTTTTGGTTTCAATGGACGTTAATTTATGCTGAAAAGACCTTCTGATCGTACAATATCATACAGGTTCTGTTTGAATATTAAGAAAAAAAAATCGTTGATGTTCCGTAATCATTCTATGTTTTCGCGTTTTCCTATATTGTCGTAAAAGAAAACATTCGCAGCATGAATGAGTTCTATTTTCCCTGTTATCTACAACAGAGTATACCGTTAATTCAGAAATTTCTGTGATATTTTTTTTAATGCGAAAACATCGCAACAATTAAAATTCGTAATTTAATTTTTGTTAGTAAAATTCTCTTATCTCTTAAATATATACTACATGTAGTTTACGTTCAAAATTTGAAGAAAAAAAAATTACCAGAAATTTCTAAGGCTCTTCTTTTGATGCAGAGGTAACCCTTAGCTGAGTTTGGATACCTGTTTGTTTTAATTGTTTTGATTTTTTATGGTTGTGCTTATTAATTCATCATTATATCTTTAACCGGTTTGTCAGTCAACGAAAAAGCCATACAGTGCATCAAAATTTATTTCGGAATTTTGTGATACGTTTTATTACTGGAAATTAATTAATTTAATTTTGTATACATCTGGTCATGCGCAATTATAAAAGAGAGCATTAATTTTTTGAATTTAAAATATTTTGCTCATTTGCTGTAAAATTGATAGCTGTAAATCAGTTTATCCAAGTATCAATTCGATCAAAGCAAATTATAGATAGATCGCAGGTTTCTGTAAACCTAAATCTAATTAAGCCAGTGTACATTATTACATAAAACGAGCTAGATATGCGAAATCTTGCTTGATCGTTTTTTCCAATTAATTACAGTGATGAAAATTAAATGTTTCTTGCTGCAATTGTTTAATGGGTGAAATGTTTAACAAAATTATGGTAAGAACAAAACTGTTGAATAGAAGATTCTAGTCCAATTAAACTAAACATCTAACAAATGTTAATTATACGTAGTTAAAAAGACTATTAATTTTAAAAGTCACTGACTATCCCACCAGTATCATGTTATATATACCAGACTGTCTGGGCAGATAAGGCAAGGGGGGGTGGTACCCATAAAATCCATTTAACCCCACCTGGCAATGTTCAGTGTTTGTACCATTTCAGATTTTCATGGCTCTCTGTTGTGTGTTTATGTTTGTGTTTTGCGCTCTTTTTGTTATTTTTCTGTCAGTTGGATGGCGTTGCTTTGATATCCGAAAAAAAAATATATGAAAGATGAAAATGAAAACATGACTTATAAAATACGGTCGAATGGTCTGTTTTAAAATTGGCTGGAGCTGTGTGACGTCAGAAAGCACTATAACTTAGAATTTACCCATATATATTACATATAAAACCACAAAGTTTCAAAAATTTTGTGTGATTTTAATTCAATTTGTATTGTTCAGCAGAAAAATGTCTATAATTTATACTGTTAACATAAAAATATTGTGAAATTTTATTGTTTTTTTAAATCCAAAATTTCAAAAAAAAATGTTATTTTTTAATATTTCCCCCCATGAAACCTATGTAATTTCGATACGAATAAAATGTCAAAATTCAAAATCTTATAAAAATTGCAAAATTGTTTAAAGAACCTTTAAACATTTGCTGAGATTGGTGGTAAAAATTTCATAATTATAGGATAAGAAATAACAGTATATTAAAAATAGTATTTTTAAATTTATTGTATAGAGAAATTTAAATGATGGCCACTGAGTGTATATATAACTGGTAATTTGAGAGTATCATTTATATAACTGGTAATTTGAGAGCATCATTTATTGATTTTCCGAATTTCAAACCATCTCAATAAAATATATAAATATGGGGTAGTTAGATATATATTTCTCTTATTTTGATAAATATTTATACCTCATATGAATATTAATTGGTTTTTAAGGGTTCCTATACCAAAATATCAATAAAACTTTAGGGTAGTAAAAATCAGGGTCGGTAGGGAAACCAGATCCGCGTTTCACAAACATTCGTACGACTAAGGTCAAGACTGGTTCCAGGATATCCAATGGAAAAAGACACAGAGGACCGGAAATCAGACCACACTTAATACTAATCATAGTCATACAAATGTTTGTGAAAAGGGCTTATTACAGGTACATCTGTACGTTCTCCACCACTACACTTTGGATCTTAAACGGCTATTCTGGTCTTGTTTCTTGTTCATTTGTCTAAATTTTCTTTAGCTTTAAAAATAACAAGATAAAATCAAAACGTTTTATCTTGTACACATTCAAAATCGGACGATAAGTTTAGATCAGTTCAGCACAGGTACTTTTAACACTCCATAATTCATTCTGAATTTTTAAGATCTAGTCTTAAGTAGCCAGTTTTGATTGACTGTAAGACATTTTATCTTTTTTTTTCAGACTGTGACTTGTAAAAATCAAGACAGTCGTGATTAAAAAAAACAGAAATGGCGGTTCAATATGTGTTTTTTTTTTTATTGAACCTTACAGGATGACCAAGACGCCCCCCTCCCCCTCCCAATTACCTAAGACCTTTAATATGATCGTTTCGAATCATGTTCGCCACCGGATGAACTCGTCATTTAACAATTTTTAATGCAAGCCTATATCCCAGCTACCATCTAACCGTAATTCAAATAAAATTGCATAACTATCTTTTTACAAACAGATTATCAAGGAGAGAATGGGGATATGTTTCTCCGATATTTATTTTTTTCGCAGTTCCATATATTTGAAAACGTTATCTTAACTCACAGCACAACACAAAAGAGGGTGGTATAATACCTAAGGAATGAAAAAGCGTTGTTATGGCGGCAAACATGATTCGAAACGTATGCTTATAAAACACAAATCTTGCATAATTTTTTTGGGGGTTTTCCGACAGACAATTTTGAAGGAATTTTGGGAAAGAAACCAAAACACCTCTCGAAAGTTAATAATTTTTGCACTTACTTGACCTCTCCGTCTTCTACATATGTACTAAGGTACAATCCTTTCATGTCCCTGATTATTCTCCCAAAGAATGAACGCACTTCAACCATATAAGAGTGCCCGACGTCGATCTCATCCATTAATTCTATAACCCAAAACTGGTTTCTGCGATAAAAATGTTGCTTATCAATTTCTATATACTTGTTTGTGTTTTTGTTTCTAAGCTTAACGTCACGTGGTAGTACCTGCATCATGTTTATATGAAATACGACATATTTTGTAGGCTTCTTGGCGATCAGGGTCATGTTGACGCTTCCGGTAAACGTTTTATTCTCCAAATCTATCAAGAGTTGAATGTCATAATGTACTGGAATGAACGTTCGAGCAAGCCGAATATTGTGTCTTGGGTGTTCCCTGTCCGATATTACTTCCAAATCGGTTTGCTCATTCAACATTCCATAGGTACTGTTTTCTTTTGTAATATCCTTGTCATTTGAGCCATTTCCGGGATATGTCAGATTTTCAGCATAAAGTTCTCGAGACCCGTTTTTAACATCATCACTAAAAGAAACAGTTATATTTTCTAAACTTCTGTCTAAGTCCCTTTTGTTTTCATTATCACAAACACAAATAGCAGCAGGGGAAGCAACTCGTACAGTTTCATCCTGCCGTACAAAAGTTAACAATAAAACAACAAGCAAAATACACAACAGAAATGCTGAGGTAAATAAAACGACTTTAAATCTATTTAAATAGACACCTCCTTTTGTGTCCCGTAACGTCACTATAACTTCTTTTTTAGGTTCAAGGTCGTTACCCTGACCTTGAAACGACCCGTTTTCTAACGAACAAAAAGTTTTTTGTAATTCCATTGTATCAACTCTTAGTTCTGATGCCTCAGAATGAATACGCAAATAAAAATATAAGTTTTATCCATACCAGGTGCTACCGCTTCTTGTAAATCAAACGGAGATATCTTCAAATTTAAAAAGTGTCACAAATTATGAACACAACATCAAACATTTCTACAATAACATCTAACAACAACATCACTACCGTATTAATAAGTAAATAAAGCAGAAAACCGAAATCAGAGACACGATTTAAATTCCAATACGTCTGACATGAAACCAAATAAAATTCCCACAGAATTTAATTAAAGATCAATTATTTGTCAATTTTTCCATTAAACGTACAACAACTCAATTTCTCGCTTCATTTACGAAAATAACTACAACACTTTCGGATTAAAAAAGACAACTGCAGTTTTCTATGAAGCACGAGATGTTCTGAAGAAGACAGTATTGTTGTAACGAGATAGTTAATTGATTTATGATCTACTGCGCTGTATAATACATGGAGGAATTGCCCAAGCACGTGTTAACTGTCTATGTCATGAAGTGTATCGCAGAATCTAAGAAATCCGTTATTATAACAAAAATATTCTTTATTTCGTTCGCAGTGTCACTTTTTCAAAATTATTTACAATATGCATAAAGAAAGACATGTTTAACAGTTTTTTTTTTTTTTTTTTTGGTAAAGCCACAAGTAAAATAAATATGATTAAGGATGATCGCTAGTCTAATAGGAAATAAATACGATTTGAAATAGGTGTTTTAGTTTGAGAGAACATATGAATAGTAAAGAAATAAGCAAGAAAAAATATAGATTCATGTGCTCATTTTAGAGCTATAAAGCCTTGAAAATTTGTAGGAAATAGGTTTTCTCTGGATTTTTCATTGTCTTTGCATGGGCAACTTGATATATGATTGAACTATAAAAGAAAAAGTGAGGGTTCATGGGCAAACAATTTTATGTTTAAGAAATGGATAAAACACGAGGATTCCGAAAATCTGACAAAAAGACGAAAACATGACCAGCGAGCATCCTTAATTCAAGATATTCATTTTTACAAATGGCTGCACTTTATTATAAATTGATAAAACACGAGGATTCCGAAAATCTGACAAAAAGACGAAAACATGACCAGCAAGCATCCTTAATTCAAAATATTCATTTTTACAATGGCTGAACTTTATTATAGAAATTTGGAAATTGTGTAAATTACTTCTAATGGTAAAGAGTTCAAAACTGAAAACCTTAAAATTACAAGAAACATTAGATAAACAAGTTTAAAAGAATAAATAGATGGAGGAAAAAACCACAGTAGTATCGGAAAAGTATTTTTTTCTTAAAACGATTTATAAACTTCGTAAAAGTGGGTGGGAATTATACTTCTGAAAATATGAGGTTAAGAAAACGTGTTTTTAGTATCTGAAAAATTGCAGATGCCAGAATTTTATCATGAAATTAAGGTGTTTGAGTCAGAAGAAACAAGATTGAAATTTCCAGATAATAAAGGAAGTTTAATTTAAAATCATTTTTAACATTTTTTTAGATGTATGTTAATATAAAATAATGACAACATATTTTCTAAGTTTGGTTTTTGGTCTTCCAAATGTTTCGGTTTTAATGCTGCTGATGAGAGGTAACTCCTTGAAATGCGTCGTATACAGCATAGTATAGATTTACTATATCTAATATTAGTATCTTTGGATTATTTTTTTTTTCTAATACTGACTTATCAGGTTTGTTATTGGACGAGCCTGTACAGCGAGGCACACGAATAGCTTGATAAAATCAGTATCAGAAAACAAATTGCCATTAGGATTCGTCCATTAACGAAACTGATAAGAGTCAGCATCAATAAACCAAATTGCCATCATTCGTTTTATCCGTTATTTTTACAAAATTTGTTAATGACTAGACTATGAAGTTCAGTGGTGTCATGGATGACGTTACGATAGCTTCATTCATTAAAATAAAAACGGAAAATCAGACATGGATGTGCAGCAATATGAGGTCATCCTTTACACTAACCAGGGTCCATTTTCACAAACATTTATACGACTTCGATCGAGACTGGTTTAATGACGTCATAAGAACGAAGACATAAAAACCATGTTCGCGTTTTACAAACATTCGTCCGACTATGATTAGTCGTAAGTGTGATCTGATTTCTGGGGTGCTTTCCATTATGCGGTACGTACCGACTTTCACTAATTCTTCTTCCGGTTCGTCTGGTACGTCATTTCTAAATAACCGCTGTGGTACGGACCAATTATGGAACACGAATCTTTGGTTCAATTGGATCGTACCGCATAATGGAAAAAATGGTTTTCAATGTCTTTGTTCTGACGTCATGGAACCAGTCTCGATCATAGTCTTATGAATGTTTATAAATTTTATTCTTAATGGCAGTCCATGATTTTGACATTATCAGCTTGTAGGATCAAATGAAATGCAGAAGAAATACCGATAAAATGAGTTTTCGTGTAACATTTTTTTGTTCTTGACTTGATTTTGCATTAAACATGTTAAAATGATATACGTCAAAACTTTTTTTTCATATCTAATAAGTTTGTTTTTTTTTGTCCGATTTGGTCTTGGTATAAACGACCATATTGGTAAAAATCAGGACCGTTGGCATACTTTCGAAAGGGAACCCATAAGGACTGTTTCACTAATATTTAATCATAAAGGAACTTTAAAAGATTTATTTATGTATATATATTTTTATTTAAATTAAATTTTATATATATATACACTTATATTATTATTTTTCTGGTAATTCTACCAGCCTTATTAATCAAATTTCCAGACATTAAATTAATTTTGATTGGGGGCGGGATCAGATGACCATTCAACCAATGTTTTATCCCAGTAGTTTCAGAGGAGAATATATTTTTATTAAACTATTAGAAAATACACTTAGATGTCCAGACCCCTTGGAACCCGACGATTATTAGCAAGGTATAGATTGTCCAAACATTTTCAGAGTAAAAGCTTCATACACTTTGAAATACAATACAACTGACGATACTAGGAACCTGTGATGAATTACATGAGCTCAACTCACAGAGTTGCCTAGCGCGTCCCCGGTGGATAGGGGAGACCCTCCCGTTTGGGAGCTTGTCAGGTATGACAATATTGGGTAACGTATTAGAGAATGCGATGCTTCCAGCGCGCTAAAGATCAATTCTGCGGTTTCCGAAGAAGAGTAGGCCAATGGTGGTTACAGAAGGCTAAATTATCCGACTCTACCCAACCAACAACCCTTTTGCAGTGGAATCCAAATTTGTTTCCCCTTTTGTCCCGTCCAACCCCTATTTGAATTGTTTTTTATAAATTTTTGAACTGGTTCTCGTCCTGAAGAAGCATGAAATTTTTGGCACTGGACGTTAAGCAAAGAGCCCGTACGGAGAATCAAATGAAAAACTTGATAAAGTAACTATAAGAAAACAAATTGTCATTATTCTTTTTATCCGTCATTTTTACCAAATTCGTCTTAATCAACTGACGATAAACTAATAATGGTACTTTAAAGGATTTCCTGTGTGTTTCCTTCTCTTATTTTTACACATTACGTATTCAATTGACATTAGAAGGTGATTGAGTCCCAAAATGAATATCATATTCGCTTCCGATTGGTCAATATCATATTAATTCTTAGTTTTTTTAAACCGAGGGTTGGTTTTTATTCGAAATATTCTAAATAATAAAAATATATTTCACATGAATGTTTAAAAACGTGAGCAATTTGAAGATTTCAATGGCGGATCCCGGATTTTTGGGAAAATTACTTCCGCTATTTTTCAAGCTAATTTTCAGGCAAGAAAAGCAATGAGAAGATATATTTAAAATTGCTTTAAATTATTCCTTTACACTTCCGGCTTTAATTTTTATATGAATTAATGTAGAATGTTATTAAATATTATAGAAAAGGCTAATCATTTTTTTTTTGTATTCTATTCGCGTTTCCTTTGTATCTCCATTTATAAAATAATTTTGATGGTACATTTCACTTACATCTGTGAACTGATGAGTAATTGCTAAGTCCTCTCATTTAGAAATCAAACCGACAACAAATTGATCTAATTTAGACAAGTAAACGTGTCAGAAATTTAAAAATGATAAACTTCAAAAAGAAGATTCCCCAGAGACTTTGAAAATAAAATTTAAGAAGGTGTTTACGTAATAAAATCTTAAACGATATTATCAGATATATTGATATTCTTTATTTATGTGATAATAAAAACGAAATAAAACATTACGCAGGTGCATTCGAATGCTTTATTCTTATCGAAGGTAAACAATCTAAGACGGACTTGTGTAATTCTGTTTCACTTTTCAATGCTGAATTGTTGCATAATGGTCTTGTAAAGATGGAATGGTAGATATGTATGAGTGGCCGTTCGTGTCATTGGCGGTATGAACATACCGTATGAAATTTTCAACGCGTTGGTTTTTACTTTCAACGCGTTGGTTTTTATTATCAACGCGTTGGTTTTTACTTTCAACGCGTTGGTTTTTATTATCAACGCGTTGGTTTTTACTTTCAACGCGTTGGTTTTCACTTTCAACGCGTTGATTCGCAATTCATACGGTATGAAAAACCAACGCGTTGGTTTTCAATTCCATACCGTAAGTTTTTGATTCCATACCGTAAGTTTTGCACTTTTGTCAACCAATCAAAATCTTTCTAACAAAGTGTATCTTTGAACGTAACAAGATCATTAATTCATTAGAGAAAAGTTATTACAAAGAAATTATAAGCAAACAGAAATAGGTGAAGCGATTGTATCTACCTCAAACTTAGAACGAAACGATTTACTGAAAAACCAGACGTTAAAACGATTATCTTTACCACTGAATATAACCCGACAGTGGCACGATTAAAAAGATCAATTATACAACATTGGGATTTGATAGAGAATGACCCTGAACTCTCAAGAATTGTAAGTAAGAAACCAGTTATAGCATATAAAAGACACAAAAATTTACAAGATAAATTAACAAGGCCTGATAAATCGTGAAAATGTATCTAAAACTATATAGGAAATACGGATGATAAGCACATTCGAAACGTTCAAAAATAATTAAACTTATATACAGACGTAATATAAATCGGAATGGAAGCATGAGATGGGCCAAAGTGAATTATCAATTGATAAAGAAAAGAATAGAGGTGTTACTAAATTCAATCAAACAGTGAGGCAATTGGAACGACCCATCAGAAAACATTGTTATTTGACTGATAAAAATAACCAATGAAGGATCATATTTAAAAGAAAATAGAAGCATGTAAATGTTCAAGAAAATTGGACTAGACATGCTAGAGGTGATAAATATTAATCAATTAAAAGTAAGTGTAGCTGTTATAAGATCATTTATTGTAAATGAATCATATTTTGCAACATACTGATTTTCCGGTGTACGGTCCATAATCTATTACAATCTGTGAAACGTGGAGACCGCTGAAGATCCTCGCCACGTAAAACATAAGAGGTGAAACACTAGAAAATATTCATAATGATATAAAGCATCAAAATAAATAAAAATATTGTCAACAATATATAATCTATGATTATTTCAAGAAAATTATCAATGCATATAAACATATAAATATAGAAAGCAAATCAATACTTTTAAAATTACCAATACATATGAGCATAAAAATATTGAAAACGGATCAATACTTTCTGCTTGGGTGGGTTTGGATGACTTTTAAATAAAACAAGTATCTTCAACAACGGAGAATATATTTTCCCGCCAAACTTAACGAACGGTTAATTAGATTGTACTTTGTTAGAAAGATTTTGATTGGTTGACAAAAGTGCAAAACTTACGGTATGGAATTGAAAACCAACGCGTTGGTTTTTCATACCGTATGAATTACGAATCAACGCGTTGAAAGTGAAGACCAACGCGTTGAAAGTGAAAACCAACGCGTTGAAAATAAAACCAACGCGTTGAAAGTAAAAACCAACGCGTTGAAAATTTCATACGGTATGTTCATACCGCCAATGACACGAACGGCCACTCATAGATATGCAATATGTTTGAGTTACCTTGTGATTTGAAAAAAAAAGATTAATCTAGTATTTCACGTTGAATGTTTTTGATTAGATAATAAGATTTATATTTGAATTTTAATCCAAAGAACCTTTTCATCATACTTCATACTTATCAAAACGGTAAAAAAGAGCATAAATATCTTTTATCTGATTTGTAAATTAGAAATTTCAAAATGTATCTATAACATCTGTGTACAAAATGGAACATAAACACCTGTTTTCAGCATATTAGATCCTCTTGTACCGAAAGTTTGTAAATTAAGCTTCAAAATATTTCATTAAAAAATTAGTAAAAAGTTCAATCTAATTAAATTTAGATCTACTAATTGCTCCTTTCAGTCACTGTATGTAGATCTAACAACACTCCATTTTACTGTCTGTTCTTATGACCTATTGAGAATCCTCGGGTTTTATCCTTATGCTAATGCCTTCAAAATCATGAAGGCTGAAATCTGATTGGCTGATTGGAAAGGTCATCAAAACAGAAAGTAAAATGGAGTGTTGTTATTAGATCTAATTTTAATTCGATTGTAAAAATCTGCCCTAATATGGTAACATCGGCATGATCTAATTTCATAATTTACTAATCAGATTAATACGACACTGAGAAATAAATAATAATAATAATAAATCTATTTTATTATAGTGTCACGCATTGATTTACATAATAGCGAGCGCTATAGGAGCATATGCATTTCTACATATGGATCATTTAGAAAAGTCTTTGCTTAATGGGGGCAGCCATATTGTGCTGCATACTAAGGCTAGAAAAAGTTTCGTTCGCCATAAACGGAAGTAAGGGAAATAACGTGATTCAAATTATAATTTTAGAGTCAGAATCGTGATACCGGAAATGAGTTTCTGGAAAAGGACTATTCAGATGTGGTCACATCATTGGCCACGCCAATAGCATATTAAAAGTCACAATATACATCACCAGTTAAAACAATATCCAGTCATAAAATTAACTTATGAGACACTTTCAAAAGAAACGGTATTTACACTAATTTACTATCACGTTATTGGATGCATAAAAAATAAACTACATGTATATGAAAAAAGAACTAAAATTTCTACTATGTCATGACCTTCACAGTTTTCACTAAAATACAACCAGAAATGATGTGTTCAATATTGCCTTTGGGCAATACTACCGGAAGTGATGTGTTCCGTATCGCTTCGATGGATTACTGCCGGACGTGTTCCGTGTTAGCCGAGGATATTAAATACACAGACAACAAAGCAACCAGAATACAGGATTCTTATATTATGTAGCAATGTCAGTAAACACCAGGTGGAGCTGTTTTGGGGGAAGGTATTTGAAAACTGGATTCCGCTTTACAACCTTTTCCAGCCTGTTTTGGGACCCGTATACTGTAAACAAACTCTGGTTTCCGCCCAGCGGCGCCCTAGTGTTTACTAACACTGCTATATTATGTGCACGTACTGTACGTCTTCTACGTTTTTCATTGAAACCTCAGAATATTCTCGCTTCTTGAAAAAACATATATCACGAAAAGGATTATAATTGCTTGAAATTACACAAAAAAATGGAAAAAACGTCATAGCAATGATTTCTTTAGAAAGACTAATATCTGGTTATTTATCTTCCGATTTCAAGCTTACTGCCTTTCAGTTAATCGACGGTTTCACCTTTCACCTGAAAATTAAGTATACCTGCGTAAATGGTATATTTGTATCAGATTATTGTAAAAATTAGAAATATTGGAATTTTGATATAACCTTTTTTATTTCAAGTGCGTCACATACAATATACCATTTCAAAAATATTGCGAAAATATCTCAAACGAAAAACTTCACAGAAACTGTACTTTGGGTATAAATAATGCTTAAAAAAATTAAATAAAAGAGAAAAATGATCTAAAAATTAAAATAATATTGAGAATAATAATGTTTTACAATACAATTAATAAAAAAAGAGACAAGACGGAGAGGAATTTTTTTTTGTCCAAGCTGATAAGACTGCAAATAATATCGTTATTGTTTGACGTAATTTTATATTGAGGTTCTGCAAAAGGATATCACAAATTCACCAACATTCCAACTGACTCAATTTTCGGAAAATGATATCGTTAACACACATAAACTTATTGCTACCTCTTTACAAGCAGAGCCGAATAACATGAAAGTTCCAACTATGTACTGGCTTCCGAAGCCTGAAGAAAACACCTTACAAATATAGATTTGTTTCGTCTTCAAGCCATTGTTCCACTACTAAACTGTCTATTCTACTTACAAGGACACTTGGTACCATCAAAAACCTAATAAATTTTTCAAATAAAGTATACAAAAATAGTGGTATTAATTACTTTTTGAGTGTATGATAACTGCACTTGAATTTTTACTAGATAACATTTTTTGGTCGCTATGGAGATTCCGTATATCGCCAAGTTATCGTTATTCCAATGGGGACTAATTGTGCACCACCTGTTGCGGACTTGTTTCTGTTACGAATCACAATTAATGTCTAAAATCAGCAAAGACCCAACGAAATAACATCTGATAAAAAAATTTAATAACACATTTAGATAGTTGGATGATATTTTGGCCTCAATAATGACGACTTCAGTATGTACATTAAAGAGATTTATCCTGTTGAACTTACTTTAAATAACGCTAACACTGCCCATTCCTGGATCTTAATACTAATATTTACGATAAGAGAGATGATTTTTCATTTCCTATTGTTATTTATCCTTTTTTAGATTGTGACGTTCCCTCGGCAACATCGTATGGTGTTTATATATCTCAGCTCATTCGATTCGCTCGTGTATGTAACAACGTATTTAATTTTAACGAAAGAAATCTCTGTATTGCTGAAAAATTATTACACCAGGGTTTTCGATATAACAAACTTGTCAAAACCTTTACTACATGTTATCATCGGTACAAATATAATTTATGATGGCATGATACTAAACCCCTAACGGGAGGGATTGTGGCTAATTTTCTATATGATAAAGACATAATCTTTCGATCAGTTTAATTGAGGTCTTGAGCTGGCATGTCAGTCACTGCTAGCAGTAGTTTGTTAATTTATATTGATCATTGTCACAAAACATGTTTAATCCCGCCGCATTTTAGCGCCCGTCCCAAGTCAGGAACCTCTAGCCTTTGTTAGTGTTGTGTGCTTTTTTTTAAATTTTGGTCGTTTGTATGTTTTGGGGTTTAGTGTATCGTCCATTTCGCTGAACTAGTGTGCATTTTTGTTTAGGGGCCAGCTGAAGACCGTCTCCGGGTGCGGTATTTTACCGCTGCGTTGAAAATCAATCGGTGGCCTTGGGCTGCTTTCTGCTCTATGGTCGGGTTATTGTCTCCTTGACAATTTCCCCGTTTCCATTCTCTATTCTATTATCTTATAAATCTATTATCATAATACAAATTCCGTTTATAAACACAAAAGTTGGCTTCTAAGAGAAACGGGATATTATCAGACGAGTAGAGTGCTGTCAACAATTCGTTTCCACAAAATATGGTTCACAATTGCAATTCTTGTCATTTTATTACAGAGACATCTATAAATCTTCCTAACAGTACAAAAGTTAATTAAATTTGTAGAAATTAATATGTCATATAATGTCTGAAATGCGTCCTCGTTTCTTTGTTGGAAATTAATTAAAAAGTCAGTTTTATGATTCTTTGAATTTTTTTGATTTTATTCAATATATTGTCACAAAAAAAATTCATGCGTAAGGAATCTGAATGTTGTTTCTAATTAGAAAATATTTGCCTATATTTGTGTTCTAAAAGGTTTCATTGACAATGCTAAGACTTGAAATGACAAATTGAGTTGCAAGTCAATGACTGACCTATGAATGTGACAGGCCATTGGGAATGCGTTGGTGACTAAAATATGAATATACAAGGATATTGGGTATACGTGTGTTACTGAAGATTGAAAAATTTAGGAGGATATGAAGAAGGTGTCAATTACCGAAGCGTGGAAATAAGAGAATATGGGGTAGGCGTCAGTGACAGAAGTATGAAATAAGAGGAACGCTTCAGTAACTGAAATGTGATATGAGGTTCGTGTCAATGACTGAAGTGTAGAAATGAAATGTGGTATGCATCAATGATGCAAATTTGAAATTAAAAGGATATGTAGTACACATATTCAAAACAAAATAATAAGAAGACCAAAGACAGAGACAACGACTGGAATTATTGTCCACACCTCCCTCCTTAAATAAAAACAGTCGACTACAATCTAATTAAAATTACTTCTCCGCACCTGCTCCTTATTTTCATTCGGTTGTTTATATTTAGATCTAACTACATCCGTTTGAGGGTCACGTTTAGGGTCAAATTTGCTGTAGCCAATGAACATACAAGAAACAACCACTGAAAATACAAGACCCTCTGTATTATCAAACGATTTACGATGATCTTGTTAAACGCTGGTTCTTACGTCATAGTCAATAATTTATATCTTGGGCGAAGTGATTTCATTGTAAGCTACTAGTATCAAGATTAAAAATTTCATTCTACTTGCATTCAATAGGGCATACTGCCTTGGCCTCTTTCTTATTTCAATGTTACGATATCTCTTGTAGAAATTCTTATATAACTTACAGAGAGAGAGCAACTTCGACACTTCTGTTCTAATTTTCTAAGCCTTTTCTTAAATATATTGATCATGATTCCGGGATTTTTTTTCTTTTCTAGCCTCTATGCGGGGTAAAGCATAGATTTTTAACCATCTCACAGGTCCATCATTATATAATATTCAAGGTCTTTTTGTGCGTCTGGTATACACTTAAATTAATTTGCTGCACAATTTTGTATTTGGCTGATATATTTCTTCTGTGTAAATAAATCTCAGTTCATGGAATGGATTTTTGGCGTTTTGAAAGTCTAAATGTTAGAATTATCAGATAGTGTTATGTTGGTAAGTTAACCTTGTTGATACGTCCAAGAAAATATAGATTTTACAATTGTTTATGTAGGCTATATTTGTACACCTCAAAAATGATTCTGAATGGGAAGTACCAATAAAAAAATTAAACCACAAAAAATTTGAAAAAAAAATTAAAATTGGAATTTACTAACTCAGATCCATCCTAAAATTTGTAAAAAAAATTTATTTTAAATATTTTTCATGCACATTGTGCATATTTCATGCATCACAGGGGTGTAATACTTAATTCAATAAAACCTCATGGAAAATCCCATAGGCGAAATGTTTTTGTTTCTCTTGAAGACATGATTGAACAAAATCATGCAAGTTTAATTGTTTTAGTTATGACCTAGCCAATTGCATCTGCCAGTTAAATGATTAGATTTTCAAAAATCCATTTCGCTAACTGAGGTTTACAGACAGTAGTATACATATGTTTAATTGCGTTGTTGATATCAATTGCCTAAAAAATGAGTACAGGAGCACATTCCCAGAAGCATACATAGGCTATATGAAAAAATCCTGTTACACGGCAACACTTGTTAACTAATTAGCAATTAATTATTCTCTTCACAATTAATTAATACTGACTTGTATTTACATAGCAAGTGTTATCAACACCAACATATCATACCACGTTTGTTTGTTTGTGTTTTGATACGTACATTCCATCTAAAATATTTATACAAAGACATATGTCACAGTATAGAGAACATTTTTTCTAATATTTAAATAATAACTCTCTCAGTCATGCGGGTGGCCTTTAGAAAAACTTCAGTTGAGCTCCACAGTTTTGGCAATAAACTTTCCTGACGAAGCAGTCACTTTAGAACCTGTTTTTCTTGGATTTATTTGATTAATTTCAAAATGGTACGATTTAAAAACTTTGTGTTATGATAAAAATAACTCGTTTGTGAAATTCTTGTGGATACAGCAATACTTTTACATGTGGTAAACAACGTTAGACTTGGACAAATAATTCTGCTTGGGATAGAGGATATATTTCACTAAACGAACAAAATGGTTTCCAACCGTCCAATTAATTGATGTCTGTATTGATGCCGAAGTAAGGAGCTCCGATTTCATCGCACTCCAATAAAGTGGCAAAGATATATCCAATATGTAACTAAACGACACATAAACAAACGTGTAGCATCACACACCTTGTGACAAGAAATAACAGTAGTGACAGTGATCCACAATCACACCTTACTTGAGGATATTGGAGTTGTCTCCCATATCATGAGTTATCTTTCCTGACAGAAGGTGGGAAATATATCCAAAAACGTATAATTGATGTATGTGGAGGATATTGTCAGGAAGAAAAAATATTTCGCAGAAAAAATACAATTTGTCAATTGATGTTTATTTAAGACACCTTTTTACAAAGAGCAGATAACTCTGAAAATTGGATATAACTGATACTACGCTATGTTCCAAAAATTGGGAAAACGCCTCCAGGAAATATGATATAATCAGATATGACATTATTGCATACCTGAAATAAGTCTCACCTACATGTTTACAAATTGTAAATATTATATACATTCCCCAACAGAGAAGTACATAATGAAAGAAAGAGGAAAAGAAAACAACATCTATGGTTAAATAAACTACAATCCAAATTTTGCAATAAGAGTTAAAGTAAGCCCTTATGAAATGAAATGATTTAAGCCAATAACAAACAAATATGTACCCATTGTATCTATCACAAAGATGATCCTACAATAAAAAAATGAAGAAACTATTAATAAATTGATGGTATATATATTACCAGTGAACATCAAAAGTTAAAACTGAATCTATATTTACATAAAATATTTTGAAGATACTCTATGGAACCAATGTTTCGATTCGAAAGTAGTCACTTTCCTTGCACAGTATAAAGAACTTAAGTATGCTCGCTGGTCATGTTTTGGTATTTTCTTTAGATTTTCGGAATCCTCGGGTTTTATCCATTTCTAAAACATTAAATTTTTTGCCCATGAACTCCCACTTTTTCTTTTATAATTCAATCATATATACCTTAAAAGGTTATTTGAAAAAAATTTATGAATTACTTTTTATTTTTTCATACATTTTTGAGAGACTGAAGTTGCCAATGCAAAGACAATGAAAAATCCAGAGAAAACCTATTTCCTGCAAATTTTCAAGGCTTTATAGCGCTAAAACTGAACCTATATTTCTTATTTGTTTACTATTCATATGTTCTTTCAATCTAAAACACCTATTTCAAATCCTATTTATTTCCTATTAGACAAGCGATCATCCTTAAAGTTCCCAAGTCAACATAAATAGACTTGCACATGTTGATTGGGTCGCCGGTTATATAACGATTGGAACATGTAAAAGAACACATTATGAAGTAATATGTATTTTGCTTGTATCTGATATACTCATTAATGTCAAGTTCGATTGGGTATGGGTGATATGACGTATTTATGTTATCAAGAAAACATCACATTTTAGTATCATATTATGTCTATCAATGCTACTGAAATTGTTTATTTCAAGGTCACCTTGGTTTAATCTATATATTACTTTTGAACCCAAAAATATCTACCATAACCCGGGACAGATAAAAAAAGAAGAAAGTTTTCTTTTGCCGTGAATCTCTTTGAGTTCATTGCTATCTATTTGAATTTGATTACGGTTTGTCCTGATTTTGTTGATGAAGGGATATTCCACATTTCTGTCTGTAAACCTCAGTTCGCGGAATGGGTTTTTTGCTTTATGATAGTCTAAATGTTGCAATAGTAGTACAATTTTTGGAGGTCAACTAACCTCGATAAGTCGTCCAAAAAAACATTAAAATTTTAACATTGTTTATAAAGGTTATATTTTTAGCTACAAATCTTATTTTGAATGGAGAATTTACAACAACAAAAATTTAGCAAAACCATTATTCTTAATATTTTTCATGCATTTTGTGTATATTTAGTGCAACCCGGGGATGCATGAAATACTTAACTTAATTCAAGTCATCGATGTTATCCCCATCTCAGTTGCTAGTATTTCAATACTAGCTGGAAATTAAAACATAGAATTTGTTTTTAGAAAATTGTAAAATTTGTAAAAACTAAGGTTATCTCCCTTGTGCATAAGTAGTGACGGATGATTAGTTGCATAGATCTGTCCTTAGATGGTTTTGGCTTTACCCCTTTTGTTCATTTTGGTATTCTGAACTTGTTCTTCAACTTTTTGGATTATTGTTTTGGTTTTCAACATTTTAGGCCTTGAGCACAACTGACGAGTCGTAAATCGGCAAAATTAAATTTGGTATCAAAGTATTATATTTAATAAAAATCTCACAGGAAGAGTTATCTCTCTTTTACAATGAAAATTCCAGAGGCAAAATTTTTTTGATTCTATGGAAGACATGACTGAACAAATCAGGTAAGTTCAGTTGTTTCAGTTACGACTTAATTAATTGCATTTTTTTAGCGAACTGACTATTGATTAAGGTATTAAAATTTTGAAAAATCAATTCCGCGGACTGAGGTTTACAGACAGTGGTGACAGTGACCCAAAATCAACGCAGGGGAATTATACGGCCCTAAGAAATATGATATAATCAGATATGACATAATGGCATACCTGAAATAAATCTCAGCTACATGTTTACATGGTTAACAAATTGTAGATATTATATACATTCCTCAACAGAGAAGAACATAAAAAAGGTCATAACGAAAGGAACAAGGGAAAAGAAAAAACAACAAGCGGTAAATAAACTATAAATAAACAGAGGAAGTGTAAAGCCGTATGAAATGAAATGATTTCAGCCAATAAAAACAAATATGTACCTGTTGTATCTATCACAAAGATGATCCTACAATACATTTGTACAATATATAAAGAAACTGTTAATAAGTGTGTAATATTAGTAATATTACCAGTGAACATCAAAAGTTAAAACTGAATCGAATCTATATTTACATTAAATATTTTGAAGATATGGTATGGAATCAAAAAAACAATGTTTCGATTCGAATATAGTCACTTTCGCCAGCAAATCATCATAGTTGATAATATATAAGAACATCTAAATCGACTGCAAAACTGAAGTTTCCAAGTCAACATAAATAGACTTGCACATGTTGATAAGGTCACCGGTTCTCTACAAAAAAATTGGAACATGTAAAAAATCAGATCATGAAGTATTACAAATGCGTGCCTTTTGCTTGTATCTGATATAATCATTAATGTCAATGTCGATTGGGTATGGGTGATATGACGTATTTATCAAGAAAACATAATTTTAGTTTGATAGTATGTCATTACTGCTGCTATTGAAATTATTTATTTCAAGGTCACCTTGGTTTAATGTATGTATTACTTTTGAACCAAAATATCTACCAGCTCCCGACGGAGACCGAAAAGAAGAAATTATTCTTTTGCCGTAAATCTCTTGAGTTCATTACTATTTATTTGAATTTAATGACGGTTTGTCCTGATTCTGTTCATGACACTTTAGTTTATATCAAAGGAGATATTCCGACACTTTAATTTATATCAAAGAAGAGATATTCCAAATTAATTCTTGACATAAAATCAGTACATATACATCGATGTGACAAAAGGGCTTTCATCGTTGTTCTTCGTCTGAAAGTGATGTGAAGTACGTATTTGTTTGGACAAAAAACATCGTCTTTCATCGAGATCGTGTGTCTTTTTATGCCACTGAAATTGTCATTAAGTTGCTTTAAAGCAGTTTAACCCTTCACTATTCAGTGACTGTACCAAGTCAGACTATCTCGACTCTGTTGTGTTTATGTTTGTGTTTTGTGCTTTTTTATATTATTTTGTTTGTCTGTCTGTTGGCTGGCGTTCACTGACTGATGTGTCATTGTTTACCTTTTATGTTATCCGTTTTGTTCATTGATTTTGGCTTTTATACTGAGTAGCTCCTTTATAATCTATAGCTCCACAAGAAAAGCAGGAAGTGAACATCTAACAAAAGGGGAGACAATTGAACGATTCCGAGTAAAAATATAAAAAAAATAATTTTATTGAATTTTGTTAGTTTCGAAATGATACAGCTGAAAATAATTTCCCCCTTTTTTCATATTTCCAAACTTTCCATCTCCAGCACTGCCGATGAGAAATACATTATTGAAATGTGACCATGCAGTACATCAAAATGTTTTGACTTAATTGGCCAATTTGTATCTTTGAGCAGGCAATTCCAGAATAGCAGAATCTTTATTGAAATATCAATATTATTTTTGAGATGCTTTGTCATTGATATCTATAGCAAGTCACTTTTAATTCTCGTCAAAGTCTCTACAAATCTCGCGACGTTTGAATTGCGTGCTGTCACAAACCAATACAACTAACGAGAGAATTTTGTGTATTGGAAACGACATACTAGTTATTATATATGTCAACCTAACCGCAAATTATTAAGAATAATCGTTTTAGCGTTGTAAGCAGATTTAAGGTATCCGGACCATAAATGACCACGTGATTATTTAAAAGTTCCCGGATGTTCCATACAACGCAATTGAAATGACCTCGGTTATTATCGGCAAACTTCGGAAATTCTAATATGACATACTAATTTTTACAGACTCTGCATATAAGCAACAAAATGTGTTTCAACTTGAGAAAAATATATATACAAAATTCCAGCTTTAAATTGTTTGGTTCCGCCATTCAGGGTCAAAGAGAGATACAATTTTTTATCATTATCTATTATGGTCCGGATACCTTAACGCAAACTTATAGCAATTAGGGAGCAAACATCTCATTTTTAAGCAGAGGTAAGAATTATAAAATTAACAAGATTGCTACACGTAGCCATATGTCCCCCGCCGCAATAGATGGATGAATGATGGATGAATTATTGTTTAACGTCCAGTGGCAACCAGGTGCATATTAGGACGAGAACATGTTGATATGATAATGAATATGATCCCTGCTTTGTACTAGACCGTCACGTTAAGTCGGATTTTTAATGTGCTAGTTCACGAGGTAACTGTCCGCAGAAAGACATATCACCTCACTCGGACACATTATACTGACTCCGAGCCGACCAGTCTTTGCTCTTACTCCTTGATGCCGCGTGCTTGGCGGAGAAGCAGCAAATACCCATTTTAATGTCTTTGGTTTGACCCGGCCGGGGATCGAACCCGCGACCTTCCGCACTCGGGGCGAGCACGCTACCACGAGACCACCGAGGCGGTCTGCCGCAATAGATAAATCAGGAAATAATATTTGTACTCACCAATACGAAAATGCATGATAAGTTAAGTGTGGAAGTGGCAAAACAAAAAAGGGTAATACTCCTGCAAAATGTAAACCAATTCTGCCAATTAGATTCAGATGAGTCGTATCCACGAGGTATACATATGATACAATTTGAAAAAAACAAAGCCTCATAATTCTTTTAAAAGTCGCTGAATCAAAATGGCGGTATAGTTTGACCATCTTCATATCAATTGTAACAATCCTGCAAAATATAACCAAATCGGCCAAGTAGTTTCAGAGGAGTTGCGTTTACAAAATATGCATATAATACGATATGAAAAAACAACAAAGTCCCGTTACTGTTGTAAAAATCGCTGAATCAAAATGGTTGTATAGTGTGAACATATTCATATCATAGTTAACAATCCTGCAACATATCCACCAAATCTGCCAAGTAGGTTCAAGAGAAAGAGTGGACTAAAAATTAGGTGGAATCAACTAAAAATTAGGTGGAATCAAATAATAACAAAAATGGGTCGCTTGCGCACCGGCCAAAAACATGCTGGTTGATTGATGCGGTGGAAAAAATTTCCAGGATCGAAGATCATATTCTCCCTAAAAATTAAACGTCTGCTCCTTTATTTAGTGAAACGAATGAAATTATGTGGAAAATATAAATACATAAAATGATGATTTTTCACAATTGACCTTAGTCACATGATTTGACATTTTGCAGATAATATGCACAAACCCATCATATGAAATGAAAAGAAGAATACGACGAATGCAGTGGCTTAAGTTAAGATTTATAATAAAATGGCTTCTATTTTACCAAGGAATCGTTTAAATTATATTCAGAAGGACATTTTAAAAATTCAACCCTTTTCTTATAAAACTAAGAAAGGAAAATAGAATTATAGTTGTCAGTGAAATCAAATTTAATGCAGATAATGATAAGTAGAAAGTCATTGCTCTACATCAGATGCTAATTATCTATAGAATTTTCTAGATAGATCAAAACTTTCTGTGAAAATCTAATTATTGGGTGACTTCAGGCATGTATCAAAATTCCGGATTTCTGAGCTTGTAACGGAGAATCGACAACAAATGTATCGCACAACAGTCTGTACAAACACAGGAAACAACTATAGCCTCCCGGAATGGACTTTTTAATTTGTAATAAATCTTAACTTCCTGTTAATGGGAACCGGAAGGATGGCACAGTTTCTAAGACTGGTTCTGATTTGCTGCCGGCAAATCTGTCTACTGTTCAATAAGGCTGTGTTAAGTGCGTCAGTTTATTGTCGAACAGAAATATATTTTACTTTTTACACTTATCTTTCATAACAAGACGGAAATGCCACAGTGAGACTATCAAATGACTATATCCGAGAAAATAACTAACAGAAAGCAGATTTAGAGAAATTAAAATGAATACTTCATTGAAGAGTCTTTCATCCAAAAAATACATCTTAGTAAGAAATTTTGTGCATCAAAAATGTATTTAACACATGCATATAACACTAAATAAACACACTTCTCCATATCATAGTGAACGGCCAATAGTCCATCCAAAGACAATCCGAATAGTAGACAATAATCATCAAAACACAGATGAGAAATAATTCACGGTGGCTTCAAAATAGTATGCTGGTTAAATCGCGATATTTTCAAGTTACTGTTAATTATTTCTGTTATAATAGGACAATTTCTACGACATATTCAAAAGGCCGCAATACAGGTATTCAAACACGATGACGCCATTACGCAATTCAAATTATACTATGAAGTCGTTAAAGCTTGTTGGAAACTTTACTATGACGTTGTCAAACAAGCCGTCTAACATCTGTGACGTTGGAATCAAAATATCCATATTTTACCTCGGATGTAGACTGAAAGCGGTTGGAAGTTGGTCATATTAATCGTAACGAGAATAAATCAAATAAAACGTATGTGTGTTTCCGCTTTCCTGACCGTCCCTAAATTTCCGGGAATTTTCGTCTTTTCAGGTACGATTGTACCTTTAGAATGTATATAACCTTCGAAGCGCTTGATGTCACACCTTCTACGTGGAAGGAATAAGCGCTCCACTGGTCGAGAAACTATCCTTCCATGCACTTTGGTTCAGGGTTCCTAATTATTCTAAAAATAGATTAGTGGACACGAAGATAGTTCTATTAAAAAAAAGTACCAAAAGTACTCTGATAATAAGCCATATTTCCAATGTAGAAACAGAAATTTTAAATTGCAAAAGGCTTAGTTTTAACTGAGTAATGATACATTGTTTAGATTGGCCATCAAGGGGAAATAACTACAGGAAATCCCTAAGTAAATTCATGGGTTCCAGTTGTGTGGATTTTATGAAAAATTTAATCTGACATGATAGTCCTAAAATTCAGCCAGGGACTCTGTGATATACACTCTAAAGGAAATACATTGTCATTAGGGCCAACGAAACATAGGGTAAGAGCTATATGACATCAAGTTTGAGCCACTGTGGTTGAAATACTATGGAAGAAAAATTAGGACCCCTAACCTTTGTGAAGACTGTCGGAGTGGCTTAAAAACACCAGTGGTTGTTTGTCTGTTTAATCCTGAAATAAAATGTTTCAACAAAATTAAATCCTTTTCCTACCGTTTTCAATTTTGATGAAATAGGAAACACACATATATTCTATTCTGGCCTAAGGCACAGTACAAGAAAATTTTCCATATGTATAGATGAAGAAGAATATTAGTTTAAATTTCCCCGATGCTATACTTAGTCTTTGAATAACAGCTAACAATAAGTGTTCTGTTTATTGATCTATTCATATAGAGTACAAATAGGTCAGATGTACTTAATAGGAAGAGTTTGAAAAATTTGATGTAAACAAATGACGGACATTAATAGGTTCTTACACGAGTTCAAAGTAAAGACTGGAAAATCTTCAACGAGTTTTTCTAATTCACGTCTTTTCCGAGTGGAGCGCAGCGGAACGAGTTGAAAGACGCTGAATTTTAAAAACGAATGAAAGATTTTCCATTTCTTCAGTTCTGAATCAGTACAAGTACCTATTTGTTCCGAATTTAAATAACGTTACGCCTGATTGGTCAAAAGGTGATGAAAAAAGATTTCTAATTGGACGTCACAACAGTATGCACCTGCAGCGATTCCATGGGCCATCTCCTACTGAAAACAGCCATTTACGGAAGAAAATTTGTAATCTTTCGTTTGTAAGACATCCTTGATGAGTCAAACCGTTCATCTGAAAACAAAACATGTTGTTATTTTTACAAGCAAAAAATCTATAAACTGGACTGTATAAGATATGGAATAAAACTCAGATATCGTTTCACAAACAGGCTTACGAATACGATCGAGACTGGTTCCACGTCACCAATAGAACAAAGGCATTGAAAACCGGAAATCAGATCAAACTTACGACTAATCGCAATCGTACGAATGTTTGTAAAACCAATTTCCTTGCATTTCTGGAGAGACTTTTATCAGGGAGACTCTTGACCAAAACTTTTGAGTCGAAATTAAAGACTAAATTATATGAGCAACAGAAGCAAAACTAGCCTAAACTCCAAAATAGCGGAGATTACCCCAGGTGGAATATACTGTAAACCGCGAGCCTTTTCATGACACTTTGCAAAATCTGGTGTCTCATTCCGAAGTAAACGGAGGTACATACCTGTACAGAACAGAACAAACGTGAACAAAAAATCTAAACTGAACTGGGACTGAAAAACATCTATGCATTTGATAGGAAAATTGGTAATAATTTTATATAAAAACCATTTCCGTAGGAAACAGCAATTATTTACAAATTTAACCTGATATATCTTCTTTGTGTTACGTGAGCCGCTTCTGTCAATGAAAGAAATGCCAATCACGTACAAGACAAGACAAACATCGATCGTCTGAGTCTGGTTCTAGAATTTCTAATTTGCACGTTGACTATTACCTTTTGAAAGGACGTCGTATAATTTTCAAGGACTTTGCTACAAAATAATTAAGTCTCCAAGTTTTAAATTAGATTACCATCCAAAGCTTCACGTGACTTCGTGATTACATAAATATATAAAGGGCACACCAAATTGATTTTTAGTTCTTTGGATTTCGCCGCTTCATTTCAAAAATGCTGAAAATTCGCCCAAAATTCTTCTATGATTTTTCAAGAAATTAAAAATAAAAAGTGTTCGCTGGCACCTAAATTTTGGTAAAAAATAGGGATTTTCCCATTTTTTGCTATATTTAGTTCAAAAAAATGTGCGGCACTTTTATTTGATCTTCGCCTGAAAAAAATTAAATCCTCGAGGAAAAAAAAAATAAAATTAAAATATCACTCGCTCGCACCTATTTTTGCCATAAAGAACTAACAATCAATTTGGTGTGTCCTTAGGTTGCACGGAAGGTATTATGGAAAATTGACCATCCACTAAAAAGGTGACAACACTGTTCAGGTGCAATAAAATATAATAAAATTCCAAATTAAATAATTTATAAAAAATGAATAATTAAAATATATGTTCTCATTGCTGTTCTTCCGTGAAATAAAATTGAAAATGGGGGATATAATTTTCCAGAAAATGCAAGACCTGATTACATATCTCATTTTGCATAAGAAAACGTAATCACACCATGAATTTATTCGTGTATGTATATAAAACCGGGAAAGGTTTGAAATTTTATTATGATCCGAATCGAATGCTTATTCCTTTTAAAACTACTCTGTCCTCTACTAGTAAACTGTACCCAACACTTTGACTAAAATAGATTTGGCTCGTTTAATTTTCATACAATTTTGATGAAATATTTACTTTGACATGTTGACAAAATTATTAAAATTTTAAGAAATTTGAACGACACAATTTACGGAAATAATTTCATTGGATATATAGCATTTTGACAAACACTAATTTTGATCATTGAGAAGCTTGATTTCTCTTTACTGATAGTATGTTATTAAAACGTTCAGCTGATTTTTAAAGAGTTAACTCCCTTAGGTGTTCTGTACCCTCTTAACAGATGTTTTATTTGAGGTTCGATGAGTTTAAATTTATGTAAAAACATTGCTAAACTTTATTTGAAATTTGCAAAATTTTTGTAAAACTGCGTTGAGCTTTCAAAAAGAAATTAGTTCCTGATGAGTTTGGTATGCGAGTTATATCCCCGGGTTGGTACTTTCTGAAACTTATTCTTATTTCTTTGTTTAGTTGGGGTTTTACGCCGTTTTCAGCACATTTGGCTATTTCGCGGCGGCCAGTTTTTATTGGTGGAGGAAGCTGGAGTACCCGGAGAGAACCACCGACCTTCGGTATGAAAATTGACAATCCTTGTCAATTAAGATTGGAGTCGAACAGAAACTTATTCTTAGTATTATTAAATAATAAAACGGATCAATGACATGTCAACAATGACATACCAATCTTTAGTATAAACACTCAGTTGATGTGCTAGATGCGCATGCGCGCAGGCATAAAAATAATATTTCTTCAGTATTCCTCAAAGTAAAAAAAGTTGGAAAAAATTAATTTTAACAAAAACGTTTATAAGCAAAGCTCGCTGTTAAGTGTATCAAATTTCGGATATATATGTGTATACATGATAAGGGCCAAGTATTCTACAACTGAAAAAGTTCCGGCAAGATGGCGGCGGCCGCTGCGTCCGTCGTAACTCCTCTGCTATTCTACAGCAGGGGGCGTGAAAATGTCCGAAGAGTTACGATTGAGAAAACCGGAAATTATCACTAGGCGCATGTCTCAAGAAATCATTAGTTCATTCGTCCCTTTTTCGGACCCATTTTGGTAATTACGTCCGTATAAATTTGTCAACCTAATTCGATAAATCTAAATACCAAAAGTTAAAAGATGGCACAAGCTTCGCTCGCTCCTCAGGTCGCACCTGTCTCATATTATGCGAGCGAAGCTCACTCTATAGTGTATAGGATTTCAGAATTGGATATAGTTGTTCTAGTTTCATCCTTCTATTTTTTTCTACAACATGGCGGCTTTCAAAATCGAACTACTTCCTGTGAGAAAACGCGTGATTTCGAACATTCTTTATTTTGTTTTAAAATATTTAGAAATAAACAATAAGTGTCATGAAATTAGAAATAAATACGAAAGAATCCAGTTGGAATCAAATTTGATATATCAAAAAATTTGACAAGAAAAAAAGATGCAGACGCAGGTGTCATATTTTCCCGCCATTACGAAGGTTACCCTAAACACCGACAGAGCAAACATAAAAACTTTCGCTCGCTTTCCAGGTCATCATATTATCTTGAAAGAACTTTAGGATTTTCTTTAATATTTGCAAAACCAACAATTGAGTGTAGAGATCAGAAGATTACTTTCTTTACAAATTGGAAAAAACTGCGAATATTAAACAGTTAAAACCTTCCGGATGTACGGAAGTGAAAATCCAAATTGTATCTTTCATAATAATGTCAATCATGAGGAAAGACTGGATCGAACCAGGATAACTCCAATGGAGGTTTATAAACAATAGAACTGATAAACCTATTTCACATATTGTTTGTATTTTTCCCTCAAACTGTTTACTATGATATCTTGACAGACCGTTCGTAGTAAAATCAATAACATCCATCAAGAAATATCGCAGACTTAGACACCATAGGACACCAATTTGTCATGACCTAGATCTTCAAATTCCCAATTACTTCCCTGTACGGCAATACAGACTTCTTTTACGACATCTAATCTCAGAGTGGCGTGTTCTTTTGTGAGGTTTGTTTATGTTGTCTGTTTCAAAGACAGTATCAAATTTTATTTATTGTAAGTATATTGAATTTATCACGAACAATCTGAAAAAATCTGATTAAAAGTGCACTTATAGTAAAATATTGTAAAGGCATGTAAAATTTTATCTTTATCCAAATATGACAAGAAAAGTTTGTAAAATGGATTTGGCCTAGGGTATAATCTAAAAATTAATTCACAGATCCAGACAAAACTGGCATTAATTTTTATTGTAAATCATACCAGTTTTGAGATGTATATATATATTTCAAAATTTTACGTCTAATCAGCCGAGCTCAACCTCAGATATGTTAAAAGCCAAAATAAAAATAAAATGCCATACAGCAGACTCAAGACCCAAAAAGGTACAACCATAAACCTAGCAGACCTAAGACCCAAAAAGGTACAACCATAAACCTATGTTAAAAGCTGAAGGAAACCCAAAATGCCATAAAACAAATTCAAAACAAAAAAATTACAAAACACATCTATATTCAGAGTTATGATTGAGAGAGACACTCCATAGTTTCAACAAATTTTACAGTTGTTATAACAGTAAATTTTAAGTACCAATTGCGCGTCAGTACTGAAATACTAGCAATAAGATGGTTTCTAATCAAAAGTAACAAAACAGATTGGAAAAAATTCGGCCATCCTCTTACTCTTACCCCTTAAAAAGCATGAGCAATCCTTCACTACTCCTAGAGTCATGAACAGCGATGAACAACATTGAGAAATTGTAGCCACCGAACGCACATTGCGCTATGGTGGTTGCTAAGGCCTCCGGAGATCTATACGTCTGCTTGAATCATCAGAATAAAAAGCAAGGAAAATCATGAAGTAATTGTAGTCCTTGACCTATCGGGATCAACTCCAGTACCGGGTATACTCCAAAGAGAGGCCCTATCTACAGTAGACCCAAACGTTGATGAGAAAGGAATTCTCTTCCTCAAAAGTAGCAACAGTCCACCCTCCTTCTAAATAAAATAACAATCCAAAGATACTAATATTAGATATAGTTAATTTATAATATGCTGTATACGACGCATTTCAAGGAGTTACCTCTCATCAGCAGCATTAAAACCGAAACATTTGGAAGACCAACATACACTAATAGCAGTGGAAACCAGAACAGACAAGAAATGACCCTCTTCCTCCTCCAAATCCTATATCAGCAAGTGAGTATAGTATTGAACAATCGTGAGTAGAGAATAGCAATATGAGCTTGGACTGTGCAGCTAGGAGTGTAGACCTGAGTATGAGTGAGAAAGAATCTGTTCCACCTCCAATACTGAGATGGACACCAATAGCACTAGTACTGACATCCGACTTTCTAGTAGCCATCTCTCATAGTGACTAATAGGACCAAGAGGAAGGAAAACTAGAGTAAGAAGCTTTCTTCCTTCTCCTGCTTAGCAGCAGCATTCCAGCCACTCCTCTTCCTCCTCAAAATACGAAATGAACACTTAGGTATAGTCTTGAGCAGTGAAAATATTAGTCCTGAGACTTTTCCTTATTAGCAGCAATAGCCCCCCCCCCCTCCTCCAAGCCTTTCTTCCTCTAACCTCCTTAAGTCTACTACCAGTAGCACCGTTTTCAAAACACCTCTGTATGGCCACTAACAAGACCAAATGAAAGGACATAAACGTAAACTCGTTCATTTCATTATTACCTACTTCGGAGATAATAATTCTAGAGGATCAAAATAATCAGAGAATGCAGCTCCTTCCCTTTTCTTTCTCCTTCTCCAGAAAACCGTGGGTTTGGTCCTAGCAGCGAAGAGCAGTTTTTGCCTGGACACAGCGAGAAGCATAAACCTGAGCCTAAACATCCTCCTACTCAACAGCAGGTATTCCTCCATCCTCCGAATAAGAAATGAAGTTTTCTCGTTTTTGGGTCTAATAGGAAATAAATAGGATTTGAAATAGGTGTTTTAGTTTGAGAGAACATATTAATAGTAAACAAATAAGAAAGGAAAAAAAATATAGGTTCGGACGTGCCCTTATGCTACCACTCAGTTTGGCCATGGTTTGGCTTTGGAGCTCATAAACAACATGCCTTGCTGCAATGCATGAAACAGTCATCTATGATTGTTATAGTGTCATTTTTCATAATTCAATGCTCTCTTTTATGCAAATTAAGGTGGTTAAATCGTGAAATTTTGTATTTCCGGGATTTGTCAATAACGACCGCCGTGCGCATACAGAAAGTATGCCGCCGAGAAGAAAACTAGTCCCCAGCTGTAATGCGTATGAATTTTCTTACCAGTCATAGTGAAGAAGACTGTATATGAATTAAAAGCTGCGCCCAACTTTTAATTCATATAAGCACGTCTTTGATTATATTCGGGTAGAATTATTCATTAGGATTGCCATACCAATTATGATGACCGGCATTATCGATTGACTTTAGTATTTTGTTCACATTCATTTTGTCACATGTAAACAATTTTTTGTGCGCATGCGTATCATTTTATAAGGTTGACCAGTGTCCGTTTCCTTTACTTCAATCGTAGTATGTGTACATTATGTGTACGTTGTGTAGTTTATAGAAAAAAACCCGTTTGTTTTCAATTTTTTACCTTAAAATAAAAAATATTATACCTAGTACTGCCAGAAAAAACGTAGCGATAGCACAGGATATAAACAAACTTAATATCTACGCGCATGCGTATTGTGTGTAAATAAATCTAATTTCGTCTGTTGATTGTCAGCTTATTACACCTTTAAGATTAATAAGTCTTTTTTCTTTGTGTAAAATCATAATTGAACTGTCATTTAGATCTTTATTGAATAAAAATTGTCTTCTTATTGTAATTTCATAAAACATGTTGGAAGTTTGAATCATGGAATATATATAAGGAAGAATTGCATAGAATGATTTAATTTAAAAATTGTCATGGAAATTATTTGAATAAAAGCATGGTATGAATTAATTCAAGGAAACAATAATTATTTTGGTTTGGCATATGTATTTCATGGATCAATATGACTTGGATTATATTTTTCTGAACTTACAAGAGGTAGACAGTGTTCGTGTAATTGTGTAGTTTTTTTAGCTCTGCAAAAACTTGTTCCTATTCAGTTACTACAGAAACAACACCTCAGTATATTCTTCATTGTGGTGATGTAATGTATAAACACATTCTTTCAAGTAAGCAGTTTTGATATGAAACCGGCTTTCTTTTTGTTGACGATTTGAGAATTATGAAAAAACTGTGATGCATTGAATGCTCTTAAACTAGCACTGATACCACTGATCAAAGAAAAAATGTGTAACAAAGAATATGGTGAACAGAACCCTGACACAAAATCTAAACATGCATATTACAAAAGTTGTAAGAAATCATACTTGCAAGGTCACAAGTATTTCCAACGAATACCGATAGAGCCATGATAATGTATATATAGTTGATGAAGGTATCACATATTGATAAGGCCAATAGTTAAAAAAAACTGTCCCACATCGCTTGCAGTGCTTTGATTAACCTTACATTACACTTTCGGTATTGTGTACCCTTTCTGTTCCTAACCTAGCAATGAAAGCATCAATCTCAATAAAGTACCAAGATGGCCCTCATCTTATACATTCTAATGAAAGATCCTGAACTTCCGGGAAACCAAATCAACGCCCTCCCCTTCCATATTGATTTACCCATAAGCATAACAAACTTCCAGTCACTTACAGTTCGGGTCACGTGACTCCCAGTTATTTCATTTTTCGTTCCGGTCAAGTCACTTCCGGTAGTTCCGCCGCGTCTACACCATATATACCAATTGAATTCTGCAATATATTACTTGTTAGTGGATCTCAGGTACCAGTACTTCTTGTACTATGATAATATGTCCGTTAGCCTCCATTTTCTCATTTCAATACCATATGAAAAAAATCATCACCTTTACACATTCCTGCAATAGTTTTCGTTGTGCTTAAAAATCTCAGAGTCCGTATCCAACTTCTTGATCAGATGTATAATTGTTGCATCTGCTTTGCAGTGAGCAAATATAAAATTATAATGGTTTGCTGGCAAAATTAGTTGTTCATTCATATGCATATGACGGACGAGAACATTAACACGACCAAACTTCTCATCCAGTGTAACAAAACGTAAATTCGTATTTAAAAGACCAATTCACACATTTTTCTATTTTTTTTTATTTTTTGTTTTTTATTTTATTTTTTTTTTGGGGGGGGGGGCAATTTTTGTGTCCTGAAATGAAGATATTTTCGGAACACTTCCACTTTTTTTCCTGTTGCAAGATTGTGATAGGAAGGACAACTCGAGTTGAAACAATAAATTTGAGGCACTCTCCAAAAAAAATTATCATCCACGCACGCCCCTTGAAAATCGGCCTGCCCAATATTTTTTTTATCTTTCCGATTTTGGGAAAACGTTTAAGGTCCCTTTCGAAAAAATATTTGATTCTTCCATTGCTTTCATTTCCGGTCGTTGAAAAACATTTTTTTCTGTCGGACGTGTTGTTGTTGGCAAAGGTGAGAGAAAGGCATTAACAAAAACCTTGAATGAATATTAAGTTATTGTTAGGACAGAAACTGTTTTTTTATATGATATTATAAATAAATTTGATATAATTGAGCGAGACTCTGGAGAAAAAATCCTCCCGTCCGCTCCATATATTTTAGAAGGTCCGGTTGATAATATATCAATTAACTTAAATTGGCTTTATGTAAATTTTTATGCATAAGTTTACTTTGTTTCATAAAAAAAATGTCAGCACGAATGTCGAAGTGAAATTTTATTGGTCGAGATCGTCGAAACCATAAAAGGATTGTAATTTCAGTGCCGTTTACTATTTACCGTTCAGTTGTATCTCATAGTAAAATATTTCACAGGCGTGTAACCAATTCTTGACAAAACCGTGGATATTTACAAAAAAAACCTTTTATTGTAATCTCAAATTCATACCAAATACGTCACTCAGATAATTCTGCAGAATTGTTTTCACGCCCATAAGAGAGGTACAGTCACAAGCACTTGATATCAATAATCGAGCTATACTGTCCACAGTTACAGTTTAATTCATTCTTGTTCATGTAGGTAGTATAACCAAGTTGTTGAAATAAACAATTGTCTGTTGGTACTGTATCTGAATATAACTGATCGGATGTCATAACATTTTGCATAAGTAAATATAACAGTCATAAGTTTTAACTTTTGACAATTTAAAAGGAACCAGATGATACGGACATTTTTATCCCAATTCCAAACTTTATTGTCATATACATCTACTTACGATTGATAATGTCACTAACCTGTTTTTATTATTATTATTATTATTATTATTATTATTGTTAAGAACTGGGTTCGTTTTTTTTTTTTTTTTTTTTTTTTTTTTTTTTTTTTTTTTTTTTGTTGCAATGCAATAGAAAATGTTCCTCCTGGTATTTTTACGGGTGTCTTTTCTTTTTCAATTTATTTTTTTTTTTTTTTTTTTTTTTGAGGTACGCAAATTGTTCACAAAATTTAGGATCAGTGATTATACACTTCTAATAGAATTCGGCAGAAACAAAAAAAAAATACCAAAAGAAGAAAGATTATGTATTTATTGTAAAAATGAAATTGATGACGAATTTCATTTCTGTCTGTCCTGCGATTTAACCCAGGATCAACGTGCAAAATTGTTCAATTATGTTAAACCAGTAGAAAATAGTTTTAATAAGTTTAATAAGTTTAATAACGTTAAGAAACTTAAAAGGCTTCTGAATCCGTCAATACAAAGTGGTATGAAATCAGTTACATCCCTTATAAAACAGTCATTACAACTGAGGAGAGAGGATTATCATAACAATTAACTCTTTGTATATCTTCTTTATTGTTACATTTGTGTGTTATGTTGTATTTTGTACACTGTATGCTTATATCCCTAATGGGATTGTGTTTTGCATTAATAATAATGTTAATTAATTCTTAGTTCTGTTCATTAAATCTGAGGATTTTCTAAACCAAAAACAAGGCAGTGAAAATTATTTTAATTTTTACTGATTTTTTCATGTTAGATTTTAAGCATACTCCCAAGTCAGGGTTTTGTATCCACGTTCTTTCCTACAAACCCCTGACATCACACATTCATATTTTACGGGTCGGAAGTGAACAATTTTCATTGATTACTTCTCAAGGTTAAAAGAGAATCCTTTTGCGTCGTAGGTAGAATTTTCTAGGTCACACACCATTCAGCTAAATGTTCGACCCGCAAAATATGAATTTGTGATTTCAGGGTTTTGTAGGAACGAACGTGGATACAGAACCCTGACTTGGGAGGATGGATTTTAAGAAGAATATTTTCAAAAGAAAATTATATAAAATTTACTTTGTGTACTTTATAAGATGATTAATTAGTTGGTATATTGCAAAAACATTTTTAAAAAAACAAAAGTTGCAGGATTCTTAAGGAACAACGCTTTAATAATGACAAGTCAATCAAAAGTATTCATGTCTTGAATAAAACTGTGAGTCTTCCAAGGAAGACATTTGTCGCCTGCGGATGTCAATTTTTACAAAAGATATTAAAATTTCCTAAAAATGAAATATATATGCACACCTTTGCATTAAGGTTAATGTACAGAGAAAGTTTCATCAAATTGCTTTGAGCGGTTATGGAGTAGTTGAGGATAGAAGTTTTGACCCCTCCCCCCTTTTTTTCAAAAATGTCAATATTTTCTAAAAATGAAATATATATGCATACCTTTGCATTAAGGTTAATGCACAGAGAAAGTTTCATCAAATTCCTTTGAGCGGTTATGGAGCGGTTGAGGATAGAAGGTTTGACCCTCCCCCCCCCTCCTTTTTTGGCAAAAATGTCAATTTTTACAAAAAAAAATTCAAATTTTCTAAAAATGAAATAAATATGCACACATGTGCATTAAGGTTAATGCACAGAAAAGTTTCATCAAATTCCTTTGAGCGGTTTACAAGTAGTTGAGGATAGAAGAAAAGTGTGACGACGCAAGACGACAGAAAGTGATCCCTATGTGTCGACCATGCGTTCCGCAGGCGACACAAAAATATATCTATAATATTATTTCTATTATAAGACATCCAACTAATTAAAGCATCACGAAAACGACACTAGACGTGTAATATTTAGCTAACATTTCAAGGCTGAATTTTTAGGTCATTTGTTTACCTATTCACCTTTTGCCGCAGTCACTCTTCGTTATTGTCCAAAAATTACAGAAGTTTTGTGTATGGTAATTTTTTAACCAGTAGATATAACTGTCTTTGAGTCTATTTCTACGCATGAATGTATAGAATCTCTCGCTACATGTACCATCACTATTTTCGAAACACATTTCGTGGATGTTCTCTACATATTCTCGATAATATAACATAACCTCTGCGTCGTACTTTGCGTTCGCCGTTGTGCTTGAGTGGTCTCTTTTCAAACCTCTTCAGTGTTCAGCTATTTTTTCTTCGATAATAAAGACTTGCCAAAAAGCAAACAAGTTTTGTAGTTTCGTGTAATCGCCTCAGGGTGACTTTCCCAGACAGGAAGTCTTTTTAGGACAAAATGTGAATTTAAATTAGACGAAAAGGCAAGTCTCCCGGGGAGAACATACGACAAAACTATAAGTTTTTTAGTAGACCACATTTTGACACTGCTATCTAAATTATATACCGTCCAACCAATTTTTGCAGTTCTAGCGAGCCGTACCTTGTTAATCATATCGTGTTGGCCTTTATATTATGTTTTATACACCAAACCGTCAGGATAGATAGGAGGAGGGGTTACCTACAAAACCAGTTTATCAAAACATCTTCTTTGGGCAGTATCCCAATCCATGTATCTATAGACCTGTTCTACCAGTATTGTCGTATAATTCTGAAATTTCTTTTATGGATGCTTACTTGCCATATTACAGGGTCAAAATGAGAGCTAATATGAAAAATCAAGATATTGATAAATTTAATTTTATAGACAGAACACCAGCAGAAAAGGTCCATTTAAATTTTTGTAAATATATTATTCAGTAATTAGAACTGAGGTCATCAAATATTGGAGTGAGATTTGAACTTGGGAGACTGCCGGTAGAACAATTTGTTTTGTCGCAATCTTTAATATATTATGCCAGACTTTATACAGAAAATATCAACCCTTTACTAAAAGAAGCCTTTAGACTCTCCAAAGAACTCGATAACAACGGAGTTTATTCTTGGTATACATATGTCAAAGATAATATAGTAGGCCCATTTTTAAAACAGAAATTATCAAATGTTAAGACAATATAAGAAGTCAATTGTCTACAATCAATAGTAAAAGAGGAAGTAAAAAATCGTTATAAAAAATTATCAGGATAACATTGATGGTTTTAACGAAAATAATAAGTTGTATTTATTTTTAAAAAGTCAACCTTTCCACTGATAAGGAACAATATTTAGCCTTTAATGATTTCTTTATAAGAAACATTTTCATACAAACTTAAAAAGTGACCACGAACTTGAAATCGGGAGAGGTCAATATGAAAAAATACCACGTGAAGAAAGATTATGTAAAATTTGCAAAGTTATTGAGGACGAGAACCACTTCATATTATATTGTGAAAGCACCTCTTTGCTAATGTAGATTATCTTGCAGATAATATTAACTGTAAAATTTAGATCGAGATGAAAAAAATTCACATTTATTAAATCCATCTTCATTCAGGCATGTAAGAATTATTGGTTTCTTTTAAAAACGGTAATTAGAACTGAGGTCAGAAGTCTCTTAATATAAACATGTACTACAGTTTGTACTTTTATGTGTTTGTGTATATACGTTTTGCATTGTGTTTGCCACAAACATTATTATTAATGTTTAATGACAATAAAGTTATATTATTCAGTGCCTGTACTAAGTCAGACTATCCTGACCCTCTTTTGTGTTCGTGTTTTGTGCTCTTTTGTTATTTTTTGTCCGGTTTTCTGCGTGTTGTTTGGGGTTGATTGATTGTTGTGTCATTCTTTACCTCCCCTGTTATCCATTTTTTTTTTTTTTTTTTTTTTTTTGTTTATTACTTTTCTCCTAACAATATATACTTTATTTTAAATTATACCCATGGGGGTTAAACAATATAACATAGAATGAACAATAACAAACCAATACATACAGATAAGATATAGTCTTGGAAAAGTAACTAATTAACTAACTTTGATCGACGTGGACCCTATTTTCGCAGTTCCAACGACCGCTTTATAAAATCACAAATCACAAACAATAGGTAAAAGTTCGTTTTTTTTTGGATTAAGAATATCAAAAATGTGTGATACTTCGTCTCTGGACAGAAAATTTTGATTTATTTCAACTATTTTTTCAAAGAGATTAGCTCTTAACTGATTATTGGATTTACAATGCAAGAAAAAATGGTATTCATCATCTAGCCCCTTGCATCCAGAGCAAAGTCTTTTTTCTTTGGGAATATTTTTTTATCTGCAAATTCGATGTTGAGAGAGTGATCACTGATTCGAAATTTTGTATACGACAAAATTATCATATTTCTGAATAGAGTTATCTTTCTTTTTACATAGTAAATCAGGTATTTTTCTCGTTTCAAATTTGCCTGATCACTTCCAACTGAATACACAATTTTACTGGGGTAGCAATATGCTCAATTCTCAGAACTTTTAATGGTTACTGACATGCTGTAAAGTATTTTGTAGGATATTTATTCCTTTCCATAATAAATACATTTGATTAAGCTTCAGATTTTAGCCGATACCCATAGGAATGATTTTCCTTACACTGTCAAAATTACTCCAGCTTTCTACATCTATTTCATCAACATAGAAATCACAAACTTATTTATCGAAACAATGTGGTAATACAAACTAAAGATTCGCAGAATTCGGCCCATATTTTGTTGTATTTTAGTGATGGTAGACCGCGTGTTTTGTTTATTTCGGGGAATTGTGGCCATGAGTTTATTTTATTACGCCCACTTTTTCTATATTACACCCCCGACCTCTAATGTCATAAAAAAATATTTTTCCTTTATTTTATTTAAGAGATAAACGTCATATCACACTGTTCTAGAAAAAAAGAAATTTGTCCAAATTTTGTCAAAAACTAAAAAACATGCTCTTTGAAAGACAATTTTTAGAATCCAAAATTGTTCAAAATAATCCAAAATCAATTCTTTTTCCCTATAAAAAATAAATGCTTGCTCTCTAAAAAACGTAAACAATCACTGAAAATACAAGATTCTTGGAGGAAAGAAAAGTAGAAATTGTGATGGGAGATTGATCTATGGACCTGATAATAATTCCTAAATTCTTTTAACGCGCAGTCATTAAGATTACCATAAAAGGCTTGTTAAATATAGCACTTGTGGTTCACTATCCACGCTTTCGTCAAGATTTGGTTACTCACCTTTCAAATATTTTACTACGAAAATAAAATTTAACTTCGGTAAGCGGATTGACATTCTGCAGCTATATTTTGCTCGATAATAAACGCTGGGAACAGATAGGGAGTGAGCAAGTGATACAACAGCCAACCAGACTGGTAACGGAAAAACATGAAGAACACCCTAGTTTGTGAGATAAAACCGTTAATTCTCTTCGAATCCGGGGTCTGAGTTCAAACAAAGATGAAAGAAACGCGACATATTTGAGGCATATTAAAAAATATTGATTATCGTGTGGTTAAAATCCAGTATTTTTAATAAGGAGTGCTAAATCAAAATATATTTGGTAAATTTAGCGCGTTTTCAATGAAACTTTACGTGGATAAAAGGCGAGCCGGATGCCTATTCGCCATGGATTGTCTAAAATAGTACATTTTCCTTTAACAAATAAAATCGGGTTTCATAGCATTTTAAAATTACCGAGAAGGGTTTTTGATTTTTAATTCGTAAAAAATATTTATGGTTTTTTGAAAATTGAACAGTCTGGTCTTTCTGTCTACTCGCTTGAAATGAAAATTCCTTTGTTATAAGACCCCATGTTCTAGCCGAATAAAATCTTGGTTTGATAAAATTTATCGCATTTATGGTTATTTGGTCTAATCGGCATTTTGGGAATATTATGGTAACATCCGTTTCACACTCCCACTTATCTCTCTCATTCATAACAACTGATTTTGGTTAAATTCTTATAATATGCTGAGTAATTTTCAAAATTTGTGAAACATGGTTCTATGAAATGGTTTCATTTTGATGTGTATTAGCCCGTTCAGATTCACACAATCTGTTCCTAACAAATAGTGGCTATGAAAGAGATTGAAAATAAACGGATTATTTTGTATACGTGTCAGTTGTTTCACAGACTAGTACAAATACCGATCAGACGATTCGGTGGCATCCATTTGTTTTCATTAGTGACAAGCGTCTAAAACGTTCATCTGACCACCTATAGAACAAAAGCGCCTTCTCGTGTGAAAAGTCGTGAATGATTCCTATTAACAAGAATTCAACAAAACATACTTAAAAAATAATAGCTCACAGAATCACATTCCTGAATTTTTTTTAAAAATAAATCGGAATAATGTGAATAGTTTAACATCAATTTTTATCCATGAAAGGAGTTTTTATATGGAGAATAATACATGGCCACACTTATATCACATGCTATATTAACCAGAGTACCCAATATCACCACAAGGTTAGACCATGTTTTATTCTTTATATCATATATTTCAATTATATACCATTGCTTTGCACCCAAAGAACTCCCAACAGATTTAAAGTTTGTTCCGAGTAGGGGTGCGATATAGGGCCGGTAGGTGATACAGGTCTTGCAAAGTCATGTATAATGCATAGTAAAAATGTATGTATTTTAGTCTAATTATATGATATAATTATGTACTTAAAAGTTACGGTTCAGTAATCAAAATTAATGAACGTCGTCTCTTTGATGTTTCATCGTGTTATGGTTCAATGCGGTACAAGTGCTACGATATCTACTCGGTCTTTTTATTATGAAAAATTGGAGGTGTCGTAAAAACAGCCACGGTACAAAATATCTGTATTTAGGGAAGGCATTTTTCTCTAATGATCTCCACATGAGCAGGTTTCTGCATTTTAAGGCAAATATTCACATTCAACTTTGTGCGATAGAAATGTATTTTAATTTTTTACCCATTCCTCAAAATTAGCTTAATGTATAATATAATAAAATTGCCAAAAATTATCATTAAGAAATAATTTCATGGAATCATGATTTGGTTTGTTACCAGAAGATGCATTAATATCAATATTTTGAGAGCACATGCCAACTAGAGTTGTCTCTCTTTAAGTGAAAATTTAACATCATTTCCATGAAAACAGAAAAAAAACATTAAAAGGGTGGTTGAACAATGCTATCAATTAAGGTAGAATCAATGAATTTTTCATGGGAATCCATTTTCAAATATAGGGGAGCTGTACTCAGAAAGTGTGACGTTGACAGCTCATTTCTCATATTATTCTTTATTTATGGCTTATTAATTTTCTGTTAAGACCTATGACGTTTTCTCCTCTAAACAATTTTAACGATTTTATAATTCCCTTATAAGCTCACCTTGGATCCTCTAGTTTACATATTTAACAATTTTAAAAATCGCCAAAACAAAAAGAAAATTTTACTCAATACCTTTCATTTTTGCCTTTACTTGTCGAAAGTTTTGACTATTTGACTAAAAGTATTTTAATAACTGGTCAAGGCTAAAAGTGATTTCTGCTTCCCGCTTGGGGATCTTTTACCCGGACGCAAAAATTCTGATTTAAATACAATGTAAATTCATCGAGGAAGATTTTCGTTCGGGAAGAAAATGTTTACCAGAACGCATTTCAAACGGGAAGCAACAGTTCTGCGTAGTACAATGTGTAAAATTATACCCCGAAATGCATGGGTGTCTGAAAAAAAAATCCCATAGTTATGAGGGAGTTTTTTTTTCTAGACACCCCGTACATCGATATTGGTCGAGGGTTAATATAGCATGTGATATAATGTTAGACCATGTTTTATTCTTTATATCATATATTTCAACAATATATCATTGCTTTGCACCCAAAGAACTCCGAACAGAATTAAAGTTTGTTCCGAGTAGGGGTGCGATATAGGGTAGGTGATACAGGTCTTGCAAAGTCGTGTATAATGGATCAAACATCAAATGATATGCATGCAACAAATTTACACCCTAGAATAAATAGACACGATCTAACATTTGGATTTACACTTACAATATAAAATTAAAATGAGGTAAAATGTATTTATTTATGACTGTAATCTATTGAAAACCCGTGGACGCCTTTTGAAACACAAAAATTAATCAAAGGAAAAACGGTGGTATTTATTTTGCCATAGGGATAAGTATACCCTTTTTCAAATTTCACCACTTTTTAACAAAAACTTAGAGCCAACATTCATAGTCAATTAAAGTACTTTCATAACAGTACTCAGAAATATATGGATACAACACCATGCCCTACATACTGTGTTGAACAAAGTTTATTGAGAGTGCTTAGATGATGTTGATAGGAAAAAATAAGTCATGGGCAGTAACTCCCACAAAAGTTATCCGAGAACGCTCGTTTTTAACATGATCGAGGTATCGTCAATATACACCTTCCCTATAAATTTGGTTAAAATCCATCAGAAAGGTAGAATTGAAAGTGCTAACAGTTGATAGGAAAAAAACTTAGTCAAGGGCAGTAACTCCCACAAAAATTATCCGAGAGCGCTACTATTTTAACTTAAGGTATTGTCAATATATAATACCTTTCCTATAATTATAGATTATTACATGGCATTTTCCATATCGGACTGAAGGTTCTGCATGTCCGAGGTCCGATATGGGTTGAAGATGATACCAGGGCCCATATTTTCAACAAAAAGGATTTGGTGTGTAGAAAATAGAATAAAAGATATGATTAACAACCAAAATTTAATTCAACAACTCAAAAACAATGTTTTACAACTTCATTCTGGAATTTCTTTACTTCACTATTATGGATTTTTGTCACTAAAAATTTTTATAAATGGTCACATTGCCAATAGATGAATTATTCATCATTGAAAATCTTTGTGAAAAATGTTTTCCTCGTTCATTACTGTTTCACATGATTTTCATGTAGATGAACAGAAATATTTATAGATTATTACATGTCATTTTCCATATCGGCCCTGGTATCATCCCGAGACTCCAATATCGGACCGACGGCTCTGCCCGAGGTACAGTCGGCGATACTGGTTGAGGGATGATACAAGGGCCAATATGGAAAATGTCATGCCATAATCTATTTATCACATATTTTGAATTTAAATTTCTACATACCACTACATAAATAATATCATGAATACGGAAAATGGCAGAGAAATAAGTTTTGGCTGCTATATGAAATTTTTTAAATTATGCCAAACTATATGAAAAATTCATAGGGAACACTGTACCTTTTGAGTGTTAATAAACAAATCTTTAACAGGTCTTCCATTAAGTTTGTTGTCGTTGAAGACGACCGGAAGCGAGACGCATTACATAATGGAATTCCTTTATAAATCCGTATCAGCCCTCGGGTCTGATACGGGGGCTGATACGGATTTTCAATAGAATTCCTTTATAAATCCATATCAGCCCTCAGGTCCTATTATGGGGGCTTATGCGGATTTCTAAAGGAATTGTATTGGAAATTCATATATGAAGCCATATATTAGACTTTGGGGCTTGATATATGAGATCCAATTTTGTCATATCAGCTATGCAAAAAAGCACTTATCAGATCAAAATATGTGAAACTATTTTATATCTTTCATATGGGTTTTACATAGAAAATTAATATCGGACCTTATATCATCCCCCGTATCTGCCTGGGGCTTGGGAACTTAAGTCAGAATTGGCGGTATCAACCATGCAAATTACACCATATCATTATAAAATATGTGATAAATTCGGTTAAAATCCAATTAGAAATGTAGAATTGAGAGCGCCAACAAAATCCCAAAGCATTTCTATATTCCCCCGTGACACGTACTGCGGCCGGGGACAATTCTGAATTGTGCCCACCGACTTGACTTTTCCCTTTTTATAGCATGCTTATAGACCGCATGGCCACGTATGTTTAACAAGACTGTGCTACTCAGCGGTTAAGTCTACAGCCATGGTAAACACTCCATTGTTGAACAAACGTGTCCAGAATATACAAGATAAAAGTCCTTGGGTTTAAGGGTATTTCTGTTCGAATGGGAACAAAATCTGTTTTGGAGGGGGGAGGGGAGTTTGGGGGATGTGGTGGTAAAATAACCAGCTGCATATCGATATTTTTAACTGCGTCGCCAACGGCGAAAGCAGATCTAGTAAATGCTCGACTCCGCTAGTCCGTCCGAAAGACCTTGGGTGTAGGAAACTTTCGTTAAAGTTTTCTTGGCTTCTACAGAAGGGAATGATTTTATATTTGTCTACAGCTTCATGTTGAGTTGTAGTGTGTAAGCAATTTTTTTATCTGTCGTGCAGCCACTTCCTCTTTGCCAATAGTTAAAAATTCAACAATACTCAAAACACTAAAATGATTCTCGTGAAAGTTTTCATGGCTTCTACAAGAGGGAATGGTTTTATATTTTGTCTGCAGCTTGATAGTGTTGAGTTGTAGTGTGTAAGCTATTTTTTTTGGTGTGTTGTGCAGCCATATCTTGTTTGTCGATCAATGAACTGCATGCTGCGGAGCAGGTCCAGGCCGGTTTTGGTCTAGTTTATAAAACATTTGCACTCGAGAAAATCTAATTAAACAATTTCAAACTTTTAACCGTGTTTCTATAACTTCCCCTCATAATTGGATGGATGGATGAATTATTGTTTAACGTCCAGACGAGAACATGTTGATATGATAATGAATATGATCCATGCTTTGTACTAGACCGACACGCTGAGCCGGATTTTTAACCTGCTAGCTCAAGAGGTAACTGCCCGCAAGACTGAGACATATCACCCGACCCAGACACATTATACTGACTCCGAGTCATTCGATATTTGCTATTATTCATAGATGCCGCGTGCTAGGCGGAGAAGCAGCAAATACCAATTTTAATGTCTTTGGTTTGACCCGATCGGGTATCGAACCCGCGACCTTCCGCACTCGAGGCGAGCGCACTACCAGAAGGTCCTAATAATTGATCAAAGTAGTGTAATTTGTGTAGCTAACACAATCTGCTTCCAAACGGAAAACAAAATCTTTCCTAAATAAACTGAAACATAAGTTTTGGAGGATTTATAATACAATTCTCAGTATCTTTTTTAGGGTGGTTAGGTGGGTTTAAGGGGTACAGAACACCTAGGGGACTTAACTCTTTAAAAACCAGCTGAACGTTTTAATTACATACTATAGGTAAAGGGAAATCAAGCTTCTCAATGATCAAAATTAGTGTTTGTCAAACTGCTATATATCCAATGAAATTATTCCCGTAAATTGTGTGGTTCAAATTTCTTGAAATTTTTAATTTTTTGTCAACAGGTCAAAGTAAATTGTTCGTCAAAATATTATGAAAATTAAACGAACCAAATCTATTTTAGTCAAGGTGTTGGGTACCCCCTTAAATGAGTGACAACGATACAAATGCCGCTAGACGAAAGATTCCTAGTTTCTCACGGACACAAAAATAAACCACTCCGAATCATTCCAGTACAACTTCAACCACAGACGTCCATTAACCACTTTTTTTTTAAAAAATGAACGATCTAAAAATTAAGTTCTTTAAAAATGTTGGTGGAGTCATAGCCCTCGATCGGTATCGTATTAGTGAACTTTATTGCAAAAGAAACCCTGTCGGGTAAGGCAAAACTTAGAATTACATTCGCAAACTTCAAACAACATAAAGATTAAATACAGTTCGTCAAGGCATGTTATGACCAATGTGGGCCTCCTTCTGGACATAGCATTCTTCTCTGGATCTAGAACAAGTCCTAGTCTTTCATGCAGTCAACTCCTAGTTTTTCATGCCTGATTTTTAAAGCGTTAACTCCCTAAGGTGTTCTGTACCCCCTTAATGTAAATATTCTGCTCAATTTTGAGCGCTGTGATTAGCAATAAAGGATTTGTATGTATAGATAATTTTTTTGATGAACTTCAGTTATTAAAATCAGCATACTTAATTACTCGAAAACTGTTAAAATATCATTTTTTTAATTATACCCAATTGAATCTTTTAAAATTCCCTTAGTCCTTTTATAGATTCTGGTAACTCTAAATTCTAAATTTAGTCAATGTCCAACAACTATTAAAATTTAAATTTTTAATTCTTTTTCAATTCTAATTTGCTATTCAAATAAAGTCATACTTCATCATTCATTTGTTGAATATTTTATATGTATTCTTTTGCTGTTGTTTCATCTGAAAGAAAAGCTTGTTTTTATTCAGTTTGAATTCGCTAACTATGAAAATAGCAAAACGATACCATATACGATGGATGGATGAATTATTGTTTAAATTCTAGTGGAAACCAGGAGCATATCAGGGCGAGAACATGTTGATATGATATAAATATGAACGATGCTTTGTACTATAGACCGACATGCCAACTCGGATTTTTAACGTGGTAGCTCGTGGTAAATGTCCGCAGGAAGACATATCACCCCGTATTATATATATATCGGACACTTTATACTGACTGCGAGCCTACCAGTCCTTTGCTCTTACTCCTAGATGCCGCGTGCTTAGCGGAGAAGCAGCAAATACCAATTTTACCGTATTTTGTTTAACCTGGCCAGGGATCCCGCTTCCTTCCGCACCCGAGGTGAGCGCGGTACCATGAGAACACCGGACGGTCACGATATCATAAACAAACGCCTTCTTTGCAAAAGCTCCGTTTAAATCTACTGCATCCGTCATCACAGGCTGATAATCAGAATTGATTGGTGAACGCCCTAACTGCAATGTACCCCAACACTATTCTGTTCATAGATTTCAACTAAGTGTATTAAAAAAAGAATTTTACTCTTAGGCCAAAAAAAAATGTCTGTTTAAGGTTACTTTGTGACAAAACATAGGGTTGGGTAGGTAGGCAAAATCATTTTGAATTTTTTCTTCATAGACCCCTAAATGGTCAGCGGATGTTTTATTAGGGAAATAATTATATCAGCGACATGTTTGTCCTAAAATGGGAATAAAATTGGTTAGCGTAGGCAAAGATTAGGGTAGGTAGGGTAACCTCAAACACACATATACTCTTTTTTGGCCTTATTTAAATACATGTAATGTTTCACAGCATAAAAAACCCCAGAATTAATTTACAGTAAACTGGCTTGTCAGCAATTATTACGAAAGATATCTTTTAGCATTGCAATATCTTGAAAACGAGTGCTTTTGGGTAGAGGGAATAATGTCTTCCAAAAGCTATCATCCTTGTGTTATCTGATTACATAAAACGGATATTAAAATGAATAGCAATTTTACAGTTCAAAAAGTTGTGTTAATTGAAAATTTTCATGGGTTGTTGCATTTGGAGATAAAAAAAAACATTCACTGGGAAATGTCTATTTTGCATATCTCAGCTTTAATTACATTTCTTTCAGTACACTTCAGTCAATGCCTAGAAAAGATAAAACGTAATCCAGTTTAACATATATATTATATATATAATTAAAATCTTCTTGAAATTAAAATACTTACAAACCCCAATCATTGAGGGTATATTGGCAAAGTTTATTACAATTAAATAAAAATAAAAATCGACTCTAAATCGCTAATATTCCGGCCAATACATTGAAGTGGACATAATGAAAATTTTAACAATATCAAAACAGCAAAGAGCGTCCTATCCCCAGTTCTAAATGCTCTTGTATGTGCGTCTGAAGAGGATCCAGTGCCTTTGCGGTTCGTTGCTGGAATGGTTCCTGCCAGTCTCGTACTCGATTCCCAGTCCATTTTTCAGTTCTTTCTGTTGATAACTCGACCACAAGCCCTTATCAGTTCTCCGTCCAGTGAAATGTTAACAAACTGCGACGAACAAGTGATAAGGAAACGTGGTCATTAACAAGTAGTTTCCCTTTCCTGTTTCCGTGCTCACCAAACATCTATACCAACTCAAGAGTTTTCTACTTTACATTCAATCAATAACAAAAAAGTTCCTCTTCAGGAAAAGAAACAATGATTTCTTCATTCATTAAAACTTTCAACCAAAAATAATATCTGAAATACATACCAAATAATAACTCCTATGAAAACTATCAAGCCCTTCATCTCGGCACTGACAACCAGTAAACCCCTTTTTCTTGAAAATGCGTTTTAATTTGTACAAATATTTACGCTTTGAAAAGAATTTAACTTTCTATTTAAAATGGTCCACTCCCCCGCCGCCAACTAAGAATCCAGTCATGCGTGACGCACCTGCTATCAACTATTGATTTGCATAAAATTGGTTTTACGGTTTATTGAACTTCAATGAAATTTGTAATACATTCTATTTGCGTACATGAAATTAGGCAGTTTTGGTTGCAATGATATTTTCCATGTAAATAAAATTTTCCTTGTTGAAATTAATTCAAACCGAAACATTTATGATTTTTCATCCCACAATAAGCTCGGTTACGAATGTTTTAAGATTTTTTTTTGGGGGGGGGGAGATATTGTAAATCTTAAATTTCGTTTCTCATGAAACGGTAATTAAAGTGCGGTAATTGCATTTCATGCGATCGATTTGGGCAATGACAATTTCTCTTAATATTAAAACGATTCTTCTTATTAAACATCTCCCCGAAAAAAATCGTGTGTTAATATATAAATATTATATCTTATTTTAAATAAAGAACACTTCTTCGGACAAAACATTTCACCCAAAATGTACATCAATGTTAAAATACCTTACATACTTTTACTACACAAAAACATATCATTTCCGCATATCTTACGTACAAAAAAATACAAAAACAATCTACTCACATCTTGTAGTAAAATTAGAACTGTGTCACCTGGTTCAATTGGTTATTGTCATGTGCATAAAATATTTTCAATCACGGCAAAAAATACGTTTTTTGTCTTCAAATAATCGTCCATCTTCATTGAACAGATGTACGCCTCCCATTCATTCTATATATAGATTATACTTATCATTTTACCTACCTGTTTTCTGCCCATCATAGAAAATTGTCACCACGTGTTCACGGTTGAGCTATTTATAGTAATCTTTCATGGTGACGGAAATTTAACTTGCTCTTCATCTTTTCACCCAAACATCCGGCGACATTAAAAGATCCTCCTTGAAATTTACACACAATGGGAAATTTAAATGCCTCACTTCCTGTGCACAAAAATGTGTGACACGATTAAATGTTTCACTTCTAGACTCTATCTACAACGTTTTATTTGTATCCAAAGTTTCAATTTTAATCAGTTAAGAAATGACTCAATTTGCAATGACACATATTGCAAAAAGGACGTGCATGTAAATTTGCATTTCTTTCGACAATAATCTTGTATTAAATCAACAATTTTATATTAACTACGAAATATTAAGTGGAACACAAATTATGAATGAATGTAAACATTCCCTTCTTTCGACAAAAATTTTACCATATTTTTTTTGTAACAAGAAATAATATTTACTGGTACACATATTATGATTGAAATTATTCGTGAAGTGAAACAAAGATCTTCAAACATAAAAAAAACACACAAAAAAACACCTGTTACCTTAATTTCGGTGTTGACTGTAGATCTAATGAACACCGAGTGTGTCCTTCCATCGAAATGTTTCCTCCTTATATATTTTGTCCTGAGTAAAACTGGCTTCTTCAAACAACCGGTTGTGTCATAATTACTCCAGATAATAATATACTAGTCACCTTAAGCAGCAGGGGCTCTATTGTCTACCCCAAGGCCAATCATGGCGGGACTTCATTTATTACAGAGATAATTAAATCGTTTAATCTCAATTATCAAAATTTTTAACAATAAGACTGTGAAGCCCTGCAGATAACTCAATTCTTCCGCATAAAGAAAAAATTCCCGCCTTGTGGGAAATAAAAACAAATGTTTATGCTGTTACCATAGCAACGTTTACACAGCCATATTTATGACATAATATAATAAAGGAACAACCTGTTACCATAGATTAATTTAGTGAACTGTCTCTACGTTTAAATCAATATTACAATAAAACACTGAAATATACATTTTAAATAATAGTATTAATGAATTCTCGACAAAAAAATTCACAATAAATATCAATAAAAATTGTATCAATTTCAGATTCTTGTTAATAAAATAAACATTTCTGTGCTTTTCCCAAAGGAAAAAGTTAAGATGAAGACATAGGATAATTTGGTGAACAGTTCAACTTTTACGACTTTATGAATGTTTTTTCTTGCTCTCTCTCTCTCGTGTGAATTTTTTATTTTAATAAAACTCGTATTTTTTATGCAATTTAAACACAAATAAAAAATACTGCACCAAAAACTTCTAATGTTAAATCATGGTAAATTTAAAATCGAAATTGTCCTTAGAAAATAAACAATAAATACAAATTATCTTAATATAAGGAAAAAATTAATTTCAGGACATATTTATGAAAAATTGTAATCGAAATGAAATATCAAGGAAGATTTACATCTAGTGTATTTAAATATATTTATGGCCACTGGGTGAAGATAGTTCATTGCTACAAAATTATCCAAATAATACAAGGGGTCAACTTCCCTAAATCCTATTTTCGGGGTGGGGGGGGGGGGGGTAAAAATGGATTTTTAAAATATATTTTGATAACACAGGAGAAACCGTTGTGTCAGCTCTATGTGAAACGATACTTAAAAAATAAGTCAAAATATTTTTTCAGTCGCTGGAAGTATTTGAATAGGGTAAGATATAAATGAAATTCTTGCTTCCTCGTTTACCTCTCCTCCACCCCCCCCCCCCCCCCTAAAAAAATAAAATTCTTTTTTTCTACAATTGAATTCCATCGAACATCACATACATGTACTGTAAGTGTATATGTCAATGATATAACCATAATTGAATATATTTCCTGATTATTTTTCTCTTTCCTTATTCAACAAAAATATGCAGATTTTGAGGTTTATCATACATCAATCAATTGATTATGCAATCAACAGCTAGCTTATCGGATTACTCACTTCGTATGCGTTTATCAATAATTGTACACTGTATACTAAGTTTATAATGGTACACACTAATTAATGCCACACACGTACATAAATATTCATACGTAAAATGTCAAACATCAAATGTAACAAGTGTCCGCAGGCTATACATTTTAATGACCCCTATGTTAACAATTTTGTCAACCACACATGCCACGTGTTTAGTGAACCAGCTCAACATATTTTCATCCAATATGCCGACGTTTTTATCAGTGAAATAGGTATACCTGCATTTGTCCAACTAAAATTTTTAAAAAGGTGATAAAAATATTTAGAAATAATACGCTACTTACCTATTGAAGAATATCTTTCTCTCAAAATCTGAGGAAATGTAGTTTTCGTCAACTGCAATAGTGTCGTGTCGCATCAGTCGGACCGAGCCATGTGCTACACTTCGCGGAAAGTGACGTATAAAGGCCATGACCTTTCATTGATCATCTCTAACCAATGAAAGTATACTGTTTTTCATCAAAATTTCATAAATATTGCTTTTTTTTTCACGAAAATAAAAAATATTAAAAAACATCTGTTAGACAAATATACGATTTGGGTGCCTACACGAATCGTCATTCGATCAAAGTTTATATCCACCCGAAACTGAGTCTTTATTTGTTCAGAAAATTGTAAAAAGGAAAAAAAATAAAATTATTTAAAATACTGAATGAAAATAATGATAACTATGTCCAATCACTGCTTCAACCAGATCAAAGATTCCCCCCCCCTTCCAAAAAAACCTCTGAAACCGCAGCACTTCTAAAAACCTTATACATCATTTATATAAAAATGAAAAACCAAATAAAAATCCATTTTTTTTACCGCTATTAAAATTTGTCAATGTCAAAAATTCGATTTGAAGGCTTAATATATGTTGCATATGTAATTAAATTTACTGTATTATCAATGAAGGGATATGGTAGTTTAATTCTTGACACAAAATCGATCTCCGGACGAAAACAAAGGGAACAGGTTTTCATTGATGTTCTTCATCGTAAAGTAACAGTTAGACCTTCGATTCGGCGCCATCTTTAATGTAGTTGAAGATGAAAGACATTTTTACTCAATCAAATCAAATCAAAATATTTATTGTGGACAAAAAACCCGTTTGGGTTGTCAAATTTACGAAAAGACTATATTCAAATCAAAAACAGAAAACGTGACATTAAATTTTGATGAAATGAATGATAATAAACATTTTTTCTAAATATATTCTTACTCCATCATCACCAAAGCAAGTGAAAAATACAGGTTATTTTATTAAAAATGCATTAGAACTGTGGTCAGAAGACTTTTGAACTTGTTCTAGGTTTCACTACGTTTTTAGTCACAAGTCAATTGACTTGTGTGGCAATAAAATATTTAATTTGAATTTAAATTTAATTCTTTTTTAATACCTTAACCCCAGATATGTACAAATCCAGTCCACAAACCTGAAAAAGACTTCTTATTTGGACCCTTCGGCGAAAGAGAAAATTTATGAACCTTGTTGCAAATCTTATATTAACAATACAAATATTCAAATTACTTTATTGTCCTTAAACATAGTTTGTGACAACAACAAATAAACAGCTGCGCCACGAGCGCATGATACGCCTGTCGTCTTGTGAAAAAACATAATAAATGTTTTTGGAATCCTCGTTTATTTAGTGGAGCTGCTGGTGGGATGTATATGGTAACCAGGCAAAACATAACCGTGTCAACTTTTAAGCAATAGAGATACGGAGCGAAATGTGAAAAAGACTACCTTTTTTACCAAAAAGCTCGATAAAAATTCAATAACTCAAAAATAAAATAAAGAATCATCACGAACAGATCTTCAGATTAATATAACTAAGAAGTGTGTAGAGTTTTATGCAATAATCATAACTCGTTTTTGAGATACGGCAGGACCTGTGACCCCCCCCCCCCCCCCATTTTTTTTTACAAAAAACTCAACAACTCTAAAATAAAATTTTGAATCATCACCAAAAATTATACAGATCTTTAGATTAATATAACAAAGAAGTGTATAAAGTTTTAAGCAATAATCATAAATCGTTTCTGAGATACGGCGCAAAATGTGAACCCCCCTCTTTTTTTACAAAAAACTCAATAACTCTAAAATAAAATTTTGAATCATCACCAAAAAGTATACAGATCTTAAGATTAATATAACTAAGAAGTGTGTAAAGTTTTATGCAATAATCATAACTCGTTTTTGAGATACGGCGTGACATGTGAACCCCCCCTTTTTTTCACAAAAAAAACTAAAAAACTCCAAAATAAAATTTTGAATCATCACCAAAACGTATACAGATCTTTAGATTAATATAACTAAGAAGTGTGTAATGTTTTAAGCAATGATCATAAATCGTTTTTGAGATACGGCGCGACATGTGAAACCCCCCCTTTTTTTTACAAAAAACTCAAAAACTCTAAAACAAAATTTTGAATCATCACCAAAAAGTAAACAGATCTTTAGATTAATATAACTAAGAAGTGTGTAAAGTTTTAAGCAATAATCATAAATCGTTTTTGAGATACGGCGCGACATGTGAAAAAAAACACATTTCTGTTTAAGTTACAAAGTCCCGTAACTCAAAAAGTTTTAATCTAATTTTCACCAAAAAGTATACAGACCCTTTGACCATCATAAGAAACAACTATGCTAAGTTTCGTGAAATTTGGATGAGTCGTTCTCAAGTTACGGCGCGACATGTTTACGACGGACAGACAGACGCCGGACATTTGTATACCATAATACGTCCCGTCAAAATTTTGACGCGTATAAAAACAGATTAACAAATACACAATATTGAAAATTATAAACACAAAGAACAACCAAAAAGTGACTAATCCCCCTGACCTGTTTCAAAAACTGTTTTAAAAGGGAACCGGTGTTTTTTACTTGCTGGGAGGACGCTGGGTTCAAAATAAAGTCAAGTTTTTCTTCATCGGTTAAATTTGTAAAACACACTATCATACAAACCTCTTACCTCGAAATGTCTGAAGGAGTCAAAATGACAGTCTTGGAATTAGAATCTGGTTTCCTGTGGGTCTTCTGTTTCGAAACCTTTCTGCACGTCTACCTCATCTGTCATTCATTAATATTTAAATAAAATCAAAAAATCAGAAATGCGGAAGAATTTCGATCTTACCCAATTATCAGAGACAGAAATTTTTATTAGGTACTCTTTTCCTAATATTTTTGGTAATATTTAAATATCTACCCTGGTAACATTCAGTTGTAAAGGATGTTTGATTCAGCCGAAATTGTGTTATACAGTTTCCATGGGAAAAACTAATTATTTGGTGCAAAGCGAATGAGGTGACATGGTTGCTAAAACAAGCAATATATAACCGCTAAACTAGGTAACTGTGTAACTCCGATAAAAATATATCAAGGATCGACGAACTTAAATGAATTAAAAATAAGTATGCATAAGATTTAAATGGGAAAACTCCTAAAATATTGTTTTTATATACCAAAAAAAAACACAAATAGTAAATAAATCAGCTGAAATTAAAGCACACCGAGATAAAAAAAAAAAAAAAAAAAAAAAAAAAAAACGATAACAGAAAAGGAAAACGATGATACATCAACTAGTAAACGCCATCCTGACAGACAGACCCTCGGACAAAAACTAACATAAAAAGCACAAACACACAAACATACAAACAACAATTAGCATACTTTGCCTCGGTACAGACATAGAGTACTGATTGTACTGGTTTTATGAGTACTCCAATGACTCTACTGGTTTATCCTGGCCCTCTGATGTAAAATGCACACTATAAAAGCCAATCCAACTATGTGACCGCTAGTCAGGAAATTTAAAAATGGTCGAACTGTACATTATTTCGATAGTAGGGTCATACCATAGTCGCTTATAAACGAGTTATTTTCGGCGGCCTTTGAAAGTGTTCGGACTATAACCGACCATGGGATTGTTCCAAACTAATCTACAGATGACCCGGATATGCCATGAAAAGGCACGCATGCAGGTTCATGAATGCTGCTTAAATATGACAGGGTCCAAGGTTACCCCCCCCCCCCCCGCCCCCCACCCCCCACCAATAATAATCAAAGGATTGCTACTTTAATCATAAAGTCAAATATATTTTCTTTGCAGTCAATTAAAGGACTCATTTTTAGAAGGGAGGGGGGATAACGAATACGTATAAAGTAATAATAACTATAAAGACATTATTTTTCCTTGTATTTTAAAGTGGGAGCCTCAACTTTAACTAGATACACTGTATATTTAAATAAATTCAAATCTTTTTATCAAAAGTTGCACAATCATCTGGAATGTGTCCTTAATCCATAAAATTTAAAATCACACAATATATAATTTTCTCACCTTCATTTAACAATGAAAAGATATTTGAAGAAAAATTCTCACAGGGTCAAATATCAAAAATTTACACAGAGACATGCGGGCTGTTTCAATTATGCTTCTCGGCAATTGAGATTTGAAAAAAGTCTTTGTTATTCGGACTAATATCTATTATTTTACTACAGGTCCGTACATGATTTTTCTTCCGAATGTATCATTTGTCAACTGATTTGGACATTTGTATCGTGATGGAGATGTGGTAAAATCGCAGCGGGGGATCAATTTTGACAAATAAATTATTTTCACAAATTCTTTTCCGATCAATTTACTGTCAATACACCGAAAAGAAATGCTAATTTGTATTAAAATCGAATTATTCACACAATGTATTAAGATAATATTTAGTCACTTTAGAAAAAATGACTTCAATGAAGACCCTAAGTTCATAAGAGGAAAACAATATATTTACTCGTTTTCAGTATGTACGTGCACTGATTAACAGGTGTAGATGAGGGTATGGAGTGTAGAATTAAATCTGGGTTAATACATGTATGCGAAAGAATAGTATGTCTTGGTTCTTTAGTATCGCAAAGGTTCGTCAATTTTTTTTTCTTTCTGTTTTCTTGTTGTTTTTTTTTTTTTGATATTGTTATCGCCCCCGTCTGTGTGTCCGTCCGTCTTTCAGTCTGTCTGTCCGCCCGTCCATTCGTCGCACATTTTTGTGACCTAAACTTCTCGTTACTTTTTAACTTCATGCATTTTATTTGTATATAAACAGTATTACCACAAACTGTATATAGATGTAAAATCAGATTTTCAAAACTTGGGGCCCGGAGAGATCGCATTTTGGAGTTGTAATTTAAGCTCTTATTTCATTTTTCACTTTATGCATTTTTTCTTTTCTATACAGCAATTTTATACACTGTATGTATATGTGCAAAAATGTTATATAATTTTGATATTTCAAAACTTGGGGCCCTCTGGGATTGAAATTTGAATTTGTGCATTGTGAATTTAAGCTTGTGACCTCAACTCCTATTTCAATTTTTTTTCACCTTATGCATAATAAGGTTTTAGAATTTTTTATTTTTAAAAATTGGCGCTTGTAACATGTGATTGTGAAAGTGGTGCACAGGGATATATCATGTAGGGAGTGCGGGGTTAGCTGTCGTTTCCGACTGCCTTCGTCTAGTTTTTGTTGTATTATTGTTCTTGGTTTTTTATCTTTTTTTAATCATGCCTTTTTTTGTATTCTAGCTTTGTTTCGTTCCTTTGAAAAATCTTTACACATAATTTCTGCTTTCTTCAATATAAATCTTAAAAAAAATAATAAATTTTGACTAAATTACGATAACATAAAGTAAATTAAGCACTAGTAAAAACAAAAAAACGTCTCAATTTCAAGTTTAATTTTTAACTTGTTTTAGAGATTATTTTGACAAAAAATTCGGTGTTGACGAGAAGTTTGAATGTAACGAAGGTGGAGACTGATAAACATGCCCCTGTTTCAAGGAGATGAAACATTTTCAGGGGGTTTAAACGCACTTATGACCCCAAGATGATGACTGTAAAGATTATCACTTGGAAGTCGACCAGACAAGCAAGCTCCTTTTATCTAGGAATTTCGAAACAAATCCGATCTTGTTTTTAAAGTAATCACTTAATGATATCTTCATCCCTATGTATACATTGATCAGTATAAACTTTAAGTGACTGATTGATCTATCGCAAGATGTAGTCTATGAAATAAGTCTTATTAACTTTGATTGAACTGGATTAAATAATCAATTTATTTAGTATGAGAGTGCCACAGTAAAGGGTCCTGTTTTCTAGATCTTGCTGTTTCGAACCGGACCAAAATATCTGTACAAATTGTCTAGAACTGGGTCATAATTTCATAGATGTTTAATTTTATGCTTACAATAAACGTCGACCCCCAAAAAATTGTTACAATACAGAGGTAAATGATAAAGAAAATTATTAAAATTTTAATATTATGTAAATTTTTCCCAATTCATAATTGCATATATAATCCGCAGGTACAATTCTTATAATATCTCGCATTTCGTCGGGTACAGAGCATGTGTTTTTGTAGATTCATACCGTGAACAAGGTATGAACAATCGGAACAAAAACACCAATTTTATTATTATATCATAAGTAGCCCCCCCAAACCCTCTTAAAACACAAATTTTATTATTATATTAAGTAGCCCCCCCCCCCCGGTTATGTATATACAATATAAAGAATAAATTTTAAATTGATAAAGAATTTGAGGAAAAAATACTGATTACATAAAAATAACAACTGTACAGAATAATGAAAATTTCTCTAAAAATCTATTATTTCATATAAAACGTTTGTTGTAAATCAATTTATCTTAACAGCTTTGATCGAATTTTTGCCTTTAAAAATTCAGGGTTACAAGATTTACAGAATAATGATAGGATAACTAATTCAAGAATTTGAATATCGCAAAATATTCAACGAGTGACCGAAAAACACATTTATTCACGAATGCGCGCAGCTCTATTAACTCAATACAGATTAACTTATTGAATACAGAATGTAAGAACCCTCATTTAACTTTTGTAAAAAAAAAAGAGAGGACAAAGAAGTCACTTTTTGTTATCTAATTTCTTGTATAGATTTATATATACTTCTATTGATACAATTCTTTTTTATTTATTTTTTTTCTTTTTTTTTGTCATGCAACTTTTTTCCAAAATACCCTTATATATGATTTTAGGATATATAAAGTTCTGCCATTTTTAAAATTCATTGCTTATGAGTCGCCCCCCCCCCCTCCCCCCTTCAGAGCCCTTCCTCCTCAATAAAAATCAAACGGTTGTTCCGTAAGCTATGGATGTTTTTGAACGACATTTTAAGAACAGCACACTTGTGCCACGTGTTAATATCTTTTGAGTCGTATTCTTGGAACTTGTAACGAGCTTTATAAAATAACTACGAATGTATATCTTGTAGGGAATTCTCACAAAACAAGCTGGTAAATAAATTAAACAGTCTGTTTAGATGGCTTAATCAGTCGAAATTTTCATTTATCTTATTGCGGGTCCTGGAAATGCATTTCCATTTATGTATCAGTAAAACAACAAATATCCAAAAATGAAACACAGAATCATTAACACGCATACAGACTGAAATTTATCATGCAAATAAACAATTATTTCTAACTGGTAGTAAACAAATAAATTTTGTGGTACCATCATCTTAACAGAAGCATCCTCCCAAGTCAAGGTTTTGTATCCACGCTCGTTCCTACAAACCCCTGACATCACACATTCATATTTTGAGGGTCGGAAGTGAACGATTTTCATTGGTTCTTCTCAAGGTCAAAAGAGAATCCATTTGCGTCGTAGGTAAAATTTACTAGGTCACACACGAGACGGCGATAGGTTCGACCCCCAAAATATCGTGAATGTGTGTGTGATGTCAGGGGTTTGTAGGAATGAATGTGGATACAAAATCCCGACTTGGGAGGATGATAACTCAAGAGTTGAGATGTCATCGTGTTTGGAAAATAAAGCAAATAGTGACAAAATCTTTCTGCGCGAGGCGGATATGTTAATTTTATTCTGGTGCTCTGCTGGTATATATATCATTCACCTCTCATAAAAAATTCAGTACCAGCATAAAATTTAAAAATGTTACTACGTAGTCGGCATGATATTGAACGCAACCCAGGACCGGTGCGTCCCGATTCACCCCCCCCCCCCTTTTCCCCGCATACACTACAGCTTCAACAAAAAGAGGATTTTTCTTTCTATCAATATTACGAATTCCACTGATGTAATAAGTATATTACCTGATAACAAACCCTTTCATCCTTATTTACTTATAGATAAAGTATATAGACGCCGTATTAAATACAATGTTTTCGTGGAATTTCATTATCTCTAGAGATACACAATTTTTTAATAATCTTTGATAAATAACGATCACTTCCTTAATACAAGGACGTTCGGTGAACTCGTATACTCTTCATCTTAACGTTTGAAAATAGCCGATTCTTTTCTCTAAAAATTAAAATAGGTCATACACATCTTCAACCATTTTCAAAAGCTTCCTCATTAGTTAAATTTCCTTGGCCAAATAATAACTGAAAACCGTAAACAGAATCATAGAGGAGTTCTTCCAATTAATGTAAAAATTTGGAAAAAATGTTCAAGAAAATTTGAGTTATCGTTCTTGTGAACGGATATCTATCGGTCCACTGTAAGTAGGCGGGTCATGTCTGTCTCTGACGAGCATCATGTAACAATTCGTTGTGCTACATCAACAGTTGTCATGGATTTATTCACATAAGTTCTACTGCTACTGTACAAATTGCTAAAATTTACTTGTTTTAATGTGATAATAACTACCTATCATGTCAAAAGCATTCAGTCTTCACCCACCCCCTCCTGGGGAATAATATATGGTAACAGACGTTACTGTAATATAGTAATACAGCAGTCTATTCAGTATGTACTCTCTTACTATTAAATTGAAGGGTTCATAATTTTGAGGGTTTTTTTTGTTTTGTTTTGTATATGTTTTGTCTTTTTTTGTGGGGTGGGGTGGGGGGGGGGGGGGGGGTATTTGTCGTCAACAATAAAGATAACAAAACTGTAACATTAGGCAACATAAAATTGATCTTTACATTCTCATCCCGTCCGGGTCATCTCTGTGGGAACATTTCATTGATGTCGTGAAAATTCCGGATTTGAATTGGTACCCCTACCTTTCTTCGATTCTTGCGTATTCCGTTTATGCACAATTTCCGATTTACACGTAATCGGAAGCTGACGTGTTGGAGAAATATTCCTGTCACTGCGCATATAAAAAGTATGACAGTCTGTCAACGATAGTTCGTCAGATTGATTGGTTTATTTCAGTCTTTTGTTCTATTAATTAATTTACTGAATACAGTACTTTCTGAAGCTGATTTTCTTGTAAGCTTTTGGTCATTGATTCAACATTAAAAGAGGATAAATTGGTTTAAACAGTTTTAATAAAGACCCACCACAGTTTATATGTGTTTGTCCTAAGAAAGGACCATGTTTATTTTTACGGCCTGGGTGGATTTCTTGTGATATGAGTTTTCTCTTCATTAGTAGCTAGATTTGTTTGTGTAGTTGGAGTTTTACGCCGTTTTCAGCACATTTGGCTATTTCGCGGCGGCCAGTTTTTATTAGTGGAGGAAGCCGGAGAACCCAGAGAGAACCACTGACCTTCGGTAAGAAAATTGGCAATCCTTGTCAATTAAGATCAGAGTCGAACACACCCGCCACAAGTGAGATTCGAACTCACAACCTCAGCGTTGACAGGCTAGTGATCATTGGTAGTCATGACGAACTACCTAGACCACTCGGCCACAGAGGCCCCATGACCCCTTGATGTTGTTAATCGATAACGAAGTTCAATCTATAAAGGGACACACTATATCCTTTATTTGTATATTTGATTTCCAACGTTATCTTTTTTTATACCTCTGCAGTGTTCTTGTGTTTGCTTTCCAATTTTATCTTTTTTATACGTCTGCAGTGTTCTTGTGTTTGCTTTCCAATGTTATCTTTTTTATACGTCTGCAGTTTTCTTGTGTTCCCAATATTGGCATTTTTTCCGAAGAACTTGTCCTTTCAAAAGATATTTCTTTAAATTGAATACTCGGCTGTGACACTTATGAAAATGCAACAATTATATTACAAGTAATTTAATAAGATAAGACGGAAATGTTGATATGCATTTGAGAATTGCTTGTGTTCATTTGTTTTCATTATGATTTTTTTGTTTTTTTTTTTTTGGGGGGGGGGGCATCTTATACGTTTCGTAAACAAATTATTCTGTTATGTAACAAATGTTTTGATTGATAACTCTTTAATTTTTTTCGCCATTTATACTTTTCTCATTCTCTCGAATCCGTGCAAATTGTGCTATAAACCACGAAAGTAAAATTACCGTAATTCTACCCTTGTTTGCACTGGAAATTAAATGGCCACCGACAATAAAAAATATACTTGTGAACTATTTTCAGTCAATGTTTTACTTTAAATCTACAAAACGTCATTAAGGAAGAAAGTATCGATAAACAGACTTTAAGCAATAATATTTTTCAATTCGATAAACGTTTCATGGTGATGATAAATGCTAACTGATCACGAAACAACATTGTTATGCCAATTACTTTATAAGAAACGACAACAGAAACATTTTTATACGTTTGACACTTACCGTGAATGGCTACCGTGGTGGTAATCGCACATTGTCAACCAGCTTGGTATCAGTTTTGACATAATTTCTTACCACGGTCGGTATATTTTTAAATATTGATAAACCCTCCAAATTTAATCACCAAATCGTTCGTAATTACATTACATTCGCTATAAATGTATTGCACAATTTAGATCGATAATCTTGCTGAGAACTACAATGAACTTGCCGATAATCATTTAGTGCGGTCCTAGTTACAAGTCTCTGTCATTTACGACCGTTATTCGTTATAAGCTGCTATCCTGTAACCTTCTGTTCTTTCATTGCCTCTTGCGTCAACTGAAATATATTAGTTAATCCTTTAAAGGTAGATGTAGATTCTACAAGATTAAACAAATTGTGACCTACGACCACTGCTATTGACCTTTGACCGTGCACCCTTGATTCCTCACATCAAATCAAGACAACTTCAGAATTTACTACCGACATGAATGGACGACATTTTTAAACGCATGGGGCGTGATCTTGACTTTCTACTCGGAATAGCTTCATCTCTTTAGTAGCTGAAGATAACATAAACAAATTGACAGGGTCCTGACGATAGGTTGATTGTGTACAGATAAAACGTGTTATCACAAGAAAAAAACTTTTGTATCAGTGAAGCCTGTGGATGAATTTTTTGTACTCAAGCTACAAGTTGCTATGTATTATCACACATTGTACAACAGGTAACGCAGGAAAGACGGAATATTTTTTATTTCTCCGTTCTGCTATTTCAACAAAAGTCAATTTGAGTGCAAATTGTTAAGGAGTTCTTAAATAAAGGATTTGTTTAATTTGTGTTATCGACAGTTTTATCCTTCAAGCATATTTTCAATATCTTGGAAAATATAATAGTATATACTACGTGTAACATAGAAACTGACCTGTGAAGATTCTCTAGATCCAAATGCATCACAGATTATTTTTTTAAAGTAGTTTTCTTTGAGAAATCAAAGATTCGTAGCGCCTTTCCGGTGTAACTGTTTGCTGTCATATACTTACAGCTATAGCACAGCTGCTTGGTGACCTTTTTTGTTCTTGTAACTATATAATTACTACAAGAGTTTTTAATACTTGAACCAATAAAAGTAACTTTTTATTAAAGAAATTCTGAAATTATCAATATAGTCTCAAACTAAGTTAATAAGAAAAACATAGCTAACAGAAGATTCACAAAATGTGCATAAACGCATGTCATTAAATGAAATCTACCAGTACAGGTTCGCCTAGCGGTAACAGATTATATACTAGTATATATAGAGGCTCCCAGGAGCCTGTATCGCTCTCCTAGAAATCTTTTGCATACTTCAAGCAGAATAAATTATATCTGGAATATATTGCTGTGAAGTTCCAATTGGCCCACTAGTTTTGCAAAATTATTCACTGGTTTCAAAATCAAACAAAAGATCTTTCAGTGATTTTTTCTCTTAAGTCCTATGATAACCTATGTTCAGATCTGACAGCCATCTTGGATGTCATTGCATACAATTCTGAAAGCGTACCACCTAATGACAACAGCTCCCAAATTATTACCATTTTGGCTGCATGGTTAACACAGTGCGCGTTTAGATGAAAAACAAAAATAAAAGAGCTGATCCTGTGTATAAACAAAAGAAGGATTTTCTGTCCAGAACTGATCCCCTGACCACATCCCTTTAGACTAATAACGATGTCAGTACTTACTAAGATCCTGTTAAGTAAGCAAGGCACAAGTTCCGCACCAAAGTGTTGCTGCCCCCAAAAAAATTGCAGACCTTAAGAAGTCTTTAAAATTGCTCATACAGTCTTTCCTCAGTCCATTTTCATGCTTTCATCAACCTGCAGTACATGTTTACATATTATAAACATGACAAACATTGTTGTTTCTGAGCAAAATACACTGACAATAAGTACAAAAGTCATACACGTATACATTTATATAATATCTACATTTTGCACAATCATGACAACGATTTGGGCATTGAAGATATATAAGTATTTCATACAATTACTAAATACTGACATCAGCACTTTAATTACCACAATAATTTACGCTCCTAAGTTCAAGTAAATAAAATGTGCTGTTTTCAATTGTTTAAGTAAAGCCTATACGTTCATGCACATACCTGATCATTTTTATATACAATTACAAATATCTATCTCTAGGTGGATCTATAGTTTTACCTGTGGGCGATTAACATCAAAAGATTGTACCTTTATCAACATCCTTTTAAAATTTTTTCGTTTAAAATATTTTAGTTACGATTGTTGTCAAGGGTCGGAAAATTTTAGTATCTGACATTTGTTTTCTTCCTTTGCCACGATAAACAAGATTGAGAGATCCTTGATTTTGATTTTTTGAGGGATGAGAGAGGCCAGGACAGGCAACCAATTGGCCTCCTATCGTGGATTATTTTTTGTAGAAGCATGAGCGAGCATATTTTCTTTAACACAAGAGCACGCAATAGTTTCTAAATATAAAAATATTTTTGCTACCAATTCGGAACCTGAATTGATTTTTGTTTATATTTCTTTATGAACACGTTCCCTATAAAGAAGTTTTTATTCAAAAATTCCGATCTTCAACATTCAGTATACTATCATGACTATAACATGTCATGTGAAAATGTCAAAAAATCATTTTTACGGTATTTCCTATTTAAAATATTTCGCTTGAAATATACTTTTTTACATCACATTGTAACTCTGTTTGTTCTTTATCCCCCATGTTTTCTGACATGTGTATATACATTTGTTTGATTACGTATACTTATGTTGCACTTTGGTGCCTAATTCTTTCAATAAAATCTTGAATCTTGAGAAACAGACAAACTTAAAATTATTGTCTTGATTTTTATATAGAAAAACATACTGAGGTATAATGAAAGTTTTTTTTTCTCAGGAAGACTTTTGTAACTTAAGGATGTACACCTCTGAGGAACCAAAAATTTCTAGTATTAAACTTTTTTTCTTACCATGATTTTTGGGTTTATATAACTGTAAGAAAGTAATTTATGAAGAAAAAACCATATGGGGCTGGACTTCTTTTTTTGCTACAGTCATTTGAAAGTACCCCATTTTTGATGATTTTCCCATTTTTTATCAATTTTTACCCATTTTGGACCATTCTCATGAAAAAATCGCAGTTCCGCTATTAAACTTTTTTTCATACTTTCCCTAAAGATGAAGTGGACCAATCTGAATAAATTTAACTTAAAAAAACTATAGGTACGTGTTAATATAAGAAAGTTTTATAAATTTTGGTGTTTTTTTCGTGTCAAAATGAACCCTTAAATAAATATTCTTTATTTATCGCAATCATATGCATGGAGCAACCATTTAATTTTTTAGAGAGGACAATGAAGTGATCGTGGAACCTGGTCCCAGTTTCACAAACATTCGTCCGACTACGATTAGTCGTTTGATCTGATTTCCTTTTTTCAATGTCTTTGTTCTATTGACGTCATAGAACCAGTCTCGATCATAGTCGTACGGATGTTTGTGAAATTGGATGCTGGTCTCTGTTTCAAAAACACCCGAACGACTACGATGGTTCCAGGACATTCAATAGAATACATATACTGAAGACCGGAAATCATATTCGTACGAATATTTGATAAACGGCGGGACCCTGGGTCCTTTATCATTTGTTTATTAAGTTAACATGTTCCACTGATGTTATTCCTTCCTCATACCATTTGACATGGGCAGCATGGCGGATGTCCGACAGGAAGCAGGGACTGCTTACTCTTCCGGAGCACCTGAGTCTACCCCCCCCCCCCCCCCCCGTTTTTTGTGGGGTCCATGTTGTTCATATGTTTTATTTTTTAATTGTAATGCATGTATTGTTTTGGTCTTGTGTTCGTTGTTCTCCGGAGTTTGTCAGTTGATTCGAGTTTTCCCTCCTTCGAATATTCCTTTGGTATTTCTTGATTTTACTTAAGACATGTTAAGCGTATACTATGACAACACATACAGAAAAAAAACGGCTTCAAAAACACAAAGGTCTTCTGATTAAGTTTACATCAAACAAAAGAATCAATAATCCCATACTATTAATCCTAGATAACTGTTATTTTATTCTATTTAACAGTGTCTGCTCGTAATTTACGATTTTCATTGAGAAGGGTACTTACCAGGGGAAAATGTTATATGATTTTTCATTGAGAAGGGTACCTACCAGCGGAAAATGATACGATTTTTCATTGAGAAGGGCATCTACCAGGGGGAAATTTTACGATTTTCATGGAGAATGGTATTTACCAGGGGGAAATATTACGATTTTCATTGAGAAGGGTACCTACAAGGGGGAAATGTTATGATTTAAATTTTCATTAAGAACGGTACCTATAAGGACATGTTACAATTTTTCATTAAAGCATGTACATCTATTCCATCTGAATTTTTTCGATATTCACAAGACTTGTATTCGTGAAAACCGAGAAAGCTGAAGTGCTGAAGTTTTCCACGATTATTGTTCTGTTGATTCACTTGTTCCGTATCGAATAGCTCATAAATGGCAGGGGACCAGTAGAGTGTACTAATTTTACTTTTATAAACGTATAATAAAAAGCATCCCGAGCCTCATCGTTTAAAAAACTAAAAACTGAGCAATTTCACCATTTATACACATATAACTTAAAATCAACTGACCTCGATATTATATATAATATAATATAAGTACAGTAAAATTTACAACAAGCGAGGGAACACCAAATTAATTCATGAATGAAATTATTAGAAGGCACACCACTAAATCGAGCCCCCGTTTACTTCAATGTTAAATTCGTTATTTTCAAAAATTAGGGAAAAATATAAAATGAATTTTCCCAAGTCGGGCAATATGTTGACATGTTTTTCAAATAAAAGCTGTCTTAGAAAATTGTACTTGAACAGTACATTGTTTACCAAATAAGAAATTTTTTCTCGTTTCAAATTTCCCGGTGAAAATTTGCCCCATCACTTCAAACTGAATACCGGAAATTACAGGCGCATTAATATGTCCAGTTCTCGAAACTTTTAAGGGTTATTGACATGCCGTAAAGTGTATTTCGTAGGGTATTCATTCCTTTCCAGAATAAATCCACTTGTTTATGCTTTAGATTGTGGCATTAGTTGTGACAGATCGACGCCGAAACCCATAGGAATTATTTTGTACTACTTTCGTACTCAGTCGAAATTGCTCCAGCTATTTACTGTAGTGCCCCCTTAAAGTACCAATTAATATTGAGGAATTTTAATTTCACGGCTGGTATGGAAAGAGGGACCATCTTGGGTGTTTGATAACACAATTTTATTAGAAATTGAGTTTTATTAACCTCTGAAGAAATATTTTCTTGAGCCTACCCCCTCCCTGAATTTTGGTCGATTTTTACCCCTTTTTATCTCATTATTCAGAAACTAAAAATATACAGTTTTGTGATTATTATCACATTTTCACACCGACATCTACCTTTTCTTGTCTTCTGCTACCCAATATCCCCCGTTTTCGGGCGTTTTCGGTAGAAAATAGCAGAAACATTAGATAGGCACCATAAAATGTGACTGATCCAGGTTTTAGAAATTGCCATTTCACGATCATTGCCAAACGATGTTCCAATTATATTTTCTCAATAATACGCAGTGGACAATTGCCTAACATATTTTAACAGACATGTAGTCTTATGGCAGATATTGAGGTCAAATGGATCAAATTTCAAAAATTGGGATTTTTCACGCTTTCTGGAATATAGGAAAAAAACGAGTGTTCGTAAATTGCGTGTGCTCAATTTATCAGAGTCAAGAAGTGCACAATAAAATTTCTGAAAGTGAAGAATACACCGTGCAATTTTCACATTTACTTCAATTTTCTTTCAGTTTGGCACCTTGAATTCTGGAGTACATCAAATTTACTCTAAGTGCTGAGTCGGCATTTTTTACCTCCCCCCTTTTTAAACGGTCGTTTAATTTTAAAAGAAATTTGTTTATTTATCGTTTCTTACCGAGAACTTTGGAAATAAATAAAAATATCCATGTAATTAGTCTTTATTTAGATTCTCTTAAGAAGGCACACCACTAAATCGAGCCCCCGTTTACTTCAATGTTAAATTCGTTATTTTCAAAAATTAGGGAAAAATATAAAATGAATTTTCCCAAGTCGGGCAATATGTTGACATGTTTTTCAAATAAAAGCTGTCTTAGAAAATTGTACTTGAACAGTACATTGTTTACCAAATAAGAAATTTTTTCTCGTTTCAAATTTCCCGGTGAAAATTTGCCCCATCACTTCAAACTGAATACCGGAAATTACAGGCGCATTAATATGTCCAGTTCTCGAAACTTTTAAGGGTTATTGACATGCCGTAAAGTGTATTTCGTAGGGTATTCATTCCTTTCCAGAATAAATCCACTTGTTTATGCTTTAGATTGTGGCATTAGTTGTGACAGATCGACGCCGAAACCCATAGGAATTATTTTGTACTACTTTCGTACTCTGTCGAAATTGCTCCAGCTATTTACTGTAGTGCCCCCATTATCAGCATATCCGAGAGACGTACAGGAAGAGGTTTCATAAAAATTGGAATTTTCAATGAAAAAATTACAAGTGGCCTTATTTATTTATTTACTTGTTTATTTATTTATATGATAGATATGAGTATCCGTTTGGCAGGCGCTATCTTATTTTTTTTTATTAAAACTGTTTGTTTGCTAATAAAACAAACATGTCAAAATTTAGATTTTAATACGTTGTTATAGGTTGTTTTTAACCAAAGTTGAACAGTGCGTTCTGGTATAAATTTATTTCAAGTCCTCCTTTAGAGACCTCACACTGTCCGCAAAACGACATACATCTTCTTGATTGTGCATATCAATACTCTGGAAATTGGAATTGTACATTAAAGGAATAAAATAAAGATGATCTCTTAGCAATCGTGTGATGACGCCTTGTAGTCTGACGCTAGATTTATTGGCTGGTTTTTAGCTATACCAAATTGTCATGGTCGGGGTAATAATCGGTTTTTTAGCTACAGAGTGCTGTCAATTCCTGGATAAGAATCAATATTTATGGTTCTCTAGGCTATTACTGGTATTGTCAAAATCATGTTTTTCCTTTGCAAGTTTTGATTAAATAAACATTTTTTTGTATTTCAGCTTGTATTTAATACAGCACTTCAAATCGTCCTCATTAGTGAAAATTTCCCGCCATGAATATGACGTAATGTTTGCGGTCGCTTTTCTATTACATTCAGTACTATTTTTGGGATATTTCATTTCAATTTAAATCCTATTGAACTAATATTTTCTGTAAAGTACGCTCCGCGTTTCTCATCCAACTGAGAACTTTCTACAGTACATTGTAGTTTGGTTTGGTAAATTTGGTGTTTAGGCCATGTCACTTTCAGAGAAATACATGGCGGCCACCTTTTATTGTTGGAGGAAGTGGTAGAGAACACGGTAGGCAAACTGGCAATTCCGGTTGTCAAATGAGTTTTCAGTCGAAACCATTTCGCCACGAGGTGGTTTTTGCACTTTACATGAGAAAAAAACCGCTAATTACTTTGAACCAAAGACCCTCTATCTTATTTTACCGAATATATGTTTTACTTGAGTCAACTCCCTTTGTACATTTTTTAAAACTTTATCTCTTACATAGGCAGGTACCTCGGCATTGATGTAACAGGAAAATATAATTCTTTTTGTGTTCAATAAACGTGAATAATTAAGCGGATAGGAGACTTGCAACACAGACAACATGACAATCTACCAATTGGAAAGTTCAGAAACCAGTTGCAAAAACATGAACTTAATATGCTGTTGACGTGGCCAATGATGCGAGCACAGCAATAGCCATTTCCAGAAACTCATTTCCGGTATCACGATTCTGACTCTAAAATTATAATTTTAAGCAAGTTATTTCCGTTACTTTACTTACCCGTTTCCCGCGAACGAAACTTTTTCTAACCTAAGAATGTAGCACAATATGGCTGCCCCCATTAAACAAAGACTTTTAAAAATGACCCATATGTAGGAAATACATATGCTCCTATAGCGCTCGCTACAATTCAGTTAATTTGGGTTCAGCATGTCCACTTTGTACTTTAAGGGTGTAGGCATTTTCTTGCTTTTATCTAACACGTACGTTAGGATATAAGATAAGCTTAAACGAGACAGTACCCCAATGAACAAACTAAGGAAAAACTACCGGTATTACATCTAGGTATCGTATATTGGTGGCAACAAAGGAACTAAACGTTCCTGAAAACAATATTTCAACAGAAGTACTTGAACAAATCCCAAATAATAAATACAATAAACAAATAACAGTGTAAAGTAGACAAAATACAAGGTCCGCTAGATTGGGACAGGTATACTGAAAATGTGGCCTGGTTAATGTTTAGATGGTCCGCTAGCTTGGGACAGTTATACTGAGAATGTGGCCTCGTAAATCCTTAGATGGTCCGCTAGCTTGGTACAGGAATACTGAGAATGTAGCGGCGTTAATGCTTACATGTTCCGCTAGCTTAGGACAGGTATATTGAGAATGTGGCCTCGTTAATGTTTAGATGGTCCGGTAGCTTGGGACAGACATACTGAGAATGTGGCGGCGTTAATGCTTACATGTTCCGCTAGCTTGGGACATGTATACTGAGAATGTGGCCTCGCTAATGCTTAGATGGTCAGGAATACTGAGAATTTGGCGGCGTTAATGCTTAGATGGTCCGCTAGCTTGGGACAGGTATACTGAGAATGTGGCGGCGTTAATGTTTATGGCAACTTTGGATTTTTAACGTTTATTGTCCTTTGTTCATTTGGATAGGGTCTCATTGATATTTGATTTTGGCGCTTTCACACCGTTGAATAACATAAAGGTGCAAACATGTATTTGCAACTTCTACAAAGTGCGTTTCCAAGAAAAATTGCAAACGTTAAATGCACATGCACATGCGTAAGAATTTGTGTAATCGCAAATACGTAAGAAATGCAAACATTGCGCATGCATATTTTTAAAAATCGTGGATGCCATAGACGTCGTCGATGAAACCAAACCGGACCAATCGAACCATTCACCTTTGGTATCAGCCGGCCATGTTGAAATGCTGTTTAGAAGATGCTTTGGTGTTGTTTTTTTTTTCGTTTGTTTTTTGTTTGTTTTTGTTTTGACTTTTAAGTTTAAAAATTTGGGTCAAATGAGTCTTACATTTTGGTAAATTTTAATGACAATTTCAACGCCTTATGAAATTACATTTATATTTACAAATCGCTTGAGAGACGTTTTTGAGTAGTTTCTCTAAAAGAATTTCCAATATTGATCGTTGCTATGGAAACCAAGTAGTCACTTCAATCGAAGTTATGTACGTTGCATTGTATATAGTATACAGATAACTGACTTCTTCCATCATTTGATGGATGTTCCAGTTCTCGCGAGATTACAACAAAAGAATTATCGTTCATTAAGACCTATTTGACGTTAATTGCTGTTGACACGTGCCTGTTTTGTAGCGCCCCCTGGAATAGTAACTTGCCATTTTAATAATCGTCCAATTATTTGAAAATTTGATTAAATATGATTTATGGTGAAGTGATTCCGCTTTGCTTTGCAAAAATTTACACTTTATTTATTTATGTTTATGACACCAATAAATTCCTGTGAGATTTTGCTTGCTGTCAGTTGTTTTAAATTAAATTACGAGAAATTATTATATTTTAACAATATTTAATGGCATTTGTGAAAATGCAAAAAAATGTTTTATTATCAGTTATGCAACAAATTGATCTGCACGGCGATTGTTTTTTTCTCTCTCTTTCTCTCTCTCTTCTTGACACAATTTTGCATATGACAGTCACCAATAGGATTACTTCATTATTCGGCCTCACGAACTAAAGTACTGAATCTTGATTTAGGAAATAAGTCAAATTCAAAATAGAATGTGTGGAGTTTTTCAAACCTTAATTCTAAATATTGGAACATTATCGGAAGATAAATGCAATTTATTGAAAAAACTAACACAGCAAAGACAAAACTAATGAGAGTAAAAAAAACAAACCAAACCAAAGAGAATCAGACACAAAAACTAAAGCATTTGCAACATGATCCAACGCATCTCAAGTCAAAACTTGACGGACAAAGAAACGGACATTAAGGGTCACTTGAAACCCATGATACAGTTTAGTTTTGTTGAAAGTTGCATGAAGAATGAAAAAATTAGACCGATTTTCTGGCGTTACTGCTTGGTTGAACTCAGTATTAGTTTTCAAGAATTTATCTTCTATGAAAGGCAAATTAAAGTTAATTCATACGTTATCATGTTCGCCCGCCCCATCGAATATCTTCCCGCAACAACATGTCTGTTTTGAAGCCTACTCAAATTTCAAATCATCATATTTTTCAAAGTACTCACCCAAACAGAAAATCCTGACAGTATGTAAATCTCCATAATGTGATCTAACACGTAAGTAAGGAGTCGTGCACAACACATGGAACGAAGTTTTGTTTAAAAAATGCCTACGTCCAAACAGCCATATCTTTTACATTTCTTGTCCAAACAGAAATTTCTGATAATATCCACATCTCCACAGACTGATCTAACACTCCAGAAAGTTTCATTAGAATCCTGCAAGAAATGTAAGAGGAGTTGCGGAGCGGACAACGTTATTTCGGACAGACGGATGGACAGACAGACAGACTGAAACCTATATACCCCTCAAACCTCGTTTGCGGGGGATATAATAAAAAAAATAAAATCCCCTCACTTGCCCCATATATTTTAGAAGGTTTAGATGATAATATACCAATTAACATGAATTGACATAATAAAAATATCAAACATCACATGTACACAATAACCTAACGATTTATTTCTACTTTCATATGGGTGAAGATAATTATTTTTATTCCACTATATATATTAATTCATAGCTATGTACGCATTTTATTGGTTGAGACTATCCCACGTGATATTGAACAAAACATCATGTTTCCCTCTCAGATTCGTGTTTCATCATCATATCCTAGTTATTCGAAATGCTCGGGATTTAACTCGAGTTAGTGGAATAAATCATTAATTTCCCTTGGGAAATATGACTTTCCTCGGGTGAACAAATTTTCATATTTCACTAATGCAAGGGAAATAATTGATAGGATGTTCTATTTCTATCATTTACACATTGAGCCATATTTCAGTTGTTTTACCCTGTCGAAATTAAAATTTTCTCATTGAATTTCAGAACTAGGACTAAATTCTCTTTGGACCTAAAATATCTGGAGCTCTGTAATCGGTTGTGAACCATCCCGCATTGCATTTCATCTTACAAAATAAACTTGGGCCACGTGTACTTATTTTTTTACAGTGAATGAACTTTATTAATAATCTATTTATTAATAAACAGTTTTTGTGAAAAGGATACAATTTGTATATGTGATGTTTTATAACAATAGTATTTGTTACCAGATGGCGACGTGTAGGAGAAATACGTTTATATTTAATAACTGAAATTATAATCAAACATTCAATATTTATTTACATGTCTTTTGAATGTAAATTGATAAGTATTATGTCATTACTTTCTTTTCCTAGAAAAAAAAACAGGTTCGAGCAGCCGACGATTAGTGATTTGGATTTTTGGTTGTTGTGTTGTGTTCACAGATGTGTTTTGGTTTTTTTTTGGAAAAGGTTTGGTTTGGTTGGTTGGTACTTTTTTTACACAAAATATACAACCGCTATTTTAATCACACCCTGCATACAGTTCTGCAAACCGCGAATAAATCTGACTCCGCGGTAAGAAATATCCATGTTTACTATTAGAACATATGAAATCCGCGGACCAAATATATATCCGCGGATTTCATATCAGTTTGTAATGGATAAAATAGACATTTCCTACCGCGGAGCCAGATTTCTCCGCGGTTTGCAGAACTGTATGCAGGGTGTGTTAACGATCAGCAGAGAAATTTATCTACACAAGGTATCTTGTAGGAGTAGGGCTTTGTATGTTTATGGCTTTTTTTCATGCGAACAATACAACTTTGCGCTTCAATATCAGTTAGGCAGCAACCATTTTATTTATTTTTTTGGGGGGGAGGGGCTAGGATCAAATTTGAAATTAATATGCAGGACCAGGATTTTAGGCAAAATTAAAAAACAGGATCACTTTAGGTATGAAGAAAATGCAGGACCTGTGTTGATTAGGTTGCTCCCTTGTGTACACTACAGAGTTGTGTGGGGAACACTAAATATCTCTAGGGGTCTCAGATAATTTTTCCGGTTAGGTTGGTGTCTGGAAAATAACCAACCTGGCCTGATGTCCTATAATAACCAAACAACTAGCGTATAACTTTAACTAGTCTACTCTTTTCCTTCAACATAATGTTTTATTCTCAGAAATGGTTATCGTAACTGACGGATGAATATGTTTTAAACAATGTTCGGGGGTAACAGCCATCTTCGTTGGGAGGCAGGATCATCGGGGCCACCAAGTGGTCTTTTTTAGGATCAGCAGTGTCCCCATAAAAATTCTTTTATTCTTCTCGCACATTTCGGGAGCAACTGTTTGATTTTCGTTTAGGGGATCTTGCATCCTGGATATCTTTCTTTACCTATTATCTCATTCCAGGCGATTTTCAATTCTTTTTCCTTTTTTCACCATGTTTCATAATCAGACTTTTAATCAAATTCCTTCTTGTTCCCTACCCTACCCCCAACAATGGTTGTTACTAATACTTTATTGTCTCTCAGTAAAAAATTAACCGATTCCAAGAATACATTCTTGAATGAGATATTGAACACAAAACAGAAAGCAATCAGAGTTTCGTCCGCTCGTCCGCCAATCGCCGCCCATCAACACACTATCAAATGAAAAACCCGTAATTAAAACCTATACATAGAAGAGTTGGGTTTTGGCTTGACGCGCATACTCCTTATCATGTAATTTCCATAGCAATTATGTAAATTTAGCATCTACTAAAATAGTTTCTCTTACTTGTTAATGATCCGTCTATACATTGTTCTTCTGTCATCTTTTGCATTCGAGCTTCTCTGTGTGCATTCAATGTCTTTGGAGTTATGTGATGAATTCCCCGGATGAATTCGAACCTAAAACATTGTCAACCGTACTGTATGACACCGTCCGATAGTAAAATCTAATTAATATTGCTAAGATCAAACAACTATTACATAAATGTAGTAATTTGCATAAAATATTTTATATTCTACATAAATTATACTTATTTAATAATGTTTTCTGTATAACCTTACATTATTACGAATTATTGTAACATGTCTAAATCACGAAAATGTCGAGATAAAACCGAGAGAAATAGTTCTGTTTAAATCCTTGGGAAACAAAAATTTGTTTTCAATTAAATACATGTACACATGTCTCTCCCAAAAAGAAAACGCAACATCCAACATTTTTTTTCCGAATATGAATTTCTTCAAAAATTTGCGTGATTGAAACACGAAAACATGATTATGTTAAAATTTAAATGTCCCATAATTCAACTGAATTTTAAATCACGGTGACTGTTGGTCACACGTGACCTTTTTGGGCCAGTATGATTAACACTGCACGAGGAAGGCGCACTGGAATAAGTAGGGCAATTGTAAGTGCGAATCATAGCTTATTTTTAAACGGGTTTAATGGGTAAAGAAAGACACGTAACCGTTTAATTGAATTCAGTCATTAAATTGTTTTTCGATCCTGCTACGATATGCCGAGAATAGAGCATGCTACCCGGAACTTCGTCATTGGTCGTCTAAAGGTCGGTGAATCACAGAATGCAGTCGCTAGCACCGGAGCACGATTTCAAGACTTTTTCAACAGTACCAGAAATCCGGCTCAACAGCTCGACGTTTTTGCCGACCTAGGACCACATCAGCAGCCCTAGATCGCTTCATCCGGATACTTCACCTCAGAAACCATACCGTGACAGCAACAGAAACAGCTTCAAATATCCCAGGTCTGCGACGAATATCGGCACAGATAGTCAGAAACCGTCTCTGTGAAAACGGCTTACGCGCCGGACGTCGTTACTTTGGCGTGCAGTACTGAGACGCCGGCATCGACTTGCAAGGGTCCAATGGTGCAATGGAGTAAGGGGTTGGGACCTGCAAAACTGGAGGCGAGTCTGGTTCAGCGATGTTTCAAGATTCAAGTTGCAGAGAATTGACGGAATGGAGGATTTTGAATCACAAATGCTGCCCGCAATGAACCTCCGTATCGAGATTTTTCAGCACGACAACGCCCGGCCGCACACAGTTCGTGCTACTGTTGATTTTTAGCCAAGCAGATCTTAACAGTGCCCCCCTGGCCGTCTAAATCACCAGATTTGAACCCAATAGAACATTTAAGGGATGATTTGGATCGACGCGTGCGCTGTCGTCAACCAGCGTCGCAAACTCTGCCAGAACTGCAGCAGGCTTTTGAGCAAGAATAGGTGAGAATTCTGCAAGACCGTATTCGTCGATTGATCGAGTCTCTGCCGAGACGGGTCCGTACTGTGTTACAGGCTAATGGTCGGCACATTAAAAATGATGTTGAAAACATGAAGTAAATTAAATTTTTTCACATGTTGCGTTTCGTTTTTGGAAGAATATATTTGATTCCTGGCAACCATGATTCAGTTCTTTTTGTTCGAATTTTGAAATTGTTTTTTTGAACAAATCGTTAAGCTAGAATATATCCGACATAAAAATCAAATCATTCTCCCTGTTACATACAAACGGAAGAACTGCAAGCTTATAGCTTACAGATACCCCCTAACAGACATTTTCAGCTGTCTATAAAATTTGTGACATATTTTTGTTGCATGAGAACTTTGCCGCGGGATATTTCTATAATTAAATATGGCAAAAAATAAAATTTACAACTTGTCACTGTGTTGCTTCAAACCTATTATATATCATTACCTATAGTTGTTGAGAACTTCAAAACATACAAATATATATTGTGCCATACGTACGAAATCGATATCCACTTTAAAACTCATCACTGTCATCTCCACAACTATTAAAAATTAGCTGTTAAGTTTTTTTGTTGCCGAGTACTTTTCAACGAAAGTTTCTATAGTGCATAAAGTGAAAAATATAAGGTGGTATGTTTAAAATAGGAAATACAATTGGTACCATTATATCCCATTGCCTTTGGTATTCGTCGTATCGAATCATATAAGAATTCAAACTTGAGTATTCTTTACGACTTCAAACACACACACAACTACTGTATCTCCAAAGAAAATCTCTCCGCAAATATTCTGGCCCTGCTATCTAAATTATGTACCGTCAAACCAATTTTTACAGTTCTAGCAAGCGGCCACCTTGTTGGTAACCATACTGTATTGGTTTTATAGTACGTTTTATACACCAGAGTGTCAGGATATATGAGGGGAGGTTTGGATACCTATAAAACAGGTTTAACTCCACCAGTGTTCAATGTCTGTTCCTTACTCTGTGTTTTGGGCTCTTTCATGTTATTTTTGTCCAAGGTTCTGTCTGTTATGTATTGATTGATTGGTATGTCATTCTAGACCTTTCCTGTTATCTATTTTGTAGTTTATTGTCACCTGACATATTCTTAACTCTCACTAAATGGCTGCTTTATGGTGTGAAAAGATGCATTTGAAGCTATTGGATCTGAACTTTTAAGTCAGTTCTACTTTATTTTAAGCGCCTAATAATGTGCCAAAAATGTAGAGCCAGTTTAAGGTATCTGAATAATAAACGACCATGCACGTGATTCTTCTGATGTCCCGGATGTTCCATACAATGTTCGGCAATTATTGGCGAACTTCGGAAACGCAATATACCCAACTTATTTTTATAGAGGCCGCATCTAAACAAAGAGATGCGTTTCAACTTGAGAATGATATATCTATATAACTTAATATTGGATGTAAACGCGTCATTTGATTGGTCAATTATTTTAGTCCATCATATCATAGACTAAATTTTCCTTTCTATTATGACGTCATTAAATGGAATCCCGGCATTTTAGACCTCAAAACAACCGTTGGAACTAAATTACAAGCATTGAAAGCTACGCGGGTTATTTAGTGTGCACCACGTGATTGGGGCTATTTCCTCATAGACTGAAAAAATTTACAGTCAATCCTTAAATAATCCCTGCTTTAAAAATTTGGTTTATGTCATTTTTGGTAAATAAGAAATATAGTTAACGCTAATAATCTATTACGGTCCGGTACCTTAAAATGGATTCTGTGGATGATTTAAACAAACAAATTTTTCCGGATAACAGCTAGATTACTTTACTGTCAGAAGTTACTTTGATGGGCCTTAGTACAGAGATCAAATTTCACATCAAAGGTGACCGAAGTCCGGAGTTTTCTGAATTTTCATGACATCTGCGTGCTACAGCTTCGCCGAAAAGTAAGACTGCAAAGTTGCTGTTGACAACCTCGGTCATTCACAATTACATATTATAAAGCCAATTAAACTATTTAACCTGTTGCTCTTTGGGTTTTTATACAAATCTTCTTTAAGAAAGATAGATTACATTTTGTGCACATTGATCCCGTGTCGGATTTTTGCTTCAAGCGCAAAGAAGATTAGGTTGTAATCTTGGTTAATATCAAGTTTCAACACTTACCAATTTGTTCCCATAATTTCAATTAAAAACAGAATTTTCTTTGAAACAAGAGAGAACATCTAACAGTGAATTATTTTTTCTGCTTAATAATACTATATTGATCAAGGGCAGAGTAGCGTTTGTAGAACGAAGCTATTAACTCATTCCGAAACAGATCTGATGTATTCCTGTAATTTGTGAAAATACATTAGCACATTTTACATGCGTTCGTTATCAAATTGGATTTTGTAGCATCTAATATTGATGGAACAACGATAAAACGCTCACAAAACGTAGAAGTTATGGAAAGAACACAATATGCGCATCGATTCTTGTTTTTAATTTTAACAAATAGCATTATAAATGTTAATCCTACAACATAACACGTGTGACAGTGAATTTGTACGTATATAATCATGGGTATAATTCTATAAATATGATTATTATACATTTGTATACGTGTTTTAGCATCTTTTATGGCCAATAATGTAGAAGCGTCAAATAAAACGTTTATATAACGTCTTCTTTGTCAATATGTTAATTTACTACTCCAACTGAAATGTAAACTTGTTTAAGCTGGTACCCAACACCTTGACTAAAATAAATTTGGCTTGTTTAATTTTCATAAAATTTTTAGGAAATATTTACTTTGACCTGTTGACATAAATGTTGATTTTTTTTTTAGTAAATTGAATTTCAGACTTCATGGGAATAATTTCATTGAATATATAGCAATTTGGCAAACATCAATTTTGATCATAGAGAAGCTTAATTTCTCTTTACTTATTAAATTTAATTAAAACGCTCTGGTGATTTTTAAGAGTTATCTCCCTGTAGTGTTGGGTACCACCTTAATCTATCTATTACGCTTATCTGAGCAAGAATTAGGACGTATAACTATATTTTTTTCCTCTGTGTTTTCTATCTCCCCAGGCAATGACTACATTATAACAGCGCGAGGCCCCAACTACTGGGGAAGATTGATTAGTATTATAATAATACCCGATCAAAATCAATGGGAGAGGGAAGGTTACCACAAAAGGCAAAAGGCAAAATGCTTCTTTTCATCTTCATTTGTCTGTTCCTATTCTTGGTGGTGCTAATGTACTGTGTAACTGAGGGCCCGTTCACACTTCAAAAGTTAATCTGGATCAACTCTGGTAAATGGGAGTTAACCCGGGGAGTTAACCAACATCACGCTCACAGGGGGACTAACTTAGCCAACTTACAAACACAGCGATTTACCCCCTGAGCAGCCTCTTCAGTATTTTTCAATATTTTTCTACACACTGCTTTTCTTTAAATGTGCACATTTTGTGCATCTAAATTTATTACCATTGAGTCGATACCACTGTGGACACCAAGTCAGCGGCCCGACAGTATCACCAGCCCAGTTGATAGTATTTCGATACTAGCCCGAAATCGATACTTTTAATCTAATATTACAACAATGTTAAATTTAGTAAAAACTAATGAGCATGTCCTACGTGTATAGCTCTGTCCGTAGGCTGATTTGGATTTACCCATTTTGCAATTTTGGCATTTTTGAATTTGCGTTTTAGAACAATGTTTTGGTTTTCAACAATTTAGGCCTGTAGCACAACTGATGAGTCGTAAACATGGTATATCGACGAAATGTGCAAATCTTCTACTTCTCAAAATTTGCCACCATATAAAATTTTATTTTAAATATCAAAGGATATATATACAATCATTTGTAACATCGTTTTACATCGAAACCTAATTAATAACCACATGTTACAATATTACAATTATTTACATAAATTTAATCTATAAGTACTATCTGATCACAATACCAATGGAAAAATATTGCTTGATTGAAGTATCTGTGAAGATCAAATTATTCTCCGCTAATTACACCAACAGAGGCATTTATTTCATTTATTTCGATCTATCATTATTGGAAAAATTCATTAGTGCGATTCTGATGGATTCATATTCCACTGTAAAGTTTGTTATGGACTCCTTTTTGCGTATTTTAAATAAATATATGATTTCTGTTGACATAAGTACTAAATGTGGTAAAAATGCTCGGGGGGTGGGTTAGGGGAAAGGGGGGCTGAGGGGGTAACTCAATGATATGTAGATACGGGACGTGCGGCAAATTCGGGTCAAGATTTTACTAAATCGGCGGAGATTTCGGGTTGGGATTTATTACACTCTGGAGAATTCCGGTCAGGTTTTTACAATTTCTGCAGATTTTTATAAAACGCTGAGGAGAATGCAGGTTGACTTTTTACAATGTTAAATGTGTAAATATGTCTCATCATGATAACTGCCTTTTATTATTTTTGGATTATTTATGGTATGTAATTTTTGCTTTCCTGGATATTTTTAGGTCACAAATTCGACGTGGATAATTTCGGGTAGGGGTTTCGAGTTCACCGACGCACCCTAAGTCATAAAACGGTCAAGTTATCCCCCCCTAGAAAATATGGATCTTATCTATGTTCAAATACGATAAGAACACCGTACGTATCCAGTGCGTCCTCCGAAATGTGTGGAGTTTGTTTGCTGCAACAAAAGAGATAAACTTGTATTGAAGTGATAGAAAATTACATTTCCGCTTCCTCAAACTCCAAGAAAAACTGAAGTAGCCTTCTGCAAAATAAAGCGATTTTTTAACAATGACCACATATAGTGCAATATTCAAATTGGACAACAGCTCCATGTTTTCTTTAACATGACCAAAATAATACAAATAATTCTTTTGTTTATAAAAGATGATCAAAATAGAATCACGATATTTTAAAAAATATTAGACGTAATTCTCTACTTTCTTTGATTCCATTAATAAAGGCATTATTAAATTCCAGCAATTTTTGAAAGTCCCTTTACTGAACCCCAACGTTGACCTTGTTTCACGCCCCGAGACCAACACACTATTGATCCAGGAGAAACAGATATAGAGGGACAGAAATAAATACAGTTTGGGATTAAAGTTAATTTACCATCAAGTAACAGATCAATACACAGAAACATATAAGAAGGCGTCTATAATACCAAAATTTCATTGTGTGTCTAACATTTATTAAGAATATAATGATCTGACAGGCAGACTGTTTAAGATTTCGAAATTTTCTTCCAGTGGTACAGCCAAAGCCTAAATCAAATTAAGGTTGTTTGCTGTAGCCCGCCCGAAATATTGGTCCCGTCCCAAACATTTTTATTTACTTTGTGAGTCATAATTTTTTTTAATTTTCAGTTTCAGTAGAGTCACATAATTTATTTTCGTTCAAATGAATTTATGAATTCAATCATCAATATGATTTCTTAAAAAAGTGCCTACCTACCTGCCCTATCCTCTTAAGTATGGGTACGGCTACAGCAAACAAAGAATATTTTAAGCCTGGCCCAACCGAATTTTTTCGACTTAATATGGATTGAAACACAAAAGTGCTTCATATTTATAGTTAACAAAAACTGATTTGATGGAAAATCTGGTGAGAATTTGAATTTTGAAAAAATGTAACCCTGAACGTAAAATAAAGTTTAAGATCATATCTGACCACGAAGCTGGTTATTTTATTTTATTGTTTACAGCAACCATTAATCATATTTTTAACACGTTTAGTATTATTCAACTCCTGATAATATTATTAATCCTGGGATTTCAGTTTCTAAGTGATAGCAAAAATTACGGATTCGACAAATTATTTAAGATGATTAAGACAGAGATCAATAAATCACCAAATTATGAATGTTTGCCACCTCCTTCTTATAAATATCAATAAAATAGGGAGCTCTCAAATACTTGTTAGAATATGAAAATTTTAAGGTGTGCTCGATTAGGTATACATTGATTTTTTATGTGTGTTTTTTTCACACGCTTTTCTCACAATTAGATGAATATTCTACTATTTATATCAATCTCATTACGAAGCTCTATCTGAGAATATTTATTACAATGAAAAACAAGCAATTAGCTGAATTCATCCTTTTATTGAAGAGATTTAGAGATTACATTTCCGCTTCCTGAATCTCAACAATTTCCGGTATTATTCCAAGTTAATAATAGCTGCATTCATTACAGTCTTTAGCACGTGTATTTTAATCGATTGTTGATTTTCCTTGAATTTTCACGGCAAATAGTCTTCTGTCAAGATTGAATTACAGCCTGCAAAATGTGTCGTATTAGATATTGATTTTCCAACTACAACAGAAAACTAACAGAGTTCACATTCCGGGCAACGTATGTACATTTATATATGTTCCGATAGGCTATTCATTACAAGCTATACGACAACAACGTGATACAACTTTGGATAAGTTTCCATCCTCCAATGTCTCGGGTTCTGAGAGGGGTTGACGTAGACCCTAACCCCTGACTCTGAGAGGAAGCAACTTGAAACCAGAACCAACGATTTAAGACAGAATGACCGACGTGGACTTTGAACCCTTGACCAGAGAGCCCAGTTGAAACAGACTGAACCGTTATTTGCAAAACTGACGTGGACTAAGAATCCGGACTATAGATCGAGTGAGCAAATTCCCAGAGGATGTTAAATAATTGAAAAATAACTCATTCTCATGAATGTTATACCAACGTGTGCAACCAGAAATACCATATAGACGAGTAATGTTGCGTTTCTCACTTTATAGAACGTTTGATTTATCATTTTTGAGACTTTCAGCAACGGTAAACTTGGGTGTATTCGAATCTCTAGGGGTCATCAAACACAGGACATTTTATAACATGTATTAAAAATCTAGTCTCTTCAGACATTCAAGCAAACATATACTTTTGATATCACCAAAAAGATACATCAAATCAAATTAAATGCATTTGCTCAATTAGGCCAAAAAAAAAAAAATAGACGTGTTTCCGCTAACCCTACCTACCCTAATTTGTAGTGCCTACCCTAACACTTTTTATGACATTTTTAAACGAGCACTGTTATAGTCAGACTGTTTCCCTAGTAGTAACCAGCTAAAAACTGTTTGTAAAATAAAACAATATTGCCTACCTACCTACCCTACTTTTTCCAGCACGTTAGCGGAAACACATGTATTTTTTTTGGCCTTACGCCAAATATAGGGCCAATGGCCAAATAAGAACAATAAACAACAATACAAGTGACTTGGTATCATGAATGTTTGAAAAAAAAAACTACTGCACTTCCAGTAAATATCGGTGCTGCTTTGTGCTAGATACTAATACACTATAGTTTTATCCATGATAATTTTAGCCTTATCTGAGAAATGTAATATTTTGCCGTCTTTCCGGTCTTACATGTTGTGCTTGGTACAATGCAATTGCAGTTGTTTATTTTTTATATACATATAGATAATCAGTAGGAAATTGAAAAAATCTAATAATAGTAAATAAATGTGTGGCAATGAAATTAAATTAATATTAAACTTTTTAAATAAAAAAAAATTCTAATATAATTATACATCTTGATTATTTTCGTGTTCAGGCCAATTAAAGATAATTGATATGATCATCGTATCCGCCGACCCCACAAAAACCGTCCAATCTCATAATTTTGTTTTTATTTTAGTGGAATTCGATTTTCGGAAATTTATCCAGTCTGTATCCTATAAAATCTTTGATCTTTGTGAGTAGCCAAATCTACCAAAATTCACATATATCCCGGATCTGCAGACAGAGGTAATTTTGCCATGCTAAACATCGGTTCAGGATGATACTCGACTTTGGCGAGTTGGCGAGCGGTGAGTTCCCACACTGGATTTCTATTTCTGGATTAATTTCATAACATTATTGTCACTGACAAGACTTATCTTCAATATTTCTTTAATACATGGATGTGTTTTTATATCTGGTAGTCTGGGGGCGAGTTAAAAGAATCCAGTTACTCGCCAGGACATGATTCTATTTACACCCCAAATACTACTTCTTAAAATAAAAAAACCCAATTCGTCACGTGAAAAGAACAGGCCTGGGCGCCATAAAGAACTATTTTTGCTGAGTAAAGAAAATTTTACTCAAATTCCCATTCTCAGCCAATCACATTCGAGTATTCCGGTATTTAAGAATATTCTCAGACTTAAGAATATTCTCAACTTTTATGGTGCCAGGGCCTGAACATATCTTTATTTTGTCAATTTGACGCCCAAATTTGAGCTGTTTTTACAATTCCAAAATAATTATAGTACAGTTCAAACTAATAATATAATGCTGAAAGTATTGTCAAAGTTGGGTTTCATCAAGCACAACAAACCGCGTCAGCAATCCCGACCTAGTGGATATTATCCAAACTAAATAATTAACTTTAAATGAAACAGATTATAAGAACAGTGGAATTGGATAAAAACGTGCATGATCAGTATTAACGAAAGTCTTTCAGAAATAATTAACTGAAGTCTTTGTTCCAAATTACGACAATGCATAATTTAACCTGTAAAAATAATTAGATTTAAGTTACGCCACTGACATAAGATTAGGCCTAAAAAAAATATAGTAACCCGACCCTACCTAATTTTTAGTGCCTACCCTAAATTTTTTATAACCTTTCTTCAACAAGCACTGTTAAAGTCAAGGTGACTCCAGTATACAACCTAACTAAAAAAATTAATGTAAAAAAAAATTTCCCTACCTACCCTACCTAACTTTTTTCAGTGTGTTACCCTAAATACATGTATTTTTTTATTTGGCCTTAATACACTGAACTTATTTCATGAAATGTTTTTTTGGACTTTGCAGATACACTAATAATATTCCCATATACCACAATCAAAATCCATGTTTGCAAGAAGCTATCTTTTTTTATATTGTATTAATTGATGTTTCACGCATTCGTTTGCATTATAATATCATTTTTACAATGTGGGAATCGACGCCAAACGATCTTTTGCCGTATTAGTTTGGGCCGTTTGACACCAGAGAAAACCGTATATTTTTAGTATTCAGATGCTACCCCTACAGCCATAGACTTCAGGATACGTAAATAGTGATTGCCTCCAGAGACGAAAAGTGGTCTTCGGTATATTATATGTATACATTTAACTGCGCTCAAATATAATCCTAAGAAAATGTTGGCTAAAGATTTTTAAATTTTCGTTTCCCTAAAGATACATATGTGATCGAATTTACACTTGCAAAATTTTCTTTATTGAACACAAGTTGAAAATCTACATGTTGGTATGCAGAAATAATATAATTTATGTAAATACAGCTGTAAAATGTTAATTTAATTTAATTGCTTTATTTCATATAAATACTTTCATTTACTAGTAAAATATGGGTTTCGGTAGGTTAAAAATGTTTAAAACATGGCCCACTAAAATTTTGTACCAACACTCAAATTTAAGAAATATACAATTACATCTTTAAATAGTATAATGGGGTAAGGGACGAGATCAAAAGTTCAATGTAGGATAAAAAACTTAATTCAAATAGTTTGGGGGTGGGGGGGGGGTTAAAATCGCTGCAAGTTTTGTTATCCGACATCGATTTTCGGATTAAAAAATACGGATTCAAGTGATGTCCAAGTCAAGATACAGAACACTCATTGTTGAGGAAAAACAGGACCCATGATACAAAAAGTATACCCTCAAAGCAAATGCCCATATTGGTCAATTTTTCCCAAATTAAGTTGGGGGGTCAGTGAAAAAAATATGTGAATTAAGTTTTTTATCCTACATTGAACTTTTGATCTCGTCCCTAAGGGAGCAACCATTTGATTTTAGGGTGGAAGGGAAGAAAGGAATTTGAAAATTCAGCCTCCAAAAGTTTGTCTGAAAGTCAGGCTTTAAAACCTGGTAAAAAGGATTGGGTAGCATTTTACGTGGCATCAACCAGTAGTCTTTAAATAAAGCATAAAAAATGGTTGCTCCCTGATGTACACTAAAAAGTATGAAATATTAGTACACTATTGGTTCTTCGTCTAGAAGCTAAAAACGTCACAACTTTAAAAGTAAGATCAAGACGACCCCTAGCGGCAACTTACGTATACATGTAAAATAAAATTATACCACATCACGTACACATTATACATCCGCGTTTTCTCATGGGATGGATGGGCAATGATACAGCAATCTACGCGAACTTTCAACGTCATATGATATGACACGTATTAAAGGCCATGCAACAACTCTCAATAGTTAATCGATATATCGTATTTCATACTAAAATCGATATTAATTTCTGTAAAATAACATCTGGATCTTAGGTCGGGTCATGTAGTTAATAAAACGAGGATAAATTATATGTTGTATTTCATATATTCGTTCACCGCTTAGGATAATCCTTGATATCGAGAATTAATATACCAGTCTTGACTGTGGTAGTTATCTATCAAGATGATTTTTTTATTTTGTTTTTTATAGCGAATTTTATATTTAAAAGACCAAAAACATCTTGCAAAATCCAAAATTTAGATCACATGCTATGAAATATAGTATTATGACAATAAATATTGAATTGAATATATCAGAATTTATTTCAGTAATGCCAAACTGAAAATTTTCAAAATACTCGTTTACGTCAGAAACTGGCAATGTCTACATAACAAAACTTCTATTTTAAAAAAAGTGCCTGCACCTTGCTTTAAGAGATACTAGTTTGATTACTGGGGCGTGGCAGCAAATAAGAAGCTAACCCTTGTCCTTAGCATACATGAGTTGATCTTTTCATTTGGTCGTCTAACCAATTTTAGAAAGTGATTCTGTTTAACAATCCGTGCTCTAAATTTTTTTCAACCATTTTTTTCTTTTGTAAATAAAAACAATTATGGAAATTGTTTAAAGTGTTTTACTTGACATACATGTATATATAAGTACATATATATGTAACAGTTATTATTCACATTAATTTGTTGTACATATATGGTTTTATCACAGACGAGTATTCGACAGTACCGTAGGCGGATTTATTTCATAACCTTCGTTCTTAAAATGCAAATTACGTTTTCGTCGATAATTCTAAAACCACAATCAATAATCAGTCTTGTGTATAAACAAATTACCATATTAATTAAATACTCACCACATTTTTTTTTAAATCTTTAAAATCCTATATTATCTGTTTCATAGTGTCGTCTGCCCTGCTGAAATATCCGGACACGTCACGCACTAAAGCGCAGCTGCGCACTGTAACAAATCATAATTACATCCTTTTATGGAAGGACATATATTCATTCACTAAAGTAGTATTAGTTTCTCATTTTTAGGTCAGTAAAATGTCTCATATCATAAAATTACCCTACAAACAACCAAAATTAAATATTTAGGAAAAATCAATGACCGCCTGAAAAATGATGTGACACGGAGATGTTTAATACTTTCCCACAAAACCATAGTTCATTAAATGCGGTGGTCAGACAGGCGGAATTAATTTCAGATATCTGCTTAAGTTAGACATATTTTATAGTTTAAGAATGTCTTAAAGAGCGTTGTTAATTTGTTTTCTGTTAACGACATACATTTATTGCATATAAGTACTGTACTACACAATTTCTAAGGGAAATCTGTTTGCTACAATTAAATCCACAATTGAAATTTATATATATCTTCAAAAACAATATTTTAGCAAGAATTTACATTTTTGTTTCATTTTTAAGCACAATTCTCGATTTGTTATTTTTTCTGAGTTATGCAATAAATTGAGGAAACTGTCAGTTTGATGGGTACCATAGAGGATGATAGTGTCATTCGGTAACACTTTTGACTCTTTCTTTGATACCTGTGTAAAGTTTTCTTTTTCTTTTTTTTTTTTTTGGTTTTTCGCCACTTCAGCGTGTGAATACATTGCGGCCTGTTTTTCGGAAAGATAGGAGTCGAACACACCTCGCCATGAGTTGGATTCGAACTCACAACTACCGTATATATATATTTTCTATGAATTAGATATTACCATAAACAAAGCAACTTATTACTTTTGAAAACTCAGTATACAATAGGGTGGAAATCTGGATTTAATACTGCCTCGTGGAATGACACACATACCAGCAAAAGGAAAATGGCCTAGTTAAAATTATTCTTCAGCGCTGTGTCAGGTGAATCCTATACGGATTGGATTTTCATGAAATGAGGATGTATAGACGTGAATGATGGAAGCCCGAAAATGTAGGGGACGGTAGAGGTAATTAGACGAAAATCTAACAGGATGAGATTTGGAGTAGCAGGTAATGGGGAGTAAACGTAAGGATCGGACAAAATAAGGATCACTCCGTCTCGAATTGTTTGCAATCTATATTCGTTTTTTTAATGGATATTAATGCACAAATATCAGTTGTAAATGTTCGAATATTCATATATTATTCATATATTATTCCACTATATATATATTAATTCATAGCTATGTACGTATTTCATTGGTTGAGGCTCTCCCACGTGATATTGAACAAAACATCTTGTTTCCCTCTCAGATTCGTGTTTCACCATTACACCCCAGTTATTCGAACTACACTAGGGATAGTGGAATGCCCTCGCGAAACATGCCTTTCCTCGGGTGAAAAATCTTCATTTCACCTAATGCAAAGGAAATATATGTTGGTTTGAACATCGTTTAGAAAATGATTTTAAAAAGGCAGTTTGTTCCCCATCGGTTCTTAAAGAGGGCAGACATTAAAACTAACAAAATTTGAAAAAATGTAAGGATATTTTAGCTGGACACGGTGACGCCATTACATAACGCAAGTTATATATACTATGACGTCATAAGCTTGTGGGAAACTTTACTAGACTGTACGCGTTTGAAGCAGGTCATATTAGAAGGAAATATAACTTTATTATGTCATGGCCTTCAAGTGTACATTTAAAAGCATGTTTCTTAGGTTAATCTGAAAGTTATGGATGAGTGGATGGATGGATGAATACTGTTTAACGTCCAGTGGCAACCAGGTACATATCAGGACGAGAACATGTTGATATGACAATGAATATGATCCCTGCTTTGAACTAGACCTACACGCTGAGCCGAATTTTTAATGTGCTAGCTCACGAGGTAACCGTCCGCAGGAAGACATATCACCCCAGTCAGACACATTATACTGACTCCAAACCGACCAGTCGATGTCTTTGGTTTGACCCGGCCAGGGATCGAACCTGCGACCTTACGCACTCGAGGCGAGCGCGCTACAACGAGGTTGTAAATGTCTCATTGATGACCATGTTGGGCTCTGAATTTAAATATTTATTGAATTTGTTTGTTTATATGAGATTTACTGTCTTTGTGAGACATAATGAATTATAATGTTTAATAGAATAAAAAATATTGCTTTTTATTTCATTTATCAATCACTACTACTGTCCCAGAAGTCACAAAACTCTGGCGGGGTATCTTTTGCATGTGCTATTTTCTCACTACATTAATCAAATTTTTGTTAAAATAGAGTCAACTGTCATCATTTTCCACTTAAAATACATTCTTGAAAAAATATCTTTGAATATATAATGGCCATTGTTTAACAATTGATAGGATCGACCATAACAATTGTTTACAAAAGGCAATTATACATTCAGATATTTTTTTTCTACGAATTTCTTGAATAAATAAAAATAAGATTTACCTAGACAAAGTTCAAAATAAAGAATAAATCCAATAATGAAATGGATATTTATTAAAACTTACTGTAGCCCATTAAAAAATTTTTAGACTCAAGTCAAGAAGCAGTCTGAGGCTTTCTTATAAATCAATTCAAGTGCCCTACTGGCCAAAGTAAATGTGTATGTTCCATACTGTTACCCAGTAAAGATGGAGGCATAGTCAGATTGAAGTATTTGGTTCAGGGGTAACGGGAGGGGGTCTCGTGTTACAGAAACCCGATGTTGCAATTTTATTTAATTTCACAATGGTCTTTAAGTTAAGTCAATTTATATAAATTTATGCCAGACATCGTGTTTTGTCCATAACTGACACGATCTCAGCATCAAAATACTTTATAGCTGTTCTCGTCTATTAGTTACGGATTTCTCCTACGTTTGGAATCTTTTATGTTTAAAGAAAAAACGCACGATTGGTTTAGATTACAAATTCCTTTCGGTTGTCTCGGATTTGATCGATCTCATTCAGGTATGTTACAGATATTGTGGAATGCAAAAGCTTACAAACTAAATTTTTTACGGTTCTTTCCCCTTCCTGTCCTTAGACAAAATTCGCTGTTATCAAGAATGAATCGTGGCGAAAGTACTGAGATACCGATCGAAGGCAAAATTTTCTCTTGCCCACCGTGAAAGTACAAGCAGTGATTTACTTGCCCGACGGGATTTCAACTTTGTCGGACAAGCGGACAAGCGCTTATTTCTAACACTGCTTTCCCATTCAATCGCCTCGGTGGTCTCGTGGTCGCGTGCTCGCCTCGAGTGCATGCGGAGGGTCGCGGGTTCGATCCTCGGCCATGTCAAACCAAAGGCATTAAAATTGGTATCTGTTGCTTCTCCACTCGGATAATGTGTCCGGGTGGGGTGAGATGTTTTCGTGAGAACTGTTACCTCGTGAGCTAGCAAGTTAAAATTTTGGCTTATCATGTCAGTCTAGTACAAAGGAGGGTTCATATTAATATCATATCAACATGTTCTTGACCTTCTATCCATTCTCACTAGACGTTAAACAATAATTCATCCATCCAACCTTCCTATCCGCCCATCCCTTCAGATACATTGCTGTTCACCTTTTTGGATTATTGTTTTGGTTTTCAACGTGTTATGCCTTTAGTACAACTGATGAGTCGTAAATAGACGGAATTTGCAAGTAATTTGCATCAAAATTGGTATCAAAGACTTTATCAATATATAGCATAGACTTGTGTTTAGACATGCACACTACTGTGTATTTATAACTGTAGCATTTTCAGGAATCGAAAAGTGTGCTTCATTTTCATAATTATCAGGATAAATGACAAGACACAAAACCATAACAGGATTATCGTATCTTTAATTTTTCTGCATCAGCTGTAATTAACCCCATGGGAAACTTTTATACAGAAATAACAGGATGTTGCTATAACCCCCTTGGGAACCTCTTTGTGGAAACCAATTAGAGATGTTCCGAAGGGAGGCATCATTTACCAACAGTAGCAGAAATCTTTATTTGTATAATTAACTTTATCAATTAGGATAAAACATTCCGGACTGTAGTTATCGAAATAGTTGAATTAATGGGCATTAGCAAATGCATATATTTGTATATATTTATATATGAAAGATAGGTGCAGGTTCAGGGAAGGCCGCATCCGGCTCCTTTAAAAATGCGAATCAAAATTATTGAATAAATGTCGAATTTTGTTTTGCCTAACAAATGAGTCAATAGGTCTTGACAAGAGAACAACAATTTCATTTTTATCAAAAAAAAAAAGGCTGGAATGTCACGATAGGATTTAATATTGAAAAAGGAAGCAGCCTCAAAAATGTGGTAACCGCTTCGGTAGTCTCGTGGTAGCGTGCTCGCCTCGAGTGCGGAAGGTCAAGGGTTCTATGCCCGGCCTGTTAAAACCAAAGACATATTTGCTGCTTTTCCGCCAAGCACGCGGCATCTAGGAGTAAGAGCAAAGGACTGGTCGGCTCGGAGTTTTATATAGTGTCTTCATGCAGACCTCGTGAGCTAGCACGTTAAAAATCCGGATCAGCGTCTCAATCTAGTAAAACAGGGATCATATTCATACCATATCGACATATTCTCGTCCTAATATGCATTCAATAATTACCACTAGACGTTAAACAATAATTCATCCACCCATCCATCCATCAAAAATGCGGTGACAAAAATGAGTAGCCAAAAACTCCTTGGTGCTTACATTTACCTGACGAAAGCAAATCTTTTTAATGGTGTTTTTCATTTAAAGTGAAAGTAATCGAGGCCTTCTACTCGCATCAAAATCTCGTACATTACTGCAAGTTTAATATGAGCCCTCGTATATACGATAGTGATACATGTGTATAAAAGATATTCGTTATAAGATATTTAAAGGCTGCAAATTTTTACTACTAGCCGAGTGTCAACGAACAGGAAATGCTAATTAGAACATCCGGCTGTTCGATATATCAGTCTTTAATCTGTTTAAATGCAGACATCATGCTCTATATATTAACATGGCTTATTTCGCAACACACGAAAAACAGGAATTCATCATAAAATTTTCCAGGGATCTATTTCTAGACTTTGATAATTGTGCATTTCTTCCAGTACAAATGTCAAAGTGATTAGTCAACAACTTAAATTGTCTGATTTAAAAATTTCAAGAAACATTTACAAATCGATCGAGAATTCAAAAAGTTCCGTCAATAAAGAGCAATTGTACTTTTCGAATAATACGCCAGTCTCATTTTTATTTTTTGATATCGTAATATAACAAAACAAATAAAAAATGAACAAATCGTATTGCATTTCAAATATGGGGATAAATACTCGGAATTTGCTTTACACTATCGATAACCTCTGATTATTCCGAAAGTCATTCAATAACTATCTGTGGCTATTTGGTACAATGAAAACCAGTATTTCACATGGGACAATAGAAATGTCAGTCATTTGATAAACCGTTTCAATCATTGGAGTAAGACGAGACAATATGGAGTCTCCTGTACTATTGAGAATTGATATCTGATACCGAAAACCATACTTTCATTACGTAATTTTTTTGTTCGATTTTTTGCAGAGATAAATCTTCGAAATGGCTAATATCTAGTAACATATACATATTTCCTGTCCGTTTTGCATGTAAAATAGAATGTCGAACGAGAAAATTTAGACAATTTGTCTCCCTTGAATTCATTCAAGGTGGTCTCCCTTTGGTATTTCGGGCATTTTATTATCTCTAGGGCTGGAGAATTTAATTAAGGGAACTAACTAATGTTTAGTAGGAATAATTTTAGTTTTTGTTATGTATATTATTATTTAATAAATTTTTTATCTATTTTTAGTTACGTCACGTGATGTATACAGTTTTTACCCTGAAAGTTAAATATGATTTTGTTTTCTGTGAAGCACTTGAAAATACAAATATTCATGTGATATTTTGACAGCATATCAAATTTGATAAAAATAATCAAAATAATATGAAATTTTTGTTGCTTAGAAGATTTAATATTATTTTTAAACATGGTGCTCTACATAGCGTTTTGATTATATATATAGGCTTACAATAACCAATTATGTCATCGTTTTAAGTAGTATTATCCTATTATTGAGAATTATTTTTGACATTTCTTTTATCATATAGACAATTAACTTGTACTAACTGCCATTTGTCCTGTTTTTCAAACATGAATACTAATTTAATTTAAACCTATTTATATATAGTGGATTAGGAAACAAGTTCTACCAATTTATACTAATCCCTCTCCACTTGGCGGCTGCGAGAGCGGCCCCTGTAGCGGCATTTAAGCCTACTCTTTTTCGACATCTACAGTGGAGCCTTTAACGTGCTAAGGTTTATATCCCTTAACACGGGACAGCCATTTTTCGTCCCCATCCCACAGACAAGAAGATTTTTAAATGAATTTTCCCATAGGGTCCTATATTGAACTAAGTTCGGCTGTGGCGGCCATCTTGGTGATCGGACACAATTCTGAAAGAGGGCCATCCAAAGACCAATGCTGCCAATTTTAGTTCCAATTGGCTCAGTAGTTTCAGACGATAAGATTTTTGAGTAAATTTCCCATAGGGTCCTATGTTAAAATAAGTTTGGCTGTAGCGGCCATCTTGGTTCACAGTCCTCGAAATCCAACATAGTTCTGAAACAGGACATCCTAAGGAGCATTGCTGCCAAGTCTGGTTTCAATAGGTCAAGTGGTTTCAGACAAGAAGATTTTTCAATGAATTTTCCAAAAGAGCCCAATGTTAAACTATGTTCGGTTGTTGCGGCCATCTTGTTTTACAGTCCGGTTCATCGCGGACACAATTCTGAAAAAGACCCTCTAAAGGACCATTGCTACCAAGTCTAGTTCTAATTGGCTTAGTGGTTTCAGACAAGAAGATTTTTAAATGATTTTTCCTTTAGGGTCCTATGTTAAACTAAGGTCGGCTGTGGTGGCCATCTTGGTAAACAGTCCAGGTCATCGGGCATATTTCTGAAAGAGAACCTCCTAAGGACCATTACTGCCAAGTTTGGTTCCAATTGGCTCAGTAGTTTCATAGAAGATTTTTTAAATTCACCCCCCTTTTTTCTATTTTTAGTAACATCAACCATGTCGGTTGGAAGTCGGGGATGCCGGACATAATTTTGGAAGTAGGCCACCCAATGACCATTCCACCAAACTTTGGTCCCAATTGGCCCAGTGGTTTCAGAGGAGAAGATCTTTAAAGGTAAGTTTACACCAAACGCCGTCTTTAAAGGGCAAAAACTATAAAGGGTCAATCAATGATTTTGGTCGATGTTGACATTTTTTTAGATTTTACTTTGTTGAACATTTTTGCTGTTTACAGTTTGTCCTTATCTATAATAATATTCAAGCTAATAACCAAAAACTGCAAAATTTTCTTAAAATTAACAATTCAAGGACAATAACCCAACAAAGGGTTGACCGATTCGTCTGAAAATTTCATGGAAGGTAGATCTTGACCTGATGAACATTTTTACCTCTGTCAGTTTTGCTCTAAATGCTTTACTTTTTGAGATATAAGACAAAAACTGCAGTTTACCCATATGTTCTATTTTTAGCCATGTCGGCCATGTTGGTTGGCAGGCGGGGTCATCAGACACATTTTTTTAAACTAGATACCCTGATGATGCCAAGTTTGGTTCCGTTTGGCACAGTGGTTTCAGAGGAGAAGATTTTTGTAAAAGTTAACCGAAGACGGACGCCAAGTGATGAGATTAACTCACTTGACCCATTGGGTCAGGTGGGCTAAAAGGAGGATCACTTTAGGTGAGAAGAACTCTAGTAATGTGAAGTCCCGATAAACCCTGGAATGAATTCAGATGCCCAGGAAGTGTAAGCATGTCATACGTCGTTAACGGCACCAGTGACAAGGCCAGTGAATTGTCAAGTCTGGTGAGGGATAAATTTTAAAAGGACGTGAAAATATTTCATGCAAGAGAACAGATATATCGATGAATCGGAAATTAAAGTTTGAAGATTCGGAACAGGGGTATGTATTTTAGTGACTTTAATTGATATAAAAGGGCAGCTATGGCACTCGCAAAACACAGGAAATTGAACTTCAAGTCATTATTCTGACTGAAACTGACCGTATAGTCAAACGACTCCCCCCCCCCTTTCAGGAAGTGTTTAATTGTCGGACAGGAAAAGTCCAGATAAAATGTAATCGTTGCTTTTAGCTTCTATTGGATGAAAAGACTGAAGATGTATTGTATAACAAGCCCGTTCTCTTTCGTATTTATTTTCAGATTACAAATAGTCGATTTTGTTGAGCGACTATCTAAATTAGTTTTAAACTTCATTATTTGAAATGTAAGATTAATCTCAAAACACATACAAGCCAAAGTCATCATAAATATCGAATGAAGGCATAATCTGAAAAAAGAGAACAAATCAAAAACTTATCAAAATAGAAAATAAGCAACCAAAAGATATCTGCTGCTGATGAAATTCAAGATTCCAATAAATGCAAACACAGAGGTGCTTGAAAAGTCCGAGAGATGGCTCAGTTCAAACAAATTTGATATTACACATCCACTCAGTACGGACATTTATTTACATAGTCAATATATTTTATCCTAGCGCTCAGACGCTAATGGAAATCGGAGAATAAATGACACTTAAATGTTATTATCCATGTTATAGGCCTTCGACTCCAATTTTACATCCATCTTTTAGTATTCTCCATCATGGCGGCTTAATTGTATATGACATTACTAACAATGACGGTCTTTAAATGGTGCTTGTTATGATAAATTACTGAATTAAATTTACACTACTACTACTTATAATATATATCTTAATTAATAGATATAAAATATGAGTTATGTATACGATATTTTATATCGAAATTAAGCTGAAAAGAAAATTAGTTTTGTTGTCGTCTGAATGCGCCTGTCTGGTTGTTAAAAGTGCTTTTTAAAGGTACATTTTCGTAAAAGTGTTAATGTCCGCGGTATATCTGATTATTGGTATTTTATGCCACTTTTAATTCAACTTGCTAAACCGAGGCTGTGACCTTGCTCGGGAGATCGAAGAATGAAAATTCACTGCATGAAGAACGACAAATAAACATGGCATGCAGTGACGCAATCAATTTGCACCAACCTGTCCACCACGAATTAAAAAATATATATCGAGATGCAAAAAAGACTGTTTTTTTCTGAAATAACGCAACAGAGATTTTACTTTAAAGTTTTAAAAAGAGACTTAAAAACATCTTAAAAGGCTTGAAATTTAGTAGAAAAGTTCAGACGCAAGCTTGCGAAAAAAGCCGTGATTGCATACAAAACCATCCAGGATTTGAGATCACATGCTTCCTTCATAAAAAATCTAATAAATAGTTGCTCCTTAACCTTCAACGGGTATAGAATAGAGAAGGAAAACGGAGAATGTGTCAAAGAGACAACAACCCGACCAAAGAGCAGAAAACAGCTAGTAAAATACCTAGTAACAAAATCAAACACAATCAACGGTTACTCATTAACCATCAACAGGTATGCATTGGTGAATTACGTAGGCTTAATCATAAAGCGTTGGTCAACACGTATGCTTAATTGCAAACCATTTGTCAACAGGCAACATAATTGCTCCTTAATCTTCAACGAAAACCTAATACGTGTAAAAACTTAATCCCTGTTCTTTGTCAAAACATTGGTCAACAGGTAGACTTAATCACAAATCATTGGACAATAAGTATAGATTATCGGGTTTTCTGCACATTGATATCGTAAAATATCAGCCGCGAACCACAATATGAAGATTTTTGGCGAGTGAGCGCAGCGAACGAGTCTAAAAGATTCATATTGTGTCGAACGGCTGATATTTTACAATATATTTACGCAGAAAACCCGATAATCTGCTTAATAACAAAACATTGGTCAGCAGGTATGCTTAATCACAAAACGTTGGACAGCAGGTAGACTTTGTCACAAAACGTTGGACAACAGGTATGCGTAATTACAAAATATTGGTCGACAGGTACGCTTAATCACAAGACATTGGTCGACAGGTAGACTTAATCACAAAACATTGGTCAGCAGGTATGCTTAAACACAAAACCTTTGTCAACAAGTAGGTTTAATCACAAAACATTGGTCGAAGTGGTACGCTTAATCACAAAACATTGGTCAACAGGCAATGTGATTGCTCCTTAAGCTTCATCAAAAGCCAAATGTAAAAGGTTAATCCTTAACTTTGAATAGGTATTCTTAGTCACAAAAAAAATTTGGTCAACTGGTATGCTTAATAAAAACAAAACAAAACCTTGTTCAACATGTTTGCTTCGTGTTTGTGTTTTGTGCTATTTTATGTTATTTGTCTGTTGGTGGGGGTTGATTGATTGGTTTAGCAATTCTAGTTTACGCCAGGTGCGGAAACATCGGTTGTAATCATTAGATCTGGTACTCAAATCGTCTATAGATAGGTGATAATCATGTTTTTACCCAGTTTTTAAATAACTTCCGGAAAACCAGCTCCGCTTGGCGTTCGGTGAAATTGCTAATTGGTTTGTCATTGTTGACTTTTCTGTTTTGTTGTTTATTCATAAAAACATTGGTCAGCAGGAATTCGCATTAGCAAATGTATATGATACATCCAGAAAAAGTCACGAAAGTTTGGAGGTTGAAATTTTTTATTTTTTCAATATGTTTTGCCCATAAAAGGTATGCTTATCTTATTTGAAATATAAGTTTCATATGTACTTATGCAAAGACAAGCTACAGACTAAAAAACAATCAAATCGTATTACTTGAACAATTGCATTTACATGACACTACATGTTAAAGTCTATAAGACATAAACATCATTTAAAATCCCATCTTAGTGGTTAAAATCGAATAATTTTACCAATAATACCAACCTTCTGAGAGATTAATAATTTTAAACACGAATCTACCATCAATTGTTGATTATACATTTACAATTTCTCCAATATTGGCCAAATTTGTAATTGCGATAGGTTTGTTACCATGGTAACGGATGAATTTTAGTATATCTTTTGTTTTCTTGCTATTGGGGTTACACATCGATTTTGTGTCATCACCAGAGAAAGCGTCTGGAGTTTTATAACGGTTCCTCTTCAATAATTCAGGAACTTCAATCTTTCCCTGGGTGCCATTAGTAAATATCTTTATATAGTTTTTGTGAGACGACGTTTGATCCTTCCATTTTTACAAAGTTGTTTTAATTGTTGATGTATGGGGCTTTTGTTAATTTCTTTACCTTTTTGTCCATATATGGTACAATGTTATCAATGTTGATTGACGCATTTTTAGGGGATCCTTTATTAGAACCTTGTTTTGCAGATGGACATCATAAATTTGATATTAGGTTTAAAAAGGGGTATGATTGAATCATTTTGCCGAAAAAACAGGATGCAAGCTGAGGAACCACTTTTATTGCTATTTTTCGCCTTAAATTAACAGTTATGTATTTTAGGAGGAGGAGAGAATGGTTTTAACTACAAATTTCCGTCTGCCACACAAATTCGCCCCGGGACTTTTCGAAACAGTCTGTCGCTCTACAATCTGAGCTAAAGAATTAAAGCTATAAAAGTTATAATAATAATATTAATAAACCCAAAATTATAATACGGAGAAAAGAGGGACTCAAAGGTGCAACTAAAAATTGTTCCTTTACCGCGAAAAATAATTATATAGGAAGACTCCCGAAATTCCAAGGTAGGTCGATTTTTTATTGCCTTGTATAGTGGCAAAAAGCAGTTCCAAACGAGACATGGCAACATTATTGAGTATAGTAGACTCTACACTGATAGAAACAAGTGCCTGTGAGATGAATGTTGCACACAACTCCAATGACCGAACCCGTCTTTTCTTGGGGTTGCCTTTCTTCTTTGTGATAAAAATAATCAAATTTGCATATAGATTCCAGTTCGAGGCTACAAGCTTCTAAAGACCTCTAATTTATATGAGGCTAAGTAATTTAGAATGGCGAGGTAATCCTCCGTTAAGATCGCAGTTGAATACACCTTGCGAGAGAATGGCTTCAAGTGAAGAACTTTAGGGACGAGATCAAAAGTTCAATGTAGGATAAAAAACTTAATTCACATAGTTTTTTCACTGACCCCTCCCCCCCCCAACCCCCTCTTTAACTTAATTTGGAAAAAATTGATTGACCAATATGGGTACATGCTTTGAGAGCATACTTTTTGTATCATGGGTCCTGTTTTTCCTCAATAATGTATATTTGTTCTGACTTAACTTGGACATCACTTGAATCCGTATTTTTCAATCCGAAAATCGATGTCGGATAACAAAACTTGCAGCGATTTTTAACCCCCCCCCCCCATCCCACCCCATCCCACCCCAAACTATTTGAATTAAGTTTTTTATCCTACATTGAACTTTTGATCTCTTCCCTTATATCAATATATCTCAATATGAATTCTAAGTTTGGTCGCTGTGTTATTTATATAATATACGTACACTCTCTTACATTCACCCACGTTCGTATCACTACGATGGAGACTGGTTCTGTGACATTTATGAACATAGACACATGAAGACCGGACATCAGTTCATACTTCCGACTAATCGTAGTGGTACCGGTTTGAAGGGTGACCACTTTATTATAGTACAGGTGTGCCGCCGACATTTTCGAATCCCACCCTATTTATATATTGCAGATTCCAAGAAAGACTAACCTAGTGATATATAAACCACTCTTTTTGTGACCCTTTGATATATTTTCTCACCATTATTTTCACAAATAGCCCAATTAGAACTAAAAATCTTTGCATGCAGAGGGAATGAAATAAAGCATGAAATTTTATAAACTGGAAATATGACCTAATCATATATATATTTTAAATTATACTTTTTCCCATATTTGAAATGAGAGAAAAATAGACTCTTTCGGGTAGCACATATATGGTTACCATAATATTGGAAGTTGCCCCCCCCCCCGCCCCACCCCCCCCCCCCCCCCCCCGCCCCCCCCCCCCCCCTTGTGAACGTGGCCCCGTTTGAAATCTATCATCGTCGTAAACCAAACCATAATACAAACGGTCGTAAGGGCTATGGGCTGTCAAGGGACGTAATTATCTGATAAAGCTAGTAATTTCGAGTGATTATGTTAGCCAATAAACAACTACCACTATTCAGTTTCTGTACCAAGTCAGACTATCCCGACTCACTCTCTCTCTCTCTCTCTCTCTCTCTCTCTCTCTCTCTCTCTCTCTTTCTCTCTCTCTCGTGTTTATAGAATAGAGAGTGGATGTTTCATTTTTGTGCTCTTTTATTTTTTGTCTGGGGTTTTGTCTGTTGGGTGTCGTTGATTCTTTGGTATGTCATTGTTGACTTTTCCTGTTATTCATCATTTTGTTATTAACCAAGTTGCAGGATTAATCATGAAATCCTTTGGTTTTTTTAATAATTCAAACATCTGGCAAATTATTCAAAAAATAAATCTGTGTCTAAATTTTTCAATAACTTTAATAATAAAATATTTGAACATAAAATATTTGTATAATGATATTTATGACATTATAATATTAATTAAAACTGAAGGCGTTACATAAAATTATGTATGTATATATATTTGGAATACAAAAACATGATTCGTTGTGATGAAAAGAAAACATGCCAAGTGTACTAAAGAAGTCATTTATAACCGGAATTTGTTCATTCTGGAAATATTTGTGCATAAAAATTCTATACATAACACTTGTTCCATACCCATGTTTTATTTACCCATTGAATGAAGATTTTCATATCAAAACATACTTTTTGTATAAAGCACGGTAAAATTTTCTGAAAATTGAATAAAAAATTTATTTAATTTATGTAAAAATAAAAACTTAAATTTTAATATCATATCGCATGTGGTTATATAAAGAGCGACAACTCTTGGGAGATAAAACAAATATAATATCATGATTAAAATTACCAATTAATGGAAAAAATGAAATGTAATAATTTGATAAAAACACATAAAATTGTCCCGTCATGCAACTGGTTTGTTTTTGTATGACTTTACAAATATAAGAATCTAACTGTAGTATATTACAGAATTTTACATGGAAATATAGCTCTTTTCAGAAACTCATTTCGGAATCACGATTCTGACTCTAAAATTATAATTTGAAGCAAGTTATTTCCCTTGCTGGGACGTGGAACTGGTCGGGAGAACTTGTTCACTGCTGTGCAGAGCAACCAGTAGGAAGTAAATAGAAACTATTTATTACTTTGAAATACAAATATTTCCAGCTTTATAATCAAGTTTGATTACAAATATATTGGAAGCGAAAAGATCGAAAGTAGTTCCCAATTTATATAAACCAAATATTACGTGAAAATTAACAAGTTTTAAACAGTTAATCCTTTACTCTTCATTGCAGCGAACCAGTACTACGTTCCAGCAAGGGAAATAACTTGCTTAAATTATAATTTTAGATTCAGAATCGTGATTCCGAAATTCATATTCTGAAAACGGCTATATGGGATATTCCCGAGCAGATCGACGACTTCTGTGGAATAAATCTGTTGAGAATAAAGATACCTAATAAAATGAGAATCGCAGCACTTCTTTCAGCTACATCTTTTTGACAATCCGTAGAATTTTCTCCTGACGAGTATCGCTTTTTTAAAAAATCTTCATGCCCACAGATTTTGCATCTAAACTTCAATTGAAATTAATTGAATATTTTAAATTATAAACGCGTTTGAAATTTTTACCCCCGATGAATAAACAGTGGTTCATTTCAGAACTGGCGGGTGACCTATGACATGTAAGGATTTGCCTCCCCCCCCCCTCTTTTCGCTCGTGATCACGGTCTCGGGACAGGTAGCATGATTCAAAATGATGCTTAAAATTAGTTGTTCTATGTTAGCAACTTCAGTAACACTGGATGCAGCACTAGGCTGAAACATTGATCTGGTACTGATATATTCAGCAAATTTGTGGTTAATATTCGTGACCCAGTTTAAAAACAAATTCCTGAAAAATAGCTCCACCTTGTGCGATCTGAAGTGGCATTCTACATACTCCGTGTCAAACTATATTGCAATTATACACTATATCTAGAGATTTTCCCGCTATGCGCTAAATAAGCACCAAATATCAAATGGTAAGTATACATATAATTTGTAGAAAGTATTTTGGCAAAGTGTACGTTTAAAATTTTCATATTCAAGCCGCTGTCCTATGCTAGAATTGCCGATCATATCTGTCGTCACGTGGCACGTGTGCTCGAGGTAGCTGTCCGTTCCTGCAATGAAAAAAAAATGGATTTCGGATCCTCATTTTTTCTTCCAATTTTGGTTACAATATTGGTTATTATCAAACAAAAGATTCAAAGCCTCGTTATTTTCCTGTGCGTAAAGATCAAGTTGTAAACCAAAGTGTGTTCTACAGGAACAGTATGGATTATTAAATACACTTTTACTCGATGTCCAGAATATTTGTGTGAAAAGGGGGATAACTCAATTTTTTTAATTTCTGGTCTATTTTTCAAACAAATTGGTTTTGGAATATTTATATATTCATAATGTTTAACGATCCGCCTCGAAATGCGTTAATTCTCTTTAAGGATTTAAAAACTGATAACCGGCAATGCAGAGCTGCAATGAAAAGTAACAGTAAAATTCTTCTATTTATAGAAAATTCGCACACATTTTGAAATTCATATTCAAATTTGATATTAATTTTTTAGACGTATAAAATCTTCGCGAAATAGTGGTCATACTGTAAAGACAAATATCTGATAGAAATGATTTTTCGGAAAATAAATCGTAACCCCATTCGAAATAACAAAAGAAAGAACCCATTTTTTATAAATTTTTAAACAGTTTTTTTAAATGGGCCATTGTTGCAAATCAGCGCTAAAATACGCCGATGAACTTTAAAAAAAAAACTGGTTCAAAGTTGCAAACAGGTGCCGCAAGAGTTTCGTACAGACTTGTACACATCACCAAACCACGCCCATTCTTTAATATTATTTATTAAAATCTATATATTTAGATTATACATATATAAGTTGTTTGATACTATTTGAATATTAATAAGTAATAATAATCATAAAAATATTATATTGTACGGTATAGACTATTATACAAGATATAAATAAATAAATGATATACCAAAGACAAATTTACAATTAGTTATTAGTTGTGTCCATTTGTATATCAAAACCAAAGAATTAAGTTTCATGATACAGAAAGTCTGAATAGATTTACCTAAACTCACCATTTCCTAATATTTCCTAATTTAAAAAAAACAGAAATTGTTCAATTTAAAAGAAACTGAGTTATCTCTCTTTTTCCACCAATATTTGTGCTAATACTCTCATAAATTATCAATAACTTACTAGAAGATGAGTTGAAAAGAACAGAAATATAAGGCAAAATTTTATAAATTTTATCGCTATTACATGTAACGAAAAAGTAATCAATTTTGATCATCTTACAGACATAGAAAATTATTCTAACGCCATCTACACCCAAACAAGTAGAAAAACTAAGTTCCTTTATAAACATAATTAAAACAGTCATCAGAGCCGAGGACAGGGAACAAAATTGCATGTACTCAATTAACTTAAGTTGTCAATGATTTGATTTGAAATATTACGAATTTTACTTTTAAACTCTCATGTATTGACTGATTTTCATTAACATACAAATTTAAAGCAATCATAATTATAATGGAAACATTCTAATAAATTACTAAGCTTTTTTTTCAGCGTATGCAGAAATTATCAACTTTAACTTCATTATTAATTCCGTCTCTTCAGTTCTAATGACTGTATAATATAGGATGTTTAAGGGTTTCAGAACCTTTAAATCAATTTGGGAACCTGCGGTAATACTTTAGCATTTAAATAGCTCAGCCTGTATGGATATGGTGATATTTATTGTCAAACAAATACACGAACCTTAGTTAAAGTGGAAATAATGAAGCTTTTGTGCAAGCATGTAAAAGTTCCGAATTTAAGCCCCGGAAAGATTGTAGTAGTTTGTAGCCATGTTTACTTTTCTGGGACGATGTTTCTCTGAAGATTTGCTTTAATTTGTCATTTCATTTCAATATTTTGGACTATTTTATCTTGATGATATAAGTAAATTTTTAAAATATGTTGAACTGTAAATTCTTACCATCGATAATCTTCCCTTTTCCCCTGAGGATAATTTGTTCCGTGATATCCTGTGTCTCTATAACCAGACCCTCTGTAATCTTCGTTCCGATCAAAGGCTTTGTTTTCGTATTGAGTGGACGGCGACTTCTTCCCAGAATAGAACTGGAAACCAGATTGATCTCCAATTCTTTCTGGTTCGCTGAAATTGTTAAAAAAAGATTGAATGATTGTCTGCTTAACACCCAGTGGCAAATATTTCATACTTCTTCAGGACCAGTTCAACATTTAGCGAACAATTCAAATAGGGATGAGATGGGACACAAAGGGAAACAACTTTTGACTGCCACTTTAAAGGAGGATTGTTGTGTAGGGTCGGATAATTTAGCCTACCTTAGCGGCCATTAAACTACCTTTTTTCGAAAACTACATAAGGGGTCTTTAGCGTGCAGGGAGTGTTGCATTCTCCAAACATGTTACCCACTGTGGTCCGCGGTCAGGCTTTCCGTCTTTTAACCTGACAACCCCCCAACGAGAGGGTCTCCCCTATCATCCATCCGAGGACGCGCTAGGCAGCTCTGCAGGTTGAGCTCCCTTGATACGTCACAGGTGCCTACTGTTAAAAAAAAATTAAAAAAAATAAAAAAATAAAAGCAATCGACTCAGTTTCTTATATCATAATTTTGCACTTATTTCTAGACTGTGGTTAGTTATACTACTTCGCACGCGCAATCGAAACATACATTCTTTATAGAAGCATTTTCAATATAAAACGAGATCAGTTTGTGGTGTTTAATTTAATATTTTAATTTAATATTTTGATGAATTTCTTCTGGTTTTTCTTACTTGCTTTTAATAAAAATTGACAAAATGACAAATCATAGCTAAATCAAAATCACACAACTTTTGTAACAATCAGAACCATTTTAAAAAGAACAAAGTAAAATAGGGTCAATAAACAAGCTAAAATTTGTGTAAAAAGTTATCCATTTTAGCTGTAGATATGCAAGTGCATCACCATCGATCTTTTAAATAACTTGATATTAGTACAACAGATTTCAGTTGGCTAATTAAACCCTTTGCCTTAAACTGTATCTAGCTACATACACAGTTGGCTCTCCGGGTCTCAAACTCAGAGTCATTCAAAATTTGAGACAACAGGACGTTCGAGATGTCAGAAGTAAATATGATGGAAAATACTAGATTGGGACTAACACATTACTTTGAGATATCAATTTTATTTTTAGATAAAATGACTTTGAGACCCAAAAGAGACAACTATACTGTTTGTCTATAAATTTGATGCCAGTAGCGGATCCGACGTGCAACGTCATTATATTCGTAAAATTGCTTTATATTTCATATTTGTAAGTGAATTCCCTTTTTTAATTCATCTGGATCCGCTTCTGTTAGTTAATTGATACCAACCTCGGTTGATTTGAACTGTAACCTGACCATAAAATCGGGTCACGCTTTCCTGTATCAGACCGGATGTAATCAGCGCGTGAATCCAAGTATGAATCCGCCGGTATATGTTTTTCATATTTGCCACTTGGTCTAGGTCCAGATATGCCACCACCTCCGCCACCATTTCCATATTGTGTATAATTGACCTTTTCGTTATATCCAGAAGGCGGATAACTTTCACTCCCATTTTCATCTCTGAAAAGTGTTATTAGTAAAACTCAACTACATGCGCATGCTCCAAACCCATAAAATGTATTTCCTGTACCTCTAATTTACTAAAGATATAGGAACAACGATTAAAATTTTGTGTTTTGTGTTTTAGTATCTACAATTGGCAGTCACAAATAAACTTAATACCATTCAACTTGAAATAACAAAAAGACAAAAAAAAATAATTAGTTTTATTTATTTATTTCATATCTTGCTGGTTATAGATGTCTAAAAATTTTCTGAAGAGAAATTTAGCATGTTTTTGTTGAACCTTTTAAAAAGCCTTTGATTATTCCGAGCTTCTGTTCAATTTTGTTAAAATCGTAAAGGAAATGCGTGTAGGAGCAACAGGTGGGCGTTTTTCTAAATCAACAAAAAATGGTAATTGACAGACTCATGAACGAATGAAAATGATACATTTTGGTGTAGGAGAAAATAGCTGGATAGTCAAAATATTACTAGCTCTTTCAAAACAAAATATCAAGAAAACAGTAGAGTGTTAGTTAAAATGCTAACCCATGCATTCATGTGAATTTATGATTTTTCAAAGTCGAATTATTTTAACCATGTGACCTTGTTGTATGTATAAAGAAACAGTCTGATACAAGTTTGATGCACAAGATGTGCACATTTCGTCGATTTACCACTTATCATTTGTGATCAAGGCCTAAAATGTTGAAAACCAAAACACTCTAAACTTTTGAAGAGCAAATTAAAAATTGTCAAAATGACCAAAAGGTTAAACCTAAACCACTTGAGGACAGAACTATGCACGAGGGAGGTACTCCTTTGTTTTCACAAAATTTCATATTTTTAGTTTCTATATTATTAGTTATACAGTCAGTTACAGGGGGGATACGGGAATATATGGAGCGAGGCGTCAGCCGAGACCCGATACGAAATTTTTTCAGGCACTCAATATAGTCCCGTATTCCCCCTGTAACTGGCGGTATAACAAATTTATCCCGTAGATGAAATTTTCAAATCACAATTTTTTTATTTTTAATATGGTCTATAGTATGTTTTTGTTTTCTTTTAATTTTTGTGGGATGGAAAAAAAAACAAAACTAATATTATAAAGTTTAAAACAAGCGAATCACGTGATTTCAAGGAAAAAAAGGGGGTACAGATCGCGGAGACGGGATACAAAAAAATCGGGGCATGTAGCGAATCACGTGATTTCAATGAAAAGGGATACAATAATTGATAAGGACACTTTGTAGCCAATGGAAAGGCAGTATTTTTAACAAAGTCGGGATAAATATCCTTTTCACGCCAGTACTAGCAACTGTGCTCGTGATACTCTCGGGGACTTGGACTCGATATCAAACTGCGTTAAGAATTAATATTTTGATATACCAAATAATGATGCAAAGAGTTTTTTTTCTGTTTTATACCAAAAATAAATATATCTTGCCTAAGATGTGGTCTATTCCTAGCGTATATCTAAACCTTGAACCATGAATACTAGGTAACTAAAATAGAATTTCTGGTACCAACCTTTCGTCTCTATAGCAATAAGCTAAACAGCAAATGAGAATAATTCCAAACAACAGGGCACCAGCAGCTGCAGCCGACAAACCAATAATTAGTTTTTCATATGTATTTAGGTCACCATTCCCTGAAATATAGATGTGCGCTTAGACATTATGCTGTGTGCTTAGACATTGTGATGTGTGCTTAGACATTGTGATGTGTGCTTAGACATTATGCGGTGTGCTTAGACATTGTGATGTGTGCTTAGACATTGTGATGTGTGCTTAGACATTATGCGGTGTGCTTAGACATTGTGATGTGTGCTTAGACATTGTGATGTGTGCTTAGACATTGTGATGTGTGCTTAGACATTATCCGCACGAAATTTGTAAGTACATTTTCAGGAATATGTACACATATCATGTATCATGAAAACAATAAATTTGTTAATTTGCCTGGAATAAATCATGCTTGACAGTATCCAACTATCATGTATCTATATATATAGTTATCGTACAAAACTCATCTTTTATAAGGTAAAATTTCTTCAAACTGAAAGGTCTGCATGCCTACAAAAACTAATACAAATTGAACTTTAGTTGAACGGTTACTGGATATTTAACACTGTAATGGCTCAACCAGCAAAACAAAATGGCCGGCCAATATAGTTTTTACAAGATGTAAATTTTTGGTCAATTTACTTCCGAGACCCCTTGTCATTTATCCTATATGCCCTTTTCTATAGTTATACATAATGTATGTAAAGCTACATGTAAATTACTCGGTATAATGACAGTTTGCTTAATGACACGATGAAGTGTGGTATTTATAGAAAACCAGTTTTTTCCGGTACAATACCAATTCAGAATAAGCATGACCTGTATTTGATACTATAAATACTGTCCAGGTCCCTACATTTTAGAGTACAGTTTCAGTTTTTAATAGAATTAGAATTAGTTTCCTATGAGGCAGCTAAAAATGTGATACGTATCGGTACGTATCGTAATAGATAAGGGCCGTATCGATATATCGTTATACGTTTTTATGCTGGCGATACTCATCCTATAAATTATACGTACATTCACATTTGTACGTAGTTGCATCAACTGTTGGTACCCAATTAGTATTATTACATGTAACTATTTTTTCATTAATTCCAGAAGTCAGTCTTCTGGCAAACTTTCGACAACCGATATAAGCTTGTGATGAGTTGCGGAATACGATGAAATCGTCGTCATTATTCTCAAACAATGAAGGACAGGTATTGGCTGAAAAAAAAAAAAACAACGTGTGATATAGCTACATGTACATAAAGGCTTCAATAAATTTATTCTTATTTTCTTATCCGGGGCCTCGGTGGCCGAGTGGTCTAGGTAGTTCGTCATGACTGCTAATTATCGCTATGTGACTAGCCTGTCAACACTGAGGTTGTGAGTTAGAATCTCACCTGTGGTGGGATGTGTTCGACTCCGACCTTAATTGACAGGGATTGCCAATTTTCAAACGGAAGGTCAGTGCTTCTATCCGGGTACTCCGGCTTCCTCCCCCAACAAAAACTGGCCGTCGCGAAATAGCCAAATGTGTTGAAAAAAGCGTAAAACACCAACTAAACAAAACGAAATATTTTCTTATCCCTTCTTATTTTGTCCGAACCAAAAAATATTTGTGGCGTGGCTTGAAAATTTTTAACAAGTTTTACTAGGTTAATGCTGAATTAAAAGTTTTATTTTATCATTCTTTTTTCATTGTCTAGGATGGGATTCTTATAATGAAATTGTCTCCCTTTAGCGCTCAGAACCTAAGGGAGATAATTACAATTGATAAAGGCTAAGGGAGACAACCGTGCATGGATTGATAGATTATTGTTTAACGTCCATTGGCAATTATTGAATCCTCACCAGGACGAGAACATGTTGATGTGACATGAATATGAAACCAGGCATTGCACTAGACCGACACGCTGGGCCGATTTTTAACGTGCTAGGTCACGAGGTAACAGTCCGCACCCCATCCCAACGCATTTTACTGACTCCGACTCTTCCAATCTTTGCTCATACTTCTAGATGACGCCTGCTTGGCGGAGAAGCAGCAAATACCAATTTAAATGTCTTTATTTTGACCCGGCCGGTGTTCGAATCCGCTACTATATACGATACCACCAAACAGGCCCTCAACCGTGCAATTTTTACTTAAAGGCAACAATGTTTTAATATGCAGAAAATATGGTAAAATCAGGTCGAGTACCTGTTGATTTTATTTGTATATTTATAATACTAATTTACGATATCTCCATTATCAGCAGGACTTATGTTAGCATACAAATTTTTGTAAACATTTCGATAATCTTCCTCGGGTGTGTGCACTTTGTACGTTGAATATAATCCTTCTTTGAAGAAGAACAAAACTGAGACAACGTGTATTAGTTCATCGTGTTACAAAGTAAATATTTCCTGTTACGTATGCATCAACTATTCTTTTGTATACTGCCTTATTGAGTACAAATAAACCTTTGTTACCAAATCGGGAAGAAATATGACTATTTTTCTGTTTGTATTTACTGCATTACTTTATCTTTTTCTGTTTTGTTATGGGTATGGTGTGTGTGTGATTGTGTTTAGTTTTTGCCACTTAAAGCGCAATTTGTTATATTGTTACGGTCACTTTATTTGTCCTATTATTCATTTTGTTGTTTATGAATCACCTATATTTATGAAGGAGATTGTGTAAAAAGAAGATTATATAAGTTGTTTTAGAAAATTAATGAGACCTAATATTGTATTCAAGATATACTTAATTCCATATACTAGTAAAATTTTAGAACACAGAGTGGGAAAGAAACACGAAAATGGCTTGGCAGGTAACAGAAAACGCGTTTCGTTCTTAACTAAGTCAAGCTAATGAGTGAATTATATGTAAAAGGCATAGAAGGTTTTTTCCTACTGTTTTTCACAACTTTCAGCAAAATTTGCTATTTCATTAGGGCCTTTTTTATCGGCGCAGGAATGCGGGGTACTGGGGAAAAATTACAGACCTTCGGTTGGGTCGGTAACAAAACTCGCAATCCTTGTAAATTAATATATTTATCAATTATATTGCAGACAAAAACCCATTAGGGTTATACAATACCAAATACATAACAGACATTGAAAATACATGTAACAGCAATTGTTCATTAACAGTACATAGAAAGTTAGAAGTTGAACAATTTTTTCCTGTAAAATATTGTTATTTCTTTCCAGAATTTTCCATCCCACTCTCAAATTATCAAAATTGTCGTACCCTTTAAGATGACTGACCAAATAATACTCTGATGGAACATCCCTTCCAGGAAATCTTTTTATTAACTTTTAGGAATTGGAGTAGTCCACCAAGTTTGAGAAACATAATACTTGTACTTGTTCACTTCAGTGACAAGAATCTAATTTACACATGAGTAAAAAGTTATTTAAAGGTCGTACAATGAAGAGCAACTTGTATCGTTTTTCACTGATGTTCTTAAATGGCTTATTGAGACACGGTCTGTCTGGTTTTCTTAATACGTGAAATTCCATTTTACTTCATACTTCTTGAACTAAGCTTTCAATTTCGCATTAGGGTAAAATTATCAAAGATGTCAATCAGTCTTTAAAGGGTGAAAGATTTTTCACTTATCTGTAAATCAACACAAAACCATAGACAATAATATTTCTATTGTCCTTCAGACCAGGTCGATAGTAAAATTGTTGCCCGGGGATTGGTGTAATAATACATATTACAGATTTTATGATGTGTGTAATTACAGAGGTCCAACATTTTATGGGCTGTGACCTAAAATATGATCGTTAACTTATTTCTTTTTTCTCCCTCTCTTTCTTTTTAATGTACATGAAGCTGGAAAAAAATTTTTTTTTTGTTCGTTTAAACACTGGTTTGGCATTGCAAGTAATATTTCGTTTATAAATTGGGAATCAGAAAAAGAAGAGGTACACTCAGTTTTTTCTTCTTTTTTTTTTTTGAAGATGAGGTTCGAGGTTCGAGTTTCCAATCGCGGTACCAACGACAATGTGACGGTAATATGGGGTTAAAAAGCATTATGCAGAACTCAACTCAGATTTCATGAATTCGTCCTATCATTTACTGACTGCAGCATGAAGCAAGGACGTATACGTCCTTGCATGGAGTTAAATACCAAAATAATATTTTAAGGTATCCGGACCATAAATGACCACGTGATTATTCAAAAGTTCCCGGATGTTCCATACAACGCAATTGAAATGACCTCGGTAATTATCGGCAAACTTCGGAAATGCCAATATAACTAAATTATTTTTACAGACTCTGCATATAAACAATAAAGTGGGTTTCAACTTGAGAAAAATATATATATAAAGTTCCAGCTTTAAATTGTTTGGTTCAGCCATTCACGGTCAAAAAGAGATACAATTTTCGATCATGATCTATTATGGTCCGGATACCTTAATCTTGAATCAAGGAAGAAAACCCCAATATTGAACCACATTACCAAAAGCAAATATATAGGTTTCAGTGGAGTAAATTTGAATTACATCGTCTGTTTAGTAAATACATGTACATTTTTCCTTTTAAACAAAATGAAGTTATCTTCAACGATTACTAAAACAGCAAACATATGGTTATCAAAATCTTTGATCAATTTATTGATCTCCGCCCTTCGTGTCGAGATCAATAAGACTCTTGAAATAAATTATTAACGATATATGGTGGATCATAAAACTAGTGTTTATCGTCTGAGGATAAAACATATAAAAGAATATGCATAAACATTACGTAAGAATCTCTCGGCTTTACCAAGTTACATTCAAGTTTTACATTTGATTTGAAATCACTTTAAGTGGTATGGAATATATTATTTACAAAACATCGATTTAAAATTTCCATAAAACCACGTACACGTAATTCAAAATTTTTTTGTTATTTAGAATTATTGGTATTTGGAGTAAACTAAGGCCAATGCAAGTTATTTGACTCATTATTATCCGACCCTTCTAAAAATATGGGGCGGGTGGGTGATTTTATTTTTCATTACATGGACCTGTCAACTCATGTTTGGGAAGGCCAATGCGCGCGTAAATTCTCGCTGACAGTAGGACCGGGATGGTGGGCTTGGGATTAATTTGGCTACTCACAAAGTCATTGTGTCAATAGGATTTTACAGGATGGATGGGTGAATTATTGTTTAATGTTCAGTGGTGAGATATTAGGACGAGAAGATGTTGATACAATATGAATATGATCGCTGCTCTGTACTAGACCGACACACTGAGCCCGAGTTTTAACGTGCTAGCTCACGGGGTAACTGTCCGCAATAAGACATATCACCCTACTCGGACACATTATACTGACTCCGAGCCGATCAGTCTTTTGCCCTTACTCCTAGATTCCGCATGCTTGGTGGAAAAGCAGCAAATACCGATTTTAATGTCTTTGGTTTGACACGGCGGAGGATCGAACCCTTGACCTTCCGCACTCCAGGCGAGCACGCTGCCAGGAGACCTCCACCGAGGCTCTAAAAAAATTTCCAAAAATCACATTCCGCAGGGAAAATTGAAAAATATTGGGCGAGGCGAGCATGGATGATAATCTATCATTCAGCTTTAATTGGCCTAATACATTAGCCTTCAAAATTACACCTTTTCAGGCTTTTTTTCGTTTTGTTAAAGTTGTAAAATTTTTACTTTCCGCAGTCACTGGTATTTTAAAGTTCGGTGACAGGAACAAAGTAGGCTCGAATAATCACTGTGTTTAATGACATTTTATTTTATGAAAATGTTCATTTTCTTTCCATTAGTTGTCAATTTTTACCAGTTCATTTAAGAAAAGGGCAACCAGGTAGAGTTTAACAGATAGAGAAATAGGAGGAACAAGGGAGGACTTTGAAAAGACATCCAAGCTTAAAAATTTTGGATCCTAAATTTTTATATACTTCAACATGTGAAGGATAAGCGAATGATGTTCGTGGAATCTTGCGACAAAAAATACAGCTTCGTGGATACTGCCAAAAATCTTAGATTATTTCCCACCCAGCATTTAAAGGCATCGTATCTCTCTTATTTGATATGGAAAATTGATATTACTTTATAGTAAGAAATTTGATAAACAGGGTGCTTCACACTGATCTATTATACATTCTTCATCTAACCCTTCTGGTTTAAAATGTATTTAAATAAGATAAAGTCACAGGAATAATTTACAATCTTTTAACTTTAATTCATCTCCACAAACTCAGTCAATGTTGATTTGTGTATGGTGTTGTGGCATTTCAAAAAGTTATAGATATATTTATTATACTTCATGTAAATTTCTCTATTTTTAATGCATTTTCATTGGTTTACAAGAATGTGGTATTTTACTCGATCACCCGATGGAAAGAAAAAGCGGGTGGTATTTTATACTGTCACCCACTCATAAAATCCATTCATTATAATAAAATAAATAACAAATTTCTAAGAGGGTGACGGAGTATATTGTAACCCCTCTGAAAATCCGTCACCCTCTTAGAAATATTTTATTTATATACAGTCGCCAATTTTAATATATTTATTAATTTAATTAATATAAATTAAAATAAACAGATTTGATGGTATGTTACCTCGGACCCCTTCACAAACCTCAAATGTCTTTCCTATGAAAGTATACACCCGAGACAATTAATTGTCAAAAGACATAAGATATCTCCAGGTCTTAAATTTAATACGTGTTTCGGGTTACACATTGATTTTAACTAACCAACTGTATAGACATTATCTTCTTAAAATAAAATTCTGAGAATACATGTAAATGAATTGTTTATATTCTATTAAATATCAAAACTACCTGAGTCTGTGGATCTCTGGGCCAAGAAATCTAATCTAAGTTTACCTGACCCTATACTCATATATTAAGTTAGCATCTAACCATACTCTTTTTTCCCTAAAATTATCAGATATTGGGCAGGAGTGTCTAAGATAGAAGTATTTCGGTGAAAAAAAAAATGCAGCATACTTGCAAGGTGGATTGAAGAGCTTTCCCAGTATAATATGATTATACAACACAGACCTGGGAAATTTTTAATGCAGAATTGAATTATTTTTTCCCCGAATCAGATACTGAAAAAATTAATGCTCATGGATGCCGCCAAAAAATTAAAAGATACCAAGATCATTTCCTTACCCCCTCCCCCATAAAAGTCACGTGGATGCTCCCCGGGGGGGGGGGTGCTCCCGTCGTATGTTGAGAAACTTGCTCTACCTAGTTTTCTCAGCATAGTATTGTACAATCATGCAATCCTTTTCCTAAAAATGAACTCATTGACTAAGATACCCGTATACTCTCCTCCAATATCAAATTTTAACACTTCCGGTTTTCATTGATAGTGCTTCAGCGTCTGTGACGTCTTGTTGTGTTTAGTTTATTTATATCTATTTTAATATTTTAGTTATATAAACCAAAACAAACAACATTTTATTTCCAATCAAAAGGTCCTAAAAGGGCAATAAGTATAAAGGATACATCATACAAGACAAAAAGGAGGGAAAGAACATTCATTGACAGAGTTCACAATAATGAAACCACACGTAGCATATGTGACATGCAGCAGAATTTGTGAAAATAAATTTGATATTGATATGATGGTATGGAAACTAGAGCATATTACCATGCAAAAACCTGGCAACAGAGTATAAAATTTCTTGATCCTCACGGTTTAGAATCTAATAAAAAAAATTGCCAATCAGATAAATCTTGAACTTTGGATGATACAATCTCATATATTTTTCTCTGGTCTTTATATTTGCTGCACTTTATAAGAAAATGTATCTCGTCTTCAACTTCATGATAGCAGCAAGTTATACAAATTCTTTCATGGCGTGGTTTTTTATTGTAGCGCCCAGTTTTAATAAAAAGTCTATGAGCTGATTTTCTAAATCTACAAAGGTACTTTCTATACGTGTTTCCTTGTGGCATTTGTTATGTTCCATTCTCAGGAGTTGTCTTCCCTTTGGATTTCGATCTTGTGGACTGTTCCCACTTGTTTTGCTGATAAATGAACAATTTCAACACTCCTCATCCAAATTACCTTTTCCAGAATGGATTCATGTAAGCGAATTATTTAGAAATAGAAAACCCTGATTTTTAAAGAACCTGGGACATCTAGATAATAGATGTTAAGATGTTGCAATACCTAAAAATAATAAATTAATCCCACAAAAAAAAATTAGACATTCAAATTCAAGCAGCTTCTAAATTCCATCCTGCAAAACACAGCACAGAAAAGAATCCTATTTTCCAAGAACTATAACCGACTGGAACGAACTACCGGATACCATTGTAAATTGCACATCAGTAGACTCTTTCAAATCTTCAATTCCAAAGCATCAATATTAGTTCAACTATTACATCAAACATGATTATACAAAACATTTTTTTTCATTTTTCCTATATTTTTTTTTAATTTGTATATATATATCAATCTATGTCTTGTTGTAAGTTTCCTCCTGTGACATAATCTTCGATTTGTTGAAGGCGGTCACTATATGGTAGAATAGAATCTACACATGATCTACACTATATCATACACGATCTATTACATGGTATCCCCATATAAATATAAACGTTTTATTTAAGAGCATGTCACCATACTAAATTAGCATTCTAAACATGGTATTTGTGACATAAATTAAGGTAATTAGGGTCACGATGTTTATTTCACGTCAAGCTAAGAGCTCATCATTGTCCAAATGGGAAATTGAGGAAAAATACATTAAATAATAAAAATAGTTTTATATTAACCAGTTTAAATAGACAAGTGAACGACTTTTTAAAAAATTCATTTTAAAAATGAAGTTTTCACACCAATTCGTGGACGGAAAATTAAACAGATTACGAACTAAAACTTATGTGTTGGACAAAATTTAATCTACCATATTTTTTCGGCAGATTATTCGGATTAATTTGTTTCTAAAACTTGTGGAGAGTGTGGATTAACAAATGCGAAAAAATTAATTATCATTTTAAATTTAAGTACTCGGTTTGTATTAATAAAAAAATGTTTGCCTATATATCATTATAGGGGATAGTGATACATGTTATGTAATAGTGTATCACATGAAAAAATGGGGGGGGGGGCAAATCTCACACCTTCTTTTGTAGTCTGGCTACTTCAAAGAATGTTATTAGATATCACTGGGACAGGTAATCATCTTTACACATGAATTACGACATCACTAGGTCAATGGACAAATTATCATGTTTGTTTGACCGTTACATTTATTCATTTAGTGTTACTGTAGAAGGAAAAAGGGGGGGGGGGGGGGGATTTAATTGTTTCCATTTCAAATTCGCAAGAGTTTACGTTATCGGTTCCAGTAAACAAATCAGTGTTACAATAACACTTGGCTATCAAAATGTCTTTGCGTCAAATTAAACGTTCTATTTTACTAATAGGTCAGAGGTCGTGTGTCACAACACTGATTTTAAATACCATAAGTATCCTATGTTTATGGTAAAAAAGCACTGCTTAAACGAACTACGTACTAATCATGCTGTGCTAAAATTTGAAGATCGCCTGGAAGTTTATTTTGCAGCATCATTAGCCTGATTTTGTTCTTTTTTAGTACGATTGCACGCGCATTTCCCAAAAATTTGCAACTATTCGGCTATTGATAATGTTCGGTCAAATAAAAACAAAAGGAAGAAAAGATCGAAGGAACGGAAAGAATTTTTAGCTTAATTCTTTATACGTTCCTCCTTTTACCTTCCCAGTCCATAATAAAAAATCAAATGCAAGCCTACCTTAAAAAGTATAGCTACACGAAAACTTATTAAGTTAACCCCATCCATACAGTTCATATAAAAGTCTTTCAATGAAGTGATGTACGTTTCTAATATTAAACGTTTTCGTGGTAAACCCATATTTTCAATAACAAAATAAAACACTATATACAACCAGAAATAAAATATCGAAATATTTAATGCCGGTTGTGGTCAATTCGGTGCTTATTTCCAATATATACATCTAAGTAAAATCATGGTGAGATTATGGTTAACAGCATATGTTAGTTTACAAAATAGTTTAAACATACATGTACCTGCATAAAAATCATATCAGTACGTACCCATAGTGAACAGTTCTGACTCCACAAACTTTTGATGTTTCAGTAGTTAGGGCGTAGGCCAAACGATCACGTTCGATCTGTTAACGGTCGATCTATTGATGGAATTATTCCATAATTCATAACTTATATCAATGAAATAAACATGATCGTTTTCTCAAATGAAATGGACATTCCAGCGTAAAATATAATTTGTATTCCACTTCCGAAACAAGTTGTGTCCCGTATTAAATGTCAGAATGTTAAAATAACCAAGCATCAATCCTAAATATGTAATATTTAATGACTTGTCTATTTATCCTTCAACGTTCAATGTTCTCTATAAGGCTTTACCTGTAAAAGTGTTACCTGTATTATTGTTGTCACGCATGAGTAATAACGAATTCATTCAAGAATAGCGACACAATCAATTAACGATATTCGGATCGAATACCGGTTTTGAAATATATATTATTCGATTTTAAAACTATTGGCGGATGCTTGACGAAGCTTACAGCTTAAACTTTGTTCGAGTGACGTTTGTATGTGTTTTATTTATACCCTTACAATAATTTACATTGTGTTTGCCGAATTCCAGCCTTTTTTGGAACATCGTTTGATTTTTTGTGATAAGACATTAATTTGGAAAAGGGTAGGTTCCAAAATGATGTGAAAAATGCAGCATGAGAAATATGGGGGAAAAGCGAGAATGGATACCATGCAAATTAAAAATAACAATCCAAAGATACTAATATTAGATATAGTAAATTTATATACTATGCTGTATACGACGCATTTCAAGGAGTTACCTCTCATCAGCAGCATTAAAACCGAAACATTTGGAAGACCAAAAACCAAACTTATATTAAACAGAAGTACTCAACCAAAAATACCGAAATAGGAAGCCAAATTAGCCTATGAACTGTCAACACGATGGGACTAATAGCTTCAACCAATTATCCTCCAGCACCCCCCCCCCCCCCCCCCCCCCCCCGTCGTTTGAATTCAGGGTAATATTGGACGTAAGGGGACATCCAAAGACCCAGTGTTTTCAGAGGAGAAGAGTTTATAACGGACGACGCGTCCACAAGGTGATGACATTTCCCCTCCCGGTGAGCTAAAAACGCCGTTTGTCGTCAGAGGAATTTTGGACACAAGAAGGAATACAATATTCAAATTGTTTATGATATGGATATACCCCGAGGGCGGTAATAAATTTACATGTATATCAGATGGCATGACACTTCAAAAAATGCAAATACATGTAACAGCTTTGTTATAATTAAGAAAGAGATTTTTCAGGAATTTTTCGTGACGCAATGATAAAGTATTATAATTACAAGTTATCTGGTCATATTTTATTGCACCATGATATAAGGTTTGCTGTTATCAATGATTATCTTTTGTAACAAAACTTGGCAGCAATAGTCCTAAATCCAAGATGGCCGCCACAGACCTAAAAACATATGACCCTATGGGAAAATTCAATCAAAAATCTTTTTGTCTGAAACTACCGAGTCAAACAGAACTAATCATGGCCGCATAGGTCCCAAGGTGGTCATCTTTTAAACTTCGGTATCAAATGACCTGGGCTGTCAACCAAGATGGATGCCAAAGGCGAACTTAGTTTAACATTCGGCGGGCTTATTATGAATTTAATTTAAAAATCTTCTTGTCTGAAACCACTGAGCCAGATAGAACCCAGTTGGTAGGAATTTACTTATTCGTGTGGTCGTCTTTCAGAACTGTATCTGACAACGCGAAAATGCTAACCAGGACGGCAACTACAACCGATAGTACCATATAGGAAAATTCACTTTAAAACCTTCTTATTTTAAAACACAGGAAACAATATTTAGACAATTCTACTAAAATTCTACCTTGAAATTACTGAGCAAAAGGGAATCTATTTTGGCAGCAATGATTTATTCTACGACCAAGACTGTCATCTAAGATGGACACCAATATCTGAACTATGACCGGATGGGGAAAATTCAATTCTGTCTTCAAGGAAACCTGATCCAGTTAAACAAATTTTGGCAGCATGTAGATAAAAAAAATATCAAAAAGTGTCCATTGATCTGAATCACCAACCAAGCAGCCTTTTAGTTACCGCTTTTAAGGTGGTTGATTGGGTAAGCCTCTAGTTGTACTGGTCAAGCTATAACATCAAGTTGCTGTTAGGTAGAATCTTATACACAGTAAACATTACGCATTTGATTTTGAAAAGAAAAGAGGCTAGAAACGCAAATATATGTCTATCTTGTCCTGTCGTGAAACACTGAGATGAACTGCATACAGGACCACCACATCTCCAACTTTTATTGTGTGATGTGTGCTCCGACTGCCATGACCCCAGCCAGCTTCTATTAAGTGAATCTTAATGATCACAAGTCTATACCCCTGACCGTAACGACAAAAACAAATTAACAGAGAAGGCCATGACTCTGAAAGGTATGCCACCCCACAAAAAAAAAACAAAACAAAAAAAAAACAACAAAAAAAGCAGCACCAAAAAAGTTTTCTACCTGTATTTGTTCATAGCAGAATATTATATGTTAAATTAATCATATATGTTTACTGTATTGCATGCCCCAATTGGGCCGGGCCTTGCCATTCTATTCTATAAATATTTTTGTTTTATTTGAAGCCATATTTTTTTTGTACTATGCCACCACCCTTTAGGCTGTCTTTGCACCTGATATAAGGGGAATAACCCAATTTCGATAGCATTACACAAGAAATTTTAAATATAATTGAATGTACCTTTACAGAAAGTAGAAATTTTTTAATGTTTTCGCTAGAAATTCACAGCAAGTATCTTAGGGAGCCACAATTTGATTTTTATATTGGGGGGGGGGGGGGGTGCTAGGATCAAATTATTTGATCCTGCCTATTTTTTTCGTCGAAATTATAATTTTTGGTCCTGGATTTTGTTCGGCCGCTATTGCGACCCAAATTTTTATTTTCATTCAAACTAAAAACTGATTGACACCTAAGTGATCCTGTCTTCTTATTTTGCCAGAATCCTGGCCCTGCCTTTTTATTTCAAATTTGATCCTATTCCCCCCCCCCCCCATAACAATGGATATTTATTTAATTTTCGGGAATCACCTACTGAACATAGCAACATATTACCAAACACGTTTTTCGTTCATTCAGAACAGGCCATTTACAATTCATCATGCTGTTGCCATAGCCAACCGTCTCTAGGGCCAAAGGTCAAATATCGAAACTATATTGTGCCGGAAAATTAAAGCCCGGTTAACTAAATATATTTCAGACTCGTTAACTGTTACATGGCATGAACCTCAATCTCGACAACATCTTGCCCTTTTGGTACTGCTCAAAGATGCCATGCTTTGTCGCAAAAAAATACGGATAAAATGTTTTCTCCACAACTTTTGAATTTGTGATAAAACTATGAGCTCGTTAAGCTCTTATTCTAAATTATGAATCAAATTTTATTAATGATATTTTATTTTTTTTACAAAAGTGACAATGATATAAAACAAACAAGAAACACACAGACACAAAATCCAAAAGAAAGGATGCACAAAAAAAAGCATGAACAATCTTCACAGTTTTTACAGTCCTCATTTCTGTTTAATCTGCAGATCTCTATCCTACAAAAAAAGATACATCGGTCATATTAAAGACAATTCATGCGTTGTTCTAGCTGCCGAAATGTAGTTCATGGTCCTTTGTGCCTTTTTTCCTTATTTTTTTCTTTCTGATGTGCGTGCACATGTAAAAAAAAAAACAACGAAGGACCACAAAAGCTACAGTTTGGCAGCTACGATATATACATGTATTATACTTCTATATTTATTTTTATCTCTAAGGGAGCAACCATTTGATTGTTGGGGGGGGGGGGGGGGGGGTGAAATTTGAAATAAGAAGGCAGACCCAAGATGTTGGCAAAATAAAAAGCCAGGATCACTTTAATTGCAAAAAAAAACGCAAGACCTGTGTCAATCAGGAAATTTTTTGGTTTAAATGAAATAAAATTATAGACCAAAAAAAATTCAGGACCAAAATTGCCGCGAAAAAATTGGCATGATCAGACATTTAATCCTAGCCCTCCCATAAAAATCAAATGGTTGCACCCTAATTATTTTGGGTTCTTTCCACAGGCATTCTATACTAAAAACTACTTTTTCTCTTTTCTACACCATAAAAAGTTATTTCAGAGCTAGAATTGACTTTCATTTCTATTTCTAGCGGTTACTATGTTCCAAAGTGTGATTACTTTGTTAAAACTTACACTTTGTGTTTACATCGGGATTACTTTGTCAAAAATTTAAAGTGTGATTATATGCTCCACAGTGTGATTACCGTGCAAAGAGTTACAGTGTGTTTACACGGGATTACTTTGTCAAAAAATTCAAAGTGTGGTTATATGTTCCAAAGTGTGATTACTTCGTTAAAAGTTACAGTGTGTTTACATTGGAATTACTTTGTCAAAAAATTCAAAGTGTGGTTATATGTTCCAAAGTGTGATTACTGCGTTAAAAGTTACACTGTGTATTTACATCGGGATTACTTTGTCAAAAAATTCAAAGTGGGATTATATGCTCTACAGGGTGATTACTTTGTTAAAAGTTACAGTGTGTTTACATCGGAATTACTTTGTTAAAAAGAATTCAAAACGTCATTATACTATGCTCCACAGTGTGATTACCATTTTCTGCTCCTTTGTGATTACTTTTGTTAAGAGTTACAAAGTGACTGTTTACATCGGGATTACTTGTCAGAAAATTTAAAGCGTGATTATACTATGCTCGACAGTGTGATTACTATTCGCACGTTCTTATATATATGTCTTTATTCTGTCAACCTTTCTAGTTACAATGGTATAAAGACATCACACAATACAATAATATAATACAAAAATAATAACAGAAACACACATATATACACTTTATACATCAAAGAGGGAATGTCCATATACGTAAGCCAGGAGATCAGACACTAGAGTTAATGAATCGTATAAAAGAGCATAGTTTCCTTAATTCTGATCTTTTCCGAACGGACATAAGCTCTTTTTATAAATTGTTCTGCTGTAGTATTACCTTGTCAAAAGTGTTTCATGTAAAGGAGCAACCATTTGATTTTTATTGGAGGACAAAGGAGGAATTCGGGAATTAAAAAAATCCAGGCTCGAAAAGTCTTTTTAAAAGAGCCTGGTGGCTTTTGTGAGAAAATACACGGTTGGAATATTAACCGCAAGTAAAGAGGTGGTGGTTTCCTATTTTTGCATGCACAAGAGAGAAGGTCACATCCTTGCACACTCCCATCCCCTAAAAATAAAATAGTTGCTCCCTTAGTTAAAGCAATCATGTTTAAAAATTGTAAATATTTGAGAGCATTTGCACAGAACGATGATTATGTAGGTTGTCGTGACCATATTATTAAACTTACCAAAAATGTTGGCACTTTTCCAACAAGAATGATGACAATACCAACTGTCATTCGATGGTTCAACATCAGAACGTAATTTTGATGACGTGATCACTGAACTGTATTTCGACAACCTTGCGACATTGCGTTTTGACCTTTGAACCGATACAGTTGTCGATGAAAGTAGAATATCTTTTAGTCTTATAGGTGTTTCTGCTTTTAATGTTTGTTTGTTTTCGTCGATGCTGTTTTCAGAACTTACTGAATCATTATGTGACTTTTCGGCTACATTTTTATTCAAAATAGCAGACGAAAGGGACTCTTCAATGTCATCATCATTGTCCATATGTGCATTTACGTCATCATTATCTGTGTGTTTATCTACGTCATCATTATCTGTGTGTTTATCTACGTCATCACTATCCGTGTGTGTATTTATACAGTTCTGCAGACATTCCACAAAATTTTGAAGATTACTCTTCCCTGCAAATTAAAAAAAAAGTATATTTATATCCTACGAAAAAAAATGGTATTTTTGTAGCAAATAATAATGTCATGGCTGATTTTCGACCACTCCTGATCTAACTTGTATAACGACAAAATATTGTTAAATTATTTTTAAAAATAGGTTCCATTTTCGTTCTTGCAGCATTACTCAATGTTACTTTTTTAGCATTCCGGTGTGAGTTACAACACCAAATCAAACAAGGCCCGATCAGTATTTTTATTTTTAGTAAACCAAAATATCTGTACACATGTTACAGGCTCTTGCAGTATTATTAAAACGTACAAGAAAGCCTCCGATTGCAAACTCCTTTTTGGGCGAGTTTTGATACTGGAGAGGCAATGTTTGTTTACTTTGTTAAATATATCGATCTTTTTTCTAAATTGTCTTAATACTTGAAGGAGAATACTGGCATATTGAATTCCAAAGTTTTACTGTCTGATTTTCAACCTGTCATAAAGCTAGGTCACGGGAAAAAAACCCTTTAATTAAATCAAACAATCAGCTTTCAAATTTTTAATTTTTTAAATGAACTTTTTTTTGGAAAATTTAAAGATTTGACTAAATTAAGTTTGGCAATTTATTTCTCACTAAAATTTGAATTATTGTACTTACGTAGTAAATGATGAGATTCTTGGGATTCTTCTTTGATGCCTACGAGAAAAAATAATATTCCGAATCATTATAAAAGTGCACAATTTTTATTCGGGACCAGACAATTTGAGAATGAAAGGATATGGGCTATTCGACACATCCTATTTGATTGGAAATTGAAATAAATGACACCATGTAATATCGAAAATGATTATAGAACAAATATTTTTTGTGCTTTTTTATCAAATACCGTTGTCAATTTTAAACAACTTAATTCCATTCATTTTAATTATTGAATATATTTTTAATTTCTATCTTTATATTAATATTTTAAAAATCTAATATTGTGTATTTCTGTTTTAATTAATTTATCATATTAATGTATATATCTAGTACATATGTATACTTACTCTCTGAATTTACACAAACAAACAATAATAAACAAAATCCACAAACACGACTATATGACGAAATCATCTTAAAAAATATTTTTTTCTACAAAATCATTTCAAATCAATACATGATCACCGGATTTGTGATCATTTATACGGGTGTGTTCTGGTTTTTATTGATCACATGATTTGACCTTCACCCCCAATATCATACATATTAACCCAATTTTTGATCATAATATTTACTAATGGGATAAAGGTCTTTAGTTTCCTTTGTGGGGTAAACATGATAAATTTGTAACCTCATCGGGTGTGTTGTAAATTTAATGTTTAAAGTGCAATATGTAATTTATGAGACAGCGAGGTAAAAATGCAAGGTTACACAGCATGGTTGTCAGGAAAATATGAAGATTTATTCACACAAGAAATATCGTATTCCTCGAGGACACAAGAAATATCATATTCCCACGAGGGTTTGTCCTCGGAAAAAATTATATGTCTTGTATGTATAATTCTTAAAATTTCCCACCACTTCTCAAACTATAACTTTTTTTATTATACCCAATCAACCCAACAATTTCTGCTATCATGCGCACTATCAGACTTTACATTTTTTATTATAACGATTCAAACCAATTGCATATGATCTAAATAAAATACATGAAATATATTTGTCTGAGCATGATCTGTTTTACTTGTCTACTCAATACTTTGTGTCAATTCATTTTTATTGATATCATTACTAGAAAAGTACCGAGATTTCCGAATGGGTGGAATATGATTATTTGTTTGAGGTAAATATGAAGATTCGTTCATGTCGATTACATGATTGCGATAACCAATCAAATTTAGTTTTACATACAATAATTCATACGATGTATAATAATGACTGCACAGACGTTTGTCCATCCCTACATTTTTTTTCATTATATTTCCTAATATTTTGGTCTTCTTTTTTCTTTTGAAAGTGTGTCTCAAGTATTACCGGTTTCACAACAAATTTTGTTAGGCTATCTGAGCATTTCGTCCTGGATTCCATTCCCTTACTTTCCATTCCGGAGACTATGCAGCTATTATTCGATTTCGAAATTTTTACGGTGCTCCCATCTCGTGACAATTTGAACCACGCTTTTTTCGCCAAATCTGGGATCCTTCGTATTTTCGATTTTTTTCCATCCCATTCCCTTGCCCCACTTATCTTCTCTCAGGTCTCTCACATAAAAAAATACCATGTTTGTTCCCGTAAAATCCCAAGTTAAGACCTCGTTTTACACTTGACCTGCCTTGACCAATATCGATTGTCATTGACCCACTATCAGAGAATATATATGTAACTGACATTAAAAGCCTAGCTTTATAGTATATGACTAGGGCAAACATTTACACATATAACGGTTAGATCATAAATTATATATAGTGTCTGATATACTTATACAGAGCCATAAAGATACATTGTGCCAATTCATAAAATACTGAGCGCAGACATTTTGTGAAGGGACATTTAGCGGTGAAATGAATGCGAGACTCGATGCTGATTGGCCTCAATTTTCGGCATGAAGAGCAATGGGAACGTACCATTTTCGTTGCATTAGATCAATCGGATACATTTCTACTTAATCGAGGTGCTGTTATTTTTCAAAAAAAATAATTTTTATTTTTATGAAATTTTCTTTCATATATCGGTACCCCCATATAGTTCAGCGGTAGATGTTGAAACAGACGCTTAATTAAGAAGTTTAATATGCCGGTATAACATACGGATAAAAATGTGTCTGTATGAAAGAACAAACTCTATATTTTCATTTTTAACAGGTCATAAGAAATTCGTACGGACACTTTTTTTTTTAGAAATTTCATGTTTTTCCAAGGTACTGTATAAGGAAAGAATTGAAAAACTGATTTTTAAAAATCTGTTACTCCGTTATTTCACTATTATCTGAAGTTAAAAGATTTCTATAAACGCAACAGACTTACCAAAATATAAAAATGTATATCTAGCCTTTCAAAATGCATAAGAATATAAATTTAGCCGATGTTAAACAGTTAAGTGTGTTTTCAAAGCGAAATCAACACGATTTTCTTTACATGTATACTTTTCCTTAATATTTTTTTTATTTTAACTATTGTTGCAAGTAAACAATAGAAAACCTAATTCCAAAACCAATTTTCAACCTACAGAATTAACAAATTACAGAGAAATACGGAAAATATCATTACGGTAGTCAACGCATTTTGACTCGGGTGTTTTCCGGAATTAACTACCCTCGTCTAGTGTTTAGTGGTTGCTCCCTCAAAGAGGTAGAAATAAAATAAAATGGGGCAAATCTGTTATTTGTCAATATTCATCAGTTGAGCTCAATGCCAAAAATGTTGAAAATCAAAACAAAAATCCAAAAGTCGAAGAACACATTCAAAAATACCAAAATTACCAAACATTGAGCACGGGCGGGTCCTATTAAGTTATGTCGATATTTCCCCCAGTACCTGTCGATCGTGGCAAGATATTTGGCAAAAAAGCTTGGTACTTAACAAACAAATGCCACAAGGCTATATGTATAACAAAAAGAATAAAAACCGTAATAAACTAAACAAAACTAGAAAATGTATCTAGAAGAAACGAGTGCCCCGCCCTAAAAACAGCCGAAATGTTGCTGAACTGCGTTGTACTATACAAGAGGACTGTAGTGGTGAAAAATCATTGATATATTACTAAAGGATTCTGAGAAATGAACCTAAACGCAAAACTTAACCAAAATCACTGAAGCATGAAATGTAGGGCATAGCGACCCAAGTGTTCTTTAAAAATTTCTACATAAATACATCATACCAAGTTTTCTGTTCATTTGACGAAGGTCATTATGGCAAGGTAAAATGTGTACCAGAGATCTATAGACGGCAATATACAGCCGGGAAATCATAGAGAAAAATAAATCGAAAATGTTCAAGATTTGATGTGCACAATCTACCTTCAATTAATATATATGAGTAGTATATGGGGACAGTTCAGGTCGCATTTGAGGTGGTGGGTGTGGTGGAGGATCATGAGGATCCGGAAGTGACGTCACCGGAACCGGAAGTCACGTGATCGAAACCGGAAGTCACGTGACCGGAACCGGAAATACCAGAAGTGGTTTGCGCGCATGCGCAACCGGAAGTAGTGGATTTTCCCGCCATTTCTTTAAGGAAGTGACGCAAGTCACGTGTCAGGACCCGGATGTGTAGTCTGCGCATGTCTAGGAACCGGAAGTACCGGAAGTCAGGTGCATGCGCATCCGGAAATAGTTGATTTTCGCGCCATTTGTTTACGGAAGTGGTTCTCTCCACTTTGGTTGAAAGTATTTTCCTTTTCATTTCTGGTTTTGCTTTGGTCTTTGAAAGATCCACAGGTATTAAGTATTTAGCAGGAACCAATAAACCGAGAGGCGTTTTCGACTCCATTGATACGTGTGTGTTGTTTGACGGTCTTTAAACAACTGACAAAATTAAACAAAACCTCTGATTATATTTTCGTTAAAAGCTTTCCATTGGTGTCATGGTGACGAAGATTGCTTTTTTCTATTCATTCAGACCTCACAGTTCGCTGTTCGTTGTTCGTTGTTGTTGCTGGTGTGCCGGGGAGAAGGTGGGATTCTCACTGTTTCGTTATAAATCACCTCTTGGTCTCGTTGATGTTACGATGAACATCAAATATGGCTGCCTCCATGTAACGCGGACCTAAAAGAGAGCACCCTTATGAAATAGAAGTTTTAGAGTCTTTTCGAACGGGAACGAATGTTCTCGGTTTCGTTGATGTTACGATGGACATCAAAGATGGCTGCGCCCAAATAACGCAGACCTGAAAGAGAGCACCCTAATGAAACAAAAATTTCAGAGTCTTCCCGGACGGAAACGAACGTTTATGGATTTCAGTCCTAACCATAACCCTAACTCGAGTCCTAACCCCAACCCTAACTAATCCTAACCCTAGTTCTAACCCTAACCCTTACTCTAACCCTAACCCTAGTCCTGCCTCTAAACCTTATCGTAGGTCTGTCTTGTACTCCTACTCTAACAACTCATACCCCACCGACGCTTGGCAGCATATAGAGACATGTTTGACACATACAGAGACGAAATACGAAAGCATTACCTAGGACTGCTGTCCTGGCATCAAGACATGAATAAAGACCCCGTACATAGAAAGATCAAGAAAACGGCTAAACGCCTGAGAGAAGAAGAAGACTACGAATCAAAAGAATCATGGGAATATGCCGTAGAAAAACGAAAATATCTGCTTAACAGTGTATTGAACGACTACGACCCACCACCAGCTGAAGACAGCAATGACTCTATGTGACGGAGGAATTGGAACATATTACAAAAAAATATATATATAAAAAATATAAAAAAAAAAAATTTAAAAAATTTTTTTTTAAATTTAAAAAAAGGGAAGGAGGGTAATGCAATCTATCTTATGATAGCCAGTCACAAGCCTGGATAAATGCAGAGTGGCCTTTCAAATGACCTGAATGTAAGGGTGCTCTCGCACAGATCCAATCTTTGAATAACGACAATCGACCACCACTAGCAGCAGTAGCCCCAAAACTGAAATGAGCACGCGAGTAAGGTCCTGAGTAGCGATGAGCAGCAAAGAGCAAGAGAATAGCAGCGATGAAGAACATCAACAAGCAGCAGGAGCGAAATGAGCACGCGAGTAAGGCCCTGAGTAGCGATAAGCATCAAAGAGCAAGAGAAGAGCAGCGATGACGAACAGCAACAAACAGCAGGAGCGAAATTAGCATGCGAGTAAGGTCCTGAGTAGCGATAGCAGCAAAGAGCAGCGATGACGAACAGCAACAAACAGCAGGAGCGAAATGAACACGAGAGTAAGGTCCTGTGTAGAGATGAACAGCAAAGAGCAAGAGAAGATAAGCGATGACGAACAGCAACAAGCAACAGGAGCGAAATGAGCACGCGAGTAAGGTCCTGAGTAGCGATGAGCAGAAAAGAGCAAGAGAAGAGCAGCGATGACGAACAGCAACAAACAGCAGGAGCGAAATGAGCACGCGAGTAAGGTCCTGAGTAGAGATGAACAGCAAAGAGCAAGAGAAGATAAGCGATGACGAACAGCAACAAGCAGCAGAAGCGAAATGAGCACGCGAGTAAGGTCCTGAGTAGCAATGAGCAGTAAAGAGCAAGAGAAGAGCAGCGATGACGAACAGCAACAAACAGCAGGAGCGAAATGAGCACGCGAGTAAGGTCCTGAGTAGAGATGAACAGCAAAGAGCAAGAGAAGATAAGCGATGACGAACAGCAACAAGCAGCAGGAGCGAAATGAGCAAGCGAGTAAGGTCCTGAGTAGCAATTAGCAGCAAAGAGCAAGAGAAGAGCAGCGATGACGAACAGCAACAAACAGCAGGAGCGAAATTAGCGATGAGCAGCAAAGAACAGCGAAGAGCGCCATGGAGCAAGAGACGAGAAACGAAGTGCATCATACAGCAATGAAATGGACCGCCGTTGCTAAGGCGGTTGCTAAGGACACCTCTCCATTGATCTAATGGTGACAGCATTACTTGGAGGTAAGGGGACATAATCCAATCCTACCTTTGGCCCTCACAGAAAACATCACCCGCAGATGAAAAGAACGGGATAAGGGGAGATAATCCAATAGTGTACTTCGTATACTCTCGGACTTCGACATAACAGTGAGAGTATCAGTCCCTAGAGACCGATAAAAGATCGAGAGACGACCGAGAAGTGCGGGAAAAGGGAGATAATTTACATGGCACATCCGGGTCCGTGACTTGCGTCACTTCCGTAAACAAATGGCGCGAAAATCAACTACTTCCGGTTGCGCATGCGCCTGACTTTCGGTACTTCCGGTTCCTATACATGCGCAGACCGCACATCCGGGTCCTGGCACGTGACTTGCGTCACTTCCGTAAAGAAATGGCGGGAAAATCCACTACTTCCGGTTGCGCATGTGCGCAAACCACTTCCGGTACTTCCACCACACCCACCACCTCAAATGCGACCTGAACTGTCCCCATATAGTACTTATCTGCTATCAAGTGCAAAGTTTGTGTTGAAGGAAAACCTAATGTTACAAAGAAAACAAAGTATATAGGTACCCTGAAAGTGTATATTGGACGGGCAGACTTACGGGCTTTAGCGGTTACTACACCTGCACTGGCACCTAGTACTTTTGACTGAAAAACAAAGACAGTAGGGAACAACAGTTCAATCTTTATAGGGAGAGGGGAAGACGGAATTTGAATAAGTCAGACCGATAAATGTTGTGAAAAAGTCATCTTAAGGGAGCAACCATTTGATTTATGGGGATGGGGGCTAGGATGAAGTTTGAAATAAAAAGGCAGGACCAGGATTTTGGCAAAATAAAAATCAAATGGTTGCTCCCTAAAAAAGTGATAAGACACGGGACTGATTACTACAACTAGTATTTAAAAAAAAATCCAGGCTAACGAATGCTGTGGAAAAAAGATTATGATACGACCCAAGATTACCCCATCTAATCCTAATAAAATCAAATTGGCGTGTTTGACATGTATACATGTGTTAAACGAGGTCATGGTTGTATGTATATACCACTTTATCTATATCCGCATTATTTATTAGAGTCGATTATTATTCGTAACCTACTTTAAACCTAGCCTTGTAACAGTTGTACAACAGTCGGTCATTGTCACTATTAAAGTTCTGGAACTGTATCAATAAAGAATGGCGACAGTCTTGGTATTTTTGAAGAGTTGATGACGTAAAATAATGGGTATGCTGTTTACAAGCGTCGCAAGTAATTACTCATTCTTGACAGTATATAAAAGTTTTCCCACAATCGACAATCTTCTGAATATATTTCTGCGGGAGAAATAATTTGTTCGGTGCAAGGGAGTTATCTTAGAATTTAACCATTTTTAACATCCACATATCAATATTTTCCAAAGGTTTTTTCAACTACTAGTTTTCATAGTTAACATTATTTAGCTCCTCTTAGTCACTTTTTTCAGCAAATTTGAAGCGGGGATATTTTTTTTCAAATATTTTCGTTCCTTACCTCTCCCCTCCCTCAATAATAATCATATAGTAGTTTCATAATAATGCTTGCCCGATTTTCATGTAGTAAATTGTTAGACAGAGGTTGTAATGTACGTCTTACAATAACTTTTGGCTATCTACTCTTGGTCAAGTTACACATGGGAGATAATAGACACTAAAAAGAGGAAACTTTAAATTATCTGACCTATTTAACGTTGTCAATGGGAGACAACTACAGATTTTCTTACCATCTTCCTTCTACTTTAATACTTTACTTTTGAAAAATGTGGAAATGGCAATAACCACATTAACTAATGAACACAGTTAATTAAACTAGATGTACTGTGAGCGAAGCTCACAAAGGATACCCCCCGCTTTGAAGTCCAATTATCTCCCTTGTGTGATATCGGAAAGCAAAGATTTTTCTTCATGCACATCTTTGGATGATATACTTCCTTTCTGTAGAGTTTCGTTGAAATCCATTGAGTGGTCTAGGAGGAGTTGCGCTTACAAGATATATGGACAGACGGACAGACAGACAGACAGACAGGCGGACGGACAAGGTGATTCCTATATACCCCCCCCCCCCCCAAACTTTGTTTGCGGGGGGTATAACAAGTAGCAAACAGTCTAATTAGTAATAGCAAAGTCAAGAATCCCGTTGTCTTCAGGTATACAATCTGTTTTAATTAATGAGGAAACCTGAACTTTGAACTCCCAAGATTTTACTGGGTTATAAATTTTGATTTTATCACTGAAGAGGCTCACATGGGTTTAACAGTTTAACCGAAATGTACCATACTACAGTCCTATTGGTAAGTCTCTGGGATGAACTGATAGGTATAGAAAGTTTAGAAGCTACCGTTTGATTTTTAATAGGGTGGAAAGGGGGGTGGTAATAACAGATTTTTTTTTAATTCTGGATTCAAAATTTGGAAAAAAGGCAACATCAAAACTGTTGCAAAAAATAAAAAATGCTGGTCTAAAAAAATAATAGTATATTTTGTAGGAATAAAATGTGTGAATTTAAGTGAAAGGAGTGATGCAAAAAAACATAAACAGCAGTTCGATGTCCCCCGACGCTGCTAACATTTATGTTTCCATATTTGTTATAATAATCATGATTGTTGCAGAAACAAGAGAGTGTGGTCATTTTCAATCTGGCTGGAATTATTTTATAGAGTGTTAAAAAGACTATTTTAGATAAAGCTTGTTCATAAATGCAAGTATTATCAAAATCGGATGAATAATAAATTTGCTATATGAATATAGCACTAACCATCCTCCAAAATCAGGGTTTTGTATCCACGTTCGTTATGCAGTAAATAACGTGGATACAAAACCCTGACTTAGGAGGGTGAGCACCAACATGAACATTTTGCAAATTTCCTACCTCGCTAAGGGCCACTAACTGTTTAACAGGATCAATCTCTGCATTAAAAATAACAATCCAAAGATACTCATATTAGATACAGTAAATTTATACTATGCTGTATACGACGCATTTCAATGAGTTACCTCTCATCAGCAGCATTAAAACCGAAACATTTGGAAGACCAAAAACCAAACTTATATTAAACAAGAAGTACTCAACCAAAAATACCGAAATAGGAAGCCAAATTTCAGCCAAGGAGATCTACCATGTGCAATACAAGGAATGAACCCTTAGTATTTTTATTATTTTTGAATTTTGCTAAATACTGGTAATTTCTGTAACAAATCAATGAATAATCATGTCAGACAAGTCTGACGACTGGGTTGGCGAATACCCTCGGGGACCTAGGGTCCACCAGCAGAGGCATCATCCCAGGAGTTTCAAAATAACAATCCAAAGATACTCATATTAGATACAGTAAATTTATACTATACTGTATACGACGCATTTCAAGGAGTTACCTTAATTTGCTATAGAACCAACAATGATCGAGCCCGAATTAAGCATATAACACAGTGCATATCAAATAATATATTTAACAAGACTCATATGATCGTAACATAATGAGAAGGTTTTTATAAAGAATTTTAAATGCAGTTGCATTATCATGGCTTAATTGCCAATTTTCCTACCGAAGGTCGGTGGTTCTCCCGGTAACACTAAATCCATTCTGTACTCATTTTTAATTTGTCATACAATGTAGCCTAAATTTGTTCCCAACAGATTTTGCAAGCATGGGTTGTGTTTAACTAAATGCGGTTATACACAAACTTCACACGAGATTATTTCATGGAATCCCATTCCCCAATTTTGAAATTACTCCAGATAATGTAAAAATTTAACCATAGCCAAATCTTACAAATTAGAGAGATAAGTTGGCATCTCGGTTGGCATATTTCCTGAAACGAGAATTTTTTTATTTTGGCCTACTCATAGCTTTTTATTTTGGCCTACTCATAGCTTTTTATTTGTTATTCACTACTAGTATTTATCTAAGTAGACAAAGATCACACGTTTTATAGTGCGTAGTAATTTTTTTGCATCAAGCTTCATCATGACCAATACGATTCAATAATCCTTCGATACCAATTTTGGTGCTAAAGATGTGCACATTCTGTCGATTTACAACTGATCAGTTGTGCTCAAGGACTAAAACGTTGAAAAGATAAGATAATAAAAAAAAATTGGAGCAAATTCATCTAGCGGCTCAAGTGAGCCTGAATTGCTCACCTTCAGAATGAAGCAGATAACCTACTGCATATATATCGATGCTTAACGTATCAGAATGTTTGTTTGTGGGTTTAGTTAGGGTTTTACGCCGTTTTCAGCACATTTGGCTATTTCGCGGCGGCCAGCTTTCATTGGTGGAGGAAGCCAGAGTACCCGGAGAGAACCACCGACCCTCGGTAGGAAAATTAGCAATCCTTGTAAATTAAGATGGGAGTCGAATATACCCCGCAACATGTGAGATTCTCACTCACAACCTCAGTGCTAACAGGCTAGTGATCATTAATAGTCATGAAGAACTACTTAGACCACTCCATCATCGAGGCCCCCCTTTTAGAATGAAATAAATGAGAACATTTTATAAAGTACCCAAGTTCGTTACAAGTTCGGTTAATATTGGCCTTGTAGTTTCAGAGTTGATGAAACTGTGATTTTCCATAGGCTTCAAGTTTCAAAAAATTAGGGATGGTAGTCTAAAAGAAATTTGAACATTTAAACAATCGACATCAAGAATTGCCTGTTGTTGCCATGTTTTTCATCTGGCCAATTGAAACTAGAACTGTCCTAAAAGGGACTTATTCCGCTCGCAGCAACATGTCTGTTTTGAAGCCTACACAAATGATCTAAAACTCCATAAAGTTTCATGAGAATCCTGTGAGTATTTTAGGAGTTGCAGACAACATCAGTTTGGATCGACAACAATATTTGCTTAAGTTCAAATTATCATATTTTTCAAAGTACTCGCCCAAACAGAAAATCCTGTCAACATGCACATCTCCATACACGTAGAGTGATCTAACACTCCAGAGAGTTTCATGAAAATCCTGGAAGAAATGTACACGTAGGAGGAGTTGCTAACATTATTTTGGATGGACAGGACAGACAGACTGAATTTCAGAAATCTATATACCCCCCCAAAACTTCCATACATTTTACCTGCAAATTTTGGTTAATACTGGCCTTGTTGTTTTTAAAATAGTTGTTGATTTCCCACAGATTTCAATATAGACTTATGTGCCACTTCAGCCATCCTGTATGCCACCTGATCAACCTAAAATGAGGAATCTTTGTCCCATTCATCATTTCTCTAATGTTTGAAAAGTTTTGGCATACATGTAATAGTTTTACAGGAGAAGAAATTTGAAAATGAAAAATTGACCCATTAGAATCAAGAATTGCCATATTTTTCATCCGATCGGAATAAAATGAGGAAGTTTTTAAAAACACCATACCATACATGTACATCAATCCTGAAAAGTTTGGTTCAATTTGGTCCAGTGGTTTCAGAAAATATGAAATATCTAATGACAAACAGCGAATGCAGTGATGACAAATACGAAAATGACCAAAGGTGTAAAGCCAAAACCACCTTAGAACAGAGCTATGCACAAGAAAGATATTACTTAGTTTTAACAAAATTAATTTTTTTGTCACAGTAAGTTTATATTATCAAATAACCCTAAAGGAAAATATTTTTTAATAAAATTAATATAAATCTTATATTCCAAAATTAATTCGCTAAATATTGCAATTTTTTTTATCATATCTGTTCACCAATTGGTAAAGTTCTGCATGAATTCATAACTTTAGAGATTTGTATAAATCTTGCACATGTAAAACCCTCCTCTGACAATGATTTTTCACTGTCTGAGTCAATGTCACTGTTTTCACTCTGACTAAGATGGCTGCAGACCTCATCGGTATCAATTTTGTTTTCAATATCAAGAATACTTGAAAATGAACCCTGGGATACATCAATAAAGTTGACATCTGAAGAATACCCGCCTTCATCTTGGTCTCTTTCTGAAATAATATTTATTTTCATATCCTTTAAATTTTCATTCTTCTGAAAATGTGAGCTATTGGAGGAAGATACAATTACTCGGTCATTTTGTTCAAAAGCCTCATTTTGAAATAAAGCTTTCCATCTTTTCTTTGGAGAGTTCTCTACACATGCTACCTGATTCAATTCCAACACTTTATCTGGTTTGTCGCTATTAAGGTTTGGAGACCTTTCTAAGATATCAATGCTTTTGTTATCTTCAGGGTTCTTAGAATACCTTTTCCCAGCTGTTTGATCACTGACTTTGTTTTTGCCTATTTTTGACCTTAAATGGCTTTTTTCAGTCTCACAAATAATTTTTTTTGACTTTTTTCCAGTGAAACAATTCTCATCTTTGTTCATAAATCTTCCATTTTTAGTGGACAATGTTCCAAATTTTGCTTCAGTAATTACCTCTTTCCTTTGTTTAACAAACATTTTCCCAAATAATTTCACATTCAATTTTTCTCTCTTTAGTTTCATCTTTTTTCCTCTTTTTGTTTTGTTATTTACTTCCTGTTTTCTTCTTCCTATTTTGCCATCAGCTTTTATCATGGTTACCAATTTTTCATTTATTTTTCGGCACGAAGTATTTTCACTGTTTGTTTTAGTCTTTGATAATAAAACCTTTCCAAATTTAAGTTTTCCATCGCAAGGTTTGTCTTTACATTTAATATTCAATTTATCAACTTCTTTATTTTTCATTGGACTCTTACTTATCTTAGTCTTCTGTTTGAAGGTCAGCAAATTTTCAGAGTTTTTTTTATCAGAACCGTTCTTTTCAAACGAGCAGCAATGAAGTTTACATGTTCTTTTACATGAATGTTTTCTTGGACTTTTTCTAACCAATTTTTCTTTTGATTCCACTTCTTCTCTCAAAGGACTGCAATTTTTCTCTAGACTCTGATTTTTATTCTTTTTTATATCCTTACATTGTGATGAACTTCTTTTTTTCCTTGGACTCCTACGTAAAATGTTATTATTTCCCTTTTCCTGATTATTATCTCCCTTGTCTAGACTCCTTTGTAGATTTTTTTTGTCTCCTGGTACTTTGGCTTTCTTCCTTTTTAATGACTTGTCTTGAATTTCATTTTGACCTTTTGTAGAAACTACATTTTCATCACAACTGTCTGTCTCTATTTCCCAGATGTTCAAATTTTGGTACTGAATGCGTTCCATATTTTCTTTAAATGAACATAATCTAGAACATTTACCTAGCAGTGACATTTTATATTTTCTATCACTCATAGTCTGTTCATCTGTTTCCATGCTACAAACAGAACTATCTGATTCATTGCCTGTGGCCAAATCAGAGAAATCTTCATAATTTTGTTTCTCACATCTCTTCATTATTTTCCCATAAATGTTACATTCAATCTCATCAAAATCAGAGGAATTAGTCGACTGTCTAAACTTATGAAAAAGACTCCTTACAATAGAGGCAACAGGTGACCCAGATACATGATTATCTCCCCTGTCCTTTTTCACATCAAGTTTGTCTCTCTTTGTTTCACTCTCTAGTTTCATATTATTAAGACTGCCAACAGACTCTAAAGGATCATGACTGCACTCCTGTTCATAATCTTTTGTACTTAAATTTCCTACAATATCCACTGCCGATGAATTTGTGTCATCTTCAGAAATTCTATTGGCACACTTTATATTAGAGAGGCTTTTTTCTTCAAATTCATTTCTTAGGATTCTGTATCTTGTAAAATTGTCATTATCATTGTGATCTGTATTGCAAGATGTATTAGGTGTCTGATCCACACTCCCATCAGTAAAGATGTCTGTTTCAGTGTCATATATTTCTGTTTCATGTCCAAGATCCTTCTCCTTAAAAGAGTTGTCCAGTCCACTACAGGGTGATATTTCAGTTTCTTTTTTGCTCTTTGGAATATTAACAGTACAATTCACAATATCTTCTTCACGTTTTTCACTATGAGTAATGCATGACTGAAAATCATGATTGTCAGAATCAGTAACATGATTTTTAGGATCAAAAACATGATTGTCATAATTAAAATCTTGATTATCAGAACTCAATACATGATTATCAACATGAAGTTCAACCCTTCTATCCTCAAATGAATTTACAGGTTTGCATTTATCTGGGTGAACAAGCTGCTTTTTCCAAGAGTTGTAATTTCTCATGTTAACTTGGTAACTGAGGGTTCTTGAGCAGGCATTTTTTGTACTCTCATTACATAGTTCACCATTTTGGACCCTTGGCGTTGCATCTTTTTTAGAACATTCAAGTGAAATTCCACAGTATTTAGTAGGCGTGATACATGAAAAATCATCAATGTAAGATTGGATGTTTGCCAACACACTAATCTGTGTGTCACCACAGTTTGTTTCAGACTGCGGTTCTCGAACCGATGGTACACTTTTCGTTTGTTTTCTGTCTTTGCAAACATCCTCAATTTTTCTAACAAAATTAATCATTTCTGTGCAAGGAGACGGTTGGTTTATATCTATTGATTTTCCTAAATTATCTCCCCTACCAGATGACACTGAAGTAAAGTTGTTTGATTTATCTCCCTTACGATCAGTTTTTGACATCATTTGTGAAGGATCCTTTCTTCTTAAATGTAATTGTGTTTTAAGTTTTGAAGAAGAAAAATCGTCAGCACCCAGTTTAGGTTTTCCAGTGGACACATCATCTTTTATTGTTGAACCCTGTGCAAACAATTTTTTTAAAACTGTCAAGGCATTGTGTTCGAGTTCTCTTAAACATAGTGTTGAATTATCATGATTACGATTTCTACTTTTTCTAGTTGAATAATTTTCTTCAACAGTGACGTTCTCAACAATTTCTGAATTTGTCAGATCTATGTTTTTGATACTTTGTTCTTTCAAACTGTTTTGTTCGTCTAGGTCTATTACATGTCCTTCTTGAGTATTTTCTTTTTGGTTTTCACGTCCATGTGATTTACAGTCTAAGTTGTTTTCAATATGTTCACCATCATCTGTATTCAAAGTGCACTCCATTTCTGACACTTTTTCAAACCTTATTTCACTAGTTTCATTGGATCCTGTTTCATTTCTTTCTAGTTTACTAGTGTAAAACGTCTTCTTTGTTTCACTAGATTTACATCGATCTGCATATTTTGAACATTCTTCAGGTTTGTCTGAATTTTCTAAAGTCAATGTTGAATTTTCACTGCTTTCACTAGGAAAATATTTCACTGCATATTTTTTTTCACTAATTCCATTTAGAGAAACTACACTGCCTTTTTCCAGCAAAGACCGAGATATTCGGTTTTCTTCTGTTGATAGCTTTCCTGACGTTAACCTCGGAGCGTGCTCATAATTTTCATATTCTCCATTATTTGAAACTTCTGACCTACATGTATAACTACAGTAGTCTTCTTCGTTAGATAAAGAACTTGAACGTACACGTAGGCTTGTATCCTGAATGTTCGTAACATCATGATTTGTTGCACTGGTTACCGGCCGTTTATCTTTGTTGCGATCATACAAGTTTTTCTTTTCTGAAAACGGAGTGACTGGATTATAAACAGGTCCTAAATTTGTATGCTTGTCCCAAACTTGTCCTGTTTTACAAGGATTAACAGAACCACAAATGTCTGATTTTTCCATTAGCAATGTGTTATGTATTTCTGGTTTAATAAATGATGAACGGATTGAATTTTCTTGCACTGGAGAGGTAGAAAAGATTTTTTCTTTAGAAACAAGACTTTCAGTAGATGTTATGCTAGCTGAGAAAAATTCTAAGGAACTGGTCGTCACAGCTGGATAATTGACTGTACGGACTAATTTATTTTTTAAAAAGTGAGAATTTGTACTAACAGATTCAGCAATACAATTGTCTGCTTTAGTATTTCGCACAGTATGGGAATGTGAATCAGATAAAACAGTTTTTTCAACTTCATATTCAACCCTTTTACTTTTCTCCAGGTTACTTCCGATGTTAGCAGAAACTGATTTTCCTTCAATTGTTATGACACTCCTGTTTCCATGAACTTGAATTGCAGGGGACCTTTCAGTAGTTCTGGTGGGAACACAATTTTCAGGAACTCGTTTATCATATGTGCATGAATTCTGTAAATGTTTTCTGGATCTTCTGATGCCATTATTTATAGATCTTCGGTGTACACGTGAATGAATTGCTAATCTTGAACGACTTTCAAATTTTACATTACAAATCTGACATTCAACTATCGCATGGTTTGGTGATTTGTCTCCCTTGGTTTCTATGGCTTCAACTTCCTGTACAAATGTCACATGATCAGATTGGGGTAATTTAGAATTACAAGTCATAAAGTTGGTCTGAGAGAAATTCTCTCTTTTTGTTGATCTAGACTGATGTGGTTTATCATTCAAATTCCCTGCTCCAATTAAACTTCTGAACAGATTTTGGTCAATCGTTAAAATTGATGAGTTGTCTTTTCCTGGTATGAACAACACAGGTGTAACTTTTTCAACTTTTTTCTTTCTTCGTCCTTTTTTTGTCTCCTTTTTCAACTGAGTCAACATAAATTTGTCCAAAGCATGATTATGACCAGGCTCAGTCAATATCTGAACTAAATCATCTTTATTGCTGTTTTTGTGATCTGCTTTTGTTCTGCATCTTTTTGTGTTACTTAAAACGCTTGAAAGACTTGATCCATCGTCATTCATACTCAAAAGTTTAGTGAAGTCATTGAAACTGTTCTCCATTATATTCTTGGGTATATTTATTCCACATTAAGTAAGAACTCTGAAAAAAAAAAGAAAATATAGAAATTTATAATCTTTGATCTGACACTGGCAACACCCTCAACATTGAGAACATGGATGGGAATTAATATATACATGCACACTTTACAAAATAAGTTACAAAATGCAGGCTACGAGGGGGTAGGTTTTTGCCGACATTTCAGAAAATAGAGAAAACATGCTGGTGATATTGATAGAATTCATGATGCAGACAAGTTCTGAACAGTCATATGTCAAATCACTTGAGCAGGTCACTCATGCTCTGGACTTGGTATATGAATTTTAAAGGAATGTAATGATGTATGTACATAGATCCTCTTTCCGAGTAAGGAGTGGTACCTGTTCAAAGCAACAATGTTAAAACTAGAAAATGTGTCTATAAGACACGGATGCCCCGTCCTAAAAACAATATAGGTGTTGCTGAACTGCTTTGTACTATACAAGAGGACTGTAGTGGTGAAATATTATTGATATACATGTATTACTATAGGTTACTGAGAAATGAACCTAAATGCAAAACTTAACCAAAGTCACTGAAGCATGAAATGTAGGTCATAGTGACCCAAGTGTTGCTGAACTGCATTGTACTATACAAGAGGACTGTTGTGGTGAAATATCATTGATATATTACTATAGGTTTCTGAGAATTGAACCTAAATGCAAAGTCACTGAAGCATTAAATGTAGGTCATAGCAACCCAAGTGTTGCTGAACTGCATTGTACTATACAAGGGGAATGTAGTGCTGAAATATCATTGATATATTACAATAGGTTTCTGAGAAATGAACCTAAATGCAAAACTTAACAAAAGTCACTGGATCATAATAATTGATTATGTAAAACCAATAGTTATTTAAGGATTGACTAATTCTTATTCAGTCTAGAGAGAAATAACCTCAATCACATACTGCATACTAAATAACAAGCATATCGTGTAATTTTGAAGTTGTGCACCATGTGCATTGAAGTTACTTCAAATAAATTGAAAACAGAATTACAGTAAACGTTAATCCTTATACTTTCATTTCAATGGTTGTTCTTAAGTCTAAAACATTGGAACTCTCCTTCATCATGTCGAAGTAGAAAAGAAACATTTTAGTTTGTATGTTTGTTGGTTTAGTTCAGGTTTTATGCCATTTTTGGCACATTTGGCTATTTTGTGGCGGCAATTTTTTATTGGTGGAGGAAGCCGGAGTACCCGGAGAGAACCACCAACCTTGTAAATTCATTTTAGTTTGTGATATGATACATTTACATGTGTAGATGAAAAAAGGTTAACCAATCAAATGATGGAAATTCATCCAAATTTATTAATAATATAGGGTAAAGTAAACTTTTCCCGGAATACTTTAACCAAAAAGCAAAAACTTTTCAGATATCTATTAAAAATTGAAACATTGTCTTTAGTGGTAATTTCACAAATGTACAACTACAAAATTACATGGTTATTTTGGCGTAATAACTAAATTTGTGATTGGACACTGTGTCTCATGTTATCATTAGGGTCAGATCACAGAGCCGAACTTTTGCATGGAAGTTAAAAATTCTTTCTAAAATATTTGTTAGTAAGTTAAACTTTTAATCAATATTTTTGGGGAACCGTTAATCATTCATACTGTTTATTTTGTCTTATGAAATTTGTTTCTTGTTTTAAAAAGTCTAAAAGTCATTTTTATATATTTTAATCACGTTTCATAAAGATGTGACCCCCATCTTCAACAAACGTGTGATGGTTGGATGAACAGACAAATGGATGAAAACACAAACTAAAAACTATTTGGTACTCAACCTGGTATGTATTATTATTCACGTTGTATGATGATCAGGTGCGACGACAGTGCGGAGTGAATTTGTCTTTCCATATTTTTCAAAAAATTGACTTCATCGTTCAATAAATGTAAAATCCCAAAACGTATTGAAAATACTGCAAAATTGGTACAAGAAACAATGACATCTTCAATTTCCGGAAATGATATCGATAAAAAAAAATTTTTGAAAAGAGCAATAAAAAATTTTGGGTTGGTAGCTTTTTAATGGGTCGGTCGTATTAGTGCAAACAAACATGTTTTTTATTTTGGCCTTAACCTTGTTGAGTCGTCCAAGAAAACATAAAAATTTTACAATTATTTATAAACGTTGTATTTTTACACCTCAAAATGATTCACAATAGAAAAATAAATGCACTTTAAAATTAGAAGAATTAAAAATTTGAATTGACCATTATAAACTCAGACCTATCTTAAAAAAACTTGATTAACCATTGTTTTAAAATATTTTGAATGTACTTTGTGCATATTTCATGCAATAAGGGGAAGTAATACTTAATTTAATATGTCAAAGGAAGACTTATCTCACTTTTACATTAAAAATTCCATAGGCAAAATGTTTTTGTTTCTCTTGAAGACATGATTAAACTAAATCAGGTAAGTTCAATTGTTTTAGATTTTAGTTACGACTTTGATAATTACATCTGTTAGCCAAGTGATTAGACCATTTACACTGATTAAGGTACTCAATTTTTTTTAAATCCATTCCGCAGACTGAGGTTTACAGACAGTAGAATATGAAATAAAAGTAAAAAATTTATCAGAGTCAATCGTGCATTAGATGCAAGTCAAACTGACCCAAATGTTGCTCATCTGTGTTCAGTGTTATAAGGGGATTGTACTGGTATAATATCATTGATATATCTCAATGGGTTTTGAGAAATGGTTCTACATATATACATACATGTAAACACTTACCCAAACCAGACGAAAGCACAAAATCTATATGCCCCTTCCACATTTCATTGATTTTTGCATCATATATGACGTCATCACAAATAAATGTGACGTTGCTAATGCAAATTATGTGAAGTTCTGTTTCCAAATGTTTGATCCTTGTCGACTTTTGAGATATATCTAATTGTTATTTCAAACTTAAAGAATAGTCATGAAGTCCCAAGTTTTTCATCAAGTAATCAGTTGAGACCTACATTTATGTGAGACACAGAGTAAACATTTTCTCCATGCGTTCCAGTGTATATACTATAGGTAGATATACAGCCTTCAAGTAAATTACTAATCCCTTTTTTGGATTCCTTGTCCGGAGCTATTTTTCAGACTTGACTGCCCACTGTGGCCATGTGGGCAGAAAAATAACTCCGGACACCGGTGCGTCTTTTTACCATAGAACACTGCAGAACACCACAGAACACCGCAGAATACCACAGAACACCACAGAACAGCTAATTTCTAGCAAATTTGTAGAAATAAAGTATATTTTTGCTTTGATAATTATAAATTATCAGTATTTTTTATATTAAGAACGTACATTGTACTTATCGACAGTCTTCACAACCCAACTTAAGAAGAGTGAAGATTGAAGAATGTCGGTGATCCTTTAATTTTTGTCCTGATCATCAAAGCAATTTAATAAAAAAAATATATTATTTATTTCAAATATCCAGACAGTTAGGGGAAAATCACTTATTAACTTTCGATCCATGATTTGCACACTGAAAATTTTGGAAATTCTAAAATAAGAAGTAACATCTCATTGACAAGTAAACATTTTTAAAAGGCGACTTCTCATTTATTTGATTAATTCACACATATGTGTGTTATAATGTTATAAATTCTTTCAATAATAGTAATAGTTTATTGTCATATAAGCTAAAATGAACAGCTTGTGACAAATTTTAAACACAAAAAGATAATTATGATAAAATAATAATTAAAGTACTAACAAAATCACGACACTGTGTTACACAAGCCTCCTGCTCTCAGTGCAACTATTAAAGATATTAAGCCGTTATCCACCTATTTCTTTTATGAATCATATCTCTGGCCTTACATCGATAACGTGCTACCGTATTCAACAGTTCGGTTTTTTTCAGGAAATTTGTCGTACTGAAACCCTCTTCAGAGCCGCCCTTTGTGTTTTTATTTATTTCATTTGATTTTTCAATAAATCTCTTCAATATATATTATTTTAAAGATATATTAGTAGTATTTATTGCATACAACACTTCATGTGTCTATTTTTCACATTTTGTTTGCATTGACAATTATTTTTTAGCCCCTAATCGAACTTACGATTTTACGGGGAAGTGTCAAATATGTAACTTGCAGGTGGTCCTACAATTTGTTGATGGACCATTTTAATTGATCGCCCTTTAGGCATAATTGATAGTTTCATGGTTGTCTATATTAGCCTTATATCATTAGAAGACATTTGTATTTACTTCTAGTCATTTTTAAATTATAGAATATATTAACTGCTGTATCGTTTTATAATATATTCACAACTGCAATCTGATGTATTTTGGAGGGCAGTGATGCGTTTTGCAAGAGTGTCACTTTCTTTTTAGGAAAGATTAGAGTGTTTGGTTTGTTTGTGTTTTGACGATTCCAATTTGCTATTTTCATTGAAATGTTAGGATCATTGTGAAAGAAATATGATAATTCAGTCTTCTTTCAAATATCCCAAAGTCTTTCATTATTTGTTTTTCCTATGTTTCACAAATAGGGACGAGATTTAGTCCCTTTTGTAACACCAAGGTTTCAATGTCTGTCAATTTTCCTGACGACAAGTTCAGTATGAATTATTTATCCAACTGAAGAAGCATTTTTGCTTGTGTTTTTTGCAGGCTTAAACTTTTTAATGTTTTTAGCCTTTTATAAGCATATAACACTATCGGTTAGGAGGTATCTAACAGAATGTGTCCAATTATAAATATTGGTGACACAAGTTTCAAGATTTAACACGATTTGATTGGATGTATGGTTCCAGGATCATTTTCATATGGTTTCATTAAAATGTTAGGATTATTGTGAAAGAAATATGATATTCTTAGTTTTCTTTCAAATATCCTAAAGTCTCTCATTAATTGTTTTTCCGATGTTTTGCAGGAACGGACGAAATTTAGTCCTTTTTTGTTTTTGTTTTTTTTTTTTTTTTTGGGGGGGGGGGGGGGGGGGGTATACTATACATATCTTAATATATTCACCAGTGTTCTCCATTGTATTTTGGATTACATTGATAATTTTTTTCAAGAGTGTCTCTTTGCTTAATTAGAACAGCAGCACTGATAAACATTTCAGAATGAACAAAGGAACTACAGACAAATCTCAGATCAATGCATGGTGAAAAATTTATAACAATCGGTGAACAAATGAAGTGAATATATATAATTCTGTAACCCCGAATTTTGTGAAAAGGGGGGTGGACAAGAAAATTATCTTGGATCATAGGTTTATCTTGGACATTAAAGCTGAAAAAACATCATTTTTAAAAATTTTAATTAATAATTTATAATTATTGAACCAAATATATACATTATTTCGACTTATTCCCTAGTTTTTAGGTGTTCTGTGGTGTTCTGCGGTGTTCTGTGGTCTTCTGTGGTAAAAAGACGTTCCCTCTGGACACAACAATTTAGTTCAAGCATTCAGAAAATAGTGACATTACCCTAAGCCATAAAAAAGTGTAACACACCCAGGCAGGCTGCTCCACTGTGTTCATATAGGGATCTTGTTATACTTATAGCTACTCTGTCTATGACATCAACAAGTACTGTCTACTTGGGTGTCTGGTTCCTGAGATGGGCAGCAGGCAAATGCTTTTGTTCATAAGAATTCGAACTCGTGCTCTACACAACATTGATTTACCTAACAGAAGTAGCAACATATGCATGTATACCTTTATTCAGATGTTTTCAACATCTAAAATTTAGACCAATTAACTTGTTTTTTCTTCATCTGGTAACTTTATGTACAAATAATCAGTAAACCAGTATACAAAGACTAAAAACAAAATCAAATACGGAAAATGATTTGCTGTAAAACGCGGACTAGAACCGGAAAGGTTCGTACAAATATAGAATGAAATCATCAAACACGGTAGCGCTGTTACTTGTAAAGCAATAACGGAAATTTTTAACCTGATTCTAGAATCGGGGTTTGCATCATTTTAATCCACAAAAATAGTGACAAATAAGTTATCATTTGAAGTCCATGAAAATCGTCTTGAAAAATGCTTTCAAGATATCGGTGAGTGACAGATATGAAAAATCATGCTAAAGAAACTACATAATCTAGACAAAAGCTCAAAACTGTATCTATATACATGTGTTGTAAGCTTAAAACTGATATTAAGGTGGTATAGAACATCTAAGGGAGTTAACTTTTTAAAAATCACCTGAACGTTTTAATCACAAAAATTAGTAAAGAGAAATCAAGCTTCTCAATTATCAGAATTAGTGTTTGGCAAACTGATATATATACAACGAAATTTATCCGAAAATTTTGTGGTTCAAACTTTTTGAAATTCTTATATTTTTGTCAACAGGCCAAAGTAAATATTTCGTCAAAATTTTATGAAAATTTAACGAGCCAAATCTATTTTAGTCAAAGTGTTGGGTACGCCGTTAAGTGTGAAAATACTTATTGGCCTTAGAAAATTTTAATAGCCGCAAGCTTATGACAAAATTCCGGGTTAGCGATATGACCATAATATAGAAATTCGCTTGAAAGAGGTTAATTGTTACAGAAATATACACAGAGATTAAAGACTTTGTAATGTATGCAAAGTTTTGGACGATGAAGAACATTTCTTTCTTCGTTGTCAATTAAATATAAATTCACAAGATTGTCTTCTATAACTCATATCGATTTACACTATCCCATTTTTAGACAGCTCGATTCTATTTCAATATTAAATTTTTTTTTAATCCAGAAAGACATTTTGTCCAGTGTTGTAGACTAAATAAAGCGATCGGTAGAGATGCGAAAATGGGTATCAAGACACTTCGGTACCCATTGAAAAAGACCACGCTTTTAGTGTAATGCCCTACAAATATATAACACGATTTACTCAGTACCGAAATGTCCATAGTCAGTACCGAAATGTCCAGGTACCGAAGTGTCTCGGATTCCGAAATGGAGGTCCACATTGGTCAATCCAATATCCATAACTTTTCAAATATACATGTAAATTATATTATAAAAACTTAAGTTTGATGATTATGTTTGAAATAAGGAAAATTGCATATACGATACTGAAAGAACATTTTCAGCTGTATTTTCGACCGTGATGATATCGATATCACCACCCTTTATCATACCCTTTAAAATGATATTGGTCACGTGACCAGAGTACAATTCTTCACCACTGTTTAATATATGATAAAGCGTATAAAACATATCAAAATCCATATCACATGCGGTATCACCAATCGATCAATATCATCCCTCGGGCTGATATTGAAACCTCGGGTTGATACTGAATGTGATACGGATTTTGCCATATATTATTCTCTATTTATAGTAGATATCAACATCTGTTAATTAAATACCCGGCTCCCACAAAAGTACTATCATGAACGTTCCTTGAAAAAAACTAAAGACAATCTGTCTTTTTATTAAAGATCGCGCACGGAGCATTTCAAGAGACCCGACTGTTCAAACCATGTCGAACTCTTTATAATAACATATGTTTCATACTGGTTTCTGATAATGGTTATTAAGGATCATCGCTGGTCTAATAGGAAATAAATAGGATTTGAAATAGGTGTTTTAGTTTTTAGAGAACATATGAATAGCAAACAAATAAGCAAGAAAAAAATATAGGTTCGTGTGCTCATTTTAGAGCTATAAGGCCTTGAAAATTTGCAGGAAATGGGTTTTCTCTGGATTTTTCATTGTATTTGCATTGACAACTTCAGTCTCTCAAAGATGTATGAAAAAATAAAAAGGATTTCATAAAATTTTGTCAAATACTATTTTAAGGTATATATGATTGAATTATAAAAGAAAAAGTGGGGGTTCATGGGCAAAAAATTTCATGTTTAAGAAAGGAATAAAACCTGAGGATTCCGAAAATCTGACAAAAAGACCAAAAAATGACCAGCGAGCATCCTTAATCCATACTATGTTAATTTGATGTAACATATATTGGATCACGCCGCCGTATGAAACATATTAAATTAAATATTTAATTGAACTGAACATCTATTCGGTTTGGACACAGGACTGTTTTCTCCTTAGAAAAGATATTACTATAACAGATTAGAGGTCCCACTAATAATATACAACAGAGCATTTTTTTTTTTTTTTTTTTTTTGGTTTCTTGATAGTTGAATGAATTTCAATAGTGAAAAAATGTCACTGGCGCTGCTGCACAATAAAAAAAATGTCCACAACACATAAAGATAGAAAACATGTACATGTATGTTTTTTAGAACCGTTAAAGAAATTATTGAAAAAGAAATGACGTCCTCTAACAAAGAGTTAGATTTGATTGAAAATTTTCGGGATGTATGAGATTAAATATATTGAAAAAAATGATTTCAAAATTGATACATATAGATATGTTTATTCATATCAATATATATTATCCTGCAATCAAGCCATTTCCGGTCTAATAACAAGGGTAGAATAAACATTAAATAGTCGTATTGGGTCAATAACCTAATAAAGTCTATACTGGTACTTGTTTACATGAATAACACGAGGATTGTATTAAAATTACGTCGTGGCGTTTACCGCGTTTTAATGGCAGGTGGATTTCAACTCCAAACGAAATTTTAAGGCATTTTACGCATCTAAAGAGGATTGTAGGATAAAGACAATACAAAGTCATTGTCGGAAAATATATAATTTATTTGGACTTGTGACTCGCTGCAAAAACATGGGAAAATTAAGGTTCGCCCAAATAAATTTTATATTTTCCGACAATGACTATTTATTGTATATTTATGGCTACATAGAGATTGAAATTTGAGTTAAAAGATTAGGTAAAAAGATTTCTCGAATATTAGCAAAGCAGTAATTGTCACTTTTTGACAATACTAGTATAATAGTCCCAGTCTATTCGAAATAACCTCAATGCACATGGTGCACTCTTTCAAATAACCCACTACGCGGGTTATTTAGTGTGCACCACGTGATAGAGGTTATTTCTTCATAGACTGATTTTTTTTTACAGTCAATCCTAAAATATTCATAAAAGATGTCACATGGTGAGCAAGGAAGGGATTTTGGGAACTTGTTCGGTTCCTGACAATATTCAGTTCTAATTTATTTTTTAAATGGTTATAACATAAAATATAATACAACAAGTATTAATTCATAGTTATAACATAAATATGATTTTGTAGTATTTATTATGTACAAGTTTGCCGGTTTGAAAGAGTCAGTTTAGATCTAGACTATGTATTTATTTTTACTTCTGTACATCTGCTGTTCAACAAGACAAGTAGACTCATAGAAGACTAACTGGCCTGAGAAATTAATTCCCCATTTTGGATATTCATTTTTATTTGTTTTATTTTTTCAGTTTGTTTTACGCAAGATATTAAAAATCCATTTAGAAAATAATATAAATATTTTATTAGATAAAGCACATTTATATATGATATATATAATGCGTATTCCAAGTGTATAACATCTGAGACTACTATAAGTAAGTTATAGTAGTCTCAGATAACATATAAAAGATGACAAATGTAAATACAGCACAATACATTTACAAATTATAATAACCATCAACATGTATATATCACAATACTTTATAAATAAAATTTATTTCCGAAAAAAACCATGGACGACACGTCTTCACAAAGTATGGCCGATGTTGTCCTATGGACGACGTGGAAGTATGGCCGTCGCGTCCTGCATCGTTTTAAATCTCTCTATAGAGTCTGATTTTTTACATGTAGCAACAGCAGTTGATGCAGTCAGTATGGCTCCTTAAAGATAAAATCATAAAAGCTATTTAGCAATATTAATAGCAAATGAAGAATATGGAGCCAATTATTTAATCTAGTCCAAGTTTTAGAGTAGGCTTCACATGGTTTGTCTGTCACGTGTTTCAGGCGCGCGCCGGATGAAAACCGGTGAACTGAAGTGACATTTAGAAGGTAAACAAAGACACGTTTCTCTTCTACAAAGACAAAAAATGTCTCTGTTACACACAAACATGTCTATTGTTCATAAATAATGGTGTATTCTTTGATCAACAGATGAAATTTTCATGCAAGTGAAGTTTCTAGCCCACCGTCACAACTGTCACAAAGTGAAAGTCAACACTTGACCACACTCCACAACAGCAGTCCGCTCCAGATAATTAGCAACAGTATATTTTGAATTGAAGATCTCCAGAAATGACAATGCAGCTTTTCAACTGAAGAGATATTGCATCATCTGATCCAAAAATGTAAGTCTTTGTGCCAAAGTTCAGAATGGATCACTTGGTTAAAATGTATTATAATACTAATACTTCATAATCATATACAGTTTCTGGTGGAACACAAATTGTATCAAACACAATTTTTTTAACAACTAAAGAGTCATACCCAAGTCACTTCACAGCTTTAAATGTTTTTTTTATCACATCTAGTCATGCTTTTTTCATTCAGCAAAAGAAAGGTTGGGAGTATCAGTTTGTGACCTGAATTTTTTCATTTTTCAATTTGTGCATTTTATTTCTTTACAGTAACATATGTATATGGTCAATCATGTTTTAGAACTAAAACAAAATTGTGGTTGAATGTTGGAAATTGTGTGAATTTAACTCTGTGACCTAAACCAATCTTTCAGTTTTCTTATTCTCTCAAATTTAATTAAAGACCAAACCAACTATTGTTTATACACACATCTCAGCGCATAAGTATTGTTCAATAAGACGTCTATGGCGTTGATAGAAAATCCGCGAAAGGTCGAAAAATCCGCGAAACGGTGTTTCACATTCGCGTTATTTTTGAAAAGCTAAAATGGCGTCGCGCTTGAAAGTTTTAGGGTTCTTGTTTTCCTTCAATGTAATGGTTTTATAACAAAACGTTCCGGACAGTTCCTAGCATAGATGTTGACAAACTTTTTCCAGCACAGAAACTAGTTATGCAACAAACACATAAAAATTGGTAAAATATTCTTGGCTTTCTTGCAAACACTATAAATTTACTTTTTGTCAAAATAAAATTAACTGAGGCACGAACTCGAACTCTTAGGTTAGTGTTGAAGCATCTACAAATGATAAGCGCAGCAACAAGATCAAAAATATTTTACCATATCATTCCAACCAATAACAAAATTGGTTTGAATGAGGCTTAAACTATGTACATAGCTGGCGACACGGTGACTTGAAGGGAAAGTTCTTTTCTGCTTATTGTGACGTCATTTTTATTGAGAAAACAAAACTAAGCTTGGCGTAGCTGAATATGTCATTTTTCTACGTTAAATCCGTTTTATTTTTCTTATGAAGTCGGTGACCTATCATTTTTTTGGTATTATTCTGACAACAATGAATAACTAAGGCCATTTATTTTTAATTAGTTGGTTTACGGATCCGCCGACCCGATTTTGCCGATTTGAAGAAAAAAAATAAAATTGAAAATTTTGGTTTTTTATTACCGCCGACCCTCTGAAATCAGCCATCCCAAAAATAAAAATAAATTAAAATCCTTTTTGGATCAAAATTTCATAAAAGATTATATTCCAATTCGTCTAAAAATAGATTATCCATCAATAAAATACTTGTAAACATAATCCCAAAAAAAAAAATCTATTTGTAGACGTTAGTTGATGCCAATTTCCGAAACACGTTTTATGAAACGAATTTCTTCATAGAATCCATGCCACTTTTAAGTTCGTTTTGTATGAATATCTTGATTCCGTAAGATATCGAATCCACTCACTTTAAATGTTGTACAACTTGTAGTTGACGAGTCGGTCCCTTAAAAAGGGAACGGTCTACTGAACAACACCTTTCAAGATAGATGTTCTGATATTTGGGTTTCAAAAGGGAGACTTCCTTTTGACACCCCTTGGTTGACGGAATAAGCATAGACATACGCGCAAGGGGTGCCAAAAGGAAGTCTTGCCCATGATTTTCCCTCTTTTTTTTTCTTTTTTTTCCCGACCGACCGACCCTATTTTTTTAAAAAAAAATCCGTAAACCAATTAAATAAAAATAAAAGGCCTAAACACAGTATAAAATTTTAAGAAAAAAATCAATTACAGATTTTTCAAAATTCAATAGAATATGCAGTAAAAATTGGCCCAAATTTGCGCGGGAAAGGCCTTTAGAGCAGAATACGTGGTCATTGCGTTATGGGAAACCGTTTTCTTTGTTACAATAAAAAAATATATATATTCTGGAAGCCAACACAAAAGTCCGTATAAAAATTCGACTTTCATGACGGAAATGGCATCATTCGAAAAATATGACGTAAATTTAGCATCTTGCTGAATGTAAGCATTTTTTGCGTTACTATAGCAACGAAACGAATTCGGTGACCTATCTTTTTTATTCGCTAATATCGTTCAAAAAACTACCAAGAACGAATATGTTGAGTTTCAAGAAAAAATCAATTATTGCCTGTAATAATGAATAAGAATTCATAAAGTTCAAAATTGTAAATTCTCAGTCTATACTTTATGTAGTATAAAATGATAATAGTATTAATACAAAAATCTTGTATTTTTCAGGATTGGTGGAGCCCTTGGTAGTCTTGCTAACTGGTCACGGTTGACAAGTGCTGCCGATGATGATTGGATTGACAGGTTAAATCATATTTGGAGTGTTCTACTGCTGAGCGTTTTTGCCATCATCGTGACATCAGGGCAGTTTGTCGGTGACCCCATTCATTGTTGGACACCAGGTGAATTTTCAATTGCTCGTGTCGCGTACACCAAATCAACCTGCTGGGTTTCTAATACATATTATGTTCCAATGTCTGATGTCATTCCAGAAGAAGAAGAAATGCGTGAAAATAGGGAAATTTCATATTACCAGTGGGTACCCATAATTCTTTTGTTCATGGCATTCTTGTTTAAAGTCCCGAATATTGCTTGGCGTACTATTAATGGGTATTCTGGAATAAACATGGACAAAGTCTGTCGACTGGCAACTGAAACGTTGCTTGCATCACCTGAAGATCGTTCTAAAAAAATCTGTCACATAGCCAAATACATACATCGCTGGTTGGACTCTCAAAGGGATTATCACTACAATTTTTTAGTGCGAATAAGGCGTAGGGTTTCAAATATCTTCTGTTTTTGTTACGGGAAACGAGATGGAACATTTTTGACGGGGTATTATTTGTTCATTAAATTAGTTTACTGTACAAATGTAGTCGCTCAGTTCTTCATACTGAATGAGTTCATGTCGATGGATTATAACGTATTTGGCTTCGAGATTATTGACTATTTGCTGAGAAATGGTGGCGAATGGAAGGAATCACCTCGTTTTCCAAGAGTTACATTATGCGATTTCAAGATACGACAGTTGGCAAATGTTCAAAATTATACCGTCCAGTGTGTTTTACCGATTAACCTGTTTAACGAGAAGATATTTATATTTCTCTGGTTCTGGCTATTTTTAGTTGCAGTTATGACTTTTTTTAATTACTTTGCATGGATTTTTTATTGCGTCTTCAAAGAACCCAAGTCTAAATATATAAAAAAGTATTTGAAAATCACTCATGAACTTCAGACCGGCTATGATAAGAAATTATCTAGAAAATTCGTTGAAGATTATTTGCGTGATGATGGGGTTTTTGTTTTAAGAGTTATTGGAAAGAATTCCTCGGACATTGTGCTGACCGACTTGGTTGTGAATTTATGGAAAATTTTCAAGGATGCCTATGCACCATGTAAGAAAGCCAATTTGTCACCTTGTAGTGGAGACACTTCAGATTTATTTCCCATTAATGGTTGTGTAACAAAGGAAAATTATGTATGAAAGACGGGTAAAATAATGTGCCGTGTTTGTTTCCCTAAGCGGTTTTTGCATTGTTCTTATTTCCTTTTTTAGCATTTACTGTATTTAGAAAACATCAAAATTTCACTTTTTTCATGTTTTGATCATATACAATGTAACAGAGAAAATGTTATATTTTCACTTTAGAAAATGTATAACAAATAGTAAAAATATGTCCATACATATTTTTATGTAAAAAACATTAAAAATTTTTAGGTACTTGTGCATGTTGTACATTCAAATTTTCAGATGGTTCCACACTGTAAAATTTTTAGATGGTAACACACTGTACAATTTTTAGATGGTACCACATTGTACAATTTTCAGATGGTACCACACTGTACAATTTTTAGGTGGTACCACTCTGTACAATTTTCAGATGGTACCACATATGCTGTACAATTTTCAGATGGTACCACACTGTACAGTTTTCAGATGGTACCACACTGTACAATTTTCAGATGGTACCACACACGCTGTACTATTTTCAGATGGTACCACATTGTCTAATTTTCAGATGGTACCACACTGTACAATTTTCAGATGGTACCACACACGCTGTACTATTTTCAGATGGTACCACACTGTCTAATTTTCAGATGGTACCACACTGTAAAATTTTCAGATGGTACCACACTATACAATTTTTAGATGGTACCACTCTGTACAATTTTCAGATGGTACCACACACGCTGTACAATTTTCAGATGGTACCACACTGTACAGTTTTCAGATGGTACCACACTACAATTTTCAGATGGTACCACACTGTACAATTTTCAGATGGGCTCACACTGTACAATTTTCAGATGGTACCACACTGTACAATTTTCAGATGGTACCACACTGTACTATTTTCAGATGGTACCACACTGTCTAATTTTCAGATGGTACCACACTGTACAATTTTCAAATGGTACCACACTGTACAATTTTTAGATGGTACCACACTGTACAATTTATTTTCTTTGTTATATCAGAATTGTCCCTTAGATCAAGGATATAAATTATATCACATTTAAAAGATAAATTTTGGCAGAATATTTTGGCTATTGTTAGTAATCCCAAAAATTGTCACCTTCCAAAAAGTGTACATTATGACAACACATTATTGTGGTACATGTAAGAGTGCAATGTGTATAAATAATGATCTCATATATCTTTAGTATATCATTGATCTCAGGGTTTTGTCAAACATATATTGAAAATTTCTCTAACTGTCATGTATATTATAAATGATTTAAGTTGCTTTGGTTCTATAAATGGATTAGGCCACACCAAATTGATCTTTAGTTCTATGGATTTTGCCGATGTGTTTTTTTGGACAATGTAAATTTTAAGGAAAAATTTCCTTGCCGCTTCATTTTGCAAAAATGATAAAAATTTACCCAAAATTCTTCCTATTTCTAGAAATTCAAAATAAAATTGTTCACCCACTCCAAATATTTTGTAAATATTGGATATAACCCCCATTTTATTGGGCAATATTTTAGTGTAAATTTGATCTTTACTCGAAAAAAAATAGTCCTCAAGAAAAAAAATTAAAATTAAAATTTTGCTCCCTTGCAACTGTTTTTGCCATCCAAAGAACTAAAGATTGGTTTGGTGTGGCCTTAAATATTAGTTTCTTGTGATACATGTGTGATCATTTTAAAATGGAAAGACTTCGAATTTCTTAGTGGCAATATTGAAAATATATGAGAAGCTAATGAAAAGAAAAACACTAGAGGGAGAGTTTGGAGAATTTTATGACAAAATGATTTTATTTTAAGGGGCAAAAATGGTTGAGTCTAACCTCAGTGTTAGGTTATTTGTTCTACTTTTATGGCGATGACATAGTTTGTCCTTTTTAACTAGATGATAAGAAATTTGGAAATGTTGTTAGTTGATGTTACACTGTTTATGTTTCAGCAGTATTTCTTTTTTAGCTCACCTGGCCTAAACTGGCTATAGGCCACATTGGGCCATATGAGCTTATGTCATCACTGCTTCCGTCTCCGTCGTCCATCGTGTGTAAATTTTTCACATTTTCATCTTCTCCTCTGAAACTACTTGGCAGATTTTAATCATACTTGGTAGGAATGATGTATGGAAGTACCTATACAAACAATCCACCATTGGTTCCGGTTGGATGAACAACATGGCCACCAGAGGCCATCTTTCATTTTTATTGGCTAATTTTCAAAAATATTTTCCTGAAACTATATTATGAAATGTTTTGAAACTGCAGGATTGATGACAACAATACCCTTTACAAATGTTCCACTTTTGGTTGAGATTCATTTGATCAATCGACAGTTGCGGCTGTTCAAAGTTTCTTTTAAAACCATATGGGAAAGGACTGTTTTATAATTTTCTTAGGAACTAATGGGCATATTGTAACCAAAATTGGCATGAATCTCATATGGAAGGACAGGTTCATATGATTCACCTTTTTTTTAGGTCAAAAGTCAGATATCAAGGTTACTTTGACAATTTTGCATTTCTTTAACAGCTTTTCAAATGGCCTAATCATGCTGAGCGATTCAGGTTCAGGTGAGCCTCTAGTTGTGTCACCTGCGGAACGCATGGTTCACACATAGGGATCACTATCTGTCGTTTTGCGTCGTCGCACTTTTCTTCTATCTTCAACTACTCGTAAACCGCTCAAAGGAATTTGATGAAACTTTCTCGGATATTTTTCATTTTTAGAAAATTAAAAAAAAATTTTGGTAAAAATTGACATTTTTGCAAAAAAATGGGGGAGGGAGCAAAATTCTATCCTCAACTACTCCATAACCGCACAAAGCAATTTGATGAAACTTTCTCTGTCCATTAACCTTAATGCAAAGGTGTGCATATATTTCATTTTTAGAAAATTTTAATATCTTTTGTAAAAATTGACATCCGCAGGCGACAAATGTCTTCCTTGGAAGACTCACACATTTTTTAAAATATATATCTCTCTCTTAGAAATGTGTATTCATATAAATGTTTGTCATTGTTATGTTCTAAAGTGCCATAAAATTTACTCAGAGTATTACAAGTAACAAGTTGTTTAAGGATGTTTGCTGGTATATGTTTTTGATTTTTTGTCAGATGTTCAGAATCATCTGGTTTTATCCATTTGAATGCCATAAATTATTTTTCCCGCTAACACCCATTTTTCTTTTCATAAATCTTTTGCACGCAGAATAATAAGCCATTTGTAAAAAATCTTATAAAATCATTATTATTTAATGGTTTTTGAGAAATAAAACTTATCAGTGATAAAGCTATGTAAAAAAAGAGAGGCTATTTTTCCCACCAAATTTTCAATGGTTTATATCTCGAAAACAAGCACACAGACCTATAATTTTTTTCGCTCTTTTTTACTTTATTAATCCATTATCAATATTTACCAGTGTTAGGAAAAGCTTGTTATTTTGAAACTGAACAGGGGACATCCTTAATGTAAATTTTCATTCTATCTATCTATCAGTAAAGGTGATTTACCTAACATTATGTGAATTCCAAGCAATTTTGTTTTTATTTTTTACATTATTGTTGTTGTTTTACAGTTTTGTTTTATTTTACAGACTTTGATCTGAAGGAAAGATCTCAGTGAATTTTAAACTTATTTTTGTTATTTGAAATTAAAATTGTGAACTTAATTCATTCTATTATTTTAATTAATTTCAGTCCCCTTTGGAACTATCATAGGGGAGCAATTTGGGGAGGGGGGTAAAAGATAGGAAGAATTTAACATTTAAACGATTCATTCAGTATGATATAAAAACATAATGTTTTGAATATGATTTAAATTAAGAAAGCCCAATGAGATGTGTTCACTAAAAGTCTTATTAATTTTTTTAATGGAAGAAAATTGGGTTTACCGGTACAAAAGAAATGGACAACGTAGTCTGTGCAAATGCTGTCATGAAAATCAAGAAAACATAATTTGTGGACAGCTCACCTGACACACACAAAAATATCAAAGACCGCTGGCTACATATACCGTAAACAACAAAATGGATAACATAAAAGGTCAACAATGAAACAACAATCAATCAATGCCACCCAACAGACAGTGCATGTAAACATGACAGAGTCTTAATAGTCTGACTTGGTACTGACACTGAACAGTGGTGGGGTTAAACCTGTTTTATGGGTACCCAAAACTCCGACCAGCCATGCTTAATGTTTATTACAGTGGTCACTGAAGACAGGTGATCTTGCAAAAGTGCACAAGATTCCAACAATCCTAAGGACATACAATGTTCTTAATCATTTGAATATTCAAGACAATGAAGAAAAATCTGATTTGGTGTCATTTAGATAGAATTTTTACTTATGTTGCTTATCACAGTAGGCCAAAGGGGGGTAACTCCAAGATGTTACTGTCCAAATAAGCTGAGGCAAAAGGCATTCATTACATGTGATTTTCATAGGTAGTAGGTTTCAGAGAATCTTTTTTCAGAAACCGATAAGCAACATTTTTCATTTGTCTCCCTTGACCAAGTTGGAAAAGGGAAATAATTGTAATTGTCTCCCTTTGGTCCTACAGACAATAAGAAAGCTATGTTATTATTTCCCATGGGTAAATTAGATGATGGATATTACTGACTGGTGTTTCTCTTGGGACCAAAATTATTGAACTTTGGGTGGTACCCCTTTTAAGATTTGTTTTGGGTGGGGGACAGACCTCCATATAATTTGGCTGCAGTCACTAAAAATTAAAAAGTACCAAAAATAGCCTCAAAATCTACCCAGATAATTAATTGGAACCAGACTTTTAGTGAATGGCCCTGAAATAGTTCACTGATGTTTACAAGAGGTGTACAGCAGACTTAGTTGTGATATCTGTCCGAGGCATCCTCCTACACATTAAATAAGGTACATCTGTGTTTGCACAAATACAAAGTTCTGAAATAGTGTTCCGCCAAAAGCTCATAAAGGAGGTTTATTCTGATTCTCTATTCAGAATAAGGAAGATATTTTTATAAGAATACACATATAGAGCAGAATTACTTCAAAAGAGAATTAGGGGGCCTCCGTGGCCTGGGTAGTTGGATCGTCTAATTATCACTAGTCTGTCGACACTGAGGTTGTGAGTTCGAATCTCGCCTGTGGCGGGGGTGTGTTTTACTCCGATCTTATTTGACAAGGAATTTCCCATTTTCCTACCGAAGGTCGGTGGTTCTTTCCGGGTACTCCGGCTTCCTCCACCAATTAAAACCGGCCGCCGCGAAATAGCCAAAATGTGCTGAAAACGGCGTAAAACCCCAGCTAAACGATCAAAACAGTTTTAAAAATTCGCTACTCCGTGTAATCTGAATATTATCCATGTTATCAAAATTAACACTAATTATATAGTACCGGTTTTTACTACCAATTTTTTTGTGTTTTCTTCTCCATTTATGTGATAACTTTCATTCTTTCTTCCAGTTTATGGTCAAGAATGCATCAAGAGTGAACATTAAGCATAAAATAACCGTTATAATTTATAATACAAGAGGTTTTCATCCCCACCATTTTCTCCTTTGTTGGTGATAATATTCAAATGCAGATCTTACAGGACAGAACTTTCGGTGTCGTTGCTAACCTTATTTTGATGTGGACCGACGAGCAAAGGTCAAATTACTCCAACAAAATAGCTATTTGGTTATACAGCTCTGGGATGGCGTGTGGATTTGATGTAATATTGTTATTGATTCATAGTGAGTAAAAGTGAATTAAAAAATGTCTTCATTACTGAAGTATCACTTATTTTGACTCGGGTACTGCATTGAAATGTCTCGAGACAATGAACCTTTTCTGGATCGGCCACTGAACTCTATAATTTTGTATTATATTAAAACAGCTTTATCTTCCAGTGTTTGGTTTATACTGGTACCATTTCTTTCTAGCGGTCACCCATTTATTATTAATGCAAACAATCCCTATATATATTAAGAACATGATATACACGTACGTTTTTATACACTAGAGTGGTCGATTAGACAAGAGGAAGAAACCAGTTCAATCCCACCTCTCGGTTGATTTATAAATAGGTTATAATTGCTGTTGTTTTCTCCCATGGAGCTGCATGTTTGAGTGGTCATCCCCTCATTGAAATGTTACTGTTTCATGATCTTTACTGATATTTAATCTTTTAACTTTAAAAAACTAAGAAGGCGGGACTAAATCAAAACAATCAAGAAACGAAACAAGTTTCTCGTCTCTCTTACTTCAAATGAATAGCTCGAATTTTTTTATTTACCAATAATTGTCTGTCTTATTTTTCAATTTAAAAAAAAAGACCTTGGTATACACCAACTTGATCGAATATTTGTTTCCTAGTCAAAAGGATGTGAAAAGAAGTGCCTATAAGTTTGATTGGAATTTATAGGAAACATTCTGAGGCCTTTACAGAGCATATAAAACACTAGTCAGATGCATATTGTTCACGCCCCCCACCCCCTCTCTCCCTCTTGTGACATTTTACATCCCAAACCAGCATTTTGTATTTTGACCGCTCCTGTATACCTTCATATTTCTAGTATAGAAAAGGTTTATTCAAAATTTGTGGTAAAACGTTATAGTTGGGATTGTGACACCCGTGATGGGGTATATAAAACTGTATAGTGTTTGTGTTGCTAGGGCGGGGTGCTTTCGAGCATACCCCTGTTAAACTGAGACCATTCTACAACTCTCGTTGCAATCCATTGAATAAGCTAGTCGTGTCAGTCTTATGGGGTCGTGTCTCATTGATGCATGCTTACTTCATTCCTTACATATTCATATCCGTGCAAATAAACGTATCAAAGTATTTTAGATCATTTGTAATTTTCACAAACTTTGACGATTAATTAAGTTAATTGACCCCTGAATTTTAAAGAAAAAAACGAGAGACTAATTGAAAAGTACACGAAAATTAACAAATTAGTAATTTTTTACCATGTTTGAACAAGGAAAACTTGTTAGACGTTACGCGCAATATTCAAGCCTTTGAAGACATACAACGTGTTCTGCTATAAAACGAGAATTTTAAGAAAATATAGAAATTTATGACAATATATATATTTTCTTGTAGATCTTAAATAGAAAGGCAACTGAATTTTACTTGTTTCAATTTTAATAAACTGTTATTACTAAATATTAGGCGCATTTAAAGATCGAGGTACGGAAACAATTTTGCTGTCCCAGGTAACATTTATCAAATATATTTCAGCTTTATGTCGGTCTTGTATTTTTATTTTTTTGGCACATACCCCCAATTTTTTGCCACACTGCTGCCACAGTGGTACCATTTTCTGACGTAACTTGTTGTGACGTTATGATGACGTCATAAACAGATACGCCCATTTAAGTTCACAAAGATTTCCTGTCCCATGCAACTTTTTGCGATTCAGTCATTCTAAATCTTGTGTGAAGAAAGACAAATTTCTGGCCGCCGGTTAAAAATCGCTTCATCTATCAAATGTTATTTTCAAGCAGATTAAAACTTCCAATGAACATATTTTTTCAGCCAATCATTATATATATATATAAAACATCATAACACTTTCATTTTGTGTGAATCAAATGTCACACTTGTGATTTTTTTTAAAACACTGCGACAAATACCTTTTTATATTCTTTCCTGGGTTAACTTTGGTTTGTTTAAACACATTTTAAATCCAGTTATGAAATGTTATTTTCGTCTTCTTTATTTAAAAACTAAACTTATGAACATAACATGAACAGCAAGAAAATTATATGCCTCTCAAAACATATCACAGACGCGATTTTCTTAAAATAACGGCCAAATCGGACGTCGTACAAGTTTCTTAAAATCCTTTTGTTTTAATACACCGTAAGAAATAAAAGACCAAATATAAAAAAAACAGACAATGATACTTGTTATTAGTTTTTTTTTCGAATACATGTGGTACTGGGACTGTATTTTTCATTAATTTGTAGAAACCGTGTCACATCTAGTGTTATTTTTGAAGTTCATTCTATTCGATGAATGAATGCTATGCTTCATTTAAACCATTTTGTACATTGAATCACATAAATTAACTTTTTTTCTAAATCTGTAAAAATGAAGTGTTTTTATCCAGTTTAGTGTTTATATATTATTTATCTTAATCTGAAATTAATCTTTTTAAACCATGTTAAAGGCTGTGTGATCGTAAGTGTAATTATACTGTTTTGTAAAATGATTAAAGTTATGCTGGTAGAAATGTTTGTTACTTTATTTACAAATTTCAAAAAAGGAGGGAGAGTGTGAGATTTAAAAAAAAAAATTCTGTTTTGGGGTTTTTTTTTTGTTTTTTGTTTTTTGTTTTTGTTTTTTGTTTTTTTTTTTTAATTTTTGATGGATATTGTTCATGTACTTAATTTAGAAAAAAATAAAAGGAGACAAAACTTCATGAAATGGTTTCAAGTTATTCGTGATCGTCGAAAATGAGAAACCAAGTTATTTCCATTGAGATATACTAAATTTTATAAGAGTTTGGTATTTCAATTAAAGCAGAACATATTTAACTTTCATCATTGAAAAACGTCGCTTGTGACGGACGACGTAACGTTACCCTAATGTGTACGAACATCGCGCGTAACGTCTTATAACATGTGGAGTTGGAATATATTTCAGAAACTGATTTAATCATTTAGAAATCTTGTGATGGTCTAAATTAAACTACTTGAATTTTATACTATTAATGCATTAATAAACCTGTAATTACTTTTTTATATTTTTTTCAATATATTGTTTAGTTGGTGTTTTACGCCGTTTTCAGCACAGTTGGCTATTTCGCGGCTTTTATTGGTGGAGGAAGCCGGAGTACCCGGAGAAAACCACCGATCTTCGGTTGGAAAATTGGCAATCCTTGTCAATTAAGATTGGAGTCGAACACAACCCGCCACGGGTGAGATTCAAACTGGCAACCACAGCGTTGACAGGCTAGTGATCATTAGTAGTTATGACGAACTACCTAGACCACTCGTTCACCGAGGCCCCATTTTTTTTTCAATATAATAATAATAATAATAATAATAATAATAATAATAATAATAATAATAATATAAATAATATAATAATAATAATAATTATAATAATAATAATAATAATAATAATAATAATAATAATAATAATAATATATTGCCATAAAATATATAAAACTAATGTCTGTGACGAGCATGATACAAACACACAGTACAATCAGTGCAAGTTTTCATATATATACAAAAAGTTATAATCATAAAAGTACATGATTAGATTAAGAGCCTTCCGTTCTAATGACCGTTTTAAGAAGAAGCCAATAATTCTTACATGTCTGGTTGAAGATAGATTTAAAATATATGAAATTTTGTCATCCTGGTCAAGACTTTTAAAATTAAAATTATTATCTAAATAGGCAAAGAGATTATTCCTTAAATTTTGATTTATTTTGCAACTTAACAAAAAATGATTCTCGTCTTAAATAGTTTTGCATACTTTACATATTCTTTCTTCTCGTGGTATTTTTTTTATATATATATCTATCTTTCTCAATTTCAAGGGTATGATCACTAATAAGAATTTGTGTAAAAAGTCTTCTAATTGAAAAAAAAATCATTAAAAGATAAATAGCTTTCCATATTCTTGGACAGTTTTATTTTCTTGTATAAATACAGTTTATTATTCTCATTAAACCTATCAATTTTGTCGGTATAAAGACTTTCATATCTATCTTTGATTTCGTCTTTTACATTTGATAATTTATCTTTCAAAGTTAAGCCAGCTAGAACACCATTTATATATATGTATACCAAAAATAAGTACCATTTTTTTCGAGTTTAAATTATTGGACAAGGTTAATTCCGGAAACATCGATCATAATCGGTCCGGAAATGTTTATGAATTAGAATCGGACAAAGTCCAAAAGTTTTGTTGGAGCTGTACATGGTGTAGCCTGTCTAATTTTTGTCTGTCTGTCGTTCTATTAGACACTGACAGGCTGTTTGTTAGACAAATATCTAAAGTAACATGGCTAGTGATGACGTTTTAAGAGAAGGTATAACTTTTACATCATTTAATGATGTAATTTAATTATTAATAGTATTTGACTTATCCATTATCCAAGACGTTACACCACTCACTGCTAGTAGCCCAGCCACAACATGCAGTGGCCAAGTGGTAAAAAAAACAGTTTGTGGAATGAATTTTTGGCATTTGAACGTCTAAATGTTAGAATTTATAGACAATATTTTGTTGTCCTTGTTGAGTTGTCCAAGAAAACAAAAAAAAATCAACTGTTTAGATGTTTATTTATTAATTGAATTTATTTATACCGATAAGGCCGGGTTAAGCAAAATAACAATTTTAACAAACAAATGGACATACAAAGACACACATTACAGAGCACAAATATAAATTTATAACGTAATGAGCCGTGAACAACATGGACCTCATCGCTCCAATGCTAATGACTGTTCTGAAAAGTACCAATATTAGGCAAAAGCTGTTTTTCAGGGTTGAGTAATATTATTATTCTCTCTCTAATGGAGGCAGAAACAAATGTTGTTTTTACACCTCAAATTTGATTTTGAATGGGGAATTTCAGATAGAAAAATTAATGCACTTGGAAATTAATTGAATTGATTTACTCAGACCTATCTAAACATTTGTAAAATCATTATTTAAGATATTTTTAATGCAATCTGTGCATATTTCATACAATAGTAAGTAAATAAGTAAGTAATGTGTTTATTTAAAGAGGGTAACATAGTTAATATTATGTTCAATATGGGATGTAATACATAATTTGATAAAATCTCATGGCAAAATGTTTTTGTTTTGTTTAGTTCGGGTTTTACGCCGTTTTCAGCACATTTGGCTATTTTGCGGCAGCCAGTTTTTATTGGTGGAGGAAGCCGGAGTACCCGGAGAGAACCACGGACCTTCGGTAGGAAAATTGGCAATCCTTGTCAATTAAGATCGGAGTCGAACACATCCTGCCACAAGTGAGATTCGAACTCACAACCTCATTAGTAGTCATGACGAACTACCTAGACCACTCGGCCACCGAGGCCCTTTTTCGCTTGAAGACATGATTAATTTATATTGAACAAAATCAATTAAGTTCAATTGTTTTAGTTACGACTTAGCTAATTACATCTGTTAGTCGTGTGATTAGACAATACGACTTTTTCGAGATAGATCTCTCTTTGCGACGGAGTTGAAGAATGACGTATCACGTGACGTTTGTTAGGCATAGAAACAATAACAATATAGCAGCCCTGAACTAAGTCGGAAATCAAGTATTCACATTGATTAAGGTACTCAAATTTTGAAAATCCATTTCACAGACTTAGGTTAACAGACAGTGGGTGGTTTAAAGTTACTAGTAAAAATAAACTCCTAATGTTTTACTAGACTGTCAGATCACTATGGTTACCAGTTTGAATCCAGATCGCGACAAGGTGTGTTTGACTCTGATTTGATTAACAAGAACTTCATGTTCTTCTGTTTTAGGTTGCAGATTCTGTCTGCATACTCCGGCTTCGTCTACCGATATGAGCTGGAGTAAAACGTCAATACCAAACAAAACTAAATGCTTTTTGTGATTTAAAAAAACATTGGTGTATATGGGTTTATAGTATTCAAACTGTGCAGTGAATGTCTTTTAGGTGTAAGAATAAATTTAGCAGCATGGTCTAAGAAATTAGATTGTGGTGGAGACTTAGAGAAACAAAATCACTTCAAGAAACAATTTATCAAGAGATTACGGAATTCGCCTGTTGCCATAGAAACAGACAAGGCCAACGAACAGCACTATGAAGTTCCTACAGAATTTTTCAAAACGGTAATTTAAGACCAAAAAAATGTCGTGTTTTCAGTAACATGGTAACATGACCATAAATTTAGGTCATTAGGCCAGAATAAATAAATTGTGTGTTTCTAGTTTCCCGAACCTACCTCTGTTTCCGACGCCGAACCTAAACATTATATTGACGAAAAAATTAGGATTTTTCGGTCTTTCCAGATCCAATTATTTGTTAAGAATACTAGTGATCTTCAAAGCGTTTGATAATTAAGTAATATGCATAGGTAAAGAGTATCAAGAAGCAAGATTTTAAATAAACAAGCATGGCTTGTTGACGACTGCAGCGTATTAGCTGTCAAATATGGGAATTGTGATCACATATATACGCAAAAAATAGAATACAAAATAAACTGTTTTATCTACCTACCCAACTTAATTTATTGGGGGGAGGGGGGTGAAATAGGAAACACACAATTTGTTTATTTTTGCCTTAGGTATTTCTTTTTATTTATTTTTTTTTCAAAATTTAACCGTGCTTGTTTGAAAACAGCCAATAAATATAAAAATGACCTGCATGTTGCATTTTTCTCAGTTTGGACAAAAAAATTGAGTATTTTTGTGCATCAGCCTTACATGTATAGTGTTAGAAGTATTTACACAAAAATTAGATATAATACTCAATTACAACAGAAAAAATGTTTATACTTGCAATACACAAATATTATATATATAAATACTGAAATATAACAGAAAAAATGTTCATACCTTCAAAATCGATTAAATTCAGGTCACAAAATGCTTAAATACTAATTCTTCAATTGCTTAAGCACTTAAGATGAGAAAGTCTATTCATAGAAGGTAAGCTTCACTTAGAAAACATCCAAAAGGCATAATCACAGGAAAAGGATAATTACATCTTGTGTATTTTAGGTACTGGGCAAAAGATTGAAGTACAGTTGTTGTTATTGGACCGAAGTCACTAAAACTTTGGAGGAAGGTAGTATACATACACAAACAATAAGATGGAAGATTAGGGCAGTTAATCTTGCTGTGTAGATTTTTAACCACCCCCACCAAGAGGGGGGGTGGGGGAGGAGATTACCTTTTAATTTATAAAAAGAGGAATTTTACAAGGACACATATTTTCATATCTGATTAAGTAACAGTACCAAAAAACACTGGACGTCTAAATTTAACAGGAATAAAAAATTAATTTGATGTGGCCTAACTGTTAAATATGAGAAGCAAAGAGGGCGTACAAGATATTTATATTTTCATTTTCAATCTCTTTTGAGAAAGAGTGATTTTCAGCTATAAACCAAAAAAAAAAAAATTGATTTGTTTTAGGGGTGTTCGAATATTAATGAATATACAAATTTTTTTTTATCTGGATTAATTTACTGAAAAATGAATAAAAAATAATGTTTTCAATAAAAAGATTAATAGGTTCTTACACAAGTTCAAAGTGAAGACTGGAATTTTAAAAACAAATACCTATTTCTTCTGTAAATACTAGATTTTTAGGGTTAGGTTACTAAGCAACCAAAACCCTTATGACGTCGGTCGTTTGGTTAGACAATGAAGGAAACTTTGGAAATCTGGTGTTTTGTGGAAAAAGTTGGACCAGAAGTTTTTGAAACTATGTTTTTATGAGTAAATATGCAAGCTTATCTAGGATTGAAGCTTAAGCAAGGCTAGTTAAGCAGCTTTTTATCTCGATTTTGAGATGACACATGCACAAAGAAACCTCCATATTTTTCGAATTACGACTATGTTTATATTGGAATATCATATAAGAAAATAAACATTCCGCGGTAAAATAGTCCTAATATTTGTTGTTGCTGGTGCAGTTGTTTTTTAATAGAAATGTAACTGAAACACACCGAGAAGTGTAATTGTCCAGTTATTTAATAAAAGATGTGTGTTTTATTGACGATTTCCTTTTTGTTTTGAAAGCCGTGTAAAGTATTCGCACCTTTTAAAGTGTACAATGCTATCGGCGTAAGGATTTTGAATGTTTACATTTGCACGGATATTTTGGGAAGGATTACAATCAGGTTTATTTTCAAAAGATTTCAAAGGTAAGTTCCATTTTTGTTGTGAACGTGATTGTTAACTTATACAGAACATATTTTGCACATTATTTGCTTATTCTTCTTGTAATTCTGATGGTATTTTGTGTATTTGATTAACCTTTTGACCTGATCATCGTGACTTCATTTTGTCAAACCTGTTGGTCAGTGATAGAATTGCATACAGGTTATTTGAAATGCCGACAACTTGCACATTAAGATTGAAAAACACTGTGTTTATCATTAATTTAGAAAACGGTATTATCGAAGGTATAATGGGTTTATTTTAATTGAAAGCTTGAATGTTTACGTTCTTTTTGTGTATTTGATTAACCTTTTGACCTGATCATCGTGACTTCATTTTGTCAAACCTGTTGGTCAGTGATAGAATTGCATACAGGTTATTTGAAATTCCGACAACTTGCACATTAAGATTGAAAAACACTGTGTTTATCATTAATTTAGAAAACTGTATTATCGAAGGTATAATGGGTTTATTTTAATTGAAAGCTTGAATGTTTACGTTCTGATCTACCTACGCAATGTAGTGTAAATAGAAATGACCCCCTTCTGGATACAATGTACCAATTCATAAAATACTGGGCGCAGACATCTTGTGAAGGGAACATTTAGCGCTGAAATGAAAGTGAGACTCGCTGCCCATTGGTCAATATTAAATTAAATAATAAATAATTTTTAACGGCAGAGGTTCTTCCTTCCAAACATATGAGATAAAACAATTTCAAACTAGCTTTTAAGAATGTGGGTAATTTCAATGATTTAAGTGGGTACCCCCCGATTTTTAGCAAAAATTTATCCCCCCTTTTTGAGCCTCATTTTTCGGCATGAAAAGCCATGGGAACGTACTATTTTAGTTGCATTAAATTAATCGGATACATTTCCACTTAATTGAGGTGCTGTTATTTTTCAAAAAATTAATTTTTATTTTTATGAAATTTTCTTTCATATCTTGGTACCCCCATATGGAGATTAACATAGAAACCGAATTGGTTCTTTGCATTCTTCTACAATTGTCCAAACTTTGTCTTTTTATATAACCTTAATAACTTGAAGACCTTTGATTTCTGTTTATTTTAATTCATCAAATCATTATTATGCGTTTGACTTTTTAAAAAAATTCAATTTAGAGTGATAATTCAAGAAGCGTTAGCCGACTCGTGCTTTCTTTGATTGATTAGTGCATATTTATGTACAGACGTGTGCAGTAAAGTTGAGTAGTAGAACCTTCAGCTCAGATACACTGTGTTGCGAAAATATACGTTTTAAAAAATCACTGTATATTTTGAAACCAAAGAAATACATATGCTGTCAATTTAAAAAAAAATCAGTCACCTACCCACAGGAACATTATTATATAATAGACACTTTTTCCGCAGAGCTCGTTAACTTTCATAATTGATATATTTCCTTGTAAATAATACTGTTAATAAAAAGAATTCAATACCAAAACCTATTTTGCAATACATTGTACAAACAAAAAGCATTGAAATAATCATCAGCAATGTTTGTACAAATAAAAGTCAAATGCTAGCAACCTAACCCTACCAGTGCTATGCACTTTGATTAAGTTTCTTGACCTAGGTAAATTCAATGAGCACAGTCGACGAAATTAAATAACCTTACACCTGATTGGTGAAAAGGTATGTGCATTTGTGAACGGCGCGATTCGGTTGGTCTAAAAGCAGTTGTGATGAGGTCGTGTGAACCAATCTTCAATTTGTCATCTCACGCTGAAAATGGCCATTTACCGAAGAATTATTTCCCTTTATTTGTATTTTTATTTTGTAGCCGAAGTGGAGTCACTGAAGATGTATTGTGAATATGCAAAGATATCAGATGGGTTGTCTGTGCTGGTGAGAATTGTAGATTTTTTTTATTTTTCTGATTCAGTTTTTTAATTTTTGTTTTAATTTTCAACATTTTAGGCCTTGACCACAACCGATGAGTCATAAATCGATGAAATTTGCACATCTTGTGCATCAAAATTGGTATCATTGAATATAAATGAGATAGATAAATTATTTAGAGTATTTATTTTGCTGCTTGGACATCTAACACATATTTTTTAGTCGAAATTTTTATAGCATAAGATTACATAGGGACTTTTCTTACTTTTAATTTTGCATCTTAAAAAATTTGGAAAAAAATTTAGGATAGGTATTTAAGATAATGGTTGTTCAAGTTGCCAGAAACAAAGGGTTAATAGACTAATAGGCGCAGAGGCAAGATATAGATATTACTTTCTGGCGGTGTAATTTTTTTAAAACTTTAATATTTTTGCACATGTTATACCTACAATTAAGATTTATGGTCCACAAGGTAGCTTATCGTTAAAGGTTTGCCGCAGTATACTTGTCTTGTGACCCTCATTTTCATTGTTCACTGATTTCATAAACATGAATTTAAAATCTATGTCAAAGTTTCGTGGTTAAATCCATTTCTCAGCAACTGTAATACCTAGGCCAACCATATGTGGTCTATAGATAGTTCTTAGTGGGTACATGCCAGTCTAACACCTGGCTTGGGACCTTGACCTCAATTTCATGCTAAAGAGACTTTTAGTGGTTAAGTCCATTTCTCAGAAACTGTAATACCTAGACCCACCGTATTTGGTCAAAGATAGTTCTTGGTGGTTACATGTCAGTCTGATACATGCCTTTTGACCTTGACCTCAATTTCATGCTTGAGTGAAATGCGTCACATTTTCCTGGTTAAGTCTATTACTCAGAATCTAGAATACCTAAACCCACTATATTTGGTCAATAGATGGTTCTTGGTGGGGACATTTCAGTTTGACACCTGACTTGGGATCTTGACCTCAATTTCATCTTTGAGTGACTTTGTCATTTTTAGCTCACCTGGCAAAAGGCCATGTGAGCTATTGCGATCACTTGGCGTCCGTCGTCGTCGTCGTCCGTCGTCATCGTTGTTAACAATTATAAAAAACTCTTCTCCTCTGAAACTACTTGACTAATTAGAACCAAACTAGGTATGAATGTTCCTTGGGGTACCCTGCATAGAACTGGTGTGGGGATTTTTGATTCGTCGAAAAACATGGCCGCTGTTACTAAAAATAGAACATAGGGGTCAAACAAAAGATTTCGCAAATATCTCAAAAATCATAAGGTTACGGCAAATTCTGGCAGGTTGAAAGTATTCAGCATGAGGAGAGCTACCTGTGTGCTGATTTTCGTGAAAATCTGTCAACTGATGTTAGATTTATTGCCCTTTTTTGAGATTTTTGGCTTTTTTTATGTTATTATTTCAAAAATATTCTTCTCTGAAACTACTATTCAAAATTACTATTCAAAATCAAATGAAACTTAGGGTATCCTGCAAAAAGTTAATGCTTGGATTTTTGATTGGTCGAAAAACATGTCCGCCCTTACTAAAAATAGAACATAGGAGTAAAAATGCTGTTTTTTGCTATTTTTTCCTGAATTATAGAAAGAAAATGAAGATGAAAGCTACTTTCAAGGTAAACATGGTATCCCGAGTTCAATGGTGATGATGAAAGTTTGTTTTGGACGGCCATTTTTAAAGTAAAAATGGTATCCTTAGTGAATGGTGATAATGAGATTTTTTGTATGGAGCATCTATGGAAGGTCCTTTAGGAAATTTGAATAAATCTTCCCAGTCCGTGAAACAAAATGGCCGTCATGAGCATTTACATGTTCTGATTAGTCGAAATTTAAAAGTTCTTCTGCCCTGAAACTGTAAAGCCAAATGAACTGATTTTTGGTATGGATGGTCTATGGAAGGTCCTTTACAAAGTTTGCATAAATCAGCCTGGTCCGTGAAACAAAATGGCTGCCATGAGCATTTACATGTTCTGATTGGTCAAAATTTTAAACTTCTCCTCTGAAACCTTAAAGCCAAATGAACTAATTTTTGGTATGGAGCATCTATGGAAGGTTCTTTAGGAAGTTTGCATAAATCTTCCTGGTCCGTAAAACAAAATGGCCGTCATGAGCATTTACATGTTCTGATTGGTCGAAATTTAAAAGTTCTTCTCCTTTGAAACCATAAAGCCAAATGAACTGATTTTTGGTATGGAGCATCTATGGAAGGTCCTTTACAAACTTTGCATAAATCTTTCTAGTCTGTGAAACAAAATTGCCACCAGAAACCTTTATATGTTATGATCGGTCAAAATTTAAAACTTCTCCTCTGAAACCATTTGGCCAATGAACTTATAATACTTGGTATGAAGCATTTATAGAAGATCATTTACAAAGTTTCCAGAAATCAATCTAGTCTGTCAAATCAAAAGTTTGTGACTGCCAGGTGAGCGATACAGGCTCAGCCTACTGAGCCTCTTGTTTTATTGTTAAGTCCATTTCTCGGCAACTTTAACACACAAACCCACCATATTTGGTCAATAGATAGTTCTTAGTGGATACATGTCAGTATGAATCCTGCCTTTTGACCTTGACCTCAATTTATTTTAACACATTTTCCTTTAACTTGCAAAATGTCAGGTATCAGATAATCATTATTCTGTGTCCGTATGCATACTCAGGCAAGACATGTAGTGTGTCCACTCTTGTTATTTCTTTGAACTAAACAAATCTAACCGTTCTTTTTTTCACAGGATTTAGGCTGTGGCTGGGGATCTCTAGGTCTATACATATTAGAGACATATCCCCACTGTAATGTTACATGTGTTTCCAACTCTAACACACAGCGACGACACATTGAGTCTGAGGCCATGAAAATGGGCGTGGCTGACAGATTAGACTGCATAACTGCAGATGCGAACTTTTTCTCGACCAACAAAAGATTTGATAGGATTATGTCTATAGAGATGTTTGAGGTAAAGTTTAGAGTTTACATTATTCTGTGGTCATCATTTCAGATTTTCCGGTGTTTCAGCTGGGTTTTCTTTTTCAAAGTGTCATAATTTGGATCTTTGAGCTGTACATATCAGTAATCTGGATTGGATATTCAACTGACAATTTTTGTAAAGTACAGGGATGCTCCACACATTTGAAAATGGGTCCCCTTATCACCAATTTTGGGAATTTTTTCAGCAGAATTTTGCCCATATGTTTTTGCTGCACCCAAACAACTTCAGTATGAGTTCCACTTAAGATCTGTCCCAACAGTTTCAAATCATCGAAATCATCATTACGAATGCATATGCTTATTTAGTGTAAACCCCATCAGTTGCTAATACAAGAACGAACAGAATGATTACAGTCTTATAATTACAATTGCAAGAATCGATTACATACTCATTTCCAGATTTTAACATCCACGAAAACATTGTTTTGTCTCTGTGGGAACGTAAATTTATATTAAATTGTTGGGGCAATTGACAATTTTCAGGGTTGCTTAGCAGCGCTAATCATTATAATACTAAATACCAAATACCATATCATTGGTTGTTTAAAACAATTTAGAAAACAGAGAAATAAAACAAATGTGAAATAAAGTCACAAGCTACATCTTATATACCGGTAATTCTCATTTTCTTTTTTAAACCTTAACGATTTTGTGCACAATATTGTACATTATAGCGAGCGCTATAGGAACATATGCATTTTCTACGTATGGGTCATTTAGAGAAGTCTTTGTTTAATGGGGGCAGCCATATTGTGCTACATACTAAGGCTAGAAAAAATTTCTTTCACCGGAAACGGGTAAGTAAAGTAAGGGAAATAACTTCAAATTATAATTTTAGAGTCAGAAAATGAGTTTCTGGAAAAGGCTAATATTGCCGTGTTCGCATCATTGGCCACGTCAGCAGCATATTACAATAATTACGGTAATTAGCAACATTTAAACATTCGCAACTACAAACAAAGATAAAAAAATTAAAACATTCTGAGACATATTTATTTCTATTTTTCAGCATATGAAGAATTATGATATATTAATGCAGAGAGTATCATCATGGTTAAAACCCTCAGGGTACCTCTTTATTCAAGTGTTGTGTCATAGGTTACATTCGTATGCGTTTGACACAAGACCAGGATCGGATACGGAGTGGATGGCGAAAAACTTTTTCACCGGTGGAACCATGCCCTCTGCTGATTTATTTTTATATTTTCAAGTAAGAGAGTTTGTTAGATTAGCAGTAGATGTAGTTTCTATTTAATTTCACAAATGTATCGGGTGAATAATTAAGATATAATACATAAATGGTGCTGTCAAAAAAGCTGGTAGCAATGGAGGAGAATATGAAAACTGATTTTTTTAAGCAGTCAAAATTTAACTTTTTTGGTTGTATGTTAACAGTAGCAAAATTCAAGGGCAATTAAAGCATATAGAAATAATGATAAATGAATAAACTACATTTTTTCATAAAAATACTTGTATCATAACAATAATTATGCCCCCCCCCAAACAAACAAAGTTTGAGGGTACTTAGGAATCACCTTGTATGTCTACCAGTCTGTAAAGTGAACACTAAACTATCAATTGGAATTCAGTGAAATTTCATACAAAGATAATACACTATATTAATTTGAAGCAAAATAATTGCTGTCTGAAATTTTTAAGGGGAGATAACTTTACTTGAACACGAAGATTATAGAGCAAGGGTATCATTTTGTGAGCTAATTTACAGTACTTCTAGATAAGGGTTCTTGCTAGTTATTACATTGTATCTGTTAGAGTTTTCCCCAGAAATATGTGAAGGCATGGTATCTTTTCCCTAGTGAGGGCAATTTAGCTTGACAATGTTAAATATGAGGGCATCCTATTTTACTGCATGGGGAAAATTTCTTAATTGATTCAACAATAAATCACTATGTTAGCCCTGCAATCAAACACTTCAGAATAATTAACACCTTTTATTCCTAAATTAGGTTAAAAAAAAATGCTATAAATCTGTTTAAAGACAATAAAACAACTTAATTTGATAGAAATGGGGTCCCTGATCTTCTGAATGGCATTTTAGAGGGCAATTAAAGTATTCTCAAGGCACTTTCTAAAAAGGCTTCAGAAGGCAGCATGGTGCTCAAAGATGTAGGCATGGTGCAGCACCATGCTAAAATTACCTAGGGAAACCCCTATGGATCTGCGGATGGACAGCTAGATAACCCAGTCGTATCCTCTGCCTTTAAAAGAATATTTTTTAATTTTTTTAATTATAGAAAGATGTCCATATCATTGACCAATGGATTTGGAATGGAAAGAATTACAGCAAAACACTAGAGGCATGGCTTGAAAAGACTGACCTTAATATTGACAAGGTCAAATCTATATTTAGCAGTAACTATGGCAATGAAGCTGAGAAACAATTATTTAACTGGAGACTGTTTTTTATATTTTGTTCAGAAGTTTTTGGATATAAAAATGGCAATGAATGGCATGTGACATTATATTTGTTTAAGAAACAATTTCCTAGTTCCTTATGAATATGACATTTTACAAAACAGGAACTGTGATATATCTTTTCATTGTTTATATGATTTGAATATTTTTAGCTCTGTTGATAATCTTGAGTTGAAAATGTGTTACCTGTTAATTTATTACATGGATTTTAAGATAGGTAGGTTTTTAGCTCACCTGGACCAAAAGTCCATGTGACTGCCATCATTTTGTATAAGTTGATGTAAACTTTCCTTTATAGATCAGTTACTCTGAACACACTGGGCCAATTGTGACCAGACTTTGGTGGAATGGTAATTGGATGGCCCCCTTTTGCATTCCTGACTTTCAAAGAACATGGCTGCTGTTACTACAAATAGGAATGGGGCGGGGGGTGAATTTTAAAAATCTTCTGTGGAACTACATGGCCAGATTAAACTAAACTTGGCAGAAATGGTCCTTAGGTGGTCCTCTTTCAGAATTGTGTCCAATGACCCAGAATGACAGCCAGATGACAGCCACAATCAAACTTGGTTTAATTTCATTTCATTTCAAAATCTTGTCTGAAAGCACTTGGCTTCTTGTGTGAATCTACTAGGTAAATGGAACCAGACTGGCAACAACGGTTCTTAGATGGTTCTCTTTCAGAAGTGTGTTGGATGACCTGAACTGTCAACCAAAATGGCCATTGCAGCCGAACTTAGTTTCATTTCATTTCATTTGAAAATCTTGTATTAAAGCAGTTGGCTTCTTGTTTGATACTACTGAGCCAATTGTAACCTGACTTGGCAGCACTGGTACTTAGATGATCCTCTCTCAGAAATATGTCCAATAAACTGGAATGTCGTTTCACAGCCAAACTTAGTTATACCCCCCCGCAAACAAAGTTTGGGGGGAGTATATAGGAATCACCTTGACGGTCCGTCTGTCTGTCTATATATCTTGTAAGCGCAACTCCTCCTAGACCGCTCAATGGATTTCAACGAAACTTTACAGAGAGGAAGTACATCATCCAAAGATGTGCATGAAGAAAAATCTTTGCTTTCCAATATCACACAAGGGAGATAATTGGACTTCAAAGCGGGGGGTATCCTTTGTGAGCTTTGCTCACAGTACATCTAGTTTAACATAGGTCCTTTACCAGTTGCAACCAGGTTGGCACCAATGGTCTTTAGGTGGTTCCCTTTGAGAAGTTTGTCTCATAAATGAAGTTCTAACCAAGATGGCCACTACAGCAAATCTTCTTTACGATAGAACCAAATGGGGAAACTCACAAACTGGTAAATGAATCCCTAAAAAAAAATATCGGGTGGCTGACATGATTCGAAACAATTCCAATGAATCTGTGTGGATAGAATAAACTATTTATAGGATGCCTTACCAATGTTCAGAGGTTAAAATTTATGACAGGAATAGTTACGCATATTCAGAAATGTCATGAATCTTTCGATATTTTAATTTTGAACATTTTGATTCTTTGGTGGACATTTCATGATTTTTCTTTTGTTACATTAGATAAGCATTTTCAACAAATCATGTCTTTTCAGTAAAGTGCAACAGCGGCGGGTCCAGGTGAGGGCGTAATGGGCGTATGCCCCTCCTTTTCCAAAAAAAAAAAAAAAAACTATCGTAATCTGCTTATATTGTATTGAATATGGCAATTTATCATATTCATTAATTAAACACATACTCTAAAATATATATATTCCAAGTCAGGAACTGTTACATTAGTGCATTTCACAATTATTTTATGTTTTTTAGCAAAAAAAAGGTCCAAAAAACTTTTATTATATGCCCCCCTTTTCAGATATCCTGGAAACGCCCCTGTGCAAGGATAAAAGAATTTTAGAAAAGGGAGATAATGGCCATGTATAAACATCTGGTTCTTCATAGAAAAATAGATCTATGTTTTATTGCAGTTGAAAAAAAGAAATAATAACCGGAGTGGTAATATATTCGCCATATAGTTATGAGAACAATAAAAAGTTAAAAATTTACTATAATTTTAAGTCACTGGTTATAAAGGGGCAAGAGTTCCATTTGGCACTCCCGTTAGTACATCTATATGCTTATTCCGTTTGGGGGCGCCATATGGAAATCATCCAATAAAGTTGTCATAAAATTTTCATATAAAGCCTATATTATGTCCTTGTATAGTTATATTGGTCAAGTGACTTGGACGTAATACACGCTTTATATGAAAATTCCCATTTAATAACAACATAATACAACTGTATTATAGGGCAGCGAGGAGATACTAATATTATGTTTTGTTTGTGCTTAGTTTAGTTTATAGCCTAATAAAATTTTCCATCTATGAAAACTTTATGCATAGGGACCAATAGATTTTAATATTTAAAGCGTTCATGAGTAAAACAAATTTTTTAATAAGTTAAGTTTAAATTATTAATGTTTAATTGATATTCTTTTATCCATAATAATTATTTGTATGATTTATCTGTTAAATGTATGAATATCATGTTATAATGATTTTATTTTACCTAGTGAATGCTGTGAAAAACATCAGTCATTTATCTCCCTAGAACAAATTACCCAAGGGAGATAACAAAGGGAGACAGTTTCTGTTATCCCCCTATGTTAACTTGGATAAGGTAGATATAGACCTATGTTTCTGTTTCATGTAACAATTACATAAAAAATAAAATAATAATATGAGGTTTTATATAGTTTTTCAAAGATTACCCCCCCCCCCCCTTTTTTTCCTCTGAAGGATTATCTCAAAACATACTTTTATGCCCTGTATGCGAATGTGGTTAAGAATATAGATTCACCCTGCTTTTAGGTCTACTTCTCAGAAATCCATTGAGATACAACATTGAAATTATATCACTACGATCCTCTTACAGGTAATAACATTTGGTTCACTTTGACCTACTTTAAATGCATGAGTGACTGTTATAAAGTTTTGTATCCTATTTCATATCCTAGGAATACAAGGTGTTTAGTTGATCACTATAATCATCTTACATTGTATAATAGATTTCTCCAACAATTTGGTCATTATGACCTACATTTCATGTTCGAGTGATTGAAGGTTTTGCATTTAGGTCCTTTTCTCAGAAACATGTTAGTGTATATCAGTGATATTACACCACTTCATCTTATATAGTACAACAAAAATCAGCAACATTTGAATCCCCAGAACAAACATTTTGTGCTTCAGTGACTTTGGTTAATTTTTGCATGTAGGTGTAGTCAAATCTGCTCTAAAGGCCACATCTATATAGCAAATCACTGTCTATAAAGGGCACAGTGAAAAAGTCCCATTCATGAACAAATTATCTAAAATTAACCTCTCAATAAAGGGCACCTGCTCATGAAGGGCACTCTTTTCAGGTCCCTTAACTGCCCTTTATAGACAGGTCTGACTATTTTTATAGAACTTGTGGTAATATATTAATGATATGTCACATCTACAGTCATGTTACAGTCGTCCTGAGACTACTATAACACAGAGATTGGTCACTATCGATCGATTTATCGGATTATCTGTTTCTCCGGTAAAGTTAACTACGTTATTTTAACTTAGTTTCGTATTTAACCGTAGTTTCGTATTCGACCGTAGCAGACGACATAAATCACCACCTAATCACTGAGACTGCTATAGCAGTATCGGATATTATTATTTTTCTTTTAAAAATAAATAAGCAAAATTGAATTAATCAAAAAAAGGAAAATAGTTTTTATCTTTCAAATGTAGTTATCTCTATTCATATTAAAATTTTGTTTTTAAGCATTAATAATTTGTTAATAGTTTCATGTTGTTATGAGCGGCCACTCTTGAAAATGTGAATATGATTAATCTTATCAATCTTACAGTTACATTGTTTTGCTACACGTCCGTTAATTGTATCTAATATACAAATATTTTACCTGTAAAGACAGGTAGTCTCAAAAGCATGGGAGATGCATTTTGTTTCACAGCTGAGTGCCCAAGATACACGAGGCTCCGTTTATTGCAGTAAACTTTAAAGTTTTATTCTATGCTTGTAAAGGTATGTTTCACTGCTGAGTGCCAGTTTAATCAGGATGCCTTTCTTAGTATACATAATAATTAAAAGGTTTAATTATTCAATTTAGATCAAGTTTTTGCAAACAATGTAATTAGCGGCGATCACAGAAGAGAGAAAAAATATCATTAAAGGTAAATGAGTAATTTCCTTACGTAACAGATCAGCAAAGAGGTTATAACTTCAATGGGTACATAAAGCAATCGTAAGCCCTACAAATTGTATATATGTTCCCAAAATATCGCCGGCGTTTTCATTTATCAATTCACAATGTCCAGTAACATTGATTTTTTATCTTGGGATGATAGTGATCTCAATCTTAATCTTTTACTTGGTGAATATACTGCATCAGACGTTGAATCTGAGGATGACTACGTCCCTGCTGCAGACCAAGGTGCATGTACTAAGAATATCATGTTTGAGTCTAGTATTTAAAAAATATATATATATGTCTATAACTCTTTATGTAGACATGGCTACAAACTTTCATTGCATACAATTATTATTCTCACTTGTATAGACTGCATATATATTATCAATGGAACAAAATATAAGTCTGAATTTCTTAAATTAACAATACAAATTCAATTTGTCAAATTGACCTATCACTCAGTATCAGACCTCATGTTGTGTGTATGCACCTTGTCACGTGTGATTCTCAGTTCTCAGGAATTGTAACACTGATACAGAAAAAATGATATTTCATATAATTACAAATTTTACATCATTACACAGGTTTATTATTAAGGCTTGCAAATGAAATATCCGGAAAACAGATTGTTCATCTGAATGTAAGTTATGGGCGAGTTGCTCATTGACCCGATCCCACGGACTGGTAATAACTCGAGGTTACCTTCCGGTTTGGACAGTAAATTCAAGTCCATAACTGCACTTATTTTATTTAAAGTGCTTATAAACAAACATTTATGATTATTTCAAATCTTTAATTTACACTTATCGAAACATAAAATTCTTTATACATCCACATTTGCTAATTATTAAATTCTCTTCCACTGTCAAAAATGGCGGATCGTGTCCTCCTTGTCAAACACTTCGGGTCACGTGCCGAGTCACGTGATCGACGACTTAGAATTAATTACTATTTGACTGGTCAGTACGTGAAGTGACCAATCTCTGTGTTATAGTAGTCTCAGAGTCGTCTTAAAGTCGCACAACACTACTCAGTAACATGTGGTGCCAAATATCTTCTGTATTTACAAATCATGTACAGATTCCAATCAAATTATTTTTCTACTGAAAACCTCGGATGAATTGAGTTTGCCAACAGATGCATCTATTCGATTGTGCGGATTGGGGTATTTATAAAGTCAAAAACTGAATCGAATCAAAACGATACAAAATATTGCGAAACGAAACGAAATGAAAAATGAAGGAACGAAATATAACGAAACTAAAAAATTCTTGAAAATAAAATCTATCTTAACCCTTTTTATGGCATACGTTTGTTATTATTTTTCCAAATTGTATTGATTGAAGATTTTATTAACCGTAGTATATTTTCCCGCCAGTTTTTGCACGAGATTTTTGTGGTCTTTTTGTCAAAGATACATACTTTGACACCCGTCAATTCATGTTACACAACCAAGTTCAAAATACTCTGACCCGTTACTTCAAACAATATACCGCGGTCAAGATTATTGTCAATCATGCTCTGGCCTACAGGTGACCCATTTATTTATGCTGACACCCACCGATGTTGGACAAATCTGTTATTATGAACGTAAAAAAAAAAACCGATTGTATAGGAATTAAACGTATCACAAAATACCGAAATAACTTTGATGCAGTGTATGGCCATTTCGTTGACAGTAGTGCTCGAGATCAAAATGTTGGAAAACCGGTTAAAGATATAATGATGAATAAATAAGCACAACCATCAAAAATCAAAACAATTAAAACAAACAGGTATCCAAACTCAGCCAAGGGTTACCTCTGCATCAAAAGGAAGAATTATAAAATTATGAAAACGATTGGAATTAAATTAATAAGAATCCATAACGTTAATTTTTAACCGTTTTATTATATCGATCTGCTGACCATCCACCGTGTTTTTCCAGTCAAAAGAACTTTCACCAGATAAAGGATGACCACGTCAACGAAGTCAATAACCATCCGACGTGGATAGGCTAGTTGGTGGGCAATTCTAAAAAAAAAAACTTTGGCATTGCGCGGTCCGTTATACTTATTCTGATTGCTCCTACGGGAAATTTCATACAAAAATCTTCATCTAGAGAACCAATGAATGGATTGAAACGAAACATAGCATGAATGTTCCTTATGACGTTCTGACCAAGTGTTGTTACTTTGGGGCCGATCTGTCATCCATGATGACCTTCTGTGGAAGACTTAGTTTAACATAAGTACATACAGACGGCTTCTTGAAAATATCTGAATGGATTGAAACCAAACATGGCATGGATGTTAATCTCAAGGTCCCTTATCGATGAACAAATTGAAATATCAGGTGAGCGATACTCTGGTTTATTTACTTGCACATGCAATGTTTTGGATGCCACTTTCTGCTACTATCTTTAACTTTAGTTTTGTGAACACAGAACAAATATACAACTGTAAAAATTTTTTGAATCAATTTAATTATCTATGTTAATTCTTTGTTTTACATGAACTCCTTTCATTAGGGTATCTCCTTTGTGCAATGATCTGTCCTTTGATGGTTTTGCATAACCCCTTTTGGTCATTTTGGTGATTTTGAATTGCTCTTCAAACTTTTGGATTATTGTATTGGATTTCAACATTTTAAGCCTTGAATACAACTGATGTGATTTAGATAGATAAAATGTGCTCATCTTGTGCATCAAAATTGGTATCAAAGAATTGTATTTTTACCATTGGAGTCGATATGCCACTGCTGGTAGACTCCAAGGCCCCGAGGATATCCCCAGTTCAGTTGCTAGTATTTTGATACTAACCCGAAACTGATACTTAGAATATACTGTTACAAAAATGTAACATTTTGCAAAACCTAATTAGTATCTCCCTCGTGCGTGGCTATGTCATTAAAACGTTTTGCTCTTCAACCTTTTGGATTGTTGTTTTAGATTTCAACATTTTAGGCCTTGAGCACAACTGATGAGTCGTAAATCACATCTTGTGCATCAAAATTGGTGTCAAAGAATTCTTTGAGTATCTCTGATGATTCATAATTCAGAAAGTGACTGTTGACTGTTACACTGTAGAATATGTTATGTTGTACGATATTTTAACTGTTGTTAGCCTTTTGTTTTACCTGTTTTACAACAAAATATTGAACTTTGTTACTTGTTCTGACTTAACAGTTACACGAGTTATTTTAGTGAATTACTGAATAAGTGAAAAAGTCAGAATGGACCATTTATTATAGCCCTTGCAAACAGTTTGTTTTGGGGGGAAGGGTGGGGGGTATATAGGAATTGTCCGTCCGTCTGTCTGTCTGTCCATGTACATTGCAAGCGCAACTCCTCCTAAACAGTTCAATGGATATTGATGAGGCTATTTGAAGGTTGGGCATCACATTTATATGTGCATGAAGCAATATAATTATCACCGGATGCTTGCAAAGTGAGATAATTCATCTTAAGGGTTTTACATGTTTAAAGCTTGTAAGCGCAACTCCTCCTAAACCGTTCAATTCATTTTGATGAAACTTTATATGCAGGTTGGGCATCATATGTAGATGTGTATGAAGCAAGATAGCTATCAATCGATGCTTGCAAAGTGAGATAATCAAACTTAAGGGTTTTTACAAATTTAAAGCTTGTCAGAGTAACTCCTCCTTAACCGTTCAATGCATTTTGATGAAACGTTATGTGAAGGTTGGGCAGCATATGTAGATTTACACGAAAGAAGATAATTATCGCCAGATGCTTGCAAAGGGAGATAATCCAACTTATGGGTTTGAAGTTTTTAAGCGTAAACTCCTAGTATTGCAAGCTGAGGTATCACTCAATGAGTCACTCACAGTTCTAGTTATTCATGGATTGTGACTGTCTTTAATCAACCATTCAGCTTATCCATTAGTTGAATTTGTGTTTAAAGATATCCGTTCAACATAATTTCTAAATGGAATAGTATAAATGTCTCCAAATTTGTACATAGATCAATTATTCTATTGCACAATTATATGTTAGTGCAGTATCAGCATGACGGTGGAACCAGTGTTTAATTATTAAGATCAGAAACCCTGTTACGACTCAAAACAACAACGAGGCAAAAGGAAAATGAGGTTGATGCGAAAAATTTAGCAGCTGCGCTGCAGATCAGCACTTTAGTGCTATATTTAAATTTTCCGGCCTCTGTTGTAACATTCAAAGACATTAGCAGCATTAATCAATATGTGTTGCGTTCTATTAACAAGAGTGGACAGACTACATATCGCGTTCTATTAACAAGAGTGTACAGACTACATATCCGTTCTATTAACAAGAGTGGACAGACTACATATCTCGCATGAGTATGCACATGGACACAGAATAATAATTATCTGATACCCGACATTGCAAGTCCAAGGAAAATGTGTTAAAAGAAATAGTAATGGTCAGGCGATAATTTGTCTGAAAAATCTCATGCATGTCATTCAAGCCTAAAACTGTATCCAATGATAGCTGATAGGTCTCAGACCGGTATGCACCCACCAAAAACTATCTATAGACCAAAAATGGTGGGTCTATATAATACATTTATAACATTTGTTGAGAAATTGACTTATTTGTGAAAATGGGACAAGAGTCACTCAAGCCTAAAGTTGAAGTCAATTTGGATATAGGCATTATAGCTACAGAAAAACAGACTTAATCATGAAAATGTGACTCAAGTCTGAAATTCAAGTCAAGGTCTTAGACAGCCATGTACCCACCAAGCACTATCTATATATAGACCAAATATGATTGGTCTATGTATTGCAGTTGCTGAGAAATGGATATCCCAAAACGTGAAACAAATCAGTCAAGCATGAAATAGAGGTCAAATATAAGGTGTCGGATGTTAAAGTGGTATATACTAAGAACTTATATCAAGTTCATATACTAAGAACTTCTACCAACAAAATACTATGGGTCTAGTTACAAATGTAATACAGTTGTTGAGAAATAGACTAAATCATGAAAATGTATATTAAGTCACTCAAGCATGAAATTCAGGTCAAGTTCAGCTGACAGGTGTTGGACTGACATGTATCCACTAAGAACTATCTACAGACCAAATATGATGGGTAATACAGTTGCTGAGAAATGGACTTAATCTAAAAAATGTAACACAAGTCACTCAAGCATGAAATTGAGGTCAAGGTCCCAAGCCATGTGTCAGACTGGCATGTACCCACTAAGAACTCTCTATAGACCAAATGTGGTTGGCCTAGGTATTACAGTTTTTGAAAGATAGACTTAACCACGAAAAAGTGACAAAGTCACTCAAGCATGAAATTGAGGTCAAGGTCCCAAGCCAGATATCAGACTGGCATATACCCACTAAGAACAATATATAGACCAAATATGGTAGGCCCAGGTATTACAGTTGCTGAGAAATGGATTTAACCACGAAACTTGGATTTTACATTTATGTTAATGAAGTCAGTGAACCATGAAAATGAGGCCAGGGTCACAAGACAAATATACTGCGGAAAACCTTGTACGATAAGCTACCTGAGGACCATAAATCTGAATTGTAGGTAATACCGTATTACATGTGCAAAGTTATTAAAGTTTTTAAAAAAGTTTACGCCGCCGCCGCCGGAAAGTAATACCTATATCTCGCCTTCGTGACTTTTCGTCGCAGGCGAGACAAAAATAGCTAAATCGTGGATGCTTTATATTCGCAAACAAAGTTATTGTTTAAAGAATGCATACTGAATTGACTCCACGAGGACGGACAGTACCTGTAACGTACAACAAAGCTTTGAAGTTTCAAGAATACTTGTTAATTGATTAAGATGCAATTGGTCCAAAATTCAACATTGTTTAAAGTAATGTCTACAATATATATTATTTCGAAGGTAACCGAACTGCTGCATGAATATACATGTCAAATTTAATTATTTTACAGACTGTGGACCCCCATGCAGGAAATTGGGCGCAAAAGGGTAAATTAGGTCTTTTATAAATCTACATTGACTCAATGGATTTTTTACTACAGACATTGACAAAATCTGTCCCGCTTTAATGCAGCTGAACCTTTTGATCAGACTATAACATGTACAAAAGACCCCTTTTCGTTATATTTCGTTACTTGGTTTTTTCATTTCGTTATATTTCGTTTCGTTTCGTTATATTTCGTTTATTTTATTTTTCATTTCGTTATATTTCGTTTCGTTATATTTCGTTTATTTATTTTTCATTTCGTTTCGTTTCGCTATATATCGTTTCGTTTCGTTATATTTCGTTTCGTTTCGATTCCATTTCTCAGTTTACAAGTACCTTGCGGTGGAAAGGTCGCGGGTTCCATTCCCGACTTGGTCAAACCAAATAATTTATAAATTGGAAATTGCTGCTTCTTTGCCAACCATGCGGCATTTAACTATGACTAAACAGACACAACGGTGAATCCTCGGATTTTTAAAGGTTTAATGCAAAAGGCCCGTGTAGATTTATTTAAAAGTTACAGGAGATTTATAAATTATCGATATTGAATTTTCCTGCATATTTAAATTATTCAACATTTGTCTGGAAAAAATTACCACTTGATTGAATTATTCTTTTGAATTTGAGGTTAACAAGTTCTTATCAAGGGCCCTGGTGATTTGTTTCGTTTTCAAATCATATGCTTTGATAAATTATTTAATCTTGACTTAATTCTGCATGATTGGTCGATTTCAGAAATCACGTGAGTGATGATGGCTTCAAAATATCTCCAATAATTGATCGTAAATATCTATGATCAGAACAGCATTCTCAGAAGAAGAAAAAATTGTAAAACACGGAAAAGTCTTAAAAATACAGTATTTCATAGGCATTGTCAATACTTATAGAATAAAATGATGTAAAATCTTCAGGGAACAGATTCAAACCAGTTACCAAATCAGCCACAAGTATTGGTTCTACTAAATGAATATGCAATTAATCTTTTACATAACATGTATAATATTTCACAAGCAATGTCAATACATAGAAAAGTCATATAAAAATAAACTCTCTAAGGACCACTTTATTTTAATTTTTCAATAATTACGAATCGGCAACAAAGCGTGGTAGTATTATATGACTATGCAATAAAACGCTAATTGCTGTTTGTCCATTAAAATTGTATATCGTGTAACAAAGGGGTATTGAATGACAAACATTTATATCTTTTGTATTACAAAAAATTATTGAATTGCGTAAATATCCGAGATGTATAAAAAAAACCTACAGAGCAATTGTCGCAATCGACAGTGATCCCCGCAGCACACGCATTTTGTTAAAAGATACTTAACCAAATTTTAAAAAAATCTAAAACCGTTTTGCCCGTTTACAGATGTAATGCAATCATTCTATGAAAAAATTAAATCGCTAAATCCAATGAAAAAAACGAAAAAAGTTTAGGTTGCAAGCTTAAGTTCATCATTTTTTATATTCATCCCCATGGACCCCAAGTTTTATATAAAATTCATAACTTAAAAACTGAAAGAGAATTTTACGTCACAAGTTTAAATTGACAATATTCGAAATCCGACCACTGTGTACCCCAATTTTAGAAAACTAAAATTTTAAAAACCTTATTTTACATCTACATAAGGTGCATGACAATACCATATAAAAATAAAATGCATAAATTGAAAAAAGAAAGACGAGATTACGTCACGAGCTTAAATTGACAATTTTCGAAATTCAACCCCTGTGGGCCCTAATTTTAGAAAATTAAAATTATATCACCTTCTTGTACATCGAAATATGGTGCATGACAATACTGTAAAGAAATAAAATGCATAAATTGAAAAAATGAAAGGAGTTTAGGTCACAAGCTTAAATCGACAATATTCGAAATCCGACCCCAGTGTACCCCAATTTTAGAAAATTAAAATTTTAAAACCCTATTGTGGATCTACATATGGTGTAATACAACTGTGCATAAAAAAATAAGGAGGAGTTTAGGTCACAAACTTAAACTGACAATTTTTGAAATTCGACACCTGTGGGTCTTAATTTCAGAAAATTAAAATTATTAAACCTTATCGCGCATCTACATATGGTGCATTAAAATACTGTATAGAAATAAAATGCATAAATTGAAAACTAAAAGACAAATTTACGTCACAAACATGAAACGAAACATTAATTACAAGTCTTTATTAATACCATTGGATAAAGCTTACATCACACTACAAGATATAAATAAAAATACACACCATATCAAAACCGTAAATATAATCTTTTAATAAGTTCTTATAATGAAGGACACAAATGCTTTAATATCTTCATAACACATGAGAGAACGAGAGATGTATATTTGCAAGAAATTAAAAATAAAAATTGTTCACCGCTCCTAAAACTTTGTAAAATCTAGGTATCTTTTTAAAAAAATTTTGCAATATTTTAGTTTAAAAAGATTTTGCCTCATGTAAATTTGATCTTCGCCTGAAAACAAATGGTTCTTAAAAAAATTAAAATTTCGATCGTTCGCTCGCACCTATTTTGCCATAAAAAATCCAAAAAACTAATAATCAATTTGGTGTGGCCTTATATCCAGTTTATATATTCGCATTCAACAAAATCGCATAGTTTTTGCACAAAGTACATCAAAGTCACAGAAGATAACCATCATTTTTTACAACAAAAACTTTGAAAAGTTCACACAAACAAGAAAATAAATCTTTCAACAGACAACAAAACACCCATGAAAGATTGCGTAAACAACAATGTTAGTCTGCCAGAAGTTGTTGACAACAAGTATACAACTTTATTTTTTTATTAAAATACATATATGAACACAATTGTATAGTAGTATACAGTTACAACAACGACAAACAGGCGCGGATTCAGACGGGGGCGCACCTGGCGCGCGTCCCCTAAAAAAAGCAACGTTTCTGACAATTCATATGAATTTTTAGCATACAATCGCCCAAAACATTTTTCGCCTCACTCCGCTCGGCGCTATATCAATCATTACCAACACTTCAGCGCCCCTAACGTCAAATCCAGGATCCGCGCCTGGCATATATACACGTAACACAATACATAATACATAACTACAAACATGACAAAAGAAAAGACAGATATATGGATCTCCTTTCCTCTGTTACTTGGCCACTCAAACCCTTGGTACAAATGAGAATTATGAATATTTGATTTGAACTTTCCTCATAAATCCAACGACCAAAATTCTACAGATTTAAGGTGGTACCTAACACTACAGGGAGATAACTCTGTAAAATCAGCTAAACGTTTTAATAACGTTGTGTTGTTAATGGAATATTAAGATTTTCAATGATCAATATTAGTGTTTGTCAAACTGCTATACAATCAGTAATTTTTCTGATGAATTGGTTGGTTCAAATGTTTTGAAATTTTAAAATTTTTGTCAATGTGTCAAAGTAAATACTTGGTCAAAATTTTATGAAAATTAAACGAGCCAAATTAATTTTAGTGAAAGTGTTGGGTACCACCTTAACTGTAATCTGCAACGTAACGTTTTATGTTATGTCCCTATTTTGTTTGAAGTTGTGTATAAATATGGTGTATGTTCGAATGCCCAAGGACTGTAACATGCAAATATAGGAGCAATCTTTTGATGTTTATTTGAAGGCCCAAGGTGTGTTATTGTGTCCTGGTTTTTTCCTTTAACCACATTTTAGACTCAACCTTTTATCATATTCAGAAGTCCGCCTTATTAAAACTTTCCTTTCCTCCTCCCATCCCCTTAATACGGCACACACACAAACGTTAATTATTCCCTAGTTTACGCATCATCCTACAGTATATTACAGAACTCGTTAAAGAAAATATACTCAAACTCTCCAGTGTGGAATCTTTTAAAGGAGTATTCTCTATATGCATAGGTACTTGTGAAAGGCCCGGGGGTGTGGGGATAACTTGACCATTTTATGACGGGGGTGCGTCGGTGAACTTGAAACCCCTACCCGAAATTATCCAAGTTATATCGAATTTGTGACCCGAAAATATCCAGGAAAGCTAAAATTACATACCCGAAAATATCCAAAAATAATAACATTTGTTATGATATCCAAAAAAAAAAAAAAAAAAATGGATAGACCTGAATTATCTTCAGTGCTTTATAAAAATCTGCAGAAATGTTTAAAATCCTGACCGGAATTCTCCAGAGTGTCAAAAAATCCTGATCCAAAATCTCCTCTGGTTTTGTAAAATCTTGACCCGAATTTACGGCGGGGTGTGTTCAACTCCCATCTTAATTGACAAGAATTGCCAATTTTCCTAGCGAAGGTCGGTGGTTCTCTCCAGGTACTCCGGCTTCCTCCACAAAAAAAAACCCTGGCTGCCGCCAAGTCTGCTGAAAACGGCATAAAATCCCAACTAAACAAAAAAGTTAATTTGTTTTCGAGGAGAACAGTTCAAGTCGGTCTTCCGTGGGTAACCAACATCAAATTTGACCAACATTTCAACTTCATAAGTTTCTCTTCCGGTGGAATAAAATATTAAAAGGTTCAAACATCTGTTGTCGAATACGTTCACTTGTTGTTAGATAGATTATAAAATTGGTAACAAAACCTAAAACATTTAGAAGTCCATTGTACTGCCAGTACTCATGGGAGCAGAGAGAAAAGTCTTCAAAATTTGAAATGGCAACATGTATATAACATAAGATATTGATCGACTCGAAGATGAGGAAGTTAATGGTGATCAGTACAATGATTATGCAAATTCTTTTCAGCTTTTCCTGTATATAGGAGGAATGAGTAGTAATGGTCACTTTATCCCGTTTCGGAAAATATGTTAGTTTGACACAAATAACAACACACGAGATCACCATAACTAAACAGCTGATTATCTGAACTGCAGACCCATATTTCGGAAATACTGTTCCGAAAAACTCCGCAGGAATTTTGTTGTTTGTGAAAGAACAGAAATTACCGTCTTTGTGTAGTTTGTAGACTAGACCAGTTGGTATATTAAAAGCCAGGTTCAAGATCCAAGCTAGAATAATGGCCACCACTGAGGTTTTTTTAGTGGCGTATATCTTTCCTCGAATCGGAAATGCTAACACGACGGCTTTTTGTAACGCCAACAACGCTGTTATTATTACCGAGATGTTGTGAAAAGCAAGACTCATTGTTATAAACGTCCAGACATAAAAAATACAGAATGGGTACTTCGGCTTTATGTACGCCATACCTTTGGAATAGAAACGATTTTCTATTTCAAATTGGTCAAACAAGTATCCAAAGTGTTTCGGGAGAAAGTGAAAAATGGCGGACAATGCATCTGAAACCGCCAAAGCAGCAAGAAGCAGTGTTGATGGTGACCTATTGTCTTTCTTCAAAAACAGATATACAACGAAGCTGTTCAGCAGAATAAGAAGGTACGTTAGTCCGCTTCCAGTGTGAACAACCCATGGTTTCTCTGTTACGAAGTAGTTAAACACAAATCCCGAGATGTTCAGAATATTACCGGTCATATTATTTTCAAAGCTTGAATTTACAAAATTCGACATTTTGACTAAATCGTAAAAAACCCTGCAGTCACTTCTCTAATTAATAATATTTTAAATGCGTCCGTACTACCAGTTTGGATTTGGTTCCGTTTGCACTGGTTAATACGTAACTTAGATAAGATGAGATAAAGATAAAAGCAGTTAACCCATTACACTGCATAAACAAAATATTGCTTTTTTCTAATTGGTTAAAATATTTGCAATTGAAAACAAATGAAGCTATAATTTCCGAGAATTCGTACTTGCATGATTGCAGAGCGAAACAAATAGATATAAATAGCTGTACTATACATAATACATGAAAATTACTGCAAATAAAATAAAGACTATTCAACCCCTATTGTATCGTATTTAATAAAATCTCATAAAATTTGCAAGGAATTTAGCGTTAATTTCCGAACCATTTTGAATGTGTCTTTTTTTCTATATTGATTTTTAGGTGCATCGATTTGTCAAAAATGCATGCTTGGATATCCACATTATAACCAGAACTAACAAAAGAACTCAAATATGGTAAATTACAGACATGTTCAACTGTTTAACAAAATATCCGATTGACATGTTTCAAGCTTACAGTTTGAAGTTGCTGTACAATGGTTTGAAATTCGGGAGAAAGGGGAGGCCTCAGATTCTGTATGTCTTTTAAAAAGCTGTTTAAGTACTAATATATCAAACTTTATTTTTTCTGTACAATTGTTATTTTTTTTATAAGTATATTTGTATGGCAAGCCGTTTTACTATTTATTCTAACTTCAAGATATCTAATAAAGTTTATAAGATATCTAATAAAGTTTATAATATATCTCATATAGTTTATAAGATATCTTATATAGTTTATAAGATATCTCATATAATTTTCTTTATAAGATATCTTATATACTTTATGAGATATCTTATATACTTTATAAGATATCTTATAAAGTATATAAGATATCTTATAAAGTTTATAAGATATCTTATAAAAACTAGATTATATAAGATATCTTATATATTATATGAGATATCTTATATATTATATGAGATATCTTGAAGTAAGAATAAATAGTAAAACGGCTTGCCATAATATTTGTCCACAAAATTCATTACACGTGTGTCAAAAGAGCATGATTTGTCTGCACCAACCGGGGATCGAACCCGGAACCTTTGGTTCAGTAGTCCACCGCTCCACCAACTGAGCTAAGGAGTACTCCACTAGCGCAGCTAATGGAGGATGGTTATCCCCGGCGGGGGGAGGGGGGTAACTTCCTATATAACAGTATATATGGACGTGCGACTGGAATGGGCCTACTTTTTGAGCCATCAAGTATATGAATGGGTAGGATATAAAGCCTTAGATGGGTGGTTAATTGAGAATAAATAGTGTATCAATAGGTTGTAATTTGTTGATGAGAAGCTATAACCTTCTGAATGGATCGGAATTTGAAGCATCTAGTATGTGAATGTGTCTGGTTTTGAAGCATCTAGTATGTGAAAATGTCTGGTTTTGAAGCATCTAGTATTTGAATGGGTGTGGTTTTGAAGCATCTAGTATGTGAATGGGTGTGGTTTTGAAGCATGTAGTATATAAATATAAATAGGTATGGTTTTTGAAGAAGGGGTAGGGTCATAAAAGTTCTGACTTCTGACGCACGTCTGTACCCAAACTAAGGCCAAGTTACACCCCCTGGGTGGTTATAAAACCTGTCACGGTTCTATAACTTCAATCGTACACGATGGAGGCCCCGTTACACATGTATAATTTTAGTTTATGCTTTATATTCTTTAACACCAATGTTCTCTATTCCTTTAAGGCCACATTTCTCTATTCTATTATATACATCTCGTGTATCATCAATAAAAAGATGGAACCCAGACGCCTCCATCCCCAGCTTATATACTTAACGATAAAAATATTAGCAGGTATAGTTCTACATTTGGGGACGCTACGCAGCCCCACAAATTGTGAGGCAAACTTAAGTTCCCAGAGACAAAGCAATGTTTTGACGGATGTTACAATCTGGAAATGAGTATGTAACTCTTGCTATTGTAAATATAAGACTGTAGTAAATTCTAATGGACAGGTATAGATTCAGAGAAGAAAATATTTGAAAATTACTGAATAATAAAAGCACCAAATTAAGCAATAAAATATCAAAGTCCTCAAAAGTGTCAATTCCACCATTTTTTTTGTATCAATTCCACCAAGTTGTTTTTATATCAATTCCACCAAGTTTTTTTTTATATCAATTCCACCAAGTTTTTTTTATATCAATTCCACCAAGTTTTTTTTGTATCAACTCCACCAAGTTGTTTTTATATCAATTCCACCAAGTTTTTTTTATATCAATTCCACCAAGTTTTTTTTTGTATCAACTCCACCAAGTTGTTTTTATATCAATTCCACCAAGTTGTTTTTATATCAATTCCACCAAGTTTTTTTTTATATCAATTCCACTAAGTTTATTTACCAGTCTCTACAGTTGTTCTGCCGAAGAAGAACTTTTAATATATTTTCGGTTAACAAAGTTGGATGATGGCAGCCATCTTGCATTTCCGATCGACAGCAAAGTAACAACCTGACTTGTTAATTAAGGACCTTTACATAAACATGGTTGTAAAGTTTGGGTTCAATCGGCTAAAACGTTCTTTAGAAGAATTTTTTCGAAGTTCTGGAAATCGGAAATTAAGATAGGCTTTGGTGGTCATGTTTTTTGGAGAATCCGCACAAAAGTAACAACTCTTGATTCTCAAGAAATAGATCAAAATGTGAAAAGTTCACAGACGACGTAATATGCAAAGTAATTACAATAGCTCACGATTGCCTTTGGCTTGGTGAGCTAAATATTTATAAGATACAGCAGGTCCTTTATCAGAAAAACAAATGTATTGAAAGAAATGCCCATCCGCTGTGCGCGTACGTCATCAAATGACGTGCCGGAATCTTTCTGTTGCAAAATCTGGTTAACTCTAATGTTACTGGAATCGGTTCATACATAAAATCTTCAATGCATTGGGCGTGAGAATCGGGCCTTTTCGGCCAAGCTTACGACCTCACCCGAGGGTGATTTCTTACGCCAACTTGAACATCGAAGGAAAAAAAATGTTTACAAAAGTCACCAAACTTTAAACGGCGAATGGGATTTTTTTCCCTTTTAATATCACCATTTTCTCATTGGTTCTGGACATAAAAATAACAGAAATGTCTCATCATTTGTCATTTTATAACATTACTTTTCCAAAACGGGTGTAGGACAAAACACCCCACCCCAACTGGCATCAAATTCTCACAAACTCGCCTCAACTGTGAAAATCATACTGCATACTGGCTCCAACAGTTTCAAACTCGTCTAACTATGAAAATTCGTTGCATACTGGCTCCAACAGTTACAAACTCGCCCAAATGTGAAATAATAGTGAAACTAGCACCAAATCCTGTTCACTAAGGATGTTCGCTGGCTATGTTTTTGAATTTTTGTCAGATGTTCAGAATCATCTGGTTTTATCCATTTGAATATCATAAATAATTTTTTCCGGTAATACCCATTTTTCTATGCATAAATCTTTTGCATGCAGAATAATAAACCATTTGTAAAAATCTTATAAAATCCATATTATTTAATGGTTTTTGAGAAATAAAACTTGTCAATGATAACGTTAAGTAAAATCAATTGAACATCAATCCCCCCCCTAAATTTTCAATGGCTTATATCTCGAAAACAAGCACACGGACCTGTAATTTTTTTTTCGCTCTTTTAGTTCCTTTATTAATCCACTATCAATATTTACCAGTGTTATGAAAAGGTTGTTATTTTGAAACTGAGCAGCGAACATCACTAAGCCTTTGAAGACTTGATTGAATGGTAATTGATAATTGGATTGATGCAATTTAATCAATAACATTGTATTTACTTTCTAAATATACAAAGCTGTCAAAATAATTAAGGTTACCGATTGAACATCTTAAAAAGATTAAAGGAACTGTGTTTGTGCAAGCAAAACTACAAAGAGAAAGATAGTACAAAAGAACAACGAAGCCAGATTTTGTCAAGGGACAGAGACATTTTTGTTTCAGAAATTCAAAATAATGATAGTCAGTTCGAATATTTCAGTACCAATGAAAAACTTCGTGCAGCTGCGGAAAAAATGACAGTCCTTTCTATTGTTAAAGTCTGGGTTACCTTCTTTCTTCCTACGAATTATGGCAATAGAAACTTTTAAAATATTACATAAAGAATCACCAGTGTATCTCCATGATATTATTAATTTCAAAAATTTATCTTATTCTTTTAGAAAACAAACTGCAAGAACCACACATTTTGGTCTTCATTCATTAAGGTATGCTGGAGCTACACTATGGAATTAGTTGCCTGACGCGATCCGTGAGCAGACGAACCTAAACCAGTTTAAACTGGAATGGCAATTCATACGTGTGGCTCCAGCAAATCCTAATAATTTTATTTTATGTCGAGTGTTTGTTCCATGCAACTTGTAGTAACTAGTTTTGCTTTATTTCTTCTGCTAAGCATGTGTTTACAATTCAGTTTAATGGCATTATTTGCTGTGCTTTTGCTTTTAATATATGAACAATTTGCTTATGCAATATACTAATTAGCTGTCTTAATTTGTATGTCTCATTTGTGTGTTTTATGTGTCTTAATAATATATGTTGTTATTCTTATTGATGTCGGCAAAAAGCTCTACAGAGTTTATGTTTGTAATTGTCATGTAAACTTGACTTCAGGGGGTACCCAACACTTTAACTAAAATAGATTTGGCTCGTTTAAATTTCATAAAAATTTGACGAAATATTTACTTTGACCTGTTGAAAAAACTATAAAAATTTCAAGAAATTTGAACCACACAATTTATGGCCATAATTTCATTGGATATATAGCAGTTTGACAAACACTAATATTGATCATTGAGAAGTTTTATTACTTTTTACTAATAGTGTGTGATTAAAATATTCAGCTGATTTTTAAAGAGTTAACTCCCTTAGGTGTTCTGTACCCCCTTAATATGATCTTATCTATGTAAGACATCTGAAATTCCTGACGATCTGAGCGTACATTAGTATCGAATGTGTTCTTCAACGCTAGATTCTTGTTAGGTTTGTTGTTTGTTGGCTTTTTGTCACCTTATATACTCAGAACTTTGTGACGACATGTGATCTAGATATCGGTTCTCCTGCCTAGGAGGAATTTACAGGACAGATAAAAAAAGGCTTATCTATAATAAAATTTTATTAATTGTCATCTTCAGCAATGACTATACCTTAAAGTAGTCAAACAATTAAAGGAGGCAGAAATGGGCGAGATTAGAGGCGTGGCAGTGATTTCATTGACAGAATATAGGTCAATCTCCTCTGATCACAAATCTGACGATATGGCAGATGTGAATATGAAACTAAAAGAGAATAACATATTGGTTACACATTTCACAACCCATTATACGACAAAAAAAAAAAAAATTACAAATGAATATATGATAATTTTTCATTAAAAAAACCCAAAATAAATGATATTAAAAAAATTCAAGACATTAAATTTAGTTATAAAAAAAGTTTACCTTTACTAATTGACACTGGAAAGGGAGGGGGATGACAATTCAAATTTTCCCTCTTTATTCCTAAAGTTGATAACGGATTTATGTATTATCTCTCCTGAGTAGCTGGAAATGAGAAGGTAACTAAAAACTATCCCTACCCATTACTGCCTGCTTTAAAATAACATCATACAAATAAGTCACAAAAAAATCTATTAATAGCATTTTGGTTTTATTTTGGCTAAATCCACTATGTTACAATATTTCAAAAAAAATATGTTGGAAGTTTTTGTCTATGATATATTAAATACAATGAATGTACAAGGTTCATACTACAACTCTTTAATCTACAAAATAGGCACAGTTTTAAAAATAATGACTTATCTCCCATTCCAAAAATGAGTTACCTCCCTTCTTCATGATTGAATGAATTGAGATTCAAAGAGCAATTAAAAATGAAGTGATGATCATCTGCAAACTCATTCACACATTTTATTGCAGTTTTCTTAATACATTTCACAGTTAATAAATTTGAGACATTTTCTATTTCTAGTGTTAATGTGTGTTACTGCTTAAAGCTCACAAAAAATATTTTAATAATACATACGACTGCTTTTTCCAAAATATATTTTAAAACAATCTATCAATACCCCAAATAGATGTTTTGTTTTAAAATAAAAAATGTAAACTTGTCAAAAAAAAAAAGCCACAATAAAAACCAATGCAGACCTAATATGTAATTGGTGTGGTCAAGAAGTGAGCATAGCAATATGCTTAACCAGTACCTGTATCAGTAACAGACATTGATATTGTGTGACGTCATTATAGAAAATTTGGTCAATATTTTCAGTTGGAGATGCTGTACTATAATAGGGCTTTGAAATGTTTTATCATCAAGGAGATGATCATTGTTTCTGGTGAATGAAGCATTTCCTGAATAAAATATGCACCCTAACACATTTTTTGTTGTACAAATTAACATAATATTTCACTTCAATTTTAATGATGGTACCCTCCATTAAACAAAGCCTTTCCTAAACTTTTCCCGTATGTTTCTATAAACACATGCTAAACTCGTTATTCATTCTTAATATGTCCATGTTTAATCATCATAACATACACAAATATAACAGAGCTGAGATATTTTTATTCCAGATCTTTTTTGCAATAGTTATCTATAAACAGGGTAATGATTTTTAAGTATTGGGGGAAAAAAGCACAATCTTGACAATGTATATAGTAATTTATAAAACTGATTACATGCAATATTCTGATTTATTAATTGAATATAAATCTCCAAAATCTTTAAAAAAACTTTCATGATTAAAAAACAAAGATAACAAAACTGAAAACAATTATACTCCAAAATGAGTACATTACGTCATGAAATATTATTGAAATACAGCACCTTTTAAATTTTGGCCTTTTTTTAACAACATATTCAATAACCTGAAAATCATTCATGCATGTCCAATAAAATCTTTGAAAATTAAATCAGCTCAATTTTAAATGTCAAAATCTGCATTATGAAACTAAAATTTAGTCACATAAAAGCTGTTAAACCAAAAAACTGTCCAAGACGGAGCATTGCCTGAAAGAGACATTTCTTATTTCCCCAAATTTAAATAACTTTACACGATGAAAATGTTTTCGCCAGTGTTCTCCCTTGGCTACAAGGCCACAAAAATTGGTCAGAAAGTAAGATTTCTTTGGTGCTTTAGTACAGTAATGCCCCTTCATTCAATAAATTTTGACCCTTAATTTCTCCTGAAATAAAGGTAAGATTCCAGTTTCAATGCAAAATTTTGTTTGTTTGTTTGTTTAGTTGGGGTTTTATGCCGTTTTCAGCATATTTGGCTATTTCACGACGGCCACTTTTTATTGATGGAGGAAGCCGGAGTACCCAGAGAGAACCACTGACCTTTGGTAGGAAAATTGGCAATCCTTGTCAATTTAGATCGGAGTCGAACACACCCCGCCACAGGTGAGATTCGAACTCACAATCCCAGTGCTGACAGGCTAGTGATCATTAGTAGTCATGACGTACTATATAGACCACTCGGCCACCAAGGCCCCTGCAAAATTTTGAAAATTTTATCAAACTGAGAGAATTTTGACAAATTTTTGCACTTTCATGATTTTCTAGGGGGAACACTGTTTCAGTATCAATTTTATCTCAGTACGAAAGTTGTAAAATGACCAACTACTGTTCACATTATTTTAATATAATTATTTAATTAAAAAAAAAATCTAACGAACTTACACACCACTTTTCAACAAGATATAGAAATGTTTCCTGTTGTTTAATTATATTTCCTCTGATGTAAATCACTTTCTTTCACAACATACCCCATTCACTCAAATGAAACACTGATATCTGCACACTCATTAGCGAATACACCTCGCCAAAAAATACTGTTTAAAAAAGTTAACATTCATAATAAAAATTTTAGACATTGGACAGACAATAAAATGCTATAATAATGCCGAATTCTGTTACCGAGTGCCATCTTTTGGTATTTAAAAGATTTTATAAATTTTTAAATAACTATTTCCTTTTTGTACTTGTAGCTAAATTGTCTTGTGACAGCATCAATGATAATTCATGAAATTTGGCCAATTCTTAAATATAAAAAATATCTGAAGAATTTTTAAGCCAAAATTTATAATTAATATTAACAGCTGAACATCCTGCTAATTTCTTCTTTTTTCTCCTTAGAATCTCAGTGTATTATCTTGAAAATGTTCATTGATTATTTAAAAACTTGTAGTTTACACGAAATCAATCATTCTGAAAAAAATTTGATATGAATTATAACTTTTTCAGCATATTTTGACCCATATTATCACACAGGTTCAGGACTATTTACAATCTATACTTCAATATTATATACAATTCACTGATCGGTGATAACGGCAGCACATAAAAATTACTGATCAAGATAACCCTTATTAACTAAGTAAAAAATAATAATGATATGCAAAAATGATATTTTGTTTCCATATATTGATAACTTTTCCTTGTAAATGAGACTTCAAGATTAAAACAGGACTCCTAATATATATTTAAAATAATATTGAAGAATTTAATAGTAGATTGTACAGACTTTATAAACAAGAAAAAAAAATATACCAACAGAAGTCTTGTGCAAATGAGTTATTAAAATGAGAGAAAACCATATTTTTCTTATCACGGTTTACAGCAGTCTGCCTACCCAACTGAAGTACCTAGCCAAACTAAATACTGAATTTTTCTGTCGGAAAGTCTACTCAAACAGAGAATATATTTGCCACTTATTTGAACTAGAATGACTGTATGACTCCTCGCTCTTCACGAGATTATGTCATGGAATAATCCATATCTAAATAAAACATTTCAGATCGATCGATTAGAGATTTCTAAAAATGAGCATAGATCTACGTCGGACAATGTAGAGATGTCTTTCCATATCACATAGAGAGATATTTTCATCACTTCTAATATCACAAAGCACAAACAGATTTCTGTATTAATACCACCTGTCATTACCCCCATTTTATTTAATATGTAAATCTTTTTTTCAAATATACCTCCTATAAAAGAGACCACCATTTCCCAAAATGCATCTGACTTTGAAAGTGATAATTGTATCAAAGATATGTCAGACTTTTATACCTCATAACAATTAATGCATTATAGGTTACTAATAATTACAGACCTGATTTTCTTCCGCTTTAGAGCAGAATTCCGCCTTTGAAGTCCGGATTTTTCCATTACGGTTCCTTTATTATACATAGTAAAGTGGCTGCCAAAGTGTGATTTCCGCTCTGTTTTCCCTGTTGTCAAAATCAGGTCTGTAATTAACTATGAGTTACTACTTAAATCAGATGGGTACTGGTTTTTTTCAAAGTCTATGCAAAGGGAGATAATTTGAAAAAAATCGAGAATTCGTTCATTGATTCTTTGTATTATTGTCAAATCAATCAAAACAGTGTGATATTAAAATTCAACAACTACATATCTTTATTGAAGAAAAACTAGGCCTACCCCCCTCTCAACCATCCAATAAATAAGATAAAAAGTATTTCTTACAAGTACATAAATCTATGTAAGAAAAGATATACTCCACCCCCCAACATTCCAAAATTACCATACATAAATAAAATTTAGAACCTAGGAATCAAAATATTTATTAAATAGTAGTAACATTTTTATGTATGCTGAACTTAGTCAAAAAAAACTTTTGGCTTATTCAAACAATTTTTTTTTCTGTCCCTCAACTGAAAATTTCATTTTTGTAACTCCTTCCAATTAACTTGTATATTGGTATTCTTGGTTATAGTGAATTTTTATTGTATTATATTTAGAAATAAACAGATATAAAAATTTAAGAAATCAAATTTATTATTCTTCAAATCAATTTATGTTGTTTTGTAAACACATAGAAAATTGAATGAAAAATTCTTACGGATGGTACCAAAAAATTGGTCACTGCTAGTTAATATCTGTTTGTTGGGAAAGGTAAAATTCATCGGTTTATAAAGACAATTCTAATACATTCACATATGAAGTTTTACAACTTCTGAATAATCATAAGATATTACAAAAACTTAAATAGACAAAAAAGCACTTTAAATATGAACAAATACAACCTTTATATAACATTTTGTGTAACAAAAATATAAACACAATTTTATTGCATCATTATAATCCTCAACTTCATACTTTCTAATCCTAAACTTAATACAGGTAATCTTATGATCAATTGTAATTCATTTTTACAACACAACTTGAGAATCTTAATTTTGAATGTGAGCAAAGAAACTTTGGGAGAGTGTGTGGTGTGAGCAGAATCTTTTCAGTTACCTCCCCTTGCAAGGTCTACACTGTAACTGAGATATCAAACTTACTAGCACCATTCCAATTTATTGTAATATTTGATATACAGTTATCTGTAATTGATTTTTGCAGAACAAAATTTACCAGCGTTTTTACGTTTATTACAAGAAATCATGTTATTAACAATTACCTCCTTCACTTCTTTGCTTCGTGACAATTGTTTTTCATTCTGTTTAAATCTTTTCAAGAAATTCAAAATTGAGATTCTCGTAAAAATGCATTAACAAAATTACACAAACAAACTCAGTGTCCAACATGTTTAACAAATGATATTTTACAACTCTCACATACAGATAATGTGACCCACTCAAGTTGTAGTGATTTGGACTGGTACCTAATTATTGAATACAGTATCACTTCCTGCTAGCAGTTCCCAGAATGCCCTGTATCATGTTGTGAATCTGATGACATACCCTGTGCAAGACATGCTATATCAGGGCCACCACATTGGTCCTGCATCATGCCATATATGTTATGCATGGACGACATTGTCTGTGGTCCGTCCATGATAGGTTTGGAAGGACTTTCACGACAATCGTATTTAACATCACCATATTTGTCCGACATTGATAAAGGATTGTTTTCTTGTCCAGACATACTGTAATAGGTTCCATGCATTGTTCCAACACGACTTCCTATGGACGGACTAGCTGGAAGATAGAAAAAACATCCATTTTATACTTTCAACCTATCAATTTATTCAAACTACACACCAGGTAATTTTCTACAGCCAAGTTGCGGCCCAATTCAAGTTTAACATACTTACCGATTATTACTGTTATCTGCAATAATTCAGTGAAAACTTCTATAAAGTCTGATCAATACAGTAGACTCCATGAAATATGATATCTGATAATTATAGATTATTACATGGCATAATCCATATCAGCCCTGGTATCATCCCAAGACTCCCATATCGGACTGAGGGCTTTAGACCGAGGTCCGATATGGGTCCAGGGATGATACCAGGGCCGATATGGAAAATGCCATGTAATGATCTATTTATCACATATTTTAAAAAATTTAAAAGAATTTTAGATTTTTTAAAAATGGAGAGAAAAAAACAAACAAAAATACGGATTTTTCGAGGGCCAAGACGGATATTCGAGGGCAAATATGGATTTTCGAGAGCCATTATCGATATTTGAATAACCGACTCCGACTTCCTACTATTATTGGACATGCAAAAACGTACATATTAGTACAAAACATGTGATAAATAGATAATAATACATGGCAAAATCTGTATCACATGCCGTATCACCTCGGGATTTCAATATCTGCCCGAGGGTCTCTGGCCCAAGTGATGATATTGATCTAAGGGTGATACGACATACGATACGGATTTTTACATGTTTTATCTGCTTTATCATATATTTTAGCAGATCTTTCTGGTCATGTGACCAATATCATTTTAAGGGGTATGATAAAGGGGTGGTATCGATATCATCATGGTAGAAAATATAGCTGACAATGTCCTTTCTGTTTCATATATGCAATTTTCCTTTATTTAGTACTAAGTATATGATAAATCGGGAAATGGGATGTAATATCAAAACCCTAAACCATTTCTTAGTTATTCTATGTTAAATGTATTGGATATTACCATACCTGATAATAGAATACTCCTTTTAATTGTTTGGTCAAATGACCTACCTCATCTTAAATTCAAATTAATGCAAAATAGATTGAAATATGTCACAAGATAGAACACTTTATGCACATAAATTATATAAAAATGAAATTAAATGTCTGATTTTTGTTAGAATTGTTGTTTCTGTCGAATTGAATATCCTGGATAATGGGATTTTTTTTTATGACATTTTTTATATCCAATAAGTAGAAGTCTACTGTACCACCAATGAAGAACCTGAGTGAGTTGTCTTTTCCCAACCAATGTAGGTAAGGGAGATTATTAAATTCTCTCCCTTTTGTCCTGAGGCTAAAAAGGAGACAAATTTATTATCTCCCTTACCTACATCGGTTAGGAAAAGATAACTCACTCAGGTTCCTCATTGTTTTGAATTTTTTTGACAATGTATAATAAAGCATTTACTTACATACATGGTTATACAAACAATAATTAAAAAAAACAATAAAAACAACATTAACAAGTATGCTTAAATTTTTCTATTTTTTTCTTACTAAGCATATCCTAGACACCTGTGATGGATCACGGGAGCTCAACCCACAGAGCTGCCTAACGCGTCCCCAGGTTGCAGATAGGGGAGACCCTCTCGACGGTGGGTTGTCAGGTCATAATACGGAAAGCCTGACTGCGGACCATAGTGGGTAATGTGTTTGGAGAATGCATGCTAGACCCCTTCTGTAGTTTTCAAAAAAGAGTAGGCTGATGGCCGCTACAGAAGGCTAAATTATCTGACCCTACCCAATCATCCACCTTTTACAGTGGCAGTCAAAATTGGTTCCCTTTTGTGCTCCATCCCACCCCTATTTTGTGTTTGATAAATTGTTTAACTGGTTCTGGTCCTGAAGAAGCATGAAATATTTGCCACTGAACGTTAAGCAAACAATCAATCAATCTTAAGCATATCTGAGCATGAGACATTGATAATTAACACTGAATTTTGTTCGGCATCGCTAAAACAGGTGTGGTAAAAAGTTGAGTCTCACCCCATCAAATTCACAGTTTCAATATCTATAAAATTTGGTAAGGACATTTTTTCTTTCAGTCTTTACAATAAATGTCTTAGATTTCTTATGACATTTTGTTGTGACAATTATATATATTTTCCGAAGTTAATTTAAAACAATATCCAAACTAAGCGGAACCAAAAAAAACACATTGATTTAAAAAATAACTTAACTGAACATTGAATATTTTTTCTTACTGCAAAAAAACAAACCAAATAATATAAATCAACCATTACAGAACTTGAGGAATTGTGGGTAAACAAAGACTTCCTTTCCTCCAACACAAGCATAATTTACCCATAATTCCCTTGAATCTATATTTTTGTGAAGTGTGCAACATACTTTGTGAAGATATGGCATGCTAGCAGAAGGCAGAAGAGAAATAACCAATTACCAAATATTAACAGAAAGTTGGAATAAACAAAGATTTCTGATTAGAGCAAGATTTTACAACAAAGAGACTGAATTCTTATGTCCTTAAATCGCACCAATTTCCATTTTATTTTGTTTTTTTCTCTCAAACTATTCCAATATGTAGAATAAAATCTAAAATAAAGTTAACATTAATTTTATTTTTCTTCAAGTAAAACTTTCAGAACCATAATTTCTGGGTTTTTTTCTCATATAATTAAGGATCGAGGGTAATTTTTTTTTCAGTCTATGAAGAAATAACCTCAATGAAGTGGTTCCAATTTTAAAATCGACACCACGTACATTGAGATTATTTCGAATAGACTGAAAATAAAATTACAGTCAATCCTTATAATTTAATTCCAACGGTTGTTTTAATGTCAAAAACAGAGTGATTCCACTTTATGACGTCACAGTGGAAAAGAAAAATGATAGAAAAGGTTAACCAATCAAATGACATGTTACATCTAATACTGAATTATTTCACAAGAATCAACACAAAGAATTTTTGAATATATAAGATGACTGTCGCAATATCACATCCGAAAGAATGTTAAATTCCAAATGTGGTAATTTGCTTTGATTTTTCGACAACGTAATTTTTTTTCTCTAGAAATAAATCATATTAAATAAGAAAAATATGGGCAATACATGGACAAAACAATTCAGTCTACAAAAAAACGAGTGTTTTTGTAAGCTAGTATTTAAATATGGCATATGATATATCAACTGTTTTAGAATTTTTGTGTAGATGGCTATTTTATATGATTTCAGTAAATCTGGAAACCTAATTTAAAATATAAACCAATGAGGAGAAAACAAGAATTTTTCTTTCAATTTTCCAAATTCATTTATGTGGCAGCTTTTAAAATTGCAAACATACTTAAATGTCCACTAAATTATTTGACAGTATTTCCCAAACTAATTCAAATTTTCGATTTGGAACATTTTTTCCAATTCCACAAACTTACGCCAACTCTCGCTTGGTAAATCAACCAAGTCACATGATAATCATGTGTTTACCTGCTAGCAGTCCATATCCTCAAAATTGTCGTCTGTCAAAAGAGGTAGCAACAAGTTGCGTACCTTACCTGCCAATGCCGCCTGTTGCGCAGCGATGTCATCTGCACTCATGCCCCGCCCCCCAGGGATCTCGTCCCCCTTTTCTTCCTCCCGTCTCTTGAGACAGGCAGCCTTTGGGTTGAGATTCCTTTCTGTAAGAAAAAATAGAAAGAAAATCATCAATATGACTATTTAAACTATTTATGGGGTACGAACTTATCTTGAAATTCATACACCAAAAATCTACAAAAAAATGATCGACCCCATTGAGTGAATGATTAGCACTGGTCTTCACCAATGTCGCCAAATGCAATTTTTATTCAATCTGGCAACAGAATTTTATGATTGTCAATTTTCTGGCCGTTTCATTAGGCTTGCTATCAAAATTAAGCAGTTATTTCAGATCAAAGACAATTGTCAAGAGAACTATATTTCATCTAAAATACTTCTCAGGTCAGCTATTTCTAATGGTAATGAATAAATAGCAATAATATATGTATAAAAAATGGGGAGGGAAATTTGGTGAACAAAATTCAAAACTGGCAACAAAAATTATACTTTGGCGAAAATTTTTGCATGGAGTTGTTCAGGTACAAGCTGTATATATGTGAAAAATAACATACCCATTAATGCATTGACAAACTGGAAAGATTTAATTAATAGAATATGGATGATGGATGAATTATTATTTAATGTCCAGTGGAAACCAGGTGCATATCAGGACGACATTAATACAAGATATAGGACATTAAATTATTTTTTTACATGAATATACCAAGACATCACTTTTTGTTACATCACAAAACATTTATTCCACATGTGAATTCTCAGATTTTTCTACAAATTAATACAGGAATTCTTCAATACCAATTTAAAATTTGTTTTTCTAACACCAATTATTGGGCAATATTTATATTGAGTGCGGTTTTAGCAAATTTTTTATGTTCAAATACAAAATATATTTACATCACTGTGTCTAATGATGCTACTTCGTATGCAAAATATGTTAAATTTTACCAAAACTAAGGAATTTCTCCATATTGCATACCTCTGATCACACGATTGCTTTGGCTTTACCTGTTTGGTAACTTTGGCATTTTTTAATTTGATCCTAAAACCTTTTTGATTATTGCTTTGGTTCTCTACATTTTAGGCCTTGAGGACAACTGACGAATCAACAAAATGTGCACACCTTGTGCATCAAAATTTCTATAAAAAAACGTATTACCTACCTCGGACTTGTTGTTCTAATGTGGTGATGACATTAACAGCTTGTTGTAAAACCATTAACTTTGTAAGTGGCTGACTGTTATTTGAGTGTAACGATACCATACTTCCCAACTCCTTAAATGCTTCGTTTATATCTCGTACTCGTACTCTATATAATTAAACAAAAATTCAAATCATTACGCATCTCCTTATTATGGAGCTTTTCCTTTTTGTATTGTTTTTTATTTATTTGTTTTGTTATATTTTTTACCTTTGTTTTATATATAATACAAAACAAAATTTTAAAATAATTTTAATACTTTATATTTTAACAGGACATGTGTTAACCGCCATTAATATAAATTTTCACATATAAATATAGGGATAAAAATGACTGAGAAAATAAGAGTTCTGTACAGGAACATATAATAAAGATTGATGTCACAAATTAAATTTAAAAAAAATAAATTTTGTGGGATTTTCAATTCAGCATTAAAATCTGTCATAATTACAAAATATACTTTAAGACGTGATTTCTTTGCACACTGAATTTTTGTCTCTTCTAAAGTGTGAAGAGATTGTAATTTTGCATTATTTTACATTTCGTATATTATTTTTTCCAAAATATTTAATGATATGAAGTTTTTACTACAGAGGCAAATAACAATGCATTATACTACACTTTACATAATCAGCAATGCTTTTTTTTGGACTAACATTTTTTATACCTTACAGTTGTTTCAAACTATAGGAAAATTCTTCCGACTCCAATACACTTGTAGAGAAATGCAAAAATATCTAGTTTTCACATTTTTAAATGATTGTTTATCTATTAGTTGCATTTTTACACAATGAGTACACAAACAAAGGGACTCAACTGCAACAAACCTTTCTCGAGCATTATTTGCTTGTCTCCGTAACCTCTCTCTCTCCAATTTCGCCTCAGGAGATTCATCTTCCTCTCCAACATCATTACTGCTGAGAAAATAGACAGATCATGTCAATTTTCTGTCAACATCATCCCAGTGCACTTATAAAATCATCCAAGGTTCATTTCATGTGGGGAAATTTTCAAAGCAGTTTTTCTAAAAACTTTGGATTTGAGAACGACAAAAAAAATTTCAGATGAAATAGCAGTTTTATCATAATATAGATCATGACTAAAAAATAAAATTGGATTTCTAAATATTTACCGGCAAAATTTGCAATGAAAATTATCCTGTTGAGAAAATCCCCATTGGATGATTTTTACATGCCGAGTATCTTAACAAAGGGAGATAATTGAACAAACCTTTCTCTAGAATTGTTGGCCTGTCGCCTCAACCTTTCTCTTTCTAATTTTGTTTCAGGCGAGTCATTGCTATCATCTTCCTGTTCCCTACTGGTGAATAAACAAGGACCATGTTTCAAATCAAAGAATGGCAGTTACTATGACAACATTTATATCTGAATCCTCAAAATGTTTTGTAAGATTCAAATATTAAATAAGTTTAAGAAGAAAGAAAAGACAAAGTTATTTCTATTTTAACAAAATTTAAGTTTTTTCCAGTTGTCCTTAAAAAGAAGAAAAAGAGAAAGATTTGTCCTTGTTCAAAAAGAATTTCAGACCCTATGAAAAAAAAACTTGTCAATATGACATATTCTGTTTGGATTTGACAGGTAATTACTTAATACAGGTTCATTTAAAGAAAACTGAACATGAAATAATACAAAAATGATCTTTAGACAGGGTTCAGGTTCAATGAGCAGTTGGTTTAAACAGAATTACCTCTTAAATTCAACTTTTGTGGATAGTCAGGCAGTTAACTTTTCACGCATTTCTTTTTAAATGTAATTTCAATCGAATGAGATTGAAATAAATTTCCGGTAGACTGGTTTTCCAAAGCCTTGCACGACATGGCCAACATGTTTTTCTTAGTTAAATTTGATCTTGGTTAAGTTGTAGATTTGAGCTAATATGTTACAGATTTAATTATTCATGATATCTTATTCTTTTGCTCGTGATATTATTTATTGAATCCACAATATAAAGGATATACATTTAATTAGACATAAGGCCACGTCAAATTGATTTTTAGTCCTCTGGATTTTTAAGGCAAAATAAGTGCGAGGACAAGTTTTTTTTCAGGCAAAGATCAAACATACATGTACGGGCAGCACAAATTTTCTGAACTAAAATATTGGAATAAATCTCTATTTTAAGAAAGCAAGCATACAATTTTTATTTCTGATTTATTGCAAAATGAAGAATTTTGGGCAAATTTTCAGCAATTTTGCAAAATGAAACGACAACAAATTTTTTTCTTAAAATTTACAATGTTCGAAAATCCAGAGAACTGAAAATCAGTTTGGTGTGGCCTAAAGGCAATTTTGCCAAAACCAATTTGGATCCTAACATCCTAGGGTGAACATTATAAAAGGAAGACGAAAAACTTGACAACTCTCATCTTTCATTAACACTTTTATACGTATTAGTATTACACGTGTAATTGAACAATTATTACTTCCCCTGATTTCTAATATCAAGGTAGAACTTTACCACAATTTGTGGAAAACCTTTTACCTAAGTGACATGATATGTAAATATGCCTAGGAAATATACTCCATGCAAGTGAACAGGTAAATTTCTTTATTGCAGCAATATATAATTTGGTTATAATGTAAAACATTTACTTAAACTGCAGGGGAGGTAATTATATTATATTGGAAATGAAATCGATTGACAAATCGTAAGACATGTAGGGACCTGTGAAGAAAATCATTTTCATGACTTGTCTTAATTTCATTCACTGGTATCAATACCTTATCAATGCAATCAATAACATTTATTAGTAGCTTGTGTTATCCAAATAAATTTGAAAGCATGAGTTTGCCACAGCAAAGGGTCTTTTTTCATGATTTTTTGTCTCTGTACACAATTGTACTGATTAGGATCAGAATATCTCAATTGAACATGTTTAAACATGTGTCTTAATGTGCTAAGCTTAAATAAAGCAGTAACCAACAATCCTTATCAATCAAGATTGGAGTCGAACATACCTTGCCATTCACAATCTTAGCAGTTAGATCTAACAATGGCAAAAACTCCACTGCAGTCAGACAGTTTTTTTTTTTAATCTTTAAGCCAAAACTATACTTACTCTGAGGGAGACCCTGGTCCTGCTGGCTGTACTTTTTCTTTAGCAGTCCACCTTAAAATATCATAAAGAAATCTTATCTATACATGCAATGTGTCACACTTTTGTGTTAAACTTGCCCCTTGTTTTCATTCCAAAATGGCTTAATTATTCGTAAAATTATGAAACCTTACTACCAAAATCCCTCAAATTTTTAAAAATTTTTGACAATATTCATAATCTCAACCACTATCAAGAAAAAATCTCTCTTAACCAATTCACCATCATGATATATTATGGTGCATTTCACAAAAAATCATCTGAATATGATTAATCTTATGTCTAATTTAGTGTATACAGAATGACATTACAGTGAGAGTCGTAGCTGTATGATTTTTTGTGTAAAGGGGCTGATATCTCAATTCCTACAAATAGCCTTCTTACCGAGATCTTTTTGCGGGTGGCGGTTTTGACGTTGTATTGTCTGTGTCTTTTTTAGCATCTTTCTTATCTGCCTTTTCTGTGTTCTTTTGTTGACTCTGTTGACTTTGTTCTAATGTATGTACTAAAAAAAATAAAATCAAGAGTTTACACATAAATATGTCTCAGCTTGTTAAAATCCTGTGGGTTTGACCTTGTTCCAGAGTGTTTACAGATAAATATTTCTCAGCTTGTTAAAATCCTGTGGGTTTGACCTTGTTCCAGAGTGTTTACAGATAAATATGTCTCAGCTTGTTAAAATCCTGTGGGTTTGACCTTGTTCCAGAGTGTTTACAGATAAATATGTCTCAGCTTGTTAAAATCCTGTGGGTTTGACCTTGTTCCAGAGTGTTGTTCTAACTTGAATTATAACGTGATAAATAGTTTAATAGTATGTATTTTATTATTATACCTAAACCATTACAGTGACTTTATGATCAAGAACAGCAATAAAAGCTTAACTTTTGTCAACTATATGTAGGTATTATGTTAAGAATTAATCTATTCTTTCAAATTTGCAGCTATTCTTTTGGACCAGTGACAGTGCTCTCCTTAGAAAATTTTGAAGGTGCAAAATTATTGATAAATTTCATAAATTGTGTATGATTTTCAAACGTTTTACTTTGGAACTACAATTTTACCATTTCAGAGATATAATTAATTAAATTCCATGAGTAAAGGTGCAAGAAAGAACTAAGGCCTCATAAATATTGTACTTTAGTAGGAAGGCACAAAAAAACGTTTTTGTGACATATTGGCCTGGGGAGAATGCTAGGCAAAAGACTTAATGTAGAAAACTTACATTCAGGTTTCTGTTGTTCCGTTGTGTTGGTTCGGTTTTCTGATAATGAGTTGTGCTGATTTGCCTGAAAATACATCAAGAAACCATTTAGCTGTTAAGTCAGCTTCCTTTTCACTCTACTCATAAAAACTTGTAAAAATTGGTAACCTGGTCAAGAATTATCAGCAAAAAACAAAAAATTCATGTTATCTACATTACACGTCTGTGAAAACACTCATTAGACATTGATTACATCACAATAAGACAAGAGCTCTTCTCTAGGGAGGTAGAGAACAACTATAGCATATGTGCTCTTTTCTGTGAAGACAGAAAACTGCTTTGCCAGATACATAGCCTGGAAATCAGTAAGTTCTGCATGAGTGGCCTTGCAGACGCCTAAAAATTATCTTCTTTCCAGATATTTTTTTACGAGATACACAGATGTCTTCAGAGGGATGCTACAAGCATGCATTTGCTAAATACTTTATAATTATAAATCTCTCTGTGTTTGTCGAAGAAACAACTAATTACATCATAAATTTTCCTAATAGTCTTAGCACACACTAGAAACACGTGTGAACTTGTGTGAATATTTCATCATAATTTTACATCATCCAAGATAAATTCTCTCAAATGGCTTCCCCAGATTAAACATATTACCAAATGATTAATGAGTTTATTTTATCATCTTTCTGTTCATTCCATTCTGGCTTTTATCACATAAATTATAAAACCATATGACAAAAAAAAAAAAAAAACCCAAAGATTTCCTAGGTTTAATACATACATCCCTCAATAAATAAGTATATACCGAACTATTAAAATGTGTAATTGCCTTTTTAACAACTGACCCAGAGTTTAGTACTGACATTTTTAATCCTATATGCTTGTCCCAAGAAAGGATCTTTTACTGATTGTCTCATCTTGATGCTCCAAGCACGCCAAATACTAAGGGTAAATATGTTTATTGTATAAGAGTTTATATACGATTTTTTAAAAATATTTTGTTGAATTTCTGACAGCAATGTTTCTTGGTCATTCATTGCTTGTGTTATTGTGTGGGCTGTTGCTTTAATTTGCAGAAGTAGCTTTAAATGATCTGAACTGCATTCTGGAGTTTCCAAGTTTCTACTCTCCAATACTAGCTTCAATTTCCCATTTACTACTCATGATGGATGAATTATTGTCTAACATTCAGGGTCAATTATTTAATGCATATCAGGAGGAGAACATGGGGATGTGATATGAATATGAACCCGGCTTTGTACTAGACCGACACACTGTGCCGGATTTCAAAGATGCTAGCTCACAGTCTGAAGGAAGACATATCACCCCAACCGTACCGAGCCAACCAGTCCTTTGCTCTTACTCCTAGATGCCACAAGGCTTGGTGGAGAAGCAGCAAATACCAATTTTGATGTCTTTGGTTTAACCCGTTTGGGGATTGAACACACAACGCGAGCACGTTACCATGAGACCACCGAGGGGATTACTCTGAATTCATTACTTCAATATTATGTGAAATGACATTTATTTTGACAGGACATTGGTACAGATTTCATCATTACTTTTACTAGACCAAAAAGGGCTTGACAAGAAAAGCTTTAAATAAATCTGAAGCAAGGGATATTTTACTGTCTGCCTGTCAGATGAATTTCCAAAAGCATTGTAATTCCTATTTCTGACATACATGTAATAAATGTAAAATTTTCAATAAAATTATTTTCAGACAATAATTGTTACTCTATTCTGATGAAAACTGCAACATCATAAAACAAAAATATTCCTCACCAAGGCCTCAATGGTATTTGACATTCCTCCAGCGTATCCCATCATGCCATTGGAATGTGTCTGCTGCATCATTCCCACTGGATGAGCACCCATCGGTGGTGGTTCAGCGTGGTGTCGTAAAACATATATTGCATCGTCTAACCTTTCTTCCATTCGGGTCTGCTGTAAGCAAACAAACTTTTCAGTAACAGACAATACTATGGCAAAAATATTTCATTGAAAAAAATTTACCCGTATAACACCAATTTAACAAAATCTTTAGCAACTTTCCGACTATTTTGTGACAATTAACTTTTATTATAAGAGACAGTCTGAGTTACTGGACAACTCAAGACCTTCAGCAATAAAATTGACAATCCTGGTCAATTGAGATCTGAGTCCTGTACACAATGAAAATAGACAAGTTCACATTAACAGCTGAAGTGATCAGGCCAATTAAAATTAAGATATTTTTAATTTCTATTTGATTAAATTCCAGAATGGTTTTTTTTTACATCCGTTTTTTAAAATATTTTTTTTCTGTAAATTCTGATCGTAGTGTAATACCAGTTAAAATGAATACCACAAACTTTGATATTTGTGATCAGTTGTGGGTAGATATATTTTGCAGAATGAATATGAATCAAAATATTTCAAATAAAGTACATGCAGACTACCTACTGAGTATCAGAAATGTCAAGGTCTGGACAAAACAAATGTTTATAAAAAGAAAATTGTGTTTCTTTCTGTGATGATAGTGAAAAGTAAAATTTAATTTTTGATCGGAAACAAATTACAAAACTGGAATCTATTCACACTTTTGCTAATTTCTGCATTGAATAACATCAATGTTCTATTTCCAATACAAGTTTGTTCTTTACACAGTATTTATGTCTGGGCCCCTACATTTATTTCTTAATACCGACATAGAAAGTCACAGGTCCAGTTGGCTACCGATATTTTAATTTAATTGTTTTGCTGAAATACATTCTTTAACCCTCACATTCTTCCTGGGGCAAATTTATCTCAACATGAAATCTTTTTTTATTTTTTTTTATATTTTTTATCTTGACATCACCTTTTTGAAACTGTTCTGTAGCTGTCAATTTTAATGAAGAGTTTAATTTTTTCTTTCTTATTAATGTAGTTTGCACATGTTTCATAAAGCTGATAAAAAACATGCCAAGCTTATAGTGTATATATATACCACATGCAATACCCCAGAAGGTACCAGTGTCAATAATGGTGGAAAAATATGATCAACTGAAAAAAGCTTTACTCAACCTCAGACATTCTGAACCTAATGCAATCCTTTGGCTTAAATTATAAATACAAGACAATTTATCTGGTATGATAATTTGTTCATCATCATAAAAATTGGAAGATTTAAGCCAAGTCAAACCTTGTCTGCTCATTAAAAACAAAGAATTTAGGAAAGTCATTTAAATTTTAACACCCAATAATAAAATATTCGATATCAGGTTTTCCATATCAAGTGGTTCGAGTGATTTTTTAGACAAAGGAGAAAATTGAAGAAATCTTCCATAAATTTTTCTTGAACAAAAAGGGAGATAATCCTTTATTTTTATATTAATGGAGCATTTTACGAAAATAAATAATAACCTCCCCTTTCCCAAACACTAATTTGGTAGAGGGAATGAATTAACTTAATTAGAAGTCTAAAAATTCTCCAGATCTTTGAGCACACAAAGTTCAACTGCACATAACAAGAAACAACAAAGATTTTGTGGAAGAACTTTTCCACTTGTTTTTTTAGATATTTTGTCTTTTAAGCAGTAAACACATTTTTTTCTCACATTAAAAATTTTGTCTTTTATTGGATGCAGAAAAAAAAATGTCTGAGAAGTTCTTACACAGAGACATAAATAACATATAAATCTGCTGTCAGGTTCAGGACAGGTCATTACAATGGCATAGATTTGAATTCTCAAAACTTTTCTGTCCATTTTTGTTTCCTTTAGTTTTTCCTGAGACAAGCAAAAATACAAAACATTGATATATTCTGAAGTAAACTCATCATTGTTTGGAGCCATCTTCCAAACCACCAATCTAACTTTGCAAATCAGGTTAAAAATCATTCCAATTATATTTTCATAGCTTGTCTGATTTTTCTCATTAAAATCTGAACAAAGGAATTCAAATAAATACCAAACAAGAAACATTTATCTGTTTGATTGCTTCCCTTAGTTATACAGGGGAGATAACTCTCCTTTGGATTAGCTGGGTTATTCACAAATGAAAAATGTTTCCACTCCCTGTCCAATAACCATTCTGAAATTTCTGAAACTAAATAAAAACATCGAAAAACAACATAACCGCATCCCATTGAAACTGGCAATATTTTTGAGCAAGCAGATGGAAGCACCAGGGAACCCTGGGATAGATTACCTCCAACTCAACATGATCTCGGAGAACATGAATCGCATCGTCCAGCCTCTCTTCCATGCCTCTCTGCTGGATAAACCAACCGATTTTGTTAGTACTCATGCACCAAAATGTATTTTCTCTGTCTTAACAAGGACCAAAGATTTTTTTAAATTCTTTCAAGAAATTGTACTAAAATATGTCAATTTACTTGAGAAATGGAATATTTTCTAACAAAATGTGCTTTCAAGGACAAAATTCACTGACTTCAGTTAATATAGTTTCTATAACCAAATACAAGGTTTTAGAACTTTATTATTTAAAATGTAATTTAAATCATGGATACACTTACTTCAAAATATATACATAATACTACAATCATATTATTGAAAATTTGCATTTGGCTTTGTTCAAATTAAAAAACGAATTTCAGATCAGTTCTAAAAAAATTTTTTATATAAAATTTAAAATTAAATATCATGTAACCATACATGGGAATGTCAACTGAATATTTCACTTTCAAAAACTGACATTTTCTTTTGTGTTAATGTTTAAGAGATGGAATTCTTTCAAAATAGTCAGTGTCTTTAATTACCAAATTAAATAAACCAGAGACCAGAACTATTACTTGAAAAACCCCTATCCCCCAATATTTTACCAATAAGGAGTTATAACAGAGAAAATACATAAAGACCTTATACAAACATAAATATCAACGATATATACATGCCATACTTATAAAACAAACATTATATAGGTTAACACCAAATTCTAGTGCACAAATTAGACCCAGTAAATTTATCAAAAAGACAACCAAATAATAATTTTCACACAAATCTCCGTGCTCCCTCCTCTCCCCCAAAAAAGCCATACAACCACTAAAAAATCCCATACGAAAGTTTAATTTTATAAAGTGCTTCAGAAAAATTAAATTTTGATAAAAAATAACCTAAATTAACAAAAATAATCATGTTCTCGGAACTTCTGATGGATTCATCCCCTCTTAATGAAAAAGGACAAAAAAAAAAAATGTTTGAACAAAAATCAAATTTTAATTAATCTGATAATCAACTACACATATGACTACTTCCACTGTTTTTCTTTTAAAATAGAACTACAATGACTTACTAAAGAATGAAGTGTGCCTCCTCCCCCTTCAAAATGAGGTGAGGTAGAACTCTGTGTCGCTGGTCTCTGCCACTGGCTCGAGGAACCTAAAACAAGCATAACTTTATCATACAGAAGATTTATATATACATGTAAGAGGCTTTTAGCAAACTGGATTTTCTTTCATCATTGTTTGGAGATGCCTGTCTGTCAACCAACCGTATAACGCAAAATGGAAAATCCCAGTTAAATTTTTTTTTACTTATATCATAGTACATGAACAAAACAGTGTAGATTTAATTCAAATAACAAAATTCACCAAATATCGAAATAGGATTGCCTGACCAAAAATCGAAATAGGATTGTGACCAAAAACCGAAATAGGATTGCCTGACCAAAAATCGAAATAGGAATGCGACCAAAAATCGAAATAGGATTGCCTGACCAAAAATCGAAATAGGCTTGCCTGACATTTAGCTATTATTGCAAAATTTTCATACCACAAAAAATACCATGAAAACAGGTAAATGGTAATGTACGAATACCTTAAATTGAAACATGACAACACGTCTAACACACATACCTGCTAGAGGGGAGGGTGATGATACAGGAGTGGATGGGTTTGAACCATAATTACTACTTGTATGGTCTGCGGGTGAATATATCTGAAAATATGAAGAAAACATTCTATAAAAGACAAGAATGTTATAAATAATAAGAACACATGAATATCCCCAAAAAGAAATGAAAATATTTTGTAATTTACTAGATTTTGATATTAAATGATATTTTCTCTCCATTTGTTCTTGAAGTTTTTCAAAATATTGATATTCCTTTTTTTTTCTTTTTTTTTTTATTTTCTTTTTTTTTTTTTCTTTTTTTTCTTTTTTTTTTTGTGTGTGAGTGCAGTTTGCTTTTTAATGTCTTCTAATATCTAGTGCCATGAGTCATAAATTGATCATATTTTCTATAATTTTAACACATAACCTCATTCCGTGGTATTAAGATCTATCCTTTCAATCCGAAAATTAAGATTTGTGAATCAAATGGATCGTTATTTTTTTTTTTGAGTTTATTATCCTACTTTTCTTTGTATCATTATACCTGTAATCTGTTTCCTCATTTTGCATTTTTTTAAATGCTAATTACTGTTCATAAAATAAATACATGTATTCTAAAAATAGTACTAATGTATTAATGAATTTCACAGTAAAAATTTAAAGGCTTTGTTTTTGACCCAAGAGGCTCCTTAATTATAAAATCTTATGTTTGATTTGAACAGAAAATAAGACAATTCCACCTTATACTTCAAATTTTTATAAAAACCTTGCAAAAACAATTGCCAACTCAAATCTTAAATCAATTACTTATTCAACTGTTAATCTAATAAATGCCAAATGGGTTTGACCCCCTTAATATTTTTGGTATCTGTCCCAAGTCAGGAACCTTTTCAGTGGCTGTCTCGTCTTTGTTATTGTTGGTATTCTGTCTCTTGTTCATTTACCCCTTATGTCCTAAACAAATAAAATCTTTCCGTAAACATCCAAATACCTTACTACTTACAGAGGCTAATGCTTTTCCTAAGGCATCTCCCGTTTGTGAACTGGTCGGGTTTCTGATCATATCTGAACCATTTACTGTGGGAGAAGTACTGGAGTACGATGTCGTGGTTGGCTGACCACCACGGAAGGTGGACATGGGAGGAAGACCAGAGTTTATCATACTTTCATGTTGTGATGGTGACATAGCTGGGTAACCCTGAAAGAAAAATATTCAATGGAATGGCACGATTGTACGGTCAGGTGTTTAAATCTACACGACACAAGCACTGTTCAAGTGGTTACAAAAGTGATTACTGTAAATTCAGAAATTATTGCGTGCATTTATTATTGTGATTTTGTCATTTTAGACCAAAATGCAATTTTAATTTTTGCGACATTGAGAAAAATCCCACTTCATTAATATAAAAATTTAAAAATGCGAGTTTAAATTATTGCGATTACAATCTGTAAAAAATCTGAAAAACTGTCATATTTTTCACAATAATAAAAACTTTTAATAATTTCCAAATTTACATTACAATATCTATTTATTCAAGATTCCTGAAGTTTCAAAACAAAAAAATTGGAAACCAAATAAGCCATATTTGTTTTCGTTAAGGGTAAGATATTCACCAAATGAAAAAGAACATTATTTACTACAATCCCTCCCCTTAAGCATATATCAAGTCAAGAGATAAAAAGATAGAATTCAGGAAAACTCCCTCCTCAAAATTCTTAAATATTTTCTTTCAGCAAAAATTGGCATCTTCCTGAAACTGTATTATACATAATTAAGTTGATCGATGCTGTAAGAGGTCTTAATGTCAAGCTTGATATAAATATTTAAAATGTCAAAATATACATTTTCACTCCTAAATGGAATCAAGCCAATAAAATTACTGTTTTCACAGAGATTTCATTTTGATCGTTTCCATAGCAACTTAAATGTAGCAAAGTCTTTTCAGAACAATGCCTTGATAAGCATGATAAGAAATATAGTCAAACATCACTGTCATCAGGACACTTTCCTGTATAAAAACTTTAATTTAATATATAAATCATGTAAATTTTGTAAAATTCTGTTTGTTTCAAAAATCAATTTGTTTGGAAGCTTTTTTTTTATTTTTAAAGTATTTACTCCCTGCATGACTGACACTGAAATCTTCTATTTTCCAACTTTTTTTTTTATGTTTTTGACATGTGACGTAACAATCTCCAGAGAGATTCCAGTGTACTGACAGTGCCATTTTTGTGAATGAAATTAACATCTGTTTCCCATCAGTCTACAGGTAGTCATGGTAACCCACACACCAATAAGAAAGAGGTCACAAATTCTGATATCACCCTGAACGATCCTTCCTTCATTAAGTTTTTTCAAAAATATACAAAGAGTTCTGTGTTTACACGGCTGTACACTTAACAGATACTTCTACGCCAATAGATATAACAAACAAACTGATGAAAAATCTTGCGATAATCAGTGAGAAAATAAACCTTCTATAAGAATTTTAATTATAAATGTTAAGATGTCTACACAAATTTTAATTATAAATGTTAAGTGTAAATCTGTCATTTAGAATGAATTTTGAAGTTTTACACAGGTTACAATGAAAAATAAATAACCTTCCTGAATAGTGCCTCACGTTTTTTTTTTTTTTTTTTAAATTCCAAAAACATGGAGAAAGGTAGAGGGAAAGAGCAAACATTCTATTTCTAAACTTTTAGGCGATTATCATGGACAACTAGTTCTTTGTGTTCCTCAAAATATGAGGCCAGCCTTAAAAATATGTTTCCCCTTTCGACCAAAGCCTGAAAAGTCTGGGTAGGGAGGTAGGTAATTTTTTTTTTTTTCCAAGCAGGTTTCAGAAGTCATGCTTTTCGACATTCGGAACAATCGGGACTAAGATTTCTAAGCAACGATAACTCACAGATTGTTCTGAAAAGAATGTTACTATTTATAATATGAAGACAATGTTGAAATCAACAAATCATTTTAAAAAAATTTCTGGGAACAGGCTGTAAAATTTTTTCAGTTAAGACAATTCAGTGAGTCGGTCACAAAGGGAAAACATTTTTTTTTATTTTTTATTTTAGGCCTGAAATAGGTCCTATTACTATGATTTTTCAGTCTCTTCGACACACATCTCGTATCCTTTCCCTCATAATGAAAAGCAAATTTATATTGTTGATAATTATTTTTGTGGTTAATGGATTAATTGTTGTTCCGAGGGCATTAACTTGTGTGGTTTTGTAATCTCCCAGAGTTGTCACAACACAAATAAAGCTAAATTTGTGGTTTCTTTGTACACATGAAAATTGATTGATTTATTGATTGAATGACTAGAATAGAGAATGGAAACGGGGAACGTCAAAGAGACAACAACCCAACCAAAGAGATAGTTATATTGTGGCCCATTAAAATTGTTATCCAAAAACATTTTGATTCTGATGCACTGTATGTATAAATGTTATCTATGTCTCATCAGAGGTGCTCAAGGCCAAAAAAAATGGAAATCTGAAAAAATAAACCAAAACACTGAAACGAAACACAAGATTCATGTGCCAAACTGATCGAAAAAGCAAGAAAAACAAACTTTCTAAGGACACAGCTATGTATAAGGGAGATACTCCTTAGTTTTCTAATTTTATAAGTTTCATTTTGTATATCAATCTTGAGGTTTGTTTGTTTGTTTGTTTGTTTAGTTGGGGTTTTACAGTTTTCAACACACCCCTGCACAGGTGAAATTCAAACTCACAACCTCAGCGTTGACAGGCTAGTGATCATTAGTAGTCATGACGAACTACCTAGACCACTCGGCCACTGTGGCCCCTCTTGTGGTTAGTACAGAAATCATAATAACTGAGCTAGTAATACCTAGTCTTGTGGACTTGATTCCCACAAAATAATAAAATAAATATTCTACGGTCCCAATCCTGATTCACGGTATCAACATTTTATATCAATGAAATTTAAATAAGATTCAGAAGAGTCAATGACTTAATAATTTTATTGAATAAATGTTTTTCGAAATCTGCTGTTACACTTTATTCTGATTTAATGACAGTGTGATAGTTTGGCATGTGTTAAAAATGTTATTACACAGGATGAGTTCTATGGTTAGTTATTTAGCAAAAATAATTGATGTTGTTAATACAAAAGGCATATTGTGAATGATGGGAACTCCATGGGTATGGAAACCTGCTAACAAGATTTATTACAGCAGGAATATAGGAATAATGGTTATAACATATCTTTAAAGAATAGTACTTAAAAAAAAAATCACTGTCTTAAATATGAAAGGAGGGGAATGCAAAGGTACAACTGAAAGAATTACAGTAAGGAAGTTCTTGTTATGAATTCTTTTTTGCTGACTTTTGTTAAATATTATACAGCATTCCTTAACTTGAAATCAGTGTGGTCTGGATTAGATTATTGGGGTCTTATGCCATTTTCCATGTGCAAATTGCCACCAGTTCTTATTCATTGAGAAAGCCACAGGATCAGGAGAGAGCCACAGACCTGTATCAGGAAACAATTCTATCCAGTTAAGGTGGTACCCAACACCTTGACTAAAATAAATTTGGCTCATTTAATTTTCATAAAATTTTTATGAAATATTTACTTTGACCTGTTCACATAAATGTTAATTTTTTTTCCTAAATGAATTTCACACTTCACGGGAATAATTTCATTGAATATATAGCAGTTTGGCAAACATCAATTTTGATCATAGAGAAGCTTAATTTCTCTTTACTTATTAAATTTGATTAAAACGCTCTGGTGATTTTTAAGAGTTATCTCCCTGTAGTGTTGGGTGCCATCTTAAGTTCGAAATGAACATAACTTGCCACAAGTTGGATTCAAAATCATGAACTCAGTTTTACAAAACTACTGTAAATTTGTTACTTACAACGAACTATCTTGATCACTTTGTCAATAAGGTCCACTATTCAAATTATGGCACACATGACAAACATGATACCACTTGTCAGAAAAAAAAACATTATTTGACAATTTCATTTATGCTGTTTGTTACCACATCAACACCTACCATTTCTGGATGCATGTTTGAGTACGACTGTGAATGATGACTGTTGCCAGGCAACATAGATGAAGGATATGTAGATGTTGGTGGAACTCCATTATTTGCTGACCAGTGGTCGCCTTGATTGTGGGGTGGTTCTGAAATAAAACAGATTATTTTTTGCTTGGAAATGAATGCCTTTAGCACCACTGTAGTCTGTTTCTTTAGCAACTACCAATCTGGTGATGACAGATTACAGTCTAAATGAAATATAATTTATCGCTTTTCCAACTAGTTAAATAGTTTTCATTTTCTCTGTTGAAGTCAATTATGTTCAATTTGGTGCAGGAAAAGTCCTACCTCAACTTTCCCTCAGGTCTTTAGAAATCCATCAAAATATCAAAATTCAATGAATGTTTGTTTTTTTTTTCTTTTTTGTTTACTTGGGCTTAAACATCGTTTTCAGCAAATTTGGCTATTACGCAGCAGCAAGTTTTTTATTGGTGGAGGAAGCCGGAGTACTCAAAGAGAACCACTAACCTTCGGTAGGAAAATTGGCAATACTTGTCAATTAAGATCGGAGGCCCTTTTAAAGACTGCAATGGTTAAATCAGTGGTAAGAATTTACATACTTGTCATTATTATTCGTCATGCGGTTATTGGATTCTGTTGTTTTAAATTGTAATCTTAATATGTAGATTTTATACCAAATAAAACATCCAATTTGAATTTAAATTTGGCAATTTCTTCAGTCTCTATTTGTAAGTCAGTATTTCTCATTTACATGGATTCATCCCCCTTTCCACCCTTGTACAGCCCTATGATGGCTCATTGTTACTTAAAGCTAACACATTTGATTTACATGAAAATTTTCATATGCATATTAATTCTTTAATTTCTTTGAGAAATAGGACTTCCAGTCAAAATTGTGATTTTAAATCAGCGCTGCCAACCCCCTTTGTACAGTCAGTTCCAGGAAGGACAACTCATTTTTTTCAGGAATGTTTCAATGTTTTTCAGGAAAGTACTAAAAAATCACTATAATCTTTAAAGGATTATTATCAATGACGTGACCGTTGTCATGGTCAGCCACACTTAATCAATGTGGTTGTTTTAATTTTGTTTCACACCCACTAAAGTCAGTTACGAATACACACAACGTGGGAGGAGCGGCTGTTCCAATAATCAAAATATGAAATGATACATTACATATATTGAAAATACTGATTTTTTAACCAAATGAAACATATTCAATGCGAGGCGAAAATCTTAAGAAAAATGAGAAAATGGTAATGTCAAGATTTTCTGGTAGAAAATCCGGATGATTCCACAAAAAAGGAAGGGTTGGCAGCTCTGCTAAGTGCACAATAAAACTATTTTGGTATTATAATTTCATGCATTTCAGATTGAAATTAACACAAACTTATTTTGGTAAATTCATATAATGAATTCCTAATGAAATCCAGATTCATTCGAAATTCACACGAGTGAAAATCTATTGAGCAATAATTGACTTTCAAATAAATCTCATGCATATCATTAAACTTAACTTACCCATATAATATCCCCCCTCCCCTCCATACATAGGTTTGGGGGATGTGTATCTGTTTGGTGAATCCTGGTAATCTTCTGGACTAGGAGCAGGAGGATACACCTGAAATTGTAAAATAAATAATTTTGTCAATATATTCGTATGTGAAACATTTAGTCACTTCAAATGGTTCTGTGGTGATTTGAGCAAAAGCGATTAGCTGCCCAAAGAATGCGGAAAAGGCACCAAGGTCATCAGTACAGTACAAAAGTACTGGTGTATTAAGACTATACATAAAACTGTAAAGTTTTAGAGTTTTACGGATTATGAGAAAATTAGTCATTACTTGCAATAGCAAAAAGAAATTCCTGTCTCTCTTCTGATATGCTTAAAAATCAGGATCGACCAAAGGCAAATTTTTGACAAACTTTTTCTAGAAATTTTACCTGCTCTCCATGGGGATACATTGCTTACTGAAAACATTTTGGGTAGGCACAAAAAATATAGGTCTGTCTAGGATTTTTCTCTGGACCACATTATTCTTAACAGATTTACAGTACCACTTCACTGCTTCGTCAAGAATAAAATAGTACAAATTTATGCATTAGATGGAGCTAGTTCCATAGAACTACTTCAATTTCTCATAAATCATTTTCCGATCTTTTCTTCAAGTGTTTTTTTATTTACTGTAATTGCAAAAATTTAATTGAACTTTTTCTAAATTTGTTTTTTCATAATTTTGACATTAAAATTTTAAATTCAAATTTTTAAGAGAGCGGAAAACAAAAGTGTATAAAAACAAATTGAAAAGAAATGAAAAACAGTCAAAACTGGAAGAAAATATGAGGCAAATTATTTTTTAAACCAAACCAGTGTTCTCCCCAGCCCAATATGGCGCTGCGGGACCGCAGCACCTTCCCTTTGAAGTCGTGATTGACCGCAGCGCCTTGATTAGTAACACCGCAGCATCATCGTGATTAAAAGTCAATTTGCAATAAAGAAGTATTTAACAGCATTCTAGCCCTTCTGTTTGCATTGTAATTAAGGTCTATTCAAATTTACATGTCAATATGAATTGTAGCACCGTTAATTATCTATTATAGGATAGCCAAAATATGTGTATTCAGTTAAAATTAAGATGTGTATTTCCACTGAAGTAAAAATAGATCGACTTTTTCTATTGGTTGGAAGTGACGACATTTGACCTTTAAACTTCTATTTTTATTTAGACCGTTCTATAACATGCAAGAAACATGATAAAACTTCTAGAAAATATGGATTTTACGAAATAATTGCGCTTGTTCAAATTCTTGGGATTAAGAAATAAAACGATCGCGAATGACAGTTGTCAAAAATATACGATCGGAAATGGAAAATCAACATTTCACATGTCATAACGATCGTAAGATTGGGAATGAAAACGCAATCAAACCTGAAAATTGTACATGTACATGTATGTGCATATTGTCATCCAGAATAAAATAATTTCAACGGTTGAAATATATAAGTTTGACACATTTGCCTGGAGGCCCTTCCGTTGTTTATTACAAAGTTTTGCGTGTGCAACACAAAGTTGGTAAAATTCATCTGTCACGAAAATCTGGTGTTTTTTAATTCACATTTAGTGCCATGGAATATATGCAAATTATTTTGGACGTCTTGGCATTTGTGACAATGGACGAAAATTGGATTATAAATACAAGACTCAAAATCGTTCTTCACATTCAGAAATTTTGTAGTAACAATGAATAAGAAAGGAGTTAAACGTTCACTTGGAGGAGGAATTAAGAATTTTTTTTCAGTTTTGCCTTCAAGTAAAGAGAATGTATCAGCATTTGAAAATGCAAACCTGGAGGAAGAGGTTGTAGAAAGTGATGCCAGTGATGCCAGTGAAGTAAAAGATATAGATATGAAGACGGCAATGAATCACTGGAAAGCACAGAAAAAGAATATTTAACTGAGTTACTTTATTTTTTTCCCTTACCCCCATGTATATATGTATAATACTATTAATTTTGTTATAAAATTTTCACAACACAGAAAATATTTTCTGTTTGTAAGTATATGTGTATAAGAACAGTAATCGCGCACTTCGTTTCTTAAAGTGAAAAATGTCGTTCGCGCACTCTGATTTTTGCGCCTTCAAAATTTTCTGGGGAGAACACTGCCAAACGTTTTTTTTAAAAATATATACTGTATCATTTATACTGTAAAAATAATAATAATTGCTTCGAAAAGTTACTAAGATAAGATTGTAAGCCCGTTCGGCCCATGGTAAAAATATTTTATCCTTTATTCTAAACATGTTCACAGATTCATCAAACATTTTTTTCCAAAAATTCATAGACATAAAAATTTTTAAGGCAATAATTTTTCACGACGACTTGCCAAGAACTAGAGCTTTCAGATTTTCTGAGGGAGCAGATTTTTTATTCTATTTTTTTCCAACAAAAATGAGGTGTGGGAAAGTCTTCTTATATATCACTTTATTTTCATAAATAATCTTTTTCTGCCTCACCCAATCAATATTTTTAAGAGCAGATAACAACTAAGAATCAAAAGATGTAGTACCTAAAAACAGTTTTTTTTTCTCTGCATCGTCAGATTTAATAGAAGTAGTAGCAAATAAAAAAAAAAACCTGCATTGGCCCTGAATGCAAATTTATGTCAAAAATACTATTCAAATCTTACACATTTCTGAACATTTTCACACAACAAATACCAATACAACTACAAAAAAATTTGACGAGCATTCATAGAGCTGTTTCACACCTGTTCCAGGACATTCTGACAAGAGCAATCTTGTTTTTCTATCAATAACTGCTGTTTTTTACACCTGTAGACATGTTAAAAATCTCGCTGAAGCCCTGATATAAACCTTGTCTTACACCTGCAGAAATCTGTATCGTTATCCCCTGATAAACACAGGTGTTGGACCACTTTACACACTGGGTTTTAATTGACATATCATACAGATAAAATTTACAATACTACATCCTCGCCATTATATCAAACAAGTACTGATAAATAATATTTTATCCATCAATTATGAACTTTTATTTTTCACATTAATTTGCAGATGTTTTTAATAACCGAATTCGTAATTTAAATCTTTAAATTTAAATTTCACCACAAATTATATATTACATAATTATTTTTTTTTTAAATAGGAAATTATTCTGCAGGTGTAACAAATCTTAGATTTATTTTTTTTATTCTTAAAATATTGATAAATGCAGGTAATAAAAATTTTAAATGTGATTGAATACATAATATACAAATAAATAATGACGTTATTATCTATCTGATTATTAACAAATTATCAACTAATAGTTCCAAACCCATATCTTGGGATAGGCCTGGAATTTTTTTTTTATTTAGAAATTTAAGAATAATATCACATTAGATTTTTTTCACTCCAAATTTCATTTTTTTTTTTCTGTCGACCAAATAAACCTAATGTTGGTATTTTTTCAGATGTTGCATTTACAAAATTGTCTTGAGGCTAAAATTAAAATTCTAGATTTAGATTTTCAACCATTTAATTTTGGTATATAGGATTTTTTTTTCAATTTTTCCAAAAACGACATATCTATACCTACAATTTAATCATATCTAGAAATGGGTTCTTTTAGTTACCGTTTGTACACTTTCTATCACAGTGTAAAACTCATCATTTTATACCAATACATATTTGAATTTGAATTTTCTAGTAGAAAGAAGTATAAGATAAAATCCAAATGTTGATTAAAACTGAGTAAGGCAGATATAGATATCTCAATTTATTTTACCTGGACTGCCAAAAAGACATTTTAAGTTTTGAATTTACAAATTTCATAAACAATATTCTCAACAAAAATTTCAAGATAAGTATAAACGAACTGTAAAACTGAGAGAAAGATTTTCCTACTTCACGATTTGGAGCTGCATGTGTGCATTGTCAAACTTAATAGCCAGATTTTGGAAAATATAGTAAAAATACTGAATCAAAGTTAATAAAAAAGGCAAGATCAATGAATTTGGGAAATTCTTAATACTTCCATATTGTATTTATTTTTCAAGAATTTAGAAATAATAAACATAACACAGCCCAAGTTCTTCAAATAAATTTCTTTCTTGTTTAAATCATGTAATCTTCTTAGGTTTCCAAGAAGACAAATCCTAAGCACATATTTTTTTTCTGTTTTAGAAAAAATAATTGAATTTACTCTAGTATATAAAGCATGAAATTTTCATTATTTTTCAAGAATTAATCCTTTTTATTTTTTTCAGGATTCTGATGTGTCCATGCAAATTAATAGAAATTGTCTTTTGAACTATCAAAATACTTCTGAAACAAAATGTATCTAAGTAATTTTAATACATGCCACAATTTCAACCTTTTGCAATATATATTCGAAATTTGAACTTTTAGTTAAATTTATTTTCTGTCAAATTTAGTCATTTTTTTATTATCATGGTCTAGACACCAAAATATGCAAAATAGTCCTCTTTTGGCAGTACTTTGACCGTTAATACTTACTCCAGATATTTTGGTCGGAACATACATTCCCAAGGGAGGGTACACAGGATAGGAATAGAACATCCTACGGTATAAATCCCGATGTGACGCCACTTTGAAATCTGTTAAATCCAAATTTTCCAAAACAAATATTTTAATATTTTTTCTTTTTATAAAAAAGAAACTCCAGTTAAATAACTCAACACAAAATCATTTCTAAGAAGAAAGCAAGTCTATTTTTTTTTTCCAAAAGCCTGGAATTTTTCTCACTTTTTCTTTTTCAATTTACGAACTTTCTGATTCAAAATGTCACCTTTAAATGATCAAACTTTCTTGACAACAAATTCTAAATTAAACATATATGACTTCATTAACACTTTCAATATTTTCCAAAAACATCACAAAACCATATTTTAAACTTTGAAAAAATACACCAAACTTCCACATTCCACACTCTGCGTCTGCTAGAAAACTTCCTAGTCATCCAAGTGTTTATTGCAATAGAAAAGCTCTAGATTCAGTGTAAACATCTGTAAGCAATTAGGACTGGCAAATTTTAACAGCATTTTGAATGCTGGTGGTTCTATACTTAAAATAAAACCCAGATTTATAAAACATTCTACTGATTACCTGCACATGTGCAAACTTTCAGAGTTAGATAATTATGAAATCTTCGGTATTACAAACTTCCTTTCTTCTCAGTAAAAGCTTATTGAGGGGTGTTATAGGCTTTATTTATATTTTCTGACAGCAGGTTACGAATTTCTCTTTTACACTTTTAGATTTTTATTGCATGCGTTGTTCCATTATGATTTTTATATTTTTTCATATTCAAATTTCAAGATCCAGTCAAGGCCAAACAAAAAATATTTGTGTTACTTATTACATCAGATTTAAAAATAGGGTAGGTTTTTTTTTCTTTTTTTAACCAAAAATAACATATTATAAGATGACACAACTTTAATCTTAGCTTATCCAATTAGAAATTCTAACTTTTCCATTTTTAGGTGATTTCTTAAAATCATTTTTGTTCAGTATAAATCTGAGAATTATATACAAAACCAATGCTCTCTCCTGATATCCCTAAGAATACTTCTATATTTTACTCCAAATTCTTGCCGTCTCAAAATTGATTTTCAACAATCCCCTGGACTTTGAGACCAGAGTCAACTATGCCTTAGTGAGGAAAGATTTCTGTATTTTATAGGAAAAACCAAAACTTTCTAAATTTAATCTATTTAAAAAGTATTTTTCAAAATGTTCTGACAGATGAGCAAACAGTGAACTAATATAATAAATTTTAATATGTTGTTGTATTTTCCCTACACTGACAAGAGCATGTAATAGTTGTTACAAAAATGAGAGACAATTTTTACTGACCAGGAAAATAGGCCGAAAATGCTGAATCTGAACCTCATTTCCCTACATATAATAAAGACATGCACACTGTAATGGAGAAATCTAGACCACCAAAAGTGGAATTCTGCTAAAAAGATCAATATTTTGTATTTAGTTTTAAACAATTAGTGACAACTAAATTCTCTATTTTCCAAACTGTTTTGAGGCCAAAATCAAATATATGTGTTTTTCCTGTTTCCCAACCATAAACATTGTTTTGACAAAAACATCAAAATTTCAATTCCCATAATTTTTAATTTTCCGCTAGATCCTACTTTTGGAATGCATTTAATCTTCAAAGCACCTGATATCACTGTGGAAGAAATACCGGTAAGCGCTCATGTGATCCACAATAAAAAAGAAAACGGCTCGTCACCAGCCATGGAGCATTTAAATGTTTCAACAACATAAATTTTTTTGCCCATCTACCTACCCTATTTTTAGTTTAAATGAAATAGGAAATCCCCTTTTAACTTAAGATAATTTAATTTTTTGTTTGTTTGATCTTTCATTAATTTTCCTTTTTTGGGGGGCTACAGACTTCTGTTCAATCAACCATGACTCATGATTAAAAAAAGATCAATGAATGGAACACTGTAACAAAACATGAATGTCATCTTCCTATACAATTTCCTTCATTGAGCCCCTAAGTAGCCAACTAATATGTTAATCTGTCACAGTGGGAGGGTCAAGTGGTTTATGAATGGCCAGTGGTCAGTTGAAAGATCTAAAGTTTTTAAATGTCTATGATCACTGAAGCATGACAGATAAGGAATGCTCCCTGTTGAGATCAAGCAATTAATCATTATTAAATATCTTAATCACATGTAATTAACCAAATAGATTTTGTTTATTTGGAATCTGTATGTAAATAAAGTCTGACCCAGTTTTTTCCCCAAAGTGTAATTTAGTAAGCTTCAAATTGTGTCTTTGATGTGATTCATTATAAATCTAAATTGGACATCTTATACTTTTTAATTATTAACTAATTTAATTATAGAATTTGAGGGATTTTATTTCAAAGGAAATTGAGCTAAGCCAATTACACATAACTTTGTGAAGCAACAGAGAAATATTTAGGCTATCTGTGACAACTCAAAACAAAGGATATATATGTTGTAAAAATCGTACATTGAAAAAATTCTAATCGGCTAGTTGGGGGTTTTTACTAGACCTACCTGAAAATGACCAGAACACAAAGCCGAATAATGGGTTGTTTTTTTGCTAATCGGACTATTATGATATATGATTTTTACTAGCCAATAAAGACTTTTTGCCCGACTCAGGCTTTTTGGCTTGTGCAGACCTGATTTTGACAACAGGGAAAACAGAGCGGAAATCACACTTTGGCAGCCATTTTACTATGTATAATAAAGGAACCGTAATGGAAAAATCCGGACTTCCAAAAGCAGAATTCCGCTTTAAAGCGGAAGAAAATCAGGTCTGCTTGTGGGAACATAACTCTGTTAAATTTGAGAATCATGAAATAAAAATTCTGCATCTTTCATTTCACAAGTCATGCAAATCAGCAAAAAAAATTTTTACTTTTAATAAAGTATTTAACAAGCAGTTCTCTGGACCTTTTTCCTGTTAATTCATTGGTTAAAATACTTCAATGAATTTATTATGCAATCTATACATATATATACATGTAAAGAATACTGACACATTGTGTATGTACATCATATATTTATAACAAGCAATAATAATGTAATTCAAGTTCTTCAAAACTGTTACTTTTTATTACTTTAATGCCTACTCCATCTATGAAAGGATTATATTATTTTCTGGATAGACACTATAAAACCATTTATTTACATTTCACAAATAAAAGACAAGCTCTCGATCAAATCAATATCATTTTATAAAGGATCAGGTTGTACACCCCAAACATACATTACTTTTATCTTATAGGGCATTTTTGCCATTTGTGTATTTGAAAATTTTCAACCAAACAATTTTCTCCATTTCATCAATTCTAACGCTCAATCTCTGTTTCTTGAAATCAAATTCAGATGTTTTCTGGGGGCTCAGCCAAATTGATGAAATAACAAAAACACGAAAAACTTGCAAAAAACTTGTTAAAAATAATAAAAAGATGGCCGACAATACACCTGTGTTACACATCAGGTCTAGCTGACAACTAACAGATGGCCAAAGGATCAATGCTGATCTGATACACATCCCAAATAAACACATGCAACAAAAAACAACACACGAAACATGCAACAGACAACATGCACAAAACGCACCTGCGAAGGTCTGAGTGGTCTCGGATAGTAGAACATTGAAAACAAATGTTTAATTCCTGAACAATGAAAACCAGATTTTTAATCACACAACTTCTGCAAACTTTTTCTCCTAGGTAATTCTCTTAACCTGAGAAATTGGCTACCAGCCAAAATTCATTATTGGAAACACATGGCAGATACCAGTCAGGGCTATTAACAAAGTTTTCTGGCAGGAGGAAATGGAATGTTCCAATCCAAATTCTCAAGAGGGGTGAAAGATGCAATAAAAAAAGTCCAAGTGATAACTGACGGCATCTCTAATGACAGAACCAAACAATGTGGACACTTTCTGAGTTGGTTCAATTAAATTCTTCATTTCAAAGTTTAAATAACAAAACAAACTCTTAATGTCAGGTAAAACAGCAAGTTATCTGAATTAAATCACTAAAATATACAAGTTTATTTTGTGAAGTGATTGAAAAATATTTAACCTGTTATATGTGCACAGTATCTCATCTGGAAGAAAGTTTTTTTTTTTACAAGGTATGGCTCTAACAAGATTGAATCATCTTGACCTACAATACAGTTATTGAAGCAGCCTAATTTTATTGTGATTTTGACACCCCTGCAACAAATAGATTGAGCTATTGCATGTGAAATATGACCCCAAGTTCTGATTTTACACAGGGTAATTATGTTTCCCAGATGTTCCAAATCTCACACAGTTATATAGCATTACACAGCAGGAACCTAAACACACCACAACTAATTTATTTTCCACAAAATTATCATTTTTTGAATATTTTTTTGTTGATAATGAACCCATAATTTCTGTTCTTATTAAGTGTAAACATAAAATGCATGCATCAAGTATCATTCTCATTTATAAATCCTGTCATATTTAATAACAATCAAAGGTTTTTGTTAAAAAAAAACAAATAAAAGTGATAAAAGGAGATGAGGCTCAAATCTTCTCTTTGTTTGTTGCGGGATCCACCCATAATTTACCTTCGATAAATCTACTAAATGACCTCAAATTTTTAGGAAAAAATTATATTATATATTTATTCAATAAATGCATAATTATACTGGTGAGGGTTGATGGCATACATCAATAAGTCAGAGAATAAACACAATCAATCAATCAAGAATATTAATTGATGTGATATTGGTCACTGTATATTATTTAGGGGAATTATAGACAAATCAGGGCTATGGACCAGCTTGAAAATAATACTAATAGCCGATTTATCAAAATAATCCCTCCTTTTTTTGTTGTCAAGTTGTTCATTCCAAAAAGACTATATCTCCCACAACCCAAAATTTATTGCACAATTGTTAAAACAGTAGACCATGATCTAAACCCCCACCCCCAAATATCTTTTGATGTCAAACTAACAAGTGTTTTAAACAGTACAAATCCCAACATTTTTTAATTCAAGCAGTATACATCCCCATTTAACAATTTAACAAAACAATTTGTTCTCACCTTTATACTATTAAGATCTGTGGTCTTTTTTTTTTTTTAAGTAAAATTTCATCGAAGTCTTCATCAACAAGCTGTATATAAAACATAACGAACCACCAACCCACCAACCCACCCACCTTCATGTCAGATTTTTTTTCAAAACAAATCCATACAATATTTTTTCCAACAAGCAATACACATCTCCAAAACAGTAAATCAAACCCAAACGATTTGTTCTCACCTTTTTAACATTATGATGTGTGGTCATTTTTTTTTTATTAATAAAAAAGCTATACTGTGTCATAAGTAATGACCCTAACGAGCATGTATATTTTCCCTCAAAGAGACCGCAGATCACCAAACATTTGTGACCTGCATAAAAATGACAAAAATGATTATCAACCTGGTGGTTTTAATTAGGAACCACACAGAAGTCTGACAAGGAAAAGCCTTGTTAGCCCAGGTAACTAACAGGTGATTTTAATGTACCACTAAAATTTAATGAGTACGCTGACAAAAAAGACAGATTGGGAACATATATGTACTGCGTAATAAATCTTTTCTACACTGAGTCATCAGAGGTCAACATACAGAAAAGAAAATTCAATTAAAAGGCTCATCAAAAGTTGGTTGGTCCAACTGTTTCCAATTTTTAATTGGCAACTCTAGATATTCAATAAATTTATTTCAAACATATTTCAAATTGCACAAGAAGTATAAATATTGGTCCCCCTTTTTCTGTTGAACTAGGACACTTGTGAATGTGTATTACATGTTTATGTCATATAAAACATTTAATTTCAATGTTAAAGGTTTTCTTGTTTTTATTTTTTGCAATTTCTTGTTCCACTTCTTTAAAACATCTAAGTTTTTTTTCCAATTTTAATTCTTGTATTCTTATAAAAGTTTTTTTATTTATTATATTTAAATATTTATTTCAAATTTCTATTTTCTCCTGTTTGTTTTTTTTTTAAATCCATATAACACCATTTTACTACTATTTCCTGTTTTACTTAGGATTCCAAGAGTTACTTCCCTTTACCTGCATTTTCCACAGTAGCCAATACACAAAACAGGTGCAATATATACACAGATGTTGTCTATAAATAAGATAATAGATCTGTTTCAGTCAGCTTCATTACATCACTTAACAGATGTAGGTGTAGTAAAACATAGTAGCAACCATAAATAACAAAACATATTTTTTACACGTGTTACTACTCATTAACTTTCAATGGAGAATTTTTAACAAGGTCAAGAAATCCTAAACTCAAATTTATTGTCTATTAAAACAATTTCATTTTTTGTTTAGTATGTTACAGGTCTTTTCTTCTAATAGGTTCCATTTTGACTTGAAAAATGGAAAATTACAGCCAGGTGTACTAGGAAAAAAGTCCAGCATGGCCTACTCTTTAGAATATATATCAGTGACAATTTAAAGGGAAAACAATTTTATTTATTTTTAGGTGGGATAAGGAATTAATTTTGTTAGGAAAAGATTTGCCAAAACAGTGGGAAAAAAAGATCTAGGCCGGAGTAGCAACTGAAATATTCAGAAGCTTCATATGCACAAAAGCTTCGAGATCCCACAACCCCAGCTATATCCACCTCCCATCCCGGAAAAAAAAATGAAACCGAAAATATTATTAAATAGCCAAAAACAACACGTCTCAGTTTATCCCACTTGAAGAAAAAGGGTTGGGCTGACATGGTGTTATCTGACCTTTTCAGCAGTGCTTAGGTGAACTTGATTCAAACTATTTATCAAAATGAAATAAGTGATGCACAGGGTATGGGTGAAACCATTCTTATAACCATTACATTAAATGAGCTATTTTATGCCTTAATGTGAGGTTTTTTCTTATTTAAATGAAGTCAATTCCTGCAATTTATAACAGTTCATTCTAAAACAAAGCCATATTTTTACTATCAAAATTTTAAACATCTTTTTCCCAGATGTTCTTTTAGACAATAAGTACTCTCTGTTATTGTATTGAACTAAGTTAATATCTGTCTGGTTATATTTAAAACTAAACATCTCCCTCTTAAAACTTTGTATTATGGCCATGAGTGAGTGCTTCACTATAAAGAACCACTTATATACAATTATCTATCATTTCTTAGTAAGATAACTTTAGCTTGCGGTTGACAATCTGAAACTACCATTGATACTCTCCCTTAAGACTATGTGTCCTATAAGACAAGGACCCTTTCTCAGGAAATTTGGGCAGTACTTTTGCCTTGCCCCTCGTATAAGACGATGGCAAATGACTATCAAAGATCTGGCAAAGGCTGGAGTACTAGTGAAGTTTTTTCCTAAAACACAGAAAACCTTGTAGGCAATGAGTCTTCCATTCCTCAAAACAAATAAGTTTATTCATCCAAAACATGAAAATAAATGTTATAAATACAAAATTTTAAACAAATTTAATCGATTTTTTGCACTTGGAAGTTAGGTTAAGTTAATAAAATTTCGTAATTCCCATCCTGTACAACTGATAATCAGAGATGATTTTCACAGCCAAAACAAAACAAAAACGGAAATGCTGTATCGGAGGCCATCTTGCTATCTGTAATAAAGAAATCATAATGCACGAATCCGGATTGCAAAAAGCGGAAATCCGATAAAAAAACGGGATAAAAGCATCCCTGGATAATGCTGGAAAGACATTACAATTTTTATCAGTTTTGCTACCTTAACACAAGGGTTAACTTGAATTTAGTCTGATCACTAAGGGTTACTAAACAAATGGCAAATAATATGTATGTAATATCAAGCATACATACTGTCAGTATCAAAATTATATGTAATCTTTTTCATGATATAATTATAGAAAATTCTAAATTTCAAAACACCACAGATACTGAAAAGCTAATGATCCTGCTAAACCCCTCTAATCTACATCAGTAAAATGAACAGGTTCCTTTATTAAACAGTCTTTGAAACTGAGGACATGGGAATAAGTTATTTTTGCTTGTCTCGGTATATTAAGTTGTTTTTGCTTGTCTCGGTATATTAAGTTGTGTTTGCTTGTCTCTGTATATTAAGTTGTTTTTGCTTGTCTCGGTATATTAAGTTGTGTTTGCTTGTCTCGGTATATTAAGTTGTGTTTGCTTGTCTCAGTATAATAAGTTGTGTTTGCTCGTCTCGGTATATTTCATTTTGTATACAACTGCTTTATGTTTATTTTGTATGTGTCACATGCTTACCTTGCTTATATGACAATAAAATAAAATCTATAAATATCTCGGAAATGCGTGTTAAAATCTGATGGGCATTGTAAAGAGTAATTCCTCCTATAGTTTTTTTGTAGCTTCACCGAGAAATCAGGAAGCTAGTTATCTTCCTAGTGTTACCGGTTGTACACGGCAATAAAAACTTTCACAACAAGCTTCCATCACCCTGAGTTAGGTGAGCAGATTAACTACCTCTTTAACTCATCTAAACAAGTGGAGGTCTGATTTTTCAAATCTCACCTATAGTTCTCATTTAAAACTAAAATGTGTTTAAAATTTGGCAGATAGAACCATACACTGTGGATTCATCTTATAAACTTCACTGAAGAATTGGTGTTTCTAGTCAAAATGAAGTCTTACAAGAATTTTTTTTTCTTCAAATTCAGCCTGATAAATTCTATTTACAAATAATTTGAAATCAACTTTTACCTGAGGGTGAAGATAGTCCAAAAAACTCCATTCATCCATTGTCATCATTTTCTCCAGAATCTGGTGACAATTTGCAATTTGTGACTGCAAAGTCATTCATGTATGAGACCACAATACTAATTAAGATCAATCTTCTTGACAACTGACTACAACCATTTTTAGTTCAGAAAAAAAATATCCAGAGAAATCTTTTCTTTATCCTGTTTCAATTTGAAATCTTTCCTTTCTTCACAGATTTACAACTTTATTCAGGACTCTTTCTCATACCCCAGTGGTATGATTTTATATTATATAATCCAAAATTGCATTTCCCACTTTTCCAATTATTTGAAATCTGAGAAATATTTCATCTGTTTCAATGACAAAGCAATAACTATGTAACTCCTCCAAAATTTCATGAAAATTGGTCATATACTGTTTCAACGACCTTCATTTAGATAGGAAGACTCAGATTAAATGTTCATCTCCCAGTCCCCAAACAAAGAAGGAAGAGGGTGGTCAATTGTCTCCTTTACTCACAGGTGAAAGACATACAATATTGTCAAGGTTCAAAAGGGGGGAAATTTATTCAAATCTTTTTTGTCAGAGCCACTTGTTTATTGCTTGCAATTTCACTATTATTATTAAACTGGTGTTAAATTCTTAACACCTAATCTAAAATTCAATTAAAACTATTTTTATTCTATATAAATTAAATAGAAACTATTGTCATCATAACATCAAATTTAGATTAAAAAGTGACAACCCTGCCTGAGGACCTTGGATGACCAGTCAAGCGTGACCAAACCTCACCCCAAGGTCTACAGATAAAATTGATACACTAAATACAACATCATAATGTATAGTGTACACAGACTACAAGAAACCAAGGACCATCTGTTACACACGCGAATCGATGGCCTCCAACCCTTGGAACAGGTGTCTGGCTCCTGATTGGTCAAACAATTTAAAGGATAAAATCAACTTTACTGTAAACATGTAATATATTTAACCCCACAATATCATATTAATGTGAAAATGCCCATTAAGCAGGAAAAATAATTTATTTCAAATTTTATGTTGATTGTTTGGGACAGGTCGATAGCATTATAATAGATTTATTTTACTTATTTGATCTTTATCGGATTATTTGCCTGATAGCAGAAATGTAATACTATTTATTATGAACTTTTTTATTTGAAGTAAAATGCTCATTTTTTTTTACTGCAATATCGTTAAATTCCTTTTTACCAGAAAGTTCCATTAAGAACCTTCCTTCAAAATTTAAAAAAACACAAAACATATTTTTGCTTTAATTTATTTAAATAATTAAATCTGTCAGAACGTAAAAATTTAAATAATAAGCAATTCTGTTGTTCAGTTAAGATTCTGTACACTCAATGTTTGTTTAGTTGGGGTTTAACGCCGTTTTCAGCACATTTGGCTATTTCGCGGTGGCCAGTTTTTTTTGGTGGAGAAAGCCACCGTACCCGGAGGAAAATTGGCAATCCTTGTCAATTAAGATTGGAGTCGAACACACCCCGCCACAGGTGAGATTCGAACTCACAACCCCAGCGTTGACAGGCTAGTGATTATTAGTAGTCATGACGAACTACCTAGACCACTAGGCCACCGAAGCCCCCTGTACACTCAATGAATTTTTGATATTTCCAAATTGGGTTAAGTTTTACAACTAGTAATTTCATAACTATTTAGTTTTCTCAGACTTCAAAACCTCCATAACTCAAACATTTTGTTATGTTGGCTGGATGCCAACATTTTGTATTTTTCACCTTTATGGAAGACAATAGAATGCCATCACCATAGTTATAATTTGATTCTGTGCGTTGAAACGAATATCTAAAGTAATTTTTCGACTACATTTACACAAACCTTTGTTCGTTTTCCTGGAGCACTGTGACCACTTGGCCGTCGACCTACAAAAAATATTTAGAGTAAATACACTAAAGCTCGATTTGACCTTATATTGTAATTTACTTAAATGGTAACTTTTAACGTAAGATCTGCAAAGAAATAATATTTCTAAAAGGTCAATGTTATCCTCTAACAAAATTTTACATCACAATCATGAGATAAATGTATACAAAATATATTAAATAATTTCCCAATGTGTCCATTACTTTATTATTATTACCGGTAGTCAACAATTTAATTCTAAGCCCCCAAAATACTGTGCTCTCATTAATAAGCAATAAAAATTCATAAGGGTTCCATGCTATGTTTTCAGTGTAATAGTGGAATATACATAATTTTTCTCCACATGTTATTTATTGATCATGAAGAAGTTTGGTCAAAATCCAAGATGGTTTAAGAAAGTAATTAATGTTTTAAATCTTAAACTGCAGACTGAATGTAATGTTAAGTGGGAGAAAAACTAAGTCCATTTATAAGTAAAATATGGAAAAATTGGGAAAAAGAATTTACAAAATGTTCATCTGAATACTATCTTTTGATCCCGAAACAAGCTTCTGTCCAAGTTTGGTAAAAATCAGGGATACTTTAAAAAGTTATTAATGTTTTAAAAACTTTAACCATAGAGTGAATATAAATGTAGAGGCCGCTGATGACGGAATGTAGGATTGCTATGTCTCGCTTCCACAACAAAAGTCGCAGGTTCGAAACAATTTAGGGGCCACAATTAGGCAATTAATTTAATTTAACCTAATATTTTTTACTGTTGAGGTATTGGGACTTAAATAGTGCTTATGGAAAAATATCAATGAAAAAAAAAATTAGATTGGTAAAGTTGGTGGAAACAGAGAAAATTGTTCTTGGCCTACCTGTTTTACCAAGAGAGACCTATGCTGAATATCAATGTTAGAATTAAGAAACATTCCTGAAGTTTCATAACATTTGGTTGAGGCAAAGTAAAGTCAGACTGCAGAAATGGCAAATTCAACAATTTTTCCATTTATAAAGGGGCATTACTCAACAACGGTGAATGTGACCCCATCCAAATTCAAACACGATCTGTGTTTGGTGGTAATAAGCATTGTGTATAAGTTTCATAACATATGACGGGACGTACGGTCAGACGGTCAAGGGTAAAACCCATTGGTAGCCTTGAGCGGTTTTCTACTCTGGTCGGGTTGTTGTCTCTTTGACACATTCTCCATTTCCATTCTCTATTCTATTAATGCCCCCTCAGCCCAAAAAATTCAAAACCTAGAGAAAACATTTATATTCAACAATATAATGTTTTCAAATTTAGAAAATGTTTCTAAATAAACATTTTCACAAATTGAATTTTATCAATTAACATATATTTATCAGGCCTGAAAACATTATTTTGAAAATAGAACTAAGAGTGAAGTATACATTTAAAAGTTCTTTATTCAACATCAAGGTTTTGCTAGTTATAAACAAAGAGGGGCTTCAATTTAAGAAAACGTAATAAGAAATTCCAATCAAAGTCCATTAGATTTTATTTGAGTTTAGATACTTCTAAGTGAAGTGAAGGTGATTTTTTATTGGGAATTCATTAATACCGATCATCACCTACCATTAGATCAAAAGAATTTATTAAGCTTCATAGAAATACCAGAACTTTTATTATCTCCTAAAATTCACACTTTCATCAGATTTAATTAAAAAAAATACGGACTGTTTCTTTACTTTGAAACATTCAAGTGAGAGATCTTACGTTCAGTTATGAAAATGTGACCAAGGTTTTCAGTCAATATCTAAGAGCATTTGTAATTCTGGGTATGCTCTTTCACTAGGCCAGTAACAGTAGATTTTCATTCCTGCACAGACTTTTTAAAACTTAACTTAGAATTTCTGGGGTTCTTAGTGCCCTTTTCTGAAAAGTGAAAAGATAAAACTAACTGTCTAATGAAAAATTCCAGTTAACAGCCAACGGGCAACTCCTTACAGTGGTGACAGTTAACAATATTTGCACTGAAGATTATACTCTCGGTCATTGACTTCGTTTATTATGTCATAATCATAGGCTTGCTCAATAATTAATTCACAAAAAAACAGCCAGCCCAAAATAGATTATTTATTAAACCCTTCATTTTCTATGAAAAAATACTTATAGTTTATCTAACCGCTGAATTCAAATACCCCAAATTAACAATGTGTGACCGAACTATGCAGTAAATCATGAGTGCGTGCAGAGCACGAGTTATTTACAGCTGTAGTTCTGCCACAAGTTGTCTATTTCTGGTATTTCAATTCAGCGATTAGTTATACTTTTTATTACATTGTACAGAATCTAGCATTTTAGCTGAAATAAAAGGGACTATGTCTTTTGATATATCTCTGTGGCAATTGTGACATCACTTCCTAGAGTGAAATACCGGTTGTTCTTTTCACATGTGAATTACCAGATTTTATTTCCCTCAGATACTACGTAATAAAAAATAATACCTTGTATTAAATTCCTACGAATAAATATGCTGATAAATACATGTATGTTTACTTTTCCTTCCAGAACTTTCTAACAACTGAGAACAGGAGAAAGAATCTTCAACATTGGCAAAATAACACCAAATGCCATCATAAAAACTCATTTTTTGGAAATGTCTTTATACTAGGGTAAGGCACAAACTAAAGATAAGTACCAAAACTTCAGATAGGTAAGGAAACACTGTAAATTTTCTTCTAGGTAAGGAAACACAGTAAATTTTCTTCTAGGTAAGGAAACACAGTAAATTTTCTTCTAGGTAAGGAAACACTGTAAATTTTCTTCTAGGTAAGGAAACACAGTAAATTTTCTTCTAGGTAAGGAAACACAGTAAACTTTCTTCTAGGTAAGGAAACACAGTAAACTTTCTTCTAGGTAAGGAAACACTGTAAATTTTCTTCTAGTCTAAATTTAAAGCTTAAGAACACCTAACAATTTTTAATGAGTAATATTTTCAAGGGCCATAACTCCAATGACAATATTTTTAATTAAACTTGACCGAGATAATTCTAAACAAAACAAATCTTTCATAAAAAATCAGGAATGTTTTTGACGACTGGTAAAAAATCAGGATATTAATGATGTACTAAAAACTATTTTCTTTGGTATTACGCAGAAACCATAACGGATTCAGATTGCTCACTTAGAGAGGAGAAACGATACGCTTCAGAGACAAACGAAACATATTTCTATACACATTGTATAAAAAGGTGATTTTAAAGATATTTTGTGAAGGCTCCATAGGTCTTGAAAAATGTTTACGTAAACATGCATGAGACTTTTACAAAATATTTTGGAAAAGTAAAATGTAATAGCACAATATTCTATCAGATAACTGCATAACTTATTAATTTAACATGAAAAATATTTCTGTTATTTTCAAATTATAATTGCACACATTTAAATATAAACCTCATAGGATTGTATCGTATGTATCGTAAGCAGTCCCTTGTGTACTGAACCATGATGGAAAATACCGCGATTCGGTACTATGACGAATCGTTACATCCCTATCCAATTGCATCTCATAATCATGACCTTACAACTAGCATTTGGTTCAGGAAGGACACAACCCAACTGAGATTTTTTTTCAATTTAAGTGATTATCATCTGAATATTGACAGGGTTGGGAAGGTACAGTCAAATCAACAGTTCAATAATAAATGTGCACAAAACATATATCCCTATCACCATAAATGGTTAGTACCACTACAAAGGTTAGATCAGTGCATTATTGCAAAAAGGGAAGGACACATGCCTCTGAAGTATGCAGGTTTACCTCCAGGCGACAGGGTATTTGGCGACATCGGCATACTGTTTCCCATCATTCCCTGCAAAAAGAAAAAAAAAAACATTTCAATATGCTAAAATCAAAGCAAAATCTTTTTCCAAATCGTTCCCTGCATAAAATAAAATCTAATTTTCAATATGATAAAATCAATATGAAAACTTGTTTTTACCCAGCATTCCCTGAAAAAAAAATTCAAACAATTCACTGAGTCAATGTGAAAAATTTTGATTTCCTAGCAATACTTGCAAAAAAGCTCCCAAAGAATTCAAAATCCTAATCCTAAAGTCTACATGTAAAAACTGTTTTTTTCTATCATTCCCTTTTCTTTTTAAAGCCTGTTTCAACTTTAAAATCCTGACCCGTCTTAAGTGAACTCCTAAGAGAACACAGAACAGGTTCACATTATACAGGTGGTCACTTAATACAGGTTCAGTTAGTTTAAAATGGAAATAAAATTCTGGTCTCACAAGACAGGTTATTACAATTGTATGATTATACAGATTTTCTCTAACAAGAATATGTTTTATGTGCCAGAAAATGTAAACCCTTAAATTTTTTTAAATTTTAAAGTGAAGTTGTTCAATGGACTAGTTCTTTAGAAGAGGTTGTAAATAACATGCTTTACTTTGTCATATGTTTAAAAATGAATGTTTACAAACCACAAAATGACATTACACTATAAGACCTAACTAAAATGTAAGCCTAATGGACTTCAAGAAATACTTTATTTTTCAAATGGTTTTCAGAATACTCATCTTGCGTCATTCAACACAAGAAACCATTCTCCCCCCTCATTTCTACATCAAACAACGAATAAATCTTGGAATTAAAAATTTTAAATAGTCCATGCTTGTCATAATTTTGCATAAATTATTAGTTATAGATGGTCGTACATTTTCCATTAAATATCCTTAATCTGTGAATTAAAAATTTCACAACATCATACATTTAAATGTAATGTGGAGAAACAGACGTAATGCATAAAAATATTCATTTTTTTTTATCAATTTATTTTTTTTCACTGAGGATTATGCAACTTTTAATGTTTAATTTCATAAAACATGAATTTGAAATCAAGAAGCATAAAAATAGTAAATAAATATTCCATGATTTATATCTTGCCAGGTGTGTTGTGAAAGTATTTACACTACGCCAGGTGTTTTCTGTAAAGTTTTCCCTCCTGTTAGTTTACCTTCTGTTGATGGGTATTCGAACATATTCTGAAACTGATTCTAAATTCTGCAAATTGAGACATCAAACCCGTGTTCTAGATAATTTTTTTTTTACAAACCTAATTAATTTTATATTTTATATACACAAAGACATTCCATACAATATATATATAATTCTGATGCACAAGATCTGCACATTTTGTTGATTTACGACTCATCAGTTGTGCTCATGACCGAAAATGTTGAAAACCAAAACAACAATTCAAAAGGTTGAATATTTGACTAAGTCAAAGGAAAGGAACAGCTTTTAATATTGCTGTTCTTCAGCTTGAAGTCACTGTGATGCTTTCAACATAAGAAAATCTTGTACCCCATTGCCAGTTCAAGTAGCCCCCAGCACTAATTAAGACAGGAATTTTTTATAAAATGTCGATTAAGTCAGATCAGTCCGATGCATTTAAACAGTGTAAATGACACAAATTCAATATTAATATTAACTGATATATAACTTCAAACCAAAGTCATTCAGTCATTAAAAGTAGGTGGAAATTACCATCTTCAAAAGAATTGTGACCTATTTACCAAGGTGTGTTGGAATCTACTTTCTGCATATTCACTTTATGTAAAAGTTAACAAAACTCAATAGAGCATTATCTGGATGCTGACCTATTAACCAATAAACACTGCCTGACAAATTTACTAATGGTACTTATTTGGGAAACAAAGGACCTAAATCAATCAAGCATGAAATTTAGGACATGACCTACTGGTACTCTAAAAAAAATTATAATCAGTTGAAGTTGAAGGAAAATTTAAGAAAACATTATTCTTTAATTATTCTACTGGTTATTTTATCCGAATATGTGCATTAAAGTGGTACCCAACACTACAGGGAGATAACTCTTAAAAATCACCAGAGTGTTTTAATCAAATTTAATAAGTAAAGAGAAATTAAGCTTCTCTATGATCAAGACTGATGTTTGCCAAACTGCTACATATTCAATGAAATTATTCCTGTGAAGTGTGAAATTCTATTTACTAAAAAAATTCAGCATTTGTCAACAGGTCAAGGTAAATATTTCCTAAAAAAATTATGAAAATTAAACGAGCCAAATTTATTTTATTCAAGGTGTTTGGTACCACCGTAATTTTTTTAAATTTTCAGTCGCATAAAATTCTTCCATCGAGAATCCTCCTCCTACGGGTTGAAACTAACATCTGAATGTAAACAACACTGGGATGTAGTGGTACAAAATTGTTTATCTTTTTGGTTACATAAAAATGTTTCAACACCTGAAAGAATGTAAACTCATTTCTCCTTATAATCTTTAAAATCATCATCAATCTTCCAATAAATTATCGTTTATATTCAGCTTTACTGAACAAATTGACTGAAGTTATTCATCTTTTTTGAAATTGCAAATACAGCACTCTACATTCACATGGGCAAAGATACAGAAATTGGCAAAGATCAGAAATTAATAAAACATCTATGTTCTGTTAAGAAATATACTATTTTATAAAGATACAACAAGAAACAAGAAATATGTTGGCAATCCAGATTTTTAGACTTTTGGAGCTGCTCACCCACCTGCCCTATATAGAGAGTCAAATTGCAGGCAATCCAAATTTTAAGACTTTTGGAGCTGCTCACCCGCCTGCCCTATATAGGAGTCAAATTGAAGGCAATCCAGATTTTTAGACTTTTGGAGCTGCTCACCAGCCTGCCCTATATAGAGAGTCAAATTGAAGGCAATCCAGATTTTTAGACTTTTGGAGCTGCTCACCCGCCTGCCCTATATAGACAGTCAAATTGATAACCATACCTTTCTGTTGGAAAATTCAGTTAAAAAATTACAAAAATTCAGAAATACGTCATAATCAGGAAAATTTCATCAACATAAGTTTTAAGGTATCCGGACCATAAATGACCACGTGATTATTCAAAAGTTCCCGGATGTTCCATTGTAAAGATTTTGATTTGAGTTATCCTTCTTTGTATGTTACCTGTAGATATCTATCTATTGGAGATTTAAATAGAGTTGGCCAAACAGGTAATGTGAAGGTGAACTGGTTAGGTAGGCTATTTTTAAATACATTAGTAAAGGGTGTTGTCAGTATAGCACCTGGACAGTGTTGAAGTTGGACATAGTAGTCCTAGTAGAGTGACTGGAGTTGGAGTTCGATTATTGTCAGGGCAGTTATTATACCAGGAAATTTCAGTGCAGGAAAATTCAATAATATTTTGTCCATCAGGGCAATAAAGAACTCACAGGTAGGTTTTGACATACACACTGACCCAGCCCCACCCAAAATTGTCAGTTGGAGATATTTCGCGTGGAATTGTGTTGAATCTTATTTTCGGGTTTATATTTATGGCGCGCACGGTTGTCAAATTATTATATTTATTATCCGCGGATAAATTCGTCAGTAAAAATAGGCCTGTTACTTAAAAACTGTTTTGTTCCTTTTCACAGGGGACTTTATTTATGGAATTTGGTTAATATGGACTGATTTTGATACCCTAAATGAAAGGAGGGATGAGTATATTTATTGAGACCAGTATTGTGTCCAAGAGTTGAATGTCAGTATTTAGAGACAAATATATATAGTGAAATTCAATGTGTTAAGCTGATTTGTCCAGGTTTTAAAAAAGGAAAACATATTTGGAAAAGCTTTTTTGTGAAGTATGATATTAATATGGAACTTTATTCCTATGGAAGTCCAATAGTCCGTCAGATATATTCTGGAATTATTTAATAACCAAAGTTTGAAGTATTTAGTGGATATTATCCTATGGACTGAAATTATATGGTCATAAGTAGACATTTATTACATTGACTGTGATTAGTCTAACTGTATGGAAATTGGAAAATTGTCAGTGGTAAAATTTGTGATTTAATGGACTGTGATGGACTGATTTATTTATTTACATTTTTAGTTTTTTTTAGTTTTGTGTATTTATTTCTATTTATTGTCTCATTGTCTTGTGAGATAGAGGTGCGGTTGAGGAGAGCTTGATTTATATGTGTATATTTGTTTTTCTTTTGTTTGTCTTGTGGTTGTGGTATTAAAAGCAAATTTTTATTTAGTTTTTTATATGACACCCAGTTGACAGATCCTATTTATTGACCCCCATATTTAAAGAACCCAGAGGTGAAAATTCACTTCTTTACATTTGGCATCCTCGGCGGGATCTGTCAGTAGGGTATTTTCTTTAGTTGACTTGTAGACTGATATTCAACTTTGACATGGATATGCCCAAGTGGCTTTCCGAGTTAGTGGAAAAAGGGGGGTCGGTTACAGATTGTATTGCCCTGTGGAAGGAAATGCAGGCAACGGAGCGCGAGGAACGTGCAGCTTCACGCGATATGAAACGTGCGGAGATGGAAAATGAAATACGCATGCGCGAACTTGAAATTAAAGAAAAAGAGATAGCGGCACAGCAAGCTCTTGGAGCAGCCCCTCCAGTAAAAGTAGATCAGAAGTGTAGTAAGTTACCAAAATTTATTGAAGGGCAAGACCCAGATGTTTTTCTCAAGTCATTTGAGAAGTTAGCAGCTTTGCACAAATGGGCAAAGACTGAGTGGCCTGTTCGCATTGTACCTTTACTTACTGGTAAGGCATTAGAGGCTTATTCCCGTTTAAGTGATGCAGATGGTGCTGATTATGATAAAATTAGGGATGCTATCTTAAAGCGGTACGAGTTAACTGCAGAAGCTTACAGGGAAAAGTTCAGGTCTACTACTCAAGACAAAGATGAGTCATTCAGAGAGTTCAGGGTAAAATTAGAAAGGTATTTAGCTCATTGGTGTGAACGAGAGAGTATAGGTAACAGTTTTGACAAATTGTTAGATTTGATGTTGCGTGAGCAATTACTCCAGACTTGCAGTAAGGAGTTAAGGCTATGGGTGAATGAACATAAGCCAAAGTCTGCTGAGGATGTAGTTGAGTTGGCTGAATCTTATCAGGTTGCTCATAAAACTGAGAATCTTCTTTCAGATAGTATTTCTAAAAAGCAGCAATCAGGTAATTTCAGTAATCAAAACAGAGGCTCACATATTACACAGAGAGACCAAGGAAAGGGTAAAGATTTTAAAAAGCCATTTTCAGCTCAGAGTAGCAGTAAACAGAAGACTTGTTTTATTTGTCATAAACAAGGACATCTGAGTTATGATTGTACTGAAAGGAAAGGTGAAAATAAAGGTAAGAAAGGTAGTTTTGGACTTTGTGTAGATTCAGAGAGAGTATCAGAAGTTGTAAAAAGAAATAAATGTGAGCAAGGTAAAGTTGTAAAACTTTCAGGAGTTGCTGTGGATGCAGATTTTGATGAGAGTAAAGGACCTGGTTTAGAAATTGTAAAAGGAACTGTAGAAGGTAAGCCAGTCTCAGTTTTACGTGACACCGGTAGTTCCACTGTTTTTGTACACAGTAATCTTGTAAAAGGGTTGGAAAGAACAGGTAGAATGAAAGATATTTGGTTAGCAGATGGGTCTGTTAGACATTGTGAAGAAGTATGGATCAAAGTTAGTACACCTTATATATCTGGTGTTGTGTTGGCGTTGGTTTTGAACATACCATTTGCTGATTTGGTTATAGGTAATTACATAAATACCTGTGTTCCAAAAGATGTTTGTCCTGAGAAAATAGAGATTGAAGGTAAGAATATTGTCTCAGATGCATGTCAAGCTGTACAGACAAGGGCACAAAAGAAAGAAGAGGAAAAAAAGGAAGAAAAGACACAAGCTAGTATTGAAAAGTTAGACCAACCTAAAACAAATGAAATAGTACAACAGGTAAGCAAGCTATATAGTAGGGATCAGTTAAAAATAGCTCAGTCTGAAGATACTTCTTTAGACAAAGTAAGAAGCTTAGTACAAAATTATCCAGGTAAGCAGAAATCTTATTTTATTCTAAAGTCAGGTATTATATACAGGGTATATGTAACTCCAAGTGAAGAGGAAATACATCAGATTGTTCTCCCACAGAAGTGTCGGGCCATGGTATTAGAACTTGCTCATGATATTCCATTATCAGGTCATCTTGGTATTAAGAAAACTAGGGATAGAATATTACAGCATTATTTTTGGCCAGGTTTGTTTGGAGATGTAGCTATATATTGTAAATCATGCCAAACTTGTCAATTAAGTAGTTCAAAAGGTAAGTCAGCAAAAGTTCCATTAGTAAGTATACCACCCATGGACATACCTTTTCGTAGAATTGCTATTGATTTCGTAGGACCATTACCTCTTACAGAGCGTAAAAACAGGTATGTTTTAGTACTTGTAGATTGTGCCACCCGGTATCCAGAAGCTGTTGCACTGAGAAGTCAAGATGCTGAGACAGTAGTTGATTCATTGATGGAAATATTTTCTAGGGTAGGTTTTCCTGAAGAGTTACTCTCTGATCAAGGGTCAAATTTCAAATCTTCACTGATGGTTGAGGTATGTAGGTTATTGAAAGTTGAGAAGAAGGTGTCAAGTGTCTATCACCCACAGACCAATGGAATGTGTGAGAAATTTAATGGTGTTTTGAAACGCATGTTGAAAGCATACGCATCCCTAGAACCAAAGACATGGGATAAGTATTTAGTGTATGTATTATTTGCATACAGAGAGGTACCCAATGATACAACAGGTTTTTCACCCTTTGAGTTATTATATGGTCGAAATGTTAGAGGACCATTATCTGTTCTGAAAGAACAGTGGGAAGAGCCAGAGGACTGTCAAACATCTGTTTTGAGTTATTTGATAGAGACTAGAGAGAGACTGAAAACTCTGTCTGAGTTAGCTTATAAGAATGAAATGAAAGCAAAGCAGGTACAGAAGAGGTATTATGACAAGAAAGCCAGAGTGAGAGATATAGAAGTTGGCAGTAAGGTATTAGTATTACTCCCCACCAGTGAAAATAAGCTCTTAGCACAGTGGAAGGGACCTTACATTGTTACAGATAAGGTAGGATCAGTGGATTATAGAGTCAAGGTAAGGGGTAAAGAAAAGATTTATCATGTGAATATGCTGAAAACATGGTATGAACGCCCAGATGAGATGAAAAATGAGGTAGAGTTTTTAGCTTGTCTTGATGTAGTTGAAGATAAAGTTGAAGATGAATATTTAGATATTGACTTTAAAACAACACCACAGCTGGTAGGTAAAGAAACCGTGAAGGATGTTAAGATCTCGGATGAGTTGACAGATAAACAACATGATCAGGTATCAGGTCTTATTGGAGAATTTTCAGACATATTTACAGATGTACCAAAAAGAACAGATTTGGTTCAGCATAAGGTAAAATTAACTACAGATAAGCCTGTTTATAGGAAGCCATATCCTATCCCGTTTGCACTTAGAGAAAAAGTTCAGCAAGAAATTGATGACATGTTGAAACTTGGCATTATTGAGCCTTCGGACAGTCCATATGCAGCGCCAGTAGTACTAGTAAAAAAGAAAGACTCTTCAATTCGTTTTTGTTGTGATTACCGCGAAATCAACAAAATAACTGAATTTGACCCGAGTCCGATGCCACAGATAGACACTGTACTACATAAGATAGGTAAGGCGAAATTCGTAAGTAAGATAGACCTAACTAAAGGCTATTGGCAGCTCAGTTTAGACGATGATGCTAAGAGAAAAAGTGCATTTGTGACACCTATGGGCCAGTATCAATTTACAGTAATGCCTTTTGGCATGGTAAATTCAAGTGCTTCATTTGTACGTTTGATGAAAAAGGTTCTGAAAGACTGTGTTGGTTTTGCAGATTCCTTCATAGATGATATTGGAATTTACAGTGATACATTTGAGGATCATTTAAAACATATACGGTCTGTACTACAAGCTCTCAGAAAAGCAAACATTGCAGCCAGACCAACAAAATGTTGCTTTGGATTCAGTAAGTTAGAATTTCTTGGTCATATTGTTGGTGGTGGTGAAATCAAGCCTACTCAGGATAAGATTAAGGCTATCTTGGATTTTAAACCACCAGCTACAAAGAAACAGGTAAGATCTTTTATTGGATTGATTGGTTTCTATAGGAAATTTATACCTAATTTTTCAAGGTATTCGGCATCAATTACTGACCTTACTAAGAAAGGTTTACCAACCAAGGTAAGATGGACGAGTGAGCATCAGCAGTGTTTTGAAAAGTTGAAATCTATGATAGCGTCAGAACCAGTGTTGAGAGCTCCAGATTTTTCACTTACATTTATCTTATGTACAGATGCGTGTAAAACAGGTGTTGGGTGTGTGCTGGAACAAGAGTTTAAAGATGGGAGACATCCAATTCTTTATATGAGTAAGAAGTTCTCAGAAACAGAGCGTAGGTATTCAGTTATTGAGAAGGAGTGTTACGCTATAGTGTGGGCTGTAAAATCACTGTGGATTTATTTAGAAGGTAAGGAGTTTGTCATAGAGACAGACCATGCACCGTTACAGTGGCTTCAGAGAATGAAGATGAGTAACCAGAGGCTGTTACGATGGAGTTTAACATTACAGGAATTGAAATTTAGAATTTCCTATGTGCCAGGTAAATTGAACATTGTGGCAGATGCGTTGTCCAGGTTGGAGGAGTGAAGTCCCCTGAAAACTCCAGGTTTGTGTATAGTTGTATATATGTTCATTGCATGTGGCTCTCCGTGACTGATATTTTGTTTAGTAGTGAAGGAAGATTGAAGTAGGGGTTAGTTTTCTGTCAGTTGTGTGTTTGGGTTGGACAAAAATGTTATTTTGTCTCCTCAGTGGGGAGGATTGTAAAGATTTTGATTTGAGTTATCCTTCTTTGTATGTTACCTGTAGATATCTATCTATTGGAGATTTAAATAGAGTTGGCCAAACAGGTAATGTGAAGGTGAACTGGTTAGGTAGGCTATTTTTAAATACATTAGTAAAGGGTGTTGTCAGTATAGCACCTGGACAGTGTTGAAGTTGGACATAGTAGTCCTAGTAGAGTGACTGGAGTTGGAGTTCGATTATTGTCAGGGCAGTTATTATACCAGGAAATTTCAGTGCAGGAAAATTCAATAATATTTTGTCCATCAGGGCAATAAAGAACTCACAGGTAGGTTTTGACATACACACTGACCCAGCCCCACCCAAAATTGTCAGTTGGAGATATTTCGCGTGGAATTGTGTTGAATCTTATTTTCGGGTTTATATTTATGGCGCGCACGGTTGTCAAATTATTATATTTATTATCCGCGGATAAATTCGTCAGTAAAAATAGGCCTGTTACTTAAAAACTGTTTTGTTCCTTTTCACAGGGGACTTTATTTATGGAATTTGGTTAATATGGACTGATTTTGATACCCTAAATGAAAGGAGGGATGAGTATATTTATTGAGACCAGTATTGTGTCCAAGAGTTGAATGTCAGTATTTAGAGACAAATATATATAGTGAAATTCAATGTGTTAAGCTGATTTGTCCAGGTTTTAAAAAAGGAAAACATATTTGGAAAAGCTTTTTTGTGAAGTATGATATTAATATGGAACTTTATTCCTATGGAAGTCCAATAGTCCGTCAGATATATTCTGGAATTATTTAATAACCAAAGTTTGAAGTATTTAGTGGATATTATCCTATGGACTGAAATTATATGGTCATAAGTAGACATTTATTACATTGACTGTGATTAGTCTAACTGTATGGAAATTGGAAAATTGTCAGTGGTAAAATTTGTGATTTAATGGACTGTGATGGACTGATTTATTTATTTACATTTTTAGTTTTTTTTAGTTTTGTGTATTTATTTCTATTTATTGTCTCATTGTCTTGTGAGATAGAGGTGCGGTTGAGGAGAGCTTGATTTATATGTGTATATTTGTTTTTCTTTTGTTTGTCTTGTGGTTGTGGTATTAAAAGCAAATTTTTATTTAGTTTTTTATATGACACCCAGTTGACAGATCCTATTTATTGACCCCCATATTTAAAGAACCCAGAGGTGAAAATTCACTTCTTTACATCCATACAAAGCAATTGAAATGACCTCGGTAATTATCGACAAACTTCGGAATTTCCAATATAACTAACTTATTTTTACAGACTTTGCATATAAGCAATAAAGTGTGTTTCAACTTCAGAAAAATATATATACAAAATTCCAGCTTTAAATTGTTTGGTTCAGCCATTCACGGTCAAAAAGAGATACAATTTTCGATCATGATCTATTATGGTCCGGATACCTTAAGTTTAAGTCTATCCAATCACCAGGCAAAGGTATAAAAAGAATAATAGTTCTTTCTTAACAGAGATTTCAAGGATTTAGATATAAAATCCACTGTCTGAATTCTCTGTTGGACGTTTTGCTATTTAACCACCTTTTTCAATTTGTAATATTACTATACAGTTTTTAGCTTAGATAGTCTAACTCAATAGACTAACCCTTTTGCAAATAATCAATCCGTCACGCAAAAGAAATATGCAAAAAATTTTAAAATGAAAAATATCATAATCTTTTGAGCTACTGCCTCCTAAATTTCATTAAAAACTTGAAATTTTAAGTTTGCAACTGGGCGATGTGTCCAGGAGTTGCAGTACAGAGAAGACTTTAGTGATACAATGTCATCAGACGCAAATTTAGGTAAAACCAAACCTAGAAACAGGACAGAAAAATTTGAAGAAGCATTTTATTGGACATTTCTGTGAAAGGAGTAATTTAAAAAAATAAATGGCAATCAACTCGGACTTTAGCAACATAAGTTTCACTTATTTCACAATATTCATTTTTTTTTGTCATTTGATGTCCTCTCTTGATTAGCCTTTTCTCTCTTCACTTATAAAAAGATTGGTACATTTCTGCAAAGGACTTCTGGAAAATGTCCTGTTTATATTCATAGCACATTTTCAATATACCTTTTTTAAATTCAAACTAAGAGACAAAGCAAGTATAGCTTTACTAATCAATCTAAACTCTCTCTCTGCCACCTGCGTCCCTTGCTTCTGGCTTAATAAAAATACAGGGAATGTCTCAAAACTGGTTTGAATAAATGAGTGCCTAATACAATCTCACGGGATAAGCTTTAGTCTTATTGCATTATAAGATAGAGTTATGATGAAATCTTCAAATTTATTGGATTAATAAACATCACAATTCAATTTGGCAAATGTTATTTTTAATTCAAGACTTTCCACTGTAAATTCGGACAATACTATTAGTTATTTAGATTCCACACAGATATTATGGGCCCATATTGCCTTATTTCTATTATATGACCAACATCATTTTTATAATTCCTTCATTCATCACACAAAAGATGCCAACCCTACATGATGAAAATTTTTGGCCAGGGGGTTGGAGCCTGCCTAGGACCTTTTCTTATTTGGCCGTTCCGCCATTTAAAAACATGATAGGGTCTATAGTATTGGGGAGAAAACATGTGCTTGTATCTGCAATCGCTTGGACTTTTCTTCTTATCTGAATGCTTATGCATCTTGGCAATACAGATCAAATTCTAATAATTTAACAAAAACGGAACCATGAATGAAAAAAATCTGAAAATTTTATAAATAGGAGTAAATAAGGTAAAAAAATCAGATGGCGAATTTTCGGTTGAAAAAATCAGATTAACTTCGCCAAAATCAGGGTGGTTGGTATCTCTTGATACAGGTTAAATGAGCCCCATTTTAAATTCTTCCTAAATAACAACAAATTTGTTATAAACTTTCTTTTTACCAAAGTTACTTCATTGGTTCAATATACTCCAGTGTGTGACATGTGAAGCACAACTGTTGCTTACCATATTTCTTTACTAAGGGTTTCTGTATCAACATTTGGTTTCCTAAAAGATTTAGACTTTCAAATTTTTTTTTTCTCCCCATACACATGATACATGTGCATGTGATTTTGATGAGCAGAGGAAATAACTGAAATTGCTGAAAATAACTGAAATAGGGGGGTTAGGTGTGCAAAAATATCATTTTCTGGCAGGTTCTGCCAAGGTTGACAACTTTTCAAATAAATTTTTCAAATCATCCCCGCATGTGTGTACATCTAGATCAATAACCAATAAAATTAATATGAATGTCGGATTTATTCTTTAAACCCAAAATATAACTCACAGAATGAAAAATTCTCTTTTTCTTTTCTTGTCGGAATAAATTATCAATTTAAGTCATATTTGGTAATTTCAAATCTTCTGTAAAGAAGAACTGAGTAACTTAGCAAATTTTTCCAAGGTATGAGAGGCACATCTATAAGTCATGGAATCTAAATTCACAAACAAGCATTTCACTCCAAAAACATCTTTGAGAAAGTCCCTAAAGTGAATCTGACAGGAAAAGCTATGACAGTTTATTGACTGTAATAACAAGAGGACTCGTATGTTCTGCACCTGAGCCCAGCGATTTAACAAGAAAACACCAGTCTAATTAGCACCGCATATCCTTAATACATATAAACTTTCAAAGGCGTCACGAGATTTACATTTCTTCAGTTTTATTATTTCCATGACAATCCTTGTGGCATTTTTAAATCTTTGGAACACAAACCTTATTTTTAATATCATTTCGTTGATGAAATAATATAACAAAAGACTATAAGATTTGTCAGAAAGCCAATTTTCTTTGATTTTTTTACCTTTGGCAATTAAAAGTACACTATACCTCTATTTATAAACCCAGTGGTATTGACATTCATTCTTTGAAGCCACCCTGAAATTTTGATTGCCAGTGTTGGGTGTTCCTCCGATGTAACAAAAATTACAAATACTTCAAAAAAATTATATAGCCTTTAGTTAATTACAAAATAATTGGGTTATTTTCTAGGGGTCCCTAAATGATCATGATCAATAACCTAAGGCACACTAAAAGGTAAAAACATTAAAAAAAAAACTTTCATTTTTCATATAAGCACCCACAGAAGCATATTTTGAGGTCCAGCAATGGACCATAGATGCACTTTCCACTCACTAACAACCAATTAGATAATTTTTATATTTTGCCTTCCCCCCCATCCCATGTATTTTTTGCTGGAACAGCCCTTAACTTTGTCCTGAAATTTTAAAATGAATTTTCCAAATAACCCTGGATAAAACTAACATGCTTCTAAAACATCTGATTCTCAAGTTTTCACAAAGAAACTGTTGAGACCTTCCTGTTGAAAAAGTACAACTGTCAGCTGAATTCCAAGCCACGGAAAAAAACTTACCAGATATCTAAAATAGGTTTGGAAGATTTCACGTTCCCTTATGAAACCGTGTGATCCACCGTAATACATCTTGTCAAACTAAGCGATGCATTACAGTAAGATAAAAATTTTCTTATCATATCTTCAACAACCTGTTGCTGTATATAAAAATTAATATTTGTAATATTCTATTTTTTAATTTATAAGATCTGGCAAAATGCGTGGTCTCATGGTCAAAAAGACAAAAATGAATCTTTTTTTTTCTTTTTTGTTTTATTAATCAGATTTCTCAGAGGTGTTTACCCAATTTTGGAGTTTTCAGTAACTTCAATGATTTTTTGTCTGTAATTTGGGCAATTTGTCAGTAATCTCATATTACAGGATAAAATTAAGATTGAGAGACTTTTTCAAAGAGTGATAAGTCAAGAGACAATCCGAATAGATATCATCAGTGTTGTCATGACGTCTTTTTTAATTGGAAAATCAAGTGCAAATAGCCAAGCTTTCATACCACTAAGAAGAACTAGAGGCTCCCAAGAGCCTGTATCGCTAACATGGACTATGTCTATTTTGACTGGTGGACAGGGTCATCTAATATAATCGATTATTCCAATTGGCCAAGTGGTTTCAGACCGGAAGATCTTTTAGTAAATTTCCCATAGGGTCCTATGTTAAACTAAGTTTGGCTCTGGTGGCCATCTTGGATGCCGGGCGGGTCATTGGAAGAGGACCCCTTAAGGACCATTGCTGCCAAGTTTTGTTCCAATTGGCCAATTGGTTTCAGACAAAATCTTTAAGTATATTTCCCATAGGGTCCAATGTTAAAATAAGTTTGGCTCTGGCAGCCATCTTGGATGACGTGCATGGTCATCAGATACAATTCTGAAAGAGCACCACCTAAGGATCATTGCTGCCAAGTTTTGTTCCAACTGACCCAGTGGTTTCAGAAGAGAATATCATTAAAGGAGAGTTTACGACTACGACGGACACCAAGTGATGACAATAGCTCACACGGCCCTTTGGCCAGTTGAGCTAACAATCAACAGTATACCAGTACAAGTAAAATTGCACACATGATCAAATCTTTGCCCCAGAAATTTCAAATATTTTCTTTGATTTTTGGTTTATTAAGACTTTCAACCAACATTTTCGATAGCAGCGTACCTGGAAAGAGGCACTGAGCCCTTCATAAGACAAGTTGCAGTATTGACAGGCAAGTACTTGTTCATATTTAGGCCACAGTAAAAAGATAACTTGGCCACCATGGTCCACCAGATTTTTCTGCTTTCTTTCAAAGAGTAAATATTCCTTATGGTAATCATTTCAATTGCTAGCTCTAAATAAGTCTACATTCAGATTGTTTGTATTCCTCCCAGCATGCACTTTCACAGGATATGGTTTCTCAATCAAAATCAACCATGTTAGTTATCAACTTGCCCATTACAATTTGTTTAAAATCAATGAACTAATTTGAATGAACTTAGAAAAAAATTTTGTACGTCACTCACCTGCGAGTTCATACCAGGTCTGTATTCTTTATCTATAAAAAAAAAATGTGAAAAATGTTAATTTTCAGAAGAAAATTTGTCATAACTGGAGTCGTATGTACCTAATTAACCATTTTCATCTTTAACTGTACATATACATTATTACGGCCACATAAAGACCATACAAAGCACTTACAAGGAGCAAATCTTCAAATTTTTTCCCAGTTAAAAAAAAATGTTCTCTCTATCTTTACAAGTTCTAGATCCTAAAATACAGTCAGAACACAGACGTTAAACCAGCCCAAAATCACAAGAGATCCAGAGATGAATTTCCCAGCCAAGAAAAAAAAAACGGAAATACTGTCCCGAAGCCATATTGCTATGTATAGTGAAGGACCCATAATGGAAAAATGAATTGCAAAAAGCAGAAATCCGCTAAAAAATTGAATAAATTCATCCCTGGAGATTTCAATAGTTGTTATATCATATACAATTATCTTTTACTTACTCATAACAAAGGGATGCATATTATCATTCTGTCCGTTAAAATTTTGGCCTTCGTATGGTATCTGCAAAATAAAACATGAGCAAGTTTAATTTTTGTCAATATTATCAAATCAAGATTGTAAAATATAGTATAATTGTTTATTACATTGAGTGTGGTGAAATACTGGGATTTCCAAGTAAAATCAAATCCGATGATTCACCCAGTGAAATCGAAAGTCATATTTTACTCCAGGAAGTTCGAATACCAAAGATCTACAACTCGTGACCGAAAAACACTAACAATTCACTCATGCGTAGCGCACTCGTAAATTAATGTGTTGTTCTGTAACTTGTTGTAGATTTTAGGTTTTCGCATTTCAAAATCAGTTATAATATAAATATTCAGCAAAATAAAGTGAAAAGACAAAACTTTCACAAAGGGAAATAACTCTAAGACAAGAAATGATCTGTCAATTAAACAGCAAGGTGTGTTTCCTTTGTCACTGTTTAGAGCTGCCCATCTAATTCAAATTTGAAAATCTGCTTAAAAAGTTAAATATAGACTTGAAATCTAGTACTTAATTTTGTCAAACAGAGAAATACTCTTAAATACTCATACATATAACTGTTTAAACCCATGAGGCATGAAAACTTAATAATTTTTGGTGAAAAAAAAAATCTCTTATGGAAAGTCTTACTAAAACACTGCAGGTGACATAAATTGGACATGTGAGGTTTTCTTTTCCCTTTTTTTTTTTTCGTGCCACATGACCACAAGGCCACAAAAACTCTTAGAGTATAATTTTTTTTGAAGTCATAACAGAATTTACAAGTGTTTTTGTAAAAATATTGTTCTCCACAGGCCAGTAGGACACTAAACGTTATTTTGTCTTACTTCTGTACTGAACCTTTATATATTCAAAATGGCTTGAAATAAGGGTTAAAATTTACTTTCGGTATGAATCTTTCAAAATCAAAAATAGGGATCACAGTCTTTATATTCTAGGGAGAACACTGAAAAAGGACTTGTGTAGCCTTGTTTACTGTGTACATTTACTATTTGTTCCAATCTTTGAAAATTGACAATTATGTGAGTATGATTAATGTGTTTCATGCACAAGTTCTAACAAAGTATAACAAAGAAAGATTTTTGAAAGACTTGTCTGACATGATTATTCATTGATTTGTTACAGAAATTACCAGTATTGAACAAAATTCAAAAATAACAGAAATACTAAGGGTTCATTCGTTGTATTGCATATGGTAGATCTCCTTAGCTGAAATTTGGATTCCTATTTCGGTATTTTTGGTTATGAGTACTTCTTGTTTAAAAATAAATTTGGTTTTTGGTCTCCCAAATGTTTCGGTTTTAATGCTGCTGATGAGAGGTAACTCCTTGAAATACGTCGTATACAGCATAGTATAAATTTACTATATCTAATATTAGTATCTTTGGATTGTTATTTTATTACTACTGATGATCTGGTGCCCTATTTCACATTACTGAATTACCGGATATAAAAACACCAGGGAATATATAGAATTTAAAGCTGAAACTTGGTACACATGTATGAGAATCAAATACCTACATGATTATTGTATGGTGCTTGTGGGTTTGACGACTGCCAGCTCCCTTCATCCATTCCTGAAATAAAAATAAAGAATTTTTACCTAAATAGAAATTTGGGTTTTATTTTGGTATGATTCAGACAAAAAAGTTTGAAACTTCCTAAATGAATGGGAGACAACTCATACTAAGATCTTGATATGATAATAAGACGTTACTTACTTAGGTCAAGTTAAGGTGCATAATTTCACAGTTTAAGAGGTGATTTTTAAATGGGTGAAAGTATGGATGCTGCCGAAATCTTGAAATCAGGAAGAATTTTATGTTCTGTATTTGAATATAAAGGAAAAGGGACTAAACTTGAAAAATTTCTAAATCTGGTACATTCCAGAAAAATTTTCAGAATTCACATAAAAAAATATTTCTGATTTTAAACAAACATAAAATTCCCCTCCCATCCCCCCATTTATAAAAAGACCCCAAAATAAAGACAAACAAATCAATGTATCTCTATCAGACAAGAAAACAAGTTTGTCCAGCTTAAAATGACCAATCTACCAATTCTTCACAAACAAATGATAACATACAAATGTTACCAAGAACTACAACTCTACCCCTACTGTGCAATAAAATTCCGAATCAATTTCTGTATTTACACGAGATAATTATAGCCCTATTTCCTCAAACCGGATAAAACAATTCAAACGACGACGGAGGGTGGTCGCAACAAATTACAACAAATTGATAAATATACTCTTGTCATTATGTGGTACCGAGACAGATAATCGAAAACTCCAATCATATTTCCTTTTGTATTATTCTACCAGGATTGACGACAAGTTCTCTATTCAAATCAAACGGTGATCGGAATTAAATGAGCTAGAGACGAGAATTCCTAGCGATTTCACTCCTGACAATTCTATTAGCCTTTTCTCGATAATTGGCCTAGGGGAAAAGAAAGTCAACACACGTTTATAGAATGGACGCTATTGATTCTGTCTAAATTATAACAGTTGATGCAGACCATTGTGAGAACTCGTTAAATAATCTTAGACACAGGGATTAATTAATCTTGAATAATCTAAATGTTATGTTTTATCAAATTCTTGATCTCCCTCCCCTATTAAAGAAATTACCCTACTGAGTTTGGTCCACTTTGAGTGCATGTTAAATCCATTTATAAAATAATGTAATTAATTAACCTCACTTGACTATGTTTAATAATCTAATTAATTAACCTCCTTTGACTATCTTTAATAATGTTATTAATTAACCTCACTTCAATGTTTTATAAATCTCAAAAGAATATTATTTTTTAAGTAATTTTCATTTTTCCTTGTGGATGCTCACTGAAAAATTACACAAAACTGTAAATTTTGATTTATGTTTTAATAACCAGAATTTCAGAGCATCTTGGCAGGTATATTAATTATTTTGAAGGTCATGGTTATTTATTATCAAAAATGTGATGATAATAAAACAGAGTATCCTTAATTCTAAATTTGAAATGTAAAATGATAATAAGCTTATAAAGTAAATTAAAAAAAAGAGGAAAATCTTAGACAATTTTACAATCCAGAAAACTTTGATTATTATTTCAAGTTTTTTTTATTTTTTTTTGTTGTTCTTATTTTGATAAATAAACAAAGATGTGTATTACATTCACAATACATACGTTTCATTTGTAATTACACAAGTTGAAACATAAATAGTGTATGTACATTACACAAACAATTTGTCAGAATGTCAACAAAGGTGACATTTTTATCTACCTAGGTTAGACAAACTCGCACCTAGTTAAGAATAACTTATCAATAAGTTTCACCTTGACAAAAACTACCAGTAGATTAATCTTATAAGCTGGGATAGATTTCACACCTTTTTGTTTACACATAAGTAATAAATTCTATCCTTTGTGAGACTACTTTAAATTTCGATTGATTGTTAAAGGTGGGTTTAAAATTAATTTGATCACAGCTGACGGAAAAATCTGTGTTAAATTTAAATTGCTTTAAACAGCAAAAATCTGTAAACTATAAAAATCTGTTTTTTTTTTTTTTTCAAATACAAGATTATGACATAATCTGCAGATGTTTTTTTCTCTCCCTTTTTTCAACAGTTAAAAAGAATTCTATGAAGAAAATTCTACCCCAACCAAATAATTCCACAAACTTCCTATTGCAATTATTAAATTTCTATTGTATAACAAATTGTATGTTTTTGACAAAGTACCATCTGAAGGAAGTCTAGATCACCTGGCTGAAGGCTGTGCTACGTTTTATCTGGTGTAAAATTTCCAAGCTTTTATCGTAGGCCAACAAGGGTCAGATCTGAGCGACAACAGGGAACAATTTATAGTACTGTTCCATTTAAACCAAAATCGTGTCATCTTAATTACAAATGGATCTATTATGTCATGAACAGATCTTACACACTTTGGTTTAATATCTTGATCAAAACAAGAACAGCCAACATATCTCGTGCTTTTATCCGGCAATTTTTTTATTCCTTTAAAAAATAATTTCATATCATTTCTTCTAAGGCCAAAAGAGAACTTTAGTTGCAGTTATAAATTTGTGATTTTGAAAATTTGATCTTCTTTACCCCAAAAAGCATAGCTCTGACTTTGAGAGATATGTAACACGCCATCATTTCAGTCCATTTTTATGCACCATAAAATCTTTTCTTGTTTAAATACCAAAAAAAAAAGCTTGACATCTGAAAACCGTATTTTTGTATAAGCTGGTTCTGATTTCCTCAAACATTTCATATTAAGAAATCTTCATGAACTAGTGTCTAGATTGGCCAATTTTCAGCTAACAAAATCGATTATCCGGACTTGATGATGTTTCACGAAACAATTTCATGGAGCTCAGTGCAAAATTTGTGTAGATAGTCCATCATGGTGTGCGGACATTTTGGCCTAGAAAGTTTCAGGCAACTATTTTTGAAAACACAGTGCTTTCTTCAAATCATAAATACTGTGTCAACATTAAAGTTGTGAGTTTACATCAAATCCGTAGCAAGGTGTGTTCGACGGTGATCTTAATTTTAACTAATCAATATGATTTACCAATTGTCTTGTCAAGGATTGATAGTTTCTTTCCTCAACCAATAAAAAACTGGCCCATTGTGCTCAAAGTAGCACAATATCCGAATTTACCAACTAAACACTGATCTGACATAATTTATATGTTTTTTTTTAACGAAAGTTTTTAAGATGTGATTCTCCAAAGAGAAAAAGATCAATCCAAGGAGGTTTGTATAATGTAATTACCTGATTTCAATCAAAAATGACATAATCTGATATAAAAACCACTTCCTTTAAATTCTTTGAAATTAAATACATGTATCATCTGATAAAATATATAACAAGTTCAAATTTGTTGAGAAAGTTGAAAACACCACACGATTTTACTGTTACTTTTATTTAAGGATGATATGGGTGTGGAGTAGTCTAAAATTGATATATTAAGGTGGAAAGAGCAAAATGCTGCTTTTTTGGTATTTCTTCAAAAAAGGTAACTGCTATTCCAAAGGGGATGAACAAAATGAAATAAAATCAAGATACATGTATATAATTTAATTTGAATTGTAACGGACAATTTGATTGGCTGTTAATAATTGATCACGTTATGAATAAATTCCAGAATTTAATTTGAGTACTGTGACCTTACCACCATGTTACTCCGCAGTCCATGATTTAAATATTCTTGAGCTAATAATTTATTCAAATAATTCTACCAGCAATTTTTTGATCATAAAGTTTTTGAAAATTATTAAATTTTAAGGACTGTTATAAATTTTGGAACAGGTTTTACTTGTATAACCAACTTTGGTCAGATTACATTTAAACATATAAAGCATAAAATGTCTCAAACATGAAACCTGTTCCAAAATTGAAAACGATCCTTCAGTACACGTAGATATAACACTACATGTACATCCACTATTTAATCTTTAGAAAATAAAACCCCCATCCCCAACTCTTTTGAATACAATGTACCAATTCATAAAATACTGGGCGCAGACATTTAGCGGTGAAATGAATGCGAAACTCGCTGCCCATTGGTCAATATCAAAATAAATAATAAATAATTTTAAACAGCAGTGGTTCTTCCTTCGAAACAAGAGATAAAACAATTTCAAACAAGCTTTTAAGAATGTGAGTAATTTCAATGATTTAAGTGGGAACCCCCTGATTTTTAGCAGAAATTTATCCCTCCTTTTGAGCCTCATTTTTCGGCATGAAAACCCATGGGAACGTACCATTTTTGTTGCATGAAATTAATCGGATACATTTCCATTTAATTGAGGTGCTGTTATTTTTCAAGAAATTAATTTTTATTTTTATGAAATTTTCTTTCATATCTTGGTACCCCCATATGGAGATTAACATAGAAACCAAATTGGTACCTTGCATTCTTTCAGGCGATAACTATTGGGCAAACAAACAAACTTGTACAACAAAGATATCACTACATTAAAAAAAGACCATTTCTTGCTGCACTTGAACAGAATAAAATAAAATTTGTTCAATCTGATTCGGATTAAATATTATCAGTTAGAATCGAGATACCAATGTTTACATTAGAAACAGCTGTGTCACCAACAACCTGAATGTTTACATAACGAACAGATGGTTTGGAGACTAAAAATCATGGAACCATTTAAAGGACACCCTGGGATTTGGAATTAAACCATGTCACAATATCCTAAGATGTTTACAATTGAATTATACGTAGTGTGACAAAGATTTGATTTTTAGAAATTTTTGTTCAGTTACCGATACATGAAAGTACATACACTAATTCTGTATATGTAGTTTTAAGACTGATTGTTGAATTACGAGTAATTATTTGTGATGACCATTCTAACATTTGGCACAAGCAATATTGGTGCAGGCCCTCATGTAGTCAAACTGCCGACTGAGCCATCTTGTATTTATAGCAAGAAACAACATTTTCTCCAGTTATAAGGTCATACTGTGATTTGCAGTGTTCCTTGCACTAAAGCTTAATGCCTTGGCCATTTTGACCTAGTGGGGAACATTTTCTCCAGTTAGGTCATACTGTGATTTGCAGTGTTTCTTGCACTGAAGTTAAACACATTCGTGTCGAGAAGTAATCCACAATATCATATCTCACATTAAACCAAAGATTTCAAATTTATATTTGCTGTTCCTTCACAAGAACTCCCATCTCAATATTTAAATATTTTTCTAATATGAATTTTAGAAAAACAATGTTAAAATTATATGAATTGTGCCTTCAAGAAAATTTTGATTTTATTCTCTTTTTTTGCCCATAAACCCTCGTGGATAGCTGGTTGAAGCCCGAAGATATGAGGTCAAACAATCGTGTGTCACTTATGTAAAAGCATCTTTTTAAATTCATTTTAAAATCTGACGTGATATTCATATAAAAATCTATGAAAATCTGTACAAAGTTTTGGATCTGTTTTAAATATCACCTACGATTGCTAATTATACCCGAGTTAGCTTTAGAAATCATATAAAATTTAAACCAATTTTAATATTTTCTAACCTAGGATTATCATATAACAAAGACCAAGGAAATTCTTGTGGTTTGTTCATCTGACTTCACACTTTAATCATCAGGGTTTAAATATGGGGAGTGTAATGTACAATTTGTCAAAACTCTTGAAATATGTTCACCAATCTGCTGTTTTATGAGATGCAAAATCTTTATGTTAATTAAAAGTTAAATATCTTTTTCCTTCTCTTTTTTTTAAGAAAATCTTTAAGAAATTTGTTTTATTATCAAAATCAAAAATGATACATTAAAGCCTTGTCAAAAATTTCAGTAAAGATTTCTCTGTCTGGTTATTGGAGTTTTACCACACTTTCAGAATGATTCTGACTACAGTCAAACCTGTCTTACGTGACCTTGCAAAGGAGAGCAAAATTATTGTCACTAAAGACAGGTGGTCTTCATATACAGGTTAATTTTATATAGAATGCACTACAAAGGGAATTTGAAATGATGGTCTTTTAAGACAGGTTATTGCTCAATACAGGTGGTCGCTAAAGCAGGTTTGACTATATCATAGGACAAACATATTTTCATTGATGGAGGAGGCTGTAGAAAAATAGAATTCCATAATTGAAACAAGAAAAAGTAGCTTCACTTCAGACACTTGTAAATTATAATAGTGAAGATCACCTTTTTATAAACTAGACCTTTGGGTAAGTTGGGGTATAACTTTATTACTAGACCAAATGTCAAATAACTAGTCTTAAATTAATTACAATGTGAGAAAAAGGACCTACTGGACTTGTGGAGAACAATTTTCACCAGTCCAAAGTAAATTTTACTAGACTGTGGCCTTTTGGGTTATTTTCTAAAGGCACAGCCTGTTGCCATGGCATCAAACTTGCAGCCAGTGTAGGCAGTGTTTACATGCTAGTGAACAACATTTCCAGAATAAAGATATCTTTATATGTCATATTACCCAATTTTATATATAATTTTTACTAAGATTTTTTTAGACATGTTATCTGCACATAAATGTTCCAACCCTTGGTAAGGAGTTCTGAAGTCCTAAAACTGTAAACAAACATATTTATTGTTTGGCCTCAGTAGGTATGACAAATGTTATGTTTTGTAATGTACACCTATCCATTCTTTATATATTTGTATATTATAAGGTATAACAAAAAAATATCTGATCCTTTTCAAATTTATAATCTTTTTCTTTTTCATTAAACATTATTACATGTAAAACGATACTATGTTTCCATTATAAATAGTAAATGCTTACTAACAAAAATTTTTACCAGCTGTTTTACAATGGAGGATAAAATTACACAAAAAAGGTACATTCAATACTTCAATTATCATACAAGGGGTACAAATACTACACAGATATGTAAAACATTTAATAGGTAACTAAGGAATACCCCCTCTGGACCCCCATACTTTTTCAGGTGATATATTTCAATCCACCCTTTTGAAATCGAGCACCTGGCCACATCACATGAAAATTTAACAGGGTGTAGATTTCTTTAAATGCCAACATGAACATTACGACAAAATTTATAACCATAATCTGTCGGTCAAATAACAACGATTATTAAAATTTGAATTTTGTAAATATTATTACGACAAAGCATTTATTTAATTTTTGAAATTTTGGAATCTGTAATTTTGTAATGAAGTCAATTATTCTAAATAAATCACGGTCTCGTACAATTTCTTTTTATTTTTTTACATTTCATAATTACATGTAAATACACTTCTCCAGCGTAAATTTCAGTTTAAGAAGAATTATTTTCTTAAGATTGAAATTGTTGACCAAATAAAAGAACTAAGAAATACTATCTATATACAATTGTCTACATTAGGGAATCTCATTCCAATGACCTACAATGACTACCCTTCAGAAGGAAAAGAGGTTTGAGGAAAGAGGGGAAGTATCTCGATCCATTTTGGTCCAGGCCCATTAATTTACTCCAGATTTCACTATAGTGCTTTACTTATTTTAGTTGTGCCAAAAAAAGCACAATGATGAAAACCTGTGTTAAAATGACTACAAAATAATTCGTAAATTAGAACTGTGTTTTGAAGTCTTAATAATCAAAATGGCTACAAAATAATTTCTAAATTAGAACTGTGTTTTCAAGTCTTAATAATCGACTACAACTGTACAATATCCATAAAAGAAATTTCTCAAGATTACATGTATGCATAAATTTTCTGGTGATGTCTTCAACATACATGTATCTTTGAAAGGTTGTTGAGGCTTCTATAACAGAAAGTGTACACTATAATTCTTTATCAATCTCATGAACAAAGCCCAGGATAAATTATAAACAGTCCAATATGAAAAATATTTTGAAAATTTTGCTGTGAAACCTGCTTAAGACATAAAAATCTGCCCCTCCCACTTCTACAACCCTTCAATTCCCATAAACCATTTTATAAATGCTTAATCTATAGTGCGACATTATCAACAATATAGAGAGCTATAACGAGACCATATTCAAGGCAATAATCTCGTAAACTTCAGGTAAAATTTACAACTACAGGTAAAATGCTTCTTGCTCAAACACCTGTTCAACTTTTAATTTTATACCTTTACACGAGGTTCACTGAAGGGTAAATTTGTGTTTAATATCCTTTCTTTTTAAAGACCATAGCTCTACTTGATTCTTATAATATTACATTGTAAATGTGTAAGTGACAAAATTTGAATTTATAATTTCTAAATAAAACATTCTTAGCATGTAACCATTATGACACTTTTTTTCAAAAACTTTGAAAAACTAACAATTTGTGGTGCTCCATTTTTCAGGCACTTCATTTGACAATAAACTTAAAATTTTGGAACCTTACTAAATATGAAACCTTTCATCTATTAAACAAGAATCCAAAATTTTTAGAACCTCAAAAAATCTTTTTTATCCAATCGACAATAGAATCATGTGTCCCCACCATAGGTGTAAGAAGTGGATATTAAATCTGAATGCAATCATGAAATGAATATTACTTATTTTCATAATTTTTATAGCTGTCAGGTTCGATACAATTATTTGCATAATTTATATTTCCAAGGACTGTACATGGATCTTTCCATCGGCAGGGGAAAAATTGATGTCAACAAAATATCTGATAAAAGTAGTTTAGGACTTATTTCATTGGCCAAAAGAAAATTTCTATGTGTATGTATCTTCTACTATAACAGAGGTGTTTAACCCTTTCTGGTGTTTTCAGTAATGTTAATGATTTTTGTCGGTAATTTGGGCCCTTTGTCAGAAATCTCAAATTTCAGTATGAAAAATATCATAGAGACCAGCAATCAAAGCATCTTATATTGTGTTAAGTCTAAAAAAAATCTGAGTTTAAAATGCTTTATAACCGAAAAATCAATCGCAATTACAAAGCATTTAAACGAATGGAAATAAAAAAAATTTAGGTACAAAACCGGAAAGCGTAATATCCAGAGGTAAATCCGTAATACGTATTTGGAATCTAAAATCCGGGACAACTACAGAAATTTCGTAATAGTAAACACCTCTGCTACAAGAGTGGGACTTTATGTTCTTTTATAATCAAGTGTTACCTACCTGGTTTGTAATATTCCATATTGCCCGCAGGATTCTTCATACCACCATTACCCCCAGTTGGCGGAGAGAACATCTGAAAAGAAAAATCAAACAAATAAATGTATGTCGTAACAAATCTAGTTTAAACAGATAGTTAAAAAATAGTTTCCAGGTTGAACTACAAATATTGCAAGCAAGCTCTCAAAATATACCAATAAAGTCCAATTATCTTCAAGGTGCCAGAATAATTTTGCACCATTCATACATGTATTAAATTCATATGGTGCACCTTTGTGCGTAATTTCATTGTAGTCCATCAGACAATTTGGGAAGAGTTGCCATTACAAAATGCATGGACTCACAGACAGGACAGACTGATTTCTACAAAAATATACATTGTACCCCAACCTTTATTCGTGGGTGTTTACAGAAGCTTACTTTTTACGAAGGCTGTCAATGTATCATTCTTTTATTCTAGTTTAATTTAATAGACACTTAAGGTACCACAAGATTCTAACCAAATTAAGAAACAATTGATAGTCATGGCATTTTTTTACGTAATTTGATTTCCAATTTTGCCATTTCAACTTCTTATACATACATTGTATTTTTCTTGGCTCACCAAAAGTTCGATTGAAATTTGCCAGTTTTGTAGTGATTTAGACCAACTGACGCTAAGTCTTTGGGATACACTTAATAAACATTTTACAAAAAAATCACCACAATCTGAAAATATAAAGCTGAGAGAAAACAGGACTTGATTGCTGTTTAACTTAGCTTAACTGAACATAGATCAGACAATGGCTAAAACTCTTTACAACCAAACTATTGTTATGAAACTAATGTACTCAGTCACATTGTATTTACTTTAAAAAAAAGGTCATGTGACACAATGGTAAATATATGTACCTGCAAAGCATCTCCATAATGGCAACTTTCCTGTAAAATCTGAGAAAAAGGAAATTCATCTTTCCAAAAGTACATAGCAGCTCAGTGTTTTTTTATCCAAAAATTCAAATTCAAATCCTACATATGTACATTACACAACGTAAAATAATAATACAGCTAGCTCATTCCAGTACTACGGCTGACTGACAGCTTACAACCTAATTCCCCATTCAGCTCGCATGTTATTAAAACATACATCACGGTGTTGAAATGTTGACAGTTTGGAATACATTTCACCCAGGTGTCAAACAAAGATGTTTATTTCAATTTATGCATGCCATTTTTAGATATCATTTTAAGGCGTAAATACACGTTAAATTTACAAATTTTATTTCTTTACTTTCTTGATTTTAAATAAAACAGGCCAAGTGTTAACATTCACTTGCAAATTTCAGTAACCCTTCAGGTAGTTAAATTTTCAAGCTCGTTTTGCAATGCATTACCTGAAATCTGACAACTGATGTATAATGGCAATGCCACAGAAGCAAGTTTTGTGCTTATAATTTAACTTACAATAATTTCTAGTACCTACTTCTTTATTTTTTTCTGCCATTCTAATTTTGACCAAGCACTCAGTATTTAAGTGAGGAAAGTCTCCTCTGTTTATAACCTATATATATATATAAAAGTTCTGAAAAAGTTCTTGAACAAAAAGCCTCCTGATGTGTATATATAGCAAACTGAATTTTTCTATACTAGTTTGGAGCCTCCTTGAATGGGGGAAGAGGGGGCCACCCTTGCTTTAAAGGACATCTCCCTCAATCACTTCCTCTACAGGACACTTTGAATAACTAGCCATCATGTAAAAAAGGTCTTAGTTAAAATAATCATCTACACTGAGGACACTAAAAGGGGCATCCTTTATAGACAGGTTTAACTGTATACCTATGTCTGGCTACGTGATGCACTGCGGCAGGCAAGACTGTGTTAGTGACAGCAAATCAGATTTCCTCTCATCACTGTTTGAAGCTGACTGAAGGCACTTGCCCACTCACCCATTTGCCTGCTTGCCTCACTAATAATAACCAGAATTTTTCCACTAGAAAAGGTGGTTCATTAAAATTGCCTTTTTTATGTTCTTATTTGCAAATTAAACATGAAACTTTTTCTTCAAAAAACCAAAAAATGGATAACAGGAAAGATCAACAATGACACACAAATCAATCAATGTCACCAAACAGACATAACAACACCCCCCCCCTCCCTCCACCCCCTTTTTGAATAAAAATAACATAAATTAGCACAAAACACAAACACATCAGAGACTTAGGATAGTCTAACACTTAAAAGTGGTGGGGTTAAATCTGTTTTATTTCTGTCCTTTGAAAATTGACAAAGCTTGATACTAGGTAAACTCTAAGGTGCATTCCCCTATTGACGACTGTACTACAAACTCTGTTTGTACTTTTTTACTTCCGTTTCAGTGTTGTTGTTCAAATGACACTGACCCCGTAAAATACTTTTATTTCTTAACAAATATAATATATCAAATGAGCTTGCTAACATTGCATATCATCCTTCTCCATATGCTGCTATATTTTTTCCAATGGGATAAAAATTTATGAATCAAATAGATGCGGGCCATCTGTGTTTTTTCCCTGCAAATGTTGCAAATTCTGTTTGATATCAGATGCACTCAAATGACCCAGATTTTCCATCTGCTCCAGCATAAGATATAACATTTCTAACAAAAAATATAATGACCTTGTCCCAAACATCTGGCCAACACAGACAAGGGGGCAATATGGAAGACAGTTAACAGGTGTCAAGGTTAACTGCCGAGGAGTTCCAGGTGTAATGATCAGATGTCCAGTTACAGGCCTGATGGGAATCAGACAGATGTTACAGAATTATAACAATCAATAACTGTTAACAGTCTGTAAACAGAAAATGCCTCTACATATAACAGATTCTGCTAGAAGATAAATGAAGAAACAGTCGATTTGATTACTGCTGGACCATAATGTGCCAATTGGACGAATCATTCTGTACCTTTAAGGTTATAAATCCCCCAAAACTTCATGTACAAACGACAGCATAATTTTTCATTTCTCAACGAAAACTTACTTTTAACAAAAATAAACTGCAGTGTATTCAGATCTAGAGGAATAACTCTTTACACATGAAACATCAATGAAGTCTATTTTCTAAGATATTGAAAATACTGCTGATTTTCTATCACATATTAAATATAAACTTTGTTTAATTAACCCAATGAATCCAACTGCATCAAGTTTACGATTCTTAAAAGTAGCAAAACTGAGAAATCAAACATTGTACTGACTTTTCAGTGTTATTATATATGTCTCAGTGTGGAGATAAAAATAAGCCTGAACAGTGATCTGAACATCTAATCTATCCTTATCCCATCAAGTAACAGGACTCTACTCAACAAAGTGTTGAGAAAATATGCCAAAAGTCTAAACAGTGATCTGTAGTATTGGGAATCGGCTGAAAAACAATAATTGATTAATTGAAATAACCGCGAAGCCTAACCGATTTGATTATAATTCATTGTTTGTTTAGTAGGTGTTTTACGCCTTTTTCAGCACATTTGGCTATTACGCGGCGGCCCAAATACCCAGAGAACCACTGACCTTCGGTATGAAAATTGGCAATCCTTGTCAATAAAGATCGGAGTCGAACACAACCCGTCACAGGTGAGATTCGAACTCACAACCTCAGTGTTGACAGGCAAGTGATCATTAGTAGTCATAACGAACTACCTAGACCACTCAGCCGTCGAGGCCCCTATAATCTGAATTGTAAGATGCAACTGAAGTCATTGCCAGATTGATATAAAGACATGTTTTAATTGTCTCTTTGACCATAATCTGTACTGTATAATAAGGCACTATGTCAATACCTTTGATAAAATAATGTACTTTTATTTTTAAGCATTTTCTGGACATGATTTGACTCTCTAATAACCTAATTCTAATAACTGAACCAAATCCTAAAATTTCTGCCTTTTGTTGAAAAAGTCTGTTGTGACCGATTATTGATTATGAAAAAAATAACGGATTATTGCAGAATATGATCTGGACATCTATTCTTATCCCAAGAGGTAGCACTCCTGACTTTACTCAACAATGCCATAACCACAGTCTTGTGGTTTAGTAAAATAAGCCACCACAAAACCTATAACATCAATGTATGCATGACACACAATCTTGACTATACAATGTCCGATTAAAATAAGCCCGAAGTTTCCCTCATCACTATTCGGAGGTATTTACCTGCCCACTGTGCATCCCTGATCTACATGTAAAAACTGCATATTTTCTGACGGGAAATATGGCTAAAAATTTCTTAAATCAATTACCAGATTTTGGTCATCCTGTTTTGACTTTCAAGGTTCAACTCATAAAATACTTGTTCCAAAGCAGTTATAATAAATTTACAAATGACCTGCCAACCCCTTCACAGATTCCCAATGTTTTCAATGACAGACAGTACCATTTAGTAACAGCAGTAACATCAAAGGTTGTACACACATATATAAATAGATTACTTTTATCACCACACAGGCTCATAGTGGTTTTTGACATATAATGAAATGTTGGTCTTGGTTAGTTTTTAGTTTATTTTGGGTGTTTGGTTGCACTACTCAGGAACACCATTTTATTTTTGGATGGATGGATGAATTATTGTTTAACGTCCAGTGGCAACCAGGTGCATCTCAGGAGGAGAACATGTTGATATGATAATGAATATGATCCCTGCTTTGTACTAGACCGACACGCTAAGTCGGATTTTTAATGCGCTAGCTCACGAGTTAACTGTCCGCAGGATGACATATCACCTCACACGGACACATTATACTGACTCCGAGTCAACCAGTCTGCCTGTACTCCTAGATGCCGCGTGCTTGGCGGAGAAGCAGCAAATACCAATGTTCATGTCTTTGGTTTGACCTGGCCGGGGATCGAACCCGCAATCTTCCGCCCTCGAGGCGAGCACGCTACCACGAGGCCACCGAGGCGGTCTTATTTTTAGGAAAAAAAATAATAAATTAAAATTTTTTTGGACATTTTCAAATGGTCTCTGAAAAAGGGACATTCATTCTTACACACTGCTTGGTGAAAATGTCAAAATATGTTTAGTAGGGCAGTCACAAAACAACCCGTCAAACTACAGTTTCAAAACAAAAGTTGTTTCACTATGATTGGTGACTGTGAAGTTTTTGCCTATCATTCTAAACTCGGCTATGCCAAGTTAAATGTATGATTAAAGGTACTTGTTAGAGAACGGTCGTTTGTGAAACGGGATCCAGTGAACGAATACATATATGTATGTGTTAATTTGTAGGCATTTTTTCTGACCGTAATAAAAGGTGCATCAAATTACTTCTGTTCTCCATAGTTTTGTATTGCACTATGTCATTTTGGACCTTCCCATTTTTTCAAAAATTTTAACTTTTCATATTCGCTTGGATAAGTATTCATATATATAGAATTCAACAAACACGCAAAAAGTTTCAAATCTGCATCATTTTTACAGTATTTCACATGTAGGCTAGCTAAACATACAAAACGAATTTAAATTCCTTAAATGTCCCTAACATCTGTGTCTACCACTATAAAGATCTTTATTTTTTCAAATAAAATAATGCAATTTGTTAAAGGACAATTACACATGTTCTCTGCTTGGATCATATGATAGTTTAATGGGTGGCCATTTATAATGACGAAAATTGATCAATTATAAATTTTCCTGATAAAACTATGAAATCTACAACAATTCTGTGAGATATTGATCTTTTGGAGTTTTTCATAAATAAGTTGAATAATATACCAAGAAGACAAGGATGGAAACAGCTGGGGAGGTACACAGTGGGGAAAAGAAATGTGATATTCTAGTGAAATATGGGGTTGCCAAAGGATCATTAAAAAGCCTTAAAAAGACCTTATTGCACATTTTTGCATTAATATATTTTCCTACATTTTTTATGGCTGATGTAGGCCTTCCCAAGTTAAATATTTTTTTCAAAAATTTAAATTATTTTTTGCTCTTTAAGACAAGAAGCTATCCGATTGCTGTATAACAAGATACACCCATAAACTAACTGTTGGAAAATCCTATTAAAATACAACAACTCTTAATAAATTCAAGTAATCTTCCAGCTTTTAAAAGATCATACATGCGTGTACTTAAATACTTAAACAAAAATCTGTCCGAATGACACCAAACCAAATTTTTCTGCATGACAATTTGGGATGCCTAACCGCCATACTTCACTTATCTAATAACTGCATTTTCTTTCGTACGAAAGTCTGGTTAAAAACAAAACTGTGATCGCAATCTTCTTCCAAAAGACAGAAATGAAAGTGGTATTTGAAGAAAAACTCTGAAATCTTGCGCCTTCAACTACCGTGGTTGCAATGTTCATTTTGTACAGTAAGCTTTAACCGTCTACAATCATTAATATATTAATGATTTTACTGATCTTCTCCGACCTTCAACACTTTGAAATGTTGAAAATTTAGGCGAAATTATCAGTTTCAGATCTCATCCACCCCTCTAGGTATTTTTTTCAATGATTTTACCGAGATTGCAAAAATGATCCAGCGAAATTCGAGAAAAGCAGAAATCAACAAACCCACAGATAACTTTAATCCATGAAAAGATTTGAAGAAAACCCAAAGATGAACTCAAAAGAGTACTGCTTAATAAGCAATTGATATTTTGAAACTTTATATATAAACTGAATATATTTTGAATTTATATTTCCATCCAATGACTGATTACATGTACATATACAATTGTACAAAGCTGAAAGAAAAGTTGGTCTTACCCATGACAGATCAATAAAAGAGCTTTTCCATTTTTGTTATAAAAGACAAATTTCTTTACATACTCATTAACAACAATTCACTTGAATATCCGTTTCTTTAATTGTAAACCTTACATTTATCATGTTTTAATTCTGACCTGACAACTGACTCTAGGTTTCCAAGTACAAAAAGTTTTTTTCTCTGTCAGTCACATGTCTACAAACTTATTTTTTTGTCTTCTAATAACATTTTTTTACATGCAAAGAAAAATGAACAAATACATCTATAAAGTTGTTCTCACTTGATTTAATCCTTGAAAAAGAGGTCAAGTCACAAGAGTTCATTGATCTTTTTAGACCCAATTTGGGTCCCATATAAGAACTTTTCCCAATGGGAATTATTTAAAAATCATGCAGAATTCCCAAAAATTTTCCATCTTTCTTCCCAAAATTGGGGGAAAAGGTAACCCTTAACACTGGTGTACAAGTACAAGAAGTTTTTTTCTCTGTCAGTCACATGTCTACAAACTTATTTTTGTTTTTTTTTAATAACATTTTTTTACTTGTAACTAAAATGAACAAATACATCTATAAAGTTGTTCTTAGAATCACCTGATTTAGTCCTTGAAAAATAGGTCGAGTCACAAGCGTTCAGTGGTTTTTTTTAGACCCAATGGGAATTATTTAAAAATGATGCAGAATTCCCCAAAATGGTCCAACTTTCTTCTCAAAATTGCAGGGAAAAGGCACTAACCCTTAAGCTTTAGAAAAAACAATGGCGTTAGATTGGAAGGGTAACAAATAATATCATATTAAGTGGGTTCAGGCTGCCTAATTAATATTATAAAACCTGCAACAGGTGGTAAAATTTAAAGAAAGTGAGAAATCTCTATCCAAGAAAAGGAACTAAATATAGATACATGTAGATTATTCATTTTTTTTTAAGAACCAGTGAGAGTTACTCACCTTGATTTACATGTAATCTGACACATCATTCAAACCAAAACCTTTTCAGATTAGTTTCTGATTTTTTTAGTTCCAGTGCTCAGCCATATTGGACCATGGTCTAGACACTGTATGTAACAAACTTTTGAAAAGGGACCAGGCCACTATTAAAAAAATGTATGTTTCCCCACACCCCTACCCACATTGTTGTAAGTGGGTAGGTAGGTAGGTGTTTTTTTTTTTTTTTTTTTTTTTTTATCTTGAAATTTTTTTTAATACCCAACAGAGCAAAACAAATCGATCATGTGTATGTCTGGCACATATAACTATTTGTAGCAACTTTAATGTAAGTGTTAGAATGTCTAAATGTTTGTAGCTCTCAGTGTCAGGTGTCAACTTGACATTAATTTCATCTGATTTTATTTGAGTTTGTATCTCAGAATTGTTCATGACTGTGATGTTTCCCTCTCAGAGCATACTAGTAGCAAACTGTTTTAAATATATATGCATGTACTGTAGTTGTGTAACCTGAAGAATTTTCCATCAAATAATTTACCCACTGACAGCACAGGACTCTGTATTTTGCTTCTGACATCACCAATATTAATAAAATTATTAGAATGAACTTTTATTTGAGCTAAAAGATAGCAAACTAAACTAAATACACATTAGTCTTAATAGATACCAAGTGATTTTTTAGTCCTGAGTAATGAGGGGGTAGATTCTTTGCTGGAATAGCCTTGACACTTATTTATCAATACATTGGACAGATTTTAATGCTTTAATAAATTTTGAATAAAACAAATGACTAGATTGGAAACAGATTAATAGAAATGAAACAAATGTCCGACGTGTGTTTTCTCTGCAAAGAATATATTCCTTTAGGATAAGGGGGACTGGCCAAATTCTTTGCAGTTTTTAAATTTTTCACATACGTGGTCGGCCCATAAAATGGGGATCCGGCGACCATCACGTCTATAAAAAAGGAGCTGAAAATTTAAAGGGTTCAATGTGAAGCGGTGGTCAGGAGGGAGGTAACAAGCTGCTTGATTTGAAGCTGTAAAATCTGTTCGAGACAACGTTTTTCACCCTTCCGTGCGAATATTTTATTGAAATATCTGAAAATGTTGTTTTTGCATTATTCTTTTTCTCAGTAATTAGTAGTAAGAAAACTGAAAAGTTTTTATCCATTATTCTTTTTATAATTTTACTTTATGAATCCATGCATGTCATGCAGGTATACAAAGTAAACATGCATAAATCCTACGAGTGTGGCATTGATTTTTGTTGTCCTTGCTCAGACTGGAAAGATTTCAGCGCAGCAATCTTCAATTAATTTATTAATGAAATTTCACCAATAATTAACGAAAAAAATCAATAATCTTCAGATTTTCTCCCAAATCAAAATTTTAATAAAATAATTTCTTCTCAGCGTCGAAAGCAAGAACACGTGTATGAAGGTTTCCATGTATCCTGAAACGGCGCGATTTGTTCATCATTTTCCGAATCATCTTCATCAAAATCTAAATATTCTTTTTCAGAATCATCCTCAAGAAACATTTCTTTTACAAAATCTCGATATTTCAGGGTAAAACTTCTCTAAAAACGTGTCGCTGTCCGCAACCTTCGTCTACTTCAATTGTTTCAAACTCGATGTAAACAAACTACCAGGTAAACATTTGTCATCAAAATAATTTTAGAATAGGATGTTGGAATTGACCAATAAAAACTGTTTTCTATAGGGAAATCCTTTTTCTGATGTAATATCAACTAAATATAAATATATCTGCTTGATTTCATTGGCTAGAACTCGAAAAGTCTACCTAATTATATAGAAAGTTGATATAGTGACGACCTGCACTGAACGGAACTACCGGAAGTGCTCAATATATCGACGACCGGCAGTACAATAAAGTTGTTTTGGCAATCACTATATCGACGTCCTGCAGTACTAGGGTTAAAAAAAATAAATTTGAACTCAGAACTCAAAAAAAATTTTTTGAGTCGGCGGCTATTTTCTCAGTCGGTCGGGGCGTGGGGAAACAAACTTAATTTTAATTTTGGCCTCATCTAATAACCAAAACACCAAAGTTTGGTCTCAACTGCCCCAGTTGATTCAAAAGAGAGTTCTAAATATTGTTTGTTGATAGTACTGGTAATTTTTTTGCTTAAAGCCTAAATGGTAGACATTTTGACTCTAATTAATGGTATAAATATGCATGTACAATGTAGACCTAAGACTGCTTTGTAAGAATTTAATAAACATCAGGAAAATCACAAATGACCATGCTTTATTTTCAAAATGTCACACAGTTGGAACGTGATTAAAATTCATTTCAACAGCTTTAGGTCAGTGAAAAAAAGTTGGAAATGTGTTTCTCTGTTCAAAGTTACCTTTCTGGAAATTATCTCGATGACCGACTACAAAAATATAGAAAGCCCCCATGAAAATGAAGAAAATCCTACGTAATTGTGAAACCCATTTGAAATCAATGACCAATATCAAAAAATTTGTTCTACTTTTGTTTACACTGGAAACTGATAGACTCTCCAACTTCCAGTTACAATACTGATCTAGTCCTGTGATATTTCAAGTCAGCAGTCTTTCACATAAAAAAGATAAAATGACATCTAGACATGAATAATGGACTTCAAAAGCTATTGAATACAATGAATTAGACGTCTTTGAAATTTACTACACTCTCCAGTAAAACAGGCCCACCACACACCAACTTGGGAATTTGGAACCTGACTGAGAATTTTTGTTTCAGTTTTTTGTCACACCAAAACAACTTGAATAGGATGTCTGTCTTTGCCATTGGTTCTGTGGAATACTAACAATACATAATGACAAAGATCTTCTGAATGATACAATACCAATCACCATTTAAGTGCTCTAGTGACTATAGTCTTAGGGGTCGTTCATAACTGTCAGCATTTTTCACGAGTTTACAAATAGCACTCTTTTCAGAAACCCCCTCCCTCCCATCGTGCATTTTGTAAAGGCGTGAAAACTGTTGACAATTATGGACAACCAATTATATTTACAATCGCTAGAATCGATTTTGGACTATTTTTCTGATTGTATCAACAGGATAAAAATCGTTTTCTATTTTTGGGACTGCTTAGCAACCCAAAATTGTAAAGTAGATCTAATTCCTGTATCTTTGCATCTTCAGCCCATATAAAGAAATAACAAATTATGGCCAATCAGTAATGTTTCCAACTATGGAACATCAGAACTGTGACAGTCTGTGACTGCAGTCTATGTTCCCAACTATGGAACATCAGAACTCTGTCACAGTCTGTGACTGCAGTCTATGTTTTCAACTATGGAACATCAGAACTGTCACAGTCTGTGACTGCAGTCTTCAAACAGATTTCCATGAAACATACAACTAATATCGTTTTAAAAATATTTATATATAAAATTTGGGCTTCTTCTGAAATTTTATTCTGACAAACAACATATGTAGCAGTAAGGATGCAAACGAGGAGTACACTTTGGAACCAAAAATCAAGTCAAATTGGTCAATTAAAATTCCTGTATACCCAGCCTCCCACTTGCCTCAATTTTTTAGATGAGAAAGTACAAATTTGCCAAATGGTCTGTAAAAATTCTAAATTTACTTACAGCACTAAAATCTAGTAAATCATTGAGTTCTTTGTCTGAGTGGACATTCATTCTATCTCCGAATGTAGGCCCCATACCTGGCATAAACCTGGAATTAAAATTTTATATATTACAAATGTTATTTTTTTAACAAAATAGAAATTATGCAAATGCGATGCATTATAAAAATTACCTGTTTTGTAACGTATATGAATATTACAATTAAATCTGTCTGTAATTATAGGGTGCTGTGGCTTAGATGTTTAGCTGGTCAAACTTTAAAGCCAATGATTCCCTTTGCATGTATATTAAAAATTGATCAGCATAATCATGGAGTGCTCAGGGACCAAGTTGGCCCCAAAATCTCGAACTCACAATACATACATTTTTGCCACACAATGTTCCTTACATGTACAAATGTAGTTGAGATCTGTACAAATTGACTCCAGGTGACGGATTAATTTCACGAATAAATAAAGACAAGCAACTGGTCAATTGCTACATGTACATGTATCATTCCAAATATTATGCTACCCTGTGTATCAGATCGACCATCCAAAGACTATGAAGTTCACTGTTCTAAACTTATTTTGTTAGATTTGAGAAAAAATGTGGCAGCAAGTATCATTTGTATGCAACCTTTTTGCAGTTTTTAATGAATGTTTAATTTGTGTTGAAGGCCATAATTTCCTGTTTCATGAAATCTGACCAAAACCACAACATGCAAGCCAGATCTTTATTCTATATTCATAATTAATGACTTTTTATTTCCTATTTGCCCTTGCAAACAGAGAGCTTTCAAGAATGTCTTCAGACTTGTGGATGTCAATGTACAATGTTACATATATGTACATATGTACAGGGCTCACCAAACTGGGCGATTAGGGCGATTAAGTCGCCTAATGCTCGCCAATGTCGCCCTGTCATCGGCTCCAGAACGACAAATGAGTCGCCTTGTGTTTTTAAGTAAGTCGCCTCCGAACAACGTACGTAATCAGCTGCGTCTGAAGATCGTTATTTTCATTAAAAATCTCGAGCCGCCATTTTTTGTTTTCTTGGAGGAAAGGGAAAGAAACGACAAAAAAAGTAAGCTAGAAAATGGCGGCAATCGGAATTCTCGTGATTTTTCATTGGTTTCATTTTACCGACCGGTAACAATATGTAGACCTTATTTAAAAATAAATTTAGCGGATTGCACAAATGGAAATTTTGTCAATACATGTATTGATTAATAAGGTGTTCAAGCAAGGTGAATGGGAGGATTTTAAGAGTATGTTTGAAAAAAAATAATAGTAAAGAGTATAGATAAATAAATATTAAAAAATAAAATGGCAATAATAAATAAGTTGTGTCAAAAGGTACAAATATTTTTGCTCATATCTGTAACCGAAATTTTCTTCCAAGTTCGGAGCACCACTGCATAATTTAATTTTTTTTAATTTTTTTTATTTCAAATTATATTCGTCAGTATTTTAAGGCAGCACATGATTTTAATTAAACTTTAACAATAGTACAATAGGCCTACCATGGTCAAAATCATGCAGCAATGTAGGTTAAAACAGTGGTGATGAGTCCTGGGACTGGGACTCATCAAAATCAGCTGGGACTCACCATTCTGAAAAATGATGAGTCGACTCATCATGAAAAATTCTCAAAGGATATAGATTAAATGCACATGAGACAAAATCTCAGATTATGACTAAAATGGAAGGATATGGAGTAAATGTAGATAAAATCTCAAACAATGCAGGATAAAACACAATAAAGGAATGTATAGTATACACTATAAGACACAAAATAACAGGTATTTACTCGACAGGCGACAAATTGGGGGAAAAAACACAGTCTCTCTGGTAGACTTGGAAGTCTCCCTGTCATGCCCTGAAGTCTCCCTGTTGCTACCCTGAGGGAGACTCTGAGTCTCCCTGTTATTTTCAAGTGTGGTGAGCCCTGTATGTAGTTTTGGTTGAAGGTGCCATTAGCAATATAAATTAGGGACAAGAGATAGGAAAAATTGGCAAAAAAATACTTTTACAACAGACATAATTTTATAAACATTCTGTGTCACACACGTGTACATGTATGGAATTATATTTCTCGTAACATTAAAACGCACACAGCACCAAAGTTAAAGACGGACTAAAATCTGCATTTCTTGGGTCGCAAAAGATAAATGTTAATTCGCTAATTTGGCAATTATCATAAATAACAAGGCGCCAAACCTATTTTTAAATTGCCAAGGCAAATAGACTAGGGACCACTTAGAGCTTTGTGTTGGACACTATTTTGTTCGGAATTCAAAAAATAAATGAAGAAAATAAAGAAACAAGAACACATTTGTCTTGTTTCAGATTGTATTTGTTGTAATTCTAACCACCCTCTTTTGTTTAAAGACCTGTTGAACAAATTTCATTAAAATATTTAAATTCAAAACATTTTCCAAGTCAAAATAATATAAACATACCGTTATAAAAACAAATGCTACAGTAAAACATCAATACAAAACAAAATATTAACAGTTGTTAGAAATTGATTATATAAGGGGGTGCCGTGTGTTTCTGAATGGTCCGACCATCTGCTCTGAAAATATGGACTCTTTCCCACGACACAAGCAACAGTTGGAATTGTACAGATGGCCAGAACACGCTAGACGGAGTTAGTGAAAGGTTGTGTTTGTTGTTGTGAATTGCTTTAGCTTGGAAATATTGGAATATTTGATCTCAGATTATCTTTATAAGAATTTTTTAAATGACAGCGAAAAGTGTCATCGAAAAGGAATGCACACATTTTCAATCATGGAACGTGTTATTTTCAATATTTTGCAAAATTTTGATGTGTTGGATTGTTTTAGAAGGATTAAAGGTGTTGTCAACTAAAACAGATTCCAACAGTCGTAAGCAACTGTGATTAAAAGTGGGTACCATGAAAAATGGCGACAGATTTGACCAAAATAGGGGGTCCAGTCCACGCCATGTCTTACCTTGGAGGTCGACGATTTTGCCAATTGCCCTGGCGATCGTCCATATTATCAGGATTTAACATTCCGAAGACTTTGCCCTGCAAGGAGGGAATCCCAATATTAACTTCCGATCAGTTCAAAGGACTTTTTATGCACTTGGATTTAACCTAAACTCGATTTTCTGACATTGTTCGATATTTTTCCTTTGTCGTGACGGCGTACCAAAGTTGATATTCATCCGCCAAGCGGCTGCCATTTGTATTCGACTTGAATCATAATTTAAGAAAGATTTTACTATTATTTAATGATTTAGTCAATATGAAAGTTTTAATTATTTTTAAATTTTCAAAAGTATTTATGCGAAAAGGGAGTAGTTTAAAAGTTAATTTTCCACAAGGAGACGAAACATTTTGGACTGCGGATCAATATTTTGAAGAGTCGTGACGTGTCCAATGTTTTCATCTGAGTTGCAATATACTAAGGGGGTCAATAAAGGTTGTGTATTGCATATTGTTACACTGCCATTCACATTCTACTTTTTCTAACGCCTTTTACGTCAAAATAAAAACAACAGAAATAATTTAAATATGACTCTACACTAAAAAAATATTTTTATGAATATATGTTTACAATTAAATCAATTTCATGAAAGGACCTCAGTTGGTATCATCGTGAATGGGGTCAATGTGCACGCTTGAATGAAATAGTTTCGGGAAAGAAATGTTCTAACAATATATATATTTTATTGAATTTTTTAGAGGTTGAAGTCCAAGGAAATGTTCTGTCTATTGAATATGAATTTTACTAGTTTTTTTTATCACAAAATGTTCCTTAATATTTCTGGGAAACAAAACTTTTATAGGTCATAAAATTCGACTGAAAACAAATAATTGCAAGTGTTTATTGAGACAATGAACATATATACAAACACACTTACATTTGTAATTGTTCCCTATAAATTATTTGAAAATTCAGGACTATCTAATAAATTTGATAATAAATTTAGAAATACATGTACATGTATATGTATTTGAAAATATTATATTTAATATCGATTACACATTGATAACTGGTTGAATTTTCCTTGCAAAATTTATTTTAACCTAAGAAGCTTTATTGGCAAAAATTTGTGGCCTATTGCTCTTTTTTATTTATTTTTTTAGTAATCGGACACGATGGAATGGTATACATTTATATCCATTTCATTAGTGAAATATGAAGATTTGTTCACCCGAGTAAAATCATGCCCGAGGGCTATTTCATATTTCACTATAAATGCAAGGGAAATGAATGATTCATTCCACTATCCCCAGTGTAGTTTCTGAAAAGAAAAACATATATTTCAACAAGAACAAATTTTGTGAAAAATAAACAATAATGAAATAACAAGAATAACACGTGGAAATGTTTCACATTTTCTTTTACTTCGGCTGTTGGTTTGTAACATTAGTGTTAAAAAATGGAGGGTGACACGATGATTTGTTACATGCCATGTGGAGTGCTCTAGACCAATCATTTGATCTCATTACTAGAGTGGAATAATACAGTTTATGTGAATTTCACTTGTACAAATTTATTACCCACGAATGGTGTTATTATAAGATGTTCTGGTATACGTTTTCATTATACTGACAATTAAGGTTGTTTAATTCTGAATTATATTAAAAAAAAGGTTGAAAATCATACATAACCCCATCCTCCCAAGTCATGCTTTTGTATCCACGTTCATTCCTAAGGAACCGCATCCGCCCAAGTCAGGGTTTTGTACCCACGTTCGTGGATACAAAACCGTTCCTAAGGAACGAACATGGATAGAAAACCCCTTTTCTTTTGTTGTGTAAATGTAACAAAAAATTGAACAAACTTTCTGCGAAATCAGTTTTAAACGAACATATTTTCTATGTATGATGTTCCTTAGACAAATTTTCTGCGAAAAGGTTCAAGACGGAATAAATCCGATGTGAAATTTCTTAAAATGGAACTTATTTTAGATTACATACATATAAACTTTCAAGAGAAGGTCTTGACAATCTTTGACCCCGCTTTATTTTGCGAAGAAATACTACACATTCAAGACTTCAGACCTTAGTGCAATGCGTTATTTACTCCATGTTTTGAAATTCAATGCTGAAATTTAAATATTTTAACTGGATAAATTTAAATAAAAAATAAAAATAGTGATTGATGGACACGTCCACTTATCTTTCTAATTCATAACAATGTTATGATAATTTTTTTCACAACATGCCCAATAATTTCAAAATTTAAAGATTGTGAAAAAGTTCCGGAGTGAAGTTTGTATAAAACCCCATTTTGTTACACACAATTGTTGCAAAATTTGTTCCTAACAAATACTGGCTATGAAAGAGACCAAAAATTAGCTCAGAGCGGATACAGGTAATACAGAATATTACATAGAATCACATTTCTTAAATTTTAAAATACAGCACCGTAATGTGAAAATTGAACATTATCAATTGTGAATATCTCACGCAATAGGATTAATTTGAATATTATACTCAACAGTATTAATATCTTCACTTCCAGCTGCATTATGCAATAAAAGTCAATACATATTCTTTTGTCATTTATATGTATGAGTGATGTGGGGTGTTCGATCTAACGTAAATGCATAAGAACTGGAATATATTTGTGCGGTAAGACAAGACATTAGTATACTAATATTTTTCAACACGGATTACAAGTGCTTTCTGCAAACCTTTTTTGGGGTTTGTCAATTACTTATAGCAGTTCCATAAACAAATAGACAAGATAAACAAAAACGACTATATGTACCGTGATCACTTGGCGAACAAATATATTGATACTTGCATCCAATGATTTAAATGCCATTTACATCCGTGTTGCATTAACATTCAGAATAACATGAGATGCCAAGGGTTTTGTCGTTAAAAGGATCTACGTATATAGGTATGTGCGAAGTCAAAGTTCAATTTTCTTGAAAATTTCAATTAATAATTTGATCATCCTATTTAAATGAACATCGATCAGTACGTATTTACTAAACAAGAAGAAGCCATACAATGTTCTCTCCCAATCGGATCATCCTCGGTTATTTCCGCCTAGCGTCGTAAAGTGTCACTTTATCGATCTTTGTCGGAAATGGCCGAGTGATGTTCCGATTGTGTTCTCTCCATGATTTCCTCTAATTTTCGTTACCGGAAATACGTGAATTAACCGGACTACAACACGTAATATGATTTGATTTTCAATACGTTTACGCGCCTTGTCTGGAGTTTTGGAAGGACTTTCTCAAAATTTCGACTAAACCGAAGTTCGAGAGAACGAGAATCGATTGTATACTGAAATACAAAAAAAAAAAAAAAAAAAAAAAAAAAACAGTTTAAAGAACTTTATATTTAATTACTCAAGCAACTCTTTAACCATAATCTCAACGACAGGCGTACACATTATATATAGAGTAATAGCTGTTGGAGTTACGTATCATACCACTGTGTCAATTAGACGTGGATTCCTCATACTATATAATTTACTAATTTTTTTATAAGTGTTTTGCAGTCACAGCCCTTAAATAATTTTGCAGCAATGTGAAACTTTCCAGTGACAATACGTCAGATAAAACATTATTAAAACGTTTAACTTTAATGTCAACTGACATAATTGTTTATATTTAGATTGATTGATATTCAAACAAAATGAAAAGGGTATTCCGGTGTGAACTAAAATTGCATATTAATTGTCGATTGGCTTTGTACTCGTGCACATGCAGCAGGATTTATGCACACTATCTAGACAAAAACACCCAACAAAATACTTTCTCAGATACAAACAATTATTGTGTATTTTCTCCACTTGATGGTGATATTCCTGTAGCTTCATCAATCCCACTTAGTAAGCTTTGCAAATACATGTACATGACCCAAACAAGTAATACGTCGTTAGGATGCTACCACAAAAGTCGCGCAAGACACTGTGCCTGTCCTTCAACTGAAATATAATGATTTATAGTATGAATTCGATTTTACATTTATTCATCATGTTTTGGCAACAGAAGCCATCTTTAATATTCTAAGACCAAAGTGCATTTCCTGGCATCAGCCTTAACAAGAAGTATCAGGGTTTTTTTATTGGGTGGGGGGGGGGGGGGGGCACTCCATCGCAATGGTGGTCAATTTTGAAAATTCCAAGACAACAAAACATTTCTGTCATGGCATCTAACCCTTTACTACGAAGTTTCATGAAGATTTGATAAATTTAACTTTTTTTTAAATTTTATTGTTTGTTCCGTTTCTACGATAAATTGATATTTTGAACTTTCTATAAAGCACCACAGCAAACTACCAAATTCCAAGACCAAAGTGCAAATTCAGGCATCAAACCTAACCATCATGTGCAGTTTCAAAAAGTGTTGAGCAGTTTCAATTTTTTTGCTTTGCTCTGTTTCCACGGCAAACCGACTTGCAGGAATTCCAAGACTTTTGATTGCTTATATAGGCATGGTACTTAACCACACTGCACAGTTCCATAAAGATTCTACCATCCGTTTCGTAGAAGAAAATTGTTGGACAAGTTCGCCAATAATAAAAAGTCGGTTTTGGGCGAATAAATAAAGATTTATAAAGATTTGGATTCTACAAATTACTGAAAACATTTACAAAATTGCCTCATTTTAATATATATATATATAGTGAAAATTCGGCACCACCTGCACAAATTTTTATGAAAAAGGGTAATTCCCCATGCATCACAGATCGTGTAAGAAAAGGGAATTCGCCATTGTAAGTTTTTAGGTAATGTTGTCGCCGGCAAGAACGGTTGATTCACGACGTGATCTTGCAAGTTACGACTCTTTTGAATAAACCTTTATTAAATATTAGTGATCATTTCACTCGAAACAGAGATATAACATTCTAGGTTATCATGTACCGTCTTATAGATATAACACACACTTGCACTAGGTCACCATTTAGGATAGATAAGGAGGAGGATTGGGTACCCATAGAAACGATTTAACCCCACCACTATCCTGTGTCTGTACCAAGTCAGACTATCCTGTTTGTGTATTGTACTCTTTTATGTTATTTTTTGTCCTTTCATACGACAGTAGAATGGTTTTGGTTTTGGTTCTGAATGTCCCTCCTGGCAATATTAAAAAAAAGATACAAACTGACCCAAATAGCCTATATACACCACCTTTGCTGGTAGAAAAAAAATATGATTAAAGCATAACAATTTGTTTGCTAGCATTGTATACAATTGTTTATGATAAAAATGGGTCAAAGACACAAATGGCCGGGTTGCTGGGTGTTTATTGTAGTGGTAACAAAGGTGATTACAAGATCATATTGCACATTGGCAGTCATGAATATTTATATAGACAAAATCAGACACATTGTATGTTGGTGTACGAGCACAGAGGCAGCCATCAATTTAATTAGAAATAGGTGAAGTAAGCAATATTTGATTTGATTACATGTTGATAAACACTTGTTTGGAAAAATGGGAAATAATTCCTGAAATAATTCCATAAAGTGAGGTGCACATCTTCAATATATATAGAAACATTCTATGAAGTTTCAAGGATGTGGGTGAAAAACTGTAGGAGGAGTTGATTTCACAAAATAGGTACCCTCTATTGAAGATGTCAATAAAAAACGACTAAGTTCCAAAGTTTGGAAAAATGGGAAATAATTCCTGAAATAATTCCATAAAGTGAGGTGCAAATCTTCAATATATATAGAAACATTCTATGAAGTTTCAAGGATGTGGGTGAAAAACTGTAGGAGGAGTTGATTTCACAAAATAGGTACCCTCTATTGAAGATGTCAATAAAAAACGACTAAGTTCCAAAGTTTGGAAAAATGGGAAATAATTCCTGAAATAATTCCATAAAGTGAGGTGCAAATCTTCAATATATATAGAAACATTCTATGAAGTTTCAATGATGTGGGTGAAAAACTGTAGGAGGAGTTGATTTCACAAAATAGGTACCCTCTATTGAAGATGTCAATAAAAGACGACTAAGTTCCAAAGTTTGGAAAAATGGGAAATAATTCCTGAAATAATTCCATAAAGTGAGGTGCACATATTCAATATATATAGAAACACTCTATAAAGTTTCAAGGATGTGGGTGAAAAGATGTAGGAGGAGTTGATTTCACAAAATAGGTACCCTCTATTGAAGATGTCAATAAAAAACGACTAAGTTCCAAAGTTTGGAAAAATGGGAAATAATTCCTGAAATAATTCCATAAAGTAAGGTGCACATCTTCAATATATATAGAAACATTCTATGAAGTTTCAAGGATGTGGGTGAAAAACTGTAGGAGGAGTTGATTTCACAAAATAGGTACCCTCTATTGAAGATGTCAATAAAAAAACGATTAAGTTCCAAAGTTTGGAAATATGGGAAATAATTCCTGAAATAACTCCATAAAGTGAGGTGCACATCTTCAATATATATAGAAACATTCTATGAAGTTTCAAGGATGTGGGTGAAAAACTGTAGGAGGAGTTGATTTCACAAAATAGGTACCCATTTTCCCCGCCCGCCCGCCGCCGCCCGCCCGCCCGACATTCACCATACTATAACCCGGATTTGCACTCTGTGCAACCCGGCCAAAAAGCAGGAAAACATTTAAGATTAAACAATCAATGGTTATAAGTGAAACAAATACAGGGAAAATTGGCTATACTCCTTATACGACCCTATACATAACCACCCATCCATCCTTTTCAAGTGGCAGTCAAAATCGGTTCCCCTCTGTGTCCCGTCCCACCCCTAGTTTTGAGTTAATGTGTTTGATGTATTGTTTGGCTGGTTCCCGTCCTGAAGAAGCACGAAATACAAGCCACCGGAAGTTAAGCAAACAACAAACAACAAACGATAATTTTAGTAGAGTTAAGGTGCGTTTAAACGATACGATGTTCCTTTCGATTTTACATCCGATTTAATACCGTCGCCCAGGTCAATCGTACAGCGTTCTGTTCACCCGATACGATTTTCCATCCGATTTTGAACAGATTTGAACAGGTGCATTTAATATGTCTCGAAACGCAGCAACGTCCGAAATTATCTGTACGGCGTGTAATTGGCAATTACCTTATCAAAATTTTAAAAATCTATGATATTATTGAATTAATGATTAGCGATAGGTAAATAACTTTTAACCAAATGCTCACAGGAGCCGGTAATCGCTCATCTGATTCACAGTAGCCAAGAAAAGGTGAAAACCAAAATGTGAGACAACTTTCGAACTGATAAATTTGACAAATGTAAAAACATGAAATTTCGAATATATTCATGACATATATGTATTTAGATCTACACCCTATGTTTATTTTGCCATCAATTCGCTCTAGAGTCCTTTTCCTCTCAAGTTTGTCATGATACAGTTAGATGGTTCATTCTCATAGAGATCAATGAAGTCTAAGTCCTCTGATATCTTCTGTTCTTCACTATTGTCAAGAATTATGTAGGTCAAGGTTACTTTATTTATGTATCTTAATTCATTACCAATTAAGATGTTTATGATTCCTCTATTTTTGCAGGTACTTAGATCTAAATTGTAATAATCAAAACTTTACATTTGGTGGATTGATATTAAATATAAAGTTCCGGGCAGAATAAAGTAACTAGCCTAAAAGTTCCTCCAGAACTTTTCAACTAGTTAGTTTGTTCCAGACATGGTTGAAAAGTTCCAGGGACACAGAATTTATAAACTAGTCATAAAGTTCCGGAGAAAGGTAAAGTTTTAAAACTTATACGTATGTGTGCATATTAACATGAATCATGGTAAATAAAATAAATATCATTAATTGATACTTATGGTTTAAATTCTACTAAAATAAGAATTTTCATAAATGGATGGAAATTTTGGATAATTTGAGGGTTAGAAATTTTATAACTAGTCCAGAAGTTTCAGTACTTTTCAATTAGTCCAAAAGTTCCAGTAATTTTCAACTAGTCAAAAATTTTCATAAATTGATGGAAATTTTGGATAATTTGAGGGTTAGGAATTTTATAACTAATCCAGAAGTTCTAGTAGTTTTCAACTAGTCCAAAAGTTCCAGTAATTTTCAACTAGTCAAAAAGTTCCTGTCATTTTGAACTAGTCCAAAATTTCCAATTATTTTAACTGGTAAAACATTCAGTACTATGATTCAGCCATCCACATTTTTGTCTTAATTCAGAATTATTATGGGGCCTCGGTGGCTGAGTGGTCTAGTTAGTTCGTCATGACTACTAATGATCACTAGCCTGTCAACAGTGAGGTTTTGAGTTCAAATCTCACCTGTGGCAGGGTGTGTTCGACTTCGATCTAAATTGACAAGGATTGCCCATTTTCCTACCGAAGGTCAGTGGTTCTCTACGGGTACTCCGGCTTCCTCCACCAATAAAAACTGGCTGCCGCGAAATAGCCAAATGTGCTGAAAACGGCGTAAAAAACCAGGGATCATATAATACTTCATATACAGTTCCTGAAAAAACCAACTAAACAAACAAACAAACATAATTATTATACATATATAATTAAAATCTTCTCATCTGAATAAAAAAGTTAAAAAAAATCATAACTTGATAGAAATAATATTTTTTAGGTTTACTTGTAAGATTTCTCATATTGATTTTATTCATGCATACATAGAAAACATGCTTTTTAAATAGCTATATAGTACTGGAATATTTTGACTGGTTATAAAGTTCCGGTAATTTTAAACTATCTTTAAAGTTCCAGTATTCTTTAACCAGTTGAAAAGTTCCGGTAATTATTGACTGGTTGGAAAGTTCTGGTAATTCCTGACTGGTTGGAAAGTTCTGGTAATTCTTGACTGGTTGGAAAGTTCCGCTAATTATTGACTGGTTGCAAAGTCCTGGTAATTCTTGACTGGTTGGATAGTTACAGCATATTACAACTTGCTATAACAGTCCAGTATTCTATAACATGTTAAAAAGGACCGGTATTTATTAATTTAGGTGAACAATTCTGGCATTTTTAATCTGTTTAAATAACCAAATTAACATTTGCATCTACACTGAACATCTGGAACAAGTTGGCTAGTTGAAAAGTTCCGACCTGCTGGAACTTTTCAACTGGCCATGGAACAAACTAACTAGTCCAAAAGTTCCGGAGGAACAAAGTAGCTAGTCAAAATGTTCCACCGGAACAAAGTAACTGGCGGAACAAACTGGCTGTTACATATGTGCATCGCACTTGTCATTCTTGCGTAAATGTAGATGGCTTAATACAAAGATCTTTGCCCAAATCCAATTCAGTTTTCTTCTGTTTGTTTGTTTGTTTAGTTGGGGTTTAACGCCGTTTTCACCACATTTTCGCCATTTCGCGGCGGCCAGTTTTTATTTTTGGAGGAAGCCGGAGTACTCGGAGGGAACCAACAACCTTCGCGTATAGAAAAATTGGCAAGCCTTGTCATTTAAGATCGGAGTCGAACACACCCGGCCACAGGTGAGATTCGAACTCACAACCCCAGCCTCGACAGGCTAGTTATCATTATTAGCCATGACGAACTACCTAGATCACCCGGCCACCGAGGCCCCCAGTTTTCTTCTGAATACAACATTGTTTAAGTTAATTCAAATTGAACTTAAACTATCAAAGATGTGGGCACTAATAAAATATGATCTCTCTATCACTGATACTGCCGTAAACCCAAAATTGTTGTATAGAGAGGAACAAACCAATGAACGGACAGAATCGCGCTGGATTACGAATAATGATATTTCCCAAGCATCAATGGGAATTTAATTTATTGTGATTTTCTATATTTAGCAACATCGCCATAATTCTGATCAATGTGACAACTCGGATACAAATTTAAAAAGTTTGAAATGCACACACAATTGTATTGGGTGAATGGGGTATCTTTAAAAAGTAACACGTCGGCGAGATAACCCAGTAAGGTTCAAATACGTAGTATAATTAAGTATTTCGACTATTATGTACAAAATGTGGAAAAAGGGAGACAACTCTAGTAAGTTATGTTTATCACAAAAGTAAAAGTGAACACATTGGTCTCGCTTTCACTTTAAGACGAAGAACAGCAATAAAAGGGCGAATCCTTTTTGTCAGGAACATCCGCGAAGTTTTGGTCAGAAAGCATCTTCTCTTAATTGTCCCATTAACCCATATTATACATACAAAGCATGGGTCGTCGCGTTATATTAGTGTTACAATTATTTGTATGTATACATTTTATAATTTCATTAATTAGTGAGTCTACAATCTTTAGGATAATCTTTAGAAGCTGGTCATCTGTAGGGAATATACATTATGTCTAGAAGTGATCTTTCATTTTTATTTGTTTTGATTAGTTAAGTACCACATCTTCAGAAATTGAATACTCTGGGATTATTTTCACGACTTTTGCTTTTACTTTAATTTTGGGAGGCAGACTTTATAATTAATTTGAACAGTGCAGACGTATAATTTATGAGAGAGATGTTCGTTTTTATTATACATATATACATCATTACATAACTGATTATAGTGTGAATTAAAGATGTAAACATAATTATGGTGTGAACTTTGTCAACCTCTTATTAAGTGACAACTAGTTAATGCCCACAAGACAGAAAAAAAAAGAATCTACAAATCACAAGTTGGTTAAACACTAAACAAAGATTACCAAAGATCTAAAATATATAAAACTTTCGATCTTGATGCGTAAAGTGAAAATAATAGTCCCTGCCTCTAACAGACATTTAGAGAATGTGGTAAATTCCAAGGTTCGCTGGGCAATTCTTAAATATAAAATTCCAAATGAGCGATGAGGAGTTAGATTAAGAAACAAAAGCAAAAAATACATGATGATATAAAGGTTGATCTCTTGTCCTGGAACATGAACTTTGTCTGGAAATAGGTCTAGCTGTCTCGATTTTTCGTGCAGTGTTTGATCATGGAATATGATTGAAACTTTGTTTAGAAACATGCCTAGCTCTCTTGATTTTTCGTGTAGAGTTTGATCGTGAAATCTGACTGATACTTTGTCCGGAAACAGGCCTATTGAGCTCAATTTTTCGTGTAGAGTTTGATCGTGGAATTTGATTTAAACTTTGTCCGGAAGCAGGTCTAGCTGTCTTAATTTTTTGCATAGGGTATGATTGAAATTCTGTCTTGATTTTTCGTGTAGGTTTTTTTATGGGTTTTATTCCTGGAAAAGTTCCGTATTGAAAAAAGCCATGTATTAAGAGATAATAGAGATTTTGTCATTATTATAGGCTGAAAGATGCATGTCTTAAAATTTTTCCCAAGTTAGTAATACGTTGACAAAAAGTTTAATCCAATAAAATGGGTCAAAGAAGGGAGGTTCGAAAATCTTACCATAAAAAAACATACAAATGTGACTAGCAAACACAATCAACCCTGAAATAATGGTCAAACCCAACGCAGGAGGTCTAAAACCCGCTGATGAATGAGGAAGGCTTGTTTCATATATCACGTGCTCTTGTCCCCGCTTTCGACAAGATTTGGTTAGGGACCGACCATTTAACTTTAATGGGGGGGGGGGGGGGGTTAACACTATAAGCTATTGGGAAAATCTGGATTCAGAATATTTTTTTTGTCATCTGCTTGACCACAATATTTTGTTCTCAAAAATAGCAGAAAAGCGCCAAAACATTTTGCAACTCTGCTGATACGATGTAAGAGGGATAACCCCGATACAACATATCCAATTTAAATAAGAAAATTATCAAAATCAGCAATAAAATTATAAATGTTCCCTCTATCAATTACTACAAATATAACACTTGTGTATTTCGCAAAGTAATTTATGAAGGTACCGTGTATGTATAAATAAAAATCTTTTAATTAACTCGAAGCACATCTTGGATATTACGTCATCATTTATTTCAGTATACATCTGAATTGGAACTGGCATAATAATTCGACATAGGATGGCTGAATAAAAATTCTAAAAAATCTACGAACATTATTTTGTTGAAATTAATAACAAAAGGGATATGTGAGGTTTTGTCAAGATAATGATGGTCATTGGCAATACATCTCAAAAAGTACTTATGCGATATGACAGTTTGCGCCAAACTGTGACAAGTCAATATACCATTATATAGTCAAGCGCTAGACAATATTTTTTTTTAGAATGTCTGACAGACAATGTTACTAAAATTTCGGTATACAGTTACATTTTGTCATGTGCACTCAGGGAAAGCTGGTTTTGTGCAGATGGTTAGGACAACACGTGATCTGTGTACCAATTTATTTTTGTTACATGTATGTTGTTTAATTTCAGTTTATTGCTTTCAGTAAAATTTGTAATATCATACCAACGAGTCCTGTATATATGCACGATGTGTTCCCTTTTGATATTTATATTTTTTGTGTGAGTTTGTATTTGTTTGTCTGCATGCTTATAAGTCTTGCATTGTCATTTTTGGTAAATTTTGTTCCGGAAAATAAAAACAAATTGTAGTTAATTTTAGTAAATATATTGCTATGCATACTTTTAGGGAATGTAGTTTTTCAATGTGGACTGAACAAACAACTTTAAAGTTTCTTCATCAAAATGTTTTCCCTTAAACATTTTTCTGTTTTGATTTTGTTTTTCAGGAAATGTTCTAGTAAGTTGTGGCGGAAGTTGTTCCGATTTTGTTGCCAGTGGTGACTACTGTTACCTTCCTTACGGCACAGAAGTTGGTTGGGATGATGCAGAGGTAATATCAACATCCGGTGTACTTTAGGATTACCCTTTCATTGTATATAATTATACATGATACTTTTCCTAACTCCATTTTATAGTTGGGTCTAGAGATTTAGTGAAAAAAGTTATTTCTTTGTTTTTAATTACGTGATAATTTAATTGTGAACATGTATATAAATACTTTCAAACATAAGCCATAGACTCTACAGTTGAATTTATTAACTGTTGTTTTAAAACCACACCAAATTGATTTTAGTTCTTTGGATTTCGCCACATCGATTTCCGTACTGTGTATATTTTAACATTTTTTTCCGCTACACTTTTCAAAAATGCTGAAAATTCGCCACAAATTCTTCATTTTTCAAGAAATTAAAAATAACCGCTCCTAAAATTTGATAAAATAGGGACTGTTTAATTGTTTTGCAATATTTTAGTTAAAAGACTTTGTGCCGCACGTAAATTTGATCTTCGCCTGAAAAAAACTAGTGCTCGAGAAAAAAAAAAATTAAACTGAATTAAAATTTCGCTCGCTCGCACCTATTTTTTGCCATAAAAAATCCAAAGAACTAGGTCAGAGAATTTCGGAGGAGACAAAAGTATATATTTTTGTAATTAACTTACGTGACTGAAAAGTGAAAAAAAATAATAGGTTGAGTAACTAGGTACAAAGAAGTAGTGCCATTTCCTCCTTTCCCCTGCTTTTATTTTACTTCTAGGGATACTTTCAAAATGTCACCTAATGCCTTTCAAAATCCCTCGGGGCTTAGTCTGGTGGGTGTTCTCTGAACTAAGATTCAACATACATTATTTGTTTGTTAACACAAAAATGTATTGCATACAATCGTTTTTGATAAAAAGTATATAAATATTTAAGATTGAAAAATCAATGGTTACGCAGGGTAAAGTGGTTCCACTCCTTTACGTGCGAGTAGTTCACCTCAAGTATAACGAAAAAAGTTAGCATTAAAAGATTTATAAAAATGTCCGTTTATTGTCTGTTTCATTAAACCGAATTTATTATCTATGTATAAAGAGGTCAATATGCACCGATCTTATTTATCTAACCAGATAACAGATCGAATTATCAAACCGGAAGCAAACTGTAAGTTATTAATTTAAAAAATAAATAAATTAATGATTTGTAATTACTTTATTGCAGTTCGTAAATTTATTTTTGAAGTAACTTCTTACTAAAGGAACAGCGCTTTTGTTGCTGTGCTTCATCTTGAAGTCGAAATGAGGCCTTCATTACAAAATCCCACTTTCTGGCTTGCAGTTGTAAATATATGATAGAAGAGGGATCTTGATTAGTCTCCCCTTGACAAAACTGTGAAGATTAGTAGAGTATTTATAAAACATGACATGCAACACACATCCATGTTAAATTAATATTATAATCACTCTAGTGATTTTAGCAAAAATAACTGTATAACCTTTTGCATTGCAATTAGTTAAGATCTTTCTGCCTGTTAATGACTGCACTTCGGCTTTATAATGAAGACCAGCTTCTTAAAAACATGTGCCTCGTTAATGTGCGTGTTTGGAAACTAGCTTATCCCATGTATCCTCATTATCATCATTACTTACACATTCTTTTCAACTCGCCATTCATTGTCTTGAATTGAATCCATAAAACTCTATATATATATAATATATATATAGTGTCAAAGAAAACACAGTCAACTCTTCTTATCTTTTCAGTAATTTTCAATAAGTTCACTCCTAGCTTTTTAATCCCATTCTGTAGCCTTTTAAAAAATTTTCCAAGTCCTTCCTTGCCCCCTTCTATTATGGAATAGCTATTCTATAAACAGTAAGACACATGTTTAAACATATCAATTTTATATTTCAGATGATGACATACTGTATACTAGTATATCTGTTGACTGTATTAGCTCTTAATACCATAGCAGCTACCGAACGTAAGTAAAGATTTTATACGCTAATTCAACGTATTTTATGACGGGTCGTATACGGAATATGGAGATGTAATATGAACACGGACGAACGAGAAATAAACAGTTTGCGAGGATGGTCTCGCTAAACGATGCTAGTCGTCGGATGAGGACGAAAAATGGCTGTCGCGTGTTAAGGGAGAGTAACACCCTTATCACGTTAAAGACTCCTATGTAGATGTCGAAAAAGAGTAGGCTAAAATGGCGTTGCGGGGGCCGCTCTCGCACCCACCATGTGGAGAGGGATTAGTATAAGTTGGTATAACATGTTTCCCAATCCACTATAAATAAATAATTTTAAACTACTTCATTTACACAGAGCGAAAAATAAGAATTTAACTTCCATGTTCCATTTTTCTCAATCTGCACGGAACACGATGAACAACAACATATACGTTAAATAAAACTGCCATGAAAATTGAGCATACAATGCAACAAACTGGTATCATAGAATATTTTTAACTGGTTTTATGTCTTTCATGTCCGTTAATGGGAAACCAGAGTGAGTTATATTTTCCTAACCAAAGTAGGTAAGGGAGATAATAAATTTGTCTCCCTTTTAGCCTCAGGACAAAAGGGAGAGAATTTAATTATCCCCTTACCTGGCTATTAAGTTTATTGAATAAATGCACAATACAATTATACCCCAATGGGGTTGATGGCATACATAAAATTAACAAAATAAGAACACAGAAACATCATAAAAAATACTAAAAGTATGACATTATATACATATGTACTAAGACTTTTTAATAAATGGAGCAGCATACTGCTTAATGAGGAACCAGAGTGAGTTATATTTTCCTAACCAATGTAGTCGGTAGAACTGAGGGTTAACGATCTTGAGAAAAAAAAAAACAGTTTAGTTTAAGTAATTAATTTCTTGGTTATTTTCAGCATGTAAAGTCTTCATTAAGAAGCTAAAGGAATTTGAAGATTCTAAAATCAAATCAGATGAATATCGTCGTGTGGATGTGACCTTACTCCCTCATGATGAGTACATGGTTAAATTCCGGTGTGTAGATGATCATTTATTAAAAGGGAATAAACAGATTAAATGTTTGAACAACACCAAATGGAGTATGGAACCACCAGTGTGTCTGGAACAATGTCACGACCTGTCTACCATTAAACACATAAAGGTGTGTTACTATTAGTTTTTGTCTCATCTGCGACGAATTTCGATATAAATTTCCGACGGAGAAGGCGTACACTTTTTAAAAACTTCAATAACTTTGTAAACATAATACCTGCACTTTACATCTTTTGTCAACAGATTGCATATGATGTAAAATTTGCAACCATCGACTTGTCCTGTGACCTTTTCTTCGTTTTACTTCGTTTTCAAGTGCTTTACGTTTTCATGGTTAAGTCCAGTTCTCAGCACGAGTAATATCTAGACTCATCATATTTGGTCTGCTGGTAGTTCTTGGTCGGTACATGCCCGTCGAAGACCTGAGTGTCTTGCGTCACATTCTCATGCTTAAGTATGGGCAGTAGCAGTAATTCCATATGTGGTATGTAGATACCGTTGGTGGCAAATACATGTCAGTCTGACACCTGTCACCTAACCTTGACCGAAATTATTTCCCGCTTGAGTGTCTGTCGTCACATTTTCAGTAAAAAGTCAAAGCAAATGTAATACGTAGACCGAAAAGTTTTTGGTTTATAGATACTTCTTGGTAGGTAGCTACCAGTCTGAGACCTTTCAACCGAGTAACTTGCATTAGATTGAGTTCTCGGATATCGGATAATGTTTATTTTATGTTTCCGCTCTTGTTACAACATTGACTGTGGTGTATTGAATCCGATAATTCAGTAAGGAACAGAAACGTCATACTTCGGAACAAGTTCGCCATCGCAACTATATACGTAGGGACGAGATCAAAAGTTCAATTTAGGATAAAAAACTTAATTCACATATTTTTTTCACTGACCCCCCCCTACCCCCCTCTTAACTTAATTTGGGAAAAATTGATTGACCAATATGGGCATATGCTTTGAGAGTATATCATGGGTCCTGTTTTCCCTCAACAATGTTTGTTCTGTATATTGACTTGGACATCACTTTTAAAAAATATTGGAAAAAAGTGATGTGTATCTTTAGGATACAATGTACCAATTCATAAAATACTGGGCGCAGACATCTTGTGAAGGGAACATTTAGCGCTGAAATGAATGTGAGACTCGCTGCCCATTGATCAATATTAAATTAAATAATAAATAATTTTAAACGGCAGAGGTTCTTCCTTCCAAACATATGAGATAAAACAATTTCAAACCAGCGAATGTGGGAAATTTCAATGATTTAAGTGGGTACCCCCCGATTTTAAGCAAAAATTTATCCCCCCTTTTTGAGCCTCATTTTTCGGCATGAAAAGCCATGGGAACGTACCATTTTCGTTGCATTAAATTAATGGGATACATTTCCACTTAATTGAGGTGCTATTATTTTTCCAGAAATTAATTTTTATTTTTATGAAATTTTCTTTCATATATTGGTACCCCCATATGGAGATTAACATAGAAACCGAATTGGTACTTTGCATTCTTTAGTATGCATCAAAAACGGCACTGTTAAATTATAATTTATACATATCATTTAAAATTCACGATCGATAAAGTGTTTGAACGACGTAAATACTATGATCAATTTCGCCCCAATACTCTCGGCCAAAAATTTGCTTTTCGGTATGATTTGATGGCTTTTATTTGCTTTAAAAGTCCAAACATATGTTAGGGCTAACTTGAATCCGAATTTTTCAATCTATAAATCAATTTCGGATAACAAAACTTGCAGCGATTTTTACCCCCCCCAAACTATTCGAATTAAGTTTTTTATACTACATTGAACTTTTGATCTCGTCCCTAACCAAACAAAAGTTGACGCATAGTCACATAAAAACCATCTTTGTATTTTCTCATTAAATCTTATGAATGTGTCAATGTTATAGACAGAATAACTAATCTTGAAATCTGAATACCAAAAATCTACATCTCGTGACACTAATAATTCACCTATGTTATACAAATTTCTAGATTAGTTAATAGGCTTTCTAATATTCTGTGCGCATTTATACCTCTCTTGACCCGTTCACACGTTGGTTGAATACTCGTGAAAATTCCCGCCCAACCTGAAACCTTCGGACGACCCTCGGAGTTTTACACTGTCATTAGAGAAAAAGATTCTAAAACTCTTGAAGCGTTATTTTGAAATTTACCCACTCTAGATAATTAAACAAGCCTCGCAGTTTCAAAATGAAAATTTAATTATCTCGAGTTGATAAATTGCATAATCAACTGGTCATCGTTGTAGAATCTATGTATATTTTGTCAGCCAGTTTTTATTGGTGGAGAGGAGAAATCCAGAGTACCTTGAGAAAAATACCGACCTACAGCAGAAAAACTGGTAATCGTTGTTAGTTAAGGTGGGAGTCGAATGCACCTCGGTGTGGACAGGCAAACATAGACAACATCTACGGAATTTTACGCATCATTATTTTATCATAATCAATCATGTGAATGAAAAGTGTATGCCCTCAGTCTGAGTTTGACTGACTACTCGCACGAACACATCTTATATTATTGTTGATTTTAAGAGAGGTTTTGTCACCCGGAAGGTTTTTTTGGAGGGGTTGGTGATACAACACTTTTTTGACTTCTTAGCAATTCTAATTAACGCTAGGTGCAGCACTGGGCGGAAACACCAATTATAAACATTAGATCTGGTACCCAAATTGTCTATCGATAGGTTATAAATATTTTTCAACCCAGTTATTAAATAACTTCCGGAAAAACAGTTCCGCCTGGAGTTAATTGGAATGGCTAGACTTCTCTAATAAATGTGCATTTCGATGAACATATGTTAGCAACTCTTAACTTGTAACTTGTTTATAAATTTTTCGTTATATACTGCTAACAGAATATCTCCATTCCAGTTGACAACAACCAACAGGACACATGATACGTATGTAAAAATTTCATGTGTATCTGCAAACTACAAATTCAAAGGCCCGGATGAGCTAATTTGTAAACACGGTGGATGGAAAAAGAATAGGGGTGGAAACAAAGTTACAGAATTACCTAAATGCCTTTGTATGTAAATTATAAAAATTAAAAAAGGTGAAAAAAACAATGCAAAATAACAACAGATCAGTGCATTTTGAAAACTATTTTCTTTTCAGTTTACACAGAGCCAAAGAATTTTAATTCAAAATTATATACATTGGCAATGTCAGTAAACACTAGGGACGCCACTGGGTGGAAACCACGGTTTGTTTACAGTATACTGGTCCCAAAATAGGCCGGAAAAGGTTGTAAAGAAGCTGAATCCAGTTTTCAAATAACTTCCCCCAAAACAGCTCCACCTGACGTTTACTGACATTGCTATATACATGCATTTACATGTATAGTTTGTATGACAACAAGTCACAGCAACTTATTCTAATCGTTCACCTCAGTCTAAGCGAAAGCGAGTGCGAGCCTGCCCCAGTAGCTGCATTTTAGCCCACTCTTTTCGACAGCAGTCTTAAACGTGTTAAGATCCGATTATCTTTCTAATCGTTAGTCAAATTAGAATCGTTACATTTGATACGTGAAATCTGTATCCAAGCCGAGATCCAATCCAGGAACCCTTGTTTTTATGGTTTCTATTCGCTAACTACCACACCAAGGTGCCTTTAAAGCCAAAAAGCCAGGCAAATTCAAATCAGATCATGACGCGTCGTGGTTTATTTTAAAATAATCAATGTTTATTCCTTGTACTCCTATACTTTTTTCTTGTCACCAGTTGCGTTCTTTTAAGACATGACATAAAAATACAGAAATTTATTTGTAACGTTGACAATAAATATTTAAATATTTAAGATTATTCTTTCCAACATGCAATCATTTCAATATCGTGAATATTTCCATGGTAATAATGAACTTGCATAATTTTATTTCTGTTTGAAGTAAAACTGTCTTCAATAAAATGGAAGTTGTACGTTGCAATAGCAGGGTCTGTAGTACTGGCTATTATTATAATCATAACATTCCTGGCTGTTTGTATTTGGACAAGACAAAAACATGGGTAAGTGAAAAACGTTTCTATACGTTTGCTATATTGCATTTTCTTGTGTATTTTAAGGATGATCGCTGGTCTAATAGGAAATAAAAAGGATTTGAAATAGGCGTTTTAGTTTGAGAGAACATATGAATGGTAAACAAATAAGCAAAAAAAAATATAGATTCATGTGCTCATTTTAGAGCTATAAGGCCTTGAAAATTTGCAGGAAATGGGTTTTCTCTGGATTTTTCTTTTGTCTTTGCATTGACAACTTCAGTCTCTCAAATATGTATGAAAAAATAAAAAGTATTTCATAAAATTTTGTCAAGTACCATTTTAAGGTATATATGATTGAATTATAAAATAAAAAGTGGGGATTCCGAAAATCTGACAAAAAGACCATAAAATGACCAGCGAGCATCCTTACGTTCTTTTTTCTCGCACTGTTTATTTTTCCTGTTTGGGGGCCTCGATGGCCGAGTGGTCTAGGTAGTTCATCATGACTACTACTGATCACTAGCCTGTCAACGCTGGGGTTGTGAGTTCGAATCTCACCTGTGGCGGGGTGTGTTCGACTCCGATCTTAATTGACAAGGATTGCCAATTTTCCTACCGAAGGTCGGTGGTTCTCTCCGGGTACTCCGGCTTCCTCCATCAATAAAAACTGGCCGCCGCGAAATGGCCAAAATGTGGTGAAACGGCGTTAAACCCCAACTAAACAAACAAACTAACAAACAATTTTTCCTGTTGTATAGAAACCGGGTAAGGGGGAGATAATGCGCGTATAAAACTTATCAGAATGTTTCAGTTGTTTTGTTATCGTTTATATTTTATCTTTTTTTTTATTATTAGTAATCTTTGGGACATAAAATGTTTGAACAAGAAAATGAATGATGAAATTGAGAGCAAACGAGATTTCCTTCGTCGCTGTTTGGAGAAATCAGCAAAAAAACTTACTTAGAAAATCAACAACAATGCTACAGTCATTTTCATTCAAGAACAATTTGTACCCGGATGATGTGACGGAAGTAGAATTATCGTTTAAATATAGATAAAACTTTAATGATTATTATAATGGATTAAATAATAATGCGAGTTTCAATTTTTGCGATGCTTATCGAAAATAAAAACATTACACAACTCTCAGAATTTGTCATTGTTCTATGTTTTCATTTAAACAATTTTCAGAAAAGATGTCGATGATGAAGTGAAAGCTAACCCAGATATATTAGCTTCTATGTTGTAAGTATATAAGAATATCGGCAAAAGAAACCAAAAAATAAGCTGAATGATTAAACAGACAACCGAAGTCCAAAGAGAAGGCAAAACGCGAGAGCATGGAATACATGTGATGGCGTACGCAGCGAGTGCTTATAGGAGCATATTGGTGTCTTAGAAAACGCTTTACCTACGGGAAACGGGAGAGGAGAACAACCATGGAATCTGCACAGGCGCAATAGAGATATATCAGTCTGCCTAGGGCCGTTTTTGCGAGGAACTACTTTTTACACTCTATAAAATTAATTCTAATTCTAAACAATATGGCAACAATAAAAATGGTTTAAATTCAAAATGAAAGAGGAGTTCACGTCACAAGGCTCTTTATATAATTTTGCCCTTTTTGATCCCTCCCAGGCCCTCTTTCAAAAATTTGAAATTCCAAAACCTTATTGCGCTTCTACTGTTAGTAAGCAACAATATGGCACAAAAAATTGGTAAAAATTCAAAAGTGAAGGAGTAGTTTGCGTCACACGAAAGTGTGACGGACAGACGGACGGACGGACGGACGACCGCAACGACAATATACCCGAACTTTCATTCGAAAGTGCGGGTATAATACTAGTAATCCATTTAAAACGCGGCAATGCGTATTACATTTCCACATTTCCGCAGTTTTTATAAATTTGTAGTTTTATTTTTCTGCATTAAAGTATATTTTATGATTCCGCAATAAATAAAACACCTTTCCGCAATTTACCTGTAATTTATTATTAATAGCTTGTGTGTATTAATTTTGCGGTAGAGTATTTTATTATAAACCTACGGTGAACGGAACTTTGCTCACTAAGTTAAAACTCAATGTCTGAAACCGTAGTCACTCACGACGGAGATCGTAGATACAGAACTCAAAAACGCCTCTTGTGCCATAATTTAGCTCGGGTCAGATCTTTAAAACTCCGCTCCACTGTTTGTTCTAAACAAGGAAAATACAATTTATATACATTACATAACACTGTATAAACTTTAAGATACATTTTATTCATGTTTAGACTGTGCGAAAAATGTTTTCCAATTGTACTATAAATTTCATTTTATTTTTCAAAGTTGTGTAAAAGTATGGAGCGCCGATCGGGAAAAGAAGAAGCTTCTAGTGGTACAGGATATGAATTCTCTTAGGAAGTCAGGTATTTTAAACTGCCGTTGATATAATACCAAAAACTCCCAAAACGTCTAGACGACGAAAACGAAAAGTGAAGTTGAATTAAATCATTTAAGTCAGATAGAGTCAGCTCTACACAGATGCAATACTTTTGTTTCTCAAGAAATTTGTGAAGGCATGGTAATTTTTGTAAGTGGGGAAAATTGAATGCTTAAAGTTTTCTCCTGTGGACACAATATGAAGTTAAGATAAAACTTTTGCTATATTTATCAGTTTCCATGTACACTCTGTAATCAAGTTATTAATACCTCTATTCCTTTACAGGGATAAATACACTGAATAGTCTTGTTACAACACTGTCAGGTGACTTAATTTTAAAGAAATGAGACCCCACAGAGTGTTTATGTAAAATTTTAGAGGGCCTGAAAAGCGTATTAAGGCATATTCAAAAGAGGGTTAGAGAGGATGGGATTGTGCAGCACAATGCAAAAGTGTCTTGCAAAATCTCCGTAAATGAGAGATAGCTTACATATACCAAAAAATGGGGAATAGTTCAGTCCTATGGGAAGTTGTTCTATTCACCTTTACTCTATATCCTTATATTTTCATATTTTCTTTAATAGCTTGTTTCGAATTTAGCGGTGATGGAAGAATTGTTTTGGAAGAAGACGGAACGGAAATAGAAGATGACACAGCTTTGTTCAAATATAAAGATAAAACTTTAATGTTTCTGAAACCTGAGGAACAATGGAAAATTTCAAGATGGCGGATGTATAATTATCAAGAAAGGTAATTGGGAATAATATTGTATTGATCTGAATATAAAAAATAAAAAATGAAGTGAGAATTGGGAATTTGGGAGAATAAGTGGCGCGAAATAAACAGGAAGTGAGTGTCCGGATGGAGAGAAGGGTAAATGGGAGAAACATCTCCTAAAACCGTAACGTTTGGTTACTCTGTTTTATTTTTTTATTACAAAAAGAATAATGCTTAAAATAACTCGGATACCTAAATTCCTCGCGCATTGCTGTAGAAACTTTCGTCGGGTATTCTCGTGACCAAAACATTGTAAAGGCAAAAAATAAAAACCAAAACATTGTGAACAATACAAACAAACGGGCCGATAAACAGTTTAGCCATAATCTATGTAAAGTCAACTTTGCCTGAGGCTGAAACCCTACTTAAATAATGTTCAGTGAAATTTTGTGATTCTCTTAAACATATTAAATATATTTCATTATTGCTATGCAAAGATATGTTTCTGAGATAATTATATACAACTTCTTTTGTAGTGAAGCTTTTCATGTGTTTACACATGACAGGCAGAAATCAGTAATGATATTATGTTATTCTGTGGAAGACCTTTGCGAACAAGGTAAACTTGATTCTTATTTTATCATCTTCTTTTGTCATGCTTTTGAATAATATACACATGCTAATTTAGATCACGTGAATTTCGTTAAACCAGCTTATAGTTTAAATTCACGTGAGATTCATTAATTGACATGAATTGTTAAAAAAAACTTTTTGAATGCATTTACAATAATGCGTAAAAATAGAATTGATTTTCTTTAACAAAATTACACGTGAATTCTCAAAAATATTTTATTGTAAAATTAATGAGACTGACAATTGATAAGACAGAATTTATAAACTTTCGAAGACTTCTCCGTTATGTGACATTGGGTTTGGTATATTTGAACCAACAACATTTCATTTTTCAAGAATTTTATAAAAAATTGTATAACTTTTTAACGAAAACGATTAACTTCATAAGTTTTTTTTGAAAAATATTCCCAAATATAAAGATATTGTTCTCCGATAAATAATTGGTGGTAGCGATCAATAAACTAAGGAGGAAATTATGAAAATGTTGACCAGATAAGGAATATTTACGACCATTTGGTAAATTTAAATACATGTAGAAAAAAATCTTCTGTTAATTTTTTATTTAAAATTTAGTATAGAAAAGGGGAAAGGGGGGGGGGGGGGTCCATGTGATAATTTTTATAATAAGTCAAAATCTCTGCTATTGCGATGAGATTATATTTACTTTGAGTTTTATTGTATATGCAAAACGAACCATATATTCCACCAACCATTTCAAAGGCTAACGACAATTTTGTTAAACTTGTCAGGAAAGGTTCGAACTTTTTGCAGAATATTAAGATATATTCCTACACTTTAACCAGAAGAGAATTTTTGTTTAGTGTTTTCAGTTACAAAACATAGGTGGAGTCATTTCTACATCCTTTATTTTTTTGTTGTAATGAAGGGACGTTTTTTTTTGTAAGTGAGATAAAATTATAATATTTTATAACTTTGGGAATTGTATAAGTTAGAAAAGGTTTATACATTCCGTCGTTAAATGAAGGTGTGCTCGATTATTATTTTCTTGTTTAATTTTTTTATGTCTAAACTTCAGCAATGCATATGTTGGGATACAGACCATTCTACATATGCCTAGAAGAAGATGGCACGGTTTTAGCGTCAGACAGAGAACTAATGGCGTTTGCTGGATCACGTTTAATGGCAGTGAAAAACGGATGTAAATGGATTCCGTCTAATAATAGAAATTCTGACGGGGATAATAGTTATACCCCGAGATATACATCAACAACGGAAAAGTATGATTTATAGTGTAACTAATCTTGAAATGCGAATAGCTAACAATCTACAACGAGTTACCGAACAACACATTAATTCACGAGTGCGCGTAGTGCACGAGTGAATTATTAGTGTTTTTCGGTCACGAGTTGTAGATCTTTGGTATTAGATTTTCAAGATTAGTTATTCTGTTTATTACATTGAAATATTCCATCTATTCAGAAATTTTAACGATAAAATATAAGGGATTATGTTTTGATATGATAACGCGTCGACCATTGTATAGCAGCGTCGTTGGCGACGGTTATTGTTACGTCACTTCCTAGAGTGAAATATGACTTTCGATTTCACTGGGTGAATTATCGATTTTGATTTCACTCGGAAATCCCGGTATTTCACCACTCTCAATGTAATAATATACTATATAAAATACAACTATTGCCTAAAAAACACCCGCGGGTGATTAGTTACGAATTTTCCAGTATTTCTAGTAAAATTAAAAATAGTTATAGAATAACTAATCTTAAAAAGCGAATACCTAAAAATCTACAACGAGTTACCGAATAACAAATAGCGCATGAGTGAATTATTAGTGTTTTTTGGTCACGAGTTATAGATCTTTGGTATTACATTGAAATATTCCATGTATTCAGAAGATTTAACAAGAAAATACAAGGGATACATCAATCAACCCAAAATATTTTCATGGAAATTCCGGAAAAGTTCCGAATATTACATGGGGTCAAGAGACAAAATTAGGGGTTTCCAAATGAAGAGCAAAGGAAGGTCACTTTATTTTAAAGCCACACTTGCAAACATTAACGTTTTTAAGTGAAATATTTGATTCACTCAAAATTTAAAGACGGAGGAAAGGTGTGTAAATACTTACAGTGACACTTTATCACTCTACAATAAAAATCATTGTTTACTTTATATGACCAAAATCAACCAGTTTTCCAGTTTTGAGGATAAAATATAACCAATTACCAGCAAGTGTTGATAGATATACAGACATTTGATTGAAAAATTAACTCAAACGCCACATTCCTTGCATGAAATGCAAAAAATGCACATTTCCGTAGTAGCCTTCACGAGATGTTCTGGTGACAAAATCTCATCATCAAAATATTGTATGCATATGAACCAAACAGACCTAAACAACGGCCCGGAGGAATTATAAAACAGAACTTCAAAATTTATCAACTGAAAATTGGAACTCGCACATCTTCAAATATTTTGTGTATAGATTGTTTATGCGTACGCATATGCAAAATATACTGCATGCCAATAGATATGATTTAATAGTTTATATACTAGTACATATATACGAAATATTGTGCAAATCCATTGATAAATTTTACCAAAATTGGTAAAACAATCATAATTTTTGGGGTGTTTTACACCGCTTTTAGTGGATTTTGTTATATTGTTGCGGCAAGGTTGTTAACAGTAAAAAAAAATTTAGATAGTGAAAAATATCAGTAAAATATTGTGTAAAAAATCTTGAAAACACAATATCTTATTTACTTTTCAACAGATCAATGTTTAGTGTGTGGACGCAGGACGGACGCAAAAGAAAAGTTGTTTTTGCCTCAAATATTGTTGAACTTCATTTTGCAGGTAAGTTGTCTTTATATCCAAGTTCTTAAAAGAAGATTGTATGATTTAAGGTGGTACCTAACACTACAGGGAGATAACTCTGTAAAATCAGCTAAACGTTTTAATAACGTTGTGTTGTTAATGGAATATTAAGCTTTTCAATGATCAATATTAGTGTTTGTCAAACTGCTATACAATCAGTGTAATTTTTCTGATGAATTGGTTGGTTCAAATGTTTTGAAATTTAAAAATTTTTGTCAATGGGTCAAAGTAAATACTTTGTCAAAATTTTATGAAAATTAAACGAGCCAACTTAATTTTAGTGAAAGTGTTGGGTACCACCTTAAGGTAACAGGTACGTAAATGGGCTATCTTACGGATTTTTATGAAATTTTGCAAGCAATTAGAGCATGTGGAACTGCATATAAATATCGAAAAAATATATAAGTTACTTTTATACTTTCGGATATATAGCAAATTGAATATTCTGTAGAAAGAAGTACAAATGTATAGGATGCGGTGACCCCCTATAAATTTTATATCAATAAAACGGAAATTCAAGTAGCAAAAACATATCATTTTTAAAGAAAATTCTTAGGAGAGGATTTCGAGAAATGTTAATTTTTATTCAAAATTGCTGAACTTTTTTACGATATTTACGTGTATTCTATATATTTGTACTACTATTTTCCGGATATTTAATTTGCTATATCTCAGAAAGTGTAAAAGTTTTATATATCATTTTTTCGATGTTCATGTGCAGTTCCTCATGCTCTAGTTGTAAGCAAAATTTCATAAGATTCCGTGAGATTTTCCATTTAAGTACCTGTCACCTTAAGCCATTATTTGGGCCCATCTTACATGAAAAATTCAGATTTCAGATTCGAATTACTATTTGATCGGACTTTCACTATCTATATATCATTCATATTACAAAAATCATTCCCATGATGCCACAGCTACCTCTTGAACGTCTGCTAAACCAAAGATTTGAAGAAAATACAATTTACGACTCATCAGTTGTGCTCAAGGCCTCAAATGTTGAAAACCAAAGCAAAAATTTAAGATTTGAAGAGCAAATTCGAAAATGACCAAAAGCTGTAAAGCCAAAACCATCTAAGGACAAAGAAATGCAAGATGGGGATACTCTGTTTTCACAAATTGTAAAATTTTGTTACAGTAAATTTAAGTATTAATTTCGGACTACTGAGCTTGGGATAACCTCGTATAATTTGGGAGTCCACCAGCAGTGGCATAGACTCTGTGGTAAAAATACAATTCTTTGATTTCATAGTAGATTTTGGTCAAAACAATTGTAAGCAATAGCCTTGCTCAAAAGAATTTTTTTAATATAATGTTTGTCTTGCATAAAGACACATTTCTGTGATACATCTTTTTCGGCAAGGCTTTTGCTCATATCAAAATTTGTATTCAAAGGTCCAAACACGAGTGAAATATGGTGTTTGTATTAATTTCTTCACAATTAGCCATCTTTGACAGGTATTGCCGCTATTATAAACATTTATCGTTTAAACAAAACATGTTCTTTAAGATGCAACATTTAAAGAGTAATTAATTTTAGCTGAGATTAGGGTTTTCATTAATTTTTGATTTTGGAATTCAAGGGGCCGATTATCAGGCCAATTCATACCATGCCCTTTCCCAATTTGATCTGTATTTGATATGAGCACATTTGTCAACCTTTTTAATATAATAAGTCATCTAATTACTACTTATCTGTAGAATAACGAGTTTAAGAATATTTAGAATATAATTCGATAAGAGAATAAGAAAAATAAGAAATAGTAGGGAAATGGTTCAGATCAAATTCCTTAGACAATACAACTTCGTTAGGATGTGTCAGAGAACAAACACTATAATGATATAATTTTACCGTAATAATGATAATAATGGGCTAACCAAAACGAATAGGAAAGGCCAGTTTGTTTCAAAAAGACTATGCACTTGTAGCCTTTAATTTTGTTTTCTACCCTTGAATTTTAGTCTCTTTTCATCTTTATCCCTCTATTTTATGTGCATTTTCCTCATTTGCTTCCCAGGATTTCAAGGAGACGATGCACTTGTGGTCTTAAATTTGGTTTTTTACCCTTTAATTTTAGTCTCTTTTCATCTTTATCTCTCTATTTTATGTGCATTTTGATCATGTGATTCCCAGGATTTCAAGTATATAATACATGTATGCACACTTCAGTGTCTCGTACCTATGCATACGACTTCTTTTTATATATTTATTCATTATATATTTCAGCGGCCCAATCGCTAGGTCTACTTCCGCCAGTTGAAGTAAGTGCGATAAATGGTGATCAGATTTTGGATGACACGTCTTTAGCCCAACATATCAATGACGCTCTGATCGTCAAGGAAGTTCCACGCAGCCAGAAATTATTGCAGGACAATAGTACATACAGAGCATCAAGTGTATACAGCGCATGAATATAACATGTACCATTCGTATAAAGTTTTGTGAACTTTGATCTCGGGACCATCTCACCTCAAAAGAGAGGTGTATATATGAGTGTTACTTTTTTACATTACATTGGAAGATAAAATTTTATTGCAATTAAATCTTAATAAAATAAAAAAATTCACACGTCTTGTGGTGTTCTCACAATCTATTTCATAGAGGAACTTCTTAAAAGTTTAATCCGATCATCAGAACACCACCAGATACAAACCTATTTCCTATACATGTACTTATATCATCGCTCACTACTGGTAACACAAGATAGACGACAAAGTTGTTGATTATCCCTTTTGATTCTTTCAAGTGTGAACTTGAAAATCCAATTGGACTCCCACAGGATATTTTACAAAGGGCATATATAATAAATATTAGAGAAATCTACCATTTCCTCAAACAGTTAAACATATCTTCAGTATCTCGGAAAATGTAGTTCATGAATGTTTGCAAAAAAGACTGATCTCCCTGTAAAGATCAAAGATGCCATGTGCTGAAGCTGTACCGGATGTATTCTTTTCTGATGTATTTTTAAGCAATTGAATTGTTATATTGATCCTCTACAAAGTTTATGTTTTTTTTTTGTGCCGATCTAAAATCCAAGATGGCTGCCACCACGGGACACATTTAACATGCGATCCTAGCTATAGCAAATACATACAAACATCTTTTTTGTCAGAAACCGTTTGACAGATGGAAGTAATATTATATGCCTGAATGAACAGATAATGGTCCTGAACAAAATAGATGTTTTTGTTGCCGATCTGAAATTCAACATGGCTGCCATGGTCAATTTTGCACTCTGATGACTGAAATTTTAAAAATCTTCTTCTATGAAACTACAAAAGCAATTGAATCATTACATTGCAGGAATGATCCTTACATGATTCTCTACAAATTTTATGTCTTTCATGCCAATACGAAATCCAAGATGTCTGAAACAACAGAGCCAGTTGCAACCAAACTTGACAGAAATGGTCCTTAAATTGTCCTCTGTCAGAATTATATCAGACGATCCAGAATGTCAACCAAGATGACCACCACTGCTGAACTTAATTTAACTTAGGACCCTTTGGGAAAATTAAAAAATCTTCTTGTCTGAAACCACTGAGACAATTGGTACCAACATTGACAGCAATGGTTCTTAGTCTTCTTTCAGAATTTTACCGATGTCCAGGAATGTCAACCAAAATTGCTGCCACAGCCGAACTTAGTTCAACATAGGACCCGATATGAAAATTCATTTAAAAATCTTATCTGAGACCACGTGGCCAATTGGGACCAGACTTGGCAGTATTGGTCATTAGATGGTCATTTTTCATAAATGTGTCCGCTGATCTGGCTTGTCAATCAAGATGGCCACCAAAGCTTAACTTAGTTTAACACAGGACCCTATGGGACAATTAAATTTGCAGATCATCATACCTTAGACTTGGCCATTTGGAACCAAACTAATGCCAACATTGGTCCTCTTTCAGAATTCTGTTTGATAAACTTGAATGTCAATTAAGATGGCCACCACACTCTAACATTGCTTAAACATTGTTCTTTGGGAATTCAGTCAAGATAAGTTTTCAGTCTAGCTGAAGGTGGATATGTTAAATCCAGGTAAGCGATACAGGCTCTTGAGAGCCTCTAGTTATTATAACTAAAAAATAAAACTGATTGTATGTGAAATACAATACATGCAACAGTTGTGTAAATTCCGTTTTTACTGGTATTATTACTAAAAATGTACGCTGAGGTTGTAAGTTCAAATCTCGCCTGTGGCGGGTGTGTGTTCGACTCCGATCTTAATTGACAAGGATTGCCAATTTTCCTACCGAAGGTCGGTGGTTCTCTCCGGATATCGATACTCCAGCTTCCTCCACCAATAAAAACTGGCCCCCGCGAAATAGCCAAATGTGCTGAAAACGGCGTAAAACCCCAACTAAACAATCAAACACACTGAAAATGTACCAAGATTTCTGATGTGGTGTAAAATGATAATTCTGTAAGGGGAATATGAAGATTTGTTTATGTGAAACACATGATCGCTATAACCAATCAAATTCAGTTTTACAACAACAATTCATTAGAAGCATAATAATAATAATGTTTGTGTCTCCACATTTATTGTATTGTTCTAGCTCATTCGTTGCAATGCAGTAATGTTTTACTTCCGGAAGTCGGTTAATATGAGATCATTTGACAGGGAACCTGTAATACAAATAAATTTTTGAATTAAATCATAAAATTCGTAGAATCATATACATGTACCTTCAGTTATCAACAGCGCCAAATATAGATTTACTATAAACAAAATGAGAAAATCCGAATGATGAAGCAGAAATACTAAATCTAGAGACAAATACAATTTCCGGCAGAAATAGGCGAATAAATGAACAGCAAATACTCTTTTTTTATCTGCGTTTAACTTCAGAAAGGATAAGGTTTGTAAGAAATAAATGTTGTACAATTAACTCAAAACATTTCACAACTAACCTTCGACTACTCCGCCATCTTTTGCAGAGCATGATGGTCCAAAACAATTTTCATTGTACGCTGCTGCTTCAACTTTGAAAAAATAAAATAAAACAACAACGATAAAAAAAACCAAATTATTGTGAAATGTATCAAATAATCCAAGGTAGAACATTTCAGTGGACAGTGCAATGTAAAGTACAATGCGTCAAAACATAATTTCAAACAATATCACCACATGAAACTAATCAGTATAGTGTGCTTGTAAAATCTGCAAACATCGAAAATTCAGTTGAAGCAAACAACAAAGTCTCAGTTCGCTGTTTTTTGTACTATTCGGAATAGTTTCTCATTGAAAATTGATATGTTCATTCTGAAAAAGAAAAACATCCCACAAAATAATCAATTGCATGTAATCCATAACTCTTTATTTCCATTTTGTTCTGGTCATACTATATGGATTAAGCCGGAACATATCGCAAGAATCTCAGACCTTCGCGTGGAAACGGGCTCTCTGTTAAATTCAACTAAATTAAGGTTGGATCAAACCCACAGCCTTAGTTTTGAAAGACTATCGACTATTTACAGTGAACTTCCTAACCAAACTCCGGGACAGTGACCATATCCGTTCCGGTACCACATACCTCCACTACTAGTGGAGGAACGGACACGGACGGAACTGGAGCTCCCTTCCTAACCGCTCTACCAAAGAAGCTCTCAATATACTCTCGCGAGATTATTTATTAATGGTTGTTCCAGAAATGGGAATACATGTTAATATCCGAGTTTATTTCATAATAACAAATAAATTCCTTACCTTTCTTTTGACTGGGATATCCCGGATCTAAAAAGAGCAGAAAGATTTCATGGGGTATCAAACAAAATAGAATTTAAACGTGATAAAGGTGACTCTCAACGATAATGAAGCAATATTATAGCTTTTACATTAGTTTTAAAGAGTTTATTCCTCATGCAAACTAGATTTGGTTGAATTATTATTTACATGAGGTAATTCGTTTTCATATTGTTGGTTTTTGTGGGTTATTAGAAGTGTCTTTGTCAAACACAGTACAAAAGAATAGAACCAAGTAGGATCTACTAAAGGGTAATATTTATGAAAATTATTAAATTTCAACTTTTTATGGTTTCTATTTTAAATCTTTTATGCAAATTGTGTATAAAATGTATTTGTTAAACTTTAATTTGTGCAGTGGGAACTTTAATCTTAAAGAATCAATTGGTAATAATTGACGCTGCCATGATGCAGAACAATATTTAAATACTGGGTATGCACGAATTAATCCTCAAAGAAAATTTGGTGATTTACCCGGAGCTAAGTTCAGCCCTAACAGGTGGAAAACATCAACCATACGTAGTTTGTACATATTTTATTATTCTTGATGATATATTTGTCACTAAAACTATATCTTATTTTAAGATTGTAAACTTAAGAATTGACTCTTACTTGGTGGCCCATGCGGTCCCATTCCACCCATCCCTGGTCCACCTCCCATTCCCATTCCTTTGCCCGGACCTCCACCAGCAAACGGACTCTTCATTCCTGTCCCGGAACCGGAACCTCCTGATGATGAACTGAACGGACTTGTCATACTACCGCCAGATCCAGGACCTCCGCCCATCGGATTGAATGGGCCCTGTCCCCCACCACTGCTTCCACTGGAACTTCCACCTGATCCACTGCTTGTACTTCCGCTAGATCCACCACTTCCGCCTGGCATTGTCTGCATCACTTAAAAAATATTAGTTTTGAAAATAAAAAGTCTTCAATCTGTATCAAAGTGTACATACGGAAAAAAACATTTGCTGTATATTATTTTCATGGGAGAGATAGATTCCCTTCATCTGGTCTTAGTTGACATTTTTCAGATTAAATTAAGCAGTTATTTTTTAAAAAGCATGTGGATATCTGTAATAGTGATTCATGGTTAAAAAAAGGTTTTTTAGTTTGCAATGATGGAATTGATAGAAGGCTATATTTCTCCAAAACAATCGTCTTGGTCATTGGCAATATTAGCTTTTAAGTTAAATGAATGTAATTTTAGGATTACAAATAAACACTTCGTTCTTCTGAATTTATGTGACCTAGATTACAAACAAAATTTTTGTTTAAATTTGTTGTTTGAGACTAAGGCAAATTTTATGGGGTTTTACTGCCACGGATAAACCATTGCTTGGATTTTATAAATAGATGTACTTAATATAGTTGAGATAAGAATGACCTGACTGTAATATACACTGTACTATGTACTCCATAATATTTATGACCTCACTGTAATATACACAGTACTATGTACTCCATACAATTTATTTCATATTTATACAATTCTAAGTATCAAAGTCATACCATATCCTGAATATATGTATTTATAATGTATAGTCAGAGAATGCACAAAAACAGGCTCCAAAATCTGGAAGAATGCATGCAGGCTAACAAATGTACTAAAAATGGTTGACTGAATATGAATTAAGTAGTTTTATATTTTGAAAAAAGTGGAGCGTACCACCGCGCAATAAAAAAGCAGGTTCATAGATGCTGCATGAGAAAAATGTCCACACCGGACAAAAAATAAATGGTTCCTTACATATTATCATTACTTACTTTTATTACCGTCATTCGTGCACATGACCATGGGTGGATTACATTTCCCTTTGGATCCGCCTCCTGTACCTACGCCTTTATCTGGGGCTGAAATGTAGGAAACGTTTCTTTATAAAATCGGGTTTGTTACACTGACTCTAAATGTTTAGAAAACATGACATACAACTAAACCAGTATGAAAACCCATAAATATAGAATTTATAAATATATAGGACACTTAGAAAGTATCCATTTTGTTAATGAAGCTTGTAAATAAAAAAGCTATGTCTAAGATTGATTTTATACACAGTTTGTATATTGTGTCGGATAGTATAGTACCAGCCCGGTGGTCTCGTGGTAGCGTGTTCGCCTCGAGTGCGGAAGATCGCGGGTTCGATCCCCGGCCGGGTCAAACCAAAGACATTAAAATTGGTATTTGCTGCTTCTCCGCCAAACACGCAGGGTCTAGGAGTAAGAACAAAGATCGATTGGTCGGTTCGGAGTCAGTATAATGTGCCCGAGTGGGGTAATATGTCTTCCTGCGGACAGTTACCTCGTGAGCTAGCACATTAAAAATCCGGCTCAGCGTGTCGGTCTAGTACAAAGCAGGGATCATATTCATTATCATAATAACATGTTCTCGTCCTGATATGCGTCTGGTTGCCATTGGACGTTAGACAATAATTCATCCATCTGATAGTATAGTGATAGTCCTACAAAATATGATAGCGGATGGCCAATTTCAATACCAGTAACATTACCATGTCTGATTAAATTTAGGATAAGAACTTACTTCAAAATATATTCATCAAGTTTTAGCTTTTCGTAAATACAAATGAAAAGTTAAACAAATATTTAATACTTGATAATGTGGGATATATATTTAAAAATATTGTTGGATTATTACGATAGCAGACGTACATTTAAGAACATTTTTTCCACCGCCGACTCCACCATTGGTATTGCCAAACATCTTCATCATCGATCCTCCACCAGTATTGTTTTCATCCCCTGTACACTTACAGCTACGACATCCATTAGATGTCTCTTCTCCTACTGTAAAACCCAACTTTTTGTCGGAACATTTAATGATGCATTCATAAAGCTTCAGGCACTCCTTTTCGGTTTTCTTTGGTGGAGGTGTTGTTGTTTGTTCTAAACATAGAAAGGACAATATTTAACTTATATGGTTCTTGCTTTACCCTTTTTGGTAATTTTGGTTCTTTTTTTAATTCGCTCTTCAAATTTTTGGATTACTGTTTTGGTTTTCAACATCTTTGGCCTTGTGTACAACTGACGAGTTGTAAATCGACAAAATGTGCACATCTTGTGCATCAGAATTGGTATCAAAGAACTTTATTAAACTAAAATAATTGTACATTTTTGTTTCATGTTGAAAGCCTGACAGTGACTTTAAGTCGAATAACAGCAATATGAAAGCGGTTTCGTTTTGCTTACATTTTAGTCATGTAATTTACCTGCCATAGCATTTCATTTATATAATTTTAGTAGATTTAAAAAATAGTTTTTGGACAAGAATAATACAACCACTGTGGCAGTAATATAGGGTTATTGCACCAATACAGGGAAATATTGTCCCGAGTAGAATTTAATATAGAAAGAGCTTGCGAGTGCGATATATTATTCGACGAAGGACAATATTTCCCAATTTCGTGCAATAACGCTTTTATTGTATGGCAACACCACCCAGATCCCGTAAATAACCCGAAAAACTATCAAAGACGTCGTCCTTACAATGCAATATTGCTCTCCGTGCAATATCGGCAAATATTACACGCTAATCTTTGGTTACGTTCTATAGGGAATATTAAGTTGCAATATAATAACACAAGATATCGCGAGTATTCCCACTTAATAATAACATGAAAGTACACTGGTTTTGCTACGACATGGTTCTTTTAACACGCTTTTGAAAATAAATGAATTCTAAAATACTAACGAGGTGTTATATTTGCAAGAGCTACTGCATGTTAAGCAAAGTAAAACTTTCGACGTTCTTGCCTACAAATATCAATTTCAGCATTTGCATTTTCACCGAAGACCACAATTTATGCGAATTAACTGATTACCAACGAATATAGTCCCCTATATTCTGTTTGCCCTTTAGTTAAAATATAAATCTCAAGGGTCATACTACTTAATTTCAAACAGTTTATTGATCATATATATTTAGAAGTTGTAATTTAATAATGTTTAAAATGGCTAAGTTGAGTTTCTTGTGTCAGCAATGGTAGAATATTCTATCATTTTGTCATTTTTCCTGTTATGAGCTGCTGCATTTAAAAAAAGATGGTGGTCTTGTATGGCAAGCCGTTTTACTATTTATTTTAACTTCAAGATATCTCATATAATATATAAGATATCTTATAATGTATATAAGATATCTCATCAAGTATATAAGATATCTTATAAATATTTTTATATAAGATATCTTATAAATATTTTTATATAAGATATCTTATATACTTTATAAGATATCTCATATATTTTATAAGATATCTTATATAGTTAATAAGATATCTCATATAGTTTATAAGATATCTCATATAATTTATATGATATCTTACAAAGAAAATTATATGAGATATCTTATAAATTATATGAGATATCTTATAAACTATATAAGATATCTTAATATCTTGAAGTTAGAATAAATAGTAAAACGGCTTGCCATAGTCTTGGGCCTTTTATTACAAAAATTAGTCTGGTTTAATACATTTGGCATCCCATACCTTTTTTCAAACAGGTACATGTTTGACACCCGTCGGGTCCAGTTTCACCCAAATGGTATCCACCCTTACATGACATCATACATAACAATGTCCCTACACATTCCTTCTTCTTTGGAACCTCTGTTGGTTTAGATTTTATTTTCTGCACAGCTATCCAGAACCTACTTGCTGTAAAGTAATTTCTAAACGTTTTGAATAGTTTTAACTTTAAGTATCATATTTTACGATTTTTATACATGGAGTTAAACATTTTTTTCAAACTTAAAAAGAATTCGATCCCAGTAATTTTGAAAATAGATAACCAGTTTGATAAGAGTTTAAAACTATTCTTAACATGTTAAAGCTTTTACTCTTATGATTTAAAAGAAATTCTAGGAAAGATTTGTAATTTTGGCATATTATACTAAATGACAGTATCTTATCAAGTTTGTTAGCCTAAGGAAATGCGTGTTGTTAACGTTAATCGTATTGCTTTGGTACTAAGTATTCAGATACTGATATCCAGTAGCAAAAAGAAAAGTTATTGGAACAAAAATATCGAAATCAAATATTTACCATATTTTCTTTTACTGTTACCCACGACAATGTAGGTCTAGTACAAAGCAGGGTTCATATTCATATCATGTCAACATGTTCTCGTCCTGATATAACTTGATTGGCCGTAACAAAGTTTTTATCTCGCGTATGAGACTAGATATCTTCAGTTAAATTTCACGTCCTTCTGGTATTGAAACTTCACTGACTTTAACTCACTGGCAATGTGACGTGTGTCGTTAACGGAGCAGGATATGCTTACCCTTCCGGATCACCTGATGCCACTCTCGTTTTTAGTGCTATAGTTTTTGTGCTGTGTGTTCTATCTTTGTTGAGTTTATTATATGTTTTTTATCCATTTAGTTATACATGTATCATTGTCTTTGTCTATTTGTTGGATTACGAATTTACGAACTTTTATCAATGTTTGGTCGCTTTGGCATTTTTGCAGATATCAACTTATACTGGGGCCTCGGTGGCCAAGTGGTCTAGGTAATTCGTCATGACTACTAATGATCACTAGCCTGTCAACACTGAGGTTGTGAGTTCGAATCTCACCTGTGGCGGGGTGTGTTCGACTCCGATCTAAAATTGACAAGGATTGGCAATTTTCCTACTGAAGGTCGGTGGTTCTCTCCGGGTTCTCCGGCTTCCTCCACCAATAAAACTGGCCGCCGTGAAATAGCCATATGTGCTGAAAACGGCGTAAAACACCAACTAAACAAACAAACATCAACTTATACTAATCGTACTGGAGAAGTTCCGGTTAAGGTATTTATAGATCATCCAAAGAGGGCGTCGGAGGTGGAGCAGGAATTATGAGTTATTGTCAATAATTTTTGACTTTTGCGTCCATTTACCTGTAAATGTATACCTGAATAACAAGGACAGGTCAAACAACCATCTTCATCCACAACTGTGCAGGAACAATCCTCAAATTTCATCTTGTCAACAGAAATGCAATACTTAGGAATGCCTGGACTTTTCAGTGGCACATTCATTGAATGTCCGTATGACATCTACAAAGTATTGATGTAGACAAAAATATAGATAGATTCTCACTTTCCACTGATATATCAAATAAAGATAAGGTACGAGGGTCAATATCACTTGTACAACTAAACGTCTAGGTAGCCCAATTGTAAGAGTGTATTTCAAGTATTGGAGAGAAAAAAACTGTAGCTACGAATTTTTATATTATTATTATGTGACAAGACGACAACTCAAGGGATTTTCAGGCTTACTTTTGGAAGCCACAATTTTCTGGTCATTTACAACTGGTGGATTAAAGTGACCAACAACTGTAAAAAAGGCGAGCCAAATTTCCCAGGTAGAATAATCATCCTAATCGACAGATATTCGTTATAATAATATGAAATATTTAAGAATATGACTTTTGAGTATATCTTAGCAGAACGCTTCATTATGTCATTAAGAAATTAAGACAGGTGGGCGATCTGGTACCCCGCGTAACTTGGGTAACAATGTTACATCTTACATGTATCGCCTGAATTTGGGATATTAGAAAATAGCAAGAGTTTTGGAAACTAGGCCAACTTGCTGTGTGCAACAGACAAAAAAACAAGTCAGAAAAGTGCTAATATAATTGCTTTCTTGCCCCGTGTTTCAAAGAGTCAACATGTTTTTATTTTTTCCTGCCAGCGATCAAGACCATATAATCCAAAACGTTGGGCAATTTTAACTTCTAGCTTTTTTTCTTTTGTTATTATTTTGCATTTGGTTTGTTCGACTTGTGTCTTGTGTGCAATTTGGCAGTTTATAATTTCCATTTGATTTCCTCGCATTTTATATTTAATTTCAATAAAGCAGCTCATTTGAGCATACTCACATGATGAGCAAATGGATTCTGTGCTGTCATTGGTCCGTGTGGAATATTGAATGGCATCTGTCCTCCCATTGGTAACCCTGGTAACGAGTTCATTTGGTTAGTTTCTGTTTCCTTTTCATGAATTATAATAACTTTGGTATTGTCTGCATTTTCACCACTGTTAGATTCACCAGTATAACCCCCTTCCAAGTTATTCATGTTATTTGAACTCCATTTGTCTGAAGACCCACTTCCGCTTCCTGTAAATTTTGAACTCCATTTGTCAGATGATCCACTTCCTCTTCCCATTCCACTTCCACCTGAAATTTCATAATAATGAAACCTAACTACTATAGAGTTAATTTATGAAATTTTTATTTGCTGAGGTTTCTTTCACATAATTCAGGTGAAAATTTCGAAGAAAAGTAGGAATTTATGTTACATTTTTTATTCTTTTATTTTGATACTGTACTTACCTTCCTTGCATCGGCAATATTTACACTGACCAACATACTCAATACATAACGGGTGACAATCTGGATCAGAAAACGGACATTCGGACAGAACCGGATCTGAAATAAAACAAATGATACGGAATTTATTCGTTTTTAATGTATGCTCAATGTTATATGGAAACCCAAAACCAGACGACAAAGAATTTTTTATATTTTTCATTTTATATTTCAGACAAAAAATGGATAACAGGAAAGGTTAACAATGAAAGGCCGATCAATCCGGACAAAAAAAAAACCATATAAAATGGCACAAAACACAAACATGAACACAACAGCACAATAGAGAGTCAGGATAATGAACAGTGGTAGGGTCATAAATTATAATTGCTCCGTTTAATGGTGTTTAAATTTATTGCTTCAAAGATATTGATGATGTTTCCGACTATCCCATGGTTTTGTCTGTGAGTGTATGCCTCCTGAATGTTAATCCGGCAATTAGCATTGAATGTTAAAACTATTATTGTCTTTACTACAGTGACATGTTCAAAGATGGCGGCCAAAAAAGTAGTATGGCGTCGAAATTTAAGGGTGGCGCAGACAAAATGGAGCGTGGCGGTACGCCACCCTTAAACCCGTCATGGTGACCCCTGTCGCTGCTTTTAACTCTAATAACCAAAGAAATGGCTTATCTTGAAGATTAAGAAAAAAAAAATCTTTTTAAATTAAACCCTTTCTGGGGCCTCATTTCTGTAAAAGGTTTTGTGTACTTAAATGTCAAAGTTTATGAATAAAAGGTGTTAATTACTTCATAACAGGGTATACATATAGTAAGTGATGATTGTAACAAATGTTTGATCTATTTTGTCCCCAGAAGAAACGTTAAAAATGAAATTGCCCTCACTTTGACATATAACCATGCCTCCACAAATTACTCGGGAATGCACACTACCTATGGTATCATACACCCTTAGTAATTTCAGCAATCATTTATTCAGGTATAAAACTATTATTAGTTACAGGATCCCATTTCACAAATAGTGTAAGCCGATTTTCGGTCTTCGTAGTCTTTTTTTTCTATTGATATCTGGAACCAGAATGGAGTCTGCCGCAGTCGTTCAAATGTTTGTGAAACTGAGACCAGGGGATGACGTAATCAGTGGATATGTTTTGGAAATTTGTTTAGAATAAAGTTTAAAATCACCGAAGCAAAGTTGACTTTTTAAGTTAGATTTTTTTACTACGCTGTTAGTGTCCGTGTGATTTGCTGTTCACAATGTTTTGATTATTTTTAGTAGGGTCACAAGCGTACCTAAACATGCACACAAATTAACATAAAATTAGATCTCAACGAGAAAAGAAAAAAATACAGTTTGTCAAATTATATATACATATATTTATATTTACAGTTTTATACATTTATAATATTTTGTTGACATCTTTCAAAGATGAATTCACCCATCTGCGTAGTCAAGCACTCCCTGTATTTGTCAAGAGTAATCGAGTACTGAATTTCAGAAAATTTTACTTACAATCAACAAATAATTTGAAAAATCAGTTTCAGTTTCAGACAAAATTATGATAAATATAAAATTAATAAAATAAACTTACCATAAAAAAGACCGAAAATTAATAAATTAAAAATAATGATTTTTTCCATATTTGATTGTATACTGAATCGATCGATGTTTTTAGTAATTATAATCAGCCGCCGTGGCTACTAATCGGAGATAAAAGTTGGATAAACTCCTCGCACCTGTCTTTGATGACTTCCTCATAAAGATAGAGTTAAATTATATACACATTTTGATAATATATCTGATAATGTTTCTTGTTTTTATAATACGCACTAACAAATGTGTTCCTATCTAAACAATTTCCGTTCCTTTAAAAAAAATAGCACGAGAGATCAACAATGACACATTGCGCCCTTTCAAAATAACAATCCAAAGATACTAATAAGCCACAGTAGATCCTTTTTGACACGTAAAAACAATAAAGTGATCGGATGCATTGCGTTTGCACGCCTTCTTATATTTTTAGATACTTGCAGTCCAATGGCGCACATTTTACTAATGGGTATTATGATCCCGACAATGTACAAAACCGTCAAAAAATTCAAAATCGATTTTTATTACCACTGAAAATAGAATCGTTTAAATATTTAGAAATGTATCACAGTCCTGGATAAGAAAAAGGGAATCGATAATGCCTTCGAAATCTATATTTCCCAAAACTTTGGTGTTTATTCTAGCTTTCCAAAACAAAAACGTACTTTGTTGAACAAGAAAATTCAGTTTTCAATGAGACGACTTCTGACAAAATTTTGAATCAGTGATCATTCTCTTAATATTGAAACTGGCAGATATAAAAATTTTCCAAGAGAAAATAGACTATGCACCGGATACAAGGTGTTAGACGATGAATACATTTTTTTCTTACATTGTAAATCCAACACTCAGTTAATAGCTAATATATTTGAAAAGTTAATAGAACTAAATCAAAATTTTCTAACGGCCGACAAAGTATCACACATGTTTGATATCATAAATCCGAAATATGAACTTTTACCAATTGTTTGTGATTTTATAAAGCGGTCATTGCAACTGCGAAGATAGGGTCTACATCGGTCAAAGTTATTTTCTTTTCCATGTAACTTCTCTGTCTGCGTGTGTTGTTATTGGGTATTGCATTAATAATGTTGATCATCCACGTCTATATCTTGCAATAAAGTTCCGTCATTAAAGTCTCATTGTAACATGAATTCCCTTTTTTCCTTTGATCTTTTTATGGAATATATTTAAGAAAGCAAGCATCAACTAGAACCTGTGCAATAAAAACCAAAAACTGGATACAATGCATAAACCCATCAGATTTTCATGTAATGTCAACTGAAAACAGACCAACCTAAATCTAATAATGCATAGCTAAGCGTCGCCTCTAACAGAGAATGGCAACACCCTAAAAATGAAAATTTTAATTAGACACACTTTTATTCAGAACAAATTATTACAATGTATGTATTAAATAAAATACAATTTCCAGTGTAGTTCAGTTATGTTTCAATTAAGTCTTGAAATATTCAACATAAAAAAAACTTTAAAAATTCCGTCGGAAGAAAAAAAATTGGCCTTTTACCAACAGATTCGATCTCTTCAAAATTTTAAAGTATGCGAAGTCAAAACTTTTTCAAAATTGCGATAATATCTTCCCTGTATGTATCGCGTAACAAAACTGAAATAAGCTCTCGCGTACTAACTTTTCCTACCCTATCGAGCTCTACGAGCGTTGCGTGGTTGACGCAGTTATTTTCAATCACCCGATTGGTCACATAATTATGTGGGCAGACACATCTGTCAATTTTGTTACAAATCATTTATAGCACAGCCTTCCTTGTTAGACGAATAAATTTTCTCACGCTTTGCGTTCGAAAGTTTATTTGTCTAACTCGGAAAATCGTGCTATAAATATAACTTATCCATTGTTATCAGTATTAATATTCACATCGCCGTCTTATTGGGACACATTTAACATGGGATCCTGTGGGAAATACATGGTTAACAATATATTTAAAGGCATAGAGTTATTCTGTCAATAGTAAGGAAAAAAATGAGCGTACAAAAAAAATTGTTATAATTCAGAATGCGGATTATACAATCTTAGATATTTTCATCAGATAGAAAAGAGATAGAGTAGAAATATCGAAACTCTCGTAACGTTCAAACTGTCCCAGACCAGATACGTCGAATCTTCCATGCATGCATACTTTTCATTGGTTCGAATAAAAATTTTAAAAAATTCAGTTAGGAGAAGCTGTATATTTATGAAGTTTTTTTTAAAACTGGTTTCACTAATTTTAATGGCTGGTCCCTTTTTTTTAGTCATTTAAACAAATTAAGATTTTTTTCTAATTTCTAGTTAGGAATATCTGATTGTTTTATTACTTGTTTGAAAAATTTCAAATAAGACGAAAATTACTGTTAGTAAATCTCTCTTCAAATGTGTTATAAGGAGCAACTATACTTACTCAACATAATCTGCTTTATTACATGAATATTTTTTTTCTATTTTCTGATTGGATGTGAGATGTCTAAAAGGTCTTAAGTACTCGTGTTAGTAACTGAGAAGTATCTAAATTTAGTGCAAGAATTCCGCTTGCACGGTTATAGGATTGAAATAGATCCTGATCGGTCAAACGGAATGTGATAGTGACCGATTTGTTCTTAAAATAGAAAGTGAAAGTCCAAGTTTCCGATTCGGTAATAAAACAATTACTAGCTATGTACAGGTCAAGCGGAATTTAATAATGACCGATTTGTTCTTAAAATGGAAAGTGAAAGTACAGTTTTCCGATTCATGTAATAAAACAATTACTGACTATGTAATAGGTCGGTATCATAATTGATCAACCCTTGAAAATGTATATTCACCTCGCCTAAAGCCTCGGTAAATATTACATTTCTCGGGTTGAAAAAATCCTGAAAGCGACCTATTACAAAGTCAGTAATTGTATAATGACACTTGAAAATTAAAGTCCGAAAAATTAATGAAAAAAAATAATGACTTTTCTTAAAGTTTATGACCTGGTGAAACAGTGACTTTTATGAATTTTAAGGATTTTGCAACTGATTCAAATATAAAATAAGAAAATTGAATACTAGTAAGACATTCATATGAAGGCACTGGTATTAAAAAAAAGGAACAATATACTTTCTTCAGTAAACTAAAGACAATTAGTTATTAAACATCTGCAAATTTTATCAAGTCGATATACCAACATGCAGTTTAAAACGCTATTTTCATTTCGTAATATGACTTTCCATATAAACTAATAAAACATCTGGCCTTGTGATCATAGGTTGTCTTGGGACGTGTCGGACTTATCTATGCCACTAAAGGTTATCATAAATTGCATGTCGAAAATTTTACCTACATAATATTACATGATCATTCATAAAAGTCACTGTTACGCCAGGTCATAAACTTTCGGAAAAGTCAGTGTGAGACTTTTCAGTTTTTTCCTAACTTTTCGGACTATAATTTTCAAGTGACATATTGACATGTTCAGTATTATAATAGTGATAAATTTGGCTCTATTCATCTCTGGTAAGTTTATTTTTAGCACAAACCCACATCATATTATATTTGAAACACATTTGAAATCTTTAAAAGCGCCGTTTTTTAAATAAATCAACAAATTATTTTTATATAAATAATTAAAAAGATCTTTAAACAAAGAATACTATTTATCTTCGGAAAATTTGGAATATCGAAAACCTATCACGAAATTTAGAATTAGTCATCATAATTTAGAAATTGAAAAGGGCAGATAGTTTAGTGTAAACTTCTACCAACTTATATTAATCCCTCTCCACTTGGCGGGTGCGAGAGCGGCCCCTGTAGCAGCATTTTAGCGTACTCTTTTTCGACATCTACAAAGGACTCTTTAACGTGCTAGGGGTGTTGCTCTCCCTTAACACGGGACAGCAATTTTTCGTCCCCATCCGACGGACTAGCATCGTTTACCGAGGCCATCCTCGCAAATGGTGTGGAAATGGCGTCGCAAATTTGATACTTGGATTTCATCCCGAACGGGAATCGAACCAGGGACCTTTGGCTTCGTAGTCCGATGCGCTAACCACTACACTACGGCGCCCTTAAAAAGGACAGATATTATAAAAATCTCCAAGAGAGCAACTTTTGTGTAAACCATGTGAAACGATAGAAAATTAAAAACATTTCATATTAAATTGTAAATTAAATGAAGCATTACGACAAATGACTTTTCAAAATTTTTCTGCCGAAGATTCAAATTTAATGAATGACCAAAAACTGGTCTTTATTTTGAAACTAGCGTCGCCCCAGCAAGTAAAAAACACCGGTTCCTTTTTTAAACTGTCTTTGAAACTGATGTCAGGGGGTTTTTGTAATGCTCAGTATTGTGTATTTGTTAATCTTTTTTTGTCACGAACTTTATGTTTGTAATGACAATAAAGTAATTTGAATTTGAATTTGAATTAATACCCTATGATCAAACGTTGAAGATATTTGATGATAAAATTTCAAGAATTTGAATCGTTTGGATTACTTTGAAAAGATGTCGTTTCTTTGATAGGAAAATAAAATTTTCAATAAAAACTATGTTACAATGTATATATGTAAAAGCGATGACTACAATTTTCTAATTGTAAACTGACTCCCATGCATCAGCATCAATATATTAAAAGCTCAAAATTATTTGATATCAAGTCTTAATTTTAATATATGTTTTTTAAATGGTCTTTTTAAAGTGCTGTTTTTCCTTAACTCCAGTATATCTTTCTTCCTATCACTTTAAAGAGGAAGTTACAATTTACCGTTCCGTATTCATTTAAATTCAGTCGATCCTTGCTTATATGAAGGAGTCCATTTGTTGATTTGTAACATGTTTTGACAATCTTGACTCTCTGTTGTTTCTGTGTTTGTGTTTTGTGCTCCTTTATGTTGTATTTTTTTTGGTCTGAATATCGGTCGATTGGTAGAGCTAATTGATTTGTGTGTCATTGTTGACATTCCCTGTTACCCATTTTGTTTTTTATTTGAGTTTTCTATGATTTGTTTTTCCTGTTATTTCGCAATTCCATTATTAGTTTTTCTTAGGTAATATCTGACCTTAGTTTTATCCTTTGGGGCCGTTTAAACCTTGATGATTATCTTCGCCTTACAAAGTTACGCAAGGTTGTTTTAAAAATGCGTATTTTAGACAAGAAATTAAGTACGTAGATTGTTTTAAGATATTGATGACGTTTTGTATTTACTCCTTAGCACCTATAAAATGTATTGCTACAAGAGTAAAGAAGCAGATTAGTAGGTTCTTACACAAGTTCAAATTGAAGGCTGGAAAATCATCAACGAGTTTTTAAAATTCACGTCTGAAAAATGCAGAATTTTAAAAACGAGTTAAAGATTTTCAGTTCTTCAATTTTTAACTAGTATACGTACCAATTTTTTCCGTAAATATGGGATTCTTAGGGTTTCTGTACCTAGGTAAATTCGACGAAGTTAAATAAAGTAACGGCTGATTGGTCAAAAGGTATGACAAAATAATTCTGATTGTACGCCACAACAGTGAGAAATCGATGAACGTGCAACGGTCTTCCATGGGTCATCTCCCACTGAAAACAGCCATTTACGGAAGAATTGATAAACCACATATCAGCTTTTCCAGAAAAATACTGCATTTTTATCAAATATGACATGTGTATTTGAACAGCTAACTGAATGGTTTTTAATGTATCACACTATTTCTATAGAAAGTGATGAATTACGGACACGGTTATTCTGAAACCATCAAAATGTTATTAAATGACAAAATTTTCTAGAAATAGGACTTTTAATAATTTTGTCGGTAAACAAAACATTAAATTGTTTTGTGTATTTTCATATAAATTTCACAAGTTTTTCTTGTATCACTAATTGCGTTCATAACCATTTGTGCCAAAACTCGGACTATTTCCGACACATTTGTTAATTTCCAGTGTCCGTTTACCTATAAACGGCTTGCGTGTCTATTTAATTGTAACAATATATAAATTATGGATTTGACAATTTATTGTCCAAAGCGATACTTAAGTTTTATTAAAATTTGGGCTTTAGTTTGAAATTAACTAATGAATTACACGGTGGATGGTTCTTTTTTAGAAAAAATATTTTAAAACTAGCAAAATTATATTAACAACTACTGTTTTAAGCTGAAAAAATTGTAACTCAACTTTTTTCGAAAGTTATAAGCTAAAACAAATAACTGAATTCCATTTTTACATGCGACAGGAAATCCGGTGAGACGAGACGGATGTCCGCCATTCCCAAAAGACTGTAAAACACAATGCGTTTCCATAGATACCAATGGATGTGTACTATGTCAATGTCCGTCCGGAAGTACAAACACAGGTAGCACTTCAGGTATTTCATAGTATACAACATAAGAATTTTCAAGGCAGATTCCATAAATTAATAAAACATGGTTACCTTACCAGAGCACCAGGTGCCATTCTCTAATCCTAATAGAATACCGGATACAAAATAGTTCCCTACTGATTTTTTGCATAAATTTTAATATATGGTCATTTTTTAAGTGTTATTTCCATATACACAAAGAAAACTGCACCTTCATGACTTAGTTTTTGAGATATTTGACATTGGTTTTGGAATATTGGATCTAAAAACCTTTTTTTCATGTTTCATGATTCAGCAATTTGAGCAATAAATACTTCTAATGACTCCTGTCTTCATGATTTTTAGAACAGATAGCAATTTTAAAAATTCATAACAAAGAAATTTCAATCTTTCAGAAACTTTTTTTTTAAAACAGTATATAGTTGGTGTCCTTTTGTGACTGCATAGGTCTATCGCCACTTCAAGCCTATGCTCTTTCGCCACTTAAAATTTAAAATATCGCCACATGTTACATCACTTTGGATCCTTATCTTAAGATTAGTTTTACTTGTTCATGATACGACAATGAGAAAACAGGTGTCATCATTTCTAGGACCCTGTTAGTTTTTCTTATGGTGCAAGCATGTGTTCATTGTTAAAAACACATCACACAACAAATATATTTTGTTACTCCTGTGACAAAAAATGCACTCAGATACCCAAGTTTGTTGCACACGATGCACTCAGATACACAAGTTTCTTGCACAAGATGCACATATTTGGATTAAACATCATCAGATACGCTCGAGACAAAAAAAAATTTCAAGGCAAAAAATAAAGACCAAAACAATATGAGCACTTAAAACAAAAAAGGCCTAAACAGTTAAGCAAAAATCAAGTTAAGATCAATTTTGCCTGAATGGGGTTGAGACCCTACTTTGTAACAGAATTTCAAAATTCATCGATTGAAAATTTCAACACGAGTATCTTAAAACATATCATTGCTTTAGCTAAGAGGACGATATCTTCGGGACTAAAAGTTGTATATTTACAGGACAAGCAGTTCAGTCGAATAACAACAATGGCTGTCCTGTCATCCCAAGTAACTGTCCACCCAGTTGTACCTACACAGATCCACTGGGCTGTATACAGTGTAAATGTACTGCCAGTAAGTAAGGAAAAAAGTATATTCTGATACCAATGTTGATGTATTTTGTCACTGGTGGTGGACTATAAGTCCCCGAGGGCATTATCAGCCCAGCAGCCAGAATTTTTTTCCTGGCATGATTCCTTACTCAAATGCCTTTAAATTTTCCGTTTAAATTTGACAAAATTATCAGAAATGTCTAAGGCCCTTCCTTTTGATGCAGAGGTAATCCTTAGCTGAGTTTGGATTCCTTTTTCTATTAATGTTTTTGGTATTTTGATGGTTGTGCTTATTAATTCATCATTATATCTTTAACCGGCTTTCCAACACTTTGATCTCGAGCACTGCTGATGAGTTGTCAGTGAACGAAATGGCCATACAGTGCATAAAAATTATTTCGGTATTTTGTGATACGTTTTATTATGTTCATACTTCAAAAACACGCTTGCTTATCTCCCTTATGCATCACGTGATTCTGCTTTATTTCAAAATTCAAGGAGTGCGATTCGATGTAATATCATTTCCATAGTGTGTTTTAGTGAATTACATGGATCTATAGCTACAAAATCCGATCTCCACTAATTTTAGGTCTCTTTCGCACCCAGTATTTGCTCTATTGAGAGAAGGTAAATTGGGTTTACCGTAACATTTTTTATCTTTTTAGAGAGATAAGTGGGCGTGAACAAAGTCTTATCAGCAGTGGTCAGGGCCAAAGATGTTGAAACAGAGGTCACACACCAAAAGTTTTTTAACATTGAACTTTTAATAACAGAGAATTGTTTTCATACTCTGGGTAAACTCAAAAGTAATCAAGCCATTATGGTTAATTTGATTACATTAAATTACGTTGAATTACGTTAACTTGAGTTTTAACTAAATTAAATTTTTCAGAAAGTTTATTTTTAAAACAGTATATAGTTGGTGTCCTTCTGTGACTGCATTGGCCTTTCGCCACTTCAAGCCTATGCTCTTTCGCCACTTAAAATTTAAAATATCGCCACTTGTTAGATCACTTTGGATCCTTATCTTAAGATCAGTTTTACCTGTTCATGATACGACAATGAGAAAACAGGTTTCATCATTTCTCGGACCCTGTTACTTTTTGTTATGGTGCAAGCATGTGTTCATTGTTAAAAAACATCACACGATAGATATATTTTGTTACTCCTGTGTATATAAATACTACTGGGTGTCACATTACTTCAGAAATGTTTGGAATTTGTACATAATCTCTGTTGTCTTCTGTCCTCAAACATACAAATTTGGAATAACAATTGGTTGCACTTTAAGCTGTGAACGAATAATTGAAGTTCTATAGAATAGAAATTCCTGTAAAAGAAACATGATTAAAAAAACAAATAAAAGTAGGAGGTACCTAATTGGGCTGTATTTCAGATTTTTATAAAATTTAGCATGCAACTAGAGTACGTTGAACTGCATCTGAATATAAAAAAAATAATTTATGTCCCTTTAATATTTCCCGAAATATGGTGTTTCAAGTTTTGGAAATACATAGAATGCACGTAGATATCACTGCGAAAAGTCAAATATTTAGACTTTAAATAATGATTTCGTCAAAATCCAGTCCCTAGGATTTATAAAAATGATATATTATTGCCATTGAAATTATCTTTTTATTGATAAAAAATTTATAAGGGGTCACCAGATTCGTTTTTTTTTAGTATATTAGATTTATTACTATATGAAGAGTGAAACTAAGCGTCAAAAAGCCAAAATAAGCGTAGTTAACGTGGTCACGACACCGCGATAAAAAATGTAGATTTTCGGTGTTTTTACAGATAGAACGTATAGTTAAATGATTTCCACAACGAAAACGAATCTGGTGACCCTGTGTTTATTTAGTATCATTAAAACGAAAAAATTCACAGCAATAACATATCGTTTTTATAGAAATTTCTAGGGATTAGTTTTTGAGAAATGACGATTTAAACTGAAATTATTAATATTTGCGGCAGTTTTTATATGAGATCTACAATAAAAGACCCCCATGTTATGAAATTTTCGATATTTAGATACAGTTTCGAATATTCAAGCTGCACGTAAAATTTCAAGAAAATCCATAATTTAGCGGATTTAAGTACCTCCTACCTTAAGCTCTTGAGCGACTGTATTTTCATTGTATTTGTACTCGTGTTCTGTTTTATGCCTCGTTTTGAACTCCTTTTATTTTCAGCTAATCAGACATCTTCTAACAGCAATAACAATCCACAAGCTGTAAACGGATGTCCACCTTTTCCAAAAGACTGCAAAAAACCCTCAATCGACTCGAAAACAGGATGTGTTATATGCATGGGTAATTTTTATTACAAACTTTGTACAATATTTATAATTTGTTGTATTGGCAGTACATTGTAATATGTAGGAGCTTTTTATGCAAAATTTGACAAATTTGTCTCTAACATAAGATAAACTCATAAAAATGCATACTAAAATACTAAACATTATGAAAAATTTCAGAAAAAAGAATTAAAGTATGTAATTATAAAATATTATTCTCTTCATTCCAAAATTAATATAGTGTTTCTATTTTATGCTTATAATCAAGCTCAATAACAGTTTCACTTGACCCCAAGATTCAGCTCCACTTCACCTAATGACGTCGTAGAACAATTACTCTTTTAATTGTGACGCCCACATTTTTTTTTTGTGATGTCAAAAAACTACGGTAATTAAATTAAATTCAGCAATGGCGGACAGTACTGTCAACTCGTGTATTAGCTTTGGAGACACGGAACAACTCTGATTAAAAAAAGATAAAGATTATAAGAAAAAGATCTATATTTCTTTATTTGTTCGAATTTATTAAAAGTAATAGAAATAAAAATATTTCTTCCGAACAAACTGAAGAATCTTCGTAACATTGCTTCTGTCAAGATTATTGTTTCTCCCGCCATATTACGTTTTCATTAAATACCGAAAAGTAAAGGAAATGCGTATCAAATCGTACCTGTTTTCTATTTTACAAACATTATTTTGGAATCATAAATATTTGAGTCTGGGTTAAAATATTCACATTCAAGGCTTGTATTTGTTGGTAATATGTCATTTCCGCATTTTAATATAATAAAAACTCGGAATTCTTTATTCTAATAAAAGGTACCAGTTCAACATCTGGCAGTGGAACTACCAGCACCGGAGGTGGAAACAGTGGTGGAATAGATCAGACGGGTAATGAGCTCACTTTCATTCAAGTAACGCCCTTTAGTTTGTCGTGTTATTTTAATATCCTAATATCAAAGGGAGATTACAAACTCTCTAATGGTTTCACGGAATAGATATATTTGTCGATGTTTTTTAAGTGCACAAATTCCAACATAACGAGGAAATGCCTTTTAGAGAGCAATTGAAAGAACTGCGGCCCAAGTAATTTTCTTTTCCAGATTTAGCCCGAGATTTTATGTGAAATAATTTCAAATGAGTAATTTTTTTTTGCATGTGAGAACGTAAATATTTATATTGTTTCTTCAAATGTGATAGAAATTAAATTATGTCTTTAAATATTCATTTGGGGCCTCGGTGGCCGAGTGGTCTAGGTAGTTTGTCATGACTACTAATGATCACTAGCCTGTCAACGCAAGGGTTGTGAGTTCGAATCTCACCTGTGGCGGGGGGTGTTCGACTCCGGTCTTAATTGACAAGGATTGCCAATTTTCCTACCGAAGATCTTTAGATGTGTTTCCACGTAAATAATAGAAAAGTAAATGCAAGTAAAGTTCTTCACAACATCAGTCTCATAGTACTTTTTGTTAGAATCAGCGTGGTCTTTCACAAAACAAGCTTTTTTCTTACCTTAGGCCATATAATTAGAATAGAGAATGGAAACAGGGAATGTGTCTAAGAGAAAACAACCAGACCAAAAAGCAGAAAACAGCCCAAGGACACCAATCGGTCTTCAACGCAGCGAGAAAGTCCTGCACCCGGGGGCGGGCTTCAGCTGGCCCCTAAACAATAATGTAGACTAGTTCAGCAAAATGGACGGCACACTAAACTGCGAAACATAAAAATGAACCAAAATTCAAAAAACAAACAAGACTTTTTAAAGATGAGTTATGATTTCCATTAGCTTTAATGAAAAAGTAGAAAAATCCAAATGTGACTGTTCTTTTTGCATTTTCAGGAACTGGATGTCCATCATTTCCAAAAGACTGTCCTACGTCCTGTGTTTCATTAGATACGATGGGCTGTGTTTTATGTAAATGTTCTAACAACACAGGTAAAAATATAATTATGACAGTTTAAATATTTTACCCATGTAGGATAGATATATACTAGTATTCTTTTCTGATAGTCTAAGCCTTTTTCCACCAGTCACAGTAATTCTTTGAACAAAGAAAATCTATCGATTTACTATTTTTTACAAACAGGAAGTGCACAAAATACAGGAGGTACAAGTTCTGGGGGATGTCCTCCTTTTGATGCGTCAAGCTGTGATTTGAGTTGTGTACAAATGGATGAAATGGGATGTCTGAATTGCAAATGTCCCTCATCTGCAACAGGTATATTATAAACATACTGCCTTTAGCTGATGGTGTTATATTAGATTACAACACTAGAAAAACAAAATACCCATCTAAAAAAAATATCACCCCAAGACGAAGTCGAAGGTGATATTTTTTTTCAAGGGGTGATATAATTTCTAAGCGCTTATGCACGCAAAATAGTTTTCAAAGTCACTTCTATAATATTGCAGGTAATATTCAATCCTGGAATCTTTTCAACAGCTTTTTCTCTCAAAATTGCTATAGATTTCATTTTTTTCAAATTCATTCATTTTTCGTCACATTTTGTTCATTAAGAGTATTTGGTGACATTAATTCAGTTTTTTTCGTCGATATTGTACCATCCAGTTAGAGATAAAACGCCACAAATATCAGTTTATTTTTCTTATGTCCTATTCAAATATTGACTGTTCCATACATATTTAATTACAAAGAATCTTAATTTAGCATAAAAAATATGGTCAAAATAATGAAAATAATTTGATGTTCGTTTCATGATTGTTTACTGATATCTAGTTCTCGTTAATAGCTATAAATAAATGTCGCTTTGATTAAACTTTTGATTCAAAAGCAAACCCGAATTCAAAACCATCAGGGACAAATATACAGGGATTCGACTGTTGCGTACCATTTTGCGCGTCATCATGCCACATGAGCTGCGTGGCAATGGACTCAAATGGAGGTTTAAGTTTGGCGTATCCACCGTCTACGGATAATGTTATACGTTTAAGGAAGAAAACTGATATTTGATTAATGTTGCACTGGTCACTTTTTAACATATAAGCGAGTAAATAAAAATACTCTGGCAATATCGAAAAACGACTTTCCCAGTAATAACACAGCGTACAACTCCGGTAAGACGGAGTGAAAGCTACGGTTAACATGGAGTCGATCTCGTGGAAGTACCATTCATATGACACCTGAGATCTTTACGGGGAATAAAATAGTTTTTTTTTTAAAACATTCAAGTGTTAAGATTTTTATTAAGTTCCAAACTCTAAAATTTACACCGGTGAATGAGAGGTTCCATTCTGGTTCTACTTGTAAATTCTTATACAAAATTTCTCATGTGGTAGACGTACTACAATACCAGAGATTTGCATTATTGGAAGGTGTAAAACACTATTTAAAACACATTTTTGAAGTCATTGAAATGTTTTAATTAACCACGCCTTTAATATTGTATTAAAGCATCTCCTGTTGGAACGACATCGAGTCCCGGAAGTCAAGGGTCAGGTGGTTGTCCCCCTATTGACGTGTCAGCATGTGATGTAAATTGTATATCCATGGATTCGATGGGTTGTCTTAGCTGTGTATGTCAACCAATAGCAGGTTAGTTTAACGAATAGTTATTGTTAATTTCTCTTGATTTTGACGATGAATATTACGATTATCCAAACTTATTCAGTTTTGCTTAAAATTATTGGAAGGATGTTTTTTTCTAAACGGCAACAAAGCATTTTTTGATGATTATAAAATATCACGTAGACAGCTTATGTGTTTTTTATGGTTCTTTACAACTGACGGTATCAAAGAAACCAACAACCACAAAAACCTAGAGGGTATCCAAATGGCCCAGGTAGTTATATTCGGTCCCTTCAACATACATACATTAAAATACTATTTGATACATAATATGATTTTTAGCTCTTTTGCAGCAAAATGATTCTAATGTTTCCTATGATTTTGAACAAATAGTATGGATGGGCAATCTGGATACCAAGGGCGCTTTGGGTTCGACGATACATGCATTAGAAACGTTCGGCAACGTTGATTTGAGTTTATATAGTTTAAACTTGTATGTTTATAGTGGATTGGGATACAATTTTTTGCAAACTTATCCTAATCCTTCTCCACTTGGCGGGTGCTAACGGGCCCTATAGCGGCATTTTAGCCTACTATTTTTCGTAGTCTACAGGGGAGTCTTTAACGTGCTAAGGGTGTTGCTTTCCCTTAACACGGGACAACAATTTTCTTGTCGCTATCCGACGGACTAGCATCTTTTATTGAGACCCTCCTAGCAAATAGGGCGTCGAAAATTTGATCCCGAAATTTTCATCCCGATCGGGTATCGAACCAGGATCTTTGGCTTCGTAGTCCGATGCGATAACCAATACTCCACGGCGCCCATAAGTTTAGATAACGTCTGCCATCTCGGAAACTGCTTAACGGAATGCTGTATTTGGAAAGGATGTTTGGTGCTCTTTTATGATTTTTTCCCATACTTATCGGTGTAATAATTGAATCTTTTGTTGCCTGTATCGAATAATAATTTCTTATTATTGAAGCCAACAAGAATTTAAAAGCCCTCCTTGGATGCTAGCGTATTAAGATATTAAATTACACCATAAAACTTTCAATTTCATATTAGATGGGTTTATTGTGTTAAAAATTATAGGTAATTTTCATGAATTTTATTTTTGGGGTGGGGGGGGGGTCGCATTGACAAGCAGTGACTGAAGGCAAAGCATCATCAATAAATAAAAAAAAGAATTACGTTACTTATTAACACGGTATGCATAATTTTATTTTTTTTCTATCTCAACAGATTAAACCATTTCGAAGGTTAAAAACGGTACTTCTCTGACACCCAACGGGAGTACTACTCTTTTTTTTATCCAGATGTCTGTTTTTGATTTCTGAAATTGCCATAGGAATTTCGGAACAATATAAAAATGGCATACTTTCATAGCTGTGTTAACCTGCACTGCCAGGAGCTGAACTAGTATACATTATTGTTAAGGGTCAGCAGAAGCCGGCCTCTGGATGCGGAATTTTCTCGCTGCGTTGAAGACTCATTGGTAGCCTTGAGCTTTTTTCTGTTCTTTGGTTGGGTTGTTGTCTCTTTGACACATTCCCCGTTTCCATTTTCTATTCTATTTTAAAAATATCAATTCGAACATTAAGATTGTAATGAAGTTTTTGATCTATTTAAATAGGTACTAGTAATAACACAACAGGAAGCGGAAGTGGAAGTTCAAATCTTCAAAATGGTCCAGGATGCGCACCTTTTGATTATAACTCGTGTAAAAAGGATTGTACTAAATATGACAGTGACCATTGCTTGGTGTGTGACTGTTCAGGTAAAAACCCCTTTCACAAAAACTAACAAACAAACACACAAAACAAAACGATTACGCTATTTATTTCAAAGAAGCCAATATTTTGTAAAATTAGTTCCAAGTAATAATTTCGATCTGTAATGAATTCCTGTAGAAATGTTGAATATGAAGAAAATTCATATGGAGATCTTATTCATGTTAGTATAGTGTTAACGTTGACGACAATCGAACTATATATACGAATGAGAGTCTAATTAAACATTTTTCATCGAGACTTGAAAATAGATGATATGAATTCATTTTGTTTCAGTTCGATTCTATAATTGTAAAATGTTTCCAAAATTTTATCATGTTATGAATGCTTATGTGCAATAACTGGCAATACATCCTTTTGATATTGACTACTTTTTTAATCCCACCAACCATTGCAATTCAAATATCTTTAACAGGAAGCGGAAGTCAAAGTACTGGTAACCATGGAACCGTCAGTGGTTCTGGTGGTTGTGCCCCATTTGATTTGTCAACATGTGATATGAACTGTGTTACCACGGATGACAAGGGTTGTTTGACCTGTAAATGTCCACCAACAACAGGTGAACATTGTTTCCTTAAACCGGATGTGATTCAGTAAGAGGCAAAGAATAAAAAGTCAGTCAAGCCACATACTAAAGTCTAAATTAGTTTTGTAATAGAAACAAGAACAAATAAGCATAGACCAGAAGGATTGCAAGTGTATTAATACCGATAGATCAATATTAAGGGTAGAACTAATAAAAAAATGGAAAATATGATTTTTATTAAAATATTGGAAAAATACGAATTTACTGTCCTTACTCCTTTGCAAATCTAAATGAAACAGCTAGCCTGCAGTTCGTAAGTCAAGTATTCTACACAAAGATATCGAGGAAGAATAAACTTCTAAGGGAGGGAGATCAACTGCACAATGGAAAGCAGCTACATGTGCTTTATTCGAAACTCAGTTTTATTTAAAAAAAGCTGAAAAATAAAAAAAAGATCAGAAATAAGAAACTAATATACACTGCAGATCTGTAAAATAAAATGTTAAAACACCAAAGAAATTCGAATTCTACACGAGCAGCAAGAACCAAAAAATAAATAAAATAAAATGCGACAATAGGTAATACTTATATCATATCCGTCATATGTTAATGTTTTCAGTCCCATTCATTTTGATTTAAGAATATAAAGCTTAATCTGTAAATGTAACTTTCAGCAAATCCAGGCGGGTCCAATAATTCTAGTGTCGGGAATCAAGGTTCCGGCCAGAGTGCTGGTGGTTGCCCTCCATTTGATGCCTCAGCCTGTGATCTGAATTGTATAACGACAGATGCATCTGGTTGTCTTAGCTGTAAATGCCCACCTCCAACATGTAAGATATAAACAGTGAATGAACATGAAAAGAATACAGATTGAATTTCGGAGTTGAAAAATGCACAATGAATAAAGCACCAGAAACAATTCAATTTTTCATAAATTTGTTAAATTTTGGGTAGAAGTGAATAATCGGGAGCATGAAATATTTATCGTATATATTTCAAAGTTATTTATTACATAAATCTCAATGTGATGACAATTTACAAGGCTTTTGTAACCCTATCGGCGGAAACCCACGGCTCGGTAAGTGTAGCAGAGCGTAAGCGCGACGAGCCGTGGGTTTCCGACAATGTTGTAACCCTATGTTTAACCAACCGTTTTATCTTCCTTCGATACACATCATCACAGCAATAAATCACAGAACAAAGTTCAAAGCCTTCAATAGATAGTTTAATATTATCACATGTACACAGCTGCTCCAAGCGGAAGTACACAAGCACCCTCTGGTGGAGGTCAAAGTTCCGGTGGATGTCCGCCTTTCGATGTGTCGACATGCGATATGAATTGTGTTGTAATGGATGGTAATGGATGTCTTAGTTGTAATTGCCCCGTTACAGCAGGTATATAAAATAAACTCGATGCTAAATTTCTATTGAACACAGCAAAAATCAATCACATAGGACGTGTGTGCAATAAAATCAAAATAACTGTTAAAAAAACAAGAAAAGCGAGCTGGATGAGGTGTTAATTCTAGTTAACGCTAGGTGCAGCACGGGGAGGAAACATAGATTATAAACATTTTATCTGGTACCCAAATCGTCTATAGATAGGTGATAAATATTTGTAACCCCGTTTTTTAAACAACTTCCGGCGTTAGGTGGAATTGCTAGATGAGGCCGTACTTTAAACTAGAGTATTCCAGACCTGAACATTTTTTCAAACGTTAATAACTTTGCAAACATAATACCTACAGTTACATGGTATCTAAAAAAACATTTATTCAATCAGAAATATCTTCATTAAATAACAATCCAAAGATACAGATATTAGATATAGTAAATTTATACTATGCTGTATACGACGCATTTCGACTAAGTTTCAGTTAAGTGATCATAGCCTGGAAATAGAGAAAGAGAGATATTATAAAATCCTCGAAACGATAGACTTAGAGGATGAATACCATTTTATCTTAAAATGCAAAATAAATAAATAAAAAAGTCAGAGATTCTTTATTTAATAAACTTAGTTTGGTAGATGGCCAATTTCAAAATATGTCGGATGAACAAAAACTGGTCCACTTGCTTAATGCAACGAATTCTAAACATGTTAGAATGTATGGCTTCTATTTAATACAGTCATTAGAACTGAGGGCAGAAGTCTCATAACTCCTTAATATGTTGTAGTAAATAATCTTGCATTATATTCTGTATATATTTTCTGTATTCATTTTGTCACAAACTGTTTACGATGTTGTCATGACGTTGTATCTTTAGTCCAAAGAAGCCATATGATATGAACTGTGTCGCCATATATTTTTCTTGTGACCTTCACTCCGTTTTCATGGTTCATTGACTTCATAAACATTTGTAAAAGTTGCGTCACATTTTCGTGATTAAGTCCATTTCTCAGCAACTGTAGATAGTTCTTGGGGTATATGCAAGTCTGACACCTGTCACCCAACCTTGGTCTCGATTTCACGCTTGAGTGACTTGCATTACATTTTCGGGATTAAATATCCATTTGTCTGCAATGGTTATACCTAGACCCGCCATATGTGGTCTATAGATCGTTCTTGGTGGGTATATGCCTGTCGAACACCTGTTGCTCAACCTTGACCTCAGTTCCTTTTCACTTTTTCGGGATAAAATTAATTTCTGAGCAAATGTAATACCTAGATCCTCTAAATCTTGGTGGGTACATGACAGTCTGACACCTATCACATGACCTTGTCCTCAATTTCATGCTTGATATACTTGCATCACATTTTCGCGATTAAATCCAATTCTCTGCAACCAACTATAATTGTAATAAAGTACGTGATAATCGGATCCAAAACGAATAGCATATATAACTAAAATTGAAATTATTTTGACATTTAATTAATATTTTACTATCGTTAATGTTGTTTCTAAAATGTTATTTTACCCAAGAAAAGAGTACAATATGTGTATACAAGCACAGCCTGCAAAAGCATGTATAATAAATATCCATTCATTTTAGACAATAGACAATAGACAGTATTTGTTGCTCAAACACATTGCAATAAATGGTCACAACATGAATACAAGAAAATAACACAATATAACATATATTTTATATTCATTTATAAGCACCGAATGGAACTACACAAGCGCCATCTGGTGGTGGAGGTCAAGGTGCAGGTGGATGTCCGCCATTCGATGCTTCTTCCTGTGATATGAATTGTGTTGCCATGGATTCAAATGGTTGTTTAAGTTGTAACTGCCCAGCTACAATAGGTATATTGAATTTTCTAATGTTGAAATATATTAAATGATACAATATAAATCAAATAAATAAAAATACATACCGACATAGCTTTGCAGGAAAGTTTTAGCAAGAGTTCCATTTATAATGCATACGCATGTGTGAAAGGAGAATCATGTATACATATTTGGTGCTTATTGGTAGATGGCATGTAGTTCAGCTTAAGTCTACAATATGGTCGACTTGGTCGTTCCGTAACGTCTGATTGTTTTGCAAACCTTTGATGGATGATGGATGAATTATTGTTTAACGTCCAGTGGCAACCATTAAGTGCATTTCAAGACGTGCAAACCGTTGAAGAACTTGGTGGCAATACTAAGATGCACGACAGCAATAAGGACCTTGCATGCTGTATTATTGTTGATCATTTGCCCATTTTTATGCGTCGAGTACGTTGCTCATAAATGTGTAAAATTCATGAAACTATATTAAACGATTTTTATAACATTCATAGCTGATATATTATATCATTTTCTGGTAAAAGTTAATCTGTCAATGAACTACGAAGCCAAAGGTAGGTGGTTCGAATCCCCGTTTAGGATGAAAACTTGCTTTCGTTGGTTTAGAGAGAGCAACACCCTTAGCACGTAAACGATTCTCATGTAGAAGTCGGAAAAGGTAGGCTAAAAATGCAGCTGCAGAGGCCGCTCTCGCACCCGTCAAGTGGAGAGGGATTAGCTAAAGTTGTATTACTAGTTTTCCTCATCCACTATGAACAGATAAGTTTAAACGTTGTCGAAAATAATAAATTCTAAGCCTACTTCTAAACTATATATCATTTATTCTTTAAATTTACAGCTCCAAATGGCACAACGGCAGCGCCTTCCGGTAGCAATACTGGAGGAGGACAAAGTTCCGGCGGATGTCCGCCATTTGACGCTTCCACCTGTGATTTATCCTGCATTACTATGGATAGTCAGGGATGTCTGAGTTGTCATTGTCCACCATCAACAGGTAAGAAATGAAATTCCGCAAACTTGACGAAAGAAGTAAACATCATAGCCGGGTGTAACATGACAGACTTCATTAGATTTAGTCGCCTGTTATTGAGTGACATTTCGATGTTGATAATTCTCTCACTTGCTTCTACTAAGAAAACACCTGTAAAGTGGACTGATTTTGTTGAACTTCACGACGGGTGCCGTATACGGAGCAGGAACTTTTTATAGTAGTTCGTGTTGTTCATTGTTTTTTTATTTTTCAGTGTTTATTTGTTGTGCTTGTGGTTGTTCATTTGTCTTCCCGCGTTTTGTCTGTTTAATGTTTTACGTTTTTTTGGATTGCTCCTTAGGTATATTTGTCCTCTTTACATTCGTTCAGACCGATGGTGAGGGCCTTCTTGAAATGCAAAATCCTATGATGATATGTCAATAATATTTTACACAGATTAGCAACATATGAGACAACATGCCCTACATTTCATGCTTGAGTGACTCTATTGAATTAGATCTCCATTAAGATGTTTATTCATCAATTTGCAGTGCATAATGTGAAACTTTCATATATGTAAAATATTTCTCGAAATGAGTTCCCATCATAAATAGTATATGGGAATTATATCATCAGGAGGACGGGGCATCCCTGTCTTATACACACAATCTCTAGTTACATCTTATCATAAATATCGAAAATGGCAAGATACGTATTAAATTTTAATGTTAAGAGGGGGGAATTCAATTTTCCGATTACTGTCAAACCAACTTTAACATTTCTAACCTAGCGGTCACGTTGTTAATAATCATACTGTATGGGCTTTTATAATATTTTTTATACGCTAAGTGGGTCAGAATAGAAAAGGGATGAGGAGTACCCATAAAATCCATAACACCACCACTACTCATTACCTGTACCAAGTCAGACTATATTGACTATTGTTTGTGTTTTGTTCTCCTTATGTTATTTTTTGTATTGTCTGTCAATGAGATAGCATTAATTGGTGTGTCATTGTTGATCTTTCTTGTAATGCTCCCATTATTTAAAAAAAAAATATGGACTTCATTATTTTTGTTTATATAAATATATACCCAGTATATAAAAATAAAAGATATTTGATAAGCGTGGAAGATATGGGAACTTTGGAAAGGATTCTAAAGAATACAAAAAAGTCGTCATCCAGCGATCAACACGGTAAATGTACCCAAATTGCATAAACGTTAGTCCAACATAGATCCGTTGAGGCAAAATATGTTTTATCTAGCGTTAAGACCAACAGCTATTAATTGCAGATTGTATAATTTGTGCTTGTAGTTGCACCCACGGGATCAACATTGGCGCCATCTGGTGGATCTAGTGGAGGACAGAGTGCTGGAGGATGTCCTGCTTTTGATGTTTCCAAATGTGACATAAGCTGTGTAGTGATGGATGGCAATGGATGTTTAAGTTGCCATTGTGCAAGTACAACAGGTAGGTGATTTTATTACACTATATCTTCAATGTTAAAGTCTAAAACGAATAATTGAACGACCCATCGTATAATTCCGTAATCGAATCGATCCAACTTAAGTTTTTGATAGCATCGACATTATAACGATTTTTGGATAAATGTGTTGACATTTTCATGATATCAATATTACACAAGAAATGAAATAAAATTTCAGCAGCGCCAGCAACAACAACCGGAGTGGTGGGAACCGGAACTGCACAACCAACGTCCGGTTCTGGGATACAGGGTGCAGGTGGATGTCCACCGTTTGACGTATCCTCTTGTGATATGACTTGTGTTGCAATGGATTCAAACGGATGTCTCAGTTGCCATTGCCCAGCAACCACAGGTAGATATACGATAGCACGAGACTCCCGCAATGCTTTATGTACACACATAGTAGTCACGTTTTGGCCATGCGCATTGCATTTAGTAAATCATTTTTAAATTGTCAGTTTTTAATGACAAGCTTTTCGTACGGTTTAGTTTCAATGTTTGTTTGCTTTATTTTAAACTGTGCTTCTAGCTTTTCATGACTTTCCAAAGAAAGATTTTACCGTGTCCATTGTACTGTATACTACTTTGTATTGAAATCTAGTGGCACCAGTCACAACAACGGGAATTGGTGGGGCTACGTCTACAGCTGCTGCAGGCACTACTATGGCTTCTGGTGGTGGTCAAGGTGCCGGTGGATGTCCACCATTTGACGCTTCTATGTGTGATTTAAATTGCGTTTCCATGGATTCAAATGGATGTCTTGGATGTAAATGCCCCTCAACAACAGGTTAGAAATGGTTAAAATGTGACGAAGATATCTTTTAAATGATCATGATTTGTCTAAAACATTTTTTTTCTCTTATAGACGATAACCCATACTGATATCCTTTTATAAACAGGATTTTCCAACGGAAAAGAAAATCCAGATATTAGTTTTGGCGATGTACGGCGGTCGGTCGTGCGGTTCCAAACACTGATGAATGAAAATTCGATTTACTGTCAAGCAGACAGCCTCTTATTTAAAATTTGCATTTATGTTATCCTTTTATTTAAACGTAATTTATGTGATGATTTTGCCCACTGTTCCATTCATAACTTTTACACATATCTTTTTACACACTTCAACAGGTGACTTGTTGCGTGTCATTCAAAAATTCCTAAATGTACAGTACCTACTGATATTAGGTTTCTATGACTTGTTTATAATACAGTTATTATATTTGTGATTCCCTTACATTTTCTATTCCAATATTTTGAGTACTTTCCATACTAAAACATGAACTTTGTATGTTTGTAAAGAAGGTCAGACGTTTTATATCAGCACTTCCTTCAGTACTTTACCAACGATTGAAGGTTAAGTACATTTAATAGGACAAATATTGACATTCATATGATATATAAGCACCGGAATGTGTGTAAAGAAATATAAAAATGAAGAACAACTCTATTGTGGAATTTAAAGCATTAGGCTTTTTTGAAGAAAAAAGTGATTCATTCTTAAAAAATCATAAATGATTTTTTATCTGCCATTAGGTTTCCAGTCTTTTTTAAACAGTGTCACCTAACCGGCTTGGTGCTGTTTTACAAACGTTCGTACGACTACAGTTACATGTTTCCTGTCTGTTTATCTTTGTTATCGTACAAATGCTTATGAGATACAATGTAGCTCTAGCTTAAATGTCGTTATGTGTAAGGTTTTTTTTGCTTTGCGCCTCCAAATGTGACATGAGCTTTATAGTAATGGATGACAACGGCTGTTTGAGTTGTCATTGTGCCAGTACAACTGGTTGGTAAAATAATTACTCACTTCATTGTACAAGTACAATTGGTTGGTGAAATAATTACTCACTTCATTGTGCAAGTACAACTGGTAGGTGAAATAATTACTCACTTCATTGTTTTTCAGGTTTTGAGCAAATCTGATAAGTCGTTAATCGACGACATGTAAACATTGTGTGCAATGATACTTGTAAAAAAAAAAATTATTACCCTATATCTTGGATCTTAAAGTCTACAAGGAATAATCGAGCAACCCTTCGTTAAATTCAGTATTCTAGCAAAGTGCAAGTGTCGTAAAGTTTTTTATTCATTCGACATTGAACGATTTTTAGAGAAATGTGTCGAAATTTTCAGGATATTAAACAAGCATTTAAATCAACTTTCAGCAGCACCAGCAATAACTACCGGAGTGGCAGGAACCGGAACTGTACAACCAACTTCTGGTTCTGGGATACAGGGTGCAGGTGGTTGTCCAGCGTTTGACGTATCCTCTTGTGATATAACTTGTGTTGCAATGGATTCAAACGGATGTCTAAGTTGTCATTGTCCAGCAACCACAGGTAGATATGTAATTGCACTTGACATCCGCATTGCTTTATGTACACACGTAGTAGTGACGTGCATTGCACTTGCGGTCATATGCAATGCTTTCAGTAAATATTTTTGAAATTGTCAGTTTCTAATGTCCATCTTTTCCTTTAGTTTGAATTTCATTGTTTTTTTTTTGCTTAATTTTACACTGTGCTTCATAGCTTTTCATGACTTCCCAAAGAATCTGGGTCTATTGTACTTTTTACGACTTTGTATTGAACTTTAGTGGCACCAGCTACAACAACTGGGATTGGTGGGGCTACGTCTACAGCTGCTGCAGCAACTACTATGGCTTCTGGTGGTGGTCAAGGTGCCGGTGGATGTCCACCATTTGACGCTTCTACGTGTGATTTAAATTGCGTTTCCATGGATTCAAATGGATGTCTTGGATGTAAATGTCCTTCAACAACAGGTTAGAAATGGTTACATTATAAAGCCTTTTCAAGAACAACAGGTTAGAAATGGTTAAATTATAAAACATTTTCAAGAACAACAGGTTAGAAATGGTTAAATTATAAAGCATTTTCAAGAACAACAGGTTAGAAATGATTAAATTATAAAGCATTTTCAAGAACAACAGGTTAGAAATGGTTAAATTATAAAACATTTTCAAGAACAACAGGTTAGAAATGGTTAAATTATAAAGCATTTTCAAGAACAACAGGTTAGATATGGTTAAATTATAAAGCATTTTCAAGAACAACAGGTTAGATATGGTTAAATTATAAAGCATTTTCAAGAACAACAGGTTAGAAATGGTTAAATTATAAAGCATTTTCAAGAACAACAGGTTAGAAATGGTTAAATTATAAAGCATTTTCAAGAACAACAGGTTAGAAATGGTTAAATTATAAAGAATTTTCAAGAACAACAGGTTAGAAATGGTTAAATAATAAAGCATTTTTTCAAGAACAACAGGTTAGAAATGGGTAAATTATAAAACATTTTCAAGAACAAAAGGTTAGAAATGGTTAAATTATAAATCATTTTCAGGAACAACAGGTTAGAAATGGTTAAATTATAAAGCATTTTCAAGAACAACAGGTTAGAAATGGTTAAATTATAAAACATTTTCAAGAAATCTTTTAAAGGGTCATGATTTGTCTAAAAACATTTTTTTCATAGACGATAACCCATAATAACTATCCTTTTATAAACCGGATTTTCAAACTGAAAAGAAAATCCGATTATTAGTTTTGCCGTGTACGGCGAGCGAGTGGTTTCAAATATTGATGAATGAAAATGCAGTTTACTGCCATGCAGATATCTTTTTCTTTAACATTTATATTTTAAGTATCCCTTTTATTTGAACGTAATTTATGGGATAACGATTTGGGCCACTGTTTTGTTCATACCTTGTACACATTACTGTAACGTCACTTCAACAGTTGACTTAATTTTATGTCATTAAGAATTTCTGAATGTTCAGTACCTACTGCTGTTATGTTTCTCTCGGTTGTATAGAATACCGTTATTATGCTTTTGACCTCTCTTATTTTTTTTTCTATCTCAATATTTTAAGTACTTTCAATACTAAAACTTGAACTTTGTATGTTTGTGAAGGAAATCAGACGTCCTATGTTAGCAGGTCTTTCAGTAATTTACTTGTAATTTCAATGTTAGGTACGCAAATTAACAGCCACATATAAGCACTGGAATATGTTCTAGGATATATAAAGATGAAGAATAACTTTATTACAGAATTTAAAACTTTAGGTTTTTTTTTAAAGAAAAGTCTGTATTGCTCACCTGGACTATGTCCATCTTGACTGGCAGCCTGGAACATTGCTGTCAAGTTCCAACTGGCTCACTGGTTTCAAACTTCTCGGTTGAAATTTGGGGTCATCTGTTATAATTCTGAAATAGGACCACCTAAAGATCATTCTGCCAAGTATGGTTTCAATTGACTTATTGGTTTCAGACACGATCTTTCAGTGATTTTGCCCGTTAGGTCCTATGTTAAACTATATTCCGCTCTAGCAGCCATCTTTAATGGTAGACAGGGCCATTGGATGCAATTCTGAAAGAGGATCGACAAAGGACCATTGCTACCAAGTTTTGTTCCATTTGGCCTAGTGGTTTCAGACTAGTAAATTTCTCATAGGGTCCTATTTTAAACTATATTCGGCTCTGGCGGCCATCCTGGATGACAGGCGAGGTCATCCCAATACACGTCAGAAAGATGGCCAGTTTAGAATCATTGCTGCCAAGTTTTTTTCCAACTGGCCAAGCGGTTTTAGACAAGAACATCTTTAAATATTTACCATAGGATCCTTTGTTAAACTATGTTCGGCTTTTGGAGGACGGGCGGGGACATTGGATATAATCCTGAAAGAAGACCACCTAAGGACCATTGCTGCCGAGTTTTGTTCCATGGTTTTAGACAAAACGATCTTTGAGTAAATTTCACATAGAGTCCTAAGCTAAACTATATTGGCCCTAGCGGGCATCTTGGATGGCGGGCTGGGTTGTCAGATAAATCTCTGAAAAAGGATCACAAAAGGAACATTGCTGCCAAGTTTTATCCCAATTGGCCTAGTGGTTTCAGACAAGAAGGTCTTTAAGTACATTTTTCATAGGGTTCTATGTTAAACTATGTTCGGCTCTGGTGGCCATCTTGTATGACGGGCCTGGTAATCGGATACAATTCTGAAAGAGGTCCACCTAAGAACCATTGCTGCCAAGTTTTGTTCCAATTGCAAAATTATAAATGGTTTCTCGGTCGCAGTCGTACAAATTTTTATGAAACTGGGACCAGTGTTTTGCACTTCTTTAGCTCTAGTTTATCTGCCATTATGTGTTTTTCGCTTTGCCTGATATTCTTGTTCATAATGCCTTTGTCAAATAATCATGAAGGATTACAGAATTTCTGTATTGCCGTTCCAGTATTACTTGCGTTCCATTTAATAATTTAATGAATGTAAAACTGTTGTGTTATAATTTGCAATATATTTACTTCTTATAAATATGCCATCAATCTGTCCAAATAGCTGCTCCGGTAACCTCATCCCCGCAATCAACAACTGCAGCGCCCTCTGGTGGTAATGGTAATAATGGCGGCTGTCCAGATTTTGATGCTAATAAGTGCGAGCTTAAATGTACCAAAATGGATGCTCAAGGGTGTTTACATTGTGATTGCCCAGGTTTGTAAATTGCATTCTGAAAGATCTTTGAATTTATTGATATTTGCAGCGTCACATTATGTAGTGATTGGGTGTTCGAGGAAAAATCTTCAAATTATTGCCGTGAATTGCGTTTTGTCTATTAGTTACACCAAAAATATAATTTTGTGACTCTTGGATGGTTTTTCTCTCTGCGGAGGCAAATATGTTAAAACAATCATAAGGGAAAGTAACAACAAATGGTACGCGTATAGTGAATCTTGCTTTTTTTTACTTCAAATTTTCCCCTACTATTCCATAGTGAGGTAAGCTCAGACTTAAAGTTTTCACTTTACATTATGTTTTTTTTATCCTGCTTATAGCAACTACGACACTACCAGCTCTACTCACAGTACAACCAGTGACAACCCAGATGCCCTTGACAACGATACAACCAATAGCAACAACTGATTCAAACGTTTGTCCACCAATCAGATGTGTCGCTCCATGTAATGTTGGAATCACATTTGGTCCAGACAATTGCCCAATTTGTAAATGTAAAAATTAAAATAAAAAATGTTACCAAAAAGTGTGTTTTGGTGAAGTTTATAAGAATACTTAGCAAAAGACATAAATCCTACGAACACGACAGATCAATTCTTGAAAATACCCTGACGAAGTAGCATAATTGTACATCACTACTGGCCGACTTGTTCCTTTACTTATATGTGGCAGTCTTCCTTGATGGGCTTCCTTAGGAAAAACAGAAGAAGTTAGCCCAACTTTCCAATCGTCAACTTCCCATTTTTGAGCGGCAATATTCCAGAAGCGCTGGAGTGTAGAGTGTATGATTCACAACTCATACGTTATTCCAGAGCTTGTGACATATACATTGACTTCCTGTACAGAGCCCGGCTCCTGACAGAAAAGTTGCTCAGACAGGGGTATTTTGCTCATAAGATGAAGTCATCCTTATTAATTTATGGTCGTCATCATGACTTGGTTGACAGGTATGAAAAAACCGTTTCTGAAATGAAAATGGACCAGTTCCATTGATATTATCCCTTCCTCATACCGGATTTGACATGGGCAGCATGGCGGGTGTCCTGCAGGAAGCAGAGACTGCTTACTCTTGCGGAGCACCTGAGTCTACCTCCGGTTTTTGGTGGGGTCCATGTTGTTCATATGTTTTTAGTTTTTAATTGTAGTTCATGTATTGTTTGGTCTTAATTGTCTTCGTTGTTCTCCGGGGTTTGTCAGTTGTTACGATTTTTCTCTCCTTCGAATATCCCTTTGGTATTTCTTGACTTTACTTAAGTCATAGTATCGTACCATTGAGTGCGGATGAACCAAGAAATGTAGACGCCAGAACACAATTAATGCCAATTCATACACAGAATAATGAAATGGTATAAGGTTTCATAACCTTTATAAGGTTAATTTGTTATTTGGCAAGCACGGAGGGAAGGTCAATCGACAAATCTGACAAAAGTCGGTATCAGAAAACAAAAATGGAAATTTATCAATAATGTCTATCAGAGGAGAAGGTATGATTTTAGCCATTATATGCCTCTATGACATGAAAAATTAAAAGGGAGTTTTCAGATTAAAATTTGTATCATTTTTAACGCATAATGATCGAACTTTAACAATCTATCAATCATTGTACAAAATTCCTCCCCATGATATATGTACCAGCGACGTCATGAACGTCTGCTAAATCAAGAATTACACGAAAATTGAGTTTTTTACAGTAGATTTTGGTAAAAAAAAACTATGAGCAACAGTCTTGCCCAAAAAGATTTTTTAATATAATGTTTGTCTTACATAAAGACACATTTCAGTGAAATATTTTTTTCGGGCAAGGCTGTTGCTTATCGGGTTGCTCATATCATAATTTTAATTCAAGGTCCAAAATTTTATTTTGGAATTCAAGGGGCCAAATCATACCATGTCCTTTGTTGCCTGTTGTATTTCTTCCTTCATATGTCATCAGAAATAAAGGCCGTAAAAAACCTACCAACATACTAAAGATTTACTGTACATTACAAGATACTGTAAAAGTCTTAATTTTTGTGGTGTACTTGTTTTTTGAAATTTGCATAGTTGCAAAAAAAAAAAAAAAAAAAACTCTCAAAAACTGTACGAATTACTCATAGATCTACTTTATGGAACAGATTTTAGGTAAAAATTGCTTGGTTATTACTTACTAATGATTTTGTATAGTTATTATTCCTATGCATATAACAGTAATGGCATTCATATTAGTGTTATGTTTATTTTGAAAACTTTGAATACCTTGTGTGTTACTTAAAGGGGTACCCAACAATTTGACTAAAATACATTTGGCTCGTTTAATTTTCATAAATTTTTGACGAAATATTTACTTTGACCTGTTGACAAAAATATAAAATATTCAAGAAATTTGAACCACACAATTAACGGAAATAATTTCATTGGATATATAATAGCAGTTTGACAAACACCAAATCTGATCACTGAGAAGCTTGATTTATCTTTATTAATAGTATGTGATTAAAACTTTTGGCTGATTTTTTAAGAGTTAACTCCCTGAGGTGTTCTGTTACCCCTTGATTTGACATCTGGATTATTTATGTATATTATTCATAGATTCTTTATAATCTTGTCTGCATGTATACACCCTCTACCATGTGTGTAAATGAATTTGAAATGTGAATGATATGTTTATTTAAATAAATTTGATTATATCGTGGTTTATTTGTATCTATCTATAAATCTTTACAATAGATTTTCACATGGTTTATTTCTAAACTGTATGATTTATATGGTATTGATAGCTTTAATTATCAACTTTTTAGTCCTCTCACAGGCTTGTGGAATGACTGACTACTTTCTGCTTTTTACCTCACCGGGCATAAAAGACCAGGAGAGCTTTTGTCATCACTTTGTGTCGGTCGTCTGTTGTCCGTCCGTCCGTCCAAAATTACAAAAAAATCTTCTCAGAAATCGCTCAGCCAATTGGGACCAACTTTGGTTGGTGGAATGGTCCTTCGGTGTCCTCCTTCCAAAAATATGTCAGGCATCCCCGACATGGCTGCTGTGACTAAAAATAGAACTAGAGGATCTCAAGAGCCTGTATCGCTCACCTGAATTTAACTTTTCCACCTTCAGCTTCACGTTTAAGTGTAGCAGATGGCCACCACAGCCGAACTTAATAGGACCCTATGAAAAAATTCATTAAAAAATCTTTTTGTCTAAAACCACTCTGCCTATTGGAACCAGACTTAACAGAAGTGGTCCTTCGGTAGTCCTCTTTTAGAAATATGTCAGATGACCCTTAATGTCAACCAAGAAGGCCGCCACAGCCGAACTTAGTTTAACATAGGAACATGGGAAAATTAATAAAAAGCCAAATGGAAGCAAATTTGGCAGAAATGGTTATTAGAATGTCCCCTTTCAGTGGTTTGTTTCTTAGATGTTTTTATGGCTGTTGATTGGCAAATTGAATCCAGGTGAGCTGTACAGTTCCTGGGAACCTCTAGTTTATAGTATTTTTCACGCAACTAATTTTCCCACATTTCTTTGATTTTCAGAAATACTTTATCTGATAAAGACAAACTCTGTTTCAAGTTTGATTTAGTCAGACTAATGGAAACGTTTGTATATTTCTGATTATTTATATTCTTGCCAGTTTGTGCTGGATTTATATGGGCTTTAGGGATTTTCTGTCTTTTCCTATTGTGACTGTTTTCATTATACAGGAAATGGTTTACATTTAACAAATGTGAAATATAATTTTATTTTAAAATAGACATTGATAAAATGTATTAAGAGTTTTCTATTCATTGACCTGGAAAAGTATGTACTTTGCTACTTTGCTAAACTTTAATTTTGTTCAACATCGTCAAATTCCACGTGAGTACAGGTCAAACAATGGAAGAACCTATAGTTGAAGTTTAAGTTAAATCTTACATGTACTTTTAAATTCATTTTCAGTATACCTTACATGTTTTCAGATGAAATGCAAACATGCAGGAGACTAAATTGATTTCATTAATTCTGTTATACACGGAACTGTCTAACTAAATAGATGGGTACTGTCAAGATGGGTATTTTCAAAATATTTTTTTGGATGTGTATAGCACTTGAATTTTTACAAACCCTGAACATTTCAATGCAAACGATATCATGATTTGAATTGAACATTTTAAAAAATATGGCAAATTGCAAAATTGAATTTTGAACAGATATATCATGTTAAGGAGGGGTATTTGCGAAAAATACCAGTCGAGAGAATGTTAAATTTCGCAAGCCGTAAGGCGAGGGAAATTCATTCTCAAGACTGGTATTTTTCGCAAATACCCCTCAAGAACATGCTATATCTGTTTAATTACACCGAATGTTAACGTACAAAACGCATTGATGATCGTGACATTACAAGCGTCCAGTCGGATAGAGTATTTTTTGGCAAATACCACGGCAGAGAGGGTAAAAAGGGCATATCCTTTTTGCATATACCCCGGCGCTGTTTAAAAATGAACGATATTCATTTGATAAAAGTAAATTGGTGAAAAATACACTGGTTATCAACCAATCAAAACGCAGGATTCTTACATAAGGTGTAATTTTAATGTTTCAACCATGATATTTACAAGTACAGTGTACATTGGTAAAGTTTTCCATGTTATGACATGTGTCAGTATCTTTGAGAAATTTCACCACTTAACAAGTTAATGCAAAAATCATTAAAATTCATTCAATGTTGTATTTAGAACATCACCATTTTTTCATCATGACAGTATACCATAAAAATAGAATTTTTTGTGACATTTTTCAGCAAACCCAGAATTGCAAAAAATAAAATGTACATAATGTAATTTCCTACTTAAATGGGTACACGGCTTCTAAAATAGCAATGTTTAAAATCTGCACATTACGTGTATGAGTGGTTCTATAGTGGGTTCTAATAAAAAAAATTCACCCCACAAAAATTACCAGTTATATGGTATATATATACATAGAATAGAGAATGGAACGGGGAATGTGTCAAAGAGACAACAACCCGACCAAAGAGCAGAAAACAGCCTAATGCAACCAATGGGTCTTCAACCCAGCGAGAAAATCTCGCACCCCTAGGCGGGCTTCAGCTGGCCCATAAACAATAATGGGGGCCCCCTAATAATGCATACTATTTCAGCGAAATGGACGCCACACTAAACTCAAAAACATACAAATGAACCAAAATTCAAAAAAACATGTTCATGTTTTGCCATATTATCGTGATGCAGAAATCTGTCACATAGATTGTTTGTTCGGCAATATTTCAGCTATATCGTGGCTACTAGTTTTGGTGGTGGAGGAAACCGGAGTACCCGGAAAAAACCACCGACCTTGGGTAGCAACTAGTAAGCTTTATCACTTGCGACTGCAAGTCGAGTGCACCCTTTTTGTAATTGTACAAAGCGGGACACGAACTATATTCGTGATAGGCTACAGTGATCTGTACAGGTAGATGTGACCAACTACCTAGACCACTCTACCACCCAAGCCCCCCTGTCACTTTGAATTCAAATTATTAAGAATAAAATTTTTGTTTAAATTCATCTCTTTATTTAATCAGTTATTAAATAAGCAGAGAACATAGACCGATTCGCACCATAAATTCCTTCCCTTCCTCCATTGTCATGTTTGACATAGATCCTGTCTGCTTTCTTCAGATCCATAACAGCATTTAAGGCACCTTGTGAGTAACCTACTCCATAGTTTCCAACTTGCTGTTGGTTATTCTTCCAAAGATGGCAGTGAAGCTGTGTCAGCTGTTTCCCTCTGTTGGCCATGACAGAACTAGATACAAAGTATAGACCATCCTTTGGTGCAGTAAAAATCCCTGTTTTAGGATTGTATACACCCCCAGTATTTAACCATACAGTATCAAACTTTATAACTTCATTTGATCCAAGGTTATAGCTCCTAGCCAATGAAGCTGTGAATGCTGGTCTGTGTTTTCTGCTTAGTCCTGAAAGAAAAGCAAGAAAGTTATTTGTTTAACTATTTTGAATTAAAAAATACTGAAAAACCGTTTATTTTCATTGTCTTTTTATAGTTATATTGTCTAATTTACTCAAAAGTTTCATTTTCAAATTTAAAAGTGAATGTTTGACTGTAGTATTACAGAAGCAAAGGCCAACAAAATTCTTCTCTTTAGCCCAAAAAAATATCAATTGCTAGATTTACATCCCTGTGTGGTCTGTCCTTTTACTTTTCATATTTTAATCTTCTCCTCTGAAACCATTGGACCAATTTGAACCAAACGTGGAAGGGATGGTCTTCATATGGTCCACTTGTGAGTTCTTTAACATATATTCTGCTCTTTTTTGTGAAGTTTGCCGATTTTGGATGATTATGCAAATTAGGCATAAATAAGACAAAAATTATTTACAAATCATCTTCTCTAAAAACCAAGTGGCAAATTGGAACCAAACCTGATCTTAAAGGTCTTTGATGGTTCTCTTTTAAAATTATATCAGGCAGCCTAACCTGAAATCCAAGGTGGATTACTGAAAATAGAAATTATGATTTAGACATAAAGAAGCAATGAAGTTTTAAGACAAGTAACTCGATCACTTTGAGACCAGCTGGTCCTCTAGTCAATGTTGAAGAATTGAGTACTTACCAGAACATCCATTAGTCCCTGGTTTTCGTACTTTGCACAACATGTCCAAAAGGTTTTCAGATAGATCAACTGAAATAAAAAGAATTATGCACTGAACTGACATATGGTGTTGGAAAGGTGCAAAACAGCTGACATTTGTTTGATTTATATATATAAAAAAAAGCAGGACAACACCAGGTAGTAAAAAAAAGGCAGTCTCGAAATTTTGCTGAAAAAAGGCAGGACTTAGGATTACTTTCATGCCCCCCCCCCCATAAAAATCAAATGGTTGCCCCCTTACCATTTTCACAAGTAGCATTGGTTTGGTCCGTCTGTAAAAATACTAAGAAAACAGCTAAGCAGAGAGCAAAGGGCATCTTTCTAGTAGTACTAATATTGGAATCCACAATAGGAATATTTTTTGTACAGCTATCCAACTTTTATATATATTTCTGAGAAACGGTACAGGGATAACATGTAACAGACTTTAACATTTAATTAAAATGAAATTTTATATACACTAATAGGTGTTTATTATGGTATAACATGCAAACCAATTGATTGGAATTTTGGAAATTCTTAAAAATTATTTCAATGCTTTATACTCTCAAAATTAGACCTATTCAGAAAAAAATTGTTACATATTTACATACATCTTCCTACATTTCTACTTGCTTGTCACAAATATAAGAGCAAATTTTAGCAATGTCAGTAAACACTAGGGGCGCCATTGGGCGGAAACCACAGTTTGTTTACAGTATACTGGTCCCAAAATAGGCTGAAAAAGGTTGTAAAGAAGCGGAATCCAGTTTTCAAATTACTTCCCCCAAAACAGCTCCACCTGGCGTTTACTGACATTGCTACAAATTTTGTCAGAACTAGTTGAAGGTCAAAGAAACCTCTGCAGACATCACAAATTATGTCCTTTCTCCATATTGTCCAACTGCTTTTACCTTTTTAACATTACAGTCTCTTCATCTTAAATTACAAAGGCAAACAGGCAGATCCTTGGTTGAATATTTAAAACAATAACAAAAATAAATGACAAACAGCAAAACTTCATTGTACATCCACAAATTTGTCCAGTGGAATTTTCCATTATGAAGGGCTTTGGTGATAGGTTAACAGGGCTCCATAATGAAAATTGAAAATGTTCACAGCTAAAAAAAGAGGACAAGTATACCTAAGGAGCAAACCAAAAAAAACGAAATCCATTAGACAGACAAACCCGGAAAGACATATGAACAACCATAAGCACAACAAACAAACACTGAAAACTAAAAAGTAATGAACAAGAAGTCCTATAAAAACCAGGAGTGAACTCTGGTGCTCCGGAAGGATAAGCAGTTCCTGCTCCGTATGCGGCACCCGTCGTGAAGTTCAACAAAGTCAATCCGATGCTAGTCACACATCGGTGGAGGTGCATGAAATGTTATACGAACGTGGGAACAGGTCCAACATCAACTTAGATATTGAAACACTGTAACCGTCAATCGATTCGTGATTACGACCGTAAAATTTCCTAAGTGATCCCATATATCCCTGATAACACCCTGGTTAAAATCGTAAAAATCGTGATAATCAAATTTTCCTACATTAAGAATTTTCTGCAAGTTATTGTGTTAAACTTTGAAATTTTGATAAACCACAAAATCAACGAAAATTTGTGCCCCACGAATAAAAGTACTTTAATGCATTTTTTAGGCCTATTTATTGAATTATGAAAGTAAAAATGGCAAATCGCACCATTAAATAGTACATTCATTCTCCATTTCCGAAATACAGTAATCAAATTATATTTTTCACAGGACAGCATCGATTATAAGCCATCGAATATTGTAATAATATATGTCAAACATAAATTTTATACATATGTCATCTTTCCCTTTAATTATAGGTATGCATGATGTGTTTGTCTTTAATAAAAAAAATTTGTAGAACTTATTGTTGGCTGACTAGCAATATTTTACTTTTTAGCTTCTTTTTTCTTTAAGATTTCAACATATTGACATTTCAAATGAGCAGCATTAAGAAATTTACATTATCATACTAACCCAGCTATGATGTTCCTGTTTTATTGCAACAGATCAGTACATTTTGATGGTATCTGTTACTCGCTATAGCTCAGGATATCTACAAAGCTATACATTATAAAATGATACTTTAATTTCACAACCAGTTGTTAAGGATGCTCTCATGTTTTGGTCTTTTTGTCAGATTTTCGGAATCCTCGGGTTTTATCCATTTCTTAAACATGAGAGTTTTTGCCCATTAACCCCCACCTTTTCTTTTATAATTTAATCAGATATGCCTTAAAATGGTATTTGTCAAAATTTTATGAAGTCCTTTTTATTTTTTCATACATTTTTGAGAGACTGAAGTTGTCAATGCAAAGACAATGAAAAATCCAGAGAAAACCCATTTCCTGCAAATTTTCAAGGCCTTATAGCTCTAAAATGAGCACATGAACCTATATTTTTTTCTTGCTTATTTGTTTACTATTCATATGTTCTCTCAAAATAAAACACCTATTTCAAATCCTATTTATTTCCTATTAGACCAGCGATCATCCTTAATGAGGGTTTGTCATTTTTAATTTTCTAATTACGATCATAACAATGTTTTGATAAAAAATAATGTTATTTGCAGAGGTTAATTCAGTAACAGGAGTTTTGGTTAATAGCAGCTGTCAAATCAACTGCAACAAAATATATATTAACAGGTCACCTTTGGGTTGACCAGAAGTGACCTTAGAAGAAAGAAGACTTTATATTCCAGTTCGAAAATATATAAAATGAAACATGGAGGGGTTTTTAGAGTCACCTGTTAACTGAGATGCCCTCTTAAAAGACGTGACTGCTAAGACAGATTTGGCTGTACATGGTAGCTATAGCTGGATTAATATTGTAAAATCTTAAATAAAGTCATTAAGAATGAACTGGTGTATTAAGGTTTATTATCTTCAAAAATATTGCAGTCGTATCTGTTCAGTGGTTAATAGTAGACCACTTGGATTGTTGAACTTGCACATCAAAGTACTCAAAATGGTTGTATCAAATGTTTGTTTGTTTGTTTATTTGGGGTTTTACGCCGTTTTTAGCACATTTGGCTATTTCGCGGCGGCCAATTTTTATCGGCGGAGGACACCGGAGTACACGGAGAGAACCACCGACAATCCTTGTCAATTAAATCGGAGTCGAACACATCCCACCACAGGTGAGATTCGAACTCACAACCTCAGTGTTGAACTATCTAGCCCACTCGGCCAACTAGCGTAGGCCTCTGGATCAAATTAAATACATATATGTTTATTTAAGGGAATCCAACCAATCGTAATTTTTGCATCAAAGGTGCCAACCCTAATTGGATTTATTCTAATTTGTAGACAAGCACATAAGTCTATATATATTATTTTCCCAATTTAACATACTGTTAATTCAGAAATTAATGCGGGGTCTTGGTGGCCGAGTGGTCGAGGTAGTTCATGACTACTAATGATCACTAGCCTGTCAACACTGAGGTTGTGAGCTCGAATCTTACCTGTGGCGGTGTGTCACAGGTACTTGTTTCTGTTAAAAAAAACATATATCCTGTTATTATAAGGATATATGTTTTTTTTCAACAGAAACAAGTGCATGTGCCAAAATGTGCTGAAAACGGCGTAAAACCCCAAGGACGTATAACTAATATACGTCCTTGAAAACCCCAACTAAAAAAAAACATAAATTTTCCAATGATTTCACTGGTTCAAAAAATATGACTGGATGATTGTTGCAAACCATGTGTAGAAATTGATCAGAGATTCCATTAATTAAAACGTTTGGTCAACAGCAAGAAAACATAAAAACATACATAAAGTTTTCAGCTTGATTTAAGGCAAGTATCAAAATACAGGTAACAAATCTGAAACAGATGATTTTGAAAATATAATTTGGCACTTGCCTTAAGGATTTATCTTTTTAGTAAATATATAAGCAGAAATTTTTTACCCCCCCCCCCCCCCAAGTCAGGGTGTTGTATCCACTTTCGTTCCTACAAACCCCTGACATCACACATTTGTATTTTGCAGGTTGGACATATCGCCGCCTGGTGTGGGCCTAGAAAATTCTACCTAGGGCGCAAATGGATTCGAGTATATCGAGGATCCGAGGATCTCAGTTGCCTGTATCTCTCACCTGGACTCAACAGCAATAAATACAGCAACCATCTGGTCCTACGTTAGGCACTGGCCATCAGAGGTACCTGATAATTAACTCTGGTGTTTGTTTTACTTTTTATTTTGATACATTTACACAATGTACATGGTTCTTAACATCAATGAACAATACTGAATTTTGATTTTTTAAGTTAATTTTTTGGCAATGGGTTGTGTCTCTGCAGCACTAAACATGAACAAACTTAAAAGTGCACAAAAAAATAATACATTTATTAAATAGAAGGCCAAAAACAAAATATTAACATCTCAGGCCCCCTCTGACATTCATCTTTGCAAATGATAAATATTTTGAAGAGGTGAGTTGTTTGTCAACCATTCAGAATAAAACCTTACTTGACCTCTCAAATTGTAAAAATGAAATAAAAGCTGGTATTCATCTACAATTGAATTGGAAAAGAAAGCCTGAGAAGCTTAAAGATATTTTTGCTTGACTTAGCATTTGGCGCCTGCACTATAAAATTTCAAAATCACGAAATTTAGGATCCCTGGACTACCTACTGTAATTTTCAGTAAACCAATAAAAATATGATTCAAAGTAATAATGTTGTTATGGCTGATCCCTATAATTTCTATGCTTTTCTGAAACTGAGCTTTTCTTCCATGGCTTTGTGACAAAACCTCAATTATTTATTTCTAATAAGAATCATGAGTAAAGTTATCTCCTTTACCAAGGGGAGAAAACAAAATTGCCCCTCACCCTAATTGAAAACAGAACCAAAGGGAGACAATAACAATTATCTCCCATTTGATAACATGATTAATGGAAACAAACGAGTCACGTTTCTATAATATTGAGCATAAAATTTTGTATTTTTATTAGACCATGCTTAATACCATACCTTACACTTACAACCTTTAGCCTGTCAGGTGTTCATTTTGTATTATATGACCTGATTAATATAAAACATGAATACCCACTGAAATACATCTGACTGTCAGAGTTATCTTTCTTTAATAGTTATAAATAAGTCTCCTTTACATGTACCAATTACCTTCCTCTAAATAATCTGACTAAGGAAATGATAAACTTACAGATGCCAAAATTTGTTAAATTTAGCATGAAACTGATTTATTTCACAAATTCAATGGGTAATATTAATAGCATTTTATTTCTCTATTATATCTTTGTATATTGGTAAGAGGGGGGATAATTTGTTCACTCACTTATATATAGAAAAAAAAAGAATTATCCCCCTTTTACCCATATATGGCAACTAGGTGCAAGAAAAAAATCAGAGGTGTATTTCTAACTACAAATAAAAAAATATATAGAAGTCTGATTGATATCCTGGTCATTCTATTCGAAGTTGATTTGAAACTTGTAGTGTTACGATGACAGAGAATAATTGTTTGTGAAAATACAGTCTGACAACGATGACAGAGAATAATTGTTTGTGAAAATACAGTCTGACAAATAAGAGGCAAATATACATATCAAAATTTAAGTGAAATTATGTGATGACGGCCATTAATGATGACAATCACAAAAGATAACATCTGTTAAATAATATATTTATCAAAGATACAGCAACACACAAATTGATGAGTAATGTATACAGAAAAACTTTGGTCGTTTGAAATTAAATCACTTGACTGCTTTGGTTTATATTAGTTTTATTCCACTTTCAGCTCTATTGGCTATATCCAATTTTTACAATATTTAAGAAATAATTCATGGCCGCCTGTGGTTTGTTGGAGATTTTACCATGGGTGCGTCATGTTTCTGTTAAAATTTTACCGTGAGTGTATCGAGGGGCGAAATTTACAGAAATGTAGCTATCCCGTGGTAAAATCAACCACAAAGCACGGGTGTCCATGAATTTATTTCGATTCTAACAGTGAAAAACCATTGAAAAATGTCTTCAAATTGCCAACGCCATTAAACGAAATATGAAGTTTTTGCATTCAAAACATATTGTTACGTTGTCACCACGTGAAGGTCGTGGTTTATTGTAAATTTTACAACGGGTTAGTTTCAATGACTTTTTAGCAGCCCATATTAGATTTTGGAATAAGGCCAACTAAAATTAATTAGTAGATTTTCATCCAACTTTTTGAAAAAAATGGGGCGGGTGGGAGAATTTTATTTTTTATTTCATATGAAACTATTTTGTAAGGTGTTATTAATATGTAAACGTTATAAAATGGCTTATATATGTTTTTATTCCAGAAACATGCACAATAGAAATTTCAACTCCAATCTCTGCAGACATAAGCTGACCAAAAGACATCTAAAGGTCACAAAAATAGTCGAATCACGAAAACCATGTTGAATTGTTACAGGAAGTTAACAAAAAACGAAATTATTGACACGGATACCGGTAACAGAGATGAACAATATCCGGAAATCGTAAATTTTAGAAAATAAAAAAAATCGGGGCGGCACGATTTTCGAGGGGTGGGTGGGGATGAAAATCTATCAATTAATTTTAATTGGCCTAACTCTCATAAAAGAGCAGTACCTTCCATAGTGGGAGTTTATTTTATCTAAGTGACCACTATTACATACTTTCTGTAATCTGTTTGATATTGTCATTTAGTTGTAGGAAGGCCATGAGGCCAAAGTGTCTTCTGATTTTAGGCCCACACAACATTGGAGATTAAATTTTAATGATTGACTGTCATTTTATTTTTGGACTATTCAAAATAATCTCAATGCAAGTGTTTAAATTAATCCAGGAAGTGATTGAGGTTATTTCCTCATAGACGGGGGGAATTAAGTAGTTGTACCATCAATATCATACAGATTAAATTCAATATAAAATGAGGAACCAGAGTGAGTTATCTTTTCCTAACCAATGTAGGTAAGGGAGATAATCAAATTCTCTCCCTTTTGTCCAGTGGTTAAAAGGGAGACAAATTTATTATCTCCCTTACCTACATTGGTTAGGAAAATATAAATCACTCTGGTTTCTCATTGTATAATGCAAAAGGAGGATGAGGAAACATGAAAGCTACAAAAATGATAATAGCACCACCGAACACAAAGTAATCGGACTACTGTATCATGGGTGAAAGTAAAGAAGTTGCCAAAAACCGGAAATTGGGAAGAATCCAATATCTTCTAAATATTTCATTTATTAAAATATAAAGACTAAAATGGTCAAAATGCGGAAATCCGGCAAATTCCGGAAAATTTTCATGCATTCTATATTGGAAAATCAAGGAAATTGTAGAGTCAAAGACAATGGACAAGAAATGAGTTGCCAAGCTGACAGCAAACAGGATTTCTCATTACTATTTGAAATCTGCAAACAAATGACTGGATTTTTTCCTTTGGAAAATTAGGTGAACATTAAGAAAATTATACAATTTTCTGTACAAACATTTAATTTGGTGCTGTTTCTGAGTTCAGTAGGTTACTTTGAAAACAAATGATAATTTTGACAAGGGAAAAATACAGAAATGATATTTAGGCAGCCATTTTACTATGTATGATAAGGAGCTGGAACAAATCCAGACTTACAAAAGCAGATATCAGCAACAAATTGGAAACATAATCATTTGTTCATTGGTGCACTTTAAACCATTCAACGTAAGCTAATGTCTATAATATACTTTTTGACACTGTTGAAGAAAGATGACAAGCATAAAATAGAAATAAACCTATCAATAACATTTCGACATTTAGTATAACAATAATAAAAATAATAATGTTGACATCATTTGGCACTATGGAAATTATTTTCCTTGTCTGATTAAGGGGGTACCCAACACTTCGACTAAAATAGATTTGGCTCGCTTAATTTTCAATTTTAATTTTAAAATATTGATGAAATATTTACTTTGACACATGTTGACAAAAATATAAAAATTTCAAGAAATTTGAACCACACAATTTACAGGAATAATTTCATTGGATATATTGCAATGTGACAATCACTAATTCGATCATTGAGAAGCATGATTTCTCTTACTAATAGTATGTGATTAAAAACGTTCAGCTGATTTTTAAAGAGTTAACTCCCTTAGGTGTTCTGTACCCCCTTTAAATACTGCAAATTCTGAAATGAATGTGATATTTCATTCATTTTATAAAAAAGATCGCAATAATTGAGCCTTGCATTTTAATTTTTGCTTGTTATATTCTATTGCAAGGTCTACAGAAATATAGATTCTATTTCAGTTTCGAGTGAATTACAAGATTTTAACTCTCGAGAGTGTAGAAATCTTGTAACTCACGAGAAATTGAAGTAGAATTTGTTTCTCCCAATACGCTTGTACCAAAGAATCTTGGTCATCCCTAATTGTACAAAGACATTTGTTTTCGTTATCGTTTACGCTCGACCGGATATCGCTTGACGATTTGTTTAGTGTCAGGTCGCCACCTTTAGGACGGCCAATAAAATTCTGTTTCCGCACGAGACTTTTTAATTGCTCTAAAGCATTAAATTATCTTTATTCAATGGGCTGAACAGTATGAAAATACACACACCCATGGGAGAAATTGCATTAAACTATCCCAACTACTGTTGACTGTTTATGATCCACCATTATAATGCAATAGTTTTCAAATCTCCAGTATTCCACTCCCTTGAAACAACAGACTAAGTAAACATTTTACCTATAACCATCTGCCAACAATATTATTATATAAAACTTAACTAAACCATCATCTAAATGACAAATATATAATTATTATGACAATCTGTTTTCACCTCGAAGTACAAAAATTACACCTTCACAAAAATCTCAGATTCATTGTAAAATACAATAGCACTATCTGTCAACAGACATTCTAGCTTTTCAAAAAATGCAAAATATGCTATAAATGGGTGAAATGACTTATACTAAATAAAAATATGTCACGATGAGAGAAAAAAGATACAATATATATGATGTAAAATTTATATTAACAATGTTATATATACAATGATAAAAATGTGTAAAAATATGCAATGTAAAATTTGGACAATAACAAAAATAATCAACAAGTCCATTTCTTAGTTTGTTTCTGAAGAACTCATGCCCACTTATTTCTCTAATTCATAACAATTGATTATCAAGTTTTTAAAACGTGCAGAGTATTTTAAAAATTTAAAGAATGTTATTCGATGAAATATTTTCCGTTTGAAGTGTGTAATACAGCATGTCGATGAATGTAATTACGGTTGAAAAATCTGTTCCGAACTATTATTGACTATGAAAAAGATTGGAAATTAGTTTAGAGCGAATTAATGGATGGATAAATTATTGTTTAATGTCTAGTGGCAACCAGGTGCATATCAGGACAAGAACATGTTGATATGATAATGAATATGATCCCTGCTTTGTACTAGACTGACACCTGAGATTTTTAATGTGCTATCTCATGAGGTAACTGTCCACAGGAAGACATATCACCTCACTCGGACACATTATACTGAGTCAGAGCCGACCAGTCTTTGCTCTTACTCTTAGATGCCGCGTGCTTTGAGGAGATGCAGCAAATACCAATTTTAATGTCTTTGGTTTGACCCGGCCGGGGATCGAACCTGCGACATTCCGCACTCGGGGCGAGCACGCTACCACGAGACCATCGAGGCCGTCTAGAGTGAATTAAGAACTAAAACTAAACAAAGGAAATAGTGTTACAGCGAATCTTATTCTTGTTTTGAAATAAAACATAAGAATATTTAACCTTATCAGTTGTTATGCATGAGAGTGAGAACCAGGCTTGGAACTAAGGAATGGTTTTTTCTTTGTTAGAAGACAAGGTGTGGGAAGGCCAATATTTGCCCCTACTAATTGCAAAATTACTAAATCAGCAAATCAGAAGTAGCCCTGAACAAGACCACAAAAAACCAGAGATGTCAAAAGTTCAAAAACCTCTTCAACGACATGCTAACATCTCTTTTTTGAGCCTGTGATCAAGGTTAGTTAGCAAAAATGTGAAGCCTTGTATCTTTTATTCTTGGGTTCTTTTTCTTTTTTTTTGGGTCAATATTTACCTTCATCACATTTGACAGCTCTCTGATCCATTGCCACCTGTGTATTTCATGAATGAGCTGTTTTAATCTATATTCTTAGCTTTGGATAAACGTTGCTGTCACTGTGATGTCAAAAACTCTGAGTATGCCAATTTTGCTTTTGTGGAGTTTCCCACAAATTTTATAATGGTAAAAAAATCAAAATATTTATGTATGCAAATGTGCTAATTGATCCCAGTTCAAAATTCATTCATCAAAGGAATTACTTAATATGTATCCAGCAGGAAGCTTACTTAATATATATACAGGAAGCATTACCTAGCAATGTCAGTAAACACTAGGGGTGCCACTGGGCAGAAACCGGAGTTTGTTTACATTTTACTGGTCCCAAAATAGGCTGGAAAAGGTTGTAAAGAAGCGGAATCCAGTTTTCAAATAACTTCCCCCAAAACAGCTCCACCTGGCATTTACTGACATTGCTACATTACCTATGTGTTGTATGATTGTAAAATATTTATTCTGAATAATTCATGTGTGAAGTTTGTGACTGATTTCTGTTTTTTGTTCAATAATGTATTCACACGTTCTATACTTGCAAATAGAATAGAGAATGGAAACGGGAAATGTGTCAAAGAGACAACAACCCAACTAAAGAGCAAAAAACAGCTCAAGTATACCAATGGGTCTTCAACGCAGTGTGAAAATCCCACACCCAGAGGAATTCATTTCAAAAAGATTTAAATTTTGTAAAAAACAAATGCACCACAATTGACTACATGTATATATACTACTATCCTGACAACTAAACACAAAAATCTGTATCACATAAAATTACCTTTCCAATAACACATAAAATACCAGGTTTTCCAAAATTTTAAAAGCCCTAGTTGTCATGTTATCAGTACTTTATGAAACATATCAGATCACGATCTTACAAAATTTTGCACATATCCCATAATGCAGCATCCTGTCTGTGGAATGATATGTTAATACATGTACAAAATCTAGCCTAAAACCAAAGACAAAAAATATGTTGTAACAATTATGTAAAATCTTTCAAATCTTTGGTATTTTGTAATACACTGTTAAAATGAACACACTTCATCGTGAATTTAATATGTATGCATGCCATTTAACAACAGGTGGCAGCATGCAAAAATCAATATGAATATACTTAATATGAAACAGGTGTGACCAGGAAAGCGAGCGAAGCCTAATTAATGTTTTTACGTTTGCTTTGTTGGTGTTTAGCAAAACCTTCGTCATGGCGGGAAAATGTGACACTTGCTTCTGCATCTTTTTTTATTGTCAAATTTGATTCCAGTTGGATTCTTTCGTATCTATTTTTTACACTTAATGTTAAAAAACTTGCGTTAAGTCAATAAATAACTTATTTTGTTCAAGATAATCTCAATTCACGTAATCACGTCAGAAGCAATTGGTAGAACGATATTTCGTATGGATGCTGCCATGTTGTTTGAAACTTTTTAGCCGGCAGTGTAGTAGTGGAAATAATTCGATTGACATCTCTACATTAAAGAGCAAGCTTTCCTCGCTTATTAGCCTATGAATTTGCTAAGTTGTTAATATCAAGGACTGTAGATTTTGAAAATTATTGCAATTATTTTCTATTGTAATAGGGTGAAAATAATATTGCAATAACTAACACTCTATGATTTTCACTAGTAATATTCTAAAACAAAATGTATGTCTGTAACAAATTTGCAATAGCAAATAGGCAAAAATATCTTTATAGTATTTCACTCTTACTAGATATTTACTAGACTGACTGCAAAAACAAATCCTTTAATGTTTGTAGCCATTTTCAAAAACAAGAATGTCATAAGCCGGTGGTACAAAGTTATATTTGTCTGCATTTCCAATTGCAGTTTTACATGCATTCAAGGTGTTTTTGTGTTGGCTGTCATTCTCAATGCTAGTTGCAAATTTGCTAACAATGCAATGTGAAGGTAAAGTTTTTATTTTTCTTGATTCGTGAATGATATTTTTAATGCTTTATCCTTCCTGTAGGACCCTCCCAGAAGGCCATTTCTGGAAAAATCTACATAAAACATGTATTACATAGTTCTTATGAACTAAATATTCTATCTTATTTTAAAGACTTTTTTTATAAGGGAACTCTTGTTAACATTCATCCCAGAAAACTGCCACGTGGTGTTAAAAGATAAGCCAACAATATGATATCAATACAGTTCTAACAAATGGTTGAAACTTAACAGTATAAAACAGCTACAAAAACAACATTATTACTGTACGATTCTCATGTCAGTTTTTTCGCCATCTTGATTTTTTTAATAACCTGATCAGATCTTTGAAATCTTTGAGAAATGGGTCTTATCCTAAAAAGAATCCCCGTGGACGAGGGTCACTAAGGGGCATTGTTTGTAGGACTTCATCCAAAAGCTGTAGTGGTCGATGAAGCTGAACTTCAATCCAACATGGAGTTTCTTTAATGCTGTGACGTGGATAATCTGGTCCCCATCCTTTCACAAAGCTCAGCCGTAATATGCACAACCTTCTTAAGTCATCCACACCAATCCCAGCAGCTGCACTAAGTCCTGAAAGATAAAATTTTGGCAAGTTTTAATTTTTCTTTGTTAAGTTTAATGGTAATTATTTCAAATGTCCTGGAGGTCCCATTCAAAGAAAAGGCAGGAGACCTCGGTATTTATCGGCAAACTTTGGAAACGCTATATAGCTTGCTTAAAATTAAATATGACAATTTCAAACACGATAGTGGTCCCTAACAATATTTCCAAATTTCAAATGATTTGATGAAACCAATTCTAAATTTATTGAACTGAAACCTCACTTTAAGATAATCATTCATAATTATCACAATATTTTTGACAGATATTGTGTTTTTACATCAAAATAAATAATTCCTCCCATTAGCACACTCCTCTTACTTGCATAATCTGACAATAAGGATAGGGGTCTACTGTAAACTTACCAACTGCTGGGGCAATGCCACCCACTGATGCAGGACCTGGGACATTCCCAGCAACTGCAGCCGCCTGAGCTGCCGCTGCTGCCTGAGCCGTAGCAGCCTGCTGTTGCATTTGCCTATGGCACTGTCTGATATCAAAGACCTGTAATATTTACCAAAAAAAAACTGTTACTGCATCTTAACTAGCATGAAATTGGTACTGTAAATTCGGAAATTATTGCGAAAAATGTGACAGGGTTGTAATCGCAATAATTTAACCTCACAGTTTGGAATATATTATATGAATGAAGCGGGATTTTTCTCAATATCGCAAAAATTAAAATCACATTTTGGTCTAAAATGATAAAATCGCAATAATAAATGCACGCAATAATTTCTGAATGTACAGAACTTTAAAATTACTGTTACAAAAATGTTTAAATTTTGTGAAAGCTAAGGATTATCTCCCTTGTTCATTGCTCTGTCCTTAAATGGTTCTGGCAATTTTTTAATATTATGCTCTTTTGAGGTTTTGTTTTCATTAACATTTTAGGCCTTCAGCACAACGTATAACTTGTAAATGCACGAAATGTGCACATATTTTGCAGCAAAATAAGTAGAAATTAAATTATTGAAAAGTGTTTCACAATAAAACAGCATCTTAGGAATATGCAAGTTTTGCATATGCAGCAAATAACTACAGTTTTTCTTCTTTAAACCAAACAGCAACAGGAACGTAGAAATTGACTGGTTTATCGAGGTACTGGTTTTGAGAGGTTCAGTATGTGTACTTAAATCGATAGGCATGAAAATTACATATATACTACATTTTCATTGTTTTTTATTTAACTGTGTTGAAATCTTGTTTTAGAACGAAGTTACCTTGTAGACATAAATGGGGTTTTATAGAAAATACACCCCTCAATGAAGAGATCGAGAGTTCGGCCCACTTTTGGAGGTGTATTTGACAGGAATACTGTATTTGGTTGTAGAAAATACACAGTCATAAATTATACGCACCCCTTTTTAAGCTCTTAAATCGGGGGAAAAAACTTAGTTCTACTATCTTATATGCTCGGACATTTTGGCAACAAAGTCCAAGTTGTAGTCGTCATTAGATCAGTGTTTTTCATACATTAATTTTCAGAACTGAAAAATGTTTTCATTTTGTCGAGTCTTTGATTTGTTTTATAAATGTTTTTATGCAATTAAAATAAAAGATTGTTTAGGAAAATTCCTAAGTTTTAAAACAAATAGATGAATTACTGACAATGGAAATCAAATACGACTGTCTAATTTCCAAATCAAATTCGGAATGACTTGTTTGTTTGTGCGATCATTTTAAATTTAGGGAAACATTTAAAAAATTTTCATGATAGTCCAGGGAAGCGATCATTTTTCAGAATCGTGAGTCCCAGGAATAATTGATTTCCTTTAATTTACTATATTCCTTACCTTAATATAAGCACTAGGATAAATTTTATGCACAGCGTCACCTGGGGCTCGGCCAGCCTCACGGTCCAGGTAATAACTCTGTACAAATACACTATGATCGCTGACACAACGGATCCAAACGTCTCCCTCTCCGCGGTAGTCTAACTGTACACCTTTCCCTATATGTAAGCTGAAATATAAATTGTTATATTGCTGAAATTAAAATGAAGTGGGCAGAAAACATATCAGTTTATCTTATGCATAATATTTGATAAATTCTGGCATTTTCCTGCTTTAGGCCAAGTATAAAAATAAGTGTGATTCTGGTTACATCAATGATAAAAAAAAAGGGCAGTTAGGTAGTTTTTTTTTTACCATTGAGTCCCTGTTAGAGATTTTCTAACTTTAACAGTGATTTCATAAAAATGTCAAAAAATTCTTTAGGGTAGTTGCCTAAAAATATGGCAGAAAGGGTAGCCAGAACCATACATATTTTGTTTTTTGGTCTTATTTCAAAATTCCAAGAATTTAATTCGATGTGTTATAATTTACTTGGGTGTGTTTGTTCAATTCTAGTTGTTAACCGATACGCTGAGGATGAAATAAGCACAAATAGAAGTTCCATCAAAATATTTCTCGCAATAATATTTAAACACATTTAAATATACATGTAACACATCACAACCATCATAGATGCTTTATAATGAAGCAGTCCATTTTAGTTGGACAACTTTTATGACTTTTGGGCAAAATGTTTTATGGACTAATGGGCTTTCAGACCAATGATTTTAGACCACTGGATCTTCGGAATATAGACATTGACACAATAAAGGTAATTATGACACAGGAACAAATGCCGAGTAAAAATAAATTAATTTCACTCAGACTGGATTTCAGTCAGGAAACGAGTTTATGACATAAATTGGAAACACAGTAGTACTGTATTTATCAGCATTAAATCTGCCAAGCAGAAAAAAAAGTGGAATGCTGTACCAAAACTGCTTTGTGTAATAAAGGAAAGGGCTTGATGGATCGATGAACTCTGAACTTACCGAGCTCTTTCACTAGCTTCAGTTCTGTGAACGTTGGAAAGTTGACCTAAGCAAAATCTGTCCAAGCTTGACGGGTCTGTATAACCATCAACCTTCACTGTGGAATAGCTGTATGGAACTTTAAAAGTCTCACCCACCTGCTGGTCTAGTTCAAAGTATGTAATTGTACACCAAAATTCTGGAGCTGTTGATAAAAAAGGATTCATTAGCCTTCATTTTCAATTTTAACTCCTTAAGCAATGACAGAAACAATACAAAAGGCATTTAACAGTTTAAGGAGACCAATTTTAACAATATTCCTTATGATTTTTTTTTAATCTTTCTTCTGACTGATTCATTATATCCCTTATTCATCAAGGTGTATTTAATGGACTTTTATCTATTTTTAAGTAAACTTTGACTCCTGAAAAGCATATGGACCTGATTTTTCATATTAAGTAAAATAATGGCACATGTAGTTTCATGTTTGAATAATGTTATGATACAATCCTTGTCGTTTTCTTTCATTTATTTTATTTTCTGGGATGTCCTAATTTGAAATTATTGGTGGTCCCTTTGACTGACAATGGATTTTTTCCCATTACACCTGATAAGGAAATACCAACCTTGGTCAATATCTTACTACCAGGTCCATATATAACATACTGACCTCGTTAAAAATCCATTATTGATAATTATCTTCATATTATCAACACGAGTCAGAACTGCCAACTAAAAGTGGAGACAATTGTTATTGTAATTGTCTCCCTTTGGTCTCATTTATTTTTTTCCCCATGGATATGCAAGTTACATATATATATAACTGCTTAATAACACTTGTACTTACGTGGCTGGTTAGTGAGGGGTGTTAACATTTCTGGACTCTGTAAATGATTGTTATTCCCTGCAAAATGAGACGATATGGAAGAATGTCATAAAATATATATATATATATATATCAGAAAGGTTTAACCCCTTTCTGGTGTTTTCACTAATGATAATGATTTTTGACAGTAATTTGGACCCTTTGTCAGTAATCTCAAATTTCAGCATGAAAACTACCACAGAGACACGCCAGCAAAGTATCTTATATTGTATCAAGTCTAGAAACAATCTGAGTTTTTATCATCAATCTCGTTAAAGCGCTTTTCATAATTGGAAACTCAAGTGCAATTACAAAGCATTTACACGACCGGGAATAAAAAAAAATTGGGGTACAAAACCGGAGAGCGTAATTTCCAGAGGTAAATCCGTAATCCGTATTTTGAATCTAAAATCCGGGACAATTATGGAAATTCTGTAATAGTAAACACCTCTGATATATATATATATATATATACATTATAACAAAAGATGTGAAATATCAAGATTCTTCAGCATCAATCTAATTAAAATTAGATCTACTAATTGCTCCTTTTAGACACTGTATGTAGATCTAACAACAGTTCATTTTACTTTCTGTTCTGATGACCTATTGAGAATCCTCAGGTTTTATCCCTAGGCTAATGCCCTCAAAATCATGAAGACTGAAATCTGATTGGCTGAATGGAGAGGTCATCAAAACAGAAAGTAAAATTGAGTTTTGTTAGATCTACATGCAGTGCCTGAAAGAAGAAATTAGTAGATCTAATTTTAATAAGACTACTTCAGCATTTTGTCAATTTTCCATTTTGAATATTGCTTTAAAAACTTGGTGTCATCAGAATTTTATACAAATACAACAAGAATTTAGTTTCAATGTAAAAACTAACTGCTTACTGAGATCATCAATGTTTGTTTGTTTGTTTAGTTGGGGTTTTACGCCGTTTACAGCACATTTTGGCTATTTCGTGGCAGCCAGTTTTTATTGCTGGAGGAAGCTGGAGTACTTGGAGAGAACCACAGACCTTTGGTAGGAAAATTGGCAATCCTTGTCAAATAAGATCGGAGTCGAACACACCCCGCCACAGGTGAGATTCGAACTCACAACCGCAGTGTTGACAGGCTAGTGATCATTAGTAGTGGTGATGAACTACCTACACCACTTGGTACTGAGGTCCAGGATTATCAATGTTGAAAATTTTGCAAGGAACATTGTCTGATCTTTTTTCCATACTTCAAAATTTTTCTTAAAAATCAGCAAATGAATTTCTGCATCAAAATCAGATCCACTGTACTTAGTACTTACAGTACTGAGGTTCTAGGTTTTGTGTATAGGTGGCAGTATTATTCCCTGTCCATGTTGCACCTTCTGGGGCAGCTACAAGAAATAACAAAAGCATAAAAAACTAAAAGTTTGTTTGTTTGTTTAGTTGGGGTTTAATGCCGTTTTCAGCACATTTTGGCCATTTCACGGCGGCCAGTTTTTATTGGTTGGAGGAAGCCGGAGTACCCGGAGAGAACCACCGACCTTTGGTAGGAAAATTGGCAATCCTTGTCAATTAAGATCGGAGTCGAACACACCCCGCCACAGGTGAGATTTGAACTCACAACCCCAGCGTTGACAGGCTAGTGATCATTAGTAGTCATGACGAACTACCTAGACCACTCGGCCACCGAGGCCCCCTAAATGTTTGTAACCATGATCATATCCAGGTAAGTTCATAATAATTTCTTTGTGGCAAATGTGTACATCAAGACAGTCCAGTCTTACAACCAAAAATTTGAAAACTGTTTAAGTCTTAAAAATGTTTTTCTCAAATAAATTTATACTGAAAATCAATAGTTTATCAAAGCTAAAAGGAGCCTAAATCAATCACACGGAGACTTTATTAACACAAGGATCAGATTCATGAACTGCTGACTATCTATACAAAAATGTTTCATATGATAATTTTCTTTGTTTGATTATGCTGTTACAGAGGGGAATATTTTAAAAAACATACATTGGATATACTTACTTCTAGGAGAAGTGCTGAGGACCCTTTGTGCCAAAGTCACATGAGGTATATCTCCTTCTAGGAAAAGAGCTGAGGACTGGTTTTGCCCGAGATATATGAGGTATTGTTACCTCCCAGAAAAGGGCTAATGGCTAGTTGTGTCGGAGACACAGGAGGTGCTTACTTACTTCTTGGAGAAGGGCAGGGGGTTGGTTGTACCTTAAATATATGAGGTATAACTAATTCTAGAATAAGAGCTGATGGCTGGTTGTGCCTGAGATACAAAGGGTATACTTACCTCTAATAAAAGGGCTGATGGCTAGTTGAGCAGGAGATACAGGAGGTACTTACTTCTAGGCCCCTAGAAAAAATGTGGAGATCAATTGTTTTAAAATATGAGGTATACTTACTTCAAATGAAAAAGTTGGGGGGCTATTGTGCCCAAGACACAAGACTTGTACTTACTTCTAGGAAAAGGGCTGAGGGCTAGTTGAGCAGGAGATACAGGAGGTATTTACTTCTAGGCCACTAGAAAAAATGCGGAGATCAATTGTATTAAAATATGAGGTATACTTACTTCAAATGAAAAGGCTGGGGGGCTATTGTGCCCAAGACACAAGACTTGTACTTACTTCTAGGAAAAGGGCTGAGGGCTGGTTGTGCCTGAGAAACATGAGGTATTTGATTGCCATAACAATCCAATGGAGACTGAGGAACAACATGCGTGTGACCGATGGAGCTTGCAGCTGTAAAGATATCATTATAAATCACATGACATATACATAAGTAATGTGACCAAAATACAACATCATGTGACAAGGTAAAAAATGTCAATATGGGAAACAAAATGATACAGCAGAAAAAATATTTTAAACACTTTTTTTTCTCATTCAACAACATCAAGCTAATAAATTATATTTATTTAAAAATAATAAGTGACATTCCAAAGGGGTCCAATTTAGCATTTCTTATAAAAAAAGGGCAATCATCACATTTTCATCAAACTATAAATTCTTTAAATTATAACAAAAGACTTCGTGCAAATACCTATACATACACAAGTTAACTAAGAAACGTGCAAAAACAAAAAGAAAGTTTTCAAGACAGAGACAGATTCTTTCGTACCATTGTAATAAAAGTAATAAAATTTAAAAAAAAATTTAAATTGCTGAAAATGAAACCAAACCATAGCTAATAAAGTAAAGTAAATATTGATTTCTCTTCATGCTATATTTTATATGTTTCTTTAAGTAACTTTCAGTTTTATTAAAAGCACACTGACTGTCCATATTGATATCTCCAACTTAGTATCTTATTTCTGATCATCTGTCGTGTGGAAGGACATAATACTTGTAAGAGTTACCTCCCTTATGAAAATGGTCACCAATCTTACCACAGAAATTCTAGCACTAAGGCTTTAAAATATTACTTCACCCACCAATTTATTGCATTTTTTTTATAGCTGTTTATATAATAATTTTATTATTACAATGAGTATGCATAACTTGTAGCTTAATGAGGTGACAAAATGGTGCATGACATGCAGTATACTGCACTACTGCACTATTTTGTCAGCACAGGCTACTATTTTGCGTGGTCAATGCTATATACAATATTTTTATATGACATCCCTATCAAAGCTGTGATTAAATTTCCAACAATCAGGGATGATTTTGATGAAATAACTGAAAATTGCTAAAAATAACTGAAATAGGGGGTAGGGGGGTTAGATGTGCAAAAATATCATTTTCTGACAGCTTCTGCCCAGTTTGACAACTTTTCAAATAAATTTTGCAATACTAAATAACTGAAATCAGTTAAATAATTGACTACAATCATCCCTGAACAATTTAACCCAATTAATCCCTGTTTACTGTCAAAGCGTAATAGGGACGTCACCTTAGAATTACTCTGTCATAATTAGAATAGAAACAATTCATGGAAATCATAGTTTATTGTCATTTTAGCATGGGTGGCATTATATTTGTGTATTCACGAATTCATTTTACCATGGGTGGCATTATATTTGTGTATTCACCAATTCATTTTACCATGAATGGCATTATATTTGTGTATTCACGAATTCATTTTACCATGGGTGGCATTATATTTGTGTATTCACCAATTCATTTTACCATGGGTGGCATTATATTTGTGTATTCTCGAATTTTATTTTACCACGGGTGGCATTATATTTGTGTATTCACGAATTCATTTTACCATGGGTGGCATTATATTTGTGTATTCACCAATTCATTTTACCATGGGTGGCATTATATTTGTGTATTATCGAATTCATTTTACCATGGGTGGCATTATATTTGTGTATTATCGAATTCATTTTACCATGGGTGGCTTTATATTTGTGTATTCACGAATTCATTTTACCATGGGTGGCATTATATTTGTGTATTCACGAATCCATTTTACCATGGGTGGCATTATATTTGTGTATTCACGAATTCATTTTACCATGGGTGGTATTATATTTGTGTATTCACGAATTCATTTTACCATGGGTGGCATTATATTTGTGTATTCACGAATATAATGCCAACCCAGGCTAAAATGACAATAAAGTATGAGTTCCATAAATTATTTCTTAATTATGCCCATAACCTTTCATTTAAAGTTGTCTGTTAAATTATCAAAAATTCGTTTAATCTGAAAAATAATGGTTTCTGCTCATTTTTTAGTTTCAAAGCAAGCGTCATTGTTAGGTGACATGCCCTGCCAATGGAATATGTGGGATGCAGTAGCGCATTAATCCTATACCTATGCCAAAACAGCTTCTCAACAACTATTACATAACAATTTTACATGAAGAGTATCAACAGCTGTTCTTCACATGCATATCTGGGCTTTGGCAAAATATGGCTAAAAAAATAAGCGTGGTTCCGGTTACCCCACCTACTCTTAACACTTTTTTAAAAAAAATTTTCAATATAATAATAAGCACTGTTCAAGTCGAATGTCTCTCCCTTACTCATGAAAAAAAATAGCACCTACCAACCTTATCTTTATCTAAATGTAACCGGAACCAGACTTATTTTTTATTTGGCATAAATCCAGGACTCTGAATGGTGGCTTTCACCCTGTACAATAACACTAAGAACTAAATAAAATTTCTATATATATAATAAATATGAATATATTAAGGGACGAGATCAAAAGTTCAATGTAGGATAAAAAACTTTATTCACATAGTTTTTTCACTGACCCCCCCACACCCCTCTTAACTTAATTTGGGAAAAATTGATTGACCAATATGGGCATATCCGAAAATCGATGTCAGATAACAAAACCCCCCCACCCCCAAACTATTTGAATTAAGTTTTTTTATCCTACATTCAACTTTTGATCTCGTCCCTAAGCAAGATTATAGGTAAGTAGACATGCAAGATATACAGCGACTACATAGTATGCTAATGAAGCCATTTAATTCACAGACTGTCAGTTACAGCTTTTACTATTTTGCTGTCTTGATTGTAAAACAATTAACTGTACTTTAAAATTTACAAAATTCTTATTTGCGATATACTGAAATGACTGTAGATCCTTGAAAAACCTTGTTATGAGAAATACTTTTTAAAATGCAAAGACAATGAAAAATCCAGAGAAAACCCATTTCCTGCAAATTTTCAAGGCCTTATAGCCCTTAAATGAGCACATGAACCTATATTTTTTTCTTCCTTATTTGTTTACTTTTCATATGTTCTCTCAATCTAAAACACCTATTTCAAATCCTATTTATTTCCTATTAGATCAGCGATCATCCTTAAAAGGACAATGTATAAGTGTTATAATGATCAAATATATGGTCTATTATATTTTTTTATGGGAGGTTACAAGATAATTATTTGAATCCAATCTGACTAATTTTTTTTAGGTTATTGGCATTAACAAGACCTTAAGTAAGCTTTAACAAGCCACTTATATTTACAATTGGTAAAACAAACTCATAATGTAATATGATTAAATGCTGGCATGGAACGCAGGCCGGTATGTAGTTTTGGTTCAAGACGCCATTGGCTCCTAGAGTAAAAAATTTAGGCGCCAATCAAAATTTTAATTTAGGCATCAATCAAAATTTTAAGGTGCCTGGCTAAATTTATAGGCACCAATTACTATAAACAAACAGATAGGCAAATTGGGAAAAAAAAAACACTTTATAAACATGATCAACAGACATCATCGTGAAGACATGTCATTAATTGTGTCATACACAAACATGACATGATCAATTTCATTTAAACGTTCAATTTCAAACTCATCTGGCAACAAAGTCAAAATTTAATCTCCAATTTGGCGACTTATCATGAATTTCATGGCACCAAACATATTAATTAGGCTCCACTTAGTCTCTTAGAGCCATGAAACCAGAATTTTTCCAGACCTAAATCGCTCAAACTACTGATGCGGAAAACAAATTTCAAAAGATCTTTGACTTCAAGTGATCACGATTCTACTGTATTTAACTAAAATACTTAAAAAGACATTTAATGAGTGCTCAAATTACTATAAATTTTGGCAAAATCTCGACTCAAGGCACAGATATTACATTTTTTCAAGGTTCATAAGTTGTATTGAGTGTATTTGTTTCCTGAGTTGAAATGGAAGTTATAAGACAGCAATCAAGTAAAAGCTTGAATCTAACAGTTTGTAACACACACAGCCAAACATTAACCTGACTGGGGAGTAGGTGGAGACAGGGGTTGAGGGGACATGGCATGGATCGTTGTTGGTCCAGCCTGTCCCGCCCCTGATAACTGCTGTGCCTGGTGAAGCTGTTGGTGTTGAACTGTGCTCTGAGGGGTCGGTGACCCTTGACCTATATAAACAACCAATCAAATAGCAAATAAATGACATCGCCTAAGAAATCATAACAAATATTTACATTTGCAAATATGGTTGCAAACATTTATTCATTCAGCTCAATGAAAAACAAAAGAAGTTCTAAAGTACCATCATTTGAATATAATGGAGAAGACATACTTCCATAAGGCATACATAATACCTCTCATTTCACATTTTACAAAAATTGTAATCATTTTTAAAATACAATGGAACAAGGATTAACTAAACTACATATGTATATTTACAATTTTTCACAGGCTGTTCTTAACACATAATATAAGGTATGTAAAAGTGCTTGGCTTTCAAGACATTTGAGAGTTACTGAACCAAAATGGGAAAGTATTGGACTTGCCCATATATTGTAAGCAAATTTTGCAAAATTAGATGGCAGAGGCACAAGGGTAGGAAGTGGAGATGTGTTATTTACACACTACTTTTGAAAGCAATGCATGTTTACATAAGTGAAGAAAAAATTCAATATTCCATAAAGATTTTTAAAATTTTACATAATGAATATTTAAAAATTCATAAACCTAATGAAAATTATTGAACTGATATCAAATCTATGAATAACAAGCAACTGATTTGTTTCCAAAATCATACTTTCATAACTTGAAAAAAAATGATGGTACTGCAATGGATTGCTACAATACAAATTTTATGAATTTAAATGAAAGGATTTCAATCTAATTTTCATACACGCACCTACAAATTTACAGTAAGCATTATGACAAATCGTGCAATAACATACAAAACTGCATGTATAATTATCATCTCAAAAGATTTTGTAAATAAAAACAACAGCTGAAAACGTTCATGAATTTTTTTATTTACTGAAGTCTAGACTGACATAATGTGTCCAACATTCTGAACTTAATTTACTATCACTATATTTATTTCCATTTCATGACTTTTATTTTCTTTTTGTAAATTATTTGTAAGATTTCAAAACTTATACAATGTCACATGACAACATAAACCAATCAGAACTCACCATGTTGACTACTGGCCCCTTCCATACCAATGTCACTCCCATATTCATCTTTCACAAGCCTTGTAGGAGGAGCTTGAAAGAATACAAGTGTGAAAATTTTTAATTAGATATCTGTCTGCATGTTCAACCAAAAGTAAATCACTAAGCTCTATTTTTAAAAACTTTCATATGTGATCTAAATGGATTGTAATCAATATATCATCTGAGGTATATTATTTTTTATCTTTTGGAACACTGCTCCGCTTCTAAACAAACATCTGAATCAAGATCAGTAAACCATGACATCTAGGTCACACCACCATTTTAAATACATCCCAATTTGGTTATTTACTGATAAAGATTCATGTTTACTTGAAATCTACTTCCCATCAATATACCTTCAATCTAAACCTTAATTTCAATATTGACAAAAACATAAATCATGATCAGTCAACCATGACAGTGAGATATCTATACCTACCCTTTTGTCCTAAATTTTGAATAGATTCCATCGTAAGATATTTATTTAAGGTGGTACCCAACACCTTGACTAAAATAAATTTGACTCATTTAATTTTCATAAAATTTTTAGGAAATATTTACTTTGACCTGTTGACATAAATATTGATTTTTTTTAGTAAATAGAATTTCAAACTTCACGGGAATAATTTCATTGAATATATAATATAGCAGTTTGGCAACATCAATTTTGATCATAGAGAAGCTTAATGTCTCTTTACTTATTAAATTTGATTAAAACGCTCTGGTGATTTTTAAGAGTTATCTCCCTGTAGTGTTGGGTACCACCTTAAAAAGTTTCATGATGATATGACATCTACTTCTCATTAAACTATCTTCAATCTAAACTTTAACCTAAAGTGTGACATACAACGGAAACACAGTTCCGAAACACTATACATTTGTGTACATATATATCCCTCTCCTATCACAGCTGGGACATAAAAATGATATGTATATCCCTCTCCTATCACAGGTGGGACATAAAAATGATATGTATATCCCTCTCCTATCACAGGTGGGACATAAAAATGATATGTATATCCCTCTCCTATCACAGGTGGGACATAGAAATGATATGTATATCCCTCTCCTATCACAGGTGGGACATAAAAATGACATGTATATCCCTCTCCTATCACAGGTGGGACATAAAAATGAAATGTATATCCCTCTCCTATCACAGGTGGGACATAAAAATGATATGTATATCCCTCTCCTATCACAGGTGAGACATAAAAATGATATGTATATCCGTCTCCTATCACAGGTGGGACATGAAAATGATATGTATATCCCTCTCCTATCACAGGTGGGACATAAAAATGACATGTATATCCCTCTCCTATCACAGGTGGGACATAAAAATGACATGTATATCCCTCTCCTATCACAGGTGGGACATAAAAATGATATGTATATCCCTCTCCTATCACAGGTAGGACATAAAAATGATATGTATATCCCTCTCTAGGTGGGACATAAAAATGACATGTATATCCCTCTCCTATCACAGGTGGGACATAAAAATATGTATATCCCTCTCCTATCACAGGTGGGACATAAAAATACGTAAATCCCTCTCCTATCATAGGTGGGACATAAAAATGATATAAAGCTATACACTGACTCCTAATATTTCAAAATTTCTGTTTGGTTAATTACAATGAATTGATAGAAATTCATTCCTCCCTGCCCCTCAAAAATCAATCTTATCACACGCACACACGAAAAAAAAATAATAAAAAAATAAATTTCAACAACAATGAAAAGCGTAATTATGGCATCCAAAACTGCATTATTTATTTATGTTTGTTTGTTTGTTTAGTTGGGGTTTTATGCCGTTTTCAGCACATTTGGTTTTTTCACGACGGCCAGTTTTTATTGGTGAAGGAAGCCGGATTACCCGGAGAAAACTACCGACCTTCGGTAAGAAAATTGCCAATCCTTTTCAATTTATTTAGATCGGAGTCGAACACACACTGCCACAGGTGAAATTCAAACTCGCAACCTCAGTGTTGATAGGCTAGTGACCATTAGTAGTCATGACGAACTACCTAGACTGCTCGACCACCAAGGTCCCTAATTATTTATTTAAAATCTGTGTTAAATATGCAAATTCCATAACAGGAAACACTTCTGGAGTCAATTCCTTTTCTTTTATTTCAGGAAATTAAAATTTACTATTTCTGGACAAAAAAAAATGAAATATGTTTGTTTTGTGAAACTTCTTGTTGGGATTTCTTGCTGTTCTAATGTTTTAAATAAAAAATAAATTTCAGCCACTCACCTTTTTTTTCCTTGGTGAGAATGTATGAAAATCTACACAGTTTATTAAATCTTACCTCAATTTACAATGGTCCCTCTCTACACCAACAACAGAGTCAACTGTATGTAGATATTATATACTGTAAATTCGGAAATTATTGCAATGTTTTTTATATCATTGCAAAAAATGCGACACTGTTGTAATCACAATAATTTAAACTCGCACTTTGGAATTTTGTATATGTATGAAGTGGGATTTTTCTCAATATCGCAAAAATTAAAATCCCATTTCGATCTAAAATGACAAAATCGCAATAATAAATGCACGCAATAATTTCTGAATTTACAGTACATGTACCAACAACAATACAATGTATAAGAATTGAAATTTACAAAAAATGTCCCTTTACAGTGCAATATAAAAATTCTTGGAAGAAAGTAAAATGATAAAATATTAAAGCAATATTTACCTGCATGCTGTATGGTTAATCCTGAAAGATCTAAAACAAAGAAGCAAAAGTCACAATGAGCAGAGATTCAAAGTACATGTATATACATTTCAACTATTGGTCAGTTAGACCATTCAGAATGATTGCTGGTCTAATAGGAAATAAATAGGATTTGAAATAGGTGTTTTAGTTTGAGAGAACATATGAATAGTAAAACAATAAGCAGGCCTGTTTACCCCATTTAAGCTAGTAGTGTAGTTTATACATTTAGAAAGTGTAGTTTTCAATATTTAGGTGTAGTTTTAGATTTTACAAGTCCTAAAAATTACTATCACCAATGAGCGGCGCAACGCTTGCTTGCCCCCCCCCCCCCCCCAGAAATTTTTTGAAAAACTAGATGCAAAATCCTGCATTCTGAGAGCTTTTAGAGTCATGTTTTGAAGATACCAGATATATAAATTCAATAGGATTAGTTATATTGAACACAATAATGATATATGTTTTCTTCCTAAATTTTATTAAGTCATTCTCTTGTAAATACAAAGATTCACGGCTTCTTCAGCTTGTCAGTGTTACCTTCAACAACATTATTCTTTCGTTTCGGCATTGTGCCATGTGTAAAACTTGACAGTCAACGATCACCACAGCGTTTGTAATACATATTTATATATTCATTATCAAGCGCGTAAAAGACAAAGACTCCGTTTTGCGTTCAGATAACTTCCTTTAAACACAAAATTACATACTGCCGATTTTTTTTTACTGTAACATCTTTGAAAGCGTAGAAATGACCAATTTGGGCGTAGAGCGTAATTTGAGTACAAAAAATCGTAGAAACTACGCCAAACTCGTAGTGGTAAACAGGTCTGAATAAGCAAGAATAAAATATAGGTTCATATGCTCAATTTAGATCTATAAGGTATTGAAAATTTGCAGGATATGGGTTTTCTCTGGATTTTTCATTGTCTTTGTATTGGCAACTTCAATCTTTCAAAAATGTATGAAAAAATAAAAAGGATTTCATAAAAGTTTGTCAAATACCAATTTATAGTATATATGATTGAATTATAAAAGAAAAAGTGGGGGTTCATGGGCAAAAAATTTCATGTTTAAGAAATGAATAACACCTGAGGACTACGAAAATCTAACAAAAAGACCAAAACAAGACCAGCGAGCATCCTTAATATTATACATAAAACTGGTCTCAGTAATGGTACATTCCAACTCATTGTAGGTCTTCTGTTGAACGGTAAATGTCTAATTTTAATGTGTTTGATTCAGAGGTGTAATGCTGTCTTCTAAACATTTTACTACATAACTGTTCTTTCTCTTATTGCAAAATTCAGGCTATTTCAATGATGTAAATTTGAAAATTAATTCGTACATTTATGTCTTTGAATATTAGCTCTGAATTATAGCAAAGCTCCTCATGTCACATTTTGGGTTTTATCAATCACTTCACATTAATCTATAACCTTACGGCACTTGTAATAAATTCTACGACATATCAATTTTGATGCACATTTTGTTAATCTACAACTCATCAGTTGTTATCAGGGCCTATTATATTGGTTATCAGTTGTGATCCGGGCCTATTATATTGGTTATCACTTGTGCTCAGGGCCTATTATATTGGTAATCAATAATTTAAAACATCAAAGAGAAAATTTTAAAAATTTCAAAATAACAAAATGGTTATAGCAACAACCATCTAAAGACAAAACTTTGTGCCAGGTAGTTTTGGTAAAATGACATGGAACAAATATTCTGATATTATTAACAAAACCTATTTACCTATACCAGGGGAGACAACCCTTTCATAATGGTAAGGATTCACACAAACACTATCCTGCTTCAGATCAAATGCATACTGACAATATTTGACGTGTTTCAATTCATTTTTATGTAGATCTGGCCATCTCCATATCCTGGCATATATCACATGTGGGAAACCTTTTCTACCAGCAACCTGAAATGTTAAAAAAATTAGACTATCAAAATTTGAAGAAGAAATGCATTGTCAAACTTAGGCCATGTAAAAAAATCATTAGATTCTCAGGCCCCTTTTCAAATTTTTTGATGAGGCAGGGAGGAGTCTTTTTTTTTTCCTTGTTTTTACTTAAAAAATTTGTTGCTTCTGAGGCCATTTTTGAAATTTTTTAATGAGGCAGGGCGGCTCTTTTTTTTTTTTTTTTTCTCCAAAGGATGCTTCATCGTTCATTTTAATCGATTCTAGCAACTCCCCCAATGTGCACTCCTTCATGTAATCACAATGTATTGTCCATGGTAAAACGGTTTTTCTCCAGACAGGACTTGGCATGACGCTAAAGATGATGCCATGCTGACGGAAGTTTAACAAACAATGTATATTTAAATCACCACACCACGTGATAAAGTGTGTTTATGAAAATGTTTCGCAGATTAAGATCGTGATCCTAAAAATCACCGGTAATGGAAACAGACACGAAAAATTTTTGGGCGAGATGGGGAACTGCCGATTTTTAATTTTATTTTTTGTATGATAAAAAACAACGAATGCGGCAGGTTTAAGGGACACGCGGCGGCGCCTGAGAAGCTACTAATATTTTTTTTCGCCTTACTGCACATCAAATTTTTTCTCATAATGAAAAGCCACCCAACCACCTGCAAGCTGCCCACTTCACTTCACCAAAGTAATATTTCTTTCCTTTTTAAAATCTGGTTACTAAACATCTGGAATCTAATGAGGCCAATTAAAAAAAAAAAATTTTTAGCTATTTTTAAATAATTTCAATTGAAAAGATATGAGAAATTGATTCTACTTGCATTTTTGATTGTTGAAAATTAAATTATAAGGATTGTTTAAAATGTTTGAACACAAGTAATGCTTACATGTACTTTTGTGAGTTTACGATTAGAATAAACCGCTTCGAGGTTTTACGTTTACGATGTGTAAACTGCCTCAAAGTGGGTTTGATCATATAATCATATATTTCTATTCCAAAATTGAAAATAGTGTCCTACGCTTGGCAACAGCAGTCATACTTATGAAAGAGGACCAGCTAAGAACCATTGATACCAGGTAAAGTTCAAACCGGCATTGTAGTTTCAGAGAATATTTAATTGTAAAAAGTCATAAATGATAGGAAAATGAGGAACTACAACCGAGTGATAGCTACAATGTATACAATATGTAAGGTATGTACCTGAAGTCGACCATCTAAGGTCCGTTGAATTGTGACACACTTTGATGGGTGAGCTCCATTTGTAGTTATAGCAGTAATTAAACTATCTAGCTCGTCACGTTTTTCCTTTAATTTCTTGACGAGACTCTCAATTGCCCGCTTGGCAAAACTCTCACTTTCTCCACCCTGTCTGTGACACATCAAACTATGGACTATACTTAAACAGGCATCTGCTGATGTAGGAGCCTGTGTCCCCATGGTGTTAGTGGGGATTATGTGGATTGTCTACCCTGAAAAAAAAGATCATCTTTTCCATTTTTTACATTTGTGTAAGCTGTTGTTTATGATCTGTAGTTTTACCTTTAAACTAAAGACCTTGATTTTTTTCAGTTGATTTCCACTTGCATTTTTCACACCTTTCATTTTCTCTGCATTTTGATTAGATACAAAATGATGTATATTTTCACTGTGCCCTTGATATTCATCATTTTTGCCCTATTGAGACTTAGCGTGCCTCAATTCATTCAAAACTTTCAATGGAAGAACAATATTGATCGATAATCCAAAAATAATCAATGTTACATTGTGGGTTTTGATGGTCACATCCCTCTAAGGTTTAGTACAGCAGACACCAATGAAACAAACTCCAATATACAATCTCAAGATATTTGATCTCAACAGATACATACATTATTATAGGTAATGAGAACCCTGTATATGTACCATATTTCTTTAGAAAGCCAATTTAAGGAATATCTAATGTGTTCCCAAGGACTATTGTAGGAACCTATTTCTTGGTACAAAAATAAGACTACCTGAAATTTCACATTTCTAACATTGATCAGGAATATTCTGTAACTAAACATGGCTAAAACGTCCACTTGTTCAACAAGCGTGGATCCAGGATTTGACATTAGGGGGCACTGAAGTGTTGATAATGATTGATATACATGTAGCGCCAAGCAGAGTGAGGCGAAATTTTTTTTGATTTTATTCTTATTCATATTTTTTTAGGGGAGGGGGGGGGGGGGGGAGGGGAGAGGGGTAATTAGGTGCATATCAGGATGAGAACACGTTGTTATGATATGAATTTGTACTAGAACGACACGCTGAGACAGATTTTTAATTTGCTAGCTCACAAGGTAACTGTCTGCAGGAAGGCAAATCACCCCACTTGGACACATTATACTTCTTGATGGAGAAGCAGCAAACACCAATTTTAATTTCTTTGGTTTGACCCGGCCAGGAATCGAACCCACGACCTTGTGCACTCGAGGCAAGAACGCTACCATGAGACTACAAAGGCGGTTTCCTTAAAATGAAAGTAAAAAGTATTACACTACTAGCTGTCAAGAATTACTTTCTTTTCTGAAATGGCCCAAATATTTCACTTCAGCTGATTTTTGCATCATATATGATGTCACCAAAAACAAATGTGACCATGCAGAATATATGCAAGTTCTGTTTTGAGAAATGTTGATCCACGTTGACATTTAAGACACACCTAATTGTTATTCTTAATCCACAGAATAGTAATGCATTCCAAAGTTTTTCATCAAGAAATCCGTTGACACACATCAAGTTGCCATCTTGAAGCAATATTCAACAACACATTTGTTGATGCTTTTATGTACTTGAAAAACACCCTTCCAACTGGAAAGTTTGGGTATCCTGGCATTAATGTTGAAAACAGAGAAAATATATATGTTAGGCTTTCAAAATGTCACCTCATAATCACTTGAGTTTGACTAATTATTCAGAGGATAACTTTATGTTTCCGTTAAGACATAAGTTTGTAAAACTATAAATTAAAACATACAAAAATTAATTTAATTTGATTGTTTACATGTAGAAATTCAACTTCTTGTTCTTTAATCAATATAAGATCAAAACCAATATGAACCTCTTTATAGTTTTAACACGGTCATTTGTTTACACTTTCCTTTTTAACATCATTATTTCTTTGTTTATTTAAAGAGCAAGTAAAATTTTCTCTGAAGAAAAATTTTAATTGACGGAACCTGTAAAAACTAAAAGTTAAATCCTCTCCAAAATAATCAATGAAATAAAAAAAATATGGCCTCTTATTATAATATCCCCACTCCCTTGCACTGCATACCGAGAACATGTTTCCAGACCGACTGGAGCCAGGCTCCGAGGCCGGCATGCAGTATTTTCCTGCATAAATCGATAATTAACAGGTGTAGAAATTATCTCCTCATCTGCGACACGTAATTATTGATTACTTACCCGATCACCGATCAATTGTTAGGTCGTCATTTTTAATTCATGCTTAATTTATTTATTTTTCATGGCGCGAGTTAAATCAAAATAAAGAAATGCGCTTGCGTTGGCGAAGTTCATGTTCACTTCCGTTTTTCGGATGTGTCAACCTATACCGAGGGGATCAATGTGGGGTAACTTAATTAACCCAACTTAAAGACTGGGCTTAAAGATCATAAATTTTAATTGATATTTTAAAAAAGGAACAAAATTAACATAAAAATAAAAGAAAACCAGAACTTTGAACCATTCTGGAATGAAAATTTATTCCAGCATTGTATTCCATAATTGTTCCAGTTTTTTCCTGACACTACAAATGTAGTTTATATATCTATCATATATGTTATAAAGTAGTCTCAGTTTTTTCTCATAAAAGGTATTATATTGTTTTGACATCAAAATTATACTTCAACAATATAATACCCTTTTAAAGAAAATAAAATAAGAGAAAATACCAAATGAATTCATATTTTTTATTTGTTTCGTTCTTTGTAATATATATATATTTATCATATGTTTTGCACTCATATGTACGTTTTTGCATATCCAATAATAGCCGAAAGTCGGAGTCGGTTATTTGTCCTCGGGGCCAATATCGATATTGGCCCTCGAAAATCCATATTTGCCCTCGAAAATCCGTATTGGCCCTCGAAAATATAAATTTTGTTTGTTTGTTTTTCTCCAGTTTTTTACAAATCTAAAATTCTTTTGAATTTTTTTTAAATATGTGATAAATAGATCATTACATGGCATTTTCCATATCGACCCATATCGGACCTCGGGCTAAAGTCTCGGTCAGGGCATGATAATCACAATCATGTATCCACTTGAATATAAGTTTGAACAGGTTGGAAAAGGTTGAGTAAAAAAAAAATACTATAGTATTACAGACTTATCAGATTTGTATAATTTCTGCCTTTAAGGCATACATCACATATACTGTCACTGCGTTTAGGGAGTTTGTGCCTGAGAAACTTTTTGTTTAGACATTGATTTGCAGCACCGCACAATAAAATGGTTTCATCGTTGTTATTTAAATTTGCTTCTTTCAAGATGAGTGGTGTTATAAATTTACCATTTACTCGTGTAAGCACAGCAATATAATCAAACCTGGGGAGGAAGTTGCACAAAGGAACGGGGGAATCTTGAATTTCTTTTGTGCTAAAATTTAGTGATAATTAAACATTTTAGGTAGGGAAAATAAAGAAAGAAAGCTTTTGCGGTTTTAAAAAATATGACAAAAATGCGAATCTAGCAAAAAACAAAATAATCACCTCTCTCCGAGGTTCGAACTCTCAGACAGTTTTGTTGTTATTTAATAACCAATGACTATACCGACCATACTTTAGAACGGTAATTTAAAGGTACATGTATCTTTATTAAAATATTGAATTGATTTTTTAAAGAAAGGTTCCATTTTCGTTAAAAAGCACATTTAGAACCAAAACAGGAAACATACAAAAGTTGACCAGTAGTGCAGTCTTTCAGGAAAACGTTTTATGTATTTGGTTCTGGAGGTGCTTGTCAGGGAATTCCCACTTAAAAGGTGCGGAAAACCCCTCGAAAATGACAAAAATGAGTTTTCAACGTTTTTAATGAGTTTACTGTAAGTTTTATGTTGGATTTATCAATGCAGAAAATTGAGACGCAAACAGAAACTATTTTTACTACGAGAAAAAGATAAATTTAACGGATATTAACAACTTTCAGAAAATGGCCCACTGAGTGAAACATTTTGTCGCCTTATTGGCCCAACTTATTTTGTCAGAAGCTGTCTCATTGTAAAACCTTTTGTTCATATTTCAATTTTTTTTCTAAACTTAGAATGTCTTTAAGTTTACAATATAAATATAACTTTCAACTATTATTTATTTTTTAGAATTTAGACATTATTAATTTTTCATATTTCTGTTTATTATAATTATCTTTTAAACTCTTCTTAAGGATGCTCGATTCGCCAACCCAGTCGTCAGACTTGTCTGACATGATTATTCATTGATTTTTTTACAGAAATTACCAGTATTTAGCAAAATTCAAAAATAATAGAAATACTAAGGGTTCATTCCTTGTATTGCACATGGTAGATCTCCTTAGATGAAATTTGGCTTCCTATTTCGGTATTTTTGGTTGAGTACTTCTTGTTTAATACAAGTTTGGTTTTTGGTCTTCCAAATGTTTCGGTTTTAATGCTGCTGATGAGAGGTAACTCCTTGAAATGCGTCGTATACAGCATAATATAAGTTTTCTATATCTAATATTGGTATCTTTGGATTGTTATTTTGGTCTTTTTGTCAGATTTTCGGAATCCTCGGGTTTTATCCATTTCTTAAACATGAAATTTTTTGCCCATGAACCCCCACTTTTTCTTTTATAATTCAATCATATATACCTTAAAACGGTATTTGATTAGATTTTATGAAATCCTTTTTATTTTTTTATACATTTTAGAGAGACTGAAGTTGTCAATGCAAATACAATGAAAAATCCAGAGAAAACCTATTTACTGCAAATTTTCAAGGCCTTATAGCTCTAAAATGAGCACATGAACCTATATTTTTTTCTTGCTTATTTGTTTACTATTCATATGTTCTCTCAAACTAAAACACCTATTTCAAATCCTATTTATTTCCTATTAGACCAGCGATCATCCTAATTAATTGGCTTATCAAAGTTAGAATAATCATTTATGTCTATATCAAATTCTCTAAAATTTTTAGAGGCAACCATGTTTGCATACCTGCATCACTAATTTTTGTTAGAGCCATAAGCTTCCTTCAACAAAGGGTTGATATTATCAGTATCCAATGTACAAAATTACATCAATAGCTGTGTTTTATAAATGAATCAATTGCAAGTAGTACTACCCACTAGGCAGATATAAGTTGCTAGCGGTTTTCTTGATTCCTAGAATGGTTTTACAATGTCTGTTGTGTATCCTTTCATAAGAATTCATCTCTTCTGGTGAGAGTGTATCACAAATAGAACCATTTCTGACCGCTCGTTCAACTGACCTCATAATAGGAATATATTCCTCAGTATTTTACAATTATGCAACAAAATATCAAACAATTTACAAGCAAATTCAACAGGTATATTTTTTGGAAATTTGAAAAAACGAATTTCAAATCAAAAATAGTTATTAAAGCTTTGTTTCACAGTTCGTGTATTGACATTAAAAATTAATAACATGGCCTATGACATTATAAATGCTCCCTTGTTTCAAGGACACATGATCCAAGTATGGTTTGCCTTTTGTAGAATAATGGTGGCGTAGGAGTATAACTATTTTGAAAAACCATAATTTTTGTCTTTCTAATATTAACAGTGAATTGTAATTTATGACAGTATGTCTTGAGTTTAATTTAATTTTCTTGTCACTGTGAAATTGTCTTGTGCTTCCACATCAGAACAAGGTTATAGCTTTGTCACTGACGTGTTTTAATTGAAAAAATGCCTTCTTTCGTTTTTATATCAAAATCTGTAAAACTTCCATTTAAATTCTTTTTTTTTTATTTTGTGGTTCATCGTTTCCTTGATTTTTTGAAATGATACGACACGGACACGGATTATAACTGTTTTCATTCCGATCATAAACCGGAGTTTAATATAAGCTACTGGTTTCCAATTTGATCGGGGTACCAGAAGAAACAGACGAAATTGAGAAAATTGGTTGAAACCCCCCAAAAATGTAAAATTTATGAACTAAATGTACAGTAAATTCAACTTATGACATAAAATACTTCAATTCCTTGCAAAATGTGGAACTTGAAAAAAATCTTTCCCAAATTTTAGGCTCAAATTCAAAAAGTCATTAGCAATAAAATAGAAAGAAAACTGAATATCCTGAACAGAAATGTGTAATTCGAAGGGACAAAGTTATTGCTTTGAGTGCAGATTCTGGGATTCCGCCAGGAAGACCCAGAGAGAGTGACTCTTAGTTCCAATACAAATTTAGACTCTGTACATAGTGTTGAAGTTGATGTTTCAAGTTTAAATTGTTCGTTTTCAGACGTTTCAAGTTTAAATTGTTTGTTTTCAGAAGTTTCAAGTTCAAATTTGTCTAGTTCAAGCTTAGATGTTTTAAATTTAAGTGACTGTTCTGGCAGCCTTAGTGATATTTCAAGTACAGAAAGTAATAGACAAACATGCACTACCACACTAAATGGAAAACAGCGTATTAAAGTTTTATTTTCCAATGTGGACTCATTATCAAACAAATGTTCAGGACTTCTAGCATATTTGGCTACTGAAAGCCCACATATTATTGGGCTATGTGAAATCTTCCCTAAGAACTCTCTGGATAAGGAAAGCATTAGTGATTTATCAGTACAAGGCTATGAGAAAATTATTCCTGATAACCCAGGTGACAGAGGCGTGGTATTATATGTAAAAAGTAACCTAAATGTGTCAAAAGTATCAATATTAAACGACTCTGTTCATGAAGCAGTGTAAGCGTAATTTCATTCCGCCGTGTATTTATTCCGGGTAACTGTTTTTCACTAGGGAATATTGGATGTAAATAGTGTGAAAACGTCGATATTGATTTCGTTGTTTTGTTTACATTAGACCGGTTTGTTGTTTACTTTCTTTTCATACTTCATTGACCTCGCAATATATATTTTAATGAATTTAATATTCTGGTACTTTTTGTACATAGGATAAAACTCTCTAGTGTATATTTAACTGAGTAAGGACTCTCTTTTGTTAGTTACAAACAATACATGTATTGTGATTTTAGCTGATTTGAATAGTCTCCCTTTACTCGGTCTTGATAAATTTTTTTCTGAATAAGATGTTTAAAATAAGTTGAAACCTTTAATACAAATAAAAATATAAATGAGCATTAGTTATCTAACTGTAAACCTTTTTTATTTTAAAATGCGTTCAGTATGTTATTAAAATTTGTAATTTATTTTATTTTTTAATATCTTTTCTTTAAATTCACTGGGGAAACATATTAAAATTTAAATTCAACTCACTACTGAATAGTAAATTTATTGTTTTAATACATAGATACTTTATTGTAAATAGGATGAAATTACCTGGTCGCATTTTGAGCTATGGGTGGTTATTTACATGTAGCTGTGTATTTTATAAATGTGATTTGTGTGGATTAGCATTATCTCCCTTTAATAGGTTCGGATTCATTATTCTTAAGATGTTATTTATAAGTTTGATTTGGCTTAAAACAAACTGAAATATTAAGAAGCTTTGATTATCTAAGTGTTAAAATATTTAAATTTTGATATGCATTCACTATTTATGAATATTCCATTGTTCAATATATTTAAAATACCTTATTTTTTATTTCACCTGATAAAGTTATAGCAATTAAAATCAGGAGATGTTGCGGCGGAGAAAATACCAGTCTTTCTTATGTTCCCTATACTTCAATGTAGAATTTTTTTTTTTAAATTGTCAAATGTGAGACACATTATTTTTTTCAATACAAGTGCAGACCAGAATTTTTTTTTTTTACCAAAATCAGAGTCAGGATATTTTTTCTAAAAAAACTCACCCCCTCACTTATTTAAAATGAGTACTTAAACACTTCATCATTGTGCGGATCTAAAGCACTAGTGTAATCATTCCTGGTTCCAAATCACTAGTGTAATCATTCCTGGTTCCAAATCACTAGTGTAATCATTCCTGGTTCCAAATCACTAGTGTAATCATTCTGGGTACAAAAGCACTAGTGTAATCATTCCTGGATAAAATACACTAGTTTATTTTGTCCATTTATCACATAAATCATTTATGCAAGTTTCAGTATATTCAAATACCCCCCAAAAATACCAAGCCCCATTTTTTATATAGTTCCCCTTCAAAAAAACCCTCTTTAGAATGTTAGGATGTGTGATGGATATTTTACACTGGATCCGGAGAAAAAAACCTAGGGATATTTTGTTGGTGGATAAAAAACACTAGGGGTTTTCATCCGCCGGATAAAGTACACTGGCGGAATCAAACCACTGTTACAGCAGCATGGTGTGAAATAGTCCTAAACGGTAGCGATAAACTATTAGTGGGTCTGATGTATCGAAGCCCAAATTCATCACAAGAAAACAATAATAACCTTTTGCTTCATATAAACAAAGCTTTAGAATTAAAGTATAGTCATTATTTGCTATTTGGAGACTTTAACTACAAAGAAATAGACTGGATTAATCTAGAGTCATCAGTGAATGAGCACCACCCAGCCACTAAATTTTTTAATTGTATGCAGGATAATTTTTTGTTTCAACATGTGAAAACTCCTACACGTTTTAGAGAGGGACAAGTTCCTAGCTGTTTGGACTTAATTTTTACAAATGAGGAAAACATGATTGATGAGAACTCTCTTACTATTGATTCCCCATTAGGAAAAAGTGACCATGCAATTATACACTTTGACTATTTATGCTACTTTAATAATGATCAGGACAAGTCTGAGAAATATATGTATTTTAAAGGGGACTATGAGGCTATTAGAAATGACCTTGATCAGGTAAACTGGGATATATTGTTTGAAGAAAGAAGTTCAGATGAGATGTGGGATATTTTTAAATATAAACTTACAGAGAGTATAGATAAATATATACCTAAAAGAAAATTAAATAGTAACTTTATTAATCCGCCATTGTGGATGGATAGGAAAAAAAATCTACCATAATTAAGAAACGTAAAGCATGGAGAAAATATCAGTATTCAAGGTCAAGGGCTTCGTATAAAAAGTATACATCCTATAGAAACCAATGCACTAATACTATTCGTGAATCTAAAAGGTCATATGAAAGGAAAGTGGCGTTAGAGGCTAAAACAAACTGTAAATCATTCTGGAAGTATGTGAACTCCAAATTGAAAACAAGGTCAGGAATTGGGAATATTATGAACCAGGATGGAACTATAACGACTAATGATAAAGAAAAAGTTGAAATATTTAATGATTATTTTTGTAGCGTCTTTACACGAACTGATGATTTAAATCAGTGTCCAAATGTTAGGGATATGGACAATTTACTTTTGAACTTAACAGTTACTGAAGAGGAAGTTTTAAAGAAGTTGAACAACTTACATATAGATAAATCTGCCGGTCCCGATAATTTGCACCCGAAAGTCTTATATGAAGTTAGGCATTCAATATGTTATCCATTATTTAAGCTTTTTAACGCATCCTTGCAAGAGGGAAATTTACCAGAAGATTGGAAATCTGCTATTGTAACGCCTATGTATAAAAACAAGGGAGATAAGAGACATTCTTGTAATTACCGCCCGGTAAGCTTAACATCCGTGATTGGAAAAATATGTGAATCTTTGTTTAGAGACGTATTAATGAAACACTTGTTAGACAATAATTTGCTGTCAGACTGTCAGTATGGTTTTAGACCTGGACGTTCATGTACTATACAACTTCTGGAAGTATTGGACCATTGGTCATCACTTTTGGACTCTTCTGATCCCGTTGATACACTTTATTTAGATTTTAGTCGAGCCTTCGATACTGTACCCCATGAAAGACTTTTAGGAAAATTATTCGACCTTGGAATTCAGGGAAATATTTTGAATTGGATTAAATGTTTTTTGACAAATAGATCATAGTGTGTAAGAATTAATAATATATACTCGTCAAGTGCAGATATAGCAAGCGGAGTACCCCAGGACAGTGTCCTGGGGCCCGTATTGTTCTTAGTCTTTATTAATGATTTACCTGAGACTGTCTCTGGATTGGTTAAGATTTTTGCAGACGATACCAAATTGTATTCCTCCGTGGAAACTACTAAAAACTGTCAAGATTTACAAGAGGACCTAGATAGACTGTGTGACTGGTCTAATAAATGGAAAATGTCGTTTAATGCAAATAAATGTAAAGTTATACATTTTGGAAACAATAATGAATCATATAGATATACCATGTTAGATAAGGATGACAACTATGTCTTCATCAACCCTGTCAATGAAGAAAAGGACTTGGGAGTAACTTTTGAATCTAACTTAAAATTTGATAGGCATATATCCAATTGTGTTAATAAAGCACAGAGGGTCTTGGCTTTGATCCGTAGATCCTTTGATTATTTGGAAAAGGACATGTTTCTCATTTTATATAAATCTATTGTACGACCCTTGCTGGAGTACTCCACTACTGTGTGGTCACCCTATTTGAAGAAGGATATCCGTAAAATTGAAAAAATACAGCGGCGTGCCACAAAATTGGTACCTGAAATCAAGCATTTGAGTTATGAAGAGCGGTTGAAAGCACTGGGCTTACCAACGTTGGAATACAGAAGGGATCGCTATGATATGTTACAAGTTTATAAAGCTCTACACGGCATCGAAGACATGAAATGGCAATCAATGTTTATACTATCTACCAACCAAACAAGAGGACATCCTTGGAAATTAACAAAGAAGAGATGTAACATAACACAACGTTTGCACTCTTTTGCTCTTAGAGTAGTCGACCAGTGGAATAATCTTAAAACAGAGACTGTATCTGTGAAATCGATAATTATTTTCAAGAATCGTTTAAATGAGGAAAATTGGAATAATAAGAAGTTTAACCCAACTTAAACCGTTTTTGCTACTATTTATGTACTTTCAAAAGTTTATTAAACCATCTTCAGGATGAATTTATTTCTACTATATTTTAATTCGAATGCGCACAGCTAAAGTAAGTGATAGTAATTTTAAAACTTAAAAAGAGGCGGCTACACAAGTCTCAGACTTAAGAATCGCCGCAGTAACCCAGGTAGAACCCATGTAGGTAGTAAAATTAATCCCTTTTGGGATTCTGTGTTCGGAGCTTTTTTTTCTGACTTGGCCGCCCACTGCACTGAGTGGGGGGCCAAGTCAGAAAAATAGCTCCAAACACAGAATCCCAAAAGGGATTACAGTAAAATGAGAAATAGATTCTGTATCTGTATGGGTACTTGTAGAATCTTATTTAGGTTTTTATGGGCGGTGTTTCTGTAGTGCGGTCTTGAATTCCTCAACAGAATCTGCAGGCACGACTTTATCTGGCAGTTGGTTCCAGTTTATAATTGTTTCCACAAAAAATGAATGTTTATATTGTGGCTTATTGCTGTCTGGCACTTTGATGAGTCCTTGGGTGTTGTTTATTATGTGCCGTTCAATTATGTTGTCTGTTTCACAGTTTGTAAATAATTTGGCTTTGATAGTTCTTTTCGGTCTTCCTGGTGTGACAAAATTGTCGGCTGGCAGAGCTGGCACCAGTCCCTCAACCACTTTGTATATCAGGATCAGACAGAGACTGTCTTCTTTCCTCTAGAGTCTAAATGTCTAGCTGACGTCTCATGTTGGTTATGGACCCTGTAGTACTTCTTGATGAATCGTATGCCTCTGTTTTGTATACGCTCCAATTTGTTGATAACCCCTTTCATAGATAGATTCCAGGTGGTTGCGCCATATTCCATTGTAGATCTTACTAAAGATATGTATGCTGCTTTTCTACATGCTACTGGTACGTTTCTTAAGTTTCTCCTAAGAAAGCCCAAGGTGGCGTTGGCTTTCTTGCTGATGTTATTTATGTGGAAACTCCATTTCAGGTTGTTTGAGATTTTGAGTCCTAAGTAAGGATATGCTTGTACCTCTTGTAGAATATGTTTATTGACCATTGATCAGTCACCCAGTGGTTGAGTGACAGAGGAATGGAAATGTCATTAAATCAATAATGTAGCTGCCATGCTGGTTGTGAATGACACCAGTATTACACATTTTAGCTGTTAATGTCATACTCATATTTTGGACTTGGTTATAAACATTAAATATTATTTTTAAACAAATATCTTGCTTTAACAACTACATTCGTGAGTATTGATTAAGCTAACAACTTTGGGATTGCTTGAGGTCAAAATCACACATATTTTAGTCCAAATAAATTTACAGTAGTTTGCCATAATTATTTCATCACTTCATTTCTGTGTAAATTTACATTTTTTCAAAAATCTTTGTGAAGTGATTTCTATATCGATTTTAATGAAATTTTCACCATGATAAAGAAGAAAACTAGAAATTTAATTCTTTATTTGTTTTTACAGATCTGAAATCTTTTATCAAGCTTACAGTGATTTTAAGTATAAAAATTATGACGTCACATTTTCCCTATATATTCAACCAAATTTATGACGGCAAGTTTTTTATTTGTATTTGAATTGCAAAAAACCATATATTTAATCTTCAGATATTTCTCAGTCTTTTATTGAAAATTCATAAAAATTGGATGAGAAACAACATCACAGTAATTAAAAAAAATGTTAATTTGTATAGAAATCAATGGGAAAAATGAAGTGATGAAATAATTATGGGCAGCTAATGTATTTAGATTTTTGCATCATATGAGTAGAGGCAAATATTGCATTATTGGTCCAAGGTTCTAAAAAACATTAAATGTAGAATCTTTTGTATCAACTTCAAAAAAATTAAATTGGAAAAAAATTGTCTGGCCGACCAACCCTGCTCATAGTTCTACATTTTACTGGAACTACATATATGTAATGCTTGGCCTAATTGGGAATTGCGAGATTCACAAATGTGTCAGTTCAAGGAATAAATTAACTTGAAATCCAAATCCCAACCATGAATAACTGATCCAGTTTTTTACTCTTTTAATTCTTGACAAATACTATTTTTGCCTTTTTCAGGTGAACAATTTGACCATGGGGGATGGATTTTATAAGGAGAAGACTTGGTCGTTATCCAATCTTACATTTTATTGGTGTGATCTTGATTGGGGTTTACATTTTGTTGGCATGGTTACATGTGGTGCCATCTATACTAAATGTTCATTTCATCAGAAAGATTTGGGATAAAGACTTTTCAAAGTGCATGCTGCATATTGAAACACAAGCCAAATTGCCACAGTGGAAAAGACATCCATACTACATTACTGCTAAACTTTCGGGACGTCTGGGTAACTGGCTATTTGCATATGCCTCACTGCTGGGCATAGCGGCAAAAAATAAAGTAGAATTTTTTACAAGACCTGATGCTGACAGAAGAGTTTCACTTTCTAGATATTTCACAGTTCAAAATGTAAAATTTATAACCTCGGTGTGTGAACAGCATGTTTATGAAAAATTGCCATGTGCACATGATCCAAAATTAGAGTTACTTCCCCTCTCAAATTTTACAATTCATGGATATTTGCAATCATGGAAATACTTCAGGGATGTAGAGGATCAGGTGAGAAAAGAGTTTACATTTCATAGCAATATCTTGTCAGATGCCAAAAAGATACTGCTTCATCATGTCACTTCTGAAATGATGTATTCACATCAGATGACATGTGTTCATGTGAGACGAACAGATATGATGATTAAAAGTTCGACAAAATTAGGATTCAAGGCGGCTCCGTTACAGTACATTCAAAATGCTATGGATCATTTTCGTGAAAAATTCAATAATAAAGTTAGGTTTATTATCATTTCAGACGATTTTAGTTGGTGCTCAAAAAACTTAAAATTTGCCGATTCCGTTGTTATACCAAGAAATACAGAGGGTGTTGATTTAGCATTGATGTCTTTGTGCAATAGCTCAATTATATCTACTGGTACCTTTGGATGGTGGGGAGCCTGGCTAGCTAATGGATATACAGTCTATTACAGAAATTATCCTGAACCAGGCTCTAGATTAGACAGGGATACAGTCAAGGAAGATTATTATCCTCCTCAATGGGTACCACTTGACAGTGCCAAAAATATATCTCCCTGTCTTTGTCTGGTCATTATATTGCTAATACTGAGTACGGGTACAAAATATTTTTGAAATCAGGCAATGATATGTTTTCATATCTTTAGTGATTAGGCAAAAAAAATGTGATTTTTTTCCAGATTTTATAATTAATTAAAAACCATTTTGCTAAGGAACCACCCCTATATTTTTCAGGGATGTAACTGAACACACATTTACACACATATTTTCTTTTCTTTGCCTTAAAAAAGGATTCTTGTCAAATCAGTGCTAGGATCCATTTTGAACTTTGTAATGTGTGTGAGATTTTTATCAGTGTTGAAGGCTTCACTGTTACTTTAAGATGAAAAACAGCAATAAAAAATGATTTTCCATTGCTTACTTAAATTGTCATGTAAATATAGAGATTTTGAGTCAAAAATACAAATGTAGTTCACCATATTCTATTATTATATCATTCTGGATAAATTCTGACACATGCTTCAGACAAAATATAATGCAAAGGAAAACCTCTATTAGGCCTCTATTTGGGTTACAGCAATACAGAGGAATAATTTTTTATTTCACTTTTAGAATATATTGTTGATTAGTCATTAACAGTCTTGTTTTAAAGTTAAACAGCATGACAAAATGACATTGGAATGTTTTGAACATTTTTTAAGATCAAGTTTTCTTTTGGACTGAAGAATTCTTTGATTATCTCCCCTTAACATAGTCTAGTAAGGACAGCTCACAAAAATACTCGTTGAAATGAAATTGTTATATTGCAGAAATTGTTTCACAGTTGCTGAAAGTAAGTCTATTTTTGTTAGGGTTCAGAATGTCAAGCTTATTAAATAATTTTGAATGATGTTATAATATAAAAGTTATTAAATGGGCATATATTTTTAAAATATTTTTTTGACTATTTCCAAAGGAAAAATCTAGTTATTAGGCCAGTTCAAGTTAATTAAAATATTATCATCTGGAACTACTAAAAAATATGGGGCAGGTGGGAGGATTTTACTTCCTGTTTTTTTAGTTTTCCACTCATATTTTGTGCATCACAGATGCATAGTCTTGATCATTTATGTCATGTTTACTTACAATCTAATTAAAAACCGATCTCTCATCGCTCCCGTTTTCTGATATGTCGCGTGAGAGATCTAACGAAATCCGCTTTGAGGTCACATGTGAGTGAACTGGAACTTATGAATTTATAATGACATTCAAATGAGTTGACTTCCTATCAGTAAGCCAATCAAAAAAGTTTATGAATTTTGGGGACTGACGATTTCTTCGTAATCAACTTACAAGATCGCGTAAGCCGCAATTCCATTGGTCGAACAGGACACACCTACGAGGTCACTCACATGTGACCTCAAAGCGGGTTTCGTTAGATCTCCCACGCGACATATCAGAAAACGGGAGCGATGAGAGATCGGTTTTTAATTAGATTGGTTTACTTATAATATCATATCAAAAAAGTCTCCTTGTTGTTGGCAATCATTTTATATTCATTCAACATTTTTATCAATGCCTTCCTCTCACTTTTGGCAGAAATAACATGTACGATAGAATTTTTTTTTCATAGACTGAAAAATAAGCAATGAAAGAATAAAACATTTTACTCACAGGGACATGAAAAAATTTAAAAAAATCGGGAGGGGGGGGAATAGCTTTAGTTGGCAATGTACATTGGTTTGGTAGAAGACTTCAAAGGAAAAATTTAGTTTTTGTTGTCAGTCAGACTTCCTTTTCTTGTTATTACATTAATGGCCGATGAAGCAGCAAACCTTTGATATTTGAAAATACTGATATTTACCTGTATAAAGCATTTGTATGTTTAGACAGAAATATTATTTTATATCGATATTATTGTAATAATTTTATATGATTTTGTTGAAGTATGGTCACTTTAATCAGCTTTATTTATTAAATTCTAGTCTTCAAAATTTTGTTGTTGTCTTAGTAAGTCATGATATTTAGCGTATATATTTATTAGTGTGTAAAATTGAAGATATGGGGTGTGCATCAGTGAGCCATCATTACATTAGATCAAACCTTTGCTTTATTGTATTGTTATAATTGGCACTTATTGCAGTCATGACTGCCTGAGTGACCAGTAATGTAAAGCAAAGAGCTTCCTTGGTCTAAGTCGTTTCTGACAAGATCACCTAAATGTGAATATTCCCATGGAGTCCTTTGTGGTCTGATAGGATGTTAAAATGAAAAATTACAATTGATTCACCACAAACCTGAGTGAAATAACTAACATGGACTTTCTTTTACCTGAACCTTTAGTTTTAATACTGGAGATAACCATTATCTTCTGGAATCAACAGAAATCTCTTATTTTTTGTCATGAACAATAAACCACAAAACAGATCTGTAAATTTGGTTATTATTGTGATGTTTTTACTATTGCGAAAAATGCGACAGGTTGTAATCGCAATAATTTTAACTTGCAGTTTGGAATTTTTTATATGAATGAAGCGAGATTTTTCTCAATATCGCAAAAATTAAAATCGCCTTTTGGTCTAAAAAGATAAAATCGCAATAATAAATGCATGCAATAATTTCTGAATTTACAGTAACAGGGAAGGTCAGCAATGATATACCAATCAATTAATACCCTCAATCCACAGACCATCATAACAAACAAGAACAGGAGTCAGGATGACATTAATGTCCCGCATTCGAAATAGTTGACTGAAATTGATTGGTCATTTAACAGACCGTCATAACAAAACAACATAAAAAGAGTACAAAACACAAAAACAGATACAACATACACAGGATAGTCTGACTTGGTACATTCACTGATTACTGGTGGGGTTAAACCTGTTTTATAGGTATCCATCTGAGTGGGGGGAGGAGGGTGTTAAATCGGTTTTTTGGGTACCCAAGGCTGGATGGCCAAAACATTGGGCCTTTTATATATACATTTATTTTACACAAAAACCTACACTGCACAAAACCTGTCGATTAGACGGACTAATATGGTAAAAATTAAGGTGGATCAATGGTCAATTGTTTGCCACGGGCACAGCCCTGGATGTCTGGAGATGTTTCAGAACCATTGTCAAGTACTTCGTGGATTAACAGAAACATTAACTCAGTTCATTTTGTAGGTCATGTCATGCATAAAATATACTGCCGATGTGATTCTGAGTAAAATGCTTGACACTTTGATTGGCTTCTTCAACCAATTAGCAACTGAGAGCTTTATCTTGGCATATTTTCTGAATCACCAGTTGTAGACAGTAAAAGCTGTACATGTTAAAAATAATTATATATCTTTGCAATATTGTTTAATAATAATTTAATAAAATATTTAAACATATATATGTACATATTAAAATTTTTAATAAATATTATACTTAATTTATAAAATTTAAATGTATATACAAATCCTTAAAATATTGCATTCTATAAAATACATTAGGAAGGGACTGAAAATTTGATTTTTATGTAGAGACTTGGAAGTTTCTGGAAAGACACATATCTTTTTATTCCCCCCCCCCCCCCCCCAAGCCCCTAAAAAAAAATCTCTAATAATAAATTATTTTGCTTTTCAGTTTTTATATAACAATACCAGGATAACAAAAAATATATATGTGACCCCAAACTGTGGGTAAATATTATGGCTTAATCTTAACCTTGTCAAATTTCCCCGCCAATCCTCGCTCCTCCAATTACATTCAAATCATCATCCACTAAAGATTTCACAAAAAAAAAAAATATAAAAAATATAGACAAGCTGGATAAATCACTTCATTTTTAAAATCATTATAAAGGATCTTTATAACAACAAGTTGAGACAACAGGACAAAATTTGAAAATATTTTTTTTATATTTTAAATTCCTATCTTTTAAAAAACAAAAACTATATCATAATGTTTAAAAAAATAAACATCAATTAAATCCAACATTCAAATACGTAAATACATAAAATATTTTCTTAAACATTTATGTAACATTTCATTTACAGATGACTCATAAAACAAAATTTATAAAACACAAATGCCAATAATTCAGTCATTACAAAATCAAATATAGAATTTAACGCTGAAATTTCTGACAAGGGAGATAACTAAATTTCAAGTTGTTATAAAATGTGCAGTTAAATAAAAATTGTCTTTTGACAATAAAAGTAAGTTTTTCTGTTCTTTGTCAACAGGAAACACGTTATTTATTCTAATATACAGAATGATTTAAAATGACATACAGCCATGAAAATAAATTCGGATTTTTTAACTAACCACTTCTCAAACTGACATTTTTGGGAGTATGTAATCTTACAAAATGTATATGCACATTTATAACCTGAACACATGTGGAAAATAGATTTAATAAATTAGTTGATGTCAAAACGATTTATATCATACATGTGTACAGGTAGGGTTGTTTATTATAGGAATAGACAACATGGTTTTTGTTTAAACAATTTTTATAAAGACCTGATCGTTTTCCAGGGCATCAATTATTGTAAATAAGTGAATTCAGTTGGAAATATTGAAATACATGTAAGGTGCAATCTTTTTTTTCCAAACATTCCACATGATTCTGTCAGTTTTCTTGATGTTTTATCAAGCTCTGCATTTGCTGAAAATCCTTGGTGCTCATTGCTTTTAATTTCCATTTATGGTGGTTTTCCACTTCTATTTTCTATTTCTGGATTTTATTTTTCCAAATTCTATGTTGGCAACTTGTGTAATAGTATTTGTGATAGATTCTCTGTTTTTATCAATTCTTCTATAATGTCTATATGGCATTTCTCTTGCTGAAATGGGAGAAAAGAAAAGATTATGAATTTTTCGTTTAAGGTAGTAATAGACAAAATCCTTAAAAAAAACTTTCCAACACTCAAAATAAATTGGTCTATTGTTTGGGCTACACACTGACACACATCCCATATTTTTTCAGCAAATAGTTCATTACAAGGAGTGTCATATGTCAGTGTATGGACTGGTCTGTTGTCCCCAAAAAATTATATGTATATGGACTGAGGCAAAGCTGAGGTCATTATAATTTTTTTTAGAGCAACCAACTGGTCCATATACTATAAGTGACCCAAAAGGTCATGGACTATTTGTTACATTTTACTTCCTTATAATCAGTCTCTTTATTGCTGTTCTTAGATTTAAGTTTATATGAGATCAGATCTAGGCTGGTTCATAAATAATGTTAGCGTAAATGTATATTAAGGATGGTCACCTGTGAGATTTTTCAATTTTGGTCAGATTATTCAAACTCCTCATGGTTCATCCATTTATAGTATAGGATATTTTACCAGCAACCCCCTATTTTCTTTTTATCTATTTATTCTACATATCTTAAAGATTTTATGAAATTCTATGTATTAGTTTCATTTTTATACAACATTAAAGTTCATCACATTTTCCATTCAAGCCAAAGGAAAAATCTAGAGAGACTTGTTTTTCTGGCAAATTTTTAAAACCTTATATCTGAGAAACGAGTTCAGCAATATATAGTTTTTTCTTCTTATTTTGTTATTGATTTCAACCTCTATCTAAATTTAAAAGTATTTGAAAATCTATATATTTAAACTCTCACCAGTGACCATCCTTAAGTGTAATATTAAATTTTTAAACTGACAGACAGCTAGTATATTAGTTTATATAAGCCATATATTACTTTGCAGATGCCTTTATCATGCTGGGAAGTGCATAGTATATTGGAGTTGTCTCCCATTTTAATGAGTTACCTTTCCTGAAAATATTGAATTGGAGAAGGCCTGAAAAAATATTTTTTAAATAGTTTGTTCATTACTGTCTATGTAAAACACTGCCAAAGAGCACATATCTCTGTAAATGGGAGACAACTCACATGTACCAAAAATGGGGAATAATAGAAAGGGGATCTAAAAAGAACATTATTTGTGTCTGATCTTATGAAAAAAACTTGTAAAGGAAAACTGCCATACTAACTTTTTCTACATTTACAAATGATCCTTTCAAGAATGTGACAAACTGTCCATCATCACTAATCTTCATGCCATGTTTTTTACATTGACTTGTTGCATGACCTATGTCTGCAAACAAAAGCAATCTGAAGAGGCTCTCCACAGGGTATTTGGATGCTTTGGAACTGTAGGCTGTATTCATGGTCTGTAAAACTTTATTCTGAAGCAAAGAAAAAAAGAATTATATCTTTAAAATTAACTTCACTGTATTTACAAAATAAACCTTTTTTGAAAGTTTTAGACAATTTAACAAATAGGACACTGCAAATTTGATACCTATTATTTTCACCACAGACAAAAACCCAAAAACAATGTTCCCCCCATAAATTTTGGAAAGCAGCATGGTAATATTTAAAGATTTCTTTCATTACATGAACATGTCATTCTGGTGCAACATATATTCAGATAGGTAACATGCTTTATGTGCACTTTTTGTTACTATGAAATAAATAATTGAATAGAAAGTAAATGGATAAGAGTGGACACACAAAAATGTCTCGCCTGTCATGTATTTCTAATGAAAGTAAATGCTATCACTATTCGAAAAATAGAGCAAAACACAAAAACTTAACTATAACCACTGAACCATGAAAATGAGGTCAAGGTCAGATGACTCATGTCAGTTGGACATGCACACCTTACAATCCTTCCATACACCAAATATAGTAGACATATTGCATACAGTATTTGAAAAACAGGCCAAAACACAAAAACTTAACTATAACCACTGAACCATGAAAATGAGGTCAAGGTAAGATGACACCTGCCAGTTGGACATGTACACCTTACAATCCTTCCATACACCAAATATAGTAGACCTATTATATACAGTATTCGAAAAACAGGCCAAAACACAAAAACTCAACTATAACCACTGAACCATGAAAATGAGGTCAAGGTCAGATGACACCTGCCAGTTGGACATGTACACCTTACAATCCTTCCATACACCAAATATAGTAGACCTATTGCATACAGTATTCGAAAAACAGGCCAAAACACAAAAACTTAACTATAACCACTGAACCATGAAAATGATGTCAAGGTCAGATGACACCTGCCAGTTGGACATGTACACCTTACAATCCTTCCATACACAAAATATAGTAGACCTATTGCTTATAGTATCTGAGATATGGACTTCACCACCAAAACTTAACTTTGTTCTCTGATCCTTGAAATGGGGTCGAGGTCAATTGAAAACGTCTGACGGGGATGAGGACCTTGTAAGGTACGCACATACCAAATATAATTATCCTATTATTCATAATAAGAGAGAAATTAACATTACAAAAAATCTTAACTTTTTTTTCAAGTAGTCACTGAACCATGAAAATGAGGTCAAGGACAATGTACATATGACAGACGGAAACTTCGTAACATAAGGCATCTGTATACAAAGTATAAAGCATTCAGGTCTTCCACCTTCTAAAATATAATACTTTTAAGAAGTTAGTTAACGCCACCGCCACCAACGGATCACTATCCCTATGTCGAGCTTTCTGCGACTAAAGTCCCAGGCTCGACAAAAATTGAATATTTATTGAACTATTGAAGTCAAAATTCAGGTAGATGTTCAAATTCTCTTGTTAAACTGTTAAACATGTCTGTTTACATTTAAAATTCTTAAATAAATCAGGATTACGTGAACTCTCTTAGCTGGTTGTTAAAAACATTTGTCAAGTTTCAGCTCTAATAATGGTTTTTCCAAATGAGTCTTTATAATTTCAGGTCATTTAATGATGATCTTTCACTGAACAAGCTATTCCAAATTGTTCGAAATAATCTTTTAATTTGGACTTAAACTTGGTCTTTATAAATGTTTGTTTGTTTAGTTGGGGTTTTACGCAGTTTTCAGCACATTTGGCTATTTCAGGGCAGCCAGTTTTTATTGGAGGAAGCTGGAGTACCCGGAGAGAACAACCTTCGGTAGGAAAATTGGCAATCCTTGTCAATTTAGATCGGAGTTGAACACACCCTGCCACAGGTGAGATTCGAACTCACAACCTCAGTGTTGACAGGCAAGTGATCATTAGTAGTCATGACGAACTACCTAGACCACTCGGCCACCGAAGCCACTTCTTTATATATGAGGTTGTTCAATGTTAACAACATCCATTATTTGGTGGATACATGTATGTACATTGCAGACATGTGACTTTTTCTGGTGAAATACTTTGCTTGAGTTGAAATTGATGATGTAGTTCCTGACATCCAGTCAATGTTTTACTTTTTAATAACCATGTGCTTTGATCTGCAGTCACCATATTATTATTGTTCACGACACATTGATTCTCAACTACCGGTGACAACTATCTGGGCTTGGGAAGCAATAAACTTATTAACATCACCATGCATGTACAACAACTTGTAATAGATCGTAATTTATTTTTTCAAACATGTTAACATGTGATCGATAATTTTTTCATTGATCTAAGCGATGTACTTGGAAATATTTCAACCTGATAAAAATTATATTGCTAGGGCCGAAAAAAAAAGCGCCACAGTAAATTGTATAGTGCTACCACCGAAAAGTATAGTGCTATGGTACTGATGCCCCAAAAGGGCCCGGAGAGATCATTGTAACAGGAACCCTTGGATTCATTGTATCTTACCTGTATTTCTGCAAGATGACGATGCATTGCACAAAGAAGAAGTGGATATTGTCTACATATATGGTTGTGAAAAAGTCGAAGACACCTCACATAATCTCCTAGCATGTACTCAATACTTGTTCTGTAACACAGTTTTACCATGGTAGCATTTCTGGTAAAAAAAATAGCATATAAATATTTTGTGTCATATCATTTATAGCACAGACATTGGTGTAAACTTTCTATCCTTAATTTGCCTGAACTTATAAGATCATAAATTCTGAATTCTGCCTCTATACTCTTCGTTAAAGAGGCAAAGAATTAATTTAACTGTAATGAAACACAGCAATCAGAGATTGCACATCCCCCCGCTCCCAGCAAAGTCGGAATGCACAAAGTCTGAACCCCTCATAATTTCAAATTGCATAAATAGAGAAAAAGTTTGACACTGATCTTTGGATATCAAGAAACAACACAGAAATATGAAATTGGACTTCTACTGCTCGGACTGATCTTTTAATAACGAATACAAGTAGCTATGGTTAAGGGTTGGGCATCTCATTTAGAGATAACTTGTAATTTTCTAAATAAGTGGGGTGGGGCCGACCCCCGGGATGACCATTCAACTGGTCTTGTCATGCCCACTAAGAATATATATGGTTTAGGGGTGGGGATCTCAACTGTTTTTGAGATAACTTGTAATTTTGTAAATGAGGGGGGTGGGGCCGACCCCCCGGGGATGACCATTCAACTGGTCTTGTCATGCCCACTAAGAATATATATGGTTTAGGGGTGGGGATCTCAACTGTTTTAGAGATAACTTGTAATTTTCTAAATTAGGGGGGTGGGGCCGACCCCCGGGGATGACCATTAAACTTGTCTTGTCATGCCCACTAAGAATATATATGGTTTAGGGGTGGGGATCTCAACTGTTTTTGAGATAACTTGTAATTTTGTAAATGAGGGGGGTGGGGCCGACCCCCGGGGATGACCATTCAACTGGTCTTGTCATGCCCACTAAGAATATATATGGTTTAGGGGTGGGGATCTCAACTGTTTTAGAGATAACTTGTAATTTTCTAAATTAGGGGAGTGGGGCCGACCCCCGGGGATGACCATTAAACTTGTCTTGTCATGCCCACTAAGAATATATATGGTTTAGGGGTGGGGATCTTAACTGTTTTTGAGATATCTTGTAATTTTCCAAATGAGGGGGGTGGGGCTGACCCCCGGGGGTGACCATGTAACTCGTCTTCAAATGTGGAATAAAAATATATATGGTTAAGGGGTGGGGATATGAACTGATCTTACCATATTTTGAGATTTTACATATTAGGGTGTAGCCCCACCCCCCGGGCAAAAATCAAAATTCCGAAACCTTTGGCACAGACAACTCTTCAAGTGTTACTAGTGTACCTAATTTCATGTTTCTATCTTCTACGGTGTAGGAGGAGTTCTTGGACAATCGTTTTTAGACATTTTTTAACTCCTTAGGGCATTGCCCCTAGGGGCGGGACCAAAATTTTGATACCCTCTTTCAACTTGGGAAAGGCAATATAAGTAGTGACATAAGTTCCAATATCCTAGCTTTAACACTTTTGGAGATATCTCCATTTATTGGATATCGCGAAATTCGTTTTTCGCTCATAATTTGGCCCCAAGGGGTCGAATTCCAATTTTAAGGGGTCTATTCCCTAGTGGGTCATATACTCTTCCATGATGCCAAATTTCAAGTTTCTATCTTTTACCGTTTCAGAGATATGCCTTGCCACTACAGACGTACGTACGTACGTACGGACGGACTGTATTACATGATCCCCCCGCTTTCGCTAAGCGGGGGGATAATAATTTTTAAAGTGGTAAAAGTCTGTAATATTCTTTAGAGTTACTATGACATAAAGTTTAAAAAATCTGAGATTAAATCTTTGTTAATGATTCACACAATTATCATAATATGCAAATTTTTACAAATTAAAATGGATTATTTTTTTTTGCCATCTTCCGGAAAATTCTGGATTTTCGTTAATTTTACATCAAACATATGGACAATGACAAACTGAGTGGGAGCCACCTTAATTTACAATTCCTAAATCAGCTAAGACAAGTATCAATGGTTGAATATGGTTCTCTTACCTTAACTCATTGTCCAAGTCATAATAATGCATTAAAGCATCTGGTTGACCAAGATTGTACAATAAATAAACACTTTCAAACTCTTTTCTGTTGTCATGGTAATCCTGTACTTCTGAATACAGATATAGCAGTCTTTTCAAGCATTCCTGTGTATGCTGATGATTTATTTTTGGATCAAATCTTGCAAATGGTTCAGTGCACAGCCTGTATAGAAAATAAATATATGTACTTCAAAGTTATTTATTCTATTTTATATAATATAATGTACATGCATAATGAACGTCATTCAACATTAGGTGAAGCCCTGGGAAGAAACATTAAGTACCTACAATGAACTCTGACCTGAGGGATACAAAAGAAGTCCATAAAAAAATATAATTTCACCATGATATATGGACCTACTGAACAAAACCAACCATGATAACTGAATAACTAGTGTTGTTTTAAAAGTGTATTTACCTGAGGCATTTGACATAGAAATTTTGAAAGGATTAAATAAATAAAACCAAGAAAATTTTTATTCTACATGGAGAGCATGAAAGAGGTACATTTTACTTTGCAGAAGGAGACTTTTTTACCATGGCTCATGATTTGTCAAATTATGGACAAAGTAGACTGACATCACACCCTGAAATTTTAACTGGATAAGTGTCAGTGTATGGCGATTGTTTTGAGCCATCTCCCATGTTTCAACGAAACTTACAGACTTAATGGCATCCTATGATTTCATGACTTCTGTAACAGGAAAACAATTGCGCGTCTTGTCCTACTTGCAAACAGTAGATCTGCTATCCAGATATTAAATATACGTGTGACAAGTATTGAGTGAACCAGTCGTAAAACAACTCTGCAGGGTATCAATGGAAGTCGCTATTAAATATTTTACACTTATTGCCTGAGTTTGAGGATGTTTACTGTCCATGAGCCACCAACTATTGCCCTCTGTATTTAATTAATTGCAATTCTTAATGAAAACAATCTGTTTTTTTTCTTCATTTTTTCAAGGAGATAATTTCAATTTAAACTGGTTAATGTTTTCTCTGCCAATAAGGATTTTTCTGAACCATTCATTACCTGTAACCAGCATAAATATGAAAGCGAACTATTTTCTCTAAAATTTCTATTCCAATGCTGCCCCCTATGTCTTGTATCACCATATCTTGCCGAACACATCGCAGACGATCAAATACAAAATCATAGATGTCCTTCCAGTTAACATCGTCTCTGCTTACAACACTGTAATAAAAATAGCTAAAAAATCATTCGGTTTGTTTAATCGCTTATGGCTTCTTTTCAGTGTAAATGGATATCTTACGTCAGCTGTTTTTAATTAGTGCAAGAAGCAGGAGAATCCTAAGAGAAAAAACTTGCATCACCCGACCCTTTGGCAGGAAAAAAGACAACCCCGGAGATGAAAATTCTTCTCCACAACACAGACTGGAACTCCCTGTGGCACAAAAGGTAATGACCATAAATTTAATTTCCCTTTGATGGAAAACAAATTGAACCAAAAAGTGATAGCAAGAGTTGTCTAAGTAATGTTTTTAAGGTTGAAACATACTTCATAGTTTATAAGTTGCATCTATGAAAATGTCAATAATTACCAACTGAAGGTTGTTGTCATTATTTTGCGTTCGACTTCATAATCTAGTGATGAATAATATCTAAGACAGCTAGGTCACTGAAAATAATTTGAAACTACTTTCACAATGCTATACTTATACAGTGTTTTTCATCTTAGAATGAAAAATTTTCAAGTCATCTCCCTTTACCCTGCCATGTTTATTTTTTCACTATTGGGTTTAAAAGAATTTCACTGCCTCCTCTTGTGACTTGCAGTAAGCAGACACAAAGCAAATGACATTGTTGTCATAACGACAAACTGATCAGAAAACATTACCCACCTACCAAGCAGGTAATCTACTGTTTGCATCAAAACATGTGGAGGTCGAAGTTTAGAAGGTTGAGGGTCACTCTTTCCTGCAGCAGGTCTGCTGTATTCTTTAACCATTCGATCTGGGTCAACATGCAAACTGAATAATAAAATATCTTGATAAATATTAGCTCTAATCAGATCAAACCCACTGCTGTTACTACGACTAAAAGGCATCATTTAGGCCAAAGCAAGTTTATTCTATGTTTGGTGTCAGTGCCCACATTGCATTTTCTTCATTTCTTTATAAAACAAACAAGGTATTTTTTTTGCAATCTGCCGACAAAACTCGGAAATCTGTTTTTATTCCGCCATTTTGAATTTACTATACATGTAGGTGTTATTTGAGTTTAATAACATCTCTTTTTAATGTCTAATATCAAAATGTCATTGAAAAGAATCTGCATATGATGGCTGGAAATGAATGTTTATTCAATTTCTACAACTACACTGTCTACATGGTCTAGGTAAAGGAAAGTTCAGTTTTACTGCCAGTTTTCCCATTTGCTTTATTTTGTTCTTTTTTTTTTGTTTGCCTCATACCCTCCTCCATTTAAATAAAAAAGTTGACACCAAACAAAAAATTAACTTGCTTTGGCCTTATACAAAAAATGTAAAAATAGCAATGTAAGGAAAAGGAAAACTTACATGTTATCAATAAAATTATGACTTGTACCTCAGGACTGGAAGAATAAGTGGCCCATACATGACCTCTTTAATCAATAAAAAATGTCTCCCAAATGGTTAAAATATTAATATGAAACAATTTTATTTTTTCTGGTAACAAATCAGTTTTATGCTCTACAAAAAATTTAAAAAGCAAATAAATGTTAATCCTTATAAGCTTATCGTAAGATAAAAATCAGTTTTCTTAACAATTTTATGTAAATTATTGCTTAGATTTTCACATGCTAGCTTGAGGGAACAAGTCATCCCAGGCATACCCATGTTCATTCTGACCCTAAGCTAATCAGACAGTATGCTTACAGGTAAGGGAAAAGCAGCAATTACCAATTTTGAAGTCTGGTTTCATCCATCAAGGAATTGAACCAGGGACTTCCTGCACTCAAGACAGGAAAGCTACCACAAAGACCACTGATGAAGTTGATGATTCTCAATTTACATCACTTTATATTGTGATCACCATAGAACATTCAACTCAGCTACTACATGCAGTTTTGAAGATTTCAAAAGAATTTCATATATTATGCATATAGTTACAAATTCTCCAAGACAACTCACCATCCATCTTGTGAAGTTTTTTCAAGAATGTGTACTAATTTTTCACGTATCCTTCTGAAAAAGAAAATGAAAAAAAAATTCTTTTTTCTGTAATTTACACATCACACTTGTGCACCAGCAAGCATAAAGCAATGGGAGTTGAAGGCTTCAGAACAATCACACAAACAAACTTTTGCCAAACTTAATTATGCTTTGCTGCAAAAAAATCAATATTTTCACAAAATATTGTAGCATGGTAGAAAGCAAATTCAACAATTCAGACATTTTTGACTCTGTTTATTCTTTATGTATGCCTGTGTTTTGTGCTCCATTATCCTGTTTTTTTTCTGAAAGTGTGCCCATGGCATTGGATGATTTTAATGGGTTGGTATGTCATTGTTGAGCATGGTCTGATCTATTTTATTATTCATTCAGTTGAGTTTGCTTAATATAAGTTAAACAGGCTAAAGTCAACAAGAGCAAACACACAAAAATATCTCTTCTGCCTCCTGTTTAGTTGAGGTGAGGTCATGGCACTACAAAGTAACCAATGTCTGAATTAACCAGTTTTTGTCTGATTAGACTTAAAATTTACTCGACATTCTGATAATTGCTAGATGTGTCTTAATTTGACTCGACATCTCTAACTTTTACTTTACATTTAATTTATGTTCTCGACATTCTTAAATGTGTTTTAATATTGCTCGACTGTGTTTTGACATTCTTAAACTGTCTAAATATTACTCGACTTCTTCTAAACTTTCGCAGCCTGTCTTAAAATTACTAGTTTCTTCTACCTAGTCTAGACAATTAAAAACAATACTTTAACATAAAAATTTATCTTTAAACTAAGCAAGAAATATCTAAAGTGTGAACTGTAACTTCTAAAAAATTGGTGGTCAGTTAGCACACAAATAGTTCTTATTATTCAAATATTCGAATACATGTACATGTTGTAGTCCATGGTCAGGTAACCTATGTCAGACTGACATACACTACATGGTTATGTAACCTATGTCAGACTGACATACACTACATGGTTAGGTAACCTATGTCAGACTGACATACACTACATGGTCAGGTAACCTATGTCAGACTGACATACATTACATGGTCAGGTAACCTATGTCAGACTGACATACACTTCATGGTCGGGTAACCTATGTCAGACTGACATACACTTCATGTTCAGGTAACCTATGTCAGACTGACATACACTACATGGTCAGGTAACCTATGTCAGAATGACATAAACTACATGGTCAGGTAACCTATGTCAGACTGACATACACTACATAGTCAGGTAACCTATGTCAGACTGACATACACTTCATGTTCAGGTAACCTATGTCAGACTGACATACACTACATGGTCAGGTAACCTATGTCAGACTGACATACACTTCATGGTCGGGTAACCTATGTCAGACTGACATACACTACATGTTCAGGTAACCTATGTCAGACTTACATACACTACATACAACAAATATTTTTGACCAGTACCATGTATGGTTTAAGGGTTCCTTCCACTGATTTCTTGCAGAAAATTTAGATGGTCAATTTTTCTGTATACTTTTCAAATAGGGAAAGAAAAACATACCTTCATGGCTTAGTTTTTAAGATATCTGATGCTGATTTTGGTATATATATTTGAGCCAAAAACCCTAAATTTTTCATTTTTCAAGACAGACACAAAATAAAATGCTCCGCTGGGCGCAGCTAGATACGACCGCAGATGTCGAACCCTGAATAGTTGGGGCAATTATGAACACAACATTCAAGCTTGATACAATACTGAATTTGGATTGTGAATAAATATTTGACACAGAATAGGTTTCTGACACAGAATGAATGTTGTCTAAGAACTTAAAAATTTTTAATATACTTATTCAAACCATATCAGTATTATTTGTTTTTATATATAAATCAGAAATAACCAATTTAAAATTGGGCACACATATCAATTTCTTGCTACTGTGCAATACTGTGCAATTGAAGATTTCTTGCTATTGCGCAATACTGTACAATTGAAAATTTCTTGAAATATTTGACACATAATAGGTTTCTGACACAGAATAACTGAAATCAAAGAACTTAGAATTGGTCATATGATTTGAATTTATATTCAATTTTTTGCTTCTTGTGCAATACAATATGCTTTGGAGAATTGACCCACCCCCCCCCCCCCAAAAAAAAAAATAATAATTTACCCCTTTTTTTAGCTTTTGTGCAATACACTATGAAGTTGCACATTGACCCCCCCCCTCCCCAAAAAAAAAAAATAAATAAAATTTATTGTAACCCCCCCCCTTTTTTTGCTAAAAAAAATTTGAAATTTTCTTTTTAATTTATGAAATATGAAATGAGAAAAAAATTGCCCCCTCCCCAATTTCTCATTTACCCCCCCCCCTCCAATTTCTCTATACTTTGCAACCATAACAGCCCATTTAAATACACCATAACATATTAAAATAGAAAATGACATCATAGTCATGGATGGCAAATTTTAAATATACATAATTTAAAAGCAGTTTAGATGAGATAAACAAAAAATCTTCATCAGCACATTTTATATTGGCAAATTTCAAATGGAATTTGTTAATAATAAAGTTTTGATAACAGGGCACACATATCAATTTCTTGCTACTGCACAATACTGTGCAATTGAAAATTTCTTCAAATATTTGACACATAATAGGTTTCTGACACAGAATAACTGAAATCAAAGAACTTAGAATTGGTCATATGATTTGAATTTATATTCAATTTTTTGCTCCTTGTGCAATACAATATGCTGTGGAGAATTGCCCCCCCCCCCCAAAAAAATAATTTACCCCTTTTTTAGCTTTAATTTTGGACCCTGATTTGGACCAACTTGAAAACTGGGCCCATAATAAAAAAACTAAGTACATGTTTAGATTCAGCATATAAAAGAACCCAAAGAATTCAATTTTTGTTAAAATCAAACAAAGTTTAATTTTGGACCCTTTGGACCTTAATGTAGACCAATTTGAAAACGGGACCAAAAATTAAGAATCTAACTGCACGGTTAGATTCGGCATATCAAAGAACCCCAATAGGTCAATTTTCGATGAAATCAAACAAAGTTTAATTTTGGACCCTTTTGGCCCCTAATTCCTAAACTGTTGGGACCAAAACTCCCAAAATCAATCCCAACCTTCCTTTTGTGGTCATAAACCTTGTGTTTAAATTTCATAGATTTCTATTTACTTATACTAAAGTTATTGTGCAAAAACCAAGAAAAATGCTTATTTGGGCCCTTTTTTAGCCCCTAATTCCTAAACTGTTGAGACCAAAACTCCCAAAAAGAATCCCAAGCTTCCTTTTGTGGTCATAAACCTTGTGTTAAAATTTCATAGATTTCTATTTACTTATACTAGAGTTATTGTGCGAAAACCAAGAAAAATGCTTATTGGGCCCTTTTTTGGCCCCCAATTCTTAAACTGTTGGGACCAAAACTCCCAAAATCAATCCCAACCTTCCTTTTGTGGTCATAAACCTTGTGTTTAAATTTCATAGATTTCTATTAACTTATACTAAAGTTATAGTGCGAAAACCAAATGTCTTCGGACGACGACGCTGACGACGGACGACGACGCAAACGACGACGAAGACGACGACGCCAACGTCATACCAATATACGACCGCAAAAATTTTGCGGTCGTATAAAAACTGTCTAGAACTTTTTAAAGAAAAAAGATAACTTTGCCAGAACTTTTGTAATATATCCCCAACTACATAGACATTGTATTCTGATGAATAATTGATGAAAAAGACTGATAAAATAATTAGAAAATTATGCAAATTTAAGCCACATACATGTACATGTAAGGAATATTGATTATGATTTGGTAACTTTAGATGCATGTATAAAAAAAGTCCTCCACTGATTTTTTCTTTAAATTTTAGTACAAACTGTATAATTATCGTAAAGTAAGGAACTTCTGTTTGTAAAAGAAAAAGGTTGGGGTCTATGTGATTATTTCGGAGATGTTTGAGAAAAACCTCAACTTTAAGGATCATATAGGGTTTTTTCTTGAAGTATACTGTGACGTCACAATGTGTATCCCCCTGCTCCTGTATCGTATTCCCTTAAAACGTGTTAAATTTGTTAAATTTCCTTGTTTGTTGAGTGTTATAGATATTACCCTGTATACCTCATATTCACATATGTCTTCCAATTGCAGCAAATTTGTGGAAAGTTTGCAACAACCAAATTAGTTTGCCAAAAGATCTTACCAAAACCTTAATCAGGGCACTGTAATTGCTCTGGTAAACTCTGTTCTTTGCCAGACAATTACCATAAACAACAAAATGGATAACAGGAAAGGTCAACAATGACATACCCACCAAAGAAAGTGATTCCATTGACAGACCCTCAGACAAAAAAATAACATAAAGGTGCACAAAAAAAAAAACCAACAGAGAGTCGGTATAGTCTGACTTGGTACAGTGGTGGGGTTAAACCCATTTCATTAATACCCAAACCTCATCCTAAATTCACCAGAACTTCGCTAGATTTTTTTTTAATTAAGAATTCATTTCGTATATAGGACATGATCACAATTTAACAAAGACACATACAGGGACGCATCTGAAGTAAAATTGCCACGTCCAGAGTAACGAATATGCATACAGAACTTGTATTGGTGCATTACGAGAATCCCTGGCTCCATTAAGATAAAAAATTGTCACAGGAGCAACAGCAAAGTATTTCATTTTATTTGAAAAATTGAATGCTTTCAATTATCTTGGTCTAGGAACAATTTTTCCCAAACTCGCTCTCTAAATAACACATTTACCGACAAGCCCATGAATTTTATTTCAAATTTGTTATTGTTCTTCTACTTTCCGGCCACCTTCAACTAGTTGAATACTTCCTGTAATCTGTTTGGGATTGCAAAACAGTGGGGTTTAGGCTTTAGCTGTTTAAGTGTACCTTGTTTGTTATCGGGTTATGACAGCTCTCTGAGAAATGTGCAGTATTTGTAAATTTACTTCTAAAAATAAAGAGCTTACAATTTTTTCTCATATTCTGGACACATCGATTCACAAATTCCTAGGATACATCTCCCAAATTTTTGTGTTTCGTTCATTGTCAATGTCAAATAAGAACAGCACTTCATACCTACAATTTCTTTTATTTTAAACGTCTTTATGACCATGATGTAATATTATACTATGAAAGTACATGGCGGACATAAAGACGAATGACTTTCCGAAAATTGGGTGACTATATGGAATCCCTGAGCTCCTCTGATCAGTTATATTTAGGCCTATTGAAGATAGCAAAACAAAAAATTTTTTTACCCCAAACTATGTTAACATCTTACTAAGGCATGTGCTGGTAGAAGATAAAAATAGAAATTAAATTGCTTTTTATTTCATCATCAATGCATTGACCATTGATTTCACAACTTCACCAAAGATTACGAATTGGGTATCTAGCCAAAATTAAACAGTTAAAGATTAATGTACACATGAAGTGTTAGCATAAGTATGTTAATTTAGTTTTCAAAAAGTATGACACCCAACTTGAGAAAGAATCTGTTCTGTAATCTATCCAAAATTTATAAAAAAAATCATCATTGTAAAATTGTGATCCTTTCCCAGTTAAAAATCTTTATAAAATTGTTTATATTCAATTATTAAGAAATCTCTTGCTTTTTAATGGATCCTTTGACTACATCATTTATTCACCAAATTAATAATTGTTAATTAAACTGTATATTGTGTTGTACACTATACTGCATATATTAAAAATGTATATGTAAGTTCGAACACAGCTCATGACAAATTGTGTTTGAATGTGATTTTAATATGATTGTTTCAAATCATCTCCACCACTGTATAAACATTTCACTTATATTGGCCTTTATGATGTAATTAACCAACTAACAAATGTATTACCCAAGCATGTATTTTAAACCCCTAAAGAGTCAGATTGATTGTTTATTATGTTAATACCGTAAGTATGTATCAATAACCATCATTTAGATGAAATGAGTAACTACGTATACAAGTCTATATTAATTCCTTATCATGGAGAGGATAAGGAGAAACTTCTCAAAAAGCTTATTTTTCATAATTCCAGGTTATGTATTTTTAAACTTGGTCTTTAAATAACTCAAAGCTGTGAAGACTCAACCAGATTTTCCCTATCAAATATGCAGACAAGATTTGTTCTGGTGAAAGATCATTAAAAACAATCATATTGACAAAAGATTGCCAGATTTTCACTAAAAACAAACTCCATGAAAGTGGCATAAAACCCAAATCATTCAATCAATTATATTTTGTTGTATTATTTTATTTTGCTCTTTCATATTTCAGATAAGAACTTTATGACAAAATGACTGATTTCAAAGAAAGTGATGAACTTGTTACCATAGCAACTCAGGCTGTCCAATCACATGAAAGACTTCATTTGTATTTAAAGAGGAACAGATTAAAACATGGACCAAAAGATGGTTTGTGAAACTTTTTTATTGGTTAAGATATCCAAGGATGTTGAAAATCATATTGAAATACACAAACATTTGTTCAAAAATATACAAGAGGGACAAAAATGAACAAATAATGCATATCTCCATTTAAGGATGATCGCTGGTCAAATAGGAAATAAATAGGATTTGAAATAGGTGTTTTAGTGTGAGAGAACATATGAATAGTAAACAAATAAGCAAGAAAAAATTATAGGTTCATGTGCTCATTTTAGAGCTATAAAGCCTTGAAAATTTGCAGGAAATGGGGTTTCTCTGTATTTTTCATTGTCTTTGCATTGACAACTTCAGTCTCTCAAAAATGTATGAAAAAATAAAAAGGATTTCATAAAAGTTTGTCAAATATCATTTTAAGGTATATATGATTGAATTATAAAAGAAAAAGTGGGGGTTCATGGGCAAAAAAATTCATGTTTAAGAAATGGATAAAACCCAAGGATTCCGAAAATCTGACAAAAAGACCAAAACATGACCATCAAGCATCCTTAATGATGTTCTGATTATCAATTATAATAAAAAAATCAGTTGATACTGTCTTGTACCAAAGTAAATAATTGAATATTTACATTGATCTATTTTCACTTTCACATTTCATTTTCACAAGAAAGTTATGCAGCAGTCAAGCTGTAGTTTATATTGTATGAACAAATTTTCTGACAGAAATCTGTCAAATTTGTCAGTGTCTGCATTTGCAGCTTATAATATGTTAAGTTAGTTTTAAAACTGAGAATATTTTTAATTAGACGATTTCAATTTTCAAATGATAATGTAATTATAACATTACTTGTTTGTTTCATTGAAATCCATGTTTTCATTGGTGGATTTAAATCATGTGGTTCTGAAAAGTGATGTTAATCATAACCAAGTAAAAGTCAAAATCTTGTTTAGCATGTGCTCCTATGACGAATCTGATGATGCTGCTGTGGAGCAGAGTTATATTTCAAGACAATATAAAGAATATCTAAAAATTTAAAAAATGCAGTCATATTTTTTTGTTGTCAGTGTAAAGTGTTATTGTAAGAATTGAATGCATCATTTTTGTAGTTTTTATGGGTTTGTAAAAGCCTTGAACTTATGCACATTTTTAATGCTTTTGGGCTTCATACAATGTTTGTACAAAGTGTGCTTTGGTTAAGGCTCTTGTTAATGTTTGTTAACATTTATTTTCAGTATTGATGAAATCAATTCAGACACTTGATAATTTAAGAGAGATCAAAGCAACAGCTGATGGATCAAGCGAAGGATTTGAAATGCCACAAATCCAAGATGGCTGCTTATTGGAACTTAAACAGTTGACCTTGATGGCTGTTCCATCATCCATTACTGAAGAAACGAGATCTAAATTCCAAAAACTCATCTTTGAAACATACAAAGGTATAAATATTTAAATTATTTATTTTTGCCTGAACTATGATCGAAAATTTGCTTTTCAGTTTAGTGTTAGTTGTTTTATTGGTGTTTTAGACTGCTTTTTGTGCATTTGGCTAAATTGTGGTAGCCAGCTTTTGTTGATGGAGGTTTTTAGGAGGCCAGAGAACAAGAACTACTGACCAGAAAACTGGAAATCATTTCTAAGTAAGATTTCAGTAGAACGCGGCTACGCCCCTTTCTGAGAAATTCATTTGTCAATATAGATTCACAAATTTGTCGAATTATAGATATAGATAATTTCCATTGCCTTTTTATAACATCCCAAATTTTATCAAAATTTTACATTGATCATTGGAGGACAGTATTCTTTGCCAGTTGGCCATTTTCAAATGCAGTTTAATTCTTTGGTATGTCAAGTTTTTTAAGTTAAGATATGAAAATAAAAGGATGATAGGCATCAATGAGACAATGTCACACTTGAATGATCAAATACGGTTATACATGTAGGTTGAAAAGTTAGACAAAATTGTGAGGTCTAGATTGATGAGCATCAGCATACTCTACAATGCATGCACTAATTGATCCTTATCAATAGGTGTTTCCATTATACCAAGAAAATCTATACATCACTGACACTGGTTCCCTGTCATTTATGAACTGTTTGATGATGGGTAATAACATTATCTTGTGTAGGTTGTTGTAAGAAAATCTTGTGTGCTATACTGGTTACCTGTCCTTGGTATGAGATGACACAGAAGGAAAGAGGGGAACAAGCACGTCACAACACAGTCTATGTCATTTATATGTCACATGACAATCTCTCTCTTGCTCCTGTCAATCAACATATTCTGGATGAAGCTTTTGTTTCCGACCAGGTCAGTGCATACATTAAAAGGCAGTACATTTATCATACATAACTTCTCTTAAGGATGATCGCTGGTCTAATAGGAAATAAATAGGATTTGAAAAAGGTGTTTTAATTTGAGAGACCATATGAATAGTAAACAAATAAGCAACAAAAAAATATAGGTTCATATGCTCATTTTAGAGCTATAAGGCCTTGCAAATTTGCAGGAAATGGGTTTTCTCTGGATTTTTCATTGTCTTTGCATTGACAACTTCAGTCTCTCAAAGATGTATGAAAAAATGAAAAGGGATTTCATAAAATTTTGTCAAATACCAGGTATATATGATTGAATTATAAAAGAAAAAGTGGGGGTTCATGGGCAAAAAATTTCATGTTTAAGAAATGGATAAAACCCGAGGATTCCGAAAATCTGACAGAAAGACCAAAACATGACCAGCGAGCATCCTTAAGTTCTGGCACCTGTTATACAAAATCTTATATGACTACAATTTGTAGAGTGATCCCAGTGCTTTACATTTTATATATGATTACATGTACATCACACATAAGAGTAATTGTAATATTAGTGACATGGTCCCTGTTTCACACACATTCCTATGACTACGATTGACACTGGTTCCATGACATCAATGAAACAAAGACACTGAAGAAACCAAAATCAGATCACACTGATGATCGTCGTAGTCATACCGATATTTGTGAAATGGGACCCTGATCAGCACCTCCAGAAATCAGGGAATTTAGAAAAATTATTTGAGATTCTGTTGAAATGTACAAAAAAAAAACAACAAAAAATAGAAACAAATGAAAATTATTATTGGAAATATTTATTGACTAGAAACTGGTCTTCAAACTAAGTAAACACAGGTACATTAATAAAAAGGAAAACAAAGGGGCCTGGATTATTTTAAACTAAATTACAGGTGTCATGGTACTTTAATATGGTGAGTACAGTTATTGAAATATCAAAAGTTGTGTTTATAAATTTGTTTGAAGATGCTATTAAAACACCTTTCCTCCCTTGCATAAATCTTGTGTATTTTGTTTCAGGGATATCTGTATTCAGAAGAGCTTTACCATTTTGTACATTTCCTTACAAAGGGTAAAACCAAATGTTTAGAGGTTCTATACTGTCCACAGTCAGCCATTCTGTATGAGGATGAATCATGGGCTGCTCTTAAGAACAATTTACAGTATGGCACTGTAATGGGTAAGGTTTAAAAGATTTCTTTAAGTTTATTTTATGAATTTTATATCTAGATTTATTGGTAAATGAGACACCATTACACAACATATATTGAATATTTATAACATTTGAAATGGATATGTCATACTGATTTCTAAGGCTAAGTAAAAAAAAAATTGTGGTAGGGATTTTTTTATTTTTCAATTTTTTTTACATTCAGTCTAGGATAAATCAAGATACTTTAATTCATCCATTTTATGGTTTATTTGTGACCTGTTATTTGAAGACAAAATTAAATACAGTTTTCAATCGTAGGAGATATGCAGTCATAGATTATATGCACCCCTTTTCAAGCACTTGCATAGATGAACTTAGTTCTACTCTATTATATGCTCAGACATTTTGGCAACAAAGTCCAAGTTGTGGTCATCATGAGATTGGCATTTTTCATCATTTTCAGAACTGAAACACCTTTTCATTTTCATCAAGTCTTTTGATTTGTTTTATAAATGTTTTTATGCAATTAAAATAAAACATAGTTAAGGAAAATGCCTAAGCTTTTAGAAATATTGATTGACTCTTGACACAAAATCCATGCATACACATGGCAAGAGTTAAAGTTAAGATATAGTTACTGCAGACAAAAATATTACAGCCCTAGGCAAGTTTTAGGTGATCCAAAAAACCATTTTGAAGTCTCTTCTAAATATTTATTTTATGCTTTTCAGGATTAAGAGGATTTGTAGAAGCTTGTAAAGGACAGTCCATAGCAGGCATAGGCAAGAAAGGCAAGGATGGTAAATTCAAAGTTAAAGATGCTACAACTTGCCAGCAGTTCTGTGACAGTTTCAGGCAAGTAAGAGGAGTACAAATTATTATAAGGATACTGTTTGATGAAAAAAGACACATCAGTGAGTTACCTGCCCTTTTCCCAGTAAGGAGGATAATCATTGATTTTAATTAGAATTATCTCCCCTTATGTAAGTTTGATTGATATGGTAACTGCCTAATGTTTCTTATATCAGTGGTAAAACAGAAATAATGCAAAAAATAAATTATATATAAATATACTAAATAAATAAATGATTTGGAAAATACGTTAAAGGTATTTCCGAATGCAATTAGGTTCTATCCGGGCACTGTGGTTCAAAACCTTGGTTCCATCCGGGTCTTTTGGTTCTGAACCTTGGTTCTATCCGGGTTCTTTGGTTCGAAACCATGGTAACTGGTTCAACATCCGGGTTGTTTGGTTATAGGAACCCAACTTCTTGGTTCTATCGCGGTTCTTTTCTAATATCCCCGTTTAACTTTGAGAAGATATCCGCAAGTATCCGAATAAAGAGACAGAGTAGGTCAAAGACGCTTATCTTGTTTTATATCATTTATACATTTCCGCATCGCCGGAAATGAAGCTGTAAGGTAAATACCTTCTCATTTTAATTATTTAACATGGGAAACTGGACAAAAATATAACATCGTATGTATTTATATCAACCCAAATATACAGTATATCAAACATCCGTTTTTAGAATCACAGTCGTTCCGTTTTCATTTATTTTTCACTACTCATCCCCCATTTCATTCATAATAAATTTTAAAACTTGGAAAAAAAACGACATTCAAAAGGTCAACCATTCTAATTATGTGATTTAAAGAATCGGCATTTCAAAGATGTGGGTCAACACGGTGTGGATCAATAACGTCCGCGTCAATGAATTGAGACAAAACTGTGTGACTTGTATGTACATTTATATTTCTATTTATAGATCGTATGCATAGGAAACTGCAATTAAAAGTGTAAAAAGGGGATTATTTTTAATCACAAAATATTTTTTAATATGAATGCAGTTCAAGCAGTATTCATGATCAAAAATATTTTTTTTCAAGTACTTTTTTGTTGAGCTGACTAACATGACTAAATGATGAACTATATATATAGCTATTAGATAGCGAAACGACTCGAGGCCCGGGACTGTGGAAGACTTAACAAATTTAAAGTTTTGTTTTGAATTGTATTTATTGTTATTTTCGTCTATTTTAGAAATCCAGGAAAACAATATTCTATTTTAACCGAATCTTAACAAATTTAATTTCGCGCGCATGAGGGAATTATTAGTGTTGTCCGGTCACGATGAAAAAAGACACATCAGTGAGTTACCTGCCCTTTTCCCAGTAAGGAGGATAATCATTGATTTTAATTAGAATTATCTCCCCTTATGTAAGTTTGATTGATATGGTAACTGCCTAATGTTTCTTATATCAGTGGTAAAACAGAAATAATGCAAAAAATAAATAAATAAATAAATAAATAAATGATAGAAAATAAAAAGAACTGCTAAGATTTATAATTTTTTTCACTGTAAATCCAAATATTTATGTAGGATTCAGCTTACTTGGTGGTGACAGTTTTTAATTTTCAATAAATGTAATTGTTCATATTTCAGATTGATGCAGCATTTAGATAATTTTGTTAACAAGTTACCTCCCTTTACATCCTCAGCATCAGCTGATATTATACCAGAAAAAGGGAAGAAAGGACTAGAGCTTCTCAAGATGTTATATCAGGTATATTTTTTTTTAGGAAGGCATAGAATTTTAATCCATTGTTCACACTTTGTAAAATGATCAATTGACATCAGGATAAACAGAATAATTTTTTATGTTATGAAAATGAAGGGATAAACAGTATTATGACATTTCATACTTTTAGATTTATATAGAAACGCTGGGTTCAACACCAGTCCATATTTTGTGATATTGCACAGTAAACTATTTTTAGAAATAGGTTATTTCCAGTTCATGCTCTTTAAACTGAAATGTGATGAAACTATTATAGCACTTTACTGTCGTGCAATATCATGTTTTATGGATTGCATAAAGCAACATTGCCCACGGCAGTTGGCCTTGGGCAATATTGCCATTAAGTGGTCCATAAAACATGATATTGCACTCTATAAAGTACCATAATTGTATATACTGCTTCACACTGATTAAAAGGTACTATTTAAATTTTTTCATGTCTGGCCTAAAACATCTGCAATGAACTATCTGCAAAGTTAGATTAAACCAATCAATAAAAAAAATAGTTTTCAGATTGATCAACAAGAATTGAGCATTCTGAGAATGATATGTCAAGTCTGTTTTTATTCAAAGTTTCATGCCGTAGAACCAAACTTCTTAACTTGACTGGTGGTTCCTTTATCTGCCTTAAGTTTAAAATGAAAAATTTTGGTAGGATATCAATTTAGAATGGCTGACCAATATATCATGAATGGACTTCCAGTATAAAAAAACAATTTAGAATAATCATTCTGTTGTTTGAGAAGTTGATGTCCAAAAAAAGTCTCCCAAAAAACTCCAAAACAGGTATCCACAAAAGTAAATGAATCCCAGAAAATTGTATTTTTTTCAGAATACAGATGTTTCAAAGAAAGACATATTTGAAGTTCTGACATCATGGAGAGATGAAGTTATGTCCAAGATTAGTGACATCAAATTTTCTTATGTACAGGAAGTTGAAGGAATTGTGGGTAAATGGCAGATGGAGACCAGACTTGCTGGCAGAAGTATAACACCTCTAAACAGTAGTAGGTACTGGTATTCTTGGGGAACAAGATTGCATCCAATTTGCCTCTCACCTAAAATTTAAGTAAAAACATGTAAAATATACCGAATCCTAGGTCAGTATATCTTTCTTTGTATTTAAATAAAACTTCTGGTAATAAAATAAAATATAAATAGTCTGTATGAAAATGGAAGGGCATCAAGGAGACAGGATCCTATAAGATGAAACTGGATATCGGCAAAAGAATTCCAAAGCGATAAAACAGTGGGAAATGTCCGTAAGATCAAAATCCAAAGGCAAGACAAACCCATGAGAATGGAACAAAAAAAAAGGTTGATTTTATCAAATGGCCATCTTGTGGTTTTCAACAATGATTAACAACAACCAAACACTAAATTTCCCACACAAACACTGGTGTCAAAAATTGTAAAAAAGTAGCTACAACATATGTTTATCCTTGGTTTACGTTGGAGAAAAAAGGGGGGGGGGAGATTAAGTAGTGGTTTGCTGGGAGTAAAACAATAATATTTCTTACAGTTTAATAAGCAAGTGAAGTTCCCTCTTTAAGGTAGAGATGTCAATCGAATTATTCCTCATACTACACTACGCCGGCTAAAAAGTTTCAACAACATGGCGGCATCCATGCGAAATCTCGTTCAGCCATTTGCTTCCGAAGTGATTATGTGAATAGAGATTATCTTTAACAAAATAAGTTATTTATGGACTTACCTCAATTTTCTTAAGATTTGGTGTCATGAAAGTAAAAATAAATACTAAAGAATCCACCTTGAATCAAATTTATCAAGAAAAAAGATGCAGACGTGAGTGTCACATTTTCCCGCCATGGTAACAAGACTAATCAGCCCGCGGACCACTCGGACCCTGTTATCGGACAATTCAGGACGTGTCATCACACAACTCAGACCGTGTGGAGTGGTAACGATGAACTTAATACTTTGAAGTGAGATTGTTACGCCATTACGATTTTTTCACTTAATACCGACAAAGCATACTTAAAAAACTTATGCTTTGCTCGCATTCCAGGTCAAACCTGTTTCATATTAGGTCAAGCAAGAGTTAAAAATAGAAAATACAAAGATAATAATTTAATATGGCATTATTACTTTTACTACAGATTTAAATGATGACCACAGCAAGTTAAGTAATTTGATGGCTGAAATTGGGGGACCAGTCAATAAAATGGAACCAGAACAAATTATATTAATAGCTAGAGCAGGAAGTCACATGTATGGATTATCTACCCCTGAGTCTGATGTGGATTATGTTGTCATTTATGCTGAGAAAACTGAGGTAGATTTAAATACATAGATGCCTTTTAAGATTCAGATTCAGATTTGATTTGTTAAGGATTTGTTTGCTTATTGTTTTAGTAAGATAAAAAAAAATCACTGAAATTTATTTGCTAAACTATTTTGGGACCTATAGATAAAACGTAATATTTAAAGTTACTATGTATCCGGGATGATTTTATTCTGTTTTTTTAGCTGATTTCTGCTTTCTGCAATTCAGATTTTTCTGTAATGGGTACTTTATTATACATAGCAATATGGCTTCTGGTAAAATATTATCTTATTTATCTCTGATATATGTATTCATAATATAATAAAATCATATATGAATTTGCATGCTTTTTATTCAAAATTAACTTGACTTCAGATAAGCCAGAATAACACAATGTACAATATCCTTTTGCAAGTAAAATTCTAAAAACATTGTTAAGCTAACCCTGTTAGCTTGAAGTCTTTGACAAGTCTTAATTTTTTCTGTGGTAACAAATTTTATATTCTACAAAATATATACTTTTACTAATTTTGAGAAAAATTGAATGAGTCAAAATTGTATTTATTTAATAATAAACATACATGTACAAACAAGCATTACATTTGTGTTCATCATCTTAAATGGCCACCTTTCAGAAAAGAAAAGCAGGTTAAATGCCTTAAAATAATGGCTTATAAATGAGTATTAGGTTTTGTCATAATCAATTGGGGATGAATACAATCAGCAGAATTAGAATCTTCGTAATAATTTTAAGTGGAAACCCTTATATTGTTTTCAATATTACATTTCAAAACTAATTGATGTTTTTGTGGGTATTTTAATTTCCAGACCTGATTTTGACAACTGTGTAAAAAGAGCAGAAATATAATGGACAATCTGCTCTTCCAAAAATGGAAGAAAATCAGGTCAGAATTTGAAATAACGATTAGTACATACAATGTAAATGATACATATATTTCAGACAATTCTTAGTGCATGTAGACCAATTAAAGACAACTATGAAAGTCGTGGACCAACAAAACCTTTTGAGTATGGGGCTTACGAAGTCAGATTATTTTGTGAGATGTTACTGAAAGGCAGTGTAGTAATAGTTGAGGTTTGTTAATGTTATTTTATGCAAATTCATCTGTTTTTCCAGCAATCCATTTATCTTGTACATGTAAGTGCACTTCTCCTAAACCCTGAACTATTTGTCCGACATAAAAAGTCATTTAAGGAATGTTTCCAATTTTTTAACAGGTTATATGATATATAAACTGGTTTGGATCAGTTTATGCATAATAAGCCACGATATCCTGTTAAAAAATTGAAAACACTTATAATTTAATTTCCAAACAGAAGTACAATGATTCCTCGATTCAAGCATCAATAATGACATTGGACTATTTGAATTTACAAGTGGTGGATTAATCCGTTAGTGATGTCACCAGACCAAACCAGGTTATACAGTATATCCAGTGTTGCTCTGTACTGCTCAGCCAATCAAATTAAATTATTTTTTGATTGGAAACCTTAATACTCAGGGCTCACCACACTTGAAAAGAACAGGGAGACTCAGAGTCTCCCTCAGGGTAGCAACAGGGAGACTTCAGGGCATGACAGGGAGACTTCCAAGTCTACCAGGGAGACTGTGTTTTTTCCCCCAATTTGTCGCCTGTCGAGTAAATACCTGTTATTTTGTGTCTTATAGTGTATACTATACATTCCTTTATTGTGTTTTATCCTGTATTGTTTGAGATTTTATCTACATTCGCTCCATATCCTTCCATTTTAATCATAATCTGAGATTTTGTCTCATGTGCATTATCAATATCCTTTGAGAATTTTTCATGATGAGTCCTGGGACTCATTATTTTTCAGAATGGTGAGTCCCAGACCCAGGACTCATCACCACTTTTTAGCTCACCTGGCCTGAAAGGCCATGTGAGCTTTTGTCATCACTTGGCGTCCGTCGTCTGTCCGTCCGTCCGTCCGTCTGTCCGTCCGTCCGTCCGTCCACAATTCACATTTTAATCTTCTCCTCTGAAACCACTGGACCAATTTCAACCAAACTTTGCAGGAATGGTCCTTGGGTGGTCCCCTTCCAGAATTGTATCAGGGGTCGCAATCCACCAACAAACATGGCTGCCGTTACTAAAAATAGAAAAAAGGGGGTGGTTTCTTAAAAAATCTTCTCCTCCAAAACTACTCAACCAATTTATGTCAAACTTAAGTGGAATGGTCCTTAGATGATCCTCTTTCAGAATTGTATCCGATGACTCCACCCGCCAATCAAGATGGCTGCCACAGCCGAACTTAGTTTAACATAGGACCCTATGGGAAATTCATTAAAAAATCTTTTTGTCTGGAACCACATGCTCAATTTGAATCAAACTTTGATGGAATGGTCCTTAGATGATCCTCTTTCAGAATTGTATCCAATGACCCCGCCCACCAACCAAGATGGCTGCTTCAGCCGAACTTAGTTTAACATAGGACCCTATGGGAAATTCATTAAAAAATCTTCTCGTCTGGAACTACTTGCTCAAATGGAACCAAACTTTGGTGGAATGATCATTAGGTAGGTCTCTTTCAGAATTGTATCCGATGACCCCACCCGCCAAACAAGATGAATTTTAATGTCAACTTTGGCAACTGTATGCCAGGTGAGCGATTACAGGCTCCTGGGAGCCTCTGGTTTAACGTACATTGCTGCATGATTTTGACCATGGTAGGCCTATTGTACTATTGTTAAAGTTTAATTTAAATCATGTGCTGCCTTAAAATACTGACGAATATAATTTGAAATAAAAAAAATGAAATTATGCAGTGGTGCTCCGAACTTGGAAGAAAATTTCTGTTACAGATATGAGCAAAAATATTTGTACCTTTTGACACAACTTATTTATTATTGCCATTTTATTTTTTAATATTTATTTATCTATACTCTATACTCTTTACTATTATTTTTTCTCAAACATACCTTACTTGAACACCTTTCAATACATGTATTGACAAAATTTCCTTTTGTGCATAGATATGTCAAAATCTACTAAATTTATTTTTAAATAAGGTCTACATATTGTTACCGGTCGGTAAAAAACACCGTGACCAATGAAAAATCATGAGAATTCCGATTGCCGCCATTTCATTTTCTAGCTTACTTTTTGTCGTTTCTTTTCCCTTCCTCCAAGAAAACAAAAAATGGCGGCTCGAGATTTTTAATGAAAAGAACGGTCTTCAGACGCAGCTGATTACGTACGTTGTTCGGAGGCGCCTTATTTAAAAATACAGGGCGACTCATTTGTCGCTCTTGAGCCGATGACAGGGCGACATTGGCGAGCATTAGGCGACTTAATCGCCCTAATTGCAAAGTTTGGTGAGCCCTGATACTGTCTGCAAAATATCAATAAAAACATTAACTCTACCTTTTGTTGTAACCAATTATTGCTTTTTGAATTACTAAGATGCCTAAACTAGTCTTTAAAATGTTTTTTGTTTGTCTTGTTGTATAGCTTGTATTCACAGAAGACCATGATTACAGCAGTATACTGTGGAAGGTAAGACTTAATTCATCTTTTATTAGGGGGGCCTCGGTGGCCCAGTGGTCTAGGTAGTTCTTCACGACTACTAATGACAGTTACCCTGTCAACACCGGTGGTGAGGTGTCTTCGACTCCGATCTAAATTGACAAGGATTGCCAATTTTCCTACTGAAGGTCGTGGTTCTCTCCATGTACTCTGGCTTCCTCCACCGCCGCTAAATAGCCAAATGTGCTGAAAACGGCGCAAAACCCCAACTAAACAAACAAACCAATTTTCCTACCAAAGGTCGGTGGTTCTCTCTGGGTTCTCTGGCTTTCTCCACCAATAAAAACTGGCCGCGCTGAAATAGTCAAATGTTCTGAAAACGGCGTAAAACCCCAACTAAACAAACATCTTTTATTAGTCCACACCAGCTAAATAACTTATCAGGAAATGAAATTAAAATGATTTTGTCCACAAATTCGGGAATGAATACATTTCTTTTCTTTAATAGCTGTATCATTTTAAATTGGAACTAAATTTAATATTGAAAAATAACTGAATCTTTAAATTTCTTCCATTTTATCAGCAACAGACCTGTGAATCTATATGTGAGTGGCAAATTTTTACATGCATAGTACATTTTTGTACTCAGATTTTTTACATTCAAGAGATTGTGTATAAGAAATGTGTATCTTTTTATGCTACCTAAAGGATTTATATTGTTTCATTTATATACATACATATACATACTTGCTTTCTTCCAGAACCTATGCAAGGAGAGAAAGAGATTTTTAACTGAAAGAACAATACAACAGTACTTGGGTTTGATTCGGAATAATTTTAATATGCTTGATAGTGAAAAACATAGAGGATCTCCAAAAGACAGGAAGTTATTTTATCAGGTAATCATCATCATAGACTGAGTTCCTTCGATATAAATGAAAACACATAAGCACATGATCTATGAAAGTAACCAATAAGAAACCAAAGTGTACAGTGATGTAATGCCTAGTCAACCTTAAATGAGGTCAAAATGAATTATATCATCGAAGTTTTCCTTGGAACTATTAAAAATTTACGTTAATTCAAAGTTATCATCTTACTGAGTGATAAATCTTCGTCCTAACAATATAAAATCAATTTGATATGCAAGAAATTTGGAGTTTAATTCATAAAGATCACATAGGTTTTGATTAAACTAGCTTAAAAACGTAAACTTTCATAATGGAAGTCAATGATAAAATCCAAGGATTCTGCATTGATCTCACCTCAATGTTTTTTACCCCCATTTGGGGATGTCAGAAATGTAAGCATCTTCATAGACCAATTTCATTGGAAATGTATTTCTTTTATATTGGTCTGTTATTTCCCTTTACCAAGTAAGCAAACGGAGCATGTCTTTGGTCTTCATGGCAAAAGGGAGGCTTTTTTATAATTAACTCCCCTATGTAACATGGTTAAGGGCGATAACTCATGTTTTTAATTAGAAATTTGAGAATAACTAAGGTATTAGGTAACTAGCTGATTTGTTTTAAACTAGGATTCAAAAACTTCTAACTAACGTTCACATGAAGCTTAGCTTGGGCTAAAAAAAAGGAACTGTTTCGATGTTTGATTATTTTAAATACCTTAGGTTTAGAAAATGATTTTAATAACTTAGACCAAATAAAAATATGTGTTTTTAGGTTTTCATGCTTATAAGGGAAGGTAGGTATTTTTATTAATTTAGCAATGTACGAAGGGCAGATTGGTGGTCGGTCGAACACACAGGTAGACAGATGTCTCTAAACAGTAGAAAAGCCAATTTGTTGTCAATCAGACAGATTACTGTTTTCTTTATTATCAGTTTTAAAAAATATTTACCAAAAGTTCATTATATTTCATTATTTTATTATTGGAAAGTTTAAGAAAAAGAATGAATTCACGGTATTTTAATTCTTTTAGATATTCCATAAAATACACTGTATAGAACATATAATGAGAGACGAGGTGCCGCCCGTCAGATGTCAAGGAGATACTAGGGAATTTATAATGAAGATTAGGAAAGAACCATTAGAGGTACATGTTTTTTAGGCAAAAACCTACACGGACGCAGACACAAAACAAAGAAAAAAAATAACTATGGCCTTGGGGTCAAAATCATTTTATGAATTCAAACTATGAAGTATAGTTCAGCTAGGGAAAGCTACATCTATGCAAACCTTGCGACGTAATTTTGGATCATTTTCTATAAAAAAAAAATGTAAAATTTATCACTATTTTTTATTGTGGCTACGGCACCTTAAATAACTTACCATCCTCGAAAGGTAAAAAAAAAACAGCTCCATCATGAATACTTACATTTGTGTTGCATTTCATTGGAATCCAGAGATATGATTGGCTGAAAATAATCACATTGTGTAAATAAAGAATCTTTCATTCCTAGATGAAAGAAACCAACTACAATGCCATAAGGGGTCTCGGTGGCCAAGTTGTTGGGGTGTGTTCGACTCCGATCTAAATTGACAAGGATTGCCAATTTTCCTACAGAAGGTCGTGGTTCTCTCCGGGTACTCCGGCTTCCTCCACCACCGCGAAATAGCCAAATGTGCTGAAAACAGCACAAAACCCAAACTAAACAAACAAAACAAACAAACAAAGCCATAACAACACTGATGATGTTGCCATTTGGTGTAGGAACTAAAAAAATAACACCTACAAAACTTATTTGAATCCGTACCTGTACAATTGCTGTCAGATGTAATTATAACAATTGATTGCTTCTTTAGGGTTTCATAGGGTTGTAAAAGTGTAGACTGTGTACACATTTTAGTATGAAGTGCTTTTGTACTTCGATCAGTTCTTTTACATGCCAATGAAACTACAAAAATAAGCATTGAATTCTTAAGAAAATCAGGTTAATCATTCATCATCATATTCCATATTACTTTACAGGGGCCATTGTCCAGGGATAATCTATACCAGACAGCAAAAGACAAATTTGATAAACTTTTAGATGACTTAGTATTAAGAGAAAAAAGACTGAATGAAAACATGGATTACACATTTGTTACAAACTGGTTGCTTTCTGTTAGGGGAATATGTAATGATAATGTATAGTATAATATAGTATATATTTTTTTATTTATGTCTATATATAAAATTTGTATAAAATTATTACATTTATTACGTCCCCTGATTTATAACTAAAGATGTCTGGCCTTGTGATTGTGTTAAAATTTATTACTTCCCCTTATTTCTAACTAATAATTTTAGGCCTTGTAAATGATTTACAATAAAGTCAAAGTGTAATGTTTAGATTATTCCTGCAATATGAAGCAAAGGAGTTGCTACAAACTTCTGACAACACTCATTCATATTTAGTGGGTCCAACATATTGCCGCCTGGTGTGTAACCTAAAAAATTCTACCTACGATCCAAATAGATTCTCTTTTGACTTTGAGAAGCAACCAATGAAAATCGTTCATTTCCGACCCGTAAAATATGAAGGAATGTTGTCAGGGGTTTGTACAATGAAGGAACGAACGTAGATACAAAACTCTGAATTGGGAGGATGAATGTTGTAAAGATTACCACATGTATGTTAAAATGATAAACTTTAAGTCGATGAGGACAATAGGTCGAATGGCCCTTTTTCAGTCAAAATTTTTGTTCAGGCCTTAGAAAGGTCGATTTGGCATGGTGCAGCACCATACTAAAAATATCAAAGGAAACCACTACATTTCAGCTTCCTTAATATGTGCAATATATAAATTTTATTATATTTATTAAACATTTTAATAATACCACTCAATAGTCTTAATTTCTTTATTCTGTGATTATAAATGCCAATCAATATTTTCCTACTCCTTCATAACTGTTGCTGGGGATGGGGGTATCATGTGCATAAGGTGCAACAGTTTTTAGTTTACCTGGCCTAAAACGCCATGTGAGCTTTTGCCATCACTTGGCATCCGTCGTCCTTCATCTGGCATAAACTTTTCCTTTTAAGTTCTCATCTGAAATCACTGATCCAATTGGGACCAAACTTTGTTGAATAGTCCTTGGGTGTCTCCTTTCCAAAAATATGTCCGGCATCACCGACTTCCAACCGACATGGCTGCTGTGACTAAAAATAGAAAAAAAATGTTCTTCTATGCTACTACCGGTACATGCCCAATTGGATCCAGACTTGACAGCAATGGTCTTTAGATGGTCCTCTGTCCCCGGACAATCAACCAAAATGGCCGAACTTAGTTTAACATAAGACCCTATGGGAAATTCATTTGGAAACTTATCTTGTCTGAAACTACTGAGCCAATGCCAATTGGAACCAAACCAGCAATGGTTCTTAGATGGTCCTCTGACCTAAACTGTCGACCAAGATGGTTGTCACAGCCGTACTTAGTTTAACATAGGTCAGTATGGGAAAATTCATTCACTTTTGTCAGTTTGTAGTTTAACGGTTGTTGTATCCGAACATCGTATATTCTACTCTTTGTCTCCAAATGCCCACAATTCAATTGTGTCCCTTCCACTTGGTCTTACCTGTAATTTATTAGCTATGCTCTGTGTAATAAATGATGGTTGGGCCCCTTCGTCGAATAATATACATACAGTGCTTCAATTTTATTTCGGTATTTTTGTGATACGTTTTATTACTACCACTGGGTCTATGTCATTTCTGGTGGACTGTTAGTCCCCTGGAGCATTATCAGCCTAGTAGCCAGAACCTTTGTTCTGGTATGATTCATTACTTAAATGAATTTAAATTTTTCGTTCAAAATTTGACGAAAATTACCAGAAATTTCTAAGGCTCTTCCTTTTGATGCAAGGTAACCCTTCGCTGAGTTTGGATACCTGTTTGTTTTAATTGTTTTGATTTTTGGTAGTTGTGCTTATTAATTCATCATTATATATTTAACCAATTTTTTCCAATATTTTATTCTCGAGCACTACTGATGAGTTGTCAGTCAACGAAATGGCCATACAATGTATCAAATTTATTTCGGTATTTTGTGATACGTTTTATTAGCTTCCGTGGCGTGCTTTCCGTATTTTACTGGGGCTATAGCTGTTTTCAATAAAACGCTTCTCTGTTGCTGTGAAGTATACATATCTGTGATTTCTGGTTCTTCTGTTTTTACCAAGTTTACAGCGGCCGGTTTCTCTTTAGTGTGCTGTCTTTTCACATTTGTAACGTGTCCTCTACATATACTAGTGTGATGTTTCTTGTTCCATTTTTTACATCTGTTGTAAACCGCAGCGGTGGTCTCGTGGTAGCGCGCTCGCCCCGAGTGCGGAAGGTCGCGGGTTCGATCCCCGGCCGGGTCAAACCAAAGACATTAAAATTGGTATTTGCTGCTTCTCCGTCAAGCACGCGGCATCTAGGAGTAAGAACAAAGAGTGGTCGGCTCGGAGTCAGTATAATGTGTCCGAGTGAGGTGATATGTCTTCCTGCGGACAGTTACCCCGTGAGTCAGCACATTAAAAATTCGACTTAGCGTGTCGGTTTAGTACAAGGCAGGGATCATATTATTATCATATCAACATATTCTCGTCCTGATATGCACCTGGTTCCCACTGGATGTTAAACAATAATTCATCCATCATCCATACATCTGTTGTACGATTTACAATCGGAAACACCGTGACTTCCTAGACAATTAAAACATAATTTCTTTTGCTTTACGATATTCAATCTTGTATTCACATCAAAGATTTGCTTGCTCCTGGAAAATGTATACCGCTGCAATATACACATGGGCGTTTTTTCAGCTCTTTGTTTGTCGTTCTTACGTGCATTGTTTGCATTGAAATTTCACTGTGCCTTATATCTAGCTTCAGTCAGAAATGATGCGGTAGCATGTAATCCGTCACGGTCGATAAATTGCCCCGCTTCAAGAATATTTACTTCTCTTGTAATAGCTTTTCTAAGGTTGCTTAGGTTCGCTATCATATTCACGGGCAATATTTTTTCTTATTTCTTATGGTCCTCTTTCAGAATTATGTCCAATGACCCGGACGATCAACAACAAGATGGCCGCCACACCCGAACGTAGTTTAACATAGGACCCTATAGGAAATTGATTAAAAAGTCTTATTGTCTAAAACAACTGAGCCAATTGGAACCAGACTTGGCAGCATTGGTCCTTAGATGGACTTCTTTCAGAATCATTTCCGATGACCTGGACTGTCAACCAAGCTGGCTGCCACAGCCGTACATAGTTTAACATAGGACCCTATGGGAAAATTCGTTAAAAAATCTTCTTGTCTGAAACAGCTGGGCAAATTGGAACAATACTTGTCAGCAAGTGGCTACATTTCGGTAGCCAGTGCAGTTTGGATTCTCTGACGTTACATGTACCAAATTTCGAAATGGATCTCAAATTTTTGTTCTTTTACATGGCCACCGAGGTGCTAAAATACAATCAACTGAGAGAAGAAATTTGTTGACAATTGTTAATATCTTCAAGTTTTAAATAAAATAAATGACAATATATTAAATTAAAGGTTTTAAATCTTATAAACATGAAAAATGTACCTCTCGTATATCGAAACAGTTTAAACAGATCATGGTAGTAAAGATTTTTTAGATATTGTAAATGCCCATTTGTACTAACAACACACTTAAATTTAAAAAGTCAAGATATGTTTACTTACCAATGAATTTCAAATATATTAATTAAAAAAAATAGACATCTTTTAATAATCTTTTGTATTTAAAACAGTACACGTCAGCTAACAATGAATCAATAATTAAGCCATTGTATAAGAAGGTTACATTTCAATTAAACACTTGCAAATCTTCCAGGGGCACTGGTGGAAAAATAATTTTACTTTCTTCACTGTGATACCTTTCCATCTTATTAGCTCGTATCTTTATTATCAGATTTGGGAAAAGTTACATACATGTTAATTTTCACAACTAGGTGTCAATCAACCATTACAATAGATAACATGTTATGGTCACTTTCTTAAAATTATGACCATGTTCAATCGATGTGAAGCTTTGTACCTAGTAGTTTTACGTATATTTTTTTTGTAACCTCAATTTGGGGGCACGTACCCCCTGTGCCCCCCCTCCACCCCCCCGCTAAATCCGCCACTGACTTGAAGATTAACTTGAACTCGAACGCTAACGTTTAGTGGTGTGCGTTCTTGTCAAAGTGCCCTGTTTTTACTGCAAGGATCCGTTACTTGATCAAATTCAAATTCAAATTCAAATTCTTTATTGATTTAAATCCAACAAAGGATTGTGATCAGCAAAAAAAAAAAAAACAAAACAGAATAACAAATGTACATGACACAAATGATAAAATATATCAGTATACATTACAAAACAAATCAAAATCAAAATTACAGTAAATGTTACATCACGGCTGAGGACTTAACTTTATTTAACAAGTTAACACATAATAATAATATTTCTCTTGCTAGATATTGCCAGAAATAAAGCCCAACAGAATATTGTTATTACCATGTAGAGCATTTCCACTATTGAAGTATATTACTATGACACCGGAATATAATTCTAAAATCATGATTAATAAAATTGAAAAGAAGTCACATGGACCAGCAACTATTTGAGCTGTTTGCGCAACAAGTACATCCTGTTAACAGATTGCACACAAAGTTTCATTATGTCAAAGTCATTAGAACTGAGAATTAGTTTAAATCTATCAAAATTACTCATGTTTTGAAAGTGTGGTATAATAGCAGACAGTTCATCAAATGATTTTTGTCTAATTTCCGAAAGTATGGAACACTGCATAATAAAATGAAACTCATCTTCAATATCATCTTTACATAGAGGACATATTCTATCTTGTAATGAAATATTCCTATGACGGCCTTGCTCAATAAGCAAATTACTATTACTTATTCTTACTCTAGTATAATTTGATATAGATTCCTTCTCAAGATCTAATAATAAAATTTTTTCAAATTCATAATTACTTTTAAGCTTTCTGGATGTCCTCAATTTATTAGCATTAGGCTTGTTATTATCATCATACAAACACTTATTCCAATATCTACAAAAACAATCATACATTTTTTTACCAAATGATAAAACCAATCTTTTTTTTGAAAATGTTGTCTGATTTTCCCATGTATGGTTAAACCCCGACTTAGTAAACAATAATTTTAACTTTGATGCATAAGTATTTTTCAATTTAACATTGTCTTTGTATGCAAGGTGGACTAATACATCTATATCAGCATTTATCAAATGACACCAAAAACCAATTGATAACTTTAATGCATCTATTGCAATATGCATAACCCCTAATTCAGAAAATACTGCTAAATTCGTGGCTCCTCTATTGACTCCTAACATATATTTATAGAACTTTAATTGGACTTTAACAGGTGGAAAAGACATAAACCTTTCTTCCAAATTGCATTTATCCTTAACTAAAAAATCCAACGACAATATTTCACTACAATAAAGCAAAATGGGTTTAACGCATGAGTCGAATAACTTTAGATGAATTTTAACATTCATAAGGGAGGACAAGAGTAACTTCCTTATACTGAATATGGCCTTAGATGATTTTTTACATAAGAGTTCATATGCAGCAGAAAAGCTGCCAGACGGTTTAAAAATTACCCCTAAATATTTATATTCCAATGAGCACTCAATCAAGTCCCCATCATAGTAGAATTTCATGTTTTTGAACAATCTCCCAGATTTGTTAAAAATAATTATTTTGGTTTTCTCTATATTAACCTTTAGGTCCCATCTATTACAATACTGATGGAGATTCTGTAGACTATTTTGAAGACCTTCAGCTGACTCCGATAATAAAACAATATCATCAGCATATAATAAACATGGAATATTTTCCCCATCTAATGAGGGTGAACAACATGTCTTTACATTGACAGAGCTTACAAAATCATTCAAATAAATAGAAAAAAGAGTAGGACCCAAAATACACCCTTGTTTTACTCCAACATTAGAGCTAAATAACTCAGTTTCTCCTTCATCTAACTTTATCGAGTACTGAACTTCCTTGTACATATTTTTCAAAATATTTAAAAAATTGCCTGTTAAGCCATATCGTGACAATTTAACTAATAATGCCTCTCTATTAACTGTGTCAAAGGCTTTCTTCAGGTCAACAAAACAAGCATACAACTGCTTTGAAGCCTTGAAAACCTTATCTATAACAGTCTTTAATGTCAAAATATGATCACTAGTGCCACAGCCTTTTCTAAAGCCTATTTGAGTTCTATGAATAATATTATTGTCCTCCAAATAACTATCTAATCTGTTATGCAATATCTTAGCAAAAAATTTCCCAAAGCAACTAGAAATGGCTACTCCTCTATAGTTTGAAGGATTATTAAAACAGCCTCCTTTAAATATAGGTTTTATATAATTATTTCTCCATATACTAGGATAATACTCAGATTTAAGGATCAAATTAAATATCTGTACATATACATCAATATTCAAAGAACATGACAATTTTAACATCTCATTATTTATTCCATCTAACCCACAAGCCTTGTGACTTTTTAAGGACTTAACTGCCTTCAATACTTCCTCAGCCGTGATGTCACAATTCAAAGCCCTGGAGTCAAAATCCATATTTTGACCAGTTATTTCACTTGTTTTATTTGTATAATTAATATTCATTAACTCCTTGAAATATTGTACCCACTGCTGGTCAGAGATGTTGGAGCCAGGATCAGTAACTTTCTTTTTCAGTTTGTCTATCGATTTCCAGAATTCTGATGGATTACCTTGCTCTGAATCTAGTATGTGATTCAGAATTTTGTTTTTGTATATTCTATGTTTTTTTCTTGTTAATGTATTAAATTTTTTCTTCAGATATAAAACTTTCTGACGCAACTGGTTATCCCAAGGACTTTGTCCTAAGGATCTAGAAAGATTTTTTATTTCTTTATAATATGTTTCGCATTCTGCATCAATCCATGGCTTTTTCTTACGTCTTTGTCTTATATTTCTATTAGGATTTATCCGGTCTTTATGACCCAATGCAACAGCATTATATAAAGTTTCAGTAAAATTATTTATAACATACTCTACCTTCTCATTATCTACTTTACTCTTTTTACTACTGTCTAGCTCCAACATCTCTTTTATCTCATTATTTAATTTTCCAAAGTCAATGGATTTAATATTAGTGTTGAATAAATTTTCTTTATTTTTGTCCCATTTTATAGGTTTTCTTTGAGGTTTAAGTAAACAAGATGATGAACCTGACTTGTTTGTACTTGAAAATAATCTAACTGTGATAGGGCAGTGGTCAGAAACAACTGGATCAAATTTTTCTACATAAAAATTAGCTATATCTGGCAATAACTTTGCACTACATCATACAGTAATCTGTAATTGATGCACCATTATAGTTATACAAAGTAGACCGACCCTTTGAGTCGCCGTTCGTAATGCCAAAATTCTCATCAAGGATCCGATATGGATATAGACTCCGTGTGTATCACAATAGATCGATAGTAAAATTTAAATTTGGAGTTGTCCTTCCTTTTAGGTTTGATAAATATATTTTAGAAAATTACATGTTTACTGCATAGATATCAAATACATTTTCGTTCAAGACAATTTTTAATAATTATTTAATTTACATGTCCATTTAATTGTTTAATATATTTTAGGAAAATATACATTTTTGCACTAAATTAATTAATACAGGACCATATTTTTTAACAAGTTTGAAAATATAAATTGTAGGATTTCCCTTACAGCTGTCTATGTTAAACTAAGTTTTTCGAATACGTCGGGCTATGTGTCCGACAGTATCATAACAGATAGCAAACAACAACTTACTAGAACTAAGATAAATATAACACAGGGATAAGGCATGGATTAAACGCGCTATATATAATATAAAACATACATACAAGAGTGATAGAGGTAAGCGATTGAGGCCGAACCAGTCCAACCACGCAAGATAGCAGTAAATAGTATTATTGCCTCGAATAATTCTATATCCAGCGGACGGTCCTATATATTTTGTCTCGCGACATGCTGTGAATTCCCCCCCCCCCCCAAAAAAAAAAATCTAAAATAAAGAAAAATAAAATAAGGGGAATCTATACAAAAAATATTGCATGCGGCATTGGACACAAAGGGTAATTCATCGAGGTAAGTAACCACGTCTTCTTTTAGCTATCAACGATAACAGAATATATAATTCTTTCTCCTATTCTTGGCGTGTTTAATCGGTGGGATAAAAATACATAATATTTTTAACCAATTCCCGATGATTAAATTTCTACGTGGGAATTACTGCCGTTTTTTCTACAGTTATTGGGACGATAAACTAGAGAAGTCTCGAAATGACGTCTATGTTAAACGAACTACATAGCAACGACATTTTCTCGAGGTTTTTGTCGAAAATCATAGGAGAAACAGATTCTCCTTAAATTTACTCGTGAGTTATGGAATTTCTCCACCCTCAATAGTTGAATTTTAGATATTTAACACGCTCGCAAAAGCTCGCGTGTTGAAAATCGAAAATTTAACTATCTCTGGTGGAGAAATTCCATAACTCACTCGTGCCTGAAGGAGAATGCATATTTACAAAAGATGAGAATCTGTGTGCAGATAGTAAAACGAAGTCAAACTTTGTTGAGTATTACAACTGTGTTCCTCGTTTTAGTTCGTGCTAGTACAGAATTTTGTTACCAGTTGTCGTTGTTTAATCAGATAATAAGAATTAACGAAATCTGAGCGGTTCTTCTTTTGAAAACAGAAAAAAGCTGAAAAACGTAGACGACATATGCAGGGATGCTTGTATATTGCTACTCATGAAGGGAAAATGAACAATAGAAAGATTGACGTCATAACGTTTGTCATTAAGTTTTGTCTTCAAATGTCCCATGTTTTTTTCTATTTCAAGAAACAAATCCAAATACGAAGCGGACTTCGATGTATCTGTACTATTCTTAATTTCAAGCTCACTGAGGTAGATGAGATGTAGAAAGTCTTGGAATTTGTCGTTATTCAACAACACGTCATCTATGAAATCCGCTTCATACGAATACAGATCAGCAAGGATAGGAGCACAGTTGTTTTTCATTAGAAAGCTGATTGTTCGTCAAACTCAACAAATATGTTGTCTATGAGAAAATCAAACATGTTTGCAATTTCATCTCCAGAATACTTTGTGTCCGAATTATTGTCGTTCTTCTCGAAATAAACCTTTTCTCTACCTAAAACTATAAATTTATACCTGCGTATACTATTTTCCTTGAATAAACGTTGATGAACTGGTTGTTTCAATCGATATTTTAACTGAGAATATTGTATGGTAGTGTAGAGTGTAGAGAAGTCAAATGTTTTTATGCTGTTGCATGTGGCTAAAGATTTTGATTTTAGATGATGCAGTATTTTTTTTGGAGTGTTTAAGAATCCACATCTGGTGGAATATGTTCCACAGATGGTGACAGTAATTCTAAAGGCTTTCTTTAATACATGTCAATATGAATGTTAAAATCTTTGAAAGAGGTCCTGTAGAGCAATTAGCTGACCCAGCAATGTAATTGTGTTTAGACGGATTCTTATGTAGTTTAGGAATCCAAAAAAAGAGCAGGGATGTCCATTTCTCACCCTTTGTTGAAATGCCAAAAGCATGAACGGTCTTGTGGTTATCAAGGACTTCCCGCTTAGGGAGTGGAGTCGGTGTATAAGTTGGGTTACCCGCAGTATTATTCATTCCCAACTCATTTTTAATGTTTCTTGCAGACAAAGACGATGTTATTGGGGACTTTGTCCGCTCTGACAATTACATATTTGTCATGGAGACGAGTCAAGTTTTCAACAACCCTAGGGTCTTTAAAGATGGATGTAGCTTTAATTCTCGTAGACCCTTGAAGGTTTCGCAAAGAGCTATAACTACACACTATCTGAACCACCATAGTTCACTACTTTTTTTCGTGACCATCATTATTTCTTTATGCCTATATTGTTTGTTTGTTCTCGTCCTTCCTCGTCCCGGTTTAGTCTTTGTCCCTGGATCTAAGATTGTTGATCTAAGAATTTCTAAGTCCAAAAGGGTATAAAATTATGGAAAAAAAATATTGGGCTAGGACATACCTCGCATGCGCACATCTACGTTCTAGGGTCTAACAGTATGCAAATTTTAATTAACCTCTGATAAGGCATGTTTGAGAAACTGCGGATACAAAAAGAAATGGGGGATAGACAGAATATCTAAGTCCAAAAGGGTATAAAATTATGGGAAAAAGTTTTGGACCAGAACATACTTCGCATGCGCACATCTACGTAGGATCTAACAGTATGCAAAGTGTCATTAACCTCTGATAAGGCATGCTTGAGAAACTGCGTGTACAAAAAAAATGTGGGATTGACAGAATTTCTAATTCCAAAAGGGTATAAAATTATGGAAAAAAGTATTGGACCAGGACATACTTCGCATGCGCACATCTACGTACTAGGATCTAACAGTATGCAAAGTTTCATTAACCTCTGATAAGGCATGTTTGAGAAACTGCGGTTACAAAAAAAAATCTAGATAGACAGACAGACGGACAGACAAACGGACAGGTTGATTCCTATATACCCCCCCCCAAAAAAAAACTATGTTTGGGGGGGGGGTATGATAAAAGGTGTCGACTCTTGGAAACCCAGAGTAATACTACTCTGTCGAGCTCTGAGTTTCCAAGAGTTAACACCTTTTATGTTTTCATGCTTTCGATCAAGGACAGATAATTTATATTGGACCTTATGGGAATATGTATTAAAAATTCCTCAAGATTCGTATCAATTCTTGTTACTTTGGTACTGATCTATTAAGAAACATGGCTGTCTGGCTCAAAAAGACACTTTCGGTTGTCTAAATTCCAAGATCTTTTTATATGAAATTACCTTACCTATTAATTTGAATCTTTAATCATGTGCTTTTAGAATCGTCAAACGTTAGAATTGTATTGTTTTGGTCTTTTTTCTCTTTTAAAGAAACAATATTCTATTCAGTAGATGGGTTTCTGGTTTTCAATTTGCCTGTTCCGACAATTCCGATAATTGTTTATTGAACGGATAATATTCCATGGTCATATTTACTCCTAAATTGTGTTTGATAAAAGAAATAATGTATGGCAGGTGATGTACATGTATAGATATACTTTTACAAAATTTTACTCTCAAAAAGTATTCCGACGGATAAATATCTAAAAAAAAAGAAGTGAAAAACAGTGGGAAAGTCCGTAAATTCGAAATCAAGTAGAAGTCAAAGTCATGAGTATGGAACACAAAAAAAAACCATCACGATGATACATGTATAACTAAAGAGATGAAAAAACATATAACAATCTTAACAAAAACAGAACCAGACAGCACAGAAACTAAAACACCCACTAAAATCGGGAGTGACATCAGATGCTCCGGAAGAGTAAGCATTAACAGCACCCGTCACACTACCATTAAGTAATCGATGGGGTGTTCATGTATCCCGCTTCGTATCGATACGGACCGCTATTTGATTTACCATATATGATATTTCCCAGATAGTAGTAAAAATAAATCTGTACTGTTACATTTAGGATATATAAACATAAAAAGTTCATATAAGAACTTTTTTTTTACAAATTATGATAAAATTTACGAATTTTATGACATGCATTTTTTTTCTATGCCATCCAGCGCCCCGTTGTTCAACTTGTCGTTGACACTAATGTAAGCGTTAAAATCTAGAGAAATGCATTGTGGTTAAAAAATAGCCTCTAACTCTTACCGTAAAACGCTGTGTATAATACGCATTTATGTATAATACGCACAGTGGATTTGTGTCTAAAAATCCTGGAAAAAACTTAGTTCGTATGGATAATACGCGGCAAGATTGGAAGTCAAGACTGAATTGAGATCGTCATTACTGAGACCGTATTTTCTTGATGAAGTGGTGTTTTATGTTAATCGAGTCTTTAAATCTCTTCATTAAACCCATTAATACATAAATATAATACAGAGACTTCCTATATTTGACAAAATTTAGGATTTAATTATCGTTGGAGTTGTAAACGGAAGAACTAAGTGAACGTATAAACTTTAAACAAGTCCGGAAAAGTGACGATTTTCCGAAAATAACGACCAAGTTATGTATTGAATATCAATTATTAATTTAATTTTAATTCTTTGAAATGTAAGTACAAGTAATTATTACGTATTTTAGTTAGTAGTACCCAAGCTAATTCTCTTGTAATTATAATTAATTAGAAAACCAATAAAGGTTAACATACCTTACCCAAGCTTCTACTTCTTTGATCATTTTATATACAAGTTTACCCAAGCCAATACTTAAATAGGATCAAAGGAATACATAGTAGGTTGAATTAAACTCAGTTATGTAAACATTTATAAGAAAATAGTATATAAGGTACGAAATTTAAAAAGAAGTTAACCTCCGAATTTTCATTACCAGAAGATGGGTAAAATACGTCAGTCTTTCACTGCTCGGGAAAAATTAAAAGTTATCTCTTATGCTGAGGCACATGGCAATCGCGCAGCTGGTCGGGAATTTACCGTGAATGAGGCAAATGTACGTCTATGGAGAAAACAAAAAGACAGATTACAAAAAATACCCAAAACTAAAAAGGCAGAAAGGGGAAGTTCTGCTCACTTTCCTGAAATTGAAGCAGAAGTACTTCAATGGGTTATCGATCGTAGACTTCAGGGCTATGCAGTGTCTACTACAGAGCTTAGACTTAAGGCCGTCAAAGTGGCAGGCCAGACTAATACACCACAATTCAAGGGGTCAGTTGACTGGGCATATGCTTTCCTGAGACGCAGCAATTTATCAATACGCCGTAGAACGCATATTAGTCAGAAATTGCCACCAGATTATGAGGAACAACTGACCAAATTCCAGTCTTTCATAATAAAATTACGCAAAAAGAATAACTATAGTCTGTCTCAAATAGGAAATGCCGACCAGACGCCTCTTACATTTGATCTTCCTGCTGAAACAACCATCGCTTCAAAAGGAGCTTCGTCTGTCAGCATTAAGACCACGGGAAATGAGAAAAACCGCTTCACCGTAATGTTAGCTTGTACAGCAGATGGGGGCAAACTTCCGCCTTATGTAGTATTTAAGAGAAAAACAATACCAAAGCTACCATTCCCGAAAGGTATTATAGTACAAGTTCATGAGAAAGGCTGGTTCGATGACAGAATTACCAAAGACTGGTTACAAAGAGTATGGGATAGACGACCAGGTGCAGGACTTACCAGAAGCATGTTAGTATTAGATGCTTTTCGTTGCCATCGTACCGACCAAGCAAAAGCAATCTTGGATGAGCAGAGAACAGATTTAGTAGTAATTCCTGGTGGTATGACGTCAATGCTACAACCACTCGATGTCAGCATCAACAAACCCATGAAGATTGCTCTACGACAGAAATGGAATGCATGGCTCCAAGCTGATGATCATTCATTTACAGCCGGCGGTCGTATGAGAAAAGCTGACTTGTGTACCATCTGTACCTGGATCGTAGAAGCATGGCAGGAATTGGACCCTCAGATCATCATCAGAGCTTTCAAGAAGTGCACAATATCAAATGCCATGGATGGGTCAGAAGATGATATCGTCTGGGATGATATGGTGACCAACAACCCTACCACACAAATAGAAGATGAAGAAGATGACGATAATGATCTGTACTACCAAGATGAAGAAGACACACCACTGGTAGTCTTACAGGATATTTATCGCATCTTTAGAGAAGATAGTGATGAAGAAGAATTCGATGGTTTTTGAATAAAGTGACAATATTTATTAACATTGTTAATTAAATTCAATTAGTGCTTGATCATGATTAACATGTGATTTATTATTTGATTAGTACTATTATTGTTGATTGTTTAATTAGTGCTTATTTAGTATGAACTTTGTTAATTAATGACAATAAATCACATTCAATAAAAATCGAAATTGTTTTGATTGTAATTATTGTGACATGTACACAAGCCCTAAGTAATCTAAGGTCAATTTCAGTTAGTCACAGAGGGTGGTACTCATATTGGTATATCCCATGTAATTTCAATTCGTCTGAGAGGGGTAGTATGTATTGATTAATTCCTCCTGATCTGTTGTGATGACAAACAAAATGGCGGTCGGCAAAGTTTATCGTATTTACTTTCAGTGTTTCATATTTTATTGGGATAATATTCATTGGCAGTAAGTAAAAAACAACTTCATTACATATAAATATGAAGATTTTATTCAAAACATAAAACAAGAACATGCAATAATAATGGAAACATACAAAAAACGATCTCAAAATGTCAAATAGATACGGACTTCGTGATGCCGGCGCTCTGTTTCCATCCAGAAAAAAAGGCTTAAATATGTTATAGTGATCTATAATACGCACCCCCATCTACAAATTATGAATTAAAGGCATAAATGTGCGTATAATACACACCGTTTTACGGTAGTTAAAATTAAACATATCGTTAAGTTAGTTTAACGCCATCGTATCACAAAATACCGAAATAAATTTGATGCACTGAATGGCCATTTCGTTGACTGACAACTCATCAGCAGTGCTCGAGATCATAAGATTGGAAAACGGGTTAAAGATATAATGATGAATTAATGATTAGCACAATCATCAAAAATCAAAACAATTAAAACAAACAAGTATCCACTCTCAACGAAGGGTTACCTCTGCATCAAAAGGAAGAGCCTTAGAAATATCTGGTTATTTTTGTCAAATTTTGAACGGAAAATTTAAAGGCATTTGAGTAATGAATCATGCCAGGACAAAAGTAACATCCTCTTTAATGTTTTTATAAGGGGTAAAAAAGTAAATAACGAATTAAATTTATTAAGCGGATTATATTTTCAGAAATCGAAAACTTCATAATGGTTAAAAGGTTATTGAGTAATTGCTTTCTTTAATGAAAAAGAAGTCTATCAAGTTGTTTTCAATATATATGTAAGAGGAAAATTTTTAATTTATATCTTGTACTGTGATCGAGTAGACAAATTGAATGTTAATTTCCTCAAAATTGATTTTATTAAAATTACGTATCCGTATATCACCAATATTAACAAGACATAGCGTTAACTTTCGTTCATTCAATCGTTAAAGTTTTCTTCAACAGCAATCGGCAGACATCAAGGATCTTTAAGAAAAGTGAACAGTATGTCTAGAACATTGACTTCTTGTTGGTTCTTGGGAAAATCAATAATTGTCCAGAAAAAATATATATATATAAGTTATGTGACTGAATATTCTTATACTTTGTAATAAGAGTCTTTACGAAGAGTAACATTTTATGAAAGTGACTTAAGGTACATTCTTCAATAAATAATAAACAGGGCACCAGTTTAAAAATGAAATTTTTTATTTGTTCGACATTTTTTCTTTCACTATGTTATACTTTCACGATACACAAAACAACGTTCAAACGTTCAACGTATCCGTGTTTGACGGAAATCATCATCTATGACACAAAAAACAGCAGGTCGAAATTGCAGTGTGCCGCCCATTGTCTAGACAATCAGTTTGGTCAATGTGACCTAATTATGTGGAATCCAAACGGTAAGGAATGTAGGTTAAATTCTGCGACTTCATTTACCGGAAGTAATCATGAAAATGTCACCGTTGGAGCTGGATGGCTGATCTACAGCACAAATTTCTATGGTAAGTACTTATTTTAAGTTATTTCATTATTTCCATGACCCATGTGACCCTCATGAGAATATCCTAGGATTAAGGGTAGAGCAAAATGTGATGTGGAATTATCACTCTTACCTCAGGACCTTGTATATAGATAGAAATGGTTGAAAGTTCTAAGAACAAAAAAATATCATGTAACGTGTGAATCGTGTGCGTGTGGTGGGAATCGTGCGATTTGCATCATGTAACATGTAACAGAAAAGTCGAAACGTATTAATTCAAATTAATGCAAATTCGAACCTAGAATCAAATAATTCTCAAAAAAAATCCTATCTTATGTAAATTATAATATCCGCTCTATCTAAAATGCTGCTAATCGATTAAATATTTCATTATCAATTTCAACATATAAAGCAAATGAACCATTGAAATTATGCAAATGATAGAAAAGGGAAATTAAAGCATACAACGAGTACAATTTAGATACTGTTTTTAAATTTATTTATTAATTTATCTTTCTGAAATAAATAAATAAAAAAAATAAAAAAAAAAAATATTCACATGAGGCATAATGCTTTTTTATGCTTATAATTTTTTTGTGAAATTTGTTTTCAAAATGCTTCCGAAAGACTTAATTGATTAAACTCACATTTTTGAGATTAATCAAATTAAATACACGCATTCTTAGGTAATTAACTTTACACTATGTATAAAGTCAGGGGTGATGTTAACGATGCTATCTTAAGATTTGCCCTAAAATATATCTTATGACAAATTCAGAGATTCATCCTAAAATTGTCTTGAGACGAATTAAGGTGGTACCCAACACTTTCACTAAAATTAATTTGGCTCGTTTAATTTTCATAAAATTTTGACAAAGTATTTACTTTGACCCATTGTATAGCAGTTTGACAAACACTAATATTGATCATTGAAAAGCTTAATATTCCCTTAACAACACAACGTTATTAAAACGTTTAGCAGATTTTACAGAGCTCCCTGTAGTGTTAGGTACCACCTTAAAAGACCGTTCTAAGATTGTCTTATGCGTAACTATGACAGCACAATAAAGGGGTTTTCGGAAGTTGATTGTTTGTTTTACACATCAGTTAGGACACCTCACAACTGAGTATATGGTTATCAATCGGCAGTATCAAATTAAAAATTCATACACCATACAATTCTGATTTGACAGCTTGTAAAAAATTGTAAAATATTGTTTATTGTTAAAATGTCTAATGATCTTCCTCAAGCGTAATTGCTTTGAATATGAAATAGTTAATACGATGGTTTTAAGACACTGATTTTGTTATCTTAACTTAAGGATAAAATTTGCGATACATCCTTACTTGAGACTAGGACTAATTAAGTAATCTCCTTAGACATCATTAGATATATCTGAGTCATAAGACATCTTCGTTACCCTGGGCCAGAGCTCTAGGCTGACTACTCTTGTCGGGAGCACTGTTATATTCATTGCAGTTCAAAAAATCATTTTGTCCCGTAAAGATTCACCATTAAAATGTATTATCATTTTAACATTTTTCTTTTGTTCTTTACACAGAGTAATACACGAATATAGGTATAAAGATAACTTAATTTACATCTAATTTTCGAAATTACTATTTACGTTACTTTATCCTGCAATCAAGCCATTTCCGGTCTAATAAAAGGGGTAGAATAAACTTTTGTCGTATTAGATCAATGACCTAATAAAGTCTACTGGTACTTGTTTACATGAAGAGCGAAAGGAGCGTAGTGAATGTACCAGATGACGTCGTGGCGTTTCCTTCGATTTCAGGGCAGTTCGATTTCAACTTCAATCGTTATTTTAAGGCATTTTACGCATCTAAAGGGGATTGCAGGATAAAGACAATACAAAGTCATTGTCGGAAAATACAAAATTGATTTGGGCTCTTTGTCTTTGTTCGTAACACTTTGATTTAATTAAATAAATGCGTTTACACTGAACTCGCTAGAATTTGTTTTACATGAATTCAGTGTAAAATGTCTTACAATGTATGACATAATTATTCTCTAGCACCGGTAACAATTGTCAATACATCAGCTGCTTTAATACTTTCATGTAATAAAGTAATAAAATTTGTCACCTTCATTATTGTTTGTTTATTTACTTATTAAATTCAGGCATGTGCAGGATTTGGTGAAATGAGAAAATCACAATCTCTTGATCAATGCAAAAGTTATGGAAAACCCATCAATTTGTTTTATTAGTTAAATCCTGATCAGTATGAAATTAAAACCCTAAAACTGAATTTTTAGTTTTCATTCTATAAAATACTAAAATATGAATATTTACAAAGTTTCATTTTGTAGGTGTTATTAGTAAATCATATTCATAATTCACATTCTGTTCGGTTGCCCATTTCATTGACCGGATACCAGATTGCCCATTCATTGACCCGATACCAGATTGCTCATTCATTGACCGGATACCAGATTGCCCATTCATTGACCGGATACCAGATTGCCCATTCATTGACTGGATACCAGATTGCCCATTCATTGACCGGATACCAGATTGCCCCCGTAGGAATTTGTAGGAACGAACGTGGATATAAAACCCTGAATTAGGAGGATGGTGTATCACAAAATGTATTGTTTACTGTAAAAATGATTGTAGAATAAAGAAGATGTTTCATGATTCAATAATCATATTTTTATGGTCCCAAGATGAATTTTATTTGATGCAGACTTAGGTGAAAAAAGTTAAAATTTGCTGAACACAAAAGTGGACCAAATGCCTGTGTCCTTGTAGAATACCTTAACCAACACGAGATAGCATCTTATATTTATATATATGTTGCAGGTTGTACGTTGGAAGGGTATGATTATGATATTAACACAAATACGTGTTTAAAATTTTCTAAAAGTAAAGACACTTGGCAAGCTGCCAGGACACAGTGTCAACAAGATGGCGGGGATCTTGTTACCATAACAACAAACGAAAAGAAGGATTATATCACAGACTATTTAAACTGTAAGTAAGTGGAGGAAGGTTATTCTCTATCATTAAATAATATGGTTCAATCAGCCTTAGTATTGTAAAATCGGCATGTGTCATACCGATAACGTAGCCCCGCTGTTATAAATACAGCTTTTGAGACCGGTCCATTACATAAGCTATGTAAGCTGTATTGGACCGCTCCAATTCAGGATACTTCATTTCCGGTCGATTCCGCAGTTACGTACCGCTTCCGGTTTATTACGTAATACTAAACAGAACATTTCGAAACTAGCTTAAAATTGGTTTGATTCTGTAATAGATAACACATTTTGTTTAGAGGTTATACATTGGATGCTTTGAAATGCAACAGAAATTAGGTAACTACTAACTGTAGTTCAGCATGCTTGAACTGCATATACGATAAAGTACAGCAGTCTGTCACGATCAGCAAGTCCTATAAAAATAACAAAATTACGATCAACTTTAGAATTTGGAAATTAGCTTACAAAAGATGATCAGTGGGTAATATCCATTACAAAAAAGGACTACATACGAATTTAAATTACCCAAGAACTAGCTATCAAGAAAACGTTTGTTATATTGAAAGATAAAAAACATTTTACTATTGTAATAACAGAATGCGAGTGAATCTGATTATCTAATAAAAGTGTTGTGAACTGGCTGTTTCTGTGCCTCAGGACCAATACAGCCATCATCGAACATATAACAAGGCCAATATAGAAACAGTCAGTTAATAACACTATATTACCACATGGACGTTTGTTGTTTATAGCATTTTTTAAAATCTCTTTCTTAATACTAATCAGCCGGTCATGTAGAGCTGATATTAAGGCGATAAAATAAACAACGTTTCTAAATCTACGTGCAATACCCATATATTAACTAAACTTCATTAGATGTGCCTGTGGCCAATTTCAAATAAGTGGTTACTTGGACAGTACTCAGTTATACTGGCCAACAAGCTAATCAGGGTATCTGTGTTAAGAATTTAAGTCATCACTGAAAAGATTGTACGGTGGTCATGACGCATTTTTAATAGTTATTGAATATCAACTTTTAAGATGACATTTGATGTACATTTATAGTAGATTTTTTCTCGCTGTTCTCGTCTATCACCGAATATAACATTTTAATAGGACATCAAAGAGAAGAAGGCGGGTATTTGATTAGACAGAACCACCTCATCATTTTTTTTAATTTTTTTGTTGTTTTGTTGGTATTTGTTCTCGTGCCTCATTGTCACGGTTTTATGTTTGTCTGGATTTTTCTATACCCAGAATTAAAACCAAACTATGTGAATTGAGTTTAAAAGTTTGTATTTGTACCAGCAGATAATGCAGCTGATAACGTTGTAATCATCTGAAAAGGTATTACTTCGGTGTATTAAGAGCGGAATTAGATAATTCTAGCACTTTCCTTGAAACTAGGTTTCCAAGCAAAGACATATGGGAACATAACACCAAAGCCACAGAACATTTCCAAGCTCCTAATAAACACTAAAATGTTTCTGGTTACTTAATTTTCATAACAAATGTCGTTTTATTCCTGCCTCTAACAAATGTAATACCACTAAATTGTATTTTAACCGTTTCTCTTACTTACATGAAGGAACTTGTTACAATTAATTAAGCATGCCCCGTCCTCCTAAATCAATGAGTTGATGTCTCTGAAACTTCATGGAATCTTTCGTATATATTGCTATTGTGCACGACTTATATCATTTTTGATCAGAAAGATTGTTTTGGGTGTTACACAGACAATTATGGACTTATCCATTTCATCATAATATGGTTATATAAGGGGGTAGACATGCGCCGTCCTCGATTTCTCCTAAACCAATGAGTTGGTTTCTGTGAAACATACAGGGAATATTAAGATAAATTGACATTGTGCACTAATTATATTATTTTTTATCAGAATGATTTTTGGGGGGTTTTCCACGGACAAACATGGACTTGCAATTTCTTCATGTAATGTAAGTAGGTATGCACGCCATGTCTGCATCTCCTCCTAAACCAGTGGATGGGTCTCTGTGAACCTTTCATGGTATCTTCAGTGTACATTGCCATTGTGCACCACCTATTTAAAAAAAAGATTTTTGGGGTTTACACAGGCAAATATCAGCAAAAGAATACGAAAGCGACAAAACAGTGGGAAAAGTCCGCAAAGTAGAAGTCCAAGGAAAAGACAAAGTCAGGAGAATGGAACACAACAAACAAACGGCACAGGGATACATGTATATCTAAAAGAATAAAAACGTATAATAAACTAAACAAAACTAGAACAAGACCACACAGAAACTAAAGCACTAGCAATGTGAACTCCCATTAAAAACCTAGAGTGACATCAGATGTTCCGGAAGAGTAGGCATGTGCTTCTCCGTTGAAAGCACCCGTCGCAAAAGTCAAGTGTAGAGTCTGGTAAGGTGCCAAGTCCGGTGAGGTGTCAATTCCTAAAATAGGTGAAATCTAACTGAAGATATCTAGTCTCATACGCGAGATAGAAACTTCGTATATGCAAATCGATTCGTGATAACGGCGTATATCTTTTTGGTGATGAAATTAACATAGATTGAAAAACCCTGTGTTACAAGTTTATGTGACAGCAATCCCGCCCTGCCGACAAAGTCGCCGTATAAACAAGATGCGCAGCATTAAGGAATCGCATGTGAAATTTACACCCCAGAGACTGGAGACCTTGGTATGTTACTGCTAAGAAAGGAGAAGTTCAGAATCGGAAGATTAAAATCTTCACTTTTGTCATACAGTTTTGGTTTAAATCGCGCATTAATATATACATCTATAGTGGAAACTGAAATTAAAGGACTGGTCTAGAATTTTCAACAAACAATCGGCATTCCAATGAGAACCAACTGTGCTCCTCTCCTTGGCGATCTGTTTCTGTAGTCATATGAAGCGGACTCCATTCAAGGGCTACTACTTGAAAACAAAAGAAACTAGCCAAACCTTTTAATTTCACTTTTCATTATAGAGATGACGTGTTGTCGTTAAATAACGACAAATCAGCTTATCCGATATTCAAGGGCATGCGTGAGTTACCATGAGTTTCGTCAAAGAGAATTACTGCTGTCACAAAAACTGCTTAACCAGGGTTTTATCAGCAATAATTTGATGTCATTTTGAATTTATTGACCCTTATGTACAGTGTTCCAATATCGAAGATGATGTTGGACATGCTCCCACTGTCGTAACATTTGATGTATCTCCACCGATTTGTGACTACCATAAGATTGGCTTTTTCGAATTGCCGTATACGGAGGATGAACTGCTGACCCTTACTGAGCACCCGAGTTCACTCTTGGTTTTTATAGGAGTTCGTGTTGTTAATTGATTTTTAGTTTTCAGTGTTTATTTGTTGTGTTTGTGGTTGTTCATTTGTCTTCCTGGATTTGTCTGTCTAATAGATTGCGTTTTTTAGTTGCTCCTTAAGGTATATTTGTGCTCTTCTTTTCTTTTAGATTTGGACATATATATTTCTTTACAATATTGTATCCGAAACGGGAGTTTACATTTGTGAGCTTTGCTCACATTACTTCTAGTCTTCTCTTGAGATCCGAATTTGGAGAAATTTACTCAAAAACGTTTACTTTAATTGGATTTTGTATTTCCAAAAACATGTAGGTATGACATAAAGATGATAGTTGAATGGAATAAATAAGCAATACGAACATGAGGAATATCGATGTTGTAAACAAAATACTTTAGGGACGAGATCAAAAGTTCAATGTAGGATAAAAAAACTTAATTCAAATAGTTTGGGAGTGGGGGGTAAAAATCGTTGCAAGTTTTGTTATCCGACATCGATTTTCGGATATGCCCATATTGGTCAATCAATTTTTCCCAAATTAAGTTAAGATGGGGGGGGGGGGGGGGGGGGGGGGGGGTCAGTGAAAAAAACTATGTGAATTACGTTTTTTATCCTACATTGAACTTTTGATCTCGTCCCTTAATTAATTTAAAATTTCAGGTAAAGATCGTTTTTTTATTGGTCTCTGGCAAGGAACATGGGTTACTGGTGAACCATTTGTAAACATTTTTGGACCAAATACAAGGTTAAACAACGAAGATGCTAATTTCATCCAGGATAGTGATAAATCTTGCGGAACATTTATAAATACCAACCCTCCTGAAACTTGGGTGATTGATGACAGCTGTAACATTCGACAGCGCAAATATTTGTGCGAGATTGTAGTGCCATAATTATGACCGTTCATTGATGGAAATACCGTGCATTTATTTAGCACAGACCTGTGATACCTAATATTGCCATGAACAACTGAAGAGTAAGAAAAGGTTTAAACAGTTATCTAAATGAACCTATTCCGTCTGTGTGTACAAGCAAATATTTTCTGTTTGTCATTTTTCTTTATTTTAAATTAATTTTGTAATTACAGAGTAAAATCTATTCTAAGAAATCACATCGTGTTAAATGTTACCAATCTACACTAGTGGAACATCATTGGCCTCCTAGGTTCCAAGAAGTAATTTTAGATAACCGCAACCCCAATCCGAAAAAACCATGTTTCCTGGTTGCTGCATGAGGAAAAAAATTCTGGGCAGCACTATGTCTTCAACCTTGGCTACCATTTTCGCATAGTCAATGCTAAACACAACATTATTATATAAATATTATACTTTTAAGAATTTTACTCTCTATTTGTGTATTATTAAATGCTATATGTACCAACTGTAAATTATATTGGACCGGTGGGCGCTGGTAATTTTCATTGACAGCCTCGTTTTTCGTTCATGTCAATTGGAATCGTATTATATAGCGAATAGTTGAATGCTCTGAGGGTCATATGGCAGTATATGACCGGTAGGTCGCCCTAAAAAATTATATAGATCTAAGCTACGCTTCGGTCTATATAATATTTTCGGGGCGACCTAACGGTCCATTTACTGCCATATGACCCTAAGTGCAATTAACTATTTGCTTAATATATTTTTATTGATTTATTTTTACTGAACCCAGCAAATATTCCGTGATATAAATTTGGATGGATATATTGTCCATTTATGACTTGTCAGTTGTGTTCAAGGCCAAATACGTTTAAAGCCGAAACAGTGACAAGATTCATTGTATATTTAAGGAGTGACTGTATTTTTTTCAGACTATGAAGAAATAACCTCAATCACGTGATGCACACTAAATAACTCTCGTAGCAGGTTATTTGAAAGTGTGCACCATGTGCATTGAGGTTATTTCGAATAGACTGAAGACAACATCAATGCAATGTCAATCTTTATAATTTAATTCCAACGGTTGTTTTAACGTCTAATACGTCGGGATTCCCTTTAATAATGTAAGGGTAGAAAAAAAATTTAATCTATGATATGATAGAAGAAAAAAATTCGACCAATTAAATGATGCGTTACATCCAATATTAAATGATTCAATATTGTACGTAGGTATGAACTTTGGAATTAAAGTAACAGTAATACGTTGGAACAAGAAGAAGAAGAAACAAAACAAACCGCAAAGAAAAAAAAAAAGGCAAAAAAAAAACAAAAAGCAAGCAAAACAAAACAAAACAAAAAGAAAACCAAACAAACAAACAAAAATCCGAAAAATACATTATAATCGGAAAATTGGATAAAAACATTTGCGTATCCTAGAACATCGCTTTTTCTGGATTCTTTGGCCAGTTATACATTGGAAACCGTCAAAGACATCAGGTATATATTAACAAACTAATAAAAACAATCATCAAGATGAATTAAAAGACACAATCTGATGAGAACTAAAAATGTAACGATATTTCTTTGAATATTATGTAATATATTAACAAACAAATAAAAACAATCATCAAGATGAATTAAAAGACACAATCTGATGAGAACTAAAAATGTAACGATATTTCTTTGAATATTATGTATTTCATGTAACATGTGTAAGTAAACACAGCACTGAAGTGCTGATCTGCAGGGCTGCTGCTAAATTGTTCTTATTAACCTCATTTTCCTATGCCTTATTGTTGTTTTGAGTCTTGACAGGGTTTCTGATACTGCACTAACCGACATGCTGATACTTCACTAACATATAATACATTTACTTCAAATCTACCATTGTGCAATAGAATAATTGATCATTGAACAAATTTGGAGACATTTATACTATTCCATTTAGAAATTATGTTGAACGGATATCTTTAACCAGAAATTCAACTAATGGATAAGCTGAATGGTTGATTCAAGACCATCACAATTCATGAATAACTAGAACTGTGAGTGACCTCACTGAGTGATACCCCATTTGCAATACTAGGAGTTTACGCTTACAGACTTCAAACGCATAAGTTGGATTATCTCCCTTTGCAAGCATCTGCCGATAATTGTCTTCTTTCATGTATATCAACATATGCTGCCCAACCTTCATATAACGTTTGATCAAAATTCATTGAACGGTTAAGGAGGAGTTACGCCGATATGCTTTAAATTTGTAAAACCCTTAAGTTTGATTTTCTCCCTTTGCAAGCATCCAGCGATAATTATCTTGCTTCATACACATCTACATATGATGCCCAACCTTCATATATAGTTTCATCAAAATCCATTGAACTGTTTAGGATGCTTGGGTTTACAATGTACATGGACAGAAAGACAGACAGACGGACAGACAATTCCTACATAGTCCCAGCCCCCCAAAAAACCACCAAAAAAAACTGTGTTTGCAGGGGGTATAATAAATGGTCCATTCTGACAATTTTCACTTATTCAGTAATTCACTAAAATAACTCGTGTAACTGTTAAGTCAGAACGAGTAACAAAGTTCAATATTTTGTTCTAAAACAGTTAAAACAAAAGGCTAACAACAGTTAAACTATCGTACAACATAACATATTCTACAGTGTAACAGTAACAGTCACTTTCTGAATTATGAATCATAAGAGATACAATTCTTTGATACCAGTTTTGATGCACAAGATGTGATTTACGACTCATCAGTTGTGCTCAAGGCTTAAAATGTTGAAATCCAATACAATAATCCAAAAGGTTGAAGAGCAATTAAAATTTCCAAAATTACCAAAAGGGGTTATGCCAAAACACTTTAATGGCATAGCCACGCATGAGGGAGATACTCCTCAGGTTTTGCAAATTTTTACATTTTTGTAACAGTATATTCTATGTATCAGTTTCGGGTTAGTATCAAAATACCAGCAACTGAGCTTGGGATATCCTCGGGGACTTGGAGTCCACCAGCAGTGGCATATCGACTCCAATGGTAAAAATACAATTCTTTGATACACAAGATGAGCACATTTCATCGATTTAAATCACATCAGTTGTATTCAAGGCTTAAAATGTTGAAATCCAATACAATAATACAAAAGGTTGAAGAGCAATTAAAAATCACCGAAATGACCAAAAAGGGTTATGCCAAAACCACCAAAGGACAGATCACTGCACAAGGGAGATACTCTAATGAAAAGAGTTCATGTAAAACAAAGAATTAACATAGATAATTAAATTGATTAAAAAAAATCACAGTTGTATATTTGTTCTGTGCTTACAAAACTAAAGTTAAAGATAGTAGCAGAAAATGGCATCCAAAACATCGCATGTGCAAGTAAATAAACCAGACGCTCATAGGAGCCTGTATCGCTTACCTGATATTTCCATTTGTTCATCGATAAGGGACCTTGAGATTAACATCCATGCCATGTTTGGTTTCATTCCATTCAGATATTTTCAAGAATAAGCCGTCTGTATGTACTTTTCATAATGTCCTATGTTAAACTAAGTCTTCCGCAGAAGGTCATTATGGACAACAGATCGGCACCAAAGTAACAACAATTTGCCAGAACGTCATAAGGAACATTCATGCTATGTTTCGTTTCAATCCATTCAGTGGTTCTCTAGATGAAGATTTTTGTATGAAATTTCCCGTAGGAGCAATCGGAATAAGTATAAAGGACCGCGCAATGCCCAAGTTTTTTTTTAGAATTGCCCACAAACTATCCTATCCACGTCGGATGGTTATTGACCTCGTTGAACGTGGGCATCCTTTATCTGGTGAAACTTCGTTTTGACTGTGGAAAAACACGGTGGGTGGTCAGCAGATGGATATAATAAAACGGTTAAAAATTAACGTTATGGCTTCTTAATTTAATTCCAATGCTTTTCATAATTTTATAATTCTTCCTTTTGATGCAGAGGTAACTCTTAGTTGAGTTTGGATACCTGTTTGTTTTAATTGTTTTGATTTTTGATGGTTGTGCTTATTGATACATCATTATATCTTTAACCGGGTTTTCAATATTTTGATCTCGAGCACTGCTGTTGAGTTTTCAGTCAACGAAATGTCCATACAGTTCATCAAATTTATTTCGGTATTTTGTGATACGTTTTATTCCTATACAGTGGGAGTTTTTTTTACGTTCGTAATAACAGATTTGTCCAACATCGGTGTCAGCATAAATAAATTGATCAGCTGTAGAACAGAGAATGATTGACAATAATCTTGACAGCGGTATATTGTTTGAAGTCACCGGTCAGGGTATTATGAACTTGGTTGTGTAACATGAATTGACGGGTGTCAAAGTATTGTATCTTTGACAAGACCTAAAAAATCTCGTGCAAAAACTGGCGGGGAAATATACGACGGTATGATAAAATCTTTAATCAATACAATTTGGGATAATAACGTATGTATGCCATAAAAAGGCAGACTTATTGATGTTCGGGACAAATATTGAATTTGGTAATATCGTCAACGGGGAAATTTGATATGACCTATTGCAGACAGACCAAGAACGAATGTTATGGATAAAAGATTGATTTTCAATAGTTTTGTTGCATTTGTATTTGAGGAAAATTCCCAGCACAGGAAACGTTACATTTTGTAAACAGACGGCGAAATTTTGATTTCATCTTAAAACGAAATAAAGGTTAATGACATTTATTCCGTTATGTACAAAATGTATATAGTATAGGAAGCAAGCATATAAATGTTATCATTACATTTTTTCAAAAGATAACATTTTTTAAGAACCAAATACATGTACGTACAATTTGACTATATGCATTAAAAAAAGTACTACAGATCAAAAAAAAAAAAAAAAAAAGAAAAAAAAAAAAAAAAAAAAAAAATAAAGAAAAAAAAAAAAATATCAATTGACATTTATTTCGTTATAAATTGTAATCCAATTTGAAGAAATAAAAGACAGCGTTAAAGAGTTAAACGGGGAAATTTGAGGAACAGTATATAAGCCAGTGTTTCAGAGATACACGGGGAAATTTGAGGAACAATATATAAGACAGTGTTTCAGAGATGCACGGGGATATTTAAGGAAAAGTATATAAGACAGTTTCAGATTTCTAAAGATTCCGAATGCATTTTCGAAATATCCCCGTATTGTGACTGGACGGGGAAAATTGACGATATAGCCTATTTTGTTTTTGCCGAGGAAAAGTGAGAATGAAATTTGATAAATGTAACCAGAGACATGTTTTATATGTCTCTGATGTAACGTCATTCCAAAAATAATAATTTCAAAAACGATTGATAAATCTTGTTCTTGGAATATATATCATCATCCAAAACCACCCCATCGCGTGAAATGGTCGCTCCATACTGAGGAATTGCCCGTGTTGCCAGATTGTCGATATTACGACCAAACACTATTCAGATAATTTATGTGCTCCACTAATTGTCGAAAATAGCCGAACGATCTTCGTGAGAGTCAAATTAGATGGATCCTGTTTGGAATCAACAAAAATAAATTGGGTCAATTAATAATTATAAAAATAATACATGCATTTTATTAATAATCCTTGTGCTCTCTCCTTAACTTTAATTGTTGTTTCTTTTATTCCACTCCGTATAAAACAGTGTACCTTTCTAAAATAAGAATGTACTGCACACTTCGCATATTTTTTTTCCTTCATATAATGAGAATTTATATTTAGACATTCTCCGTGAACTATGTACTTAAAATTTCTGAGCATGCGCGATGAATTGTCCGCGATCTGATTAAAATGCATACCTGCAAACTCCGTCTTAAAGGCGAATTTGTTTATAATTATTTAATATAAACAAAATTTTATTCATAAAAGTTATCATTAAGGCTAAACCTATATAAGCCCTCTCAGAAAAACACTAAATAGTCTAGAAAGATGTGTACGAAACTGATAAATTGATGCCGCCCGGTTTGGGGGAAACAAACAATTATTTATTTTTTGGTCATACGCAAAAATATTCATGAAAATATTACGGTATCAATAACTCCAACAGCACACCTGAGCGTGGGAATTCATATCTGTTATGTGACGACCGATATTGACAATGAACTTGTTTAAATTTTCAACTGGTCGATGTGACGTAGCATCAAATCGTATCTGAGACTACTATAACACATGTTATAGTAGTCTCAGATCGTATTAATAGATTAGGTGATGGACTTGACCTATCTTTGAGACACGCTTTCTAAACATCGAAATTAAAGGCTTTGTACAAGAATTATGTAATTAAATCTATTTAAAAAGAAAGAGATCAAAATGTCCCCAGGTATTGCACAAGTCTACAACTGAGACTGGTTCAAGTTGAACGGGGCTCTGATAATGGAGACTGCACTACTTTCATTGTATCAATACGCAAACAGGAAAGAGGTTAGATGGCTCAGTACAAACTTATTGCCAGCGTGCTAACAATCTTACGCACAGCGTCAGCTAGATAAGCTAAAGCTTATCTTCGCTGCAGCAGCGCTGCAGAAAAATGCAAAAGGTAGACGTTGTGTTGGTCATGGACGACCAGACACAATCTGGTTATTGATTATTGCATCAGATGAAATTAATTCCCAAATTGTCTAGTATTTAAAGTTATCATTCCCTGTGATTCTATTAGCTTCTTGAGCAGCCCCGAAAAATTCGTATCAAGAAGCGCGTGCGCTGAGCAGGAGTTATCAACTGTCAGCAGGACTTATCAACAAATTCTCCCAACGTTTGGCACCTTAGAACTTATTAAATAGCTTTCAAAATTGCAAAATATTAATAAATATATCAAGATGTGGTGTTCCTTTTTTATATTATGGCGTTTTATTTAAATGAATGATGAAGAAATTTCTAAAAGTGACATCAACAAAACGTGTCTTTCCTTCATTATTTGCGATTAAATCAAATTTTTAAACGTATGCTTTATTTTTATATGTCCATATTTTCGCCTGAATTAGTACAAAAAAACGACTAAATGTTGTTTAAATATGTCGTCTCCTTGGTTAAATTTGTATATATTATCTGCATTTTGACAGCTAGATATCGTAAAATATCATCCCGTGAGCCAGAATATGAAGTTTGGGACGAGTGAGCGTAGCGAACGAGACCCAAGTCTTCATATTCTGTCGAGCGGGATGATATTTTACGATATCTAGCTGTCAAAATGCAGATGATATTTTTATCATCTTAATTACTAATCTGAAACGTAAATATTTGTAAACTTTCTAAATTCTCCCAAATTATCGCGGGAAAAGTATGGATTCTTCATCCCAACGACAACAACACGTACGTTGTTTACCATACCAATAAGTATATATATGTCCTGAATGTTCATGTAAAATATCTTATAAACGATATAAATACATACATTAGGGTGTATTTTCATTTTTTTAAAAGAAAATCAGTCTGGAAATCTTTGTTCATGATTTTCCGGGAAACTAAAGAACCCGCTTTCAAACTTGCAACCTCGTGACGTCATAGTCCGTCTCCATTCGCGAAACAACGTCTGACTTAAATATGCGCAACATAAAATAATCATTCAACTTTAACCAAGGATACTACATATTTAAACATCATTTAGTTGTATTAGTACTAATTCAGGCGAAAATATGGCTATGAAAATATAAAGCGTAGATTTAATAAATTGTTTTAATCGCAAATAATGAAATGCAATGGAAAGAGCGGAAAGAAGTCCCAGCAGACATTATCAGCATCGAGGAAAGACACATTTTGTTGATGTCACTTTTATAAATTTCTTCATCATTCATTTAAATAAAACGCCATAATATAAAAAATGAACACCAGATCTTGATATATTTATTAATATTTTGCAATTTTGAAAGTTATTTAATAAGTTCTAAGCTGCCAAACGTTGGGAGAATTTCTTGATAATGCCTGCTGACTGTTGAAAACTCCTGCTCAGCGCACGCGCTTCTTGATACGAATTTTACGGAGCTGCTCAATAAGCTGATAGAATCGCAGGGAAGGATGATAAGAGTGATTATTTTACGTTGGGCATATTTTAGTCAGAATTTGTTTCGCGAATGGAGACGGACTATGACGTCAACGAGGTTGCAAGTTTGAAACCGGGTGCTTTAGTTTCCCGGAAAATCATGAACAAACATTTCCAGACTGATTTTGTTTTTTAAAACATGAAAATACACCTTAATGTCGGTTTTTATATCGTTTATAAGATATTTTATATGAACATTCAGGAAATTTAAACTTATTGGTATGGTAAACAACGTAACGGAAAACTTGTCGTTGCGATGAAGAATCCATACTTTTCCCGCGAAAATTTGGGAGAAATCAGAACGTTTACAAATACGTTCAGATATTTAATTAAGATGATAAAAATATTATCTGCATTTTGACAGCTAGATATTGTAAAATATCACTCTGCTAGACAGAATATGAAGATTTGGGACTCGTTCGCTACGCTCACTCGTCCCAAGCTTCATATTCTGGCTCAAGGGATGATATTTTACGATATCTAGCTGTCAAAATGCAGATAATATATACATATTTTCAAATTTATCCTTTGTTTTGTTTCTATTTTTTTTGATCGACTTTTTTGTATTTGTTTGTTTGATTTGGTTGTTTTTTTTTGCAACGTTGTAAAATTAATGCCGCGTACGTCGTTACATTTGTTCAGTTAACGTCGCAGCCAAAGGGTTAAAATTCTTTTTATGTAAATTTCTTTTAAGGAATTATTGATCATTAATGCATGCATATTGAAATGGAAGATAATTAAATTTACATTGACAACATCAGGTATTCACATAAAAAAGTTAATTTTCTTAATCTTTCTTTTCAAGAAACGGTTACATACGCATTAGCGATCTAGAGAAATATTTTTTAATTTAGCTATTTTGCATACTCACTCATTTATGTTTGATGTCTTACAAAAACATTTTCAAGAAAAACAATTTTACTAATATTTCCTCATGTTTCACTTTAGAACAATAGGATTAAAAGTTCTTGACATTTTGATTTCCTTTGTGTTGTATTCAGTTAAATCTTTTAATAAAATTTATAAAGATGTTTTGACATTTAGAAGATTTTAAATTAATCCATCTATCGTCGTTGATCATTTTGAGAAAATTTCTGGCTGTACTGGCCTGAACTATAAGTAATAGTTTTAGATATAATTTGTAATTTCTTTATTCAATCCTAAAATGTAATTTAGCTAATAATAATCATTGTAATTGGCCTATGAAACTTTCAAATCATACAAGACTCGCTATGTCCAAACTTGTGCTATTAATCCAAGGACATTTTTTTGCTGTTAGTATCCAACTTTTGTTCATTGTTTTACAAATGTATAAATAACATGGTTTAAAATTTTACTGGAGTCTCGGAATTACATGAACCGACCAAGTTAATGTACAAAATCTTCGATGACTTTATTTTATCCTGATATCTGTAAAAGAATACCGAAGCGACAAAACAGTGGGAAAAGTCGAAGTAAAAGGAAAAGAGAAAGTCAGGAGAATGGAACACAACAAACAAACGCCACAACAATACATGTTTAACTAAAGAATATAAAAACGTATAATAAACTAAACAAAACTAGAACAAGACAACACAGAAACTAAATCACTAGCAATGTGAATTTAACTCCCATTAAAAACCGGGAGTGACACCAGGTGCTCCGGAAGGGTAAGCATGGCCTGTCCCTAAAGTAGAGTTTCCAGGTAATAACCATGAAATAAGCTTCATGTCACATCAATATGGGATTATTTTGATAATTTTTTGTATTGACAATACAGACACAGTATAATATAATAAATTCAATTTAACGAACCAATATTCAATAATTAAAGGTAAATTTATAAAAATTAAATTGTAAATAATTTTGTGTTATAGAATTTTATGCATGTTATGAGATTGCTGATTTTTAAGGTAATGTGATACTGACTAAAATAATTATAAAAACTGAAAGGTCAGAAAAGCGTTCCGTATAGCAAGCCGTTTTACTATTTATTCTAACTTTAAGATATCTAATATACTTTATAAGACATCTCATATAGTTTATAAGATATCTTATATAGTTCATAAGATATCACATATCATTTATAAGATATCTCATAATTTTCTTTATAAGATATCTTATAAATTATATGAGATATCTTATAAACTCTATGAGATATCTTATAAAATACATGAGATATCTTATATAAAAATTATTTATAAGATATATTATAAACTTTATGAGATATCTCATAAACTATATAAGATATTATGAAATATCTTATATACTTTATGAGATATCTAATAAAACTAGATTATATAAGATATCTTATATATTATATGAGATATCTTGAAGTTAGAATAAATAGTAAAACGGCTTGCCATAGTTCCGGTAGGAAGTATTTGATTCAGTATATTATTTGTAGATCCAGTGCGTATCAGCATAGACACACGCACGTTTCTAGAACGATGCGTACATTTTCACACCTTTGTATCATATGAACGCACACATTAATCTAACTAGAGTGGACAAACTAAAGGACTCTCCTGAGTACGCACATGGACACGGGATAAAGAATTAGTTGATACCTGACATTGTAACCCAAAGGAAAATGCATTAAAAATAAATCTTATTAATGCCATTGTGTCCAAGGTCAGATGATAAGTCTTAGTCCAGTATGTACCGACCAAAAATTATCTATAGACCAACAATGATGGGTCAAGATACATTTGTGACGTTTGTTAATAGATTTTCTTGTAAAACTTAAGAGAGTCACTCAAGCATGAAACTGAAGTCAATGTCTGATGTTCCGCTGATACTTACTTGCTGAGAAGTATCTACCGACCGTTTTTGGTGAATATAGGTATTACAAATGCAGATAAATGGACTTAATCATGAAAATTTGACTCAAGTCTCTCCAGTGTGAAATTGCGGTTAAGGTTTCAGTCAGTCATGTACCCGCCAAGAACTTTTATCGACCAAATACTGTGGGTCTAGGTAGTACAGTTGCTGAGAAATAGACTTAATGGCAAAAATGTATTGTTAGTCACTCAAGCATGAAATTCGGGTCAAGGTCAAGTCACAGGTTTTAGACTGGCATCTGTCCAATAAAAACTACCCATATACGAAATACGATGGGTCAAGGTATTACATATGCTGAGAAGTGGATCCTAATAGAGAAAATGTGATGCAAGTAATTCAAGCATGAAATTCAGGTCGCGGTTGGTGTCAGACTGAAATATACCCAACAATAATTATCTATAGATCAAATATAATTGGGCTAGTTGCTGAGAAATGTACTTAATCTGGAAAATGTAACACAAGTCACTCAAGCATACAATTGGGGTTAATATATGGTTGTACACACGTAGAGCTATCTATAGACTAAATATAATTGGCCTAGGTATTACAGTTGCTGAGAACCACGGAAACTTGGACATAAGTCACTCAGCCATGAGTATAATCTCTATGATGGCTCTATCAGGTCTTAGTATCTTGGTTGTAGGTTGCAGCTTGTATCTGAAGTAATACATTTGTGTAAAGCAATGAAATAGATATTAATTTCTCTTATAACCTATTGTTTCACAAAAACAGAAAGCAAGTTGCTTTCTTTAAAAAAAGAAAAGCAATACGTGAACCACGACTGCTGACTGGTCACCAACATTTGTTGATTTTATTTGCTTTTGATTTGAAATAATTAGCTGTGAATTAGATATTGATAAATATTGATGGGTTTTGTTGTCACATCATCATTGAAAATATGTAATAGTGTGTAGATTATTGCACAGGTGAATAGGAATGTAGATAATTTTTACTTTGTGTTTAATGTACAAATTCCTGATCCTATTGCAATTCCCAATTTCAGCAAACTCTAAAGTGACTAAGGCAAATTAACATATGTTTAATCCTAAGGTTGCTATAGTTTCCGGCTCAATTCATTTTAACTTTCAAAATTCATATCGATATAATTTGTTTCCTGGATGTTTTTAATTATCCTGCATAATTATTTGAGGCTGTCTGTGACAATCATACATACTTTATTTGTAATGAGGACATATAAGATAAGTGTAAATGTTAAAGTTTTTGACCTCACATTTGAATATGGTTTTGGCTTTACCTATCAAAATACCTTTATATATGACTAATAATTGCTAGTATATAAGAGGTGTGCTGTGATATACCTTCAAGAATAAAGGAAACCAAATAAATATAAAAAAGAAGTTTGGTATGAAAACAAATACGAAATTTAAATATGAGTTTATGATATAATAATACATCTTAGTAAAAAAATATTAATGAATTAACACGTTTTAAGAATATATCTGTAAATTATTTCCCTTTTGGAACCTCATTTCATGTTACATAAATGACCAAAGTATCTTGGATGTCCGTAATTATCAACTAATTTAATTTTAAGACAATAAACAAAGGCGATGTCTTCAAAGGGTTATTTATTTATATACAATATTGACACATCATGCTTTCATGATCACACTTACGCAATTTACACTTAAACGGTTTCTTATGAAGTAAAACAATGCAAACTATTCTCATAATTGCAACATACAGATGCAGATACTTGAAGATTAGACTTTAACTGTTATTTAAAAACAAAAATAAAAAAATAATTGAAATTTAATGAACATAAATTCATATTTAAAAATCTTTTCCGAAATTTCCAAAAACTACCATCAATAAACCAAAACTAAAATTCAAGTTTTTGATATATTCGTATATTTCATCAATATCGTCTTGAAATCTTCCTTTCCCGTTTTATGAATATATTACAATACAAACAAGAGGCTCACCAGAGCCTGTATCGCTCACCTGGAGTTTGGTTTTCATTGAACAATTAATCAACTATTTGACCAAGTTTGTTGCAATTGGTTCAATTGTTCAATTGTTCAGGGAAAATTTGTTGAAGATTTATTTTTCATAAGGTTTAATGTTAAAATATGTTTCCTGATGGTGGTAGTCCTGGTTGGAGTGCTGACATGTTGGACAGTATTCTTCAAGGGATCACCTAAAGACTATTGCAACTTTGGTTCAGTGGTTTCTGAGTTTTTTTATGAATTTTGTTATATGTTGGTATTATTTTGGCCCTTTTGTCGGGCAACGGATGACAGTGTCTGTATTGGTTTTTATTCAATGTATTCATTGAGATTTTTGTCTGGTGTACATTTACTCGATAAAATAAGTTCATATATTTAAAAAGGGTAAAAGATATAATGGTATGCTGCTTTATACGTTTGTAGTATTAACAAAATAAAAAACTGAAAGGATATTTGTCCTTGTGTAACTGCACCTACCAACAGGAAGTTGATAAAATTGACCAGGAATAAGAGTGAACCTTAAATAAATGTAACAGAACCCGACCTCAAATCAGCATAGCCAGGTGAGCTAAAAATTAAATAACAATTACTTATAAAACCTTACTAAAACGGTATGAATTAATTAACGTAGAAAAATAAATACTTCTAATAATAATAATATTATCTTTCTGTTTTCCGATTTAATATAAATATTTAAACCAGAATGTACTCTCCCAAGTTTATGATGAAAAATACACGATATCACGTGGTTAAATCTTCAGACATAATTTAGTTTACATGTTATCGTGACACTGAACAATGCCACGTTATAATTGACCTAGATACACACAGTGTACAGGGGTCGCATCAAAACAAATATAATAGCGTTGTTGTTTAGAAACTTTCACGGCGCTTTTAAACATTCACATTATTAAAAACACATATATTTTGTGAAAAGGTAAATAGGTTTAAATATTCAAACTAAGTCTTTATTGTTTAAGTTTGATTGTTGAAATATAGCCGTATCAAAGACGTAGATTACTACCTGTATAAATGATTGAAAACATTCAAGACATTCCGAGAATTTTATTCTGAATTCCGGTCGAGAGATATCGAGTGACCCACAGACACATCCAAAACTCGCCAATATATAAGCGTGAACCCCTCAGGGGGTTCACGTAAAAAAGTTCGACTACGATTACTCGTATCATCTGTTGTGAAACGGGGGTCAGAACTTTATTTGCCATTTAAAAGCCATAAAAATGAAATCATTGACATCATTAAATGACAGGCAACGTCAGTACTGAATTTTTCATCACCTTGTTTTGTTACAGTGGCCATAGGTCTGACCCCGCCATCAGTTGTTTGTCACGTTCATATAATCTGCATGGCGTTTGAGAAAATGACGGGTTTTTTTAAAATTATATATAAGACTTAAGACATTGTGTTTCTTTTCATTTTTTTTAATTTCATATCTCATATATAGCATACATCTATAAGCAATGTTCTCCTATACCAACCAATCAAAGCAACCTAACTGACAGACAAAAAAGAACATAAAAGAGTACAAATGGGATCTGATCATATTTGCAAAATGAATTGTCACATTATAGAGCACCAGCTATTTTCCGGAAGTCCTACTAGTTTCCTCTTCAAGTTAGACGCTTCTCTTTCAATTTTATAAAACCCCGAATCCATGGTATGCCAGGAAAATGAAGGATCTGATGCCAAATCATGAAAAGGATTTGCTGGATCCAAAATATACGGCGGTTTTCTACAATGAAAATAATAAATGACATCTACAATGAAAATAATAAATGACATCATTCTTGTATTTGAACTTTCAGTATATCATGTATATACTCTCAGTGGCCACTTGGAAATTTCTCATTCTAATATGACCTGCTTCAAACGCTTTCAGTCTACGTCCGTGGTAAAATATGGATATATTGGTTCCAACGTCACAAAAGCTTGTTTTTGCCAACGTCATAATAAAGTTTCCAACAAACTTTAACGACGTCATAGTATAATTTGCTTTGTGGAATGGCGTCTTCGTGTCTGAATACCTATGTTGCGGCGTTTCAAATTATAGTAGAAACTGTCCTATTAGAATAGAAATAATTCAGGGTGGCTTGAAAATATAATGATTTTACCACGGGTATGCCCTTTATGCCGATATTTTACCACTCGCTGTCGCTCGTGGCAAAATATTTGAATTGTTTTTTTGTTTAGTTGGGGTTTAACGCCGTTTTCAGCACATTTTGGCCATTTCGCGGCGGTCAGGTTTTTATTGGTGGAGGAAGCCGGAGTACTCGGAGAGAACCACCAACCTTCGGTAGGAAAATTGGCAATCCTTGTCAATTAAGATCAGAGTCGAACAAGGGATAAACATTTTTACAGGATTTTGAAATAATTAAAAATTATTGATTGGGGGTGGTTTTTAACATGCGAGCCTTGGCGAGCATGTTAAATCTTAATTTTAACTCTCGAGAGTGTAGAAATCTTGTAATTCACGAGAAATTGAAGTAGAATTTGTTTCTCCCAATACGCTTGTACCAAAGAATCTAGGTCATCCCTAATTGTACCCCGACATTTGTTTTTGTTATCGTTTACGCTCGACCGGATATCGCTTGACGATTTGTTTAGTGCGAGGTCGCGACCTTTAGAATGGCCAATAAAATTCCGTTTCCGCACGAGACTTTTTAATTGCTCTAGAGCATTAACACGGTGTAGAATGGTAACGGACTTATCGGGTTTTTTTCGGCGTTTCCGCACTTATCGGGTTCAGCAACGGACTTATTGCGTTTTTAGATGACAACATTTGGCGTAAGTAGTTATTTCTTTCAACTTGTATTATAGCAGCATAGACATTTCTAAATCAGCTTAATGTCACGGAATGGGGAAATTATTTATTTTGTTGGATATCTAATCATATATTCATGGGAAGATACGATTTATTTCAAATTGTTTCCACCAACGTGGTACCTGAACTTGGAAACAAAAATTTTTCATGAAAAAATGTCCACTTGAAACGTGTTGTAAGCATGCTGTTTTCTTTTCCAAGTAAATTTTTGGTGATTATTCATTAAATGTAGACATTTTCCCTTTCGGAACTGTTTCATGCACTATTAAGGTCTTAAATGATGGTTAATTTGGAAAATTTTTGGCACCGGACTTTTTGTGTTATTGGCATCGGACTTTTTGTGCGAAAATGAATAAGAAGACTCATATCTTCTAAGTCAGTCTATCTGTTTACTCCTCCTGTGTTGTTCAACACTTCTTTCTTTATACATTAATCACACATTAATATACTTTATTAATCCACAAACAAATGTGTGGGATTCTATCAGTATCTCGTCCTCATAGCAGGTAGCATTCTAGTCCAAATAATTATGACGCCTAGGAAGGCTATTCTAAATTTTTGCTTTTTACCCTGGTAAAACAATAAAAACACGATCAGTCCTGTGCTCAATAAACCCCAACAGTTCGGTGCCAAAAAACACGTCGTTTTTTGGAAACCCGATTAGTCCGCTGCCAAAGAATTTTGAAAAAAGCTTTGATATGTGATATTTTTAGTCTTTAAATGCACACAAGTGGTTCTAATATGTATTTTGCATGAAATTAAGGAGCCCAAAAAGTCCACATTCTAATATACTGCGTATTTGAACGGAAACCACACCATTAGTAACAGTGTTCGGCAGGTTGTCCTGTTTAGTGTGGAGCTCTTTGAAATAAAATGCTCCGCTGGGCGCAGCTTGATACGACCGCAGAGGTCGAACCCTGAACAGTTGGGGCAAGTATGGACACAACATTCAAGCTTGATGCAGCACTGAATTTGGATTGTGAATAAATATTTGACACAGCATAGGTTTCTGACACAGAATTAATGTGGTCTAAGAACTTAAAAATTTTTAATTTACCTATTCAAACCATATCAGTATTATTTGCTTTTATATATAAATCAGAAATAACCAATTTAAAATGGAAAATTTTAAAGAAGTTTAATTTTGGACCCTTTGGACCTTAATGTAGACCAATTTGAAAACGGGACCAAAAATTAAGAATCTAAATACACGGTTAGATTCGGCATATCAAAGAACCCCAATAGTTCAATTTTTGATAAAATCAAATAAAGTTCAATTTTGGACCCTTTAAACCTCAATGTGGACCAATTTGATAACCGGGCCCAAATATCAATTTCTTGCTATTGCGCAATACTGTGCAATTGAAGATTTCTTGCTATTGCGCAATACTGTGCAATTGAAAATTTCTTGCTATTGCACAATACTTATTATAATAATTTACACATCCTGTTTGGTGTGTATCTCTGGCCTTATCATTATTATTTGCTTTTATATATAAATCAGAAGTTTAATAATAAAGTATTTGGCAAATTTCCAATATACATAATTTAAAAGCAGTTTAGGTGAGATAAACAAAAAAGCTTCATCAGCAACATTTTATATTGGCAAATTTCCAATGAAGTTCATTAAACTAAAGTTATTGGCAAATTTCCAATGGAATTTATTAATAATAAAGTTTTTGGCAAATTTCCAATATAAATAATTTAAAAGCAGTTTAGGTGAGATATTCAAATGAGTTTCAATTACCAACCTTACACTGCCTTTTAAATTATGTTTTGTACTTAAGTAATTGTCCATTAACCTGGAAACCCTTTTCCCCCCTTTTTGCACCTTATTCCTTAACGGTTTGAGCCATAACTACCAAAGACAATTCTTACCATCCCTTTGTGGTATTCCAATATCCAAAATCTAAATACATGGTTAGATTCAGCATATCAAAGAACCCCAAGAATTTAATTTTTGATGAAATAAAATAAAGTTCAATTTTGGACCCTCTAAACCTCAATGTGGACCAATTTAATAACCGGGCCCAAATATCAAAAATCTAAATACATGGTTAGATTCAGCATATTGAAGAACCCCATATATTCAATTTTTGTTGAAATCAAACAAAGTTTAATTTTGGACCCCGATTTGGACCAACTTGAAAACTGGGCCCATAATAAAAAAAAATAAGTACATGTTTAGATTCAGCATATCAAAGAACCCCAAGAATTCAATTTTTGTTAAAATCAAACTAAGTTTAATTTTTGGCCCTTTGGACCTTAATGTAGACCAATTTGAAAACAGGACCAAAAATTAAGAATCTAAATACACGGTTAGATTCGGCATATCAAAGAACCCCAATAGTTCAATTTTCGATGAAAGTTTAATTTTGGACCCCTTTGGCCCCTAATTCCTAAACTATTGGGACCAAAACTCCCAAAATCAATCCCAACCTTCCTTTTGTGGTCATAAACCTTGTGTTTAAATTTCATAGATTTCTATTTACTTATACTAAAGTTATTGTGCAAAAACCAAGAAAAATGCTTATTTGGGCCCTTTTTTAGCCCCTAATTCCTAAACTGTTGGGACCAAAACTCCCAAAATCAATCCCAACCTTCCTTTTGTGGTCATAAACCTTGTGTTTAAATTTCATAGATTTCTATTTACTTATACTAAAGTTATTGTGCAAAAACCAAGAAAAATGCTTATTTGGGCCCTTTTTTAGCCCCTAATTCCTAAACTGTTGGGACCAAAACTCCCAAAAACAATCCCAACCTTCCTTTTGTGGTCATATACCTTGTGTTAAAATTTCATAGATTTCTATTTACTTATAATAGAGTTATTGTGCGAAAACCAAGAAAAATGCTTATTGGGCCCTTTTTTGGCCCCTAATTCTTAAATTGTTGGGACCAAAACTCCCAAAATCAATCCCAACCTTCCTTTTGTGGTCATAAACCTTGTGTTTAAATTTCATAGATTTCTATTAACTTATACTAAAGTTATAGTGCGAAAACCAAATGTCTTCGGACGACGCCGGACGACGACGACGACGCTGGACGACGACGACGACGACGACGACGCCAACGTCATACCAATATACGACCGCAAAAATTTTGCGGTCGTACAAAAACCATGAGTTGTACCGAAGTAAAATGAAAAATTTCGCAAACTTAGATCATCGGTGCCTTCCGTGATCGTATAAAAATAAACACTTACGACTTCTTTTCGTCTATTTGGTTCATTTTTGTGACACAATGTCTGGAAACAAAGCACGATAAGTCCGTTGCCGAACCCGATAAGTGCGGAAACGCCGAAAAAAACCCGATAAGTCCGTTACCATTCTACACCGTGATTAAATTATTTTTATTCAATGGGCTGAACGGTATGAAAATACGCACACCCATGGGAACAATATCAGTTCATACGTTTTGTCATGGGGATTAAGAAAATATACGGTTTAGGTGTCGGTTTTTTTTTTACAGATTTTTAATTTTATATACATTTTGTAATTCAAGATTAAAGGGGAATCACGGTATTGTTTATACGCATCGGTCTCAGCGCCGCTATTATGCCATTCCTTCATTATGACGTCGCGCCTGACCATAAAATTTATGAGATAATTGAACATTATTGATCTGGTGGGAGTGATAATGTATGCCATAATTCTTTCCAGATGAAATGGTTTCCGGGGGAAAATATTTAATATGAAATTGTTTCTATGGGATATTATTTAACTATTAAATCCATTCCTTCTTTTTGAAATTTTATCCTTTTGTCCACAATGATTTCATCTCATTCCAAACAACTTTCAGGATAATAATTTACTGTCTCGCTATATGAAATAGTTTCCTGAAGGATTATCAGTGGTTTTCAGTATTTAATTTTCATTATAAATTAGGTAAGTGTTAGCCAGGATAAAATCTTACAGTATCTAATTATTAAATAATTTCCACATCATAACACGTTAATGTTATAGCAAGCGAGTTGTTTTCACTGTTGTAATAAAAAATATTCTTTATCAATCCGCCGAAATGGAAGAGTATTTATGAATATTATTGAATTAAATATCAACTACCTTTGTATTTGTTTGAAACATTCATAAATATTTCATTTGAAATATTTTTCCTTTTACTTTCTTGCACCTATTTTCTCTTTTACCTCAACGAAGATCCAACCCCACCTTTTTAACAATTCCCCAATGTTAAACCCTTTTCATACACTTTTGCATGTTTTGTTTAACAAATTACATAACGGAAAGAAAAAATATGGCTATGGAAATGATTTTACTATTAAACTCTTTCCGTGGAAAAAATTTAATAGCAAATATTTTCCTGCGGAAACAATTTCAAAGAGGAAAGTATTAAATGTTACATTTAATGGTTCAGGGGTGGGGATTTTAACGGTTTATGAGATAATTGAAAATTATTGATTTGATGGGAGTGGTGATAACCCCTGGGGAAGCGAGGTATATGTCATTTGGTGCATCTTACCATGGGGAATAAGAAAATATATGGTTTGGGGTTGGGATTTTAAGGGTTTATGAGATAATTGAACATTATTGATCTGATGGAGTGGTGATAATATAACCCCCTGGGGAAGAGAGGTATGTCATTTGGTTCGTCTTACCACGGGGAATAAGACAATATACGGTTTATGAGATAATTGAACATTACTGATTGATGGGAGTGATGATAACCCCATGGGGAAGCGAGTTATGTGTCATTCTGGTGCGTCTTACGATGGGGAATAAGAAAATATATGGTTTAGGAGTGGAGATGATTTGATGGGAGTGGTGATAACCCCCTGGGGAAGCGAGGTATGTGTCATTTGGTGCGTCTTACCATAGGGAATAAGAAAATATATGGTTTAGGGGTGGGGAATTTAACGCTTTATGAGATAATTGAACATTGTTGATTTGATTGGAGTGGTGATAACCCCCCGGGGAAGCGAGGTATGTGTCATTTGGTGCGTCTTACCATGGGGAATAAGAAAATATATGATTTAGGGGTGGGAATTTTTACGGTTTATGAGATAATTGGACACTATTGATTTATGGGGGTGGGGATCACCTTATGAAAGAATGAGGTACTTGTCATTTAATGGTCTTGTTACGGAGAATAATAAAATATATGATTCAAAGCTATGGATTTTAATTGCATATGAAGTTTTTTCAAAATTATTGACTTTTAGGGGTTGGGATGACCCCCTAGAGGAACGAGGTATATGCCATTTAATATGTGTGATCACGGTGTATAATCAAATATATGATATGAGATGGTTATTGGTCACTCTCGTAGAGTTTTTCGATGAAAAAAAAATCACCATAGGGTCCTATAGTAAACCCCTCGCCTCTTTGAACTCCTCATTATACGTCGCAGTGACCCTCATAAAAAAAAAATGAATAGTATTAGGCACATCTAGAAACACTGATCTTTCATCATGAACAATCTCAGATACATATCTCTGACGGTTATTGGAAACTCGAGCAAACAAAATCGGAGAGGAAAAAAATGTTCGATAAAAATCGCAAATCAAAATCTATAAGTCTTCCACTTCGTTTGGGAGACTTAAATATGATGCAACATAGAAGAGTAATACTACTTAAGAATTATCGCAGGTCTAATAGGAAATAAATAGGATTTGAAATAGGTGTTTTAGTTTGAGAGAACATATGAATAGTAAACAAATGACCAAGAAAAAAATATAGGTTCATGTGCTTATTTTAGAGCTATAAGGCCTTGAAAATTTGCAGGAAATGGGTTTTTTTTGGATTTTTCATTGTCTTTGCATTTTCCACTTCATTCTCTCAAAAATGTATAAAAAATAAAAAGGATTTCATAAGATTTTGCCAAATACCATTTTAAGGTATATATGATTGAATTATAAAACAAAAAGTGGGGGTTCATGGGCAAAACATTTCATGTTTCAGAAATGGATAAAACCAGAGGATTCCGGAAATCTGACAAAAAGACCAAAACATGACCAGCGAGCATACTTAAGAATGTACCATCCTCCCATAACAAGCTAAAGTGCAACTGAATTTATGTCGAACTATCTACATCATCATCATTTCAGGCCATGAGCACAACTGATGAGTTGTAATGTGCACTTCTTGAGCATCAAAATTTGGTATCATGGAATATATATCATATAGTCCTTTTCAGAAACTTATTCCGGATTCACGATTCTGACTCTAAAATAATAATTTGAAGAAAGTTATTTCCCTTCCTGGGAAGTAGTACTGGTTCGCTGCAATGAAGAGTAAGGGATTAACTGCATTTAAAACTTGTTAATTTGCACGTAATGTTTGGGAAGTACTTACGATCGTTTTGCTTGATTATAAAGCTGGAAGTATTTGTATATCAAAGTAATGAATAATTTCTATTTACTTCCTACTGGTTGCTCTGCACTGCAGCGAACCAGTAATACGTCCCAGCAAGGGAAATAACTTGCCTCAAATTATAATTTTAGAATCCCGGAAATGAGTTTCTGAAAAGGGTTATACTAGTAACCATATTTACTTTTCAAGTTTTTTGATGTAATATCTTGGTGTGTAATTTACATTCCAACTAATAGCAATTCTGTTATAGTTCACAAGCACTTCAACAACTTGGGATATCATTGTTTTCATCGTAAAGTTGTTTGGAGATCCTTGCTGTTGCCAAACGTATATCACGATCAGCTCAACAGAATATGATGACAATGGTATCTGTAAAATTGAAAATAATATTGTAAATTCATCTTATATTGTTTGTTTATTTAGTTCGGGTTTAACCCCGTTTTCAGCACATTTGGCTATTTCGCGGCGGCCAGTTTTTATTGGTGGAGGAACCCGGAGTACCTGGAGAGAACCACCGACCTTCGGTAGGAAAATTGGCAATCCTTGTCAATTAAGATCGGAGTCGAACACACCCCGCCACAGTTGAGATTCGAACTCACAACCCCAGCGTTGACAGCTGCTAGTGATCATTAGTAGTCATGACGAACTACCTAGACCACTCGGCCACCGAGGCCCCAATTCATCTTATAAGGTACATGTAAATCGAACAAATCTTTAACAGCAATCCTTGACCACCGTTTGGAGAAAAGGATATGAAAACACTATGTCTGGTTGAATATTTACTATCATATGTATCTGTCATTGCCTTAAAATTGTGTGAGCAAATAATTATTTCAAGACGGTTGATTACAAGGTTCACTCCTGCCTATCTCTCTCATGCATAACACGTGATAATGTTAATTTTCACATTATTTTGTTTTATTTAAAAAATCCAGGAATGTTATTCAATGTAGTATTATTTCCTTAGAGTGTTTGTTTAATTCTAGTTGTTTGCATACGAGTAAAAGCTGCAAAATCCGCTCTGAACTAATTTCAATCTCTTTCATAGCCAATATTTGTTCGGAACATATTTTTTAAACACAATAGTGGTATAATAAACACTCATCAAATGGGATCTATTTCATCGAATCACATTCCAAAATTTTGAAATTACTCAACATTTTGTAAAAATGTAGCCATAACCAATTGTTATGAATGAGAGAGTTTATTTTAGTGGACGTGCAGGTTGATTTAGCAAGTTCGAGAATACTTCCGTTGTATCAGTCTGACAGTCAGTCTTCTTTTCTCTTGTTATCTTTATAGAAATGCTTTCCACTTAAGATGCGCAATAACATTTTTATTATCCCCGCACTTTCGACAGGGGTCGAACTTTAAAAATTTTGAATTAAAGCATATGAACTAAAATCGTCTTTCATTTTTCAATTTATGCATTTTATTTCTATGTTTTATATTTTTGATTCTGGTCCAGCTACTTACAGGGGGTGCGGAGGTCACTGTCGATCCTGATAGTATAGTTTTCTAGTTGGAAGTTTGGTGTTTCAAAAATTTGGATCCAGAAGGGGAGAATTTTCTGAAATTGTTAATTTTAGCATATGACCTAAATTAAAGTTAAACTAGAAAACCACTGTCAAAATCGAAAGTGATCCCCACACCCCCTCCCCCTTGTAATTAGTTGAGACACTTACCTATAGTTAAAATTCTAAAAACGTTGTACCCTTTCAAGTACATTTATGTTACGCAATTATTGTATCAATAAATCAAATGACTAAATCCAAATGGAAAAAAGTTTTATTATCAAACTTCAATTATCAATATTCCAACTTTGATCCTGTGGACCCCAAGTTTTGGAAATCAAACTTTTAAAAATTATTGCTTATCTATGGTGTATAACAATACCATACAGAAACATAATGCAGAAATTGAAGAATGAAAGAGGAATTTAAGTCACGAACTTAAATTCACAATTTGTTTTCAAATTAGACCCCTGCATGCAATGTAGGTCCCAAAGTTAGCAAATATAAATTCTGAATACTTAGAATACTTATTGCCCTTGCCCGCGTGCTAGAACTGCAAAAAGTGGTTGGGCGGTACCTAATTTAGGCAGCACATTGCAGGGGCACTGATCATGTCATTGTCTGTCCCACAACAATAATTTGGCTATCTTTTTATGACTTAAAAAATCTTCAAAACTCTTACAACAGATATAGTGTAAACACCAGTTGCTTACATACATTGTCTGCATGAAAAAACGTTGGGTATTTTTAACTTTTTAGTTTGTTGTTTTTTTTTACGATTTTATATTTGGTTTTGTTCGACTTGTGTATTTCATACAGTTTAGTCGTTTTATGCCCCTTTTGACAGCTCACCATTTCCATTTATTTTTCTTGTTATCTATTGTCGCATAAGCTCTTTCGCCACATACTTAGTTTTTCTGGGATGAACTAATGCTCGGAGTTTGGAGGTTACTCTCCTCACCGATCGATTTAGTTTTCATATGTTAATCTTTTGTTATAAAATATACTTACACCATTTTTGTATTTCCAGTATTTCAAAAGTCTTATTAAATCTTTTACTCTTGCTGGTTTATCTTTTACAAAATCAATCTGTAACTTGCAAAAACATTTTGCATAGTACTTCAACAAACTTCTTTCTTTCTCCATTTTTGCATATGTTGAACTTACTCCCCCTGCCAAGCCTAGTAGCCCTAAATTGATGCAAATTTGAAGTATCTTAACCAAACAAACAATAAAACAAAATGATAATTAAAGAGCTAGAAATCGATAAGATGAAGCACTTACGAAGATTGGATGTTTAATTAGTTGATGAAACGAGCAAACCTACACAATGTTTTCTTGTGTGTCTGTAGAATGACTTTAAATTAATATAGATACAAAAGTGCAGCCTCCAAAGAAAACTCTGATGACATTTTACAATTTTTTCAACAGTTTCTTCCTTTCTTAGTTGATGAAAGCGTTCACCAGTAAAAACTTAGTGCGCATGCTCCGTCCTAATGAGGCAGGAAACATAACGAGATGTCCCTCCTGGTCATAATAACAGTTCTTATAAATATCTTTGTTTTCGGTTAATATGTACATTTTAATTTAATTTATTTTTTCTGGAGTTTCTATGCGTTCCACGGCACCAGGATTAATATCAAAGAATGTTTTATTTATTGTTTTACTATGTTATTCTGTTAAAAGAATATACACAAGGAGTGCAGTAAAAATTAACCTACACGTGCTCCAAACGTCGACAATCGGTAACAAGTCAACATCAAACCATCCGTCGTCAAAGTTTATTTTGAACTGTAAGGTATACGGTGTTTTATTGGTTATATAAATTTTCGTCGTTCGACCAATTTTATTTTGGATGGTCGACGTTAGGTATTCTTCAAAGTCCGTTAATACTTTCCACATATTTTCGCTCAAAGCATCAACGCTTTTATAGTCGTTCAGAACTACAAGTAGATCTACATCTGAATAATCCAGCACTCCTGTCCCCTTTCCTAGTGATCCTCCCTGAAAGTAATAACATTTAATCTTGTTTTAAGGTCAAAAACAGGGAATTCCCCTTTATGACGTCACAGTAGAAAAGAAAAAACAAATAGTCGGCTATGGCGGATATAATAGAGGGAAAAATTAACCTTTCATATGAAGCGTTACAAACAATACCAAATTATTTCTTAGTAAACCAAAAGTTCTGGTGACGATATTTAGTAAGATACAATCATAACCATCTTATGAGAAACCCTGAAAGAGTAATTCAAAGGGATATAAAAAAAATGTACCGATGCAGAACATGCCTCTATGAAAAGTTTTGTTTCAAGGCGCCATTGGCCCCTACAGTGAAAATTTCAGGCGCCAGTCAAAATGTTTATGTACCAGGCTAAATTTCTAATGAACAGCATGAACAGAGAGGAAATTATCATAACATAGTTACACAACTAGAGGCTCTTAAGAGCCTGTATGGCTCACCTGGATTTAACTTTTCACCTTGAGCAAATTTAAGTGTTGCAGTCAATTTGGCTGGTTTTTCTATAGGATTCTATGTTACCTATGTTCGGCTCTGGCAGCCATCTTGGTTGACAGTCCAGGTCAATGGACACATTTCTAAAAGATAACCATCTAAGGACCACAACTGGCAAAGTGGTTTCAGACAAGAAGATTTTTAAATGAATTTTCCCATAGGGTCCTATATTAAACTAAATTCGGGTGTGGTGGCCATCTTTGTTGACAATCCGGGTGATCGGACACAATTCTGAAAGAAGACCATCTAAGGACCAACGCTGCCAACTTTAGTTCCAATTGTCTCAGTAGTTTCAGACGAGAAGATTTTTTAGTGAATTTTCTATAGGGTCTTATGTTAAACTAAGGTCGACTGTAGCCATGTTGGTTCACAGTCCACGAAATCGGACATATTTTTGAAAGAGGACTTCCTAAAGACCATTGTTGCCAAGTCTGGTTCCAATTGGTCAAGTGGTTTCAGACAAGAAGATTTTTCAATGAATTTTCCCATAGAGCCCTATGTTATACTAAGTTCGGTTGTGGTGGCCATCTTGGTTGACAGTCCGGGTCATCAAGCACAATTCTGAATCAGAAAGAGGAACACCCAAGGATCATTGCTGCCAAGTCTGGTTCCAATTGGTCAAGTGGTTTCAGACAAGAAGATTTTTTTTAATGAATATTTCCATAGGGCCCTATGTTAAACTAAGTTCGGCTGTGGCGGCCATCTTGGTTAACAGTCCGGGTGATCGGACAGTATTCTGAAAGAGAATCTCCTAAGGACCATTACTGCCAAGTTTGGTTCCAATTGGCCTTGTAGTTTCATAGAAGAAGATTTTTTAAATTCACCTCCACTTTTTTCTATTTTTAGCAACAGCAGCCATGTCGGTTGGAAATCGGGGATACTGGACTTTAATTTGGAAGGGGGCCACTCAAGGACCATTCCACCAAAGTTTGGTCCCAACTGGCCCAGTGGTTTAAGAGTAGAAGATCTTTAAAGGAAAGTTTACGCTTGATGCCGTCTTTAAATGGCAAAAACTCCTATAAGGGGTCAAATCAATGATTTTGGGCATGACTTATTTGTAGATCTTACTTTGTTGAACATTTTGCTGTTTACAGTTTCTCTTAATCTATAATAATATTCAAGATAATAACCAAAAACTGCTAAATTTCCTTAAAATTAACATTTCAGGGGCAATAACACATTAAAGGGTTGACCGATTCGTCTGAAAATTTTATGGCAGGTAGGTCTTGACCTGAGGAACATTTTGCTCCGTCAGTTCTGTTCTAAATGCTTTAGTTTTTTAGATAAAAGACAAAAACTGCAGTTTACCCCTATGTTCTATTTTTAGCCATGTCGGCCATGTTGGTTGGCAGGCGGAGTCATCGGACATATTTTTTAAACTAAATATCCTAATGATGATTGTGGTCACGTTTGGTTCCATTTGGCCTAGTAGTTTCAGAGAAGATTGTTTTAAAAATTTAACAGACGACGCACAACGGACGCCAATGATGAGAAAAAAGTAAAAAATTCTTTGATATTAATCATGGTGCCGTAGAACGCATAGAAATTCCAGAATAAATTACAAGTCGACATTGCGACTAAATTATGCGCCACTTAGATCCCTGCAGAGGACACCACTGAAACACTACGAACTACAAACCATTGATAATCAAAAACTTTTATTAAAGCGGTGCTCCAGAAAGGTACACAGTTCATGATGTGTTTATGACATCTGGTGAAGAATAAAATATAACTCGTGTCCACAACTTACTAACAGGACCATAGTATATGATGACAGAAGTTATAATCTTTCCGACGGAAAATAAATTAACCAAACGATTAAAGCATGCAGGAACTAAATATTCAATACAAAGTCATTGTCGGAAAATATAAAGTTTATTTGGGCGAGCTTTATCGAACCTTTTTCCCATGTTTCGCAGCGAGTCCAAATGAATTATAAATTATTCGACAATGACTTTTTATTGTCTTTATCCTGCAATCATAAATTTGCCCTTTAGGCCTTAAAATTACGTTTGAAGTGGAAATCCAGCTGTCGTGAAAACGCTGGAAACATTAAGACGTAATCTGTTACACGTATTACGCTACCCGCGCTCTTCATCTAAGGACACCACTGAAACACTACGAACTACAAACCATTGATAATCAAAAACTTTTATTAAAGCGGTGCTCCAGAAAGGTACACAGTTCATGATGTGTTTATGACATCTGGTGAAGAATAAAATATAACTCGTGTCCACAACTTACTAACAGGACCATAGTATATGATGACAGAAGTTATAATCTTTCCGACGGAAAATAAATTAACCAAACGATTAAAGCATGCAGGAACTAAATATTCAATACAAAGTCATTGTCGGAAAATATAAAGTTTATTTGGGCGAGCTTTATCGAACCTTTTTCCCATGTTTCGCAGCGAGTCCAAATGAATTATAAATTATTCGACAATGACTTTTTATTGTCTTTATCCTGCAATCATAAATTTGCCCTTTAGGCCTTAAAATTACGTTTGAAGTGGAAATCCAGCTGTCGTGAAAACGCTGGAAACATTAAGACGTAATCTGTTACATGTATTACGCTACCCGCGCTCTTCATCTAAACAAGTACCAGAAGACTTTATTTGGTCATTGACCAAATACGACTCAAGTTTATTCCACCCCTGTTATTAGACCGGAAATGGCTTGATCGCAGGGTAATAGACACATCTTTGTTAAGATGAAACATATTTTCCAGATTATGTTCGGATCGTGTTTTGGACATTGTGCTTCATATACTGTGGTCTGGATCATCCGGGAATTTTTGAATGATATTAAGTAAGAAAGTAAGTAAATTTTATTTAAAGTCGGCATATTTATACATTTAACAATCAAACATGAGCTCTTATGAGCTCTTTAACCGACTACCATATATACAATTCAATTCAATTATAACAATAAAATAGACATACACGCGGATAGAACACGTGCATATGGTCATTTATGTACCAGACCTAGTATAAAGTTTTAATATACCTTTACTACTTGATTGATGCTGTATTTAGGACGCTTGTGTATTAATTTAACAACTGTATCGATAACCATGCCACATTTGTTCAGAAATCTTGTGTCTGGTCGGACTTTCCTATCTAAAAATACTTCTAGTGTTTCATTTGTTTCCATTCCACGGAAGAAAGTTTCAGGTTCTGGTTTAGACCAAAAGGACATTTTTGTTGTCTATGGGTCTGAAATAAGAACATATTTACAGATTAAAGAGATTATATGTTTATGTATATTGCTAGGTAAACTTGCATAAAATACGAGGGGAGTACATTATTAGATATCTACGTTTATAGCCGAGGACATTGGGATTGTACCACCCGGAAGCACTTTGTGCAGCCTGAGGTGGAGTCGAAGGTTGTACAGTGGTGTTGAAGGTACAATCTCAATGCACTATCTACTCCGTAGAAGACAAGAAGAAGCAAAACCTATGGCGCGGAATCAGGGTCATAAATATCGATTTTAGTATATACTAAAATCGATTTTAGGGTATCCTAAATTAATTTTAGCATATACTAAAATCATTTTAGTATATACTAAAATCCTTTAAGGATACTCTAAAATCAATTTAGCATATACTGAATTATTCAGCATATACAGAAATATTGGCGCGGAATTAAGGTAAAAAATAACTATTTTAGTTTATACTAAAATCGATTTTAGGATATCCTAAAATGATTTTAGCATATACTTAAATCATTTCAGGATACCCTAAAATGATTTTAGTATATACTAAAATGAATTTAGGATACCCTAAAATCATTTTAATATATTCTAAAATCAATTTAGTATATACTAAAATCAATATTTATGAACTTGATTCCGCGCCAATATTTCTGTATAAGCTGAATATTTCAGTATATGCTAAATTGATTTTAGGATACCCCTAAATGATTTAAGTATATACTAAAATGATTTTAGTATACCCTAAAATCACCTTGATTCCGCGTCATAAAAACCGATCCTCAAACACAGGGTCAAAATCTGTCATTTGATATTGCCTATGAATTACTTTACACGTGACCTGGAGAATGTGTGTGGTAACAGATCTTATAACCTACAGACTGACAAACTAAATCAGCCATACATAAATATTGCTGTAAATTAAAACTTCACTTAGTAAATACTTATTTTAACATGATTAATTCATGCAGATTGTCATTTTCATTATTATCCTTCAGTATCTTAAACATGTTTAGAATTAAAAAAATATATATATACCTCTTTCAAACAGAAGTTTTAGAATTAAAAATTAGTGTCCTAATTAACAGAAAATAGAACTGTATCTATTTTTAAATGATTGATTTAATTTACAAAATGTTCGACAAACTAATTAAGAAATAATTCATTGGTGCCATGCTCTATGGTTATTTTAACATGGCCAGGCCTTATATTTGTTTATATTTCACACCGAGCGTTAGTGAAGAAAAAAAAATACCTTTAAGCCAGCAGTAATACGTTGGGAAAAAAAGAAAGCGATGTCTGTATTTTCGGTCGAGTGGCACCCACAGGCGCTTGGGTACAGGTTGGTGTATTGAAATTATGTGTATTTGTATAATAAAATCGTTATTTCTTTATTTGACAACATATGATACCATAATACGCATGTCCGACCTAGTTTTTAGTCATTTTAACATGTTTGATACAATCCCTTGTTTGTGTATCTATATATAGATACACAAACAAGGGATTGCATCAAACATGTTAAAATGACTAAAAACTAGATCGGACATGCGTATTATGGTATCATATGTTGTCAAATAAAGAAATAACGATTTTATTACACAAATACACATAATTTCAATACACCAACCTGTACCCAAGCGCCTGTGGTGGCACCTACTTCCTGAGACAGTCTACATGTTTTATGCAATCACGTAATTGTCAAGTATATTGATTAATCACAACAAACTTTAGCCGTAATGTTTTTTTCGGAGGAAATTTATATACATATATATATATTTATAATTTAACTAATGATATATCATGTTGAAATCGCAAGTTGTGGTCATTTTCTTCAATGACAGTTTGTCTTGTCGACAATGTAAGCGACTTTTTTCTATTTTAAACTACGGAATGTGTGACGTAAGTCAGGGATCATATAATACTTCATATAGAGTTCCTGCGTAAGTGAAACATATCTATTCGTTCTATAAACAAAAATAGATCAAAATATAATTACCGTAATCTGATTTCTTTTTGTGTATGTATTGTGATATTTTTAGTTTTCTCTTAAAAAATTGTTTGTAAAGTTATCATGACTGTAACATGTTCAAACTGTCAAAATAAATCAACATAAGAATTTTTTTTCTGAGTGTTCGTGGCCATATAGTTTTACCATTGTCCGTCATTCCATCATTCCGCAAAGAACACCTTTCCAGACTTTTTTTTCTAAACGCCTTCAGATATTGAGCTGATTTTGGTATGTAAGTCTACCATGATGAGTTACATATCGACTTTACGCTTCGTTCCGCTCCGCTAATTTTTGCCGAAATTACGGGCTTTGGACTTTGAAAATTTCATCATGAAGTAATTAACAACTTTCCGGGATTTTTTTCTAAACGCCTTCAGATATTGAGCTGATTTTTGGTATGTGAGTCTACCATGGTGAGTTACAGATCACGTTTAAGTTTCTTTTTACCCCGCTGATTTTTTTCCAAAATGACGGGCCTTGGACCTTTTCGGGCAGAGCAATTCGTGTCGTTCCGACACGTCTAGTTCTGTAGTATTATATAATTATTTCAAAGAGAACGGTTGAATTTAATTGTGTTAGGTTCTGTTGTTTTTAACGTTAAAAGCCGCGTATTTCTTTGATAAGAAATTAGAATAATATTTTCGTAAAAGTGTAAATAAACATGTAAAATACATGGACTTCATGTATTGAAGCAGATTTAATTAATTATGTAACCATATGTACAGTACATGTGAAGGACATTATGCCTGTCACCTTGCGCCCGTCGCCCCCGGCAACATTTGTGTTTAACTTGAGCAAAAACGTTGATGTTTGCACATTAAAGTAGAGGTAGGGACTGTTGGAACGACAGCTATACCCGCACCCCACATTTATTTTTAAACACACATTCTTAACATTTTCAGTTTCCATTGCATTATAGTTTGCATCTGTAACAAATAACCTTTGCAGAGATATATCACAACCCACTTTTACTGTAATCTAACTTTTTGGCCTCTTTTCCCTTTTTTTTGGCCTTTAAATGCTCAAAATGCAAAATAAAAGCATTAGAACATTACAGTTTGCATCTGTAACAAATAACCTTTTCACAAATATATATCACAACCCACTTTTACTATAATTAAACTATCTGACCCTTTTAGGGACCTATAGCCCCTTAAACTGAATTTCACAAATTTATTCATTTTTTTTCTTTAGGTAAAATTTTAGTAATTATGGTCTTTTTCTGTTTTGGCCCTTTTTGGTCCCTCCCACCCCCTTTAAAAAATTTGGAATTCCAAAACCTTATTGCATCTACAGTTGGTAGGCAACAATATAGCAACAATAAAAATGATTTAAATTCAAAAATGAAATAGGAGTTCGCGTCACAAGACTTTTTGTCTATTTTGGCACTTTTTGTCCTTCCCAGGCCCTCTTTTAAAAATTTGGAATTCCAAACCTTATTGCGCTTCTACAGTTAGTAAGCAACAATATGGCACAAAAATAATTGGTAAAAATTCAAAAGTGAAGGAGGAATTTTTTTTCTTTAGATAAAATTTTAGTAATTATGGTCTTTTTCTGTTTTGGCCCTTTTTGGTCCCTCCCACCCCCTTTAAAAAAATTTGGAATTCCAAAACCTTATTGCGCATCTACAGTTGGTAGGCAACAATATAGCAACAATAAAAATGATTTAAATTCAAAAATGAAATAGGAGTTCGCGTCACAAGACTTTTTGTCTATTTTGGCACTTTTTGTCCTTCCCAGGCCCTCTTTTAAAAATTTGCAATTCCAAACCTTATTGCGCTTCTACAGTTAGTAAGCAACAATATGGCACAAAAATAATTGGTAAAAATTCAAAAGTGAAGGAGGAATTTGCGTCACAAGAAAATGTGACGGACGGACATACAGACAGAGGGAGAGACGGACGGACGGACGACCGCAACGACAATATACCCGAACTTTCATTCGAAAGTGCGGGTATAAAAACAAATAACGCAAAATTATACAGTGATTGTCAAGTTTCGTGCAATGCACGACCTTTCATTGTTTATTTATCAAACATTTGTTTATTTTTTATTTTTTGTGTATAATTCAATCGAACATGATTGAAGGGCATAAAGTTTATTTTTAATGTTTAAAAATAGGAAATAATCATTTAATCAAGAAGCGAGCCCGTAAGACAAACAGTGTGTATTATATGTTTATTCAATAAACGCACAATTATACCCGTAATGGTTGATGGCATACATGTCAATAGATCATAAACTAAACAAACAAGCAATAAATCAAGAACATTAATTGATGTACTATAAACTATTCAATAGCAGGGTCCACTCTCCTCAGTATTAAAGACTTTCTAATGAATGGAGCTGTAAATTGTATAATTTGAATGATATGAAGAAAGAAGTGTTTCTGTTTTTTTTTATCAAAGTTTTTTACACATTTTATCGATTTCAGTTTCTAAATTTTGCCGAAGATTGCCACCCGGTAACAAATGATAGAATATAAAATTACTTCTGTACAAACATAGATTTATATATAAGGCCATACCAAATTGATTTTTAGTTCTTTATAATTTTGGATAATAAAAATAGGTGCGAGTGGGCAAAATTTTAATTTTAAAATTTTCTCTGGAGGACTAGTTTTTTCGAGCGAGGATCAAATTTTTGTAACTAAAATATTGCAAAAATGGGGAAAAAATCTCCATTTTTACAAAATTGTAGGAGGGGGCAAACTATCATTTTAATTTCTTGAAAAATGAAGAATTTGGGGCATTTTCAGCATTTTTTCAAAATGAAGCGGCAAAAATGTTTTTTTTATATAAAATTTATATAGTCCAAAAATTGGAGCGGCGAAATCCAAAGAACAAAAGATCAATTTGGACTGGCCTAAATTCAAGTTTATATTTCAGGAGTCCCCTGTTGTCAGATCTGTATACTGAACATGGGTATGTGAAGTATGATTAAGGATATAAAGTACTTTTTTTCAAAATCCGTTAAGTCTTTAAAAATTTGTATTATCATCCAATAAAATTTGAAACAAATGTTCTTCTTTTTGTATTTCATGGCATCTTCCCATTTCTATAATGAGATAACGATCACTTACTCTAAAATGTGTTATAGACGGTTTAGTACCTAGATGGTCGGTATTCGCAAAAAAAAACGCGTCCGGTGTTGCTATCCAAAATTTTTACGGTTGCTATACGTATAAAATATGGCAAGACAGAATGGAGCGGTGCAAAGAAACAGCGACAAACGCAGCTAATTTGTGAATATATTTCATAAAACGGGTTTTACGGAATACATGTACTATAAATACTCACAATTTTTACTATTTACCCTTAACAAGGAAAATAGCTCTTGTAACCGAAATCTAGATGAATAAATTAGACCACCCATGCCGAATCTGCCCTATTTGCACACTAATTTATTCATTTTAAATGAAAACCTAGTTGGTTTGAATGAAGTAAACTTTCAGAAAGGGCGTGTATTGCTTTCGTAAGAACTTTTATAAAAATATTAAGTGATGAAGAGAGTGTTTCATTTATCACAGGGCATAAATAATGGGTTCTTTATAGTTTGTCAAGGTTACGGATACTATACCAACACGTTAAATTACGGCACCGGTCATAAACTGAAAACAAGGGACTGGTTACTAGCATGCGTTTGTATTACTATTTTCAGCAAAAAAGAGGAAGCCAACGCATGTTTGTGGCTAATTCGTCCCCAAAAAGAAAAAAAACAATTAATTACTGACAACAGCATAATTAACTGAAATTCAAAGTATATCATATCTCTACTCAACCCCTGGAAATAATTTAGACATGAATATTGAGTACATGCAGAAAAATTATAAGCATTGCAGAATAAATCGCCAATGTAGATATCCAAGGATTGCCTTTAATTTCTGAACAGGCCTAGTTTACGAAGTCAACTCTTACTAAATCGTGAAGCGGTTTACGTTGACCGTCAGTCATAGTCCATAAGCTGTTCAGAAATTTAAAACTATCTTGAAAATTTAATTTTAAAAGAGGATCAGGATTTTTTAGTATAAGGACGTGGATGGTTTATAGCATATTGATAATAAACGCAGAATATTCGTTGTTATGTAAATATTTATTAAAAGTACTCATGAAATAAGACAACAACAAAACATATATCCAGAAGTCGGGACCCCTAGCTGTGATATGGACGTGTTTTCAGTTTTAAAAATTATGCTATAACACACTCACGAAAGGGTTGTGCTAAAATAAGAAACAAAAACAAAACGAAATGAATGAAACGAAAAATAAAACGAAACGAAATACGAAATGAACAAAAATCAAAAAAAAAAAACAAAATTAGATGAATGAAACGAAACGCAAAAAGAAAGAAATGCAATAACGATAAGGAACAAGTATAACATCATACGGGGCAAGTTGTGATTGGTATAGCGCCAAAATATGAAAGATTTTCGATCCCCTTATGTACACAGATTAGAGGTTTTGTCCCCCTTAAAGATTGAACATGTCCTCATATTATCTCTGGTATAGCTTTTTTCATAAAACCCCGACTGGTCACGCCGTATTTTACATTTACGGAGTTAATGTTTGTTATAACATCTGTTCTTGTTTGTTTTGTTTTTCTTGATTTTTCGTTTTGATTTGTCTCTGTTTTCTTCTTTCTGTGTGCAGACATAATACATTTTGGTGGGAAATACCGATTTAATTATAGCATTCGGCGGCATTTCTCAGAAGAATTCTATCACAGACACATTGAGTAATTAATTTAACTATTAACGACCTTGCATTAGCCAAGATTGGGAACCACTCCCATGGCTTTCTCGCTGGATTGGAAGAATGTGCTTATATTGAAAGGATAAATAAAATAAAACGGCGATTCGACAAATGTTCATACTCAAAGTCCATACCCAAAGACGTGGCCATGATTACGTAATTTAATTTAGTAAAACTGTAGCATATCACCACTGAAATTATAAAGTAATGAGAATTTCTTATTGCACTGGAAAACAGAACTAGGACCTAATGCACCGGTAGGGTAAGTTTGGCATGAAAAAAATATCAAATTCCCAATATCAAGAAAAGCAGACACCAAAAGAAGACCTAAGATCAATGTATTAAGACTTATGAACTAACTTGCCTTTTTTCGACAATATTTTTGTGTATTTCATCGACCGGAAAGTTTTTGAATTAGAGGGAAAATGTGTTTGCAACATGTTGATAAATGTTTTGCACCTTTTATACGTGTTTGCGGACTTTCTTAAAATCTCTTTCACCGCATTTGCATATTACCCCCTAAGACCTCCAGGACCTTGCTTTTAAACGAAGGTTGGGGAACTTGCGGTGTTTTCTTCTCTGTTTCGGTAGGGGGCGTATGGGTAGAGGAGTTGGGCGATGAGTGGTGCCGGTGACTTTCTTTATTTTACATGTTTTAAAAGATGTAAAAACAGAAAGGAAGGATTAAAAAATAAGACAAAAAAGGACCATGAGTTCCCCAAAATATCGCACTCAATGAATTGCCCTGATACACCATTGCTAATTAATAGCAATCTTTTGAAATTTGGCGATATTTTTTTTAACAAACTTGCCGGGGTCGCAGATCCACACATTCCAAAAATAGCTCTATATTTTTTGGCTCTACAAGGGGGCCCGGACAAAAATTTGGCCAAAGAATTCCCGTAATAAATTTTATAAATTTTCTAGATATAAGGTTCCCATTGGCGGAACAAGGAGGGGGGGTTCGGGGGGATGAACCCAACTTTTTCTTAAAAGTAAAAAAATGCCTAGGGAAAATTGCGAAAATTTGCCAAAGCATAGCCCCTTTTTAAAAATCCTAGATCCACACCTGCCCCTGCATCCGCCTATGCTCGCGATTATAGAATTGATTAGCAAGCTTGGTCTTGCAAACTATTTACTTCCTAGATTGCTGGATAAATATTTTCATCTACAGCAAGGTTTCAGAATCACACCGCCACCTGGCGTTAATTCGGACATTGACATCGGTAGATGTTTGCATTTGTCCTTTGATTGTATTTTAAGCTGTTCGTTTAACATCGATGTTCATTAGTAATGTTAGTTTTCGCCGCCCATAATCACCCTACTGAAAAAATTAGGTACATATCATTAAATACGTCTTGTTACGGAGAATAATAAAATATATGATTTAAAGCTATGGATTTTAATTGCATACGATTTTTGTTTTCAAAATTATCGTTTGTGGGGGTGCGGATGACCCCACTAGAGGAACGAGGTATATGTCATTTAATAGGTGTAGTCACGATGTATAATAAAATATATGATATGAGATAGTTATTGGTAACTCTCGAAGAGTTTTTGGATGAAAAAAAAATTCTCATAAGGTCCTATAGTAAAGCCCTAGCCCCATTGTACTACTCATTATAGATCTCAGTGACCACATCAAACGAATAGTATTAGGCACATCTAGAAATATTGATTTTTCATCATGGAAAACCTCAGATCTATATATATCTCTGACGGTTATTGAGAACTCGAACCAACAAAATCGGAGAGGAAGAAAAAAAAATGTTCGATAAAAATCGCAAATCAAATTTATAAGTCTCCCACATCGTTTGGGAGGCTTAATGAAATAATTGATTACACCTGTAAAAAGGTAGTGTTTTGTCGTAAAATCTAGAGTAATCATGATTATCTTACCGTAATTTGACGACAATGACAACTATCAGACGATAAATTTGTTAAATTTTACTTCCTGGTTCAATATCCAAAATCTTTTTTTAGCTCACCTGGCCTCAAAGGCCATGTGAGCTATTCTCATCACTCTGCGTCCGTCGTCGTAAACTTTTCGCATTTTTATCAACTCCTCTGAAACCACTGAACCATGGTCGACATAGTTTAACCTTGGACCCTATGGGAATTTTAACATTTTCGTTATCTTTCTGAGACCATTAGGCCAATTTGAACCAAACTTTGGTGGAATGGTCCTTGGGTGGCCCCTTTTAAAATTTGTGTTCGGTTTCCCTGAACGCCATCCAACATGGCCGCCATGGCTGGACTTAGTTTAACATTGAGCCTATGGAATTTTTTCTTTTTCGTCAACTCCTCTTAAACCACTGAACCAATTTTAACCAAACTTAAGTGGAATGGTCCTTGGATGGTCCCCTTTAAAATTTATGTTTGGCTTTCCGGGGCGCCATCCAATATGGCTGTTATGGTTGGACATATTTTAACCTTGGACCGTATGGGAATTTTAACATTTTCGTAATCTCCTCTGAGACCATTAGGCCAATTTGAACCAAACTTTGTTTGCCCCTTTTAAATTTCGTGTTTGGTTTCCGCGACTGCCACCCAAGATGGCCGCCATGGCTGGACTTACGGGAGCCTATGGGAATTTTACTTTTTCGTCAACTCCCGTGAAACCACTGAGCCAATTTGCACCAAACTTTTGTGGAATGGTCCTTGGGTGGCCCCTGTCCAAACTTATGTCCCCGACTTCCAATCGACATGGCTGCTGTTACTAAAAAATAAAAAAAAGGGGGGGGGGGGGGGGTGAATTTCAAAAATCTACAAGGTCAGTTGCAACCAAACTTGACAGTAATGGTTCTTAAGAGGTTCTCTTTCAGAATGATGTCCGACGACTCGGACTTTTAACCAAGATGGCCTCCACAGCCGAACTTAGTTAAACATATGGCCCTATGGGAAAATTCATTGAAAAATCTTCTTGTCTGAAACCACTTTACCAATTAGAACCAAACTTTGCAGCAATGGTCCTTATATATGGTCCTCTTTCAGAATTGTATCCCATGACCTGGACTGTCAACCGAGATGGCTGCCACAATCGAAATTAGTTTAACATAAGGCCCCATGGGAAAATTCATTGAAAAATCATCTTGTCTGAATCCACTTGACCAATTGGAACCAGGCTTTGCAGCAATGGTCCTTGGGATGTCCTCTTTCAGGATTGTCTGATTTCGTGGACTGTGAACCAAGATGGCCAACACAGCCGAACTTAGTTTAACATAGGACCCTATGGGAAATTCACTCAAAAATCTTCTTGTCTGAAACAACTAAGCCAATTAGAACTAGACTTGGTAGCAATGGTTCTTAGATGGTTCTCTTTTAGAAATGTGTCAATTGATCTAGACTGTCAACAGCCGAACTTAGTTTAACATAGAACCCAATAGAAAAACCAGCCAAATCTTTAGTCCGGCTCAAGATGAAAAGTTCAATGCAGGTGAGCGATACAGGCTCTTTAGAGCCTCTAGTTTATTGTTTGAAAAGGATATTTCGTATAACAGCTGAGACTGAACTGAAATAGTTAGAAAAATATATCTGATATTCCGTGAAGACGATTTGATACAGGACCAAGGTTGGTTTAATACATAAAATTGACTTAATTTGAACCACTGACTATGTTTCCTCGTGTTCAAATAGGAACCGTAAAAATTTCGGATAGCAACACAGGACGCGTTTTTTTGCGAATAGCGACCGTCCAGGTATTACACCGTGTTATAGATTTTCTAATTTCAAATTTTGGGTGGTTCAGGCCGAAATTTATCATTTCCGGGAATAAAATTTCGTATCAAGGCTGCCTAACATTGAGTCAAACTCCGGGACATTGACCATATCCGTTTACTATTGTCTTATATTTTTGAAAGTTAAATTATCACTAAAGAATATTTTTAAAAATAAATATTATAGGATTAAATACGATTTTGTATGAGTTTATCGATGTGTAAACTCGGCCGACTCACTCAAAAATTAAATAAAGTCCGAAGTTTGTGAGTGAAAAGGCCTAGTTTTCACATCGATAAACTCATACAAAATCGTATTTAATCCTTATAATTCCATTTTCAAACATCGAAAAGTTGTTCCAAACCGAAATAAGAAAAATAATAACTTTGCCCTTTTCAGACGACATTCATCTTGAATCTGGTACTATATTTTGGCAGCTAAGCAATTGAATAAAAAAGTCAACAAAGTCATTTACAAATAAAAAAAACAAGGAACTTACGTTTTGATAGATTTTAACATAATCTGAAGCGTACAGAATCCACGCAATGTCCGATTTTTTCCGTTTGAAGAATCCAACTTGTGTTGTTTACAAATATGACATTGCAATCTTGACTGTGACGTCCGTGCAGCAAATTTTCGTGGAATTTTTGAAAACGCAATTTCCATCAATTTTTAAACCATTTCTCATTAAATTTTAACTATTATTGTCATTATCATCCTTAAAATTTATTCTTTTACAGCATTCTTCACATTTAATATCTAATTTAAAACTTTAAATAATCAAGAAAGTGCCTGAATATACTTGCCAAATACGGGTTTATCGATGTATAAACTTTTATGATTTTGCCCTTCCGACCAATGAAATTCTTGTATTTTATCATATGCAAATTAAAAGGGAATTATAAAAATATAAATAACAGGTCACTGAGTAATCTCATTGAGCAAAGTAAACTTTCCATTTATAAAAATACAAAGGTGAACAATGGAAAGGAGTATTATCTAATACAGTCAAGCAAAGAAATTAAGAAAAATTACAAAGTTCAGAATATCTTATCATTATCTTGAAATCGAAATGGATAGATACAAAAAAAGTAACCCGCTCTCGCAGGTATGTATTTTCTGTACATTAAATAAAGTGGATGATGAGCGTGACTTCTTCTTTAAATGTTCATCAAATTCAAATCTGAGGAACGAGTATTTCATGTATTTTGCGAAACTGGGATTAGATGGATGATGGATTAATTATTGTTTAACGTCCAGGGGCAACCAGGTGCATATCAGGACGAGAACATATTGATATGATAATGAATCATGATCCCTGCTTTGTACTAGACCGACACGTTAAGTCGGATTTTTAATGTGGTAGCTCACAGGAAGACATATCACCTCACTCGGACACATTATACTGACTCCGAGCCGACCAGTCTTTGCTCTTACTCCTAGATGCCGCGTGCTTGGCGGAGAAGCAGCAAATACCAATTTCAATGTCTTTGGTTTGACCCAGCCGGGGATCGAACCTGCGACCTTCCGCACTCGGGGCGAGCACGCTACCACGAGACCACCGAGGCGGTAAACTGGGATTAGAAAAATCTAATTTTATCAATATGTCTCACCACGAAAAAATTAAAATTATATTAAATCCAACAAACTCGCAGCAAATACATGAGTTGTCTTACTTTTTTAAACAGTTAATTGAAGTTAGGGCAGGAGACTTGTGTAACACACTGTCGTGATTTTGTTATACTATAATTATTATGCTTTGTGTTTGAAATTTGTCACAAGCTGTATGTTCTATGAGCTTATATGAAAATAGAATATAATTATTAAATTTGTTTTTATCTCCTCTCTTACAGTTTAAGATACCTTAAAATGACATTTATTTTCAAATAAATAATTTTATGACAGCTTACACATTTAGTTTAGGAAGGGAGATAACTCAATTTTCCCCATGTCACAACTTGTACAGTGGGAGTGAATCATATTTATTCAACAGCCTAGTTTTAAGTTAAGATATCTTTTGTAAAGACTATTTTTGTAAAGTTTTTTTCAAGAACCTAACTTTTTAAAAAGTTTTTATCACTCTTATACTGTATATGTACAAAAAACTGCAAGACTAGTGTCATTTTTCCGTTGGTGTTTTATCTAATTATGCAATATAAAATAATCTAAAAGTTTACCTGTATTTTTGGGCTTTAGCTTTAGCCCGAAAATATGTAGTATGCATTTCTAAAGATGTAACTTCCGAGTCATATATATATAGATTCTCCTTCAGGTACGAGTGAGTTATGGAATTTCTTCAACCGATATAGTTAAATTTTCGATTTTCAACACGCCAGCTTTTGCGAGCGTGTTAAAATCTATAATTTAACTATTGAGTCAATTAAGTCAATTGAACTACATAGATTAAATAGATAAGGATGGTTTGACTGGTTTGACAATAATGGTTCAATTGAATCAATTGAGTCAATTACACTTTATAAATTAACCGTGTCAACTGAATCAATTGAGTCAATTACACTTTATAAATTAATGGTGTCAACTGAATCAATTGAGTCAATTACACTTTATAAATTAATGGTGTCAACTGAATCAATTGAGTCAATTACACTTTATAAATTACCCGTGTCAACTGAATCAATTGAGTCAATTACACTTTATAAATTAATGGTGTCAACTGAATCAATTGAGTCAATTGAACTACATACATGACATACAATGTAGATTAAACAGATAAGAATGGTTTGACTGATTTAGCTGGTTTGATGGATGGATGGAGGAATTATTGTTTAAGGTATCCGGACCACAAATGACCACGTGATTATTCAAAAGTTCCCGGATGTTCCATACAACGCAATTGAAATGACCTCGGTAATTATCGGCAAACCTCGGAAATGCCAATATAACTAACCTATTTTTTACATACTGCATATAAGCAACAAAGTGTGTTTCAACTTGAGAAAAATATGTTTATAAAATTCCAGCTTTAAGTTATTTGGTTTAGCCATTCACGGTCAAAAAGAGATACAGTTTTCGATCATGATCTATTATGGTCCGGATACCTTAACGTCCAGTGGCAACCAGGTGCATATCAGGACGAGAACATGTTGATATGATAATGACGATAATCAACAATTACTTATAAAACCTTACTAAAACGGTATGAATTAATTAACGTAGAAAAATAAATACTTTTAATAATAATATTATTATCTTTCTGTTTTCCGATTTAATATAAATATTTAAACCAGAATGTTCTCTCCCAAGTTTATGATGAAAAATACACAATATCACGTGGTTTAATCTTCAGACATAATTTAGTTTACATATTATTGCCACGTTATAATTGACATAGATACACACAGTGTACAGGGGTCGCATCAAAACAAATATAATAGCGTTGTTGTTTAGAAACTTTCACAGCGCTTTTAAACATTCACATTATTAAAAACACATATATTTTGTGAAAAGGCAAATAGGTTTAAATATTCAAACTAAGTCTTAACTATGCCACTGGAAATGTTGAAATATAGCCGTATGAAAGACGTAGATTACTACCTGTATAAATGATTGAAAACATTCGAGACGTTCCGAGAATTTTATTCCGACTTCCGGCCGAGAGATATCGAGTGGCCCATAGACACATCCAAAACTCGCCAATATATAAGCGTGAACCCCTCAGGGGGTTCACGCAATAATGACCAAGTGAATTACCTAAAATAATCTATGTGTATATAACACATAGTTTGGTCACCTGATTATTTGCTGAACATATGACTACGACCAAGGTAGACTTCCCTATCTCTCCTTTATACGCACGATCTGGGCAAGGGCATTATTCTGTCCCTTACGCACACCACCTAGATCAATCACCCATAATTAATCTCTTGGTCGTTTAGCAGTTCTGCCACTTCCGGTAACATACGAAACTTTAGGATCTTTTTCCTAAATTTGTGACTGTTAACATTGTTCTTGATTTCGACTTCATTTTAAATTCGATTGCCAATTTTAATGTCATTTTAATTATCCTCAAATCGTTCATCATTTTTCATAATATGACGTCTGTTTCACGTCTGTACACGAAAGAATTTGGGTTTTCTTCACGATTTGCGACAAATTTTGCTGGTTTCCATTTTCCTCCTTACTCGAACTGCATGAAAACGGACTACGTCATTATTGTCAAGTTTCTTCAACACTTTTGCTCGTAGTAATATTTCTGTTTGTTCTTCACGATACGAAGTTTTCTTGTCGTTGTTTCAAGATTAACAATTCTCGGACTCAGTTGTTGCTTAGTCGATGGAATCGTTGAGTGTAATCTTCTATTCATCAGTAGTTAAAGCAGGCGACCCAATATTGTCGATTGAGGTATTTCGGTACGCAAGTAAACTCAATACGGATCCCTGACATCTTGTTAAGCTTTTGTCAACAGTTTTTTTGGCACTCTGCACAAAACGATCAGCTAGTCCATTCGACTTTTTATAATTCGGACTGGATTTTTGATGTACAAATCACCACTGTTCTGCGAATTTACCAAATTCGGACGACGCTTATTGCGGTCCACAGTCGCTTCTCACTGATTGTGATATGCCATGTCTTGCAAATATGGACTTTAGATGGGTTATCACACATGAAGCTTTTGTGTTCTCTAATCTTGCAATCTCAAAGTATCATGAGTAATAGTCAACCACAATTACTTAATTAGTATAATCCCAATAAGACAAATCGGTTCTAACAGCACTACTTTATAGGGTTTATTTGCATCCCCTTCTTCAGTCCATTGAAATTTGTCATAAAGTTCTACAACGAGGGGGCCAGCACAGTTCAAAATACTTGATGTTTGTACAGCTGAGTCTTTTTTAACGGCTCCACTAGCTGTTAAATATATCTCATCTTGTCGTTTCCACTTTTCGTAATTTTCTGAGATGTTACCTTCCCTGGCATCCTACTGTGGGGCTAATCGAAATGAATTTACGAGACTGGCAGCCATTGTAAGTTTTCCCCGACCTAATGCGATTGAATATGGTTCTGTCTGGAGCACTTACAGAGATTGTGTACAAATAAAGTCATCAAATTTACCTTTTCAGACGTTTATCACTACTGCCACCATATTGATTCATGTGATTAGCGTTACAAAATGAAAGGACACGCGAATAATACTTAAATCAGCTCCATTAAGGCAGACAGAACAGAATCCTCAGATTGCTATCAGCATGTGTATTAGAACAAAGCATATAAAATTAAATACACAACACCCTGTGGTATAAATACATAGATAAATAATTAGCCATGTGTGTGCCACATCAAATTACGGATTAAAGTATGAAAGGAACTTCATTTTTTCAACAAACACTATTATTTGGGAATAAAAATTTAATTTTTAGGGGGTCAATGAAGTGATCTTTAATCCGGGACATGTTTTTGTGGCACCCATTAACCTGCCTTGTATGGCAAGAAAGCGTAAACAAATAAAAAAATATATATTGCCATTGGAATCCATATATCTTTAGTTTTGTACCAACATTTTTCAACATATTCTGGCCTCCTTTCAATTTCTTTCCTTGCAACACATAAATATCATAGCTCACTTGTTTTATTTGAAGTTCATGAACTGTTAAAATATCAAATGTATTATTTACCTTTTGTAATTACGTAAATTTATTTACGCTGTTTATTTGCCCACAGGTTTGATAAGATAAGTATATTATATAACAAACACTCACGTGGTATAGGTAAAGGTAAGGTTTTAAACGTGTAAGTCCATGAGGACAGTATAATTACAACATAGATCTAATGGTATAATGTTTTTAACATGGACGAAACTGGGCTAAATGGAATAACAATCGTTTTTGTTGTATTTGGGATTACACTATTGGTTGTACGACTATGTCAAAAATTGTTTCAGGATATTTATCATTCACCTCCTGGACCATGGGGATTTCCGATTCTTGGACACTTACCATTGCTAGGAAACAATCCATCAGAGACATTGATGAAATGGTCACAAAAGTATGGAAATGTTTTTATGATTCGAATGGGAAGCTGGCCTACTCTTGTATTGAATAGCAGGGACGTGATTCGTGAAGCAATGATAGACAATCCAGAGATCTTTTCAGATCGTCCACAGTTTTTCACTTCAAAGTCTTTGAACAATATGAAAAGTTTGGTGTTTGGATCTTACTCTCCTAGATGGCGACTCCACAATAAAATAGCAAACCATGTATTGGGGCAGTTTGTTTCTTCCAAGAATAACCGAACGCAGGAAATAATAAACAGGGAAGCAGACGTTGTCGTAGAAAGTTTCATTCGGAATAATGGATCCAGTTTTAACCCGCACGATGACATATTTATATCAGTAGGTTGTATAATGTATCAAATTTGCTTTGGATTTGCTACAAATTGTCGTTTTGATCAGAATTTCTTGAAATTTGTTGGCAATAATAAAAGTTTTACTGATATGGCAGGAGCAGGAAATCCTCTTGACGTGATGCCATGGTTGCGGTTTGTTATGCCCTGGAAGGCAAAACGGTTTTTAGCCCTTATTGATGTAAATAAAACACTTGTGGGAAAGGAAATAAAAAATCATCTAAAATCTTTTGATAACAATCACCAGCGTGATATTTGTGATGGACTAATTGCTTTGGCGGAACAATACGGTAATTCTCCTGAACTAAATAATGGAATAACAAAACAGGAAATAATGTCGTCAACTTTACAAGATTTCATGGGTGCTGGATTTGAAACGGTGTCAACCACACTGGAATGGATAATTCTTTATCTTGCCTACCACAAACAAGTACAAAAAAATGTTCAAGATGAAATAGCTGTTGTGATTGGTAATCGGAAACCAACACTGGAAGACAGGGGAAAGTTACCATACACCGAGGCGACTATATTAGAGGTAATCCGAATAGCTAATGTTGTTCCTATGGCCCTTCCTCATGCTACAACATCCGATATTATGTTTCATAACTACACAATTAAGAAAGGAACAGTTGTATTCTGCAATACATATGCTACTGGAAAGGATTCGAAAATGTGGGAAAATCCTGACTCATTTTGCCCAGAGAGATATTTAGATAGCAATAATGAAATCGATCCAGTAAAAGCTAACGCAATTTATACCTTTGGGGTTGGACGCAGACGTTGCCCGGGAGAATTTCTTGCCAGAATGGAGTTATTTTTATTGGTGGTTAATATTTTCCAAAAATGTGATATAAAATTGTGCTCGAATCCAGACTTTGTAGGAATTTTTGGACTAACATATAAACCACAACCTTACCAAATCAAAGTTTCTGAAAGAGATTAATTCTATGTACTAAAATTTTTATCTTTATTTTGTTTGTAACACACGCAAGTACACAGAGATTATATATACAGAATATATATTGCATATATTTTAAGATATTGATTATCAAATACAGATGACTGTCATCGTTATGGGGTTATCAGAAATAATATGACTATTGTAGTTGGTTACAAAAATGGGTAAATCATTATAAATAGAAAAGTTGTCATCTAGATAGTATCATAAATATTGATACTTCCGTATAACAGCAAATATATAAAACTGCCTATACCTTTCTGATCCTTCATTTATCCATTTAATTCTAATACCTCTGACATGCATACACGTATTGTTGTCCTTAGATGTATTTGGGTTTACATTTTTTGTTAATTTTGGCATTCGGTTTTTGTTTTGGCTTTTAAGGATGATCGCTGGTCTGATAGGAAATAAATAGGATTTGAAATAGATGTTTTAGTTTGAGAGAACATATGAATAGTAAACAAATAAGCAAGAAAAAAATATAGGTTCATGTGCTCATTTTGGAGCTATAAGGCCTTGAAAATTTGCAGGAAATGGGTTTTCTCTGGATTTTTCATTGTCTTTGCATTGACAACTTCGGTCTCTCAAAGATGTACAAAGAAATAAAAAGGATTTCATAAAATTTTGTGAAATACCATTTTAAGGTATATATGATTGAATTATAAAAGAAAAAGTGGGGGTTCATGGGCAAAACATTTCATGTTTAAGAAATGGAGAAAACCCGAGGATTCCGAAAATCTGACAAAAAGACCAAAACATGACCAGCGAGCATCATTAAGACTTTAGGCCTTTAGGAACATTTAGTTGTAAATCGTCGAAAAATTCACATGTCAAAATTTGGGTCAATTCTACCTATTCCCACTTTTTGAGAGAAAAAAATAACTCACACATGTAAAATATCCGGCCCATTACGTTTCGGCTAAAACAATAGATTTTTGGTGTATACATTTGGGCGAAGAAAAATGTTACCTGAGCGTCTCCATACAGGTAAATGTACTTACATGTTGTGTTCTATATCCAGAACCCCCCCCCTAAACTCTTACTATGTAAAAACTGCTCAGTGATATACAAATCTGTACGGACTTTCAGCACGAAGGGGTTGGAAAGCAGGCCAAATCACTAGACTGGATTCTGTTAAATATTTGTATGTTTAGTTGCCGATTTAGAGCGAGAACCGATATACCATGATGCTTCTTTTACTATACTTTACACTTCTTTTGTGCTCCTATTGTACAGATAGTTTGGTTTCAGATATAAGATGTTTTTTTTTAAAATATGTAGCGATATTAGTGCTCTTAGTTTTAGCGAAGCGCTTTAATATCTTAGTCTTTTACCATTGTATTTAAATGAGTTGTCATGCTTAAGATCCTACTTTAGTTTCTATAAATCCTATTGAATACTTACCCAATTGTAAGTTTCATTATTTGATCGAATACGTCTTTCATTATCTGCCCAAATGGATATTTTTTTTATTTGCCCTAATGTATAATAGGTTCTCACCCGAGTGGGGCGCAAAAGACGATGAATTTTAAAAACGAGTTGAAGATTTTCCAGTGTAAGTACCTATTTCTTCCGTAAAAACATGCGTCTTAGGCCTCGCACACCTATGTATGTTCAGTATGAACAATCGAAAAGGAATAGTGACGTTACGTTTGATTTGTCAAGAGTCACAATAAACGAATATATTTAGGATTCTCATTGGACGTCACACCGAGTTAAGCGCACGTGAACTCGTCTCCACTTGTTTGTCTCAACTCGAAAACGGCGATTTACGGAAGAGTATTTATTCTTTGCCGAGACGTATGTTTATTTTGTCTCGAGTGTAAAACGCCGAAAATTTCAAGTAGGAAATGGTAGACTAGCTGTGTAAACATTGTAAAAACATTTTGATTAATTGTAAAATTACATGCTCATGAATTCGCTGTTGTTAAATTTGTACGTGTCTATGTTTATGTGGTTACTTTTCATTTAGAGATAATGTAGTTCATAAAAGTTGAATAAAAAAATAAACATTTGTCATATTCTATGTTTTTATTATATATTATAGTAATAAAGGTTATTTTGAAGGAATTTATCAATGTGTAAACTCGGGCGACCCACTCACAAACTAAATGTGTTGTTATTATTGCATAACCAAAAAAGCATTAATTTATTCATAGTTAAGGATGCTCGCTGGTCATGTTTCGGTCTTTTTGTCAGATTTTCGGAATCCTCGGGTTTTATCCATTTCTTAAACATGAAATTTTTTGTCCATGAACCCCCACTTTTTCTTTTATAATTCAATCATATATACCTTAAAATGGTATTTGACAAAATTTTATGAAATCCTTTTTATTTTTTCATACGTCTTTGAGAGATAGAGTTGTCAATGCAAAGACAATGAAAAATCCAGAGAAAACCAATTTCCTGCAAATTTTCAAGGTCTTATAGCTCTAAAATGAGCACATGAACCTATATTTTTTTCTTGCCTATTTGTTTACTATTTATATGTTCCCTCAAACTAAAACACCTATTTCAAATCCTATTTATTTCCTATCAGACCAGCGATCATCCTTAAACACACATTAATTGCAACAAAGTATTCCGTTCAGACTAAACATTCGTCATCACTGTTAATGTGTCTGTAAAATCAACCAGATAATCAGATAGATAAAGATAACGATGGGGCCTCGGTGGCCGAGTGGTCTAGGTAGTTCTTCATGACTACTAGCCTGTCAACACCGAGGTTGTGAGTTCGAATCTCACCTGTGGCGGGGTGTGTTTGACTCAGATCTAAATTGACAAGGGTTGCCAATTTTCCTACCGAAGGTCTGTGGTTCTCTCCGGGTTCTCCGGCTTCCCCACCAATAAAAACTGGCCGCCGCGAAATAGCCAAATGTGCTGAAAACGGCGTAAAACCCCAACTAAACAAACAAACAAACATAGATAACGATAATGACTAAATAAATTAACGAAAATAATCTGTGTGTAACGAACACATATTTTTGTCACCTGATTATTTATGATTAATTCAACATATACATATGAGACCAAGGTAGACTTCCCTGTCTCTCCCTTATACACACGATCTGGGCAAGGGTATCTGTCCCTTACGCACACACTACCCAGATTAATCTCACTGGCGGTTTAATAGTTCTGCCAATTCGCGTAACATACGGATCTTTTGGATTTTTTTCTTGAACTTGCGACCGGTTAACATTGTTCTGGGTTTCCACTTCATTTTAGATTCAATTGTCAATGTTAATGTCATTGTAATTATCCTCGAATCGTTCATCGTTTTCCTAATGTGACGTCTGTTTATCCGATATTGAACTCCTTCTGTTGTTTGTACACGAAACGAATTTGGTTCTTCTTCATTATTCGCGACAACTTTTGCTGGTTTCCATTTTCCTCCTTACTCGAACTGAAAACGAACTATGTCATTATTGTCAAGTTTCTTCAACACTTTTGCTCGTAGTAATATTTCTGTTTGTTCTTCACGATACGCAGTTTTCTTGTCGTTTCAAGATTAACAATTCTCGGACTCAGTTATTGCTTAGTCGATGGAATCGCTGAGCGTAATCTTCTATTCATCAGTAGTTGAGCAGGCGACCCAATATTGTCGATTGGAGTATTTCGGTACCCAAGTAAACTCAATACGGATCCTTGCCATCTTGTTAAGCTTTTGTCAACATTTTTGGTACTCTGCACAAAACGATCAGCTAGTCCATTCGACTGTTCATGATTCGGACTGGATTTTTGATGTGCAAATCACCACTGTTCTGCGAATTTACGAAATTCGGACGACGATTATTGCGGTCCTCAGTCGCTTCTCACTAATTCTGGTATGCCATGTCTTGCAAATATCGTCTTTAGATGGGTTATCACACATGAAGCTTTTGTGTTCTCTAATCTTGCAATCAAAAAGTATCATATGTATTAGTCAACCACAATTACTTAATTAGTATTATCCCAATAAGACAAATCGGTTCTAACAACACTCCACGGTAAATCTGGAATCTCGGATGTTTTCATTGGTTCTTTCCGTTTCAAATACTTTGTCGGGTTTATTTGCATCCCCTTCTTCAGTCCATTGAAATTTGTCATAAATGTCTACAACGAGGGGCCAGCACAGTTCAAAATACTTGCTGTTTGTACAGTTGGGTCTTTTTTAACGGCTCCACTAGCTGTTAAATATATCTCATATTGTCTTTTCCACTTTTCGTAATTTTCCGGGATGTTGCCTTCCGTGGCATCTTACTGTGGGGGTAATCGAAATGAATTTGCGAGACTGGCAGCCATTGTTAGTTTTCCTCGACCTCATGCGATTGAATATGGTTCTGTCTGGAGCACTTACAGAGATTGTGTACAAATCTAATCTTGCAATCTCAAAGTATCATAAGTATTAGTCAACCACAATTACTTAATTAGTATTATCCCAATAAGACAAATCGGTTCTAACAACACTTCACGGTAAATCTTGAATCTCGGATGTTTTCATTGGTTCTTTCCATTTCAAATACTTTGTCGGGTTTATTTGCATCCCCTTCTTCAGTCCATTGAAATTTGTCATAAATTTCTACAACGAGGGGGCCAGCACAGTTCAAAATACTTGCTGTTTGTACAGCTGGGTCTTTTTTAACGGCTCCACTAGCTGTCAAATATATCTCATATTGTCTTTTCCACTTTTCGTAATTTTCCGGGATGTTGCCTTCCGTGGCATCTTACTGTGGGGGTAATCGAAATGAATTTGCGAGACTGGCAGCCATTGTTAGTTTTCCTCGACCTCATGCGATTGAATATGGTTCTGTCTGGAGCACTTACAGAGACTGTGTACAAATAAAGTAATTAAATTTAACTTTTATCACCGCTGCCACCATATTGATTCATGTGATTAGCGTTATAAAATGAAAGGACACGTGAATAATACTTAAATCAGCTGTATTCAGGCAAACAAAAACCGAATCGTCAGATTGCTATCAGCATGTGTATTAGAATAAAGCATATCAAATTAAATACACAACACCCTGTGTTATAAATACATAGATAAATAATTAGCCATTTGTGTGCCACATCAAATTAAGGATTAAAGTATGAAAGGAACTTCATTTTTTATTAACAAACACTATTATTTGGGAATACAAATTTAATTTTTACGGAGTCAAGGAAGTGATCTTTAATCCGGGAAATGTTTTTTTGGCACCTATTTACCTGCCTTGTATGGCAAGAAAGCGTAAACAAATAAAAAAATATATATACTGCCACTGGAATCCATATATCTTTAGTTTTGTACCAACATTTTTCAACATATTCTAACCTCCTTTCAAATTCTTTCCTTGCAACACATAAATATCATAGCTCACTTATTTTATTTGAAGTTCATGAACTGTTAAAATATCAAATGTATTATTTTCCTTTTGTAAGTACGTAAATTTGTTTACGCTGTTTATTTGCCCACAGGTTTGACCAGATAAGTATATTATATAATAAACACTCACGTGGTATAGGTAAAGGTAAGGTTTTAAACGTGTAAGTCCATGAGGACAGTATAATTACAACAAAGATCTAATGGTATACAGTTTTTAACATGGACGAAACTGGGCTAAATGGAATAACACTCGTTTTTGTTGTATTTGGGATTACACTATTGGTTGTACGACTATGTCAAAAATTGTTTCAGGATATTTATCATTCACCTCCTGGACCATGGGGATTTCCGATTCTTGGACACTTACCTTTGCTAGGAAACAATCCATCAGAGACATTGATGAAATGGTCACAAAAGTATGGAAATGTTTTTATGATTCGAATGGGAAGCTGGCCTACTCTTATATTGAATAGCAGGGACGTGATTCGTGAAGCAATGATGGACAATCCAGAGATCTTTTCAGATCGTCCACAATTTTTCACTTCAAAGTCTTTGAACAATATGAAAAGTTTGGTGTTTGGATCTTACTCTCCTAGATGGCGACTCCACAATAAAATTGCAAACCATGTACTGGGGCAGTTTGTTTCTTCCAAGAATAACCGAACGCAGGAAATAATAAACAGGGAAGCAGACGTTGTCGTAGAAAGTTTCATTCGGAATAATGGATCCAGTTTTAACCCGCACGATGACATATTTATATCAGTAGGTTGTATAATGTATCAAATTTGCTTTGGGTCTGCTAAAAATTGTCGTTTTGATCAGAATTTCTTGAAATTTATTGGCAATAATAAAATTTTTACTGATATGGCAGGAGCAGGAAATCCTTTTGACGTGATGCCATGGTTGCGGTTTGTTATGCCCTGGAAGACAAAACGGTTTTTAGCCCTTATTGATGTAAATAAAACACTTGTGGGAAAGGAAATAAAAAATCATCTAAAATCTTTTGATAACAATCACCAGCGTGATATTTGTGATGGACTAATTGCTTTGGCGGAACAATACGGTAATTCTCCTGAACTAAATAATGGAATAACAAAACAGGAAATAATGTCAACTTTACAAGATTTCATGGGTGCTGGATTTGAAACGGTGTCAACCACACTGGAATGGATAATTCTTTATCTTGCCTACCACAAACAAGTACAAAAAAATGTTCAAGATGAAATAGGTGTTGTGATTGGTAATCGGAAACCAACATTGGAAGACAGGGGAAAGTTACCATACACCGAGGCGACTATATTAGAGGTAATCCGAATAGCTAATGTTGTTCCTATGGCCCTTCCTCATGCTACAACATCCGATATTATGTTTCATAACTATACAATTAAGAAAGGAACAGTTGTATTCTGCAATACATATGCCACTGGAAATGATTCGAAAATGTGGGAAAATCCTGACTCATTTTGCCCAGAGAGATATTTAGATAGCAATAATGAAATCGATCCAGTAAAAGCTAACGCAATTTATACCTTTGGGGTTGGACGCAGGCGTTGCCCGGGAGAATTTCTTGCCAGAATGGAGTTATTTTTATTGGTGGTTAATATTTTCCAGAAATGTGATATAAAATTGTGCTCGAATCCAGACTTTGGAGGAATTTTTGGACTAACATATAAACCACAACCTTACCAAATCAAAGTTTCTGAAACAAATTAATTCTATGTACTAAAATTTGTATCTTTTATTTTGTTTGTAACACACGCAAGTACACAGAGATTATATATACAGAATATATATTGCATATATTTTAAGATATTGATTATCAAATACAGATGACTCTCATTGTTATGGGGTTATCAGAAATAATATGACTATCGTAGTTGGTTACAAAAATGGGTAAATCATTATAAATAGAAAAGTTATCATCTAGATAGTATCATAAATATTGATACTTCCGTATAACAGCAAATATATAAAACTGCCTATACCTTTCTGATCCTTCATTTATCCATTTAATTCTAATACCTCTGACATGCATACACGTATTGTTGTCCTTAGATGTATTTGGGTTTACATGTTTTGTCAATTTTGGCATTTGCTTTTCAATGTTCTCGGTTTTTGTTTTGGCTTTTAAGGTATCCGGACCATATATGACCACGTGATTATTTAAAAGTTCCCGGATGTTCCATACAACGCAATTGAAATGACTTCGGTAATTATCGGCAAACTTCGGAAATGCCAATATAACTAACTTATTTTTACAGACTCTGCATATAAGCAACAAAGTGTGTTTCAACTTGAGAAAAATATATATACAAAATTCCAGCTTTAAACTGTTTGGTTCAGCCATTCACGGTCAAAAAGAGATACAATTTTCGATTATTATCTATTATGGTCCGGATACCTTAAGGATGATCGCTGGTCTAATAGGAAATAAATAGGATTTGAAATAGGTGTTTTAGTTTGAGAGAACATATGAATAGTAAACAAATAAGCAAAAAAAAAAATATAGGTTCATGTGCTCATTTTAGAGCTATAAGGCCTTGAAAATTTGCAGGAAATGGGTTTGCTCTGGATTTTTCATTGTCTTTGCATTGACAACTTCAGTCTCTCAAAGATGTACGAAGAAATAAAAAGGATTTCATAAAATTTTGTGAAATACCATTTTAAGGTATATATGATTGAATTATAAAAGAAAAAGTGGGGGTTCATGGGCACAAAATTTCATGTTTAAGAAATGGAGAAAACCCGAGGATTCCGAAAATCTGACAAAAAGACCAAAACATGACCAGCGAGCATCATTAAGACTTTAGGCCTTTAGCAACATTTAGTTGTAAATCGTCAAAAAATTCACATCTCAAAATTTGGGTCAATTCTAACTATTCCCACATTTTGAGAGCAAAAAATAACTCACACAGGTAAAATATCCGGCCCATTACGTTTCGGCTAAAACAACAGATTTTTGGTGTATACGTTTTGGCGAAGAAAAATGTTACCTGAGCGTCTCCATACAGGTAAATGTACTTACAGGTTGTGTTCTATATGATGACTGTTTTAACCATGAAACTTTACTTACATTGTTTGACACCTATCTATCAAGTATATTAAATTATAGTTGTGAAGTTTGGGGATATCACAAAGCTGATGATATTGAAAAAGTACATATGAGTTTTTTAAAGCGTATATTAAAATTAAAAACTTCTACAGTCAACTTCATGGTTTATTGTGAATTAGGGAGATTTCCTATGTTTGTAGACAGATATTTTAGAATGCTTAAATATTGGTTTAAGATATTACGCACGGAAAACTGTATTTTAAAGTGTTGTTATGAAGATATGTATGAAAGATGCATAGAAAAACCTAACAAGTATAACTGGGTATGTAAAATAAGAGATATATTGTATCAGTATGGTTTCCAAGATGTGTGGATTTTGCAGGGTGCTAACAAATTGAACATAGATTTATTTTTAAATGAATGTAAAGACAGAGTTGAGGCTAGTTTTTTGAACGAAATGGACGGTTTTTTTAACGAATCGTCAAAGTGTTATTTATATAGATATATTATTGATCGCTATGGATTGCAATTTTACTTAGATCGTTCTGTAAATTATATTTACAAACCATACATATGTAAATATCGGATGTCTGCACATTGTTTAAATATAGAATCTGGTCGATTTTATAATATAGAAAGAAATATGCGTCTGTGTACCATGTGTGACAAACAAATGATTGAAGACGAATATCACTTTATTCTAGTTTGTGAGAAATATGCTGATATCAGAAAGAAACATATCAAATCGTATTACTGGAAAAGACCTTCCAGTTTTAAACTTGTACAGTTATTGTCTGTTGATAACATAAAAGAACTGAATAATTTAGGAAAATATTTGTTTATGGCTGAAAAACTTCGCAATTAATTGTGCATTATAATTGTCATTTCTTCAATTCAATTCATTCTCTGCCGTATGAACTTCTTCTGTCTCAGATATATTTATGCATTCATATATGTCAATGTGTAATCTGATAATTCACTGATGTATATACATGACTGTATAATATATGTATTCTATAAGTTGTACTGCTTACGAATAATGTCTATATATATATCCAGAATAGCCCTCCCCCATACCTCATAAACTCTTACTATGTAAAAACTGCTCAGTGATATACAAATCTGTACGGTCTTTCAGCAAGAAGGGGTTGGAAAGCAGGACAAACCACTTGACTGGATTTTATTAAATATTTTTATGTTTAGTTGCCGATTTAGAGCGAGAACCGATATACCATGATGCTTCTTTTACTATACTTTACACTTCTTTTGTGCTCCTGTTGTACAGATAGTTTGGTTTCAGATATAAGATGTTTTTTTAAATATGTGGCGATATTAGTGCTCTTAGTTTCAGCTGAGCGTTTTTATATCTTAGTATTTTACCATTTTATTTAAATGCGTTATCATGCTTAAAATCCTACTTTAGTTTCTCTAAATCCTATTGAATACTTACCCAATTGTAAGTTTCATTATTTGATCGAATGCGTCTTTCATTATCTGCCCAAATGTATACTTTTTTTATTTGTTATCACCCGAGTGGAGCGCAAAAGACGATGAATTTTAAAAACGAGTTGAAGATTTTCCAGTTCTTCATTTTTGAACGAGTGTAAGTACCTATTTCTTCCGTAAAAACAGGCGTTTTAGGCCTCGCACACCTACGTATGTTCAGTATGAACAATCGAAAAGAAATAGTGACGTTACGTTTGATTTGTCAAGAGTCACAATAAACTAATATATTTAGGATTCTCATTGGACGTCATACCGAGTTAAGCGCACGTGAACTCGTCTCCACTCGGTCGTTTCAACTCGAAAACGGCGATTTACGGAAGAATATTTATTCTTTGCCGAAACGTATGTTTATTTTGGCTCGAGTGTAAAACGCCGAAAATTTCAAGTAGGAAATGGTAAACTAACTGTAAACATTGTAAAAACATTTTGATTAATTGTAAAATTACATGCTCATGGATTCGCTGTTGTTAAATTTGTACGTGTCTATGTTTATGTGGTTACTTTTCATTTAGAGATAATGTAGTTCATAAAAGTTGAATAAAAAAATAAACATTTGTCATATTCTATGTTTTTATTATATATTATAGTAATAAAGGTTATTTTGAAGGAATTTATCAATGTGTAAACTCGGGCGATCCACTCACAAACTAAATGTGCTGTTATTATTGCACAACCAAGCATTAATTTATTCATTGTTAAGGATGCTCGCTGGTCATGTTTTGGTCTTTTTGTCAGATTTTCGGAATCCTCGGGTTTTATCCATTTCTTAAACATGAATTTTTTTGCCCATGAACCCCCACTTTTTCTTTTATAATTCAATCATATATACCTTAAAATGGTATTTGGCAAAATTTTATGAAATCCTTTTTATTTTTTCATACATCTTTGGGAGACAGAGTTGTCAATGCAAAGACAATGAAAAATCCAGAGAAAACCAATTTCCTGCAAATTTTCAAGGTCTTATATAGCTCTAAAATGAGCACATGAACCTATATTTTTTTCTTGCTTATTTGTTTACTATTCATATGTTCTCTCAAACTAAAACACCTATTTCAAATCCTATTTATTTCCTATTAGACCAGCGATCATCCTTAAACACATAGTAATTGCAACAAAGTATTCCGTTCAGACTAAACATTCGTCATCACTGTTAATGTGTCGTAAAATCAACCAGATAATCAGATAGATAAAGATAACGATAACGACTAAATAAATTACCTAAAATAGTCTGTGTGTAACGAACACATATTTTCGTCACCTGATTATTTATGATTAACTCAACATAAACATATGAGACCAAGGTAGACTTCCCTGTCTCTTCTCCCTTATACACACGATCTGTGCAAGGGTATAATTCTGTCCCCAGATTAATCTCATTGGCGGTTTAATAGTTCTGCCAATTCGCGTAACATACGGATCTTTTGGATTTTTTTCCTGAACTTGCGACGGGTTAACATTGTTCTGGGTTTCGACTTCATTTTAGATTCAATTGTCAATGTTAATGTCATTGTAATTATCCTCGAATCGTTCATCGTTTTCATAATGTGACGTCTGTTTATCCGATATTGAACTCCTTCTGTTGTTTGTACACGAAACGAATTTGGTTCTTCTTCACTATTTGAGACAACTTTTGCTGGTTTCCAATTTCCTCCTTTCTCGAATTGAAAAACGGACTACGTCATTATTGTCAAGTTTCTTCAACACTTTTGCATTACGATCGTAATGATATTTCTGTTTGTACTTCACGATACGAAGTTAGTGATGTTTCTGTTTGTACTTCACGATACGAAGTTAGTGATGTTTCTGTTTTTACTTCACGATACGATGTTAGTGATGTTTCTGTTTGTACTTCACGATACGAAGTTAGGGATGTTTTTGTTTGTACTTCACGATACGAAGTTAATGATGTTTCTGTTTGTACTTCAGGATACGAAGTTAGTGATGTTTCTGTTTGTACTTCACGATACGAAGTTTTCTTGTCATTGTTTCATTATTAACATTGCTCGGACTGAGTTACTGCTTAGTCGATGTAATCGCTGAGCGTAATCTAAGCTGAACAGGCAATCCAATATCGTTGATTGGAGTATTTCGGTACACAAGTAGACTCAAATACGGATCAATAAAATTGATGGCAAAGTCAACTATGTTGTAAAGTAACTGTTGTCTTGAAGCGGTAGGAGCCTGTATCGCTCACTTGAATTTCACATTCCATTTAAGTTAGTATTAAATGTCAGTGGACAGAGTTTTAAAATAAAAACAAGAGTGGACACACTAAATATCTCGCCTGACTACACACATGGACACAAAATAAAGATCATATGATACCCGATATTGCATGTCAAAGGAAAATGTGATAAAAAAGATAGTAATGGTCACGGATAATTTGTCTTAAAAATCTCATTCATGTCATTCAAGCCTAAAACAGTGTCCAAGGTCAGCTGACAGGTCTCAGACCGGTATAACCCCGCCAAAAGCTTTTTATAGACCAACAATAGTGAGTCTAAATACATTTATAGCATTTGTTAAGAGATAGAATTGTTAACTTTGTAAAACTGGGGTGAGAGTAGCACTATGTACAGACCGAAAAATGATGTGTCTAGGTATTACAGTTGCTGAAAAATGGAATTAATCTCGAAAATGTAACACAGGTCACGCAAGCATTAAAATGAGGTCAAGATCTGGAGACAGGTGTCAGACTAGCATGTATCCACTAAGACCTATCTAGACCAAAAATGATGTGTCTAGGTATTACAGTTGCTGAGAAATGGTATTAACCGCGAAAATGTAACACAGGTCACGCAAGCATGAAAATGAGGTCAAGATCTGGAGACAGGTGTCAGACTTGCATGTATCCACTAAGAACTATCTAGACCAAAAATGATGTGTCTAGGTATTACAGTTGCTGAGAAATGGAATTAACCTCGAAAATGTAACACAGGTCACTCAAGCATTAAAATGAGGTCAAGGTCTGGAGACAGGTGTCACACTGACATGTACCAATTTAGAACTATCAATAGACCAAATATTGTGGGTCTAGGTGTTACAGTTGCTTAGAAATGGACTTAATCACAACAAGAACAGGGTTCCAATGTCAGCAGCCACGTGACAATAACCCCAACAAGTATAATATAAATTTAAAGTAGAACTGTCCTGAAAGGGACTAATACCCCCCCCCCCCCCCCCCCCCCGCAGCAAGATGTCTGTTTTGAAGAATTCACGAAGTTAAAATCATCATATTTTCCAAATTACTTTCCCAAACAGAAAATCCTGACAATATGCACATCTCCATATAGTGATCTAACTGAGAATCATGCAACTAATATAGGAGGATTTGCGGACAACACATGGAACGAAGTTTTGTTAAAAATTCCCAAAGTCCAAATAGCCGTATCTTTTACATTTCTTGTCCAAACAGAAATTCCTGACAATATGCACATCTCCATATAGGGATCTAACACCCCATTAAGTTTCATGAGAATCATGCAAGTAATGTAGGATGAGTCAATTATCATTAAAGACAAGTTTCAAATCCGTGGGTTAGGTAGTTTCAGAGGTTTTGGAAATTTAACCAATCAGAAAAGGAAGTTTTGGGCCCTGATGTTTGTTAGCAGAATGGTAACAAAGGAAAAAGGAATAACTTGCGTCCTCATGAATATCAAATCCACCAAGTTCAGTAGCAATATATTCAATTGTTTTTTCAGAGGAAGAGTTTTAATATTTCCTCATAGGGTATTATGTTTACTATGTTCGATGCTGGTGGCCATCTTGGATTTCCAATCAACAACAAAGTGGCAATTCTTGTAAAGGACCTTTACGGAAAAATATTTGTAAAGTTTGGGTTCAGTCGGGTAATTTCTTCATGAAAGGATGTTTTCAATGTGAAATTAGTTTAGCCTATTAACCATGCTTCTTGACCAATGGACACTAAAATAACAACACTTTGTTAGGCCTAAAAAGAAACATCTCTGCCAAGTTTTGTTAAACTCGGTTCAGTGGTCCTGAAGAAGAATAATAGGTTCTTACACGAGTTCAAATTGAAGGCTGGAAAATCTTCCAACGAGTTTTCATGTCTTTCCTGAGTGGGGCACAGCAGAATTCTTGACGTGTTTAATCGGTGGGATTAAGATACATAATATTTTAAACCACTTCCCGGTGATTAAATTTCTACGTGGGAATTACCGCCGTTTTTTTCTACAGTTATTGGAACGATGAACTATAGAGAAGTCCCGAAATGACGTCTATGTAAACAAACTACATAGCAACGACATTTTCTTGAGATTTTTGTCGAAAATCATAGGAGAAAGAGATTCTCCTTCAATTTACTCGTGAGTTATAGAATTTCTCCACCCTCAATAGTTAACTTGAATTTTAGATTTTAACACGCTCGCAAAAGCTGCCGTGTTGAAAATCGAAAATTTAACTATACCGGGTGGAGAAATTCCATAACTCACTTGTAACTGAAGGAGAATCTATATTTCTCCCATTCTTGACGTATTTAATCGGTGGAATAAAAATACATAATATTTTTAACCACATCCCGGTGATTAAATTACTACGTGGGAATTACCGCCATTTTTATGTACAGTAAATTTTAAGGTATCCGGACCATAAATGACCACGTGATTATTCAAAAGTTCCCGGATGTCCCATACAACGCAATTGAATTGACCTCGGTAATTATCGGCAAACTTCGGAAATACCAATATAACTAACTTATTTTTACAGACTCTGCATATAAGCAACAAAGTGTGTTTCAACTTGAGAAAAATATATATACAAAATTCCAGCTTTACATTGTTTTGTTCAGTCATTCACGGTCAAAAAGAGATACAATTTTCGAGCATGATCTATTATGGTCCGGATACCTTAAGCACTGTTGAATTATATATATACTCAGTTGTACATGATATTGGTATATTCTTATAAGTCACGAATGACTATTTCTCTTTAGAACCCCTTTATTAATAATAGTTTTATTTTTTTTAAATATTTTTATAAGCTTAATTGCCACTTATAACAAAATTTAAGCTACGCTGCAATCCATCCTTTGTTTGAGAAATTAATAGTAGATCATCAACAAAATGAAAATTTGAAATATGTAGGTTTACCTGTCGCCCAGTTCTTAGAGGTACTTTAAGGCACCAGCTCAGACATGGGTTCTTTTTGTGCTAATATAGAAACCGTTCTCCTTGACACGGCGAATACAGAAGTGGCAAATTGTACCTACAATTGCCACTGGGACTCTATTGGGAAAGTGAAATGAGAAAACTTTGGTTGACTGAAGGAAAACCAGAGGAATTCACTATAAATCATATTTCAACAATACAAAGTCGAAAAGAGACTTTAAAAACATTCAAAACGCTGCTACAAAATATATATTGAAGACTTATAATGATATCAACATGGTTGCAGTATTTGATGGTTTTGGAAGCTTATAAAATATCAAATACACAAGGCATCTAAATATGCCCAGAAATGGTTTATAATGTCACTTTTATTTCAAACACTAGATTCTATTGCTGAAGGGTTTGCTAACTACTTTGAACATTTATACTCAGCTTCTAGAAACTTTTCTTTCGATGATAGAACGATATGGAAAATTGAGCATAATGTAATAGACAAATTGTGTAGTAATTTCGGATAATTATACTTAAATGTACCCGATGGACCCGTTAACGACGAAAAAACGACTTTAAACCTTCGAAAAGCTTGTGGTCCCGATAAAATACAAAATGAACATTTGAAATATGGAGGTTTACCTGTCGTCCAGTTCTTAGAGGTACTTTAGGGCACCCGCTTCAGCAAACTTGTGATATGGAACTTGCAGTTGGGGGGGGGGGCTCGTTTACCTGTCGTTCAGTTCTTAGAACTTCTCTTTAACAATATCATAGGGAAAGGCCATGTTCCGTAACAGTTGAAAAAAGGATTGATGATTGATAGTGACTTGAATCCACGTGCAGAAATTTCTATACTCAGTGGTTACATTTACAATTATTTAATGATACAATTTGATGCACAATATATGCAGTTTTTGGCGTTGATTTGCATCTTATAAGTTGAGTTCAAAGTAGAAAATATTGAAAAGCAAAACAACAATCCAAAAGGTCGAAGAGCAAATTAGCAAATTTAAAAATGCCAAAATGACCAAAACGGTACAGTCAAAACCATCTAGCTAAGGACAGAAAATTTAAAAGATTAAGAATCATGAGAATTATTTGTCAAAAGCCAATCAAAATACCGAACTGATCAATTGCGTAAGGACGGATGATAACAACCTTTAAAATGGACTCTACGCAAACTTTGTATAAAAAATAAGAGCATTCATCGAATTAAACTTGAGTTATGGTAAGATTTGATAAAATTAGATTTTTTTTAATGACACAAGTCGCCGAACTCCAAAAACAAAATATGTAATGAAAAGGTGCTTGATTAAACCAGAGACATATATAATTATATATATGTCTCTGATTAAACTTAAAACTATTTTATAAGTATTTTAAGAGGCAAACATCGTTTAAAGCAAACAGGAGTGAAAGAACGAGATATGAAAAATTGCTGACGGACAGCAATTACATCATGTACATCAAAGCACCCGCTGAAACTATTCATCTGAACTTGCAGTTGAAAAAAGGGGGGGGGGGGTGTGGTAGGGTTGTGGTATGCATAAAGATTCCATGGATGCGATGGAATACAGCAATAAAAACAGTGATCCTCTGCTTCAATTTGTCATGTGCATGAAGTGGGGATTTTGCGTAAATACTACATATACTTTCATATTTTTTTTCTGCTTAGTTGGGGTTTTGTGCCATTTTTAGCGCATTTGTCTATTTCGGGACAGCCAGTTTTCATACATTTGGTTGATGCCGTCTATAATGGTAAATGTTTTGAAATTGTGTCAAAGGTATTGTTTCAACTTCAGGCACAGATTTTGCCATTCTTGTTTGGTTTTATTGTTGACATTTTGATAATTATTTTTCTTTCCAAACAGGGTCTTTGTAACTCGTCTAGGTAAGTCTAGGTGAGTCCTGGACTAGTTAATTCTTGCTGGAACTCACCAAAATTATAACAATCATGATTAATTCAACTGTGGTACTCAAATGTACATTATATAGTGATCTGAGACTCAAAAAATATCTGATCTACAAATGTGCATTGTTACCAATTTTTTTTTTAGTTCATGCATGAAATATTTTTCTCCTTGTGTCATTATATCTTAAGGGATCAATCATATCATTTTTATGGAAAGGGGGGAGGAGCTAAGATTAAATGTTTGAGCCTGCCTATTTTTTTGTCAAAATTTTGGTCCTGAAATTTTTTTCCAGCCTAAATGTTTATTTCCATTTAAACCAAACAATCTCCTTATAAACACAGGTCCTGCATGTTCTTTTCACAACTAAATTGATCCTGTCTTTTTATTTTGCCAAAATCCTGGCATGCCTTTTTATTTCATATTTGATCTTAGCCCCCCCCCCCATAAAAATCAAATGGCTGCTCCCTCAGTAGGATGAGATTATATTCATAGGGTCTGCATACAAAATTACAATGAAGCAGAAGTTCATGTGTACAACAAGTGGATATGTACTTGTAGATTGTACACTCAATCACACTGTGCCAACTGAGACTAAAAGAAGTTTTGCAAGCAGGAAATTTATGTGGAAAATTCGTATTCATGAATCAAATATGCTTCATAAACAAACAAAACCAAAAACAGATAAATTTATGCAAGCCATAACCTGTAACATTAAGTTACATTTGTGGCAATAACAATGGATTTCAGGGGAGATAACGAAAAAAAATCCAATAATAATTATCTCCCTTTGTATTTGCCAGGTAAAGGGGATAATTGAGCTCTGCAATCACCAACATAATAAACAATGAGAATAACATGTAAACTGTATGCTATGACTGACTTTGTAATTTCAGTATTGACTCTACTGCTTGAGATGTCAGAGTGTCACATATTATTGCGTTTTGTCCATCTATTTCGACCTGATAAATAACCTGCTCCCCATCAACAGTAATTTCTTCTTGAGGTAGAATTATTTCATCATACATGATTTCACTTCCTGCTTCATTTAATATCTGAACTTCAGCCGTGCTTCCACCAAAATCGTTTTGTTCAATATGAATAACTTTGATCTCTTCTGGTACGACTTCCATCTCACTGACTGCAGTTGTAACTAATTCTTGTTGGAGTTCTTGTTCTGTACCCTCTGGAAAGCCGTAATCGTATTCAATCATGTCAATAATTTCATTGTTAGTAATATCAGATATATTGTCTTTATTTTGATCCATTCCCATTGCAAGACAATTTTTGATGTGGCTTTCTTTCAGTATATGGATTCGAGCTTTGGATGCTTCTTTAAAAGGAATGTTGCAAACTCTACATCTATATCGATGTGGAGCGAGGTTATGACTCTTCTTATGGGCTTTTAACTGAGCGATAGTTGTCCATCGACTTCCACATATTGAGCACACATATGCTCTACTTGTGTCATGAGTTTTTTGGTGTTCTTCGTACTCTGCTTGACTTGATGATGCCTTTTCACAAATCTCACATACAAATGATTTGAAGTTGAAATCACCAGCCTTATCTGCATGATCTTTCAATATGTGGTATTTCTTTCCTTTATAAGTGCGAAACTCACGTGGGCAATATTCACATTTCAAAAAGGGTTCTTTAACATGCACACGATGATGCTGTATAAGCGTCTGCTTCATTTTGAAAGAACGTCCACACTGTTCACAAACATATTCAGCTTTTTGTTGATGTGATAGTTTGTGACGTTTTAATGAGCTACTATGACGGAATTTCATGTGACATATTGGGCAGTCAAATCTCTTTTCTTCGAAGTGAATTTCCCTGTGACGTACTGCATTGCATTTAAATCGAAACCATTTCCCACAAATATCGCAGATTCCCGGCTCCATCTGTGTCGTCAGAGCCTTTCCATTTCTTTTCTTGTGTGTATGATATATGTGCATCTTGACGTATCGCTCAGATTTGAATTTTTTACCACATAAATTACATGGAATTTCCTTCTCTGTTAAATGACATTCTTGGTGTCGAACAAATTGAAATCTTGTAGTGAAAGTTTTTTCACAAATTTCACAAGTCAGTTTTGAATTATCAACTTTTTCCTGACACTCATTGCATTCTTCGTAAACTTTTACCATTTTACAATAACGGCAAGGTTTCAAGTCTTTATTACTGAGGTCGTGCATTCGTCTCATGTGTCTCCTAACCAACCAGCACTTCTTTGCTTTTGCATCACAAATACCACACGACCATATCCCAGAATTCTTTGAATCAATGTCATTGTCAAGTTCATTTTTCAAGTCTTCCTCTTCACCTTCAAGGTCATCTTTGAATTCAATATTGTCTTGTTCATCTTTTTCATCACCTACTATAGACTCATAAATTAAGGATTCCACCGTTTCATTTATATCTTCATCTCTCTTCTCAACTTTCTCTTCTATTTCATCTTTCAATATGTCTAACTCTTTCTTAACATTGTCCACTTTTAATTCAAATTCCACTGTATAATCTGACACTTCCTTTTCGTCTTCACCATCATGTGACCCTTGATCAATTTTGTCTCTGCACTCAATTTTTTCACATTTTCTCTTAGTATCTGGCATATTTTCTTCAGAAGAATCAAATTTTCTTTTTGACACTTTCAAAGGTACTCTATTTGTGCTATCTTTTGATTGACTCACTTGTGATTCTTTACTGACGACAGAATTTTCTTTAATTTTTTCATTGCTGCTCACTTCCTTAGAATTAAAGACACCCTTTTGCTTTGTCCTGACTGAAGATTTCTTCTCCTTACCAAAAATTAAATTTTTTCCAAGTTCTTTTTCAGTCTTTTTTGTAAATCCATAATCCTCATCATCCTGTGGTTCAACTTTGATTTCCTTTACGTCTCCGATATCTTCCAAACGCCATTTTGGCATCACAACTTTTCTTCCGCTTCTAGACATGACCACACCTGATGAAGCTTTTGCCTTAACTTCAGATTTCGTTGATTTTGGTGTTTCAATTGACGCTAACTTTAGTGTTTTAGCACTTGGAGTATCAGTTTTGGACAATTTAACCTCTGACCTCTGTGATGATTTTCTTTTTTCCATAGCATCCTTTTTTGTCTTGGTTGTATTTTTTCTTGCTGATTCAGAAGTTATTGAATCTGTCTTGGTGTTACTTTGACTTTTGCTTTCCTAAAACAATATAGAACTTAAATAATTACAAAATTTTAATGATATAAGATTGATTTATTGACTATTTATCAATGTTCGTTATGACTACTAACGATCACTAGCCTGTCAACACTGTGATTGTGAGTTTGAATCTCACCTGTGGCGAGGTGTGTTCAACTCTCACCTTAATTGACAAGGATTGCCAATTTTCCTACCGAAGGTTGGTGGTTCTCTCCAGGTACTCCGGCTTCCTCCACCAATAAAAATTGGCCGCCGCGAAATAGCCAAATGTGCTGAAAACGGCGTAAAACCCTAACTAAATAAAATCAATGTCAAGTGGTAATTTTTACATGCATATGAGGAGAACATATGTTGATGCGATATGAACATGAAACTGCTTTTTCCTATGTCGACAATCTGAGCTGGAGTTTTAACTGGCTAGCTCATGATTTAACTGTCCACAGAAAAACATATCACCACAGCCTGACACATTATTCTGACTATGAGGCGATCACAACCAGTCTTTGCTATTACTCCTGCATGTTGTTTTCTTGTTTGTAGAGAAGAAGCAAATACCAATTTCTAAGTCTTTGGTTCGACCAGGCCAGGATTTGATCCTCCTGCACCTTTGGCAAACATGCTACCATTAAGGGTGTATAAAATACTTTTGAGAAAAACAAATAGGCTTTATGGTTGCAGATGTAATAGTTTCACTACAAAAAAGACAAAGTGATGCCCCCACATTCCACTCTATAACTGTATTATAACAAAGTTAATGTATGACTTTCTTTGAGATATTATTGTGTCTGGGAGACATAATTGATGCCCCGGCAGATGCAAAGTGTTATTTTAAAATACACATAGTTGAGCATGGGAGCACATAGGTCAAAGGTTCAGATCAAATGGTAGCTCCTTAATCAGCATTGTATGACTTCTATTTTTAAGATAAAATCAAAACCCTGACCACATGCACACCTTCAATATATGTACAAACAGCCAGCAAAGTGAAAACTTCCTAGCATTCAAACTGTAGGAGGAGATATCCAGAAACAATCTTCTTATGCAAGTAAATACTTCAAAAAATGATAAAGTTCAACTATCTCCCAAAAGAGCAAATATTAATAAAAATCAAGACCCTGACCACATGCACACCTTCAATATATGTACAAACAGACAGCAAAGTGAAAAATTCCTAGGATGTAAACTGTAGGAGGAGTTATGCGGAATAACTATATACCCATAATGGGATGGACAGACGGACATGGGTAAAACAATATGCCCCCCAACTTTTAGTTGCGGGGGCATAAAAAGTAAAAAACCTTGTACTTTCAACACGGGGAGGCTAACTAGATACAGTACAGTTTTATTGTGTAAAATTCTATTGGACTTAAAGAAAACTTTGGAACCCCAATGTTGTCAACTTAAATCAAAGTATCAATGGCAACCTAATAATCCAATTGAAATCATGAATTGTCCTTAACTACTGTAGTCCCAAATAAATAAAAGCAGAATTTTTTCATAAATTTCCACCAAATACAAAATTTTCAAAATCAAAAACTTTTAAAACAAGATGTACTGTGAGCCATTGCTCACTAGTGATACACCCGGTTTTCTATAAGATGGAAAAATAAACGAAGTTGTCAAACAGGAAGTTGATGTCACTTTGGTCCGAAAAAATATAGCACAATATGGTGTACCTATAGAAGGCTTGTGACAAAATATCAAGTGGCTGTGGTGAGTAGTTGCTGAGAAAAGTGTGATGAAAAATTTTGTTACCGACAGACTTACAGATGGAACCACACTTGGGTAAAACAGTATACCCCCCTCTCCTTTGGAGCAGGAGTATAATAATAACATTTAGGAAGGTCAAGATACTCATCTTTGACATTGTTACTGTTGTAACAGTTGCTACTGTTTCCTGTCTTTTACATGTTGTTCTTAATATTTTACAACACTTACAGCTTTCTGATTGGATGCTTTATAATCATGTGACTGAATGTCAATTTCTGTGCTTGATTCTGACTGGCTAGTGTTCTTTTGCTCACTGCTGAAAATGTACATGTCAAAGGGAGAAAACTCTGTATCTTTGTCATGCTCTGCTGATTTTGGGATTGTCTTTTGATGAATATTGAAATTGGCTTCTGTTACTCCATAATGATCTACAAAAAATAGTTAGTTTTTAATATTGGAAAAAAAAACATCAATGGGCAAATTCAAAGATAACTCTTAAGAACACTAAAAAATTAATCAAAAACAAAATCAACAAAGACATGTCTAATCAAAAGAGTACCCAGTAAACATATAACAAACCAAAGAAAATAAAAAAAACATAAACATTTAATCTTGTAATGTGAACTCCAGCAATATAATCCAGAATGGTAAGCATGTCCTGCTTCGTTAATGGCACCCTAACACATTGCAAGTAAGGAAAATTCTCAAGCCAATGAAAAGACATTGTGAAATCTAACTGAAAATGATTACTTCAGTTACAATATATTTATAGTATGTAAATCAGAGATGATTTTCCCAGCCAAGAAGAAAATCGGAAATGCTATACAGGAAGCCATATTGCTATGTATAATAATTAAACAATTACGGACAAATATGAATTACAAAAAGCAGAAATCCACTATAAACAGAATAAAATCATCCCTTGAGTAAATATGACTTTCATCAAAATTGACTATATTTTGACCACCAGTTTTATGGGTGGAGGAAACTGATGTACTTTGAAAGAACCACTGACCTTTGGTAGGAAAACTGGTCATCCTTTGTTCTTTAGGAATGGAGTAGAAGACTCCTTGTCGCAAGCTGGATTCAAACTCACAATCTCAGTGTCAACAGGCTATTGACCATAAGTAGTTAACTAAATGTACATACGTATTGTCTGGACACCTCAGTTCAAAAAATGGATTTTTCACATTTTGAAAGTCCAAACAATCCTTTGTTGGTTAATTAACCTTGTTGAGTCGTCCAACAAAACATAAACATGTAAAGTTGTTTTTTTAGTGGGGTCCTTGTTGTTCATATGATTTTAGTTTTTAATTGTAGTGCATGTATTGTTTTGGTCTTGTCTTCGTTGTTCTCCGGAGTTTGTCAGTTGTTACGATTTTTCTCTCTAAGTTCGAATATCCCTTTTGTATTTCTTGACTTTACTTATAAAGGTTATGTTTGTATACCTCACAAATGATTCTACATGTATATGGGGAATTTTTAATAGAACTAGAGGCTCTCAAGAGCCTGTATCACTCACCTTGATTTAACTTTTCACCTTGAGCAGGACTAAAAATTTTAAGTGTTGCAGTCAGTTTCGCTGGTTTTTCTATAGAGTTCTATGTTAAACTAAGTTCAGCTATGGCAGTCATCTTGGTTGACAGTCCAGGTCATCGGACGAATATCTGAAAGAGGACCATCTAAGGACCAATGCTGCCAAATTTAGTTCCAATTGGCTCATAGTTTCAGACGAGAAGATTTTTTGGTGAATTTGGTCCTATACTAAACTAACTTTGCCTGTGGCGGCCATCTTGGTTCACAGTCCACGAAATTGGACACATTTCTGAAAGAGGACCTCCTAGAGACCATTGCTGCCATTCTGGTTCCAATATGTCAAGTGGTTTCAGACAAGAAGATTCTTCAATGAATTTTCCCATAGGGCCTTATGTTAAACTAAGTTCGGCTGTGGCGGCCATCTTGGTTGACAGTCCAGGTCATCGGACGAATATCTGAAAGAGGACCATCTAAGGACCATTACTGCTAACTTTTGTTCCAACTGGCTAAGTGGTTTCAGACAAGAAGATTTTTGAGTGAATTTCCCATAGGGTCCTATGTTAGTTTAAACTTATTTATTTATAGTGGATTGGGAAACAAGTTATGCCAACTTATACTAATCCCTCTCCACTTGGCGGGTGTGAGAGCGGCCCTGTAGCGACGTTTTTAGCCTACTATTTTTCGACATCTACAGAGGAGTCTTTCGCGTGCTAAGGGTGTTGCTCTCCCTTAACAGGGGACAGCCATTTTTCGTCCCCATCCGACGGACTAGCATCGTTGATTGAGACCATCCTCGCAAATGGTGTCTATAAGGCGTTGTAAATTTGATATCTGAAATTTTCATCCCGAACGGGAATCGAACCAGGGACCTGTGGCTTCATAGTCTGATGCGCTAACCACTACACCACGGTGCCCTATAGGGTCCTATGTTAAACTAAGTTCGGCTGTGCGGGTATCTTGGTTCACAGTCCAAGAAATCAGACACATTTCTGAAAGAGGACCTCCATAGGACCATTGCTGCCTAGTCTGGTTCCAATTGGTCAAGTTGTTTCAGACAAGAAGATTTTTCAATGAATTTTCCCATTGGGTTCTATGTTTAACTAAGTTCCGCTGTGGTGGCCATCTTGGTTAACATTCCCGATCATCGGATAATACTTCTGAAAGAGAACCACCTAAGAACCATTACTGCCAAGTTTGGTTCCAATTGGCCTTGAAGTTTCATAGAAGATTTTTAAAATTCATCCCCCTTTTTCTATTTTTAGTTACAGCAGCTATTTTGGTCGGAAGTCAGAGATGCCAGACATAATTTTGGAAGCGAGCCACCCAAAGACTATTCCACCAAAGTTTGGTCCCAACTGGCCCAGTGGTTTCAGAAGAAAAGATCTTTAAAGGAAAGTTTATGCCGGATGCCGTCTTTAAAGGGCAAAAACTCCTATAAGGTGTCAATGATTTTGGTCATGTTGGCTTATTTGTAGATCTTACTTTGTTGAAAATTTTTTCTGTTTACAGTTTTTATTTCTATAATAATATTCAAGATAATAACCTAAAACTGCAAAATTTCCTTAAAATTAACAATTCAGGGACAATAACCCATCAAAGGGTTGACTGATTTGTCTGAAAATTTGGTGACAGGTAAATCTTGACCTGATGAACATTTTTACTTTTTGCTCTAAATGCTTTAGTTTTTGAGATATAAGACAAAAACTGCAATTTACCCCGATGTTCTATTTTTAGCCATGTCGGCCATGTTGGTTGGCAGGCTCGGTCATTGGACAAAATTTTTAAACTACATACCCTAGTGATGCTTGTGGCCAAGGTTGGTTCCATTTGGCCCAGTAGTTTCAGAGGAGAGGATTTTTGTAAAAGTTAACGGAAGACGACGGACGCCAAGTGATGAGAATACCTCACTTGACTCTTTGAATTTATCAACTGAGACCTATCCTAAAATTTTAAAAACTGTTATTTGAAATATTTTTAATGCACTTTCATGTATCAAAGGTTTGTGATACTTTTAATTTTATAAAATTTCATAGGAAGAGTTATCTCCCCTTTTACACTGAAAATTCTACAGGCAGAATTTTCTTGTTTCTCTGAAAGACATGATTGAAAATAATTCATTAAGTTCAATTGTTTAAGTTACCACTTAGCTCATTGCATCTTTTACCCAACATGCCCAAGTAACTAGACAATTCACATTGAATGAGGTATTCAAATTTTGAAAAATCATTTTTATGAACTGAAGTGTCCAGACAGTAGACCACCTGGCCACTGCATACCCATATTTATGACTTAAGTATCCAGATGTGACATCATTGTTATGCACACATTCCATTATAGTGCAAGATTGCTCTGACCTCAAATGGCATTTGAATTGGGCTCTGAGGTGTAACAGCACACTCAATGTATACAAAAGTAGGATATTTGCAGTCTGTACATGCATTACAAGAAAATTTTATATGCCTCACTTTACTAATTATGTTCCTTTCATAAATAAGTTTATTATTACTGACTTGTTAATGTTGTGATTTTATTTTTAGACATACCTTTAACAAAGCTATTGAACAATGTGACAAAATTGGACTCTTCCAAATAATTAATCTTCATATTTCTATGAAGAAAATCCATTCCAACTTTAGAAGCAATACAATACGATGTATTTGTTGTTGGGTTTACTGTCATAAATATCATGTCATCCCCCTTGTTGGACAAACTTGTACACTGAAAGCAAAAATTATATATTATATTTTATAGTTTATGATATTTTCATTATTGGAGGGACAAAATCAAAAATTCAAAAATGTTACTATCAAGGTGAATGTCTCCAACAACTGTTTATTGATAATTCTAATATGGGCTGCTGAAAATGTCATTAAAACAAACCTGTGGTAGAATTTCTAATAAACCACGACATGCATGAAGTGACGACATCACAATATGTTTCGAATGCAAAAACATCATATTTTGTTCAATGGTAACAGCAATTTGAAGAAGTTTTTCTATGGATTTTTCATAGTAGAATTGAAATAATTCATGGATACCTGTGGTTTAGGGTCGATTTTACCACAGGATGGCCTTATTTCCCTCAGGTTAAAATTTTGACAGAAATATGGAGCACCCATGGTAAAATCTCCAACAAACCACCTGCGTCCATGAATTATTTCTTAATCAACCAACAATCAGAAATTTAGTTTTTACATTATGTATCTACTACATACAGCATTTTCAATTTGCCTCAGGGAGTTGCTTTTTTCTTCTTCCATGGTGCTTTCTCTGGTTAACTAGCTTTTTAAAGCTTTCTTATAAGATAAATCATATACTTCTTTCACCCATTGTCTGAAAAAAATTGGTTTTATTTCATTATAGTCAGGAAATGCTAATTTACTAAGAATTGAGGTAGGAATTATTTTTCAGGTGTAGGTTGGGATAAAAATATGTTCACATGTATGGAATAATTATCAAAATATTTGTTAATATATTAGAACCTTTGTAATAAAATAACTACAGTCAAACCTGATTTAAAGGGCACCTCTATATAGCAAATCACTGTTTATAAAGGGCACAGTGAAAAAGTCCCATTTATGAACAAAGCATGTAAAATTAAAATCTGTATAAAGGGTACCTGCTCATAAAGGGCACTTTTTCTGGTCCCGTGGGTGCCCTTTATAGACAGGTTTAAATATAGTTGAAAAAATAGGTAATATGGCTTGCAAAGGCACATATATCATGTATATATCATTTCACTTTTTCACTTGTTTGTTTGCAAGGTCAATCTGGTAAGCATTTCATTCAATCTTTTAGCAAGTATTAATGCACAGTTTCGAAATATAAGTTAAGTGCTTAATTCAATAAAACAGAAGAATATTTTTACACCACAGGGTACATGTATATGAATCATTGAGTCCAAATCAATTCAAAATCATCAGATTTTACCATTGACTTTATGATGTTTAAAGTTTTTAATAATATTGCCAATTTAATGAAAACGTACATGAATTTATTATAGTAATAAGAGTTGTTTTGAAGAAATTTATTGGTGTATAAATGAGACCAGTTCACTAACAAACTAAAGCCCGAAGTATTTTATTTTAAGTTTGTGAGTGACCTGGTCAAGTTTATACAATGATAAATTGTGGAAAACCAGCTCTCATTACTTAAAATTCCATAACAATTATACTTTTCGGCAAAATAAGAAAGAATACTTGATTTCCGACTTAGTCCGGAATTACTACATCAGGGGCAGAAATTATTATTCCGATCACGTGACTTTAGTGTTTTGTTAGACATGAGAATGGGGCTTTCCAGGTTATGAGAGTGAAGGAAATTTGAAGGGTAATGCAAGTCTGTCAAGTTTTAGCTTTCTGTTTGTTTGTTTGTTTAGTTGGGGTTTTACGCCGTTTTCAGCACATTTGGCTATTTCGCGGCGGCCAGTTTTTTATTGGTGGAGGAAGCCCGAGTACCCGGAGAGAACCACCGACCTTCGGTAGGAAAATTGGCAATCCTTGTCAATTAAGATCGGAGTTGAACACACCCCGCCACAGGTGAGATTCGAACTCAGAACCTCAGCGTTGACAGGCTAGTGATCATTATTAGTAGTCATGACGAACTACCTAGACCACTCGGCCACCGAGGCCCCTTTTAGCTTTCTGTATTCATGGCATGATATACCCCTCTCTGACAGAAATTGTCGCAACTTTGGTACAGTTTATGTCATAAAATGTACCAGGGCTGCTATATCGTTATTGTTTCTATGCCTAACAAAACGTCACTTGATACGTCATTCTTTACCTCCGTCGCAAAGAGTGATCGATCACGAAAAAGTCGTATTGAGCAGTTTAAAATGACTTTCTTTTACTGAGTTCCATTATATTGTGCTATTCACGTGTTTTTTCAACTTAATTTAACACTATTTTGACTTCGTTAAATAATTAAGTGCCTCGGAAAACCCTGACACCACTCGCCCCAAGGATTATTTTTTATTTTCAATACAGTGTGTAGCAATGTCAGTAAACACTAGGGGCGCCACTGGGCGGAAACCAGAGTTTGTTTACAGTATACTGGTCCCAAAATAGGCTGGAAAAGGTTGTAAAGAAGCAGAATCCAGTTTTCAAATAACTTCCCCCAAAACTCCTCCACCTGGCGTTTACTGACATTGCTACAGTATTTTACTGCAGATTAGACATTAGTTACTTTCATAGATAATTTGAGCGATGATGCTAATTCTCCTGTTTATTTTTAAAACTTTAGCTCATAGAGAACCCCAACAAAATTATACGCTGTTGTACACAGTATAGTGTTAATCCACAAACACATTGCGTCACATCCTTATGACTTAGGATTAAGTCATATCCGAAGAAAAAACGTCTTTTGAGTATAAAGGTCAAACCTCAAGTATGTTATAATTATAAATATTACTACAGACTACTACATGACATGTCAATATAACAATTTCGAGATATTTTCCAAACAAAAGTTAATAACCAACCCATGAACCAAAAATCCAAAGTCAAATTCGAATTTTTAAACAAATCTGGGACAGTTCAGTAAATTCTTCGGAACTTGATAAAAAGAGTCCTTTGACCAGAGAAAGAACCGCGAATAGAAAAGAAATATCAATTTTTAAATTGATATTTTCCACTCCTTTCATAAACACTGAAAAAATAAAAAAAAATCTGACAAAATAATTACATTATTTGTTCGTTTCATTGAAACCCGTCTTTATTATCTTTATTATTGGAGGATATTAATTGTCCAAAACCCACTGCCTCGTATCAAGGATTTAATTCCTTGCTCGTACGTACTCACATACTGATTATGATTGATTAGAGGACAAACAATTTAAGACAGAAAAACATTAGTATAATATCTATGTATTATTATAAATGCTTATTGTGTAAAACCATTAAATGATTACAAATGTTCATGTTCAAAAATGAAGGGTAATTAATAGTATGGGTTTAAGGGCATCACATTCGATCTGTATAATTTTTTTTGTCCCATTTGTCTTTGTTCAGGTTAATGAAATAATGCATATCCTGCAAAATTTTTAAATCGTTTTGATACGTCTAAAACTGACTTAATTTGATTTTTAGAGAGGAACGCGGCAACTTAGAGGAATTTGAAAAAAAAATGTTAGGCCAAAAATTTACTGAAAAAGAAACTTGAATATCCTGGAAAGAGATCCTTGTAAAGTGTAGAAAATTACTCAGGCCCATGAATGCTGCAAAATAAATATCCAAGACTTAAATTCACGTGTCCTTCCAAAAATAAAAAGGAAAAAAAAAACACTTTTACTTGACACTTTACTGACAATGTGATGTGTGCTGTTAACCGAGCAGGACACTCTTAACCCTTCCGGAGTACCGAATGCTTAATGGGAATTTACATTGCTAGTGCGTTAGTTTCTGTGCTTTCTCTTGTTCTTGTTCTGTTTAGTTACTGTTACTCTAATCTTACTTGTGTCTTTGTCCATCATCTATAAGAACCTCAAACGTTTACCGAAGGCTCCAAACGTAGGTGCACTGATTACACTGGCTAGCTAGTAAATTATTCCTGCTGTTGACAACTCTGTTTGAGAAGAATGTTTCTTAATTCGTTTCTGGCATAATGTGTGGTGAGTTTAAAATTTACAAGATTAACTTAATTCAAATAAATCTTCTTTATTTGATTTCTAACAATGATGAAGGTATTTGTGTATGTTTCACACATATCTGGTCTGGAGCCATCGCCGAAGTTAAAAAAATTCTTAATTAAATGGTTGATGCATCAACTTTGGAATAAATCTAAAGTTTCATTATTCTAAATACAGTATGGTGAACAAAAAGTTAGTCTAAAATTGGACACATATTTATATTTGTAAATTGTATAAAGTTTAAATTTTCTCGGACGTGAGATTGACAAATTAAAACTCTTCTGATAAGACCAAAACGTTGGGTTGCATTTTTCACACTATCAGAAAACCAACAGTTCAGACGTAAGTCATTCAAGATTCCTAAGTTTATTTCATTTTTTTTTTAATTATTTGAATTGTCTGCATGCATCCCAGTTTTGGTTATGTACAATTCCTTGACTTTTTCTTTAATCGATTTTACGAATTTTCCCAATTGATTTGGTGAAAATTTCACGGATATATAGTTCAAATCGGGCGAGTTCCTTTTGCGCCAATGATCCTTTTCTGCTAATTGGATTTCAATATATGGGGTATAAAAAGCGCCAAAAATAAAAATAAAATACATATTTATATATAATAATTTTAATTAAATGACTTCCCTCCTCCTTTATCGGGCTTGGGACCGGCAGGTTTCACCTGGCGGAGTTAAAGTCATTATATAAAAAATGAAATCTAAGACTATATATACATGTAACGGTCACTTGTGTAAAAAGGTAAAATGTAAAAATATGTCCAAACTGTGGATACGTTATACCTGTCATTTATGAAGTGGTTGAAATTTGTAGTAAATTGAGCACACATATCCTCTTCTGGTCAACTCTCCGGCAATAAGTTTGTTATATTTTTCGATAAGAAAGTTCTCTCGTTCAACCTCTTTTCGGGGTCGGACAGATGGTATGGAAGTGCTCCGTAGTTTAACGTTTCCATTGGTTAATTCAGGGATCATATAATACTATCATATACAGTTCCTGGTTAATTTAACAGAAGTCAAACTAATACTTACTGGGTAGATCTGGATAGATCTTGGGCCAGGTTTTCTAAGATGTCTTATGACTACGACATATCGTAAGATGGTCTTACGACGTGTCGCAGTCATAAAATGTGTTTTCGAAATAAGTTTTTTTTTAATGTTCTTACCCTAGGTATTTTTTATTCATATTAAAATAGAGAAGACCGATAAACTTTTACAATGGTTTTATTGATTCATGTTAATAGATTGTCACATTCCATAATTGATTTACATGTAAATGCATGTTACACATGTACAGTAAACGTATATGCATTAATCATTTTTTGAAAGGCTATTAAAATTAAAATTAATTAAACGTTATTTTTTATTTATTTTTTCTTCTTTTAGTTACATCTACTTTTTTAAAATTAAATTGCATACTTTGTTAAATGATTTAAACTTTCATTATTTGTCATTACTGGCTTGCGATAGTCATACGATCGTCGTAACTATGATTGTCGTAGGATACCTTTGTTTTACATCATACGATAGGTCGTAAGACCATCATACCTTAGTCGCAAGTAATGTCATAAGATATGTCTTACGATCAATTTTACGATACTTTCGAAAACCTGGCCCTAGAGATTTTTTACTTAAATTATTTACTTTTTACTTGAACTATTTAATTTTAACTAAATTATTTAAGTATTTCATTATAATTGTACAGGTAAAATTTACGTTTTTTATAGTCTTTTTGCGCTTTTCATACCCATATTTTTTAATAAATTGGCGCTTTTCATATACGAAATAATTGGTAATTAGCGCAAAAGGACGATGCCGAAAATAAGTACAACAAACAAATTTTGTCGCAAAAAAATGTCGACTTCTTTTGAAAGTTCGGCTACCACACCGGCCTCGGATGGAACTCAGAACTCCACCACTGAGCTAAATGCGGCTAAATACGGTTCAATAATATATTCTATATTAATCATGGGAAGCCCGTTACATATAGTCCAAGATCATAATTAATTTACAGCATCATTATATCAAAATAAAATTGAATTAAAAAATCGCATGTACGTATACCGGCTCAAACTTGAAAATCTTTCTAATTTGCAAAACATAAGTATTTCCTGTTAACCCAATTTTTAAACATCAGAATTTCTGATGAATAAAGTGTTTTGGCGTTATAAAAAGTCTATCCAAATAGAGAGTATGTAATGATATATTTTGACACTCCGCAATATACATGTACATAATTTTGATTTTATTTTACAGAAAGTATATATTTTAAGACATTTTCTTTTTCTAGATTCAATTTCGGTTTATTTCATTTGTAATTATTAGTAATTTGGTCAGTCGCAGTAGATTTTTATTTCTTTATTTCTATTTTTAAAAATCTAGTACAAATCAGAATATTTGTATTTTTTCTTTAAGCTCAGAAAAACCGTTATTAAGGAACCAATGCTATTGGTGGAATCAACAAAGTGACTGAACATATAATATTTTAACTTTTTGCACAAGAAATTCAAAATCAAAGCACTGAGGCGCTGTGTCAATGAAGACTTTAAAATTTGTATAGATATACATATATAATGATGTTGTTGAAATAAACAATCAAAGATTTAGTGAATCAGCTATGCATATTTCGTCAATTAATGTACTCATCAGTGATGCTCGGAGCCAAATATTAGGAAATACAAACATGCTAAATATTGAAGAGCTAAATAAACAAAAATATCCTAAAAGTATAGCCAAATCCGTCTAAGGATACCCTGAGGGAGATAAACCTTAGTTTTAAAATAAATTTTCTGAATTTAATACCTGTAAATTTCACATAAATGAATCGATTTTCATATCAGCACCGAAGTGCCGACTACTGGGCTGGTGATACCATCGGGGACTCTAATGTCAAATACTGTGTACACAGTCACTGACCCATGAAAATGAGGTCACGTTAGACAACATGACAGACTGACAATTATACTTAAGGACAAATGTATGCACCAAATATAATTGACCTATCATGTTAAATTATTTAAGAATTGAATGAAGCACAAAAATGTATGTGGTCTCTTGATATAGAAATTAAGGTGAAAGGTAGTTGCTTTTGCTGTCAAAAAATTATCTCCATTTCTTACGCGCGTTTTGTGACTTTTTGTTGCAGGGAGACCATATCTCGGAACCTTCCTTTCATCTAGATAAGAACTAGTCCCCAATTAAGTCAATCCTATATTACATTTAAAAATTCCCATGCTCTACTCCAAATAGGAAATATAATGTGGTCAAAGCTTATATTTGAAACTTGCGTCACCTTCGAATGTATATATATACGTCTTCAGCTATAAATATGATATCATACGTCTGCAACTATATATATATATATATATATATATATATATATATATATATATATGCACAATTTCAACTGCACCGCTTTCGTTTCAATACGTTCATTTACATTTCGTTTACGAATACTACCAACGATTGCAACAATTTTCAATTATTAAAACTGATTAGACGTCGCATATTTCATTCAAATGAGGTCTACTAGATTAAATTACACTGAAGTGACAAAAAAGGCAAATCCTTCATTGACCGCATTATACAAATGTATATATTTAAACGGTTACTGGATAAATCGGACCATAACAGACTCGGACTATTACAAATTCGGACTATAACAAATTCGGACCATAGCGGAATCGGACCACCATTTTTTATGAATAGAAATAAAGTTAACAAATTCGGCCCACCCATCTTTTAACTGGATTTCTGTATTCATTCATACTGTTACATTGTTTTTTTGTGTGTATGTATATAAATTAAATAACAAAACTTCAACTTTTCGATAAAATTCTCATTTTAGGAAAGTTTTAATTTGAAATATTAATTAAATTTATGAATATATTTTAAAGACTTTTAAATCGAAGTAAAAAGTATGTATATACCAATTAACTAAACATTTAGTTGGAGTAATTTATTTTTATCTTAATTAACAAAACATTTACCTGGATTGATTTATTTTTTTTTTTGTGTCGATTTTAATACTTTTGAGATTTTTTATATATAAATTTTTTAAGGATAAGAATAAGTAGAAAATTTATTCCATATTGAAAAAGTGTAATTTTAAAGTTGTAGTACTTATAAATCCCTTAGTAAATTGTCCTCTGAAAACATGTCAAATAAACATTTTTTCTTCTTTGAAACAACTTTTTTTAATAGTTTGCACAAATATAAGGAAATATGGAACTATATAAGAAACCATGAAATTAAATGATCGGAACATGATATAATAATTACATATATTACACGACTAATTATACGAGAGCATAGCTGCTGTGTAAGTATTTGACACCTTTTGATTACAGAAGATAACAATTCACTGAGAAATTTTACTGCCTAGGTGGTGGTACTGAAGTAGTAGCGGCTTTTTTTCCAATAAGTTTACAACTTAAAGTTCTCGTGAAAAAAATAAGCCTTTTACTTGTTTCAACAGGTATTTTTGGAGAATAGTTAAAATTCTGTGTTCTTTTCCGTTTTCCGTTTCACGTTTTTTTTTTCATTTAATTTCTTCAATTGTCCAAAATATGAACTGTTAAGACAGCGTTGCTTCAATAATATCATTGAAATCCAGCCAAATATAAATAATTATCCACCATTTGAAAATCTAAAACTCATTTCATCATAAGTGTTCATAACTATAGTCTATGGTATGGTATCATCAAATCACAGGGATACGACTTCTGGATATTTATTTTACTTTTTATTTTATTATTATTTTTTTTTTTTTGATGTCTTCTTTCACGAGTACTTTTAATAAATATTTATCATAGCAACGAAGAGCGTTTATTATCAATGTGCTATACAATCCACATCCTTATACTAAAAAATCCTAGGATTTGGTAGTATGTGGATAGTATATAATAATAATAATATTAATCTTTATTTGAAATTACACCTTGAACGGTCAATCCAAATTACAATCATACAAATTACAACACAACATTATAAGGGGGGGCAAGGGGGGGTCCAATAACAGCAAAACAGCAAATTGATTTGGCTTAAAACAGATAACAAGGAATCGAAAGTGATAAAAACAGATAACAGTAAATGAAAATCAATAACAGATAACAGTAAATCGAAAATGGCTTATAACAGTTTTAAACATCTTTAAAAGGACCCCAATTTTCAGTGATCTTCAATTTCTACCTAAAACTGGCTGTCGAAATTCTAACATTCCAATTTTCAATAACTGATAACAGCAATTACATTCTCACAATAACAGATAACAAAAAAAAATAATTGTCCTATAACAGCTAACAAGGAATAAGACTATAACAGCTAACAGCAAACATATTTTAAGAATAACAGATAACAAAGAATTAATTTGCCCTATAACAGTGTTAAATAATTGATCATGTTACCCACCCATTCATGGTATGGATCGTATCACTGACCTGACATTGCGTACATCATTTCTTCAATGTTTCGGGTTTCTTTGGGATGCTTTCCCGGGAGAACCCATCATCAGAGGCCATCCCTTTTTATTTTTTATTTTTTTATTTTTTATTTTTTTATTTTTATTTTATTTTTTTTTTTTTTTTTATTTTTTTTTTTTTTTTTTTTTAATTTAATTATTATTTTAGTTATTTTTATTATTTTATATCTATATATATATATATTTCAATTCTTTTCAGATTCAGGTCTTTTCTTCGATCTTAGATTTGTATATTGTAAACGTTTTGAGACAATTATGTGCTAGGATACACGGGTCATTTCAATATTTCTGTTATCCCGCCGATTATGTTCATATAGAAACTTATTGTTTAAAGATTTCACATTTTCTTTGTGTTTTTATGAGTTTCCTGTTGTATTATTATTAGTAGGATCGCTACTATTTATGGATATGGACATCCTGCAGATAACAGATGTTAAGAATGTATGATATACATATATTACATAACTATATATTCATTTATGTCTCATTCTGCATGGACAGATAACGTCTTTGTATCATTAGTATAGACATGTTAATGTTTAATGTTTAGTAATTGTGTTGCCAATATTTCTGCTTTTTCTAAATCCAACTTGTGGTTTAGATTTAAATATTTCTTTACTAATTGGATTATTGCGTATGATATACCAGAATTTTGTTATTATTTTTTGCAGTCTTTCCGCATTTGGATGATATGAAGTAATAAACATATTTTGATGTTTATTCTTAGTTTTATTTTGTTTTTTTAATTTTATTTGTCTTTCTTCGTGACGTATTTTATTTAATATTTTCCATACTTGAGTTTCGTCATAGCCTCTTTTGGACAGTTTGTTTACAAATAATTGAATTCTTTTCTCGAATTCAGTTTTGTCACTTGTATTCCTCAGTATCCTGATACCTTCACCTTTAATGAATGAGTGAAAGCAATTATTTGCATGGTTGGAATTTTTATGTAGGTACTGGAAGCTTTCAGTTTTCTTTGTAAAGCATTTAATATCTAGTACACCTGTTTTCGAGAATTTAGTTCCCTTATATACTTCGACATCAAGAAATTTCATACTTTCTTTATTTATTTCGTAAGTAGATTTCAGGAGGTCATGTGTTTCGTTTGCCATTTCAAATAAGTATTCTATCTCTTCAATACTACCATTAAATATTATGAATCCATCGTCTCTCATTCTTTTGTGAAACTTTATCCTGTTTTTATATGGATATTTTTCGATAATTGTATTAATGTGATCAAATATAGCGATATCACAAATTTCAGGGGAGCTTACACCACCCATTGAAACTCCAACCGTTTGCGTATATGAATTATTGTTGAATGTAAATTCATTCTTTGTTAACAGAATTTTTAAAATTTCTATTAAACTATGCGTGGTCGGTATATTGATTGGGTATTCTATGTCATTATTTTCAAGTGCATTTCGTATGGATTCAGTGATTTCCGTGAATTGGAGATTCGTGTATAAGGATGTTATATCATATGAAACCAGTAGATCTTTTTCTTTGGTGTTCACATTTTCAATGTGGCGAATAAAGTCGCTCGTATCAGAAAGATATGTATTTTGTTTTCTTACTATTGGTAGTAGAAAGTAATCTAGGAATTTTCCAAGATTCTCAAGCGGGCCCGAGCATTGAGCTATTATTGGTCTGCCTGGAATTTCTACAGTTTCTTTGTTTATTAGATCATTCTGGTATTGGTTTAATATCTCCTTATCTATTTTATGAATTTTAGGTAGGAAATATGCTTTTGGAATTTTGTACATTTTTCCTTCTTCCCGGAGGAATTTAAAAGTAGTATCATCAATTTCTTTGTTTTCTTTCATTTTGAATATAATACTATTAATCAATCGTCTAGTCTCACCTATGCTTATATTGTGTATTTTTCTGTAGTGAATGCCATCATTTAGTTGACGTTCTCCTTCTTTAATATAGTCACTTCTGTTTTGAACAACAGTTGTATTATTCTTGTCAGCTTTATGAATGCAAATAGATGCGTCATTCTTAAGACTTTTTATGCATTGTATTTCCTGTACTGACAGATTGTATCTATGTACTGCTTTGTATTTAGTTAGTTCAATCTTGGTATAGAACAGATATTTTTCTATAGGATTATCACCTATCACTGGTATTTCGAATTTAGATTTTGTTTTAAATGGATGCATGATAGCTTTACTTTCCTTATTACTACCAAAGTAGTATTTCAGTCTCATAGATCTTTCAAATGTTTTAAAGTTTTGTAGTAGTTGTCCGTGATTCAACTTCTTTGATGGGACAAATTTAAGACCTTTAGCTAGTACACATGTTTCAGTCTCATTAATTTTTCTTTTTGACAAATTAAGTACAAATTCATTAGCCATTTCAGCTTTCTCCGAATTATATTTATGTACGATCTTGAGCTTATGGTCAATATGTTTTTGTTTATTTTTGTTTGGTTTCTTATTGTTTTTATATCTTCTGGTTCGACCCATGATTATCAATGGTGTCGATGTATACAAGATACAAGATACCATTCTTATATAAATGATCATAAATCCACCCATTCATGGTATGGATCGTATCTTTGACCTTACATTGCGTATTGTACTATAGGTTTGGATTTTTCAATGTTTCGGGTTATTTTAGGAGTTTCTCCAGGGCAACCCTCATCAGAGGCCATCCCATATTTAAAAAAATTATTTGCATTTTCATGCATGGAAAGTGAAGAATCTTCAGAATCTCTATTATGTATATGTTTAATATTTTGACAATTAGGGAGGTCACATCCCTTTGTTTAAGTGCATAATTATATGTCACTTATTATTATATACATCTATTCAGTTGTGAATAATTGATGTATATTTAGCATGCTTTAGCTATTGCTTTTTATTGCATTGCATGTTTCGTTGCGACTATTTTTGTCTGCAACGTTAAATAATTGATCATGTTACCCACCCATTCATGGTATGGATCGTATCACTGACCTGACATTGCGTACATCATTTCTTCAATGTTTCGGGTTTCTTTGGGATGCTTTCCCGGGAGAACCCATCATCAGAGGCCATCCCTTTTTATTTTTTATTTTTTTATTTTTTATTTTTTTATTTTTATTTTATTTTTTTTTTTTTTTTTTTTTTTTTTTTTTTAATTTAATTATTATTTTAGTTATTTTTATTATTTTATATCTATATATATATATATTTCAATTCTTTTCAGATTCAGGTCTTTTCTTCGATCTTAGATTTGTATATTGTAAACGTTTTGAGACAATTATGTGCTAGGATACACGGGTCATTTCAATATTTCTGTTATCCCGCCGATTATGTTCATATAGAAACTTATTGTTTAAAGATTTCACATTTTCTTTGTGTTTTTATGAGTTTCCTGTTGTATTATTATTAGTAGGATCGCTACTATTTATGGATATGGACATCCTGCAGATAACAGATGTTAAGAATGTATGATATACATATATTACATAACTATATATTCATTTATGTCTCATTCTGCATGGACAGATAACGTCTTTGTATCATTAGTATAGACATGTTAATGTTTAATGTTTAGTAATTGTGTTGCCAATATTTCTGCTTTTTCTAAATCCAACTTGTGGTTTAGATTTAAATATTTCTTTACTAATTGGATTATTGCGTATGATATACCAGAATTTTGTTATTATTTTTTGCAGTCTTTCCGCATTTGGATGATATGAAGTAATAAACATATTTTGATGTTTATTCTTAGTTTTATTTTGTCTTTTTAATTTTATTTGTCTTTCTTCGTGACGTATTTTATTTAATATTTTCCATACTTGAGTTTCGTCATAGCCTCTTTTGGACAGTTTGTTTACAAATAATTGAATTCTTTTCTCGAATTCAGTTTTGTCACTTGTATTCCTCAGTATCCTGATACCTTCACCTTTAATGAATGAGTGAAAGCAATTATTTGCATGGTTGGAATTTTTATGTAGGTACTGGAAGCTTTCAGTTTTCTTTGTAAAGCATTTAATATCTAGTACACCTGTTTTCGAGAATTTAGTTCCCTTATATACTTCGACATCAAGAAATTTCATACTTTCTTTATTTATTTCGTAAGTAAATTTCAGGAGGTCATGTGTTTCGTTTGCCATTTCAAATAAGTATTCTATCTCTTCAATACTACCATTAAGTTGTATTCAAAATGTTGGCAGACTGAATAAATATATATATATAAATAAAAAATATTCTAAACAATACGGTTGTCATCAATAGATTAATGAAAATGTACATATTTGAGATATGGAAGCTAAAATCCTAGAAGAGATAGCGACCACATCTAAAAAATGTCACAACCTATAAAATTCCAATAAAGTAAAAACGTGGGGTACGAAATCTGATATGTATAATTAAAAAAGACTATGAGACCAATTCCATCAATCAGGAGGATAATCGAAAGATATCCAATAGTAATCCTTACTACCTTAGACCACGCCCTATTCGGGAAATCATGACTTATGATTGGTAATTAAAATAACGCCAATACGTGCAAAATAACATATATAAACAAAAACTCCCTGAGTATTATTGTATCTTGTATACATCGACACCATTGATAATCATGGGTCGAACCAGAAGATATAAAAACAATAAGAAACCAAACAAAAATAAACAAAAACATATTGACCATAAGCTCAAGATCGTACATAAATATAATTCGGAGAAAGCTGAAATGGCTAATGAATTTGTACTTAATTTGTCAAAAAGAAAAATTAATGAGACTGAAACATGTGTACTAGCTAAAGGTCTTAAATTTGTCCCATCAAAGAAGTTGAATCACGGACAACTACTACAAAACTTTAAAACATTTGAAAGATCTATGAGACTGAAATACTACTTTGGTAGTAATAAGGAAAGTAAAGCTATCATGCATCCATTTAAAACAAAATCTAAATTCGAAATACCAGTGATAGGTGATAATCCTATAGAAAAATATCTGTTCTATACCAAGATTGAACTAACTAAATACAAAGCAGTACATAGATACAATCTGTCAGTACAGGAAATACAATGCATAAAAAGTCTTAAGAATGACGCATCTATTTGCATTCATAAAGCTGACAAGAATAATACAACTGTTGTTCAAAACAGAAGTGACTATATTAAAGAAGGAGAACGTCAACTAAATGATGGCATTCACTACAGAAAAATACACAATATAAGCATAGGTGAGACTAGACGATTGATTAATAGTATTATATTCAAAATGAAAGAAAACAAAGAAATTGATGATACTACTTTTAAATTCCTCCGGGAAGAAGGAAAAATGTACAAAATTCCAAAAGCATATTTCCTACCTAAAATTCATAAAATAGATAAGGAGATATTAAACCAATACCAGAATGATCTAATAAACAAAGAAACTGTAGAAATTCCAGGCAGACCAATAATAGCTCAATGCTCGGGCCCGCTTGAGAATCTTGGAAAATTCCTAGATTACTTTCTACTACCAATAGTAAGAAAACAAAATACATATCTTTCTGATACGAGCGACTTTATTCGCCACATTGAAAATGTGAACACCAAAGAAAAAGATCTACTGGTTTCATATGATATAACATCCTTATACACGAATCTCCAATTCACGGAAATCACTGAATCCATACGAAATGCACTTGAAAATAATGACATAGAATACCCAATCAATATACCGACCACGCATAGTTTAATAGAAATTTTAAAAATTCTGTTAACAAAGAATGAATTTACATTCAACAATAATTCATATACGCAAACGGTTGGAGTTTAAATGGGTGGTGTAAGCTCCCCTGAAATTTGTGATATCGCTATATTTGATCACATTAATACAATTATCGAAAAATATCCATATAAAAACAGGATAAAGTTTCACAAAAGAATGAGAGACGATGGATTCATAATATTTAATGGTAGTATTGAAGAGATAGAATACTTATTTGAAATGGCAAACGAAACACATGACCTCCTGAAATTTACTTACGAAATAAATAAAGAAAGTATGAAATTTCTTGATGTCGAAGTATATAAGGGAACTAAATTCTCGAAAACAGGTGTACTAGATATTAAATGCTTTACAAAGAAAACTGAAAGCTTCCAGTACCTACATAAAAATTCCAACCATGCAAATAATTGCTTTCACTCATTCATTAAAGGTGAAGGTATCAGGATACTGAGGAATACAAGTGACAAAACTGAATTCGAGAAAAGAATTCAATTATTTGTAAACAAACTGTCCAAAAGAGGCTATGACGAAACTCAAGTATGGAAAATATTAAATAAAATACGTCACGAAGAAAGACAAATAAAATTAAAAAAACAAAATAAAACTAAGAATAAACATCAAAATATGTTTATTACTTCATATCATCCAAATGCGGAAAGACTGCAAAAAATAATAACAAAATTCTGGTATATCATACGCAATAATCCAATTAGTAAAGAAATATTTAAATCTAAACCACAAGTTGGATTTAGAAAAAGCAGAAATATTGGCAACACAATTACTAAACATTAAACATTAACATGTCTATACTAATGATACAAAGACGTTATCTGTCCATGCAGAATGAGACATAAATGAATATATAGTTATGTAATATATGTATATCATACATTCTTAACATCTGTTATCTGCAGGATGTCCATATCCATAAATAGTAGCGATCCTACTAATAATAATACAACAGGAAACTCATAAAAACACAAAGAAAATGTGAAATCTTTAAACAATAAGTTTCTATATGAACATAATCGGCGGGATAACAGAAATATTGAAATGACCCGTGTATCCTAGCACATAATTGTCTCAAAACGTTTACAATATACAAATCTAAGATCGAAGAAAAGACCTGAATCTGAAAAGAATTGAAATATATATATATATAGATATAAAATAATAAAAATAACTAAAATAATAATTAAATTAAAAAAAAAAAAAAAAAAAAAAATAAAAAAAAAAAAAAAAATAAAATAAAAATAAAAAAATAAAAAATAAAAAAATAAAAAATAAAAAGGGATGGCCTCTGATGATGGGTTCTCCCGGGAAAGCATCCCAAAGAAACCCGAAACATTGAAGAAATGATGTACGCAATGTCAGGTCAGTGATACGATCCATACCATGAATGGGTGGGTAACATGATCAATTATTTAACATTACTGCCTAGGTGGTGGTACTGAAGTAGTAGCGGCTTTTTTTCCAATAAGTTTACAACTTAAAGTTCTCGTGAAAAAAATAAGCCTTTTACTTGTTTCAACAGGTATTTTTGGAGAATAGTTAAAATTCTGTGTTCTTTTCCGTTTTCCGTTTCACGTTTTTTTTTTCATTTAATTTCTTCAATTGTCCAAAATATGAACTGTTAAGACAGCGTTGCTTCAATAATATCATTGAAATCCAGCCAAATATAAATAATTATCCACCATTTGAAAATCTAAAACTCATTTCATCATAAGTGTTCATAACTATAGTCTATGGTATGGTATCATCAAATCACAGGGATACGACTTCTGGATATTTATTTTACTTTTTATTTTATTATTATTTTTTTTTTTTTGATGTCTTCTTTCACGAGTACTTTTAATAAATATTTATCATAGCAACGAAGAGCGTTTATTATCAATGTGCTATACAATCCACATCCTTATACTAAAAAATCCTAGGATTTGGTAGTATGTGGATAGTATATAATAATAATAATATTAATCTTTATTTGAAATTACACCTTGAACGGTCAATCCAAATTACAATCATACAAATTACAACACAACATTATAAGGGGGGGCAAGGGGGGGTCCAATAACAGCAAAACAGCAAATTGATTTGGCTTAAAACAGATAACAAGGAATCGAAAGTGATAAAAACAGATAACAGTAAATGAAAATCAATAACAGATAACAGTAAATCGAAAATGGCTTATAACAGTTTTAAACATCTTTAAAAGGACCCCAATTTTCAGTGATCTTCAATTTCTACCTAAAACTGGCTGTCGAAATTCTAACATTCCAATTTTCAATAACTGATAACAGCAATTACATTCTCACAATAACAGATAACAAAAAAAAATAATTGTCCTATAACAGCTAACAAGGAATAAGACTATAACAGCTAACAGCAAACATATTTTAAGAATAACAGATAACAAAGAATTAATTTGCCCTATAACAGCATAACAGTTATATCCCTTGCCCCCCCCCCCCCTCTTATAACAAAAATGACATTGCATATAAACATATACATTCAAGTCTGAGAGCATAACTTTGACCGACGTGAACATTGATAATAAACGCAGAATATTCGTTGTTATGGTAAATATCTATTAAAAGTACTAATGAAATAAGACAACAACAACGAAAAATATAAAAATAATTAAATATCCAGAAGTCGGGCCCTTGTGCATCAAATAACTACTTGTAACAATTTTGGTGTGATAAATCAATTACCATTCATGTATTAGCTTACAGTTATCTGGTGGTCCGAATTTGTTATGGTCCGATTTGGTTATGGTCCGATTTTGTGTAGTCCGATTTGGTTATGGTCCGATTTGGTTATGGTACGAGTTTGTTATGGGCCGATTCATCATGGAATCATTTAAACACAATATTAAATATGAAAATGTCAGTGACATGGTATCAATAGGTTTATGTTTGCTAACGTGAATGTATGTATAATTTGACTGACAACCGCTGTTCGGTTTGACAGTTTTCTGCATCAGGTAATTCTCGCGATGCCTATGTCTACTGAAGACTTCATTTAAAAAAATTAGAAAGGTAAAATTTCCGGAACTGTTTCATTTCCTACTTGTATGTAGATTTTATTATACTTCCTTTTCAAGAAAAAAAATTGATGCGCCAAGATATTTTACCCTGTTAATTGACTTTTAATAATTGTGAATTCCCGAGGTAAAACATACCATATAGTAACATTTATACCAAAACAAATCTCATGTTCTATTATAATCTTCTTTAATAAAATAGTTTGCTGCAACAAACTTTGGAAGTAATTTGCTTGATATCTAGACCCGACCTACATTCTCAAATTTATTTACTATCTGCATGCTGCACACGTTGACGTACCTGACGTTTGACGGTCTATGTGGATGCAAAAAAAATAATCCAATTAACATATGAAAATATAGCCTCCATATGTTAAGACTTGATGGTGTAATGCATTGTTTGCGTTTTGAAAAAAAGGAGGGTTGGGGGGGGGGGGAGGGGGGTAATCGCTTTGGCCAAGGACGTATATTAGATGTATGTTAGTTATACGTCCTTGCTTTGGCATATATAATTGAAAACAGGCTGGGTCATGACATGAGTTTAATGCATTCAAGAAATTATTCAATTTCATAGTTTAATTGCCTTCATTAAATTACACACAATGTTCCATACTTTTTGTAAAATTGATTGTTTTTTTTTTTAAAATATCATCTTGAGTTTTATTATAAATATATTCTCTTTTAAATTATTAATATTTCTTTGGAAATAAATTATTTGTTCAACAACTTTTTAAAATTAACATTTGTACTTAAAGGTAGTATATTAGAGTTTCCCTACTGTTCCTGGAATTTTCTACTGACATTTTTGTACAATTCCATATAAAAAAAAAAAATTTAGTTTTGTTAAATGTTCTAAGAAGAAGATCATTGGTTAGTGTTGGGTTACCAAACAGCTTTTTAAGGTGTTAATGAACCTAGTAAAAGGTCTCGGATACATCTTTCACAAAATTAATGTCCCTTTTTTTTTACCAACATACATGTACATTGGTTCTCGAATTATATTGTCATATGAAGCCATCAACGTAAATGTGATGTAGATCTTGCACTTATTTTAGGGGTGATAACTGCCCTTTTTCCATACATATTTTTTAAATAAAATTCTGAAACCACATATATTTGTATTAAAAGAAAAAAATTCTACATGCCCAATACCCTACTTATTATCTTGAAGTAACCGTAACCGCAATTATATTTTGACTTGTCAAGTACAAAATAAGGCCCACTTTCAAAAGTATGTCAGCAGTTTCAGACCACCCAACAAAATATGCCTGCTGTTACTAAAAGTAGAAAAATCAACAAAAAATATTAAAAAATAAATTTATGCAATGAGGCCAAAACAAAATAATTTCTGTTCTGTGTTTTCCTACAGATGTAGAAGTTTTAATTGACATATATTTCAAAACCAAATATTTCTCTCACATAGACAAAGTAAGAATGCAGCAAATATAGAAAATTACCATGTACCCATCTACACTAATTAAGATTGAAACACAGATATTTTTCTTGTTGGCATGACAACAAAAAATGCCAGATTTAAAGTACAATGTACACTAAGATATAGGGCCTATATTTTACCCTTTGTCTATCTTTTATTATTTCAGAGGCATTTCTTCTCTGCATTAGACATGAGTACTTCTTATTCTCTGAAGAGTGACTTGGACAGGATTGTAAGTACATTTATTACAGTGGTAAAGTTGGGAAGATTTTTTTTCACAAAACAGTTTGACATATTTTATAAGCAGCATTGTATGATGCTGACTTGCCTAAGCTACCCGCATTCCTGATAGTAACCCCTGATGAGGTCTTCTTGAAATCTTTCCAAAATGTAAGAAAAAGAAATGAAAGGATATGAGGAATGCATTAATTAGATGACGCCACACAGATTGAGCATATAGAAAGATTTATATTATATCATAGGGTTGCCAAATTGCCTGTCTTATGATCATGACATGTGATGAATTGCCCTCCAAAAAGAGTTTCAGTTTGGTTATTTTTTAATTTTAAGGACTGTGTGAAAATCAGGATGATCTGTCATCTTGAGTCATTGATTCAAACATGGGAAATAGACATGTGTTTATGGTAGAGATGTGTATAGTTTTCTTTTAAGGACAGTTTATATATAAGCATTGTGGAGGCAAAATCCGATTGGATTGAATACTGGCAAAATCTATTACCTGTGGTCTTCGGAATATGTACATGTATTTGGGTTTCAAGTTTTTCTCTCCAAAATGTTAGTATTAAAGGATTATATATGAAAATGAAAGGATGTGAGGTATGCATTAAGGAGACAACACCACACAGCTTGAACATATAGAAAAAATGATAACCAAGGGGTTGCCAAATGGCTGTCCCTGAACCTTATGATTTTCTCATGTTTTATCCATGACCTGTAAAAAATGTTTACCAGTGGTTGTGTGGTTTTGAACATTTTCTAGAATTATGTTTGGGATACAAATTTTGTGATTCTAACAATGTCAAAACATTTTAATTTTTATCCGTTATGGGTTATGCTATTTGACTACAAGTAATAAAAATTGATTTGTGGGAAATATGTTTGCCAAAAATGGATGTGTTTATGATGTAATGATAAAACTTTTGATTAATATGACATTAATAAAAAAAGTGTTTTTCATCTCCAATATCTATTTTGTTATATTTATAGTGCAAGGGATTGGCAGAAAAAGGGGAAGAATCCATATTCGTCACAGTAAATTTAGAAAAGACAACATGTTTTGTGATGGGATCAGATATTGGACTTCAGTGGTTAGATACCCAGAGTGCTATGGTTCAGACCTTTTATCATTTTTGTGCAGGTTTGTATCAGAGTTTGGTAAATCAAAATTGGTAGTTTTTATCAGAACAGATAATTCATGATTTTATACAAACCTTTTCACTTTACCGGTATTTACTTTGTTGGGGGCCAATAAGAGCTTACTGTAGAGTGTGAGTATTTTGTGTAATCAACTCCTCCTACAGCTTTTAACCCAGATCTTTGAAACTTTGCAGAATGTTTATGGACATATTGAAGATGTGCATGAAGGATTATGCTGTCATTTGAAGGACATATTCCAGATTTTTCATGTTGTGGAACTTAATCATTGCCCCCACCCTCCTCCCCCACCCCCAGATTTGTATTATACCTGCAATATTTGGGTTTTGGAGTCATAGTGATTTAGTTACTGGTCATCATATACATATCTGTGGTATGGGTTGAAAATTACATGTTAAATCTGTTTCTCCTATTCTTGACGTATTTAATCGGTGGGATAAATATACATAATATTTTTAACCACTTCCTGGTGATTAAATTTCTACATGGGAATTACCGCCCTTTTTTCAACAGTTATTGGAACAATAAACTAGAGAAGTCCCGAAATGACGTCTATGTAAACAATCTACATAGCAACAACATTTTCTTGAGGTTTTTGTCAAAAATCATAGGAGAAACAGATTCTCCTTCAATTTACTTGTGAGTTATGGAATTTCTCCACCCTCAATAGTAAATTTTAGATTTTAACACGCTCGCTTAAGCTGCCGTGTTGAAAATAGAAAATTTAACTATCTCGGTTGGAGAAATTCCATAACTCACTCGTACCTGAAGGAGAATCTATTTTTATACACTTTAAACCCATCCCTGCATATTGCGTCTTTGGCCCATTTTGATGCTCTTCAATCTAATGAATAAAATAAGTCCTTAATTTTAGCTTTTATTGGTATATAATATGTAAAGATTTTTATGTCAAGAATTAATCTACCATATCATTTTTTATATTTTACACATTTTTTTTTTATTATTCCAGATAATCTTCAGTCAAAACTTATAGAACAAGAAAAAGACCGAGATTTCACTGAACTGAATAATGATTCAGAGGTAAGCACAAGGAGACCAGTGAGTGATTTGACTGAAGCCAATGAAGGATTAAAGGATCTTGCATCTGTCTCTGAATGTGAAATGATTTCTGAATCATTACCAGAACCAATAACTCAACTTGATAATCAGGTCCATAATCGAAGAAAACTTTTCACAAAAATAATCTCTAAACCTCTAAATTGTAAAGGGGTAAAGTCAACGACTAAAATTGAAAGTAAGTTAGCCTCAACTAACATGGCTAAGGGGCAACGGAAAATCCATACCTGTACAGATATCAATAATTTGCAAGAATTAAAGAGAGTAAATGTACAGGAAAAGTGTCCAGAGATGGATGGAGTTCGGACTGTTGAAAAAGACAATGATCAAAATCTTGATATACCAATGGCCGTGAGACGAACACGTAGAGCGCCAAAACCAAAGAAACTTCATCAAGTAGAATGTTATGTCAAACTAGAAAGACTTGATAAGAAAGTGAAGTACAACGGCATAACCAATGATTCATATGTAAATTTATCCCAGATGGATATTGGAAAAGAACAGAATGATAAGGTTTCAGTTTCTAATTCTTGTAGCTCTATAGATGAAGTAAATGCTTCTACAGTTACAAATAGTATCACTGCAGAAGATGTGAAAGATGAACTAGAAGGATATGACAATTTTTCTACGTTTTTAATCAATTCAGAAAAGTTAACAATTAAGCAGGACACGGATAATTTATATTATTCAAATGAAGATGATATTGATGATGGTGATGATGATGATAAAGATGGTGACAGTCGGCCCAAAAGAACAAGGTCAGGAGGTCGAGCAAAAAGGTCAAGGACCAATCAAGGTTACAGAGCTTTATTTTATAACTACATCAATAACATGAGAAGTCGGGTAAAGCGAGGAAAAAAACGTGGTGTAGGTCATATTTCCTGTCCAACTTGTGATTTGACATTCAACTCAATGAAAGGATTTAAACGCCATGAAAAAAGTTGTAGAAGTATTAAGTGCCCAAAATGCAATTGTGAGTGTCCGTCCATCGAAGATTTAGAAAAGCATTTTGAGACTCACAAAGGTGAAAAACTTCACAGATGCCAGTATTGTGACAAGGAATTTCTTCTGATTAATACTCTCAAAAGACATGAGACCACACATCGTGCAAAACAGAAATATTCGTGTCCATTGTGTTCGAAGTCAGTATACACACCTTCGTTTCTTCGTTCACATATCAGGCAAGTTCATAAAGAGAAAAGACATATCTGTGTGGATTGCGGTACTTTTTTTGATACAGAGTTTGAATACAATAAACATATCACAAAACATGCTCCAAATAAAAAAATGAGTATGTTTACTTGTAAAAAGTGTGGTAAAATGTTCGAAATGTTGTATTATCTCAAAAGGCATAATCGTTTCTATCACAGAGCGAAAGGGGAGAGAATTTGTAAACATTGCTTAGAATATTTTGCCAATGATGCCCAATACAAGGAACATTTGAGGGAACATGAGTGGGACAAGCCAAATACTTGCGTTCATTGTCGTCAATATTTTGAAACGGAGGAGATGCTGAATGAGCATGTGCATAAAATTCACAACGAAGGTATGAAGTATATATGTGAGGTTTGTGGCTTCCAGGCAGGTAATAGCCGTGGGCTTAAACATCACAAATTAGAGCACGAGGCATCAATGCCTTATACATGCAAAGACTGTGGGCAGGGATTCGCTTTAAAAAGTAAGTATGATGGTCACATTTTGAATCATACAACGGAGAAATTATTTGTGTGTGAAACCTGTGGGAAAAAATTCAAAAGAAGAACTACCCTTCGAAGCCATATGATCATTCATACAGCTGGTGTGAATTGTAAATTTTGTGAGCGTATATTTAAGTCCGTTGGGGGACTTGATTACCACATATTAAGATGTCATGCAGATAAGGTAAACATTGAGAACTACAGAAAGACATTACACAAGTGTGAGAAATGTGATAAATATTTCCCGTCAAAGCCAAGCTACAACCAACATATGATATCACACAGTACAGAAAGGTCATGGGCATGCTCAGTGTGTCAGAAAAAATTCAAGACTGAAAGATTGATGAAGGAACACAAAGCAAATCATGATGTCACAAAACCGTTTTTCTGTCTGCCATGCAATCATGGCTTCTCAAGCAAGCCACGTTGGGAAGCCCATCTTAAAACGGAGAAGCATCAAATTCAATCATCAAAACCACCTGAGGTTATCAAACGTGAACAAGAAATGAAGGTTGCACAGAAAATGAATGAAAGATTACAGAAATCAGAAGAAATCATTAATGTCCGAGGTAAAGCATAATAAAATCCTATGTTTCCAATAATCAAAATGATCCGAAATGTTTTAAGGCGAAAAACATCTATGCAATATCAGCATTTTTTTCTCTAGAAACCTGCTTGCAAGTGCAGGTACAAAATACATCATTTAAAGAAGCAGCACAGCTCAGACAGCTAGTTTTATAGGAAAGCTGGATTTTTATTTTATTTGGGGGGGGGGGGGGACTAAGAAATACAAGCTCCCTTGGTCAAAAGGGGCTATGAGCTTTTTTCATTAGTTGGCCTGAAAACCTTAGTGTGTTGTTAATTTTTCAAGTACATGTAGAGTTTTTAAATGTTGATCAGCAGCCATTAAATTTCACGATTTTCTTTTGGTCAAATTAAAGGTATCTGGACTTGAAAGTTATATGTTAGGGGAAAAAAATCCAGGCCCAAAATTTTGGCAAAAAAATAGGCAGTATCAAAGATGTCATCCTAAACCTGTGCCTATACATGTAGTTATTTCAGACTGAGATTAAGTTTGAAGGCCATAAAATGTTTCTCGAGTGCCATTTGTAAAGGAGGCTGGGGCTTCGTTTGTACAATGTACATGTAGGTGGCAGCTATGAAAATATGTTAGGTTTATTGTGTTTCCTAAGTTTGCCAATGTATTTGGAAGAATCACGTGGTCATTTATGGTTTGGAAACTTTATAAAAATTGATTACCTGGTATAATCTGGGACATAGACACAAACAATTTTCTTTTTTATAATTTTGTCCATTGACATCAAATACTAACCTAAATGGCAGATAAAATCAAGTACAGTCAAACCTGATTTAAAGGGCACCTCTATATAGCAAATCACTGTCTGTAAAGGGCACAGTGAAAAAGTCCTATTCATGAACAAAGCATGTAAAATAAACACCTGTATAAAGGGCATTTTATGGTCCCTTGGGTGCCCTTTATAGACAGGTTTGACTGTATTCGATACTGGCTCCTGTTTGCCTATCTTGAAATTATTGAGCCAGTTTGAACTAATTTCTTCCTCTTTGTGAATAGCTGTTTGACCCCTTCGACAAACTTAGACCATTTTAAGGATGATGGCTGGTCTAATAGAAAATAAATAGGATTTAAAATAGGTGTTTTAGTTTGAGAGAACATATAAATAGTAAACAAATAAGCAAGAAAAAAATATATGTTCATGTGCTCATTTTAGAGCTATAAGGCCTTGAAAATTTGCAGGAAATAGGTTTTCTCTGGATTTTTCATTGTCTTTGCATTGGCAACTTTAGTCTCTCAAAAATGTATGAAAAAATAAAAAGGATTTCATAAGATTTTGTCAATTACCATTTTACGGTATATATGATTGAATTATAAAAGAAAAAGTAGGGGTTCATGGGCAAAGAAAATTCATGTTTAAGAAATGGATAAAACCCAAGGATTTCGAAAATCTGACAAAAAGACCAAAACATGACCAGCGAGCATCCTTAAAAATTTTAAAGTAAAAGCAAATGTACTTAAAGATCTTCTTGTCTGGAATCGTTAACAAAATGAAACCACTGGCCATAGCCTTTGATCAACAAATTAAGAGATAGGCTAACTTTTACATCTTATTCTAAACTTGTAATTGTCTGGATGAGTTATACCTTTTTTTTGTAGGGGGTCAAGACATCATTATAAAATCAAGTGAATTAAATCCATCTGCAGCAGCAACGATGATAAATTTACCCGAAACAACGATTCTTATTATCGGGGATAGTGGCCATGTGGAATATATGGCAGAGGATGTGAAAGCTTCAGAAGGAATTCAGTTCATAGAACATGTAGAAGCAGACGATGCTGATCATGTTCAAGAAACATTTGTTAATGAAGTCCAAGGTGTAGATGTACACCATATACAGACTGAAGGAGAACATTTTGTTACTGGGGAATTCGATAATTGTGATAATAATGTTGACAGTATGTAGGAGTTGCATGTATTAAAAATCTGAACTCTTGCGAGACATGCAAAGATTAATAAATACATATAAATCTTTAATTTTGTTACCATGGTTACATGTACGTGCTTAAAAATGATCCTGGGAGATAAAAAAAAAGAAGGGTTTATTTTTTCAGTAGATTTTTAATACATGTATTTTCAATACAGTGAAACCTCTCTTAACCAAACACTTGCCTGTTACTGTGTCCTCCCTGGGTCCTTTTTGCACTTCAGATAGGAGATGCTGTCTAAATTCGCATAGTTTTTATTCAAGTCATCAAGATCCTACCTGTATCTGTTTATGCCAAGACCTATATGCTATAGCTCTGTCCTTAAATGGTTTCGGCATTACCCCTTTTGGTCATTTCGGCATTTTGGAGTTACTTCAAAAGTGCCTCGGTGGTCTCATTGGAGCGTGGAGCTCGCCTCGAGTGCGGAAGATCGCGAGTTTCGATACCCGGTCGGGACAAACCAAAGACATTCAAATTGGTATTTGCTGCTTCTCAGCCAACCACGTGGCTCTAAGACTAAGAGCAAAGGACTGTCCAGCCCGGAGTAATTGTAATGTGTCCGAGTAGGGTGATATGTCTTCCTGTGGACAGTTACCTCCTAAGCTAGTACGTTAAGTACCTGGCTCAGCGTGTCAGTCTAGTAGGAATTATATTCATATCATACCAACATGCTCTCGTCCTTCCCTGACCTAATGGTTGCAACTGGACGTTAAACAATAATTCTTCCATTTACCGTACAGTGTTTGAGATATAGGTGGTTAAACAACCAAAAAGCAAAGTGGCTGGAATTCTAAATTTATTTTGTTTTCCATCTTGTTTTTTTGTGGTAAATATTTCTGTGTAATGTATATTACATTATCGAACACTTTATTGGGTAAAGCTTAATTAAGTATAGATTATCGGATTTTCTGTATATTGATATCGTAAAATATCAGCCGCGAGCCACAATATGATTTTTAGCGCAATGTAGCGGAGCCCTTTATTTAAATGAGTTGTATTACAGTATTTAATGGGTTATCTATATTTTCTCATGTACATTAATCACGCAACCATGCTTTCACATTTTAGTCTGGTAATTATGTCAAGAAGGTACATATCTTTATTTTTCTATGAAAAGTACAAAGAAAGAGAACAAATAAAAAACGACAGTTGTGCTGCAATTATGGCTTATAGGCAAAAATCACAATCTCGAAAACTTTGGCACCTTTATTGTAAACACTAATTTTCAAAAAGTGGTACGGGTTAAAAAGTCAGGATATTAAACTAATTTTTTTTATTTTCGGGGGAAAATGTCCATCCAACATGATCATAATATTTTACTCGGCACACAACATTTATCAGAGAACATGTATACCATAATTTGATCGGAGGTTATAATCAATCCTACCATTTAATAACCACATCATAAAACATGTCTTTTCAAAATTCTCATACCATCTCATAATGATTAAATGGTTGTTTCTTTAGCCTGTCACGCTCATTCAAAAATTTGGGTAATGAAAAAACCACCAGACAATGAATATTTTGATAGTTTTTCCTCAGTCAAATATTTCTGGATGACCTTAGCTGATGAAGATCCAGAAAAAAGCGATTCCTGTGCATTGAATATGGTTTTCTAGGTTTAGTCCGAACAAAGTATATATGTGTCCAATGGACACTTCATGTCCCGCCAATGATGTAAGTATTTAGTAAACAGAATTACATTTGTATATTGTTGACTTTGAAGTCCCTAACGATAGGGTAGATGAAATACTATCTCTCAGTACTTCATGAAAAACTACATTCAACCTGAACCTTGACCTGGATTCTAATATTGAAATTCCATAAAGAAATTCAAAGTCGATGACCCATGACTTCAAGGTCACAGCATCATTTTTGCATCAAAATGCTACTGTTCATATCACAAGCTATCCATGTACAAAGTTTCAGGATGATACCATAACTTCATGAAAAACTACCTTAAACCTGGACCTTAACCTGGATTCTATAATTAAAATTCCATAAAGAAATTCAAAGTCAATGACCTAAAGGTCACAGCATACGTTTTGCATCAAAATGCTGCTGTTCATATTACAAAGCTATCCATGTAAAAAGTTTCATGATGATACCATAACTCCTTCATGAAAAACTACCTTAACGTGTATTCTAATATTGAAATTCTATATTTTTTTAAAGAAATTCAAAGTCGATGACCCATGACCTCAAGGTCACAGCATCTTTTTTCGCATCAAAATGCTGCTGTTCATATCACAAGCTATCCATGTACAAAACTCCTTGAAAAACTACCTTAAACCTGAACCTTAACCTCATACGGAAGGACAGACGTACGGACGGACAGATACACAGACCGAAGAACTATATGCCTGCCTTACAGGTGGGGCATAATTGAGATTTCCTCCATTTTCCATGTCTTGTGTGGTTTGAAAGGATAGAGATACAATTTAAGGAGGATGGAAATGGTCTTAATCAAATAAAGATGATAAGATCGGTAAAGTCTCAGTAACATCCAAATCGAATTACTTAAAAATGGCATCCTCTTTTCATCCAATCAAATTACTACATGATATTTTAGGAATTTTCTTGTTACTGTATCACTATTATTTAATTAAGCACAGGAAGTTCATTGTTACTCTATTTAAAAGGGAAACCTGTTGGTTATTCCTAAAACTTTCCACTTAATTTGGTTCTATACCGTCATGACCGTGTTAAGTATTCTTAATAAGAACAATTACCGTGAACTCCTTAAACAATATTTGTAAAACACTTCAAATAAGAAGATAAGAAAATTATTTACAACTAAGTGTATTTTTTGCAGAAAACAGATGAGAAGATTTAATTCTTAGTACAAAATAATAATAATAAAAAAAAAACAAAAAAAAAATGGTGATATTGAATTTTATTAGACTGGTATCACTTGTGATCCGTCGTACTTTAAAATTTTTGGTCTCGGTCGGTGTCTGGACAATCAACCAATATGGTCATAGTTTCTTAAAATGAAAATTTAAAAACTCTTCTGGAACTACTTGAGTAATTATCTTTATTGCATATCATACCCGGGACCCTCGGTGGCCGAGTGGTCTAATCTAAATTGACAAGGATTGCCAATTTTCCTACCGAAGGTCGGTGGTTCTCTCCGGGTACTCCGGCTTCCTACACCAAAAAAAAAAAAAAAAAAAACTGGCCGCCGCGAAATACTAGTAGCCAAATTGGCTGAAAACGGCATAAAACCCCAACTAAACAAACATATAATACCCAATTGGGTCAAGCAATACAATAAACAAACAAACAACAAATATTACACATAGTTCATGTATTTAGCATTACAAAATATCAGTAATATAATATATCATACTCCCAAGTCAGGGTTTTGTATCCACGTTCGTTCCTACAAACCCCTGACATCACACATTCAAATTACGCGTTTACACTAGAACATATCGCCGCCTGGTGTGTGACCTAGAGAGTTCTACCCACGACGCAATCGATTCTCTTGTGACCTAGAAAAGTAACCAATGTAAATCGTTCACTTCCGACCCGTAAAATATGAATGTGTGATGTGAGGGGTTTGTAGGAACGAACGTGGAGGATGAATATATATATAGTAGAAGTAATTACTGGACAATGTGGACCTCATTTTTTCGCAATTCAACGGACTGCTTTATAAATTCATCTACATTGTACAGTATTTCTTTATTAGGATTTACCAACTCGGTGGTCTCGTGGTAGCGTGCTCGCCCCAAGTGCGGAAGGTCGCGGGTTCGATCCCCGGCCGGGTCAAACCAAAGACATTAAAATTGGTATTTGCTGCTTCTCCGCCAAGCACGCGGCATCTAGGAGTAAGAGCAAAGACTGGTCGGCTCGGAGTCAGTATAATGTGTCCGAGTGAGGTGATATGTCTTCCTGCGGACAGTTACCTCGTGGGCTAGCACATTAAAAATCCGACTTAGCGTGTCGGTCTAGTACAAAGCAGGGAACATATTCATTATCAACATGTTCTCGTCCTGATATGCACCTGGTTGCCACTGGACGTTAAACAATAATTCATCCATCATCCATTTATTAGGATTTAGAATAACACATAGTTTACCTATTGGACTGAGCTGCTGAAAATCTTTTAATAGTTTGTTCAATATTTTGAAAAAAATGAGGACCTTATGTCTTTATTGGTTTTGCAATGAAGAAAAAATGAAATTCGTCATCTAATATCAGCAGACTAAATACAATACGCAAACTAATAAATGCATTTTTGATTTTCAGATTTTTTCAAGTGTTAATATTTTAGAAGTATAGTTAGAGTTATTTGAAGTGAGAAAGCAAGGAAATGGTATATTCACCATCAAATTTCAGAAGTCCCCCCTAAAAGTTTAAATCTCGCCTTTTGCATGGTTAAAATAAAAATGTCTAGAACGGAAAAGAAAACCACAGGTCCAATTATCATGAAACACTTGGTTAAAATAAAAATGTCTAGAAGGGAAAAGAAAACCACTGGGCCAATTATCATGGATCATTCAATTTGGTTATTTGATAGTTACGAATCCTTCCATCCATTTACATGATTTAACAATATTGTTATCATAGTTGAAAAAAAACAGAAATTCCTGGCGGAATGAGTCAAGATGAAGACTACAAGGTTTGAAAATCATGCTTTCAAAACTTGACTTTATTTAAAAGGAAAGTTCACAGGATGTTAACCTCTTTTATTAAGAAGATGGTCTATACTGAAGAACTTCGGAGAATCAAAGGTGTGACAAGACTGGAAATTTTAAAAGAAATGACGTAATAACACGTATTTCCTTTTGAATGAACTTAGTCATATAACTGACACGTATTTCCCATTTACTTATATATATATATATATATATCTAAGCACAAGGTCTTATATTGGCAATCGAAAAAAAAATCTGAACGATCATCTTCAAATTTACAACTGAGATATTAGAAATCTTTCGAAATGAGATCTACTATACTTACGATAGTTGTTTTGTCAGTTATAACAAGAGGAATACTCAGCTTGGACTATGATACCGCCATGAGAGATCTATCGGCTGGTGGTCAGCGGGTCTGTCAGTATTGTCAGTTTTGTTCCCGTGCATATCTTTGCAACCTGTTGTGTGTATTACCTCTTCATAAGTACTGTAGATTCTGTCAATTTCGCTTCCATTGTTCCAGTACTTGTCAATATGAGTGCTAAGTTTGACCAAAGTCATCCGATTTGTTTGTTCCAGACGATCACAATGGACTTCATGCATGTATATAACACAACAGGAAAATTTAGTTTTGGATTATGGGTATTAACGTTAAACCTAGTAATTTTTTTCATACCAGTAAATAAGTTTCAGCGACATATGTCATAAAGCATAAACTCAATTCTCCATTCCAGAAGCCGATTCATTATGGAAAAATCTTCAAGACGCCGAAAGTTCAAAATCAAGTAAGATTTTCGGGGAGAAACACTAGAAGCAGATTCGTAGTGGGAAATATTTACAAAACGCCAACAGCAATAGATTTCTACAACAACAGAAGTTTTAACAGTTGACTTTTGGTTTATGAGCAATGGCGTTATCAGTGACTCTTTACAATTCGAAATTGTAGACTAATATTGAGTGGAGTTTCATGGGATTCAAGTGGGCTGATTTTCATATTTTATTTATTCTTATTTTGCTTTATTTAAATTACTTAATTTTCATTTTGTTCATATTTAGCACGAATGTAAAAGTCATCATTATGGAGTTATTAATATATTTTTATCGTAATTTGTTTTTTATGTGTTTTACTTTTTTCTTATTTATTGCATTTTTATACCCCCGCAAACAAAGTTTGGGGGGGTTATATAGGTTTCAGTCTGTCCGTCCGTCCGTCTGTCCAAAATAAAGTTGCCCGCAACACCTCCTACATTACTTATAGAGTTTTATATCACTATATGAGATGTGCATATTGTCAGGATTTTCTGTTTGGGCGAGTAGTTTGAAAAATATGATAATTTGAACTTTGTGTAGGCTTCAAAACAGACATGTTGCTGCGGGGGTAATTAGTCCCTTTTCAGGACAGTTCTAGTTTTCATAGTAAATATTCAGATCGTAGAAAAATAGACAGTTTCCAAATTAATTGAAAATTGAACAGCAAGAAAAGATGAGGGCTTAATTAACTTAATAATTAAAGAAAAGAGATTAGCTTTCAAATATTCCAAGCCAGTAAAGACTGCTAGAACCAACAGTGTCAATTATTATCCAGAAACGATATTTTTTTGTATTTTAGTTCTTTGTGTATTCTAGGTTTGCTTTTGCCTTCGGATTTATGATTGCTGGTTTGCCCCTTGGGATCTCAACCTTTTCTTTTAATTTGGAAAATTGCAAATATTTTTGTTTCCGCAATATAACTTAATTTTGTCTCATCCAAATTTTATGAAACTTATACACAATGCTTAGAACCACGACACGCAGACAGAGTTCGAATTTGGACAGTGCGTCATTTACCGTTCTAGAGTTATGCCCCTTAAAAACTTGGAAAATTCCATATTTTTTTGTTTCCGCACTCAATTTATTTTGCCTCAACCGAATTTTACGAAACTCATATACAATGCAAAGAACAACACACAGAGTTCGAATTTGGGCAGTGAATCATTTACCGTTCTAAAGTTGGGCCCCTTATAACCTCACAAATTTCATATTTTTTTTTGTTTTCGAATTTAAACTTAAGTTTGCCTCATCCAAATTTTATGAAACTCATAAATAATGCTAAGAACCACAACACGCAGACATTGTTCGAATTTTGGCAGTGCATCATTTACCGTTCTAGATTTATGACCCTTTATAACTTGGAGAATTTCATATTTTTTTTGTTTCCACACCCACTTAAGTTTGCCTCATCCAAATTTTATGAGACTCATACACAATGCTAAGAACCACAACACACAGAGAGTTCGAATTTGGGCAGTGAGTCATTTACCGTTCTAGAGTTGTGCCCCTTTATAACCTCAAAAATTTCATATTTTTTTTTGTTTCCGCATTCTAACAAGTTTGCCTCATCCAATTTTATGAGACTCATATACAATGCTAAGAACCACAACACACAGACAGGGTTCGAATTTGGGCAGGGAATCATTTACCACTCTAGAGATATGCCCCTTTATAACTTGGAAAATTTCAGTATTTTCAAGTATTACAAGCCAGCTTGAGCAGGGGCATTTGTGTCCGCAGACATATTTTTTTTCCCCATCATCTTTGTTCGGGTCTGATCACAACAAAACTTCTCTCAAATCTTACTACAGTATTGCAACAAATATGACCACTGCTTGTAGAGGAATTTAATCTGTAATGTGCAATTTGAAGAAAGTTCTATAAATTCATCTACATAAATGCTGCTTAATTGTCAAATAAATTCATTCTTTTCATCAATGTGGCGGCCATGTTTGTTGGAATACTTTTGGGACATCACTGTAAGATAAACTTTGAGTTAGTTGAAATTGATTTCAGAAATGATCCTTTTAAACTGGGACACATACAAGTATGGAAGGGAATTACCGCCATAATGATAACGATATATTCTTGTTGTATTATTACTATTCTTATTCCTATTATTGTAATTGTTAACTGTATTATGCTAAGTGTTATTTTCTAATTTCATAAACATCTAATCTCTATTTTATATATTATTAAATTTCTAAATTGTTACAGGTCCGATTTAATTTTTTATGGTAACTTTTATAATTTCATGCATAAATTTTTAATTTTTATTTTCTAAAATTATACTTTTAAATTTTACATCATCAAGTCCTGAAATGAATAACTTCCATAAACAAATATATGAATAAGAATTTAGAACTTAGACGAATAGCAATCGGCATTTTGGAATTTAGAACTTAGACGAATAGCAATCGGCATTTTGAAAGTTAGAACTTAGACGAATGCGAGTTGGCATAATGTAATGCCACATTATGACGATCAGTGGCGCTGTCGTCTGATGAATCTCCCCCATCACGTGACCTTGTTTACGTAGAACGATATATGAGGGTCCTAAAGAGGGGGTATGAGAAAGGACAACGTGAAATAAAACATCTTCGCTGAAACCTAATCACGAATAATAAGCAACGTTCTGAGGAAAAGAAAGGGGACATATACATTGTTTTAGATAATATTCACTTCTTAATTACACTGAATAATGATGGTACTAAATATTGATATAATTTACATATGTATTTCTAAAATTAACGTATATCAAAATTTTCCGTATCTTCAATACCGTAACACGTAAAATAAGGAATCACGGCCAATAAAAAGAACTGGAAACGCACAAAGACCGAAAACACGAGAAATAAAATGGGGGAAAACGCAGCACGATAAATAAAAAAGTTCAAACACGCTGTACGTTACCTCCCTCATAACTGGTGCGCTGCGGTTGACTGTTTACACAAGGTAAGTTTTAAAAGAAATATTGGATGGACACTGGTGGATTTAGAGAAGAGGAAAGGCCCGCCCCTTTTAAGCCGAGACCATATATAAAATTATGTATAAAAGTCACATTAAATTATCCCGGGTCTCCTGTTGTCTTCGGGGTCTGTATACGATATTAACTGTGGGCAGGCCTACTCACAATAACTATCGTATTTTACAGGCCCTACGCTTTTTCACTAAAAATTGTCAGATGCCGTGTCCCAACGTTTCGAAAACCTAGATCTGACACTGATCACAGGGGCTCGTACCAATATAGTCTTTCGATCGCCAATCATTACTGGTTGATACTGGGGAAAAGGGAGGGGGCTCTCCATAAAACTTTTCATATTGAATCCTTGAAGTCCTCAGTTGGTCCAGGGCGAAGCCGTTTTGGATATCCAAGATGTGAAGCCCCCGGAATTTCCTGGATTTTCTGAGATAAATTTTGACACAAAAAAATGGGTGTGGGGGGGGGGATATGCCGCTTTGTTCGTCCGTCTGTCTGTCTGTCCCATTTCCAGATGATTATTCAAGTTTCCTTTGACCAATCCTTCTGATATTTGAACACAATGTTACTTATAAAAAAACACAGGTCAATTTCTGTTATAAAAATGCTATGAGAAAACAGGGGTGAGGTTTAAATTTTGGGATCCTTGCTCCTCCCATAATAGAACTTGACCTGTATTTTAATATAAGCCAGTAACGTTGTGTTCAAATATCAGAATGATTGGTTAAAGGAAACTTGAGTAATCATCTGGAAACGATTTGCTTTGGGTCAGACAGACAGACGGACGAACAAAGCGGCATATACACCCACCCCACCCCCAATTTTTTGTCAGGGGGCATAAAACTTTTATTTTTATGCTAAAATTTATCTCAGAAAATCCAGGAAATTCCGGGGGCTTCACATCACCCACTGAGGACTTCAAGGATTCAATATGAAAAGTTTTATGAAAAGCCTCCCCCTTCCCTCGTATCAACCAGTAATGATTGGTGATCGAAAGACTATATTGATACGAGCCCTGTGATCAGTGTCGGATCCGGGTCACGGCATCTGACAATTCTTTAGTGAAAAAGCATAGGGCCTGTAAAATACGATAGTTATTGTGAGTAGGCCTACCCACAATAAATATCGTATACAGGCCCCGAAGACAACAGGAGACCCGGGATAATTTTATGGGACTTTTATACATAATATATGGTCTCGGCTAAAAAGGGGCGGGCCCTTCCACTTCTCTAAATCCACCAGTGTCCATCCAATATTTCTTTTAAAACTTACTGGGTAAACAGTGAACCACAGCCGTAAATCTGACGGCCCCAGAGTTATGAGGGAGGTAACGTACAGCGTGTTTATCGTGCTGCGTTTTCCCCATTTCATTTCTCGTGTTTTCGATCTTTGGGCGTTTCCAGTTCTTTTTATTGCCCGCGATTCGTTATTTTACGTGTTACGGTATTGAAGATACGGGAAATTCTGATATAGGCTAATCAGTTCCATCAATATTCAATTTAATAAAGAAGTGAATATTAAAAAAAAAAAATTGTATATGTCCGTTTTCTTTTCCTTAGAACGTTGCTTATTATTCGTGATTCGATTTCAGCTAAAATGTTTTTATTTCACGTTGTTCGTTCTCATACCCCCTCTTTAAGACCCTCAGCTATCGTTCTAGTTGTCGTAAACAAGGTCACATGATGAGGGAGATTCATTGTACAGACGACAGCGCCACTGATCGTCATAATGTGACATTAAATTATGCCAACTCAATTATGCTAACTCGCATTCGTCTAAATTCCAATTCGTAAGTTCTAAATTCCAATATGCTGATTGCTATTCGTCTAAGTTCTAAGTTCTAAATTCTAATTCGTGTATTTTTTATGGAAACGGGATATTTGATCTTTTTCATTTCAGGATTTGACAAGCTTGAGGTTGTAAAGTTTAAAAGTATAATTTTGGAAAATAAAATTTAAAAATTTATGCATGAAAGTAGAAAAGTTACAATAAAAAATTAATAATCGGCCTGTAACAATTTAGAAATTTAATAATATAAAATAGAAATTAGATGTTTATGAAATTAGAAAATAAGATTTATCATAATACAGCTGACAATTACAATAATAGGAATAAGAATAGTAATAATACAACAAGAATATATCGTTATCATTATGGCGGTAATTCCCTTCCATATACAAGTTTTGGTGAATGACAACAAAAATAATCGTCATAACAAGTTAAAGAATTGTAATATATTTTTTATGATATATTATTCTTAATAATGGCAACCATATTTATTAATGGTTCAGACCTCCATGCAGAAACAATTTTGAAAGGGACTGCCAAAATTAATGAAAGGTCAACTTTGCTTAGAGGAGTAGAAATACTTTTAATAACATTTAAAAATTTCAACACAAGTATCTAAGACGGAGAGTGATGTCAAAGGAATGGTAACTGAGAATGTCTGAAAATCTACAGCCCACAGCAGTGGTATGGCCTCACCATTTCAAACAAAAAAATATAGAATTTCATTTTTTATTTTCTTAATATAAACTTTCTGATCATTGAAATTTTGACAGTAGTCAATGTCTGAGGATTACAGGTAAAAAACTGAACACAATAATAAAATAATATATAATTTCATTTTTTTTATTTACCAACAGCCAGCAGTTAGTAGAATTATTTTCTGAAAGAGGTATAAAAATCTTTTATATAATTTGATGAAACAACATATACAGCCATAGTCACTGAACAATGACATTGAGGTTAAAAATATAACAAAATTTGTTGAATATGCAAATTTACCCATTTAAAATTTATCACTTTATAACCCTGCTGCAGCTAGTACAAATTAGAATTGTAAACAGATACGAAAGAGGTGTAAAAATCTTCAATATAATATCATTTAACAAAGTACAGTAGACTCCCCCTAATTGGATACCCGTTTTGTCAGAATAAATTGTGCAATTAACAGGAGTATGTGATTAAACAAGTAATATTTATTTTTATATATTATCCTTACAGCCTTTTCAAAAACTCATTCCAACTCTTAAATTTTAATTTGAAGCAAGTTATTTCCCTTGCTGGGATGCTGCAATGTAACTGTTTTTAAAACTTGTAAATTTGCACGTTATGTTTGTTTTATACAAATTTGGGAACTACTTACGATCTTTTGGCTTCCAACATACTTGTAATCAAACTTGATTATAAAGCTGGAAATATTTGTATATCAAAGAAATAAACAATTTCTATTTACTTCCTGCTGGTTGCTCTGAACTGCTGTGAACCAGTAGTATGTCCCAGCAAGTGAAATAACTTGCTTCAAATTATAAATTTCGAGTCAGATTCGTGATGCCAAAAATGAGTTTCTGAAAAGGGCTATATACTGAAAATTCGGAAATTGTTGCGAAAAATTCAACAAGGTTGTAATTGCAATAATTCAAACTCGCATTTTGGAATTTTTATTATGAATGAAGTGCGATTTTTCTCAATATCACAAAAATTAAAATCGCATTTTGATCTAAAATGACAAAATCTCAATAATAAATGCATGCAATTTCTGAATTTACAGTACTGGTATTTAAAAACACAACATAGTGTATGTGTCATTTCTGTTGTCACTAATTAAGATAATTACTACATAAACATGTGAATTATGAACTTTTTAAACAATTTTAATTTGTTAATTAATTTTATCTAAAAAGCCATTAAGTTGTGTTTTACCTTTATTTAATTTTATAACATATTTTCAGTCAATGTATCCTTACTTATCAAATTCTGGCAAAAAATTCAAGAGTCAACACCTTTTTGTTTTTATTTTTTACATGCTCGTGATCAAGACCATATTGGTCAAAACGTTGGGTATTTTTTACTTTAGTTATTGTTTTTTTACGAATTATATATTTGGTTTTGTTGAACTTGTGTATTTCATACATTTTAGTCGTTTTATGCCCCTTTTGACAGATCACCATTTCCATTTATTTTTCTTGTTATCTATATGGTAAATGATTTGGGGTTTCAAAATGTTGTGCAAATAAGAGAAATTATTTTCTATTAATAGATATCCAATTAGGGGGAGTCGACTGAAAAATAGGTACAGTCACTGAACACAGACAGTGAGGCGTAAAATATATTTTTTTACAGAAATTCATCATTTTATAACATACCCTGGTTTCTAACTATAACTACAATATATAAGGCAGAACAAATGTATTAAAATAAACACAAATCAATTTTGTTTATCACATCACTAGACAATTTTACCTATTCATCTCCATGGATCTAATTACAAAGGTGTATTTTGACATAATGTCGATTAAGCATGTATTATAGGTTTACACTCATACACGTGAATTCTGAACATTAAAACAAACATAGACATGGTTAGAAATCAGGGGAGGTAATAATGTACAAATTTTGTCAATTAACAGTTTCTTTTCATGTACATGACAAAAGTATAAAAATCTATTCCCAGAATTATACAAGTTTAAAAAAATTGTAAATTATCTCCCTTGCCCAAGTTATTCAGGGGAGATAGTAAATGACATCCCTTTTGCAATTAGCACCAAAGGGAGAAAACTACAATTAAAATTACGTCTTATAGAAACTTTGTTAAAGAAAACGAAAGAAAAAAATTTCCATACAAATCTTAGCCAGCAAGTACATTTTTTGATACAAATTTTGATGCACAAAATGTGCACATTTCATTGAGTTACGACTCATCAGTTGAGCTCAATGCTTAAAATGTTGAAAATCTAAACCAGTAATCCAAAGGGTTGAAGAACAACTCCTAATCTCTCTCATGTATAACAACTGACAATGTTAAATATTCATATTATTCCGTTTTATTCCAAAAACAAGAGGCTGTCGAATGACAGCAAACCGGATTTTCCTGCATGAAAATGATGTTTGCAAATCTGGATTCCCAAACAGGATGAAGTAAAGAAATATAAATGAATTTTTGTAGGGTTTTGTAGGGTTCAGAAATGGAAAGGCAAAAATCAATCTTGACCTCCTATTTATAGTAAGTGACAAATATTGGAATTTTTAAGAGTATATAAGTACACACACATTTGTTAAGCAGGGGTTGGTAGGCAGAAATCATGAAGTCAATAATGAAAGAAATACGCCAATGTGAATGGTGAAAGTGGAAATCGTCAATATCGAACTTGACCTCCATTTTGTCATCAGTAACAACATATTAAAATTTGAAAAGCTTTGGTTGAACAGTTCATAAGTTATCACACGGACACCACTGGGAAAGCCATTTTTCAATCTTTCAAGAACCATAACTCTTGAACAGTGAAAGTTAAAATCATCAATATCGAACTTGACCTCCATTTTGTCATCAGTAACAACATATTAAAATTTGAAAAGCTTTAGTTGAACAGTTCATAAGTTATCAGACGGACACCACTGGGAAAGCCATTTTTCAATCTTCCAAGAACCAAAACTCCTGAACGGTGAAAGTGAAAATCGTCAATATCGAAGTTGACCTCCATTTTGTCATCAGTAACAACATATTAAAATTAGAAAAGCTTTGGTTGAACAGTTCATAAGTTATCACACGGACACCACTGGAAAAGCCATTTTTCAATCTTTCAAGAACCATAACTCTTGAACGGTGAAAGTGAAAATCGTCAATATCGAACTTAACCTCCATTTTGTCATCAGTAACAACATATTAAAATTTGAAAAGCTTTGGTTGAACAGTTCATAAGTTATCACACGGACACCACTGGGAAAGCCATTTTTCAATCTTTCAAGAACCATAACTCCTGAACGGTGAAAGTGAAAATCGTCAATATCGAACTTGACCTCCATTTTGTCATTAGTAACAACATATTAAAATTTTAAAAGCTTTGGTTGAACAGTTCATAAGTTATCACAAGGACACCACTGGAAAAGCCATTTTTCAATCTTTCAAGAACCATAACTCTTGAACGGTGAAAGTGAAAATCGTCAATATCGAACTTGACCTCCATTTTGTCATCAGTAACAACATATTAAAATTTGAAAAGCTTTGGTTGAACAATTCATAAGTTATTGCACGGACACTGTTTGGCAGCCGCCCGCCCGCCCGGCCGCCCGCCGTACATCACCATATTAATAACCGATATTTTCCTATGAAAATCCGGTAAACCAGGAATGTGATTCAATGACTAATATTATTCCTTTATATATATAATGTAATTACAAATAAATTTACGGACGAAATCCACACTGCAATAATTTCAATCTCTTTCATAGCCAAAACACATTTTTTAATGACAAATGTTTGTTTGTTTGTTTAGGTGGGGTTTAACGCCGTTTTCAGCCCATTTGGCTTATGCGGTGGCCAGTTTTTAATGGTGGAGGAAGCTGGAGTACGCGGAGAGAACCACCGACCTTCATTAGGAAAATTGGCAATCCTTGTCAATTAAGGTGGGAGTCAAACACACCCCGCCACAGGTGAGATTCGAACTCGTAACCGCAGTGTGGACTGGCTAGTGATCATTAGTAGTCATGAAGAACTACCTAGACCACTCGGCCACTGAGGCCCCTAATGATAAATTTATGTATCTAATTCATACACACATTAAGGAACTAAATGTATTTCATCGAATCAAATTCCCCAAAATTATTCAGAATATTTAAAAAAATTAACAATAATTAGATAAATAAGTTTGTGTGATATAGAAAATCACTATAGATGAAGAAAAAATAAACACATCCACTCTTTTTATCTTAAATATTGAACATATTGAATGTACTTAACTCAGAAGGCCTGGAATCTATATAAAAAAAAAAATTAAAGTTTGTCAATTTTTTTCCATTACAGCCTGAAGATTTTCAGAAATAGAATTGAAATTAATTCTGTTCACACCTTGTTCTTGGTTGGGTAGTATTTTTGTATACCTATTTACATTTAAATTGTAAAATGTCTGGTTTACACAGAATAACTTGATAATTTTTTAATTTAATTTGTGGGTATGAATATTTGAGATGAATACCAAAATACTGCTATTAACTGAATTAGTATATGTAAAGAGAGAAATTGCAACTAAATTCCATACAGAGTTTCAACAGAGATATATTAACATTGTAGGAGGGACATAAATCCGCTAATTTACAGATTGTTATAAAATTTTACATGCAGCTAGAATATTCAAAACTGCATCTAAATATCGAAGAAAAATTATATTTCTTCAATAAGATTAAAATAAAGGTCTATTATCATGATTACTGTAAATTTCATATAAAAATTGCCAAAAAATATTCATAATTTCATTTTAAATTGTCATTTCTCAAAAATAAATCCCTAGAATTTGCTATAAAATTGTTATGTTATTGCTGACAACTTTTCCATTTCATTGATCTAAATAAATATAGGGTCACCAGCTCGTTTTTCGCTGTGGAAATCGTTCAACTACATGTATATGTCCATACATTGAACTTTAACAGTTACACAAATGTACCTAACAGACTACTCAATTTTTATAACACAAGTACGTATCAGGTAACATGCTTGCTCATTTAATTACTGGGTTCGGGAGAAAAGTTTTTGTTCGACTTTTCGAGAAATCGGAATTTTTTAACATGTAAGTAAAGGGAAAACTGATGGGACTTTCAAAGCGGTTCGAGTAGTCCGTGGTGTTCGAGTAATCCGAGTTCGAGCTACCGAAGTTCGACTGTATTTACTCATTCTATTTACCAAAACTTGATACAGCAGATTTCAGGATGTATTTAACTGATACACATAATTTTTTTATTCAAATGCAGTTCAACATGCTCTAGTTGCATTCAAAATTTTATAAAAATCTGAAATACAGCCCAATTAGTTACCTTCTACCTTAAACAGCTTTATTTATAAATTTATAAAATTCCAAATTAATTTGTCTGTCCCAACATAAAAATCGTATTTTACTCCCATCTCAAAATATTTCTATTTTGAAATACATGAGTTACAAATATAAAAGTTTTCACACAAAAAGTCCATCCCTTATATATCTAAAATTAGAAACTGTTAATGCCTGCATATACATGTACATTCTTACTACTAATTATTTGGAAAGAACACACCCTCCCACCCTTATCCTTAACCTATTTGAGTATATTTTGGTTGAAAGGACAGAATGTGGAAAAATCTGGAAAAATTAAATATTTTGTATAGGAATTCATCGTGGCCAAAATTTTTTTAAAAATCGAGAAATGTGGCAAATTCTGGAAAAATTTCAGCATGTTCAGGCAAGGTATTAAAATTTTGCCATTTTACCTTCTAATCTAATATTAGTGTTTTCCCCAAAAATTTGTGAAGACATGATAAATTTCGTATTTTGAGGGCACTTAATGGTTAAAAAATTCGTAAGGGTTCCGCGGAACCCAGTGTCTCGCCTACTTTTGATGTTGTCTATATTTTCAGTGTGATAAGTGAATGCAAACTTAATAAAAATAATAAAGTTATTAAAATTTTTAAAAACTTTCACAACATAGTGAATGCAATGTAAAGTCCATTTATACGTAAAAAACTGAAAAACAGAAATAAATATTTTACAAAATTTTCTCCTGGATACAATCTTTATATCATAAACAAGCTTCTGTCCAAATTTGGTAAAATTCCTGGATAGTTTAAGAAAGTTATTAAAATTTTAAAAACTTTAACCACAGAGTGAATGTAATGTTTCCTGGCAGAAAAACTAAGTCCATTTATAAGTAAAATACGGAAATTTTTTTTTTTTTTGACTAAATTTACTTCTGGATACTATATTATGATCATAAACAAGCTTCTGTCCAAGTTTGGTACAAATCCAGATAGTTTAAGAAAGTTATTAAAATTTTGAAAACTTTAACCACAGAATGAATGTAATGTTTCCTGGCAGAAAAACTAAGTCCATTTATAAGTAATATACAGAAAAACTGGAATTTTTATTTTACAAAATTTACTTCTGGATACCATGTTATGATCATAAACAAGCTTCTGTCCAAGTTTGGTACAAATCCAGGATATTTTAAGAAAGTTATTAAAATTTTAAAAACTTTAACCACAGAGTGAATGTAATGTTTCCTGGCAGAAAAACTAAGTCCATTTATAAGTAAAATTTGGAAAAACTTGAATTTTTTTTTTACAAAATTTCCTTCTGGATACTATCTTATGATCATAAACAAGCCTCTGTCCAAGTTTGGTAGAAATCCAGGATAGTTTAAGAAAGTTATTAAAATTTCAAAAACTTTAACCACAGGGTGAATATTTGTGGACGCCGCCGACGACGACGACGACGGAATGTAGGATCGCTATGTCTCGCTTTTTCGACAAAAGTCGAAGGCTCGACAAAAAGATAATATTGGGTGCACCCCACCTGACATGACGGCAGTATAATTATTAAAGCCTGCAATAAACAGCCTTCACCCTAGTGTGGTGGTGTAAAAGTTTCATAACACAACAGGGGTACATGATTAAATGCAAATCAGTTTCAAAAAGATAAGATTAAAGTAAAAAACGAAAGATAGGTTTGGCTACCAGGGGGTACATTCTGAAATTCATGAGGGCAGCATGGTGCTTGAAGATGTAGGCATGGCGCAGCGCCATGCTAAATTGGTCTAGGGAAACCTCTGAATATCAAATCGTTTTTTTTTTTCTTTACTAAATTTGGTGTGTCTCTTGGCGACGTTATTATCTCCCCCTGCTACATTTTGGACCACAATGTATATTGTATTCCTTTAAGGCCATTTTAACTAATACATGCAAGTTGATTTTATAGAAAATGAAATGAGAAATTTTCATCTTTAATTATTTTTCATTTGAGATATACTGGAAATTGGAATAGAAATAAGAAATTAATACATGTACAAAAAATATTTCAGAGAAAATACAAAAAAGGGGGTTTTATGATTTTCGAATGGCAGGCCATGGATGAAAATATATACATGTATCAAGAGATTTAAATTGAGATAACAAAGACACCACATTAGATATCATTTCTAAATCCTGCATAAAACTCTTATTCAGGCGGTATATGATGCACACTCTGGATATCTTCGAGTTGTGTGCCTTGGACTACAAGTTGAGTTCCCTCTGTTTCTACAAACTGAACTTCTTCTGTATTTTCAATATTCTCAGCAAAATATTCCACTTGCCCATTTTCACCGATGATAAGAATCGTGGTATCAGGAAAGGTGACCACTGATGCTCCTTCAGATGGGTCTACTCTGCTGTTAGTTATCACTTTGACAGTATCTTGAATACCTACAATTCAAAAGTTCTGCCATTACATCTTTTAACTAGAACTGTCCTGAAAGGGACTAATACCCCCGCAGCAACATGTCTGTTTTGAAGCCTACATAAGATAAAGTTCAAATCATCATATAAGTACCCACTCAAACAGAAATTCCTAACAATATGCACATCTCCATAGAGTGGTCTAACACTCCAGAAAGTTTCATGAGAATCCTGCAATAAATGTAGGATGAGTTGCAGACGTTATTTCGGACAGATGGACAGACAGAAACCTATATATTCCCAAATTTTCATTTGCATAACTAGCTAGAGGCTCAACTTCTGAGCCTGTATCATTCCCCTGGTATCCTTTTCTGCGTGTATTTGTATAATCAGCTTTTGAGTTTCTGATATTTTTTATTTATTTGACCAATCAGAAACAGTTCATGGTAGTCATATTAGACATCTGGTTGGGATGAAAATGCAAATTTTATAATGATGCTTCAAACCAAGTTTCAGTTCTTTTGGCTATACAATTTTGGAGGTTTTTAAAACTTTGCCCAGTGAGAATAAAGGGCTTTGTTAAGCGCACCAGGATATGACCACACATTGTTTTTTTGACACCTTTAACCCTATGTACATGTATGTCAAAAGGTGTAAAAGATAGTAAAAAATTGTTGACATATTACTGAAAGCATTCACCTACATGTAGATGAATTAAAAAAAAAACAATTAAAATTGGATGAAAAATTTAAAAAATTTAATTACATACAATGTATAAAGGTACATTTTTGTACATTGCTTTCCTGGGAAATTTTACACAGAAGAAATATGTCTACATACTACTAGCAACACTCATCAAGATGAATTAAAAGAAAAACTCCCCATTTAAATTGGATGAAAAATGAAAAATTTAGCTATCCTACAAAATGGCTAATTTTGGCCCCCTTAATCCCTTTTACCTCTGCAATACCAAAAGTAATAAAAATGCCCTAGGTAAGTTTTATTGTATTTCTTATGAAGAACCCTTTAGAAAAAAATCATGATATTCTTACTATAATCCTTTGTCAAACACACTTTAAATACAATATATGTATTCTTACCATCATCATTATGATTCTTTATGCTTTCATTTATGCTCATCATTTTCTTTGCCAATTTTCTTTCCTGCTCAATTTTAAGAACTTCAGGTGATTTTGAAGACTGAATCTTGTGTTTTTCTGATTTCAGATGGGTATCCCAACATGATTTGATAGTGAAACCATAGTCACATGGTATACAAAAAAACGGTTTTGTCTCAGAGTGAATTCCTTCATGTTGCTTCATCTGCTTTTCGGTTTTGAATCTTCTCTCACAAACTGGGCATGCCCATGACTTTTCCGTAATGTGTGCAGATTTATGCTGGTTGTAGCTTGGTCTTGAAGGGAAATATTTATTACATATTTCACATTTGATTAGTGTTTTTTTGTACGTGTCGACATTAACTTTATCGTCATGGTAACGCACAATATGATAGTTCAGTCCCCCGGTGGATTTAAAGACACGTTCACAAAATTGACATTTAACACCTTCTGAATGGACCATCCTGTGAGAATTTAGATTTTGTCTTCTTTTAAATTGTTTGCCACAGATTTCACAAACAAATAATCTTTCTTTTGTATGAGATGTAATGTGACTGTTGTATTTACTTTTCAAAATAAAGCCTTCACCACAAACTTCACATACATATGGCATTCTGTCCTCGTGCTCATACTTGTGATATTTAAGTGTTAGTTTATCACTTGCCTCAAAGCCACATACCTCACAAATGTAGCTCATACCTTCATTGTGAATTTTATAAATGTGTTCATTCAGTAGCTCTTTGGTGTCAAAAGACTGTCGACAGTGAATGCATGTGTTTGGCTTGTCCAAGTCGTGTTCTTTTAAATGTTTTCTATATTTCACATCGTCAGAGAAGTATTCTAAGCAATAATCGCAAATTTTCTCATCTGGTGAATTGTGAGTCTTTGCATTATGAGTTTTCAGACCCTTTAATGTTTGGAATTTCTTTCCACATTTTTTACAAAAAAATGGACATATTCTTTTACTTGGAGCATGTACTGTGGAATGCTTATTGTATTCAAAATCTGTTTCAAACAATTTCCCACAGATGACACAGACGTACCTTTTCTCATTATGAATCGTGCGTAAATGTGAACGAAGAAATGAAGGTGTGTATACTGACTTTGAACACAAAGGACATGAATATTTTGGTTTCGTACTGTGTGTGATTTCATGTTTTTTAAGAGCCTTAATAAGTAGAAATTCTTTGTTGCAATACTGACATTTGTGTAATTCTTCACCTCTGTGGCATTCAAAATGCTCTCTCAATTCTTCGATGGACTGACACTTATGATTGCATCGAGGACAACTGACGACTCTGCAATTTCTTTGATGACGTCTAAATCCTTTCATTGTATTGAACGTCAGATCACAGGTTGGACACGGAATATGACCTATGCCACGTTTATTTCCTCTTTTGACACGACTTTTCATGTTATTGATATAATTTTCAAGTAAAAATGTGTCATCAAAAATAACATCCCTTTGACCTGTTGACGTAATTTTATTAGATAAATCATCAACATCATCATCTTCTTCATCACCATAATCATCTTCTTCTTCACCATTATCGTCTTCTTCTTCATCACCATTATCATCATCTTCTTCTTCACTATTATCATCTTCTTCTTCATCACCATTATCATCTTCTTCTTCACCACCACTATCATCATCCTTGTCATCATCTTCATCCTCATATGTGCCATGATCTGATGCTGATTCCTTATTACTGATTGTGAAGGATGAAAAATTTTCACAATTTTCTGCTTCATCTTTTTTGTCGGTGACATCAATTTTATCTGTCACTATATCATCCTTCACTTTATTGATAAATTCACTTCCAATATCATTTTCATTTTGCGATGAATTCTGGTCAATGGACGTTAAAGAAGAGTCCGTAACTTTGTTGGCTTTATGACTGTCCGATGAGTCATCTGATACTGATTTATTCATATGATTATTTACTTTCTCGCTATCAAGCCTTTTTAATTTGACATAACACTTTAATGGATCTTCTCTTATAGACTTTGGTCTTTTATGAGTGCGTCTTAAAGCCAATGGTTTATCGAGATCTTTGCCACAATATGTTTCAACTGACTGCCTTTTCTTTAAGTCTGAACAACTATCCATATTAGTAACCTTCTTTGACTCCGGCAAAAAATCAGTGTTGGAAAGTTGAAGCATTACCTTCTTTGATCCTGGTGATGTATCAGTTTCAGACATTTGATCTTTAACCTTTTTTGATTCTGATAAAGGGTCAGTGTCTGACATTTGAACTTTAACCTTTTTTGATTCTGATGAAGGGTCAGTGTCTGACATTTGAACTTTAACCTTTTTTGATTCTGATAAAGGGTCAGTGTCTGACATTTGAACTTTCACCTTCTTAGATTCTGATAAAGCATCCATGTCAGAAATTTCAACCTTTCTTTTCCTTCTTTTACTGCTATCAATTGGCAACTCCTCATTTTCAATTTTGCTGTCTAAAGTTTGTCCATCCACAGTTTGTTGAGAGTCTGGAGATGGACACTTCACATCATTTGAAGGTTCTTTTCTTTTAGAAAAATCTGAAACAATACTTGATATCAACAAATCCCCACCCTGCGACTGTTTTGAAAAGGACGGTTGAGAACTTGACCTGGATGTTCCTCCTTGATGACTTTGTGGACTCGCATGTTTTGACGGGGATGATTTAGAGATTTCAGATGGTGAGTGAAATACCTTCTTTGGTGAATCATTCTCCACAGATTGTGACACAGTTATTTTCACCGGTGAAAATTTCCTATCAGGTAATGCATCGGTATTCACAGGACTTCTGTTAACAGATTCTGATGAAATGTTAATCTCTGGATTTGGCACACTGACCTGAAGTTCTGAAGTGTTCTTAGACTCTTTACTATCTTTACTGATTTGTGCCACAGTACTGACCTTTGACCTTTTTCTGGCTCCTGTGAAATTACTGACTGGTTTGTCCGTTCTGCTTTTTGATCCTTTATTAACTTCAGTGAAATCATTGATTGGTCTTCCAGAACTGACCTTTGACACTTCCCTGGATTTAAATTTGCTGAAATCTGGCAGACGGACTGAAATGATAAATAAATAGTAAAACAGATGAAAGGGTCATTCAATAATGAGATATCAATCAACAAACATCATAATGACATATCAATCAATAAAAGAAACAATGATATACCAATCAATAAACAACAAAATGACATCGATCAATAAATGACACAATGACATATCAATCGATAAACGACATAATGACATACCAATCAATAAAATGTCATAATGACATATCAATCGATAAACGACATGATGACATATCAATCGATAAATGACACAATGGCATATCAATCAATAAATGACACAATGACATAGCAATCGATAAACGACATAATGACATACCAATCAATAAATGTCATAATGACATATCAATCGATAAACGACATGATGACATATCAATCGATAAATGACACAATGACATATCAATCAATAAACAACATAATGACATACCAATCAATAAATGTCATAATGACATATCAATCGATAAACAACATGATGACATATCAACCGATAAATGACACAATGACATATTAATCAATAAACGACATAATGACATACCAATCAATAAATGTCATAATGACATATCAATCGATAAACGACATGATGACATATCAATCGATAAACGACATAATGACATATCAATCAATAAAAATCATAATGACATACCAATCAATAAATGACACAATGAAATACCAATCAATGTATGACATGACATATCAATCAATAAACGACATAATGGTCCAGGTGAGTTGTCTCCCATTTACATGGTTATCTGCTCTTTGTAGAAGTTATCTCCTATTGACATCAATGAATACCGTCTTATGGTGTGTATTAAACGCACCCCCTTTTTTGGTCCTTGAAAATGGAGAAAAAAAATTTGCTTTCAAACTTCAAAATCAACAAGGTTCCCATCGGCTGCAAATTGAAGTAGGTCTTGGTTTGACTAGAAAAATGTGTTCCACAAAAGAATTTGGCAATAAATCCATAAATTCTTAAATTTTAATAAATATTAATGTACAACAAATGTTTTGAAGAACAGGAAGCATAGGAGCGGTGCGTAAATTTAAATCGTAGTCGGAATACGGCAAACCTGATACAGACTCGAACAACAATAAATAGTGAAATAAAAATAAAAAATTATTAATTGTAATTAAAATATTGCAGAAATAATATATCTTTAAAAGCTTTTTCGTTAAAATAATATTTGAACAGTCTGAGGTTCAAAGAGATGTTAAAATAGCTTTCCATTTTCTATTCTAACGTAAAATCACCACTTTACTGCAAGGATTACAGTCACATGACACATGAGAAATTAGAAATATAAAATGGCTGTCAATCTTGTCCAAAAATGTGTGTTTCATTCAAATCACAATATAAGTAAGTAATGACCAAAAGAAACTACGCTAATAAGACAGTGTACAAAATTGGGTTTCTGTTCAAAAGTCATCACCTTGTCTCATTTTGGTCGGAAATCGAACCTCAAACAGGGTTCTCGCTAAGTCGCGTACATTTGTCCTGGACGCGCTATAATTGGACTGGACACGTCATCCTTCAAACTTCTTCCTTCGAGCCGCCATTTTTTGTTTTCTCGGAGATCAAAGGGGAAGGGAAAGAAACGACAAAAAGTAAGCCAAAAAATGGCGGCAATCGGAATTCTCTTGATTTTTCATTGGCCACAGTGTTTATTACCGACCGGTAACAAGATGTAGACCTCATTTAAAAATAAATTTAGCGGATTTTGACTTATCTATGCACAAATGGAAATTTTGTCAATATTGATTATAAAGGTGTTCAAACAATATCAATTGGAGGATTTTAAGAGTATGTTTGAGAAAAAATAATAGTAAAGATTATAGCTAATTAAATATTACAAAATAAAATGGCAATAATAAATAAGTTGTGTCAAAAGGTGCAAAGATTTTTGCTCTATCTGTAACAGAAATTTTCTTCCAAGTTCGGAGCACCACTTTTTTTTTTAAATTTCAAATTATATTTGTCAGTATTTTAAGGCAGCACATGATTTTAATTAAACTTTAACAATAGTACAATAGGCCTACCATGGTCAAAATCATGCAGGAGTGTACATTAAAAAAGTGGCGATGAGTCCTGGGACTCATCAAAATCAGCTGGGACTCACCATTCTGAAAAATGATGAGTCCCAGGACTCACCATGAAAAATTCTTAGTGAGAACCCTGTCAAAAAAAGACTTAACAGCTTATATTGGCATGTATATGTATGCACCCCCAATCAAAAATGTATCTGAGGGTAAAATCTGCATGTAATACACATCAAAAGACAGTACTTTTTGAAATTTTTCTGCAAAATATTTGCTTTTCCTAACAATATTCCCAACACATACATGTATTAATAATATGTTTTGGACATTTCCCATTATGTTTTATTGTCAGATGAAGTCCTTGCACATTTGAAATTTTGTTTTCTAATACAAACCTGCACAATGATGATAAAATTTCTGTACCATGGCACTCTGTCCATCTAACCACTGAAGTCCAATGTCTGATCCCATCACAAAGCATGTTGTCTTTTCTAGATTTACTGATACAAAAATAGATTCCTCTCCACATTCTGATAATCCTTTACACTACAATTACAAATAAACTAACATAGAAATATAGAATCTAACACCAGAGAAAGTGCAAGATTGTGAGATCTCAGACAATTAAGGGTAAGGTTTCAAATTTTTCTCTGATAAGGCTTGCCCCTAGGGCTTTCAAATATAAGTAAATCATTTAGGTGAAGTGTATGTAATTCAGCAGCTCTAACGGTTATTGGGAATGAGAACGTGTACTGTTAGTAACACGAGTTAAAATATGAATCGGACAAAAATTGACGACGCATGTTTGAGAGATCGATTAGGCAGATTCATAGATACCTACAATACATAACAGCCCTAAATGTATTAAATGGAAAAAGATCTAGCAACGATGTAGTTGTGTCTGAAGTAAGACATGATTCGGAAGACAATGAGAAACAGCTACAAAACTGGAAAAAGGGACAAAGAATAATTGAGTTGGTCAAAACAAATGAAGGCCTGTAAAAAACTGTTCATCCCCATTGTTTCTTCACATGTGTTGTGTTGAGAAAAGATATGGATGTGGGAATTTCTTATACATCCAGTGCAAAAAATGTCCCTTCATGGACCGTGTAAGTTGCATCGACGGGAAGTAAATTGTGTCGGAATGATTATGTTTGATAATAACATAAAATTAAGTTTAGGTGCAATATTAAGACTATCAACACATACAAATTCAATCATATAAAACAAAGGCAAAAAAAAAATTCTCAATTATTAAAGTTTGTTTAAAGTACATGAAGAAATATTATTGAAATTTACAGATTTTTTGCCAGAGGATTAGGATAGATAAGTGGAAGGTTTGTCGACCAATCACTCCACTTTAACACCATCACTGTTCAGTTTCTGTACCATGTCATACTCGCCCGACTCGCTGTTGTTTCAACATTTGTGTTTGTGCTTGTTTTTTTTTTCATTTTTAAAAATGAAGTTCTGTGGATGGTGACCGATTCAATTGTAGTTTCCTGACTACTTGACTACTTGAGTAATGTACAACATGATAAGGATGGTGATTTTCCAGAGGATATTGATTGTAATGCTGTAACTAATTTGAATGTTGAACTGAATTCTGTCATTACTGTAGACGAGGTTGTCAAAGAAATTAAGTCATTGAAAAATAACAAATCAAGTGGTACAGATTTGATATTAAATGAATATTTGAAAAATTCATGTCAGAAAATGATTGATATATATGTAAAAAAAAGGACAAATATACCTAAGGAGCAATCAAAAAAACGTAATCCATTGGACAGACAAACCCGGGAAGACAAACGAACAACCACAAGCACAACAAATAAACACAGAAAACTAAAAACAATGAACAACACGAACTCCTATAAAAACCAGGAGTGAACCCAGGTGCTCCGGAAGGGTAAGCAGTTCCTGCTCCGTATACGGCACCCGTCGTGAAGTTCAACAAGGTCAATCCGGTGGAAGTCACAAATCGTAGGGGTCACATGAAAGGTTACGACAGTGGGAACAGGTCCAACATCATCTTAGATATTGGAACACTGTAATGGTCAATCAATTCATGATGACGACCGTAAAATTTCTTAAGTGATGACATCAACTTATCCCTGATAAAACCCTGGTTAAGAAGCTTTTGTGACAGCAGTAATCCTCTTTGTCGAAAGTCAGGGTAACTCACGCATGTAAATATGTTTAACATTGTTTTTAAATCTGGTAAAATACCTGACCTATGGTCAGTTGGTATCATATGTCCAATTTATAAAGGCAAAGGTGACATGGCCAAACCCTGATAACAATAGGGGTATAACTATTTTCAGTTGTTACGGTAAACTTTTTACAACTGTACTGAATAACAGATTAAATTGTTACTTAGAAAATATTAATGTTCTCTGCGAAGAACAGGCAGGTTTTAGGAAAAATTATGGTACTTATGATCACATTTTTAATCTTCAATGCTTAGTTGAGCTATATTTGTATCGTTAAAAACCATTGTATTGTGCATTTTTTGATTACCGTAAGGCATTTGACTCTGTTAATAGAATAGCATTATGGCGTAAATTGTTGCAAAACTGTGTTGATGGAAATATGTTTGTTATTATACATGCTATGTATGAAAATGCTAAATCCTGTGTTAGGAAAGGTTCAAAGTTATCTGAATATTTTCAAAGTAATATTGGTGTTCGCCAAGGCGAAAATCTGTCTCCTGTCCTTTTTTCAGGGTTTTTAAATGATCTGGTAGAGTTTATATCCAAAGCTTATGATGGTCTATCTGATGTATGTGATGTAACCCACCTTGTACTTGATACTGATGAAATTTCTGTTTATTTAAGATTATACTTGTTGTTATATGCTGATGACACAGTTATTTCAGCTGAATCCAAGGTAGAATTACAAACTGCTCTTAACGCAGTGTACTTGTATTGTAAGACATGGAATTTAGAAATTAATGCTTCAAAGACAAAAGTTGTCATATTTAATAAACGTAAAATAATTGACAAACCTGTATTTACTTTAAATGGTGAAATTTTAGATGTTGTAGATGACTGTGTATTTAGGTATAATTTTTATCTCAAATGGATCTTTTTCCAAAAATAGAATTAAATTGTTGGATCAGGGTAGAACAGCAATGTATAGTATGCTGAGAAAATGTAGATCCTTAGGTTTTCCTATTGATATCCAACTTAAAATGTTTGATACTATGGTTTCTCCAATTCTGCTTTATGGTTGTGAAGTGTGGTGTTATGAGAATAATGATGCTGTTGAATCTTTGTTTTTACAATTTTACAAAATTATACTTGGTGTTAAAAAATCTACTCCTAATTGTATTTTATATGGAGAACTAGGTACATGTAGATATCCTACTGACATATTTATAAAGAGCAGAATGATAGTTATGTGGAAAAGGCTCATATGTAATAAATAAGACAAGATATCTGCTATGTTGTACAAATTATTGTTTAATATGCATAAGAAAGATTTTTTCCATTCTAAGTGGATAACATGTATTGAAAATATTTTGAATGATTGTGGATTTTCTGAATATTGGATTGCACAAAATGTACCGAAATGTTTATGTTTATCAAAACTTGTAAAACAGAGATTATGTGATCAATTTAAGCAGAAATATCATTACTTGTTTGATTGTACATTTTTCAATGATGAAAGGAAATCATTATTACCTTGTAATCTTATTTCCAACCATAATACTGACAAATTTTATGAGTTATTTAATTCTGACTCTTACAATGTTGTTCTTAAAATTGCAAAATTTTGTAAAATTATACTAGCGGTTGTTAATTAAATTAATATTGTTTCAACCATTAATATGTCTATTTGAAATTTACTGTCTTCCTTAAAACACATTACTTTTCCAAATGTATATATGTTAATGAATGTTTATAATGTTCACTGCATTACTTTGTTACTTTGATATTTTGATATACTATGAATACTTATATAGTATTTGTATTATTGTTCACATACCCCTGTCGGGGTCTTTGAGAAAATAAAAACTTGAAAACTTGAAACTTGAAACTTAGCTTCAAACAGAGAAACAGAAGACACTGTAATGGTGCACATGCTTGTCTATCAGCTAGTTTTCTTTTTAAATTGTTATTTGTTTTCATTATTAAATGGCTTTATATATGGCAGTTTTGCTGTTTTGAATAGAACAGGCAATTCACATGTATATGTCAGAACCAACAAGCTGCCATTGGACATGCATATCATGATTTATTTCGGTACTTGCTATGCAATAACTATACTCTAAATTTTACGGTGATAAAATCGAGAATTTTCAAAAACTCAGGAGTTATAAATTCCCTCATGCACAGCTCTGACCTTGAAAGGCTTTGGTTTTGATCCTGTCATAGGACAACTTAATGATTCATGTATTAAATAATTGAGGAAACATGCATACATGTATTCAATATCTGCCACTTTCATTTGAAGAACAGCAATAAACGCTATTTCTATGCTGCAATTTTGTCTTCAAGGTGCATGTTTTGATTTTGTGTAGAGGTCATGTCTATCATATTCTTTCATTTACATGTTATATCAAAAATTGAAATAGTTATATTGTTAATTGCATTTGTTTAATAGTATATAGGATGTTCAACTAACGCAAGGCAGAGCTGTATTTCCGGAAGTTATTTAAAAACTGGGTTAAAAACTATTCAACACCTATCTATAGATGATTTGGGTACCAGATATAATGTTTACAATCGATTTTTCTGCCCAGTGCTGCACCTAGTGTCAAATGAAGATGCTATAGTATACTATTGAAATTAACGCCAATGGGCACTGAGGGCAGTAAGTAAGTAAGTAAGTACATTGTAATTGAAATTAACAAGTTTAATATGGTCTTGCAACAATCCTGGTTTTGCCCTGTGTTTTGCAATTGTCACAAAGAGGTAAAACAGTCTTGTATTTCTTTTTGAGTTCCTAGTCAGCATCAGCATTTTCTTCAGTACAAATACTGCAAATGTCATCCCTTCCCAATCCACTGCTGTAGTATCGTGATATTCATTGAATATATCAATGAAAGTTCTTGAATTGTTAAACGGAACTATGACATTTTTGTCTGCTTTTAAATGGGGACACTGTTCAAAAGTTAGCGACAAAATGCTGGCAGTGCTTACACTGGAGGCCGCCATTGTTGTTTAATACGATAAATAACGGTACCAGTGACAGAAAAGGCAGGAATTTCTGGAATTTCAGAAAATTGACGATAAAAAGGTTAGGGTTTTGACGATAAAATGAGGGTTGGTCATGTGACCGTAAACATACATATTTTTTTGGCCTAAGTTGGGCTCTTGATATATCATTTTTACTACCCCGAAAGAAATTTTCCTAGATCAGGTCTTTGGGTGCAGACTGTTTGTATCCAACCAATTTTTCAACATTTTTTTTTAATACTGGGCTTAGGCATAGGAATATACTTACAATCCTATCAATTTCATCCTTCAACAAATTAGCTGCATTCATATCTAGGGTTAAAAACCTCTGAAATAAAATAAAAAGTTCTATAGGCTGGAATATGTCTATAACATGAACAGGTCGGGAACAAACACTCATATGAGGGGTAATCCCTGATAACTGAGGAATGTCCCTTAAATTTCAAGTGATTACTGATAAGATTTTTTTTCTTTCAATATTGACTTTTTTATTTCAAAGGGGAAAAATTCATGTAAAATTCTCGATTTTTTTCAAAAGAACAAATATTTGTATCAAGTTGTATTCCGATGATCTGAATAAGTCAGAAATCAGTTAGTTCGGCTCAGCGATGTTGATGATTGGGATTTTGTTAAATCGATTGCCGTTAGCATTTCCAGAATTTTAGCATATCTACTTCCAGTCCGTTTCTGATTTGCATTTTACATTAGCAGTCGTACGTAATTCGAAAATTGTAACTAAAATATGAAAAGTAAACAAAAGATCAAACATGAACAAATAAAGCTCTGCAATGATATGGGATATACATATATATACATAAGACATGTACAATGTGGCTGAATGCTTGATTTCATTCCAAAAGAGCAAGTTATAACAATGCGATTATAACCGATAGTCTGTTGGTTATTGTCAACCGATAGTAATAGATAATTGGTTGGTAATTTCAACTGATTATCCAACACTTTTTTTATCTAAAATAATTATATTAAGACACGACATGTCCTTGAAGTTACCTTATTTCATGGGCATGTTTTAATTTCACTTGACAAAATACATACATGTACAGTTGTATAATGTTGTAAAATATTGAGGTGTAACCTCTCAACTAAGAGTTTGTTCCCCACCTGATGAATATGACCTTCAACAAAAACTTCTTTAGGACACGGTTCTCTTGGTTGATTTTCTATTCTAGATTTTCAAACAGAATAAATCTAGTAGGGTTGTTGCAGTTTGTGCCAAACATTTGAATGCACCAGACCTTCGTGCTGGTTTGAGTTAGACTTTCCATTTATAGACCAAACTGAAAATGACTAGTCTGCAACAATCAATACATGGAAATCAATGTTTTATTACGTATTGGGGAAAGGGGGGGTGGGAGGGGCAGTGCTCAAGCTTGAAAATGGGTGAGCAGGTAAAGGGCACTTCAGCACAATATCCATTAAAGTGCTTTCCCCAGAAATCTGTGAAGGCATGGTAAATTTTGTATTTTGAGGGCACTCAAAGGCTAAAAAAGATAATATTTGGGACACCCAACCTTGACATGAGGGCAGTACATTTATCAAAATCTTTAATAAACAGCCTTACCGCTAGTGTGATGGTGTAAAAGTGTGCGAAGACAACAGGTGTACATGATTAAATGCAAATCTGTTTCAAAAAGATAAGGTTAAACTACATGTAAAAATTGAAAGATAAGTTTGGCTACCTGGGGGTACATTGAAAAATTTATGATTAGGGAAGCATGGTGCTTGAAGATGGAGGCATGTTGCATCACCATGCTACATTGGTCTAGGGAAACCTCTACATTAAAAAAAGGGCATTTTAACCATTTTTAAGGGCAATTTTGGGCTTTATCGCATGCAATTAAATTCAGAGTGTACTCATTGGGAAATATTGTATATCATTACCATGGATTTTATTTCAGGAATTTCCATGCATTTACTAGAAAATATCAGAGCATCTTAAATTTAATGAAACTAAGTGTTTTTGTTTCGATGGTCTTGTTTTTTTCTTAATAAAAGTAAATCATATAACAAAATGAATATCTTTTTACTGAAAACAGGTGATTTCTGAGAGTCAGGCTGTTTTCTTGATACTCTTTTATTTAATTGATCAAAGGAATTAGATGGTTATAGTAAAGTATCAGCCTTCTTTATTTGTAGGGCACAGGGGCACATTTTTGTGACTCTGAGGGCAGAAGGACACTGTCAGGGGCATCAAAGGCATTGCATCCTTCTATTTACAGGTCTGTCGAACTCGGAAACGCAAGTATATCTGAACTGTGAACTGAAACTTGCTTTTGCGAGTATGACGTCATCAATTTACTTGCAAATGCAAGTTTCTTCACCTGTAATGCAAACACGTAATCCGTCATACCTGTAAATTAGGATATATACCCTTTATACTGTTTTAAACATTTATACCCAGCAAATTTAAAATCTACCGTGCAATTACATGTATGGAGAAATGCAAGGTCAAAGTAAATCAGAAGTTGAGTGATCTTTCGGACATTTTTGGCATAGATAACAGATACATTTCATCTACTTTTGTGACTTAAATCTTACATAAAAAAAAATTAAACAACTGGCAACAAGTTTTTGAATTCCAGCACCACCCCTATATTCTAGATAAGATATTCCTAATCCTCTGTTTGGAAATCACGTTTTTCCGTCAAGAAATAACTCTGTAAATTATTATGGACACACATCATCACATTAGAACAGAAAATGCAGCAAGTGCACGGTGTGAGCGAAAGCGGAAAGGTTTTTATTTTTTTTTTCAACGCATTCAAGGTGAATTCTATATTGCAAATAATGTATACGATTAGAAAATCGATCTTAGTACTGTTCAAGGAATTTTACCTAGATTAAAGCAGGAAAATAGTCTCCGAGATGTGGCGCACAATTTTTTTGCATAGGAGGAAGTACACTAAAATCCTGTTACAAGTACGGATATAGTTTCGGAAAATAACCGTACAAATGTTGATTGAAAACAAATTAAATGAATTGCAGCAAGAAGAATAAATGTATTCCAAAAAAAAAAAAAATAAAAAAAAAAAATAAATAAATAATATTATTATTTTTTAAATATTTTAAAATACTCTCATTGGATGAAAACTGTCATATGATTAAAAAATTATTAAATTGAATGTTTTTACAAAAATTGAACATCGCGGGAAACAACCCTTAGACTATTTTTCGCCGGGAAACAGCCATATTGTTCACCTCCAAACATCAAAATTTGAAAGAGGTCGTTTTTTTCAAATAAAGAGAACCGAAAGATGATTTATAAATTGAAGATGAAAACGATTTCCTTTGGCAGTATGAAAAATATAGAAAAGAAAGAGAAATACTAATTAAAAAAAAATAACGTTATATTTAAATAAAACAGGTCCAAATTTCCATTATGATATAATGAAATCAAAATTATTACTTAACAGTAAATCGGTGCGAATTAACAAATTATGCAAAGACTATATATCTAATTTGTTAAATATTAGACAAAATAGTTTATATTAATACAATTATGTAATATATGTGTTAACCTGTTGCCTCGGTTAATTTTTTGGGGTCTGAAATGGATGCCATTTAAATAACTTTTACTTATTATTTTTCCGTAAAAACCTCTTATAAATGTAAGATTTTAACAAAATAAGCAAATTTAAATGTAAATAATTATCAGCATAATATAATGTTTTAAAGTACCAAGTTTTAAAACCAATGCAGATGAAAAAACACTATAACATTGTATCAGGAAACAATCTTTTAACTTCAAGGGGGGGGGGGGGGGTATGGTTTTTATATTGGATTATTCGGTTAAAATTTTTTTTCAAGGTATGGACACAATTTTATTTTTATCAAAACAAATTATTTTTTTTCTTACCAAGGCGAATCAGAATTTTTTTTGAACAATGCCCAGAAAGTAAAAGGTGTATACATTTATTCCTATGAAATCACTAGCAATATAAATAAAACTGGTATATACTATGAATTTGTTTTTATAATAAAACATTTGCATATACTTTTCATTTGTAAATTTAAAACAAGATTAGTTCAGATCTTTGCAACATACATCATATACACATAGGTCCATCTCGTAAATAAATATCATAGTCTCTATGATATCCCCTGGGTGGTGATTGTGTCGATTGTGGTTTAAAGCTGAGCCTGTATCGTTCACCTGGCAGAAACAAGAATTGCCCATGGCGGCTATGATCTGGACAATATGAGAAAATTTATAAAAAAACCTCCCACTGATGCTTCTTGTCAAGCATCATTTCATTTGGCCAAGCGGTTTCAGAGAAGAAGATTTAGATCAGCGTATCAGAAACAAGAATTGCCCATGGCAACCATGCTTGTTGTCCAGTCAGGATGAAAAAAAATCATTTGATAAAAGACTTTCCGTAGATGCTTCCTGTCAAGTTTGACTGATAGTTTTGGGCAAATATATATTTTTTTAAATCAACCAATGAGAAACAAGAATTGCCCGTGACGACCATGTTTGTTGCCCGATTGGGACGAAATGAGGAAACTTTGTAAAGAACCCCATATATAAATGTTTCCTGTCAAGTTTCGTTTCATTTGGCCAAGCGACTTCAGAGAAGAAGATTGTTTTATATCAGCTAATCAGAAACAAGAACTGCCCATGGTGGCCATATTTGTATTCCGATCGGGACAAAATTAGAAGACTTTGTACAGAACCTCCCATAGATGCTTCCTTTCAGGTTTCATTCCAGTTGGCCAAGTAGTTCCAGAATTTTTTTTTCAATCAACCAATGAGAAACAAGAATTGCCCATGACGGCTATGTTTGTTGCCCGATCGGGACGAAATGAGGAAACTCTGTAAACAACCTACCATATACGATTCCTGTCAAGTTTATTTTGCCAAGCAATTTCAGAGGAGAATTGTTTTTTTTTTATATCAGCCAATCAGAAACAAGAACTGCCCATGGCGGCCATGTTTGTTGTCCGATCGGGACGAAATGAGCAAATTTTTATTAAGGACCTTACATAGATGCTTCCTACCAAATTTAATTTCATTTGGCCAAGTGGTTTCAGAGGGGAAGATTAAAATGTGAAAAGTTGGACGCCAAGTGATGACAAAAGCTAACATGGCTTTTTAGCCAGATGAGCTAAAAGGAAACAATGCTTTGATTGTCATGATTGTTGCTCTTCATCTTGATGGTTAATCACTGAAAGGTCAAGTATGACTGAAAAACTAAGGAAAATTTTTTATTATGTTAAAAATAAATCATGTCAGGTTTGTATTAAATAATGGTCTAAAGCTTTTTTGTAATGCTTGTGATTTTTTAAATCAACTCTCGGATTCATTTTTTTTAAAATATATTTAAACAAGAAATGTTTTTCCATAGTTTCTTAAAACAGAATATGTTTTTGCCCTAGCTGCAACAGATTATTATTTTTCCTTCCCTTTGGAATCAGAATATTTTTTTCACAAAAAACCATACCCCCTTTGAAGTTAAATGATTGTTCCTTCATATTCGCTAAGTGCATTAATTAAGAACAAGAGCGCGCGCAGCATATCAGAAAAAATAGAGTTCTAACCATGCAGTTAAATGATTTTCAAACGTAATTAATAACGTTGATTTATATATACACCGTCTCCTATTTTTTTATTCACAATCTAGGAAATTTTAAATTAAGCTGCATTGTGTTTCGGTTGTTTTGGTTTTCACTTGTCGACCGTATTTCGAAATTTTGAAAATTGTGGTGTGGATTAAGTTGTTTCAGATTTCCGCATTTTTTCATCTGTCCACTGCTGGTCCCGGGAAAATAAATTTTTGGAATATGTGCATAGCGTACATTAAAATTCGTATTCCATTATAACTGAATTTTAATTAACCTTCAACATTTACATTGAAAATAAGTTTCTATTAGATGTTATGATTAATTTTCAAGCTCATCGAAATAAATTTCCTTGACAGAAACAGTAAACACCAAATGCAATTTATTTTTAATTGGACAAACATCGTAACATCGGGATATCATCCGTGTTTAATCTCCATAAAAAAGATCTGGAGTGATATTTTAAGATCTTTTTATATCATTACATGCTAGTTAATTCATCTTCATCTGCGTATTTCACAGAAAAAGTAAAATCGTATTTCTGTCATCCAATTCATAATGAACCACATGAAAATTGTTTTTGTCCAAGAAATATGACTTGATTTCATGGAACAGGACCCATTGTTGAGGTATTGTGAATTTTTTCTTTTAAGTGTAAACGTTGAAATCATTTACAGTTTGAAAAAATAGTTAAATTATTTAGAAAATATGCGCAGTAATAAGAATACTATTTGTTGATTTTACATATTCATTGGTGAAGAAATTAAAAACCTGAAAAGCCGGTGTACCATAGCCACACCCCTCAGCCCCAACCCCGTGTCCATTTTTTCGGGTGGGAAAAGCTGGACCGATCTAGTTTCCCCCCAGAAAAATGGGCATGACCCAGTTTTTCTCTCTTCGACGCTACGATGGAAAAACAGGCAGGATCAAACATTTCACCCTTTAGGATACTCGACACGCTGAGCAGAATTTTTAACGTGCTATCCCATGAGTTAATAGTCCGAAGGAAGAAATATCACCTCACTTAATATTGACTCCTAGCCGACCAGTTCTATGCTCTTATTCCTAAATGCCGCGTGCTTGGCCGAGAAGCAACACATTTTAATAACTCTTTGGTTTTACCCGGCCGGTGATCGAACACGTGCACGCGACCTTCCGCACTCGAGGCGAGCACGCTACTACGAGTCCACCGAGGAGGTCTCTTTCATGATGATGAACTTTAAGTTGATTATCTTCACTATGTTCACCGAGTCCTGACTTTGGACATTAACGTCTATGAACAATTCTTTGATACCAATTTTGATGCACAAGCCGTGCACATTTCACCAGTTGTACCCAAGGCTTCATAATATTTTTTTAATGCACAATAAGTGCACATTTCGTCGATTTACGACCCATCAGTTGTATTCAATGCTTAAAATATTTTTTTGATACCAATTTTGAAACAAAAGATGTCCACGTTTTGACGATTTCACAACTCATCAGTTGTGCCCAAGGCCTAAAATATTGAAAACCAAAACAACAATAAAAACATTGAAAGCAAATTCAAAAATGCCAACCTGAGAAGCCAAAACAAAGAATCTACACTTAAGGACAAAGCTATATATACACGAGGGAGATATTCCTTAGTTTTAACAAAATTTAAAATTTTTGGAACAGTAAATTTAAAGTAAATATTTCGGGTTAGTATGAGACGTTTATGAATTAAGTAGGTTCAAATCGTGTAAGAGATGTTTAAGATAGAAATGCAGCTTGAGACTATGACTTTGCATCCTCCCAAGTCAGGGTTTTGTATCCACGTTCGTTCCTACAAACCCCTGACATCACACATTCATATTTTGCGGGTCGAACATATCGCGCCTGGTGTATGACCTAGAAAATTCTACCTACGACGCAAATGGATTCTCTTTTGACCTTGAGAAGTAACCAGTGAAAATCGTTCGGTTCCGACTCGTAAAATATGAATGTGTGATGTCAGGGGTTTGTAGACAAAACCCTGATTTGGGATGATGTGAGTTTGTGGTGATTGTATTTCTTATTACTTGTAGATGAACGTCATTGCAACATTTACCTTGATTGTTTATTTTGCAACAGTTACAGGTAAATAAAATTATTATATTTAGATTAATATGACGGAATGCCTTTGAGTTTTAAACATGACAACTATGTAATAAGATAAAGGAAAAAGTCTTCTGGGTCAAAATTTAAAGACAAGAAAAAATTGTGAAAACAATTTTAGAGAGCACATAGATCATTTACATGTAAAATAAAGATGTAACTAAAATAATAATAATAAAAACCCACCCACCCCAAAAGAAAAAACCGAAAATAAAACAAACCAAAAAAAAAAAAAAGAACAACAAAAAAAAACCAAACAAACATAAAAATGAATAAAGAAAAACGTAAAGAAAAGAAAAACATACAAATAATAATAATAAAAAGACAGCCAAATAATAAGATGCAGTGACAAAAAAAATCGACTGACAACAGGTACTCCGAAAGGTTAATTATTTCCTGATCTGTTAAACATAATAGGCAAGATTCTTATATACACTCTTCTAAGGAACTTGAGGATTGAACCGCATTGAAATACGGAAAAAGTAAAGAAGAGATGTAAAGAATTCAAGTCTTACCTTACACGATAGATAAAATGCTTCGGAAGACCTATGTTTAATTAGTTCTTTTCAAATGTAGAAAATTTCTTGTTAATAAGATTTCAATTTTTTTTGGTATTTCAAAGAAAGAAATAATAAACGGGAAGTTTACATTACATTGCACTGGTAGTTAATTGGTACTTTCAATTTCAGGTAATAATGGCGGGAAAAGTTCACAATTCTCAATCAACAGCGAGGACAGTGAGTATATATTCGCCATTCGCTACTTTATACTCCACAATGCACAAAATGATACTGGATTTTTCTTGGAACTTTTTATTACCTAAAATAAAGGTAAGGTTGTTCATATAATTAATTATAATTGTTCGTTTTGTCCCTGCAACAATTACGGTATATCGGGCGGTATATCAAATCCACCCACTTCGATAGAACACCAATAAAGGCGTTGTTACTTCGTTTGAATGTCACCAACATGTGTTGATTGCCACGAATTAAGCCACCAAATTCTTCTCTTGCAAATTATTAGGAAGAATATGAATAGCATGTATATACAGGTAAAAGCAACAGTACAGATCATTTTCTTATACACTTTTTTTGGCATGATTTTTTGTTCTGATAGACTGGATTTGATACTTGACAACATAGTATTCTGAACAATATGCATTTTGTTCAGACTTGACAAGTTTCATTCTTGCCTTTTTTTCCCAATTTCTTAAAATGTTTGCACCCTTTTCCCGATTCTATTAATTTTTGCCCTGGCTTTAATGTCATCATGTACTCCATAGAAAATCGAGTGTGCTTTGACATTTGTTAGTGTTCCTTGTCCATATTAAAAATGAGTAGGGTTGGAGCTCCACGAAACTGGATTAACCCCGCAGCATTTTATGCGCCTGTCCCAAGTCAGGAAGGTATGATCATGGATGTCATTCCACGGTTACCTTTTTAGTTTATTCATAAATTTATTGATAAGCTGACATGATATTGCACCGCTTGACATAACTACTCAGGAATTACCCTGAGGTAATTTAGGGCTTGCGACATGTTGTGGTTTTCCACCATTGAAGGAAACGTTGTAAGCTATGGATGTTTTTTTCGTTATATACTTATAATTTTGTGCTTTTGTGCTTTCTTTGTATCTCCATATCAGTCTTTCCTCTCAATTTTTATGCATAAAAAATTTAAATTTTTGAAAAGGTAAGACAGTTAATAAACAGTATTGTAAGCACCGGGTGATTATTGTTTCAGGCTGTGGACAGTCTGATATGGCACTCAAAGCTGACCATACATGTATATCCGTCCATCCAGTTTCCAGATATAACCATACAATCGGATCTCTCATCCATTATCGATGTCAGAAAAGGATCGGTACCTTGCCTAAAGCAAACATTGATTATTGTCCCGTACAAATATGTCTTTCAAATGTGACATGGACCACACCAAGTTTGTCTTGCGCAGGTACATATTGATCATATTAATTATGTACTTTTATTAGACTATCAAAATTAATTTGAAGCCTAACACTGGCTTTCAATAACTTCATAGTAATTGTTATGTTCTATCGTCCTGCTTTTGAAGATGAGCTATCTTTTTTTTAATAAAAATTTTACTTTCGAATAGAACATGACATTTTCTTCGAACTTATCAATTATTGAGTTATGGATGGTATCATCTTACTGGGGATTTTAAGATGCAAGGATTGTACATGAAACATGAAATTTACATATTCACAAAAGTACTATGAGAAAAAGTATTGGCAGAATAAAAAGCTACAGTTAAAAAAGTTTAGTATCTGAAGAAGGAACACAAAAAAGTCATTTATTTCTTGCAGTTGCCGAATGTTTTGAGAAAAACAAGCACTACTCGGGTCGGAGAAGCTGTACCCGCACAGGCATACGCTGTCAGCTGTGGTCTAGCCAGAAACCACACCCACATGATTTTACCCATGATTCAATGTTTCCAGACGAGACTGTGTTTGGTGCTTCTGCGAACTGCAGGAATCCCGGTTTACTGCACGAGGCACCATGGTGTTACACACTAGATGAAAATATTGTATGGGATTATTGCGATATAGGAGAATGTGAAGGTAATGATATTTCTACATTTGCTAATTTGATTTTCTTATCATTAGTTTTGCGATGAACAGCTGGCGGGCGAGTAGCAACAAACAGTGATGAAGAAACATTTGGAGATCTGAAGTCACCCTGATAGCTCTCGTTTCTTTTATAACAGTAAAAGCTTGTGACGAAAAAAATCTTTTGGCTCAGGCCACACCAAATTGATTTTTTGTTCTTTGGATTTCGCAGCTGTAAAAAGTGTTCGCCCTCTCCTAACGTTTGGTAAAATTAGAGATTCTTTCAATATTTTAGTTAAAAATACCGCACGTAAACTTGATCTTCGACTGAAAAAACTAATCCTCGAGAAAAAAATTAAAATTAAAATTTCGCACCAATTTTTTCCATAAAAAATCCAAAGGACTAAAAATCAATTTGGTGTGGCCGCAAATCGTACTCAGTTTCATCAAAAGAATATTTGATCTACAACATATCATCGATCATATGGACTCCCACACAAAACCTGAATGAGACCAAGGAAGGGTAAGAATGCCCTGTTTCATTAAGAGATTGAAACATGGAGAGAAAACATATTACACAAAAAATATTTCATGACAACAATGACATGAGTGTATAAAATACATTTAAAGTATTTGCCAGTTTTCAAAGTAACGCTCTAATCTAAAATTAATGTTGATAACTAGAAAACACACACGTTGTGATCTTGTTTTTACGCTGCCTTGTTTTGATTTTGATTCTCTTTGCCCATGTTGCCGTGTTATACGCTTTGCCCATGTTGCCTTGCAATACGCTTTACCCATGTTGCCATGTTATAAGCTTTGCTTCTCCTTCGCCTCCATATGGCGTCTAAGTTTCTTAGATTATCCAATTTTCAAGGGCATGCGTGAGTTACCCTGACTTTCGACAAAGAGGAGCTTCTCAACCAGGGTTTTATCAGGGATAAGTTGATGTAATCACTTAAGTAATTTTACGGTCGTCATCAAATTGTTTGACCGTTACAGTGTTCCAATATCTAAGATGATGGACCTGTTCTCACTGTCGTAACATTTCATGTGCCTCCACCGATTTGTGACTTCCACCGGATTGACTTTGTTGAACTTCACGACGGGTGCCTTATACGGAGCAGGAACTGCTTACCCTTCCGGAGCACCTGGTTTTTTTTTATTTCTCCTTAGGTATATTTGTCCTCTTTATATGCTCTATATAACTGTTTAAACAAATTTGCGTTGTTTTTGGATTGTGAATTTCCACTGTACTTCATTGCTTCATTAATGTTTTGCTGATGACTTGCTTAGGATGTGAGCTTAATATATATAAGAAAGTAACATATTCTTTATTAGAATTTTACAAATAGTATTTAACAAATATAGGTTTTATTGGTTTTGTTTTTGACATCTGCTAGCGGTCGTCAGGCATTCAATAAAAAAAAAATCAGATGTTCAGCAAGACAAAAATTAGTTCTCCGCGCTTGCTCTTTTTTTTCGTTTGGTTGTTTAAATGTCGCGCGCGGGAGATCTAACTACAGCCGCTTGAGGGGCATGTCTACGGTCAAATTTGCTGTAGCCAATCAGCGATGGGGCTATAAAATTTTAGTGTATTGAACTGGCATAGAAGTTATTGTAGCGTCTAGAGTAATTCCGAATGTAAAATAAAAATTTATGGCATCGTCTATCCGATTTTTATTCCATAATCTGAATCGTTAAAAGTTATTGTTTTTAAGTCTACCAACGAATTCCAATGGCCTCGGGTGAATTATTAACACCGAGAAAAATATGTATGAGGACAAACAGTTGTGTATTGTTTGGTTTCATAAACATTGAAACTGTGGCAACGGGAGAGCGGGTAGAAAAAAACTCTTCAAACAATACTGAAGTTGAACCCAGATGATGGTACGAGAGCGCCTCGTTGATTGGTTAATTGTAAATAACTTTTTAGACGCTGATTGGTTGGTCAAAGTTCAGTACATGACCCTCCAGCGGCTGTAGTTAGATCTCCCACGCGCGACATATAAACAACCGAACGAAAATAAGGAGCAAGTGCGGAGAACTAATTAATTTTAATTAGAGTGGACTGCAGTCGAAATCAAAGGAACAACACTTAATTTCCGATAACCTCTAAATACGGTTCAATGTTAGCCTCAGGTACATGTAACTATACTGATACATCCTCCCAAGTCAGGGCTTTGTATCCACGTTCGTTCCTACAAGCCCCTGACATCACACATTCATATTTTGCGGGCCGGAAGTGAACGATTTACATTGGTTCTTCTCAAAGTCTCAAGAGAATCCATTTGCGTCGTAGATAGAATTTTCTAGGTCACACACAAGGCGGCGATATGTTCGACCCGCAAAATATGGCATGATAGAGCCCTATAGTTATCAAATATTTTGTAAGAATGAAACACTAATATGCTGTTGGCGTGGCCAATGATGCGAGCAAAGCAAAAGCCTTTTCCAGAAACTCATTTCCGGTATCACGATTCTGATTCTAAAATTATAATTTGAAGCAAGTTATTTCGCTCAGTTCAATTTCCGGCGAGCGAAACGTTTTCTAGCCTTAATATGTAGACTTTTCTAAATGACCCATATGTAGAAAATGCATATGCTCCTATAGCGCTCGCTGCTTTCGCTATTATGAAATTCTGTGACATAAATTTTCTGTGATATTTTGGAGACATTTTTTTTGTTACCAAAGTTGCACATCTATACCAAAAATAATTTAGTTATGTGTTTGATATTGCTGCGGTATACATTTGTACTTTATAGATCTGCCTGTGGATGACGATCCTTGCTCTGACATAGGTAAGTAATTATAAAATCGATCACTTCAGTTTAGTAGGACTAATTCACGGTATATGACTTCTATGATTTTATTTCTGATATCCCGGAGAAGTTACTCAAACAGAAGTATGTTGCTCCTAAGTTGCAATCATCCTTATTAAAGTTTTATGGACGACATCATGACTTGGTTGACAGGTATGAAAAAAACTGTTTCTCAAATGAAAATGGACATGATCCATTGATGTTGCCCCTTTCTCATACCGGATTTAACATGGGCAGTATGGCGGGTGTCCTGCAGGAAGCAGAGACTGATTACTAGTACTCTTCCGGAGCACCTGAGTCTACCCCCGTTTTTTATGGGGTCCACGTTGTTCATATGTTTTTAGTTTTTAAGTGTAATGCTTGTATTGTTTTGGTCTTGTCTTCGTTGTTCTCCGGAATTTGTCTTCGATTTCCCCTCCTCCGAATATCCTTTTGATATTTCTTGACTTCACACATCAGACTCATGAGATATGGACAAGCATTCGGATGTTGGGGTACATGAGAAATTACACGAGAAAATAACCCATACAATATTGGAACATAATTATTCGAAAAGCCGTGCTTTTATTGTTGTTCTTCATCTTGAAAATCTCTGTATATGGTTTTCAACAATGAGCCTAAGGCTCGCACCTTACAGCAAGCCTTAGAAATTTAGACGGTCCTAATTTACCGATAACAGGATACACGCGTCTATTTTTTATTAACACATGCAGGCGTATATTGATAAATTATGGTGGTACTATAACTGGTAAAAGACTGTGAAGTATTTCTGAGAAAAAAATCACGGGGGAGGGGGGGGGGGGGGGGGGTGGGTGAATCGGTCCCAGTTTTGTTATTTGACATTGATTTTATACATTTTGCATGTCAAACATTACTTTCGACTATTTGAGTTCCTCCTGTAAATCTCATATCTGAAACAGTCTGAAGACAAAAACCTTGAGAAGTAGAAATTAGAAATTAAAATTGTTTTACTGGAAGGCATTTAATACTATGACGTTCTTTCGATGCATTTCTCTGTGTCAACAAGTTATTTTATTTCAAATTAAGTTAAGAGAGGTTGGTAAAGAAAACACTCTTTAGTTTTATATCCCATGTTGGACATGTTGCTGTAGCCCCTAAACTTGAAAGAAACATTGGATTTTTAACTGCTATTTGCTGACGATGCCTAAATAAAAGGACCTTAGCTTAAAATTGTAAACTCTTTGTTTCAGACGATCCTCGTGAACCAGAAGGTAGGTTTAAAGATATCTTATTGCATAATTGAACCCAGATATCAAAATTCATGAACCACTGCTCCATGTACGAAACCCATCATGATGTTAAAAAAGTCTCTCATAACGTTTACAAGTCAAACGTCATTTTTTATCAACCAGTTTAGAAAACTAATTTCAATTTTTTTTTTAGAATTTATTGTTTCTGAAAAAAATGTTCAAAATCTCTTGTAGAGAGTGTCTTTTTTTCAAATATGAAATAAATATTTTAAACATTTGTGTACATATTTGCTTGTTCAAGTTGTTTAAGACAGTAGTTTGCTTAAAGGTAGGTGATATTAGCAGTCACCAGAAGAATTTGACTGCGCCATTGGAAAACTTTCGAATAGGATGATTATTTTATTTTAGTCGTGCCCATATCATCGCAAAAAAAAAAAAAAAAAAAAAAACTTTCATAAAATTTGTATTAATGTTTTCAGTGGATTGTGGAATGCCTGCTTTCCAAGTCAAAGCTGAAAACGATTGTATTTCACTTTCACCAATGAAAGCCTTTGATACAACTGAAGGAAGTATTATTTCTTACTCATGCGCAAGTCTTCAAGAGGGTATACGTTCAACCGTTGGATACTGCCCAGTGGAAATTTGTCAGAAAAATGGGACATGGCGAACTCCACAGATATCTTGTGCAGGTTTGGAAATATACTATTTAACAAAAAAAAAAAAAAAAAAAAAAAAAAAGAATAAAAATAATACAGAAAAGGAAAGTAAAAGAAGAAAAAAACGGTACAATGCATATGACAAGGACTTAAAAATTTCATGCATATTTAAATTTTTTCTCAATAGGTCTGATAATTTCACCGCTTTACTTTTATGTGGAGAACTTATTCGCAAAATAAAAACCCAAAATATTGAGACGACGAAACCATAGAAACGAATTTTTTGAAAACTAATCAACACTTGCATAAATGTTTAGATTCTACAAGAAAATCTGCTTTCTGAATTTTAAATTTTAAATTTTCGTACGTGGTTTATTATTTTGACCTCTTTGTTAAAGATATTCATGATTTACCGTTTTCAAAAATTCTCAGATTACCAGATTAATGTGATTGGACTTGACTATTAATATCCGTTGTCATAGTAAACAAATTGCAATTATTTCAAAACTGTATATTGCTACTTTTGTTTACTATTATATGTAAAATATGATTTTTATAAGTTAATATAGTTCTACGTTACCAGTTTTAAAGAATTTGATAGATCTATTTTAATGAATTTTCTTGATGCTAGTATCTTTTAGTATAAGACTTTTGTGTCCTGTAGTTCACTTAAGACTATGTTCTTGCCGGACAAACGGATCACAGTTCTGGGAAAGTTACACTCTAATGATTTAATAATCAACCCATATTTGTCTAATGCGAAGGGCAATGTATAGAAGTTATAAATAAATTATTAGTATTTTTGCTGGAGTCTGCGCAGTGGCCATCCCGATCGTTCCGTATAAATGTGAGATCTTAAAATAACAATCCAACGTTACTAATATTAGATATAGTAAATTTATACTATGCTGTATACGACACATCTCAAGGAGTTACCTCTCATCAGCAACATTAAAACCGAAACATTTAGAAGACCAAAAACCAACCTCATTTTAAACAAGAAGTACTCGTAACCAAAAATACCGAAATAGGAAGCCAAAATTCAGCTAAGGAGATCTACCATGTGCAATACAAGGAATGAACCCTTAGTATTTCTGTTATTTTTGAATTTTGCTAAATACTGGTAATTTCTGTAATAAATCAATAAATAATCATTTAATTATTTTTTTTCAGAAAATGAGTGTTACATTAAAGGTCAGTCGGGGGACTATGAGGGGAAAATTACATGTACGTTGAAAGGTGTTCAGTGCAAAAACTGGTCTGATCTTACATTGTCAAACATTAGCACTTCCTCTTTTCCCGATGGCGACATAACTTCAGCAAAGGCATATTGCAGGGACCCAAATGGTCAAAACGGATTGCCGTGGTGTTTTACGGAAGACGAAAAATGGGATTACTGTGGAGTGCCGATGTGTTCCGGTAAATATTAACAGTCTTTCTCTTTGTCTAAAAACCTATTTAAGTGCATATAAATCAATAAGTTTTATCTTTCGCAGAAGTATTTCTACGAACGATTATAGAAGCAATAAATAGAAGGAACAAATGTAAAACTCTTGAGTCATGGTTGAATCATAAAATAATGGACGAAATATATAAAGCGCACATCTTCTCATAGAATATGTATATATGAGTGGATAGGGGAATGGATGCCTGTAGCTGTTGGTGAACATCGAGTCTCCGTGGGTATCATCAGCTCATTTGCTAGTGTTACGATACTAGTGCGGAAATTACCGTTATAAAGCCACATCAAATTGATTTTTCGTTCTTTGGATTTCGGCCCCAAATTCTTAATTTTTCCAGAAATTAAAAATAAAAAGTGTTCGCCCGCTCTAAAAATTTGGTAACAAATAAGAAGTTTTTCCATTTTTGCAATATTTTAGTTCAAAAAAATTGTGCCGCACGAAAATTTGATCTTCGCCTGAAAAAACTAGTCCACAAGAAAAAAAATGAACTTAAAATTTCGCTCGCTCGCACCTGTTTTTGCCACAAGAAATCCAAAGAACTAATAATCAATTTGGTGTGGCCTAAAAATGATAAATTTTGTGAAAACTGAGAACTATTTCAGCTCCTTCTTAGATGGTTCTGGTTTTTGAATCTGCTCTTAAAAGATTTTTGTATCGTATTGGTTTTTAACATTATCATTTGAACTTTTCAGAAATTCCTGTTGTAAAGACAAAATGTGCAGGTAATTTTAGATGGATAAAGAAAAAATACACCAAAAAAACTGAAAATAAAAACCACTGACAATATGAAATCCTAAACAATTCAATCGTTGAGGTGGTACCCAACACTACAGGGAGATAACTCTTAAAAATCACCAAAGCGTTTAAATAAAATTTAATAAGTAAAGAGAAATTAAGCTTCTCTATGATCCAAATTGATGTTTGCCAAACTGGTATATATTCAATGAAATTATTCCCGTGAAGTTTGAAATTCTATTTACTAAAAAAAAAATCAACATTTATGCAACAGGTCAAAGTAAATATTTCCTAAAAAATTTATGAAAATTAAACGAGCCAAATTTATTTGAGTCAAGGTGTTGGGTACCACTTTAACTCAGGTAGAATGTAATTTACTGATCTATCCTACACCCGTCGTGTTATGAAAGAAAGCTACATGTATACCGGCGAACTCGCGTATCAATGAAAATACAGAAGGTATTATGATAAGGAAAACAAGTCCAAGTCATTTGAAATTTTACCTTCAAGAGTTTAATTAATAGTCGAAGTAGAATAAAGCTTCAGTATACTCTACGGAGTTATATTGTTGTTTTCAACGTTTTCATGGTAAAGATATTATTTTTGTCTAACTGTGCATCCTTTATACCAGATATCTTTATACCAGATATCCCGGCATTATGGTGTCCTTTTATCCCTTATAACTTACTGTTAGTATCATTCAATCATTGATTTCTTGTTACAGAAACGGAAGTAAAACGAACTACCACTACACCAATTATATCAATAAGTAACGAGATATTGCGAGATACTACTGTTCCCAAAATTGAAACGGAACAGCCATTACTGGTTTCGTCCAACCCCGATCTAACCGATGGAAAGAATGCCACGGGTACAATAGGAGACCCCAACGAAAGTAAAGAGACTAATAATTTAGCATTGGAATTCACTCAACAGGCTTCCACACTATCAGTCCACCAATCAAAAATGGTTAATTTTCCACCAGTATCAACATCTGTTGCGTATATAGAGAATTCTTTGTTGCCAATATTAGTTACCAAGGAAACAATACTGGTACCGTCTTCTTCACTTTTAGAGACAGATTCCATGGGTCGTTTTCCTTCACAAATGTTAGAAACCGATAAGCAGCATTCTTTTTTACCGTTGTTAAAGCCTTCGCTTAATATACAAACTGCGTCAGGAAATGGACTGAAAGTGAAGCCTACGCTTATGGTACCAGAAACCAAAGTCACTGTAAAAAGAACGGCTATATCGATGTCGGACATATTAGAAACATTACAGTCGATTTCATCATCAGTTCCGGTCACAAAGATGACCAGAAACACTTCTAAATCACCACTTTCAGAAACTGCGGTGACAGAACAGCCTACTTCTTCAAAAGATACAGGAATTGAAATGTTAGCAAGGACTTTATATACATCTGAATCAGAAACCCAGGTAAATCTGCCCTCGAGTTTCCTACTACTGTCAAAAACCGGGATATATCAACAGAATTCTACATTAATACTTTCAGATACCTTGTCGACAGTACAGGATTCTATTTCACCAGTGAAAGACCTAAAAGAAATGGTGAAGCCTACTTTTCTACCTTCAGAGACCGAGGTAATTGTAAAGCCTAGTTTTTCACCACTGTTAGAAACTAAGAGGTTACCGAATACTACCTTTACGTCAGTGTTTGAAACAAAAAAGATTGTACAACATACTGTTTCATCTCCACCAGAACGTTTACAATCAAGCACATCAACATTTACACAGTCCGAGATGAAAGAGCCGCCTGTATTTTCTCATGCGTTGTATGATGCGTATACCAGATCTATTATATCACATGTGGCAGAAACAGAGGGTAACGTACAGCCTTCAATATCACAATTAAATCCAAATTTGCCACACCAGAATGTTATTTCATTAGTATCAGAAAATGAAGAAATATCACCAACTATTTTTTCACCAGTTTTAGAAACCAAACCCATATTACACCATATTTCTGAACAAGAGGCAGAGCAAAGTGTTTCATCTGGTGTTTCACTAGTGGCAGATATTGAGGATATTATTTTACTATTGTCAGAAACAAATGTTTCTTTAAAAGCGTCCGTTTCACCTAAGTTAGGAACTGAGTGGTTTGTAAAGACCTCTACTTCACCGCTTATTGACACAGAAGTATCTGTCGAAACTTCATTTTCATCGGTATACGACATTAAGACGTATATACCAACACTTACAGACACTTTCCGGGTCTATATACCCACTGTTATTTCAACTCCTGATATACATGTATCATTTGTTACAAATGCTTTTCCACATTTTTCAGAAACGGAAGTGTCTGTAACGAATTATGTTCGAAATTTGCCTGAAAGCGAAATAACCTTAACAAAGACAGTTGCATATTTTTCAGAAACTGCATCATCTGTCACACATTTGTCAGAAACCAAAGTGACCGTGAAAGATACAATTTCACCTATTGTATCATTTGTGCGCATCCAAGTTTTATTTAAAAATGCTGAGTACCGTGCTTTGAGTAAGTCACATGATAAAATACAAATCTTGGATTGTGCTAGGTTTTGTCAAGGCGAAAAGGAATGCGAGATTTTCAGCTATAAAAGAGATGTTTGTACAACATATGGATACAGCAATGCTGGATATAATCAAATCCATTGTTCGGACGAAACACAGTGTTACATTAAGATTTAAGGAACATCATTACATAAAGTGAACAATAATAAAAATATAATGGGCTCTAGGCGCGGCGTGGGTTGCTGGATAATTTACTATGTATAAGCTATATTGTGTAACCTTATAACATAGCAGAAACTGTTTGTCCAGACATGAACACGAATTTTGTTACATTAAAAAGACTAAAATTACCATCAGGCAAAAAAGAGAAACGAAAACCAATCTTTCTGCTTGATCATTTTCATGGATCTCTGAAACTACTTAACTTTATATACAACAAAATGGATTACAGAAAAGGTAAAAATTATATAAAATCAATCAATGCCATCCAGCAAACAGGGCCCCGGACAAAAATAACACTAGATGTACTGTGAGCAAAGCTCACAAAGGATATCCCCGCTTTGAAGTCCAATTATCTCCCTTATGTGATATCGGAAAGCAAAGATTTTTCTTCCTGCACATCTTTGGATGATGTACTTCCTTTCTGTAAAGGTTCGTTGAAATCCGTTGAGCGGTCTAGGAGGAGTTGCGCTTACAAGATATATGGACAGACGGACAGACAGACAGACGGACAGACAGACAGACAGACAGACGGACGGACAAGGTGATTCCTATATACCCCCAAAACAAGTTTGCGGGGGGGGGGGGGTATAATAACAAAGCATAACAGTGCACAAACATAAACACAGCAGAGAGTCGGGATACACTGACTTGGTACAGACACATAGCAGTGCTGAGGTTATACCGGTTGTATGTGTACCCAAACCAGCCATTACTGTAATATTACCATCAGGTTTACCGCTTGCTAGAAATGCAAAAATTGTTTGGAAGTTACATAATTCATAAAACAGCTCGGGACCGAATGTACTCATTTTAACTGCAAAATTAGCTAAAGCTCTCTTAACTGCTGCTTGGAAAAAACATTTCATGAATGATCATTCCAATGGATTTCCACTATCAAAGGGTATACTTATTTACCATTCAGAAATCACCGATGTTCGTCAAAACCTGTGATAAATGTATTAAAAATCTTCTCAAAAACGCAAGAGGATTGTTATCAAACAAGAGAGTTTTCTTTTAAGCATGATCGCTGGTCTAATAGGAAATAAAAAGGATTTAAAATAGGTGTTTTAGTTTGAGAGAACATATGAATAGTAAGCAAATAAGCAAGAAAAAAAAAGGTTCATGTGCTCATTTTAGAGCTATAAAGCCTTGAAAATTTGCAGGAAATAGGTTTTCTCTGGATTTTTCATTGTCTTTGCATTGGCAACTTCAGCCTCTCAAAAATGTATTAAAAAATAAAAATGATTTCATAAAATTTTGTCAAATACCATTTTAAGGTATATATGATTGAATTAAAAAAGAAAAAGTGGGGGCTCACGGGCAAAAAATTTAATGTTTAAGAAATGGATAAAACCCGAGGATTCCGAAAATCTGACAAAAAGACCAAAAACATGACCAGCGAGCATCCTTAAAGTCTTGTTACAAAAATGCAAATGTTGATGTATGAATATGAACCCTGCATTGACTAGACCGTCACGCTGATCGACCTGGATTTTTAGCGTGCTGGCTCAAGAGTTAACAGTCTGAAGGAAGAAATATCGGACACATCATACTGACTCCGAGCGGGACATTTCTTTGCTCTTACTTCTAGATGCCGCGTGCTTGGCGGAGAAGCATCAAATACCAATTTTAATGTCTTTGGTGTGATCCGGCCCCGGATCGACCTTCCACATTCGACGTGAGCACGCCACAAGACCACCGAGGTGGTTTTGGTTGAACAGGATTCTTTGAAATCATGTCCATGTGAACTGGTTATTTGTATTCACTTTATGACATCATTTACCAGTTTTTGAGGCGAGCCTGTATCCCGGATCTGATCTAAATCCAACAAGCGTCAATTTGGTCGTTTAACATGTGACTAATAACTGTCATTCAAGGAAAATAACGTAACTGTTTTGCCACCAACTACTTACAAAATGCATCATGGGGGGGGGGGGGGGGGGGGGAGAGGATATTTAATACACTATAATTTCAAAACTTAATCTTAGCCCAAAGCTCAACAATAAACACAGGAGTGATATTTTTTAAAAGATTCCGGTGGAGGACAAAAGAAACAAATTTATGGTCATTCAAGACGCCCACACGGAACCTGAATATTCAAAGATTAAGATACAATAATTGTTATAAATTGGTTAAAATTATTATCATTATTAATCATATATTAAGTATATATTACTCGCGTTTTGAATGTCTCACACAGACGCTTAGCTGAAACCTGTATCGCATATCCTGTGTCAACTCTCCAGTTGAAATACATGATGAAGTGAACAATACATATCAATATCCATATTACCCTCGACCAATATCAGCGGTCGGGCCTTGGGCTCTATGGCTGATATTGGTTACTCGGGTTTTTACGGCATGTGGTACGAATTTTGCAATGTATTATTCTCTGTGTAAGTTACAAATTAGAACAAGTGGGACGTATGTTTTGTACGGAGCTTCGAAAGTAAGTATACAACAAACCAAATGACCACCTCTTTAACATATTAGTACTGATAATTGAAGTCACAGAGGATCATATATTGTTGTACTTATACAAATACAGGATTAAAAAACAATCGTATTTCCTCACATCAGTTTTAGGGACGAAATCAAAAGTACAATGTAGGATAAAAAACTTAATTCAAATAGTTTGGGGGAGGATGGGGGGGGGGTAAAAATCGCTGCAAGTTTTGTTATCCGACATCGATTTATTGATTGAAAAATTCGGATTCAAGTTCGGCCCTTACATATGTCTGAACTTTTAAAGCAAATAAAAGCCATCAAATCGTACCGAAAAGCAAATTATTGGCCGAGAGTATTGGGGCGAAATCAATCATGATAGTATCTACGTCGTTCAAACACTTTATCGATCGTGAATTTTGAATGATATGTATAAAATTATAATTTAACAGTGCTTTTTTTGATGCATACTAAAAATATACATCACTTTTTTAAAAGTGATATCCAAGTCAATATACAGAACAAACAGTGAAAAAACTATGCGAGTTAAGTTTTTTTATCCTACATTGAACTTTTGATCTCATCCCTTAGTTGGGACCACAGTTGAGAGGTTGGCTGTACTTTTGTATGCTGTTCAGGTTTGTTGTCTCTATATTCCTTTTTATTTTATTTTTGTGATTATTAAGATGTTTACACCAACTTGTCAAATACTCATTAAAATTTCATGACCTTTTAGTTGATACTTTTGGTCGCTCAATTTTTTAAAACATTCGTACGACTTAAGTGTAATTTGAATTTCGGTTTTCAGTGGATTTACTCCATTTACTAGTATGTTATGGAACCAGTCTAAATCGTATTCTATCAAATGTTTGTGAAACAGGGACCTGGCCCTTTAAACCAAAATAAGTGTTTTAGTAGTTTATCACTAGGTCTGCAATAAAACAGAATGCAATGAGGAACCTGAGTGAGTTATCTTTTCCTAACCAATGTAGGTAAGGGAGATAATTAAATGCTCTCCCTTTTGTCCTGAGGCTAAAAGGGAGACAAATTTATTATCTCCCTTACCTACATTGGTTAGGAAAAGATAACTCACTCAGGTTCCTCATTGAAAAAATACTTTTATTTCCAAGAAAGTGTTATTTATAAATTCTATTATATCAATTATGATGAAGAAGATGAGCAAATTTCGTCGAACTTACGACTCATCAGTTGTGCTCAAAACCTACAATGATCTTGAAAACGTTGAAGAACAGATTCAAAATTCCAAAATGATTAAAACGTATGTAGTCAAAACTATCTAACGACAGAGAATATCCATTTACTTCAATTTTGCTATAGAGAATGAGGATAAATTTTCAACTAGGACATAATTTCCAGAGGTTTTGACGTAAATTCTGTCATTAACGTTAAGTTGTTCAATTATTGTGCCAGTGCCAGAATTGCAGTTTTCTGTACTACGATCTGATCGCCCGATGTAAAAGGAAATACTTTCGCTATTCTTGTAAACTTTGAATGCAGTATCAGAAGTAGAACAAGCCATCACTGTGACAACAATGAGATAAAGCCCTTTCTTTTCACACGTGAACCTCCCATAATATTTCAAAGATGACAAGCTCCGTATACCAACAGATGACTTAATGTTAGGAAAAAACAGTTGGTGGTCTGAATTTCTGGCAACACCACGTACGGCACCTATCGCGGTTAAGGCGACTGAAACGAGAAAAAGATAAGCATAATTTAGAAAAACTATGCTCAAACATTAATGTATTTATAAAGGTTACTCGGGGACACGTGTTTTTGTTTACCTTCAGCACGTGTGTTCAAATCAAAACATGTTTATATTTAATTTGATTGGAAAAACAGTAAGTTATTACCGGTTTAGGTAATATTAATCATGATAACTCCATGCTAGAATTTAAGTGCTAAATTATAGTATTATAGTCTGGAATTGTCATTCGAGGTTCGCCTATCCGACAGTACAGTATCGTTCCCCACCCACCCACCATTTCAAGACTTCATAGGAAAGTACTTAGTATGTTAATTAGTAAATAGTATATATGATATGTATAACTGTAAAGATTTTGTTCTTCAACTTATAGAATACTTTTCTATTGTAGATTGTGTTTATATGTGATGGCAGCGGTCGGTGACAGCAAATTGGACATTTGTGTTTTTATTTGTAATAAAATAAGCTTTCTGTGCTGTCGGGGCGAGCTGATAACCAAATAACACTGTTGAGTTTTCTTTATAAATGATTTATGTTCGTTTGAAGTATTGAATAAGAACATAAATATAAATAATTACAATAATAATGACAAAATGAATTTATGACCTTATTTGGAGATGGATATTATTATCATCCAGTAACTTGTCCGGGGTGATGAAAGAATTACAAAGTAATAAGACAATGGACAAATATTTTATTTAAAAAAAACAACAAACATTTGAGCACCGTTTTCACCCGGCAGTTCAGATTTTGAAAACATACGGCAGTTATAACAAGTATATGGAGTGGTCAAATCTAATCAAATGTACATTTTTTATGCAAGTAATTTTCATTAAAGAGTAATATAATGCTAGACGAATATCTAAAAAATATTTGAAACCCTTTATTTTGTCTACTTAATAAGCCAGTTTAAGGATATTTCATTATCTAGTTTTACCTATCGTTGGCGTGTATGACATACATGGTATGGTTTAGGGTCACTTTAGTTTTACTCCAATTTTGTAGCAGTTAGTTGTATTTTGTGGCATCTTGTTTTTTATAAGGCAGCCGGAGGGGAGGAATTTTTTCTTAGGTTCAATTTGTAAAAAAATAGTGACTTTCCAAATAAAATCAAAAGAGTCAATTATCTCACCATATTCATCGTTCTTTTGGATTTGCTGCTCCGCTTGCCTCAGTCTGTCATTAATAGACCTTAAGCTTGAATTAACACTTATCCGTTCACTCTCTAGAGTTGATATTGACGTCTGGATACTTTCCTGTATTTTCTTGTATATGGACATATTTTGCACAATTAACATTTGTCCGTTATCTAAAGAAGAAATATTTGAAAAGATTTCACTTTCTAATGTTGTCAGTTTTTTCTTATTTGCGTTTAAGTCGTTGTGCATGGCAACCAGGTCTTGTGTTCGGGCTTGGTTGTTGAATTTCATGAATTTCATATCATTTTCTAAGGATTGCAGTTGTTGAGTAACTTGTCTCAGCGTTTGAAGTTGGTCTATGCTTTTAAACTGTTTAAGACTTAAAACTTCGTTTCGCAAAATTTGAGTTGTATTTTGATAGACGCGTACTTCCTCGTTAAGTTGACCTTGTTCCAGGACAAGTGCTTTATACTTTATACTTAATGCATCCATTTCTTCAGTTGTATTATAAAAATCACTAAAATTGTCTTTCAGTTTTTCTTGTCGATGTTTCAGAGAATCATACTTCAGACTTAATTCATCCAATTTGTGCTTTAAATCATTAGTTTCGTTTTGCAAAGAAAAATCCGTTTCCAGAACTACTTGACTTCCATTACATTGTTTTTCTAAACTGGTAAACCTGGTTTCCAGTTGCAATACATATTGCTGAAGGTAAATCCTACTTTTTCTCTCGTCCAAAAGCATTCGGAATAAAGTTTCGTAATGTTCATCTGTGACGAACTGTACATGTCCACCAGGAATAGGTGTACTTGAATCAAGCAAAAATCCAGAAGAATGCGAAATTATACATAAAAGTAAAACTGTTAAGTCCAACATCATGTATGAAAGATCAAGGTGTTGGATTAAAAAGTTATCAGCCGGTTTTCGCACTGTGGATTTTCGTCCTTTTTATTAACATAATGAAAAATGTCCCGAAAGCAGGTTATTCAAATACCGTTATCTATAGAATTTTTCTTAAATCGACCGTATCGGCAGTCATGAGGAATTTGGACATAAGCGTTTTAAATAAGATAATTTTTATTTCAACACATGACTGACTGATTAACTACAAAGAAATTTTATATCAATTATAAAGCATAGGTACACATAAAGGTTTAATTATGGTGGCCGGTTAAGGCCGTTTCGAGTTTTCGCCCTTCATATTCTATAGGGCGAAAACGCAAAGTCAAAATCGCAAAAACGCGAAATGGTTTCGCTTCTAGTTCTCGCGTTTTCTACTTCGCGATTTCGCGATTTCGCGTTTCTGCGTTTTCGCCCTATAGAATATGAAGGGCGAAAACGCGAAATGGCCTTAACCGGCCACCATAGGTTTATGATATTTTTTTGGATATGTTTCTGTAAGATTTCATGATTAAAGATTTTCATTAACGCGATTACTTTTTTTATAAAAATGATTTACTTATTACCACATGATTACTGACTTTTATTATTACAGTTGTCATTGTGTCAAGCGGTGGCATACATATTATATACAATGTATACACATCGATATCAGAATTGGGCCGCACAATAAGGTCAAAATCCATAAATCGTGATCTATTTCAATAATCTATGATTACAGCGAATATCAAAATGAGACAACAATAAAAAAAAAAAAAAAAAAAAAAAAAAAAAAAAAAAAAAAAAAAAAAAAAAAAAAAAAAAAAAAAAAACTGGTGCTCTTCACTTAATATCCCCTTTGGATATAACCAATATCCAGAGTTTACATTGAACGTGGTCTTGAATAAAAGACAAAGTGTAAAAATTCTTTTTTAATTAGTAAATTCATGATAATTCCCTCTGTATTAGTAACTATATGATTACGTACAATGACGTAGGTATTACATGGTTTGGGTTCCCAAAGCATAAACGCAACACCTTTCTTCCGACTTGCATACAGATTGCGGAAATTGATATTTTGATTCCCCTCTAATGTTTAATCTTGTCTTTCTATAAACTGCACGCCCTATTATCTCTCTCATTCATAACAGTTGGTTATGGTTAAATTTTCACAACATGCGGAGTAATTTGAAAATTTGGGGAATGTAATTCGATGAAATTGTTCCCGTTCGATGTGTGCGTATTACCCGAATTAGATAAATATAATTTTGTTTGAAAAATCTCTTCCGAACTAGTATTAGCTATGAACGAGATCGAAAATTAGGATTTTGCAGCTATACTCGTATACATGTAACTAGAACTAAACAAACACACTAACACATGACTAAGGAAATAATATGACAGCAAATTACATTCTTGGATTCTTATAGCAAGGACGTATAACTAACAAGGATTGGTGTCTCGCGGTATCTCGTTAAAATATCGCGTATCGTGAGACGTGTATTTACTCACTACTACAATTATGCGCGCTTCAAGTAAATATTTCCGGTTAGTTACGATAATGTAAACAACTAGAACTCCTATAGTCTCGATCATCATGACAAAAATTCTCTCGTTTGTTTTTAACATAAAAAACTTTGTTTATTATTTTCGATGTTCAAAAACCAAAGAAACAATATATAAAAAAAATTCTATCAAATATGTCTTACAGGGCCGTAAAAATCGTATAAATTACAAAGTTATAACATTTTTATTATTGAATAGTAAATGTCTTCTAGAAACAATGATTAATTTGATTAAAACCTTATTTAGTTTGAGCATTTACCTATGCATTCCTAATTCCTGTGATTATTTATAATTAATTATAATAAAAAATAAATTAGTCCTGATTGTATGTTGTTCATTTGATGAGCTTGTGCGGGTTCCTTTCTACTTTTTGACAGATTGTAAGTTGTAAGTTGTTTATTTAATGAGCTTTTGTAGTTTCCTTTCTACTATTCAATTTAGAAAGGCTATGACCCAAGCTACACCAAAAAGAGTCATTGTCTACTTTAAAATGACCAAAGCTGATTTGAGAAATATACACGAATATGTCATAAAAAGAACGAGTTGCAAAATCTGCTATTTACTTTTTGATTTGAACTCTATTAATATGTCAGATTTTTTTATCTTGGGACACTGATCTTGATTTGGAACTATTGCTAGGGGAATATACAGAATATAATAAATATATTTATTTGTCTAACTATTTCTCTACTAAAAAAAAACAACTTAAATGACATACTTTAGTAAATTATAAAGTCTAGTTGTCATAAAACTTTTATTGCATAATCACATCTTTAAAACCGCATTTCTATCCAAATAAAAATCTTTTTCTCAGCTGGGCACCTGTATATTCAATTATCAATAGCACCTTACCTTCCGGGGTTCACCCGGCCACATGACATTTGTTAATTACAGGTGTTATGATTGATTGTATAAACATGGTCTGTTAGTTAGCCCGCCACATAGGTAATTGTTTCAGTCTTTTACACATAAATTCGTACATCATCTACATCATACTACACTACACAAAACCATTCTTCAATTGGCCGACTGGATTTCATAGTTTAAGACAAATAAAACAAAATATGTATGCTTTTCTGCCAGATAGGAGGCTTAATTTTGCTCAGCATGCTCAAAAACCTGTATGGAACAGAAGACCTTTAAAGTAATATTTGTTTACTATTCCGATATTGACTTTTGAGCTGCAAATTAACTGCATTGCCCGGTTCACAGTTATTTTGAGAATAAAAAAAAATGAAAATGAATTTAAGCAAAGAAAGGCTCAATATCTCATTCATTTTCCAAAATAGGAAGCTCATTTTTTCTCTGCAAGTCTAGATATATGTAATGAAAGGAAAAAAATAACTGTAATGCATTTTTATGCAATGTGCATGTAGCCTATACCTGCAAACTAGCAGCTCTGCTCTGATTAGTAGATATTATGAAACAAAATAGAGCTGTTAAAAATTTGTTCATTTTGTAGCTCAATATCTAATCAAATCCTCAGCATAAGAAGCTTAAATTTGCTATGCAAGTGTAAAAATATCATAGAAATGGAAAAAAATCATGCAATATGTGATTGTGTAGCATATATTCAACAAGATGGCTGCAAAGTAGCATCTCTGCTCTGATTGATAAATATTTGACAAAAAAGATGGAGGGAGCTTCAATAACTTCAATATTTGACTAACCTCTTAACAAATACAGTTGAAACTTGCTATGCAAACGTTAAAATATAAAAGGAAAGGAGCTCATTCGGTTTAGAAGCGTCTTTTCACACCAAAAATGCACATTTAGCTGCAAAATACAAGGCCATTCTCCATAGAAGTCGCCATTTTGTTTACCGAAAAGGACTGGTTTATATGTTATATTATAGGTGAAATACACAACAAAAGACGCTCTATTTTCATATGCAAACGTAAATATTATCTAAAACTTGTAATCAAATACTTTTATATAAGTAAATGCAATAAAATTTAAAAAAATCAATGCAACATGACGGGTCATGCCATCTCGGTCCCAGCATCATGGGCAGCATGTGGCATCCTTACTTATGATCTCTTATTGTGATGTTTATAAGTGTTTGATGTTGTTTTTATAGTGAAAAATCATTTAATACCATAAAATAACTTCTACTAAATATGTTTTTAATTATTCATATAATGCTTTTATACTTAAAAATTGATGTAGAAATCTCGAAGCGGCGATTCCCGCTGAAGCTTTCTGCAGATCTCGTGTTTTCTCGCGATTCGCGATATTTCTCGGATATTATCAAGGCATTATCGGGAGTTTCCTATCCTTCTAATATACGTCCTTGATTATAGTGAAAAAATTTAACATTATAATTTGTTATGCAAGCGAGAGATAAGCAGGCGTGTTTCAGTAGCCGAATTATCTTCGTAGTTCATCATTACTATTTAAATTCACTATTAGCAATCTGTTAAGGTACCCGGACCATAATAGATAATGATCGAAAATTGTATCTCCTTTTGACCGTGATGGCTGAACTAAACAATTTAAAGCTGGAATTATATATATATATATATATTGTAGCAGGATCGGGGATCTTGCCGTAGTTCGGGGATGTGGAAGTCAGTGTACTAGACTTGTGGGGTAGACAAAGTGCTCAAAATGTGCCAAAAGCTGTAGAAATTTGAAATGAAAGAAATTCAGTATATGTTAAATGCTTTATTATGTGAAGTACAATTATATTTGCCGCGACAATAAATGGAGCAAACTTCCTATAAATTCAATAAATTAATAAGGAAGGAAAAGTGGTAAAGCACTAACCGTGGAACGTAACGCACGTTCTCTCTTCTTGGTGACACGGTCACCTTCAGACAAACAATAAAACTTTCACTAAAGCTATAGTTAAATTTAAGTTGTTTCACAATTCAGGTATTGTCGGTTTAGAATAAAATTCCCAAAAATAGTTAAGCTATGAAATTTAAATAAACTCCAATACCGAGACTAATACTTTATGATATTTGATCAAATTAAACCTATTTTATAATAACTGAAAAGGAAATACTAAAGAAATTTCCAAAATACAGAAATTTAGAGTTTCAAGAAGGATAACTCTAGATAGTAAAATCCAATTCTACCACATTATATATATATATATATATATATATATTTTTTTTTTCAAGTAAACACACTTTGTTGCTTATATGCAGTCTGTAGAAATAAGTTAGTTATATTGGCATTTCCGAAGTTTGCCGATAATTACCGAGTTCATTGCAATTGCGTTGTAAGGAACATCCGGGAACTTTTGAATAAATACGTGGTCATTTATGGTCCGGATACCTTAACACTGAGATTGTAAGTTGGAATCCAACTAATCGTATAGCCCGGGTAGATATTACATTCGATCCAAATGAAATAAAAAGTTTATAATCGACCTTCCATACATTATTTCTGTCAAATATGGTTGTTACTGGCTACTAAATGAGAAACCTTTGTAGAGTTCTCCCAATCATCGTTCCTATAAACTTTGAAAAGATTTGACATACTAATATTTTTAAGGAAGAAATTTGAAAATTTTGATTATTCTGAATTAAGAATTCCATGTTGTAGCAATGTATTTCATCTGATAAAAATGAAAGAAGAAAATTTATAGCCACCTTCCTTTTCATAAATCATTCCTGCAAAGTTTTGTTGAAATTGGCCCAGTGGTTTCAGAGAAGATGTTGATTTGTCTATAACGATAAAAATGATGACTTACGCAAAGTGATGACAATAGCTCACATAGACCTTTAGGCTAGGTGAGCTGAAAAAAATAAATTATTAGAATTAAAATCTGATAAATTTAAAACATTAATGTATTGTCAAACCACAAGCCGTTTTTAAACTTTAAAAATTATTGGGTTTTTTAAAATGAAAATTTACAAACGTGTAACTACTTGTGACGATCGAGTTGCATTTTCCAAAAAAAAAAAAAAAAAAAAAAAAAAAAAACTGTGTTGTATGTGTTCATTTAATCTTAAAGCAATTAAACACCGAATAACTTAAAAACTCGAGTCTTGAACACGATATGCACTTCACATTCGGAAGATATCAATCAGCGAGAGCAAAGTTTATTATTTAAACACGGTTTGATTACGATTTAAATCTTAGAATTTGAATTAAAAAGTAACTAGTTATTCGAAAACAAAATGGAGCTAGCAAACATTTTACAGCCGGAACTGTGGAATAATTCTGAGTTTCCGAATGAAAAGACGGAACATCTTCTGCGAAGGGACTTAGAGAGGGAAAAGAATTTTCGGAGAAAAGACAATTTTATAAGAGTATTCTCTCTGGTTCTGGTTTTTATCATTTCACTTGGAACAACTTTAATTACTATACATCTATCAGGTTTGTACAGAGTTTCTGACAATTTACTGATAAATTGATACTTTACGGTTAGAAAATGTTTGTTTATTTGTTTATTTAACGCCGTTTTCAGCACATTTGACTATTTCGCGGCGGCCAGTTTTTATTGGTGGAGGAAGCCGGAGTACCCGGAGAGAACCACCGACCTTCGGTGGGAAAATTGGCAATCCTTGTCAATTAAGATCGGACTCGAACACACCCCGCTACAGGTGAGATTCGAACTCGCAACCTCAGCTTTGACAGGCTAGTGATCATTAGTAGTCATAACGAACTACCTAGACCACTCGGCCACCGAGGCCCCGTTAGAAAATGTTAAATTTCATGAAAACTAAGTATACTCTCCCTTGTGCATAGCTCTGTCCTTTAATAGTTTTTGATTTACCCTTTTGGTCATTTTGGCATTTTTGAATTTGTTCTAAAACGTTTTGAAAATAACAATCCAAAGATACTAATACATTAGATATAGTAAATTTATACTATGCTGTATACGACGCATTTCAAGGAGTTACCTTACATCATTTGAACTATCGTTTTGGTTTAAACATTTTAGACCTCAGTGAGCACCACTGAAGAATCGTAAATCGACAAAATGTGCATATTATGTACATCAAAATTTCTATTATATAATGTATGTTGGTTTACAAATATGAGTTGTACTATGACTTCTAAGGATTTTATAATTTTATTTTCTATTCTACTCTGTTTGGTTAAGGTATCCGGACCATAATAAGTCATGATCGAAAATTGTATCTCTTTTTGACCGTGAATGGCTGAACCAAACAATTTAAAGCTGGAAATTTATATATATATTTTTCTCAAGTTGAAACACACTTTGTTGTTTATATGCAGAGTCTGTAAAAATAATTTAGTTATATTGGCATTTCCGAAGTTTGCCGATAATTACCGAGGTCATTTCAATTGCGTTGTATGGAACATCCGGGAACTTTTGAATAATCACGTGGTCATTTATGGTCCGGATACCTTAAATCTTTTTAGAGTGCATGTATTAAAGATTTGATGTATAACAAGTAACTCTTTCCGTCTGTTATAATAAACGTTCATCTTGTGTTATAGTTAATACAAAAGCTGTTATTATCCTTGTTTTTTTTGTTTTGCTTTGTCAGTTTGTTTTACATCTATTCATTCTGTAAGATCTTTTGTTATAATTGATGGATCCAGAGGGGGTATAGAGGGCGTACACCCCCCTCCCCCTTGATCGCCAAGAATATTGTTTTATCGATATATATGATTTTTTAGCATAAAATCGTCAAAAGAAAGTTGCGTTACGTTTTAAATTCTAAATTTTACTCCCGCCTTTCAAAAATCCTGGATCTGCCACTGGTTATACCTGATGTGTGGCGTACTTTTCTGGGAGTACAAGAAGAACGATATGTACATATTATCAGGTTTTCTGCAAACGTATATCGTAAAATATCAGCCGCGAGACACAATGTGAAGCTTTTCGGCGAGTGAGCGTAGCGAACGAGCCAAAAAGCTTCATATTGTGTCGAGCGGCTTATATTTTACAATATTTGTTTGAAGAAAACTTGATGATAAATTTATCGTATTGTTAACTAGCAATCTTAATGGAATTTCTTACTTTTCAATGGCCATCCGCCTATAACCGGATGTTTTCCTGATATATTCGGGTCAACGTTGGGTCAAACATTATGACGTCGCTGATATATTCGGGTCAGCTCATATTAGTGTCAGGTCAACTCTTTACGACATCACAGTGCCGAAATACGGGAAATTCTGAAGGCCTCAGCAGGTCGATATAGCCATAGGGAAATACGATAAACAGAAACACCCATTAAATTCTATAACATATTCCAAATTTTGTATAATAAATGATAAGGAATACTTATCATTAATTATACCTGGGTTCACTCCAGGTTTTTTTTTATGGGAGTTCGTGTTGTTCATTGTTTTTTTTTATTTTTCAGTGTTTATTTGTTGTGCTTGTGGTTGTTTATTTGTCCTCCCAGGTTTGTCTGTCCAATGGATTACGTTTTTTTATTTGCTCCTTAGGTATATTTGTCCTCTTTGATATATTTTAGGCTGTATGAATAAATGTGCAAGACCTGATCATGTTATACAAGAAATGGCATTAAATATTTCACGCTTGACTAAGCAGATAACGGTTGCAGAGGAGCAAATACAAAATTTGAAAAAAATGGGTTCTGGTGAAACCACCAAGATAACTAAGGGTTCTAGAGGAGATAAGGTGTCGGTCGGTAACAGAGGACCTTTTGGGCAAAGGGGCGTCAAAGGAAGCAAGGGAGACCAGGGTTTAACTGGTACGAAAGGTGAAAAAGGAGCGAAGGGGGAAACAGGTAGGTACAAGTGTCAGGTTTATATTTAAGACTGCACGTCAATTTCGAAAAAGCAAAGTTCAAATTGAAATCACTAACATTTAAGTGATATTCAGTATTTGAGACGAAAAGTTTTTGAAGTTTAAAGTTAACAAAAAAAAAAAAAAAGAAAGGCAATGTGTTGACATATACATGTAGACTTTCATATATTTTGTCATTATTCAGTTATTGATTAATGTTCTTACATTTTTAATTTTGAAGGTGAAACTGGCCTCCACGGACCTACGGGTATGAAAGGTGAAGCTGGAAATAACGGTACTATTGGTGATAAGGGTCCCGTTGGTGACAGAGGTCCAGTTGGTTTAAAGGGTGAAAAGGGCACTAAAGGTCCGTCTGGTGAAAAAGGTTCAAAAGGTGACAGAGGTCCGGTTGGTGAAAAGGGAGAGGAAGGCAAAGGTGATAAAGGCCCGTCAGGTGAAAAAGGTTCAAAAGGTGACAAAGGTTTAATGGGAGATAAAGGTTCCAGTGGCAATCCTGGCCTAAAAGGTGAAAAGGGTGAACCTGGTCTTGTAGGTATGACATTTTACTAGTTTAAAATGTAATACAAATTGTCCATATTAAAAATATTAACAGTAATACAGGAAGATCTCACAATAAACCAGAAATATCGATTGTTAATCAGCTGTCTTTATCCGACGCATTTATTTTAGGCATTGACTGTAGCAATGTCAGTAAACGCCAGGTGGAGCTGTTTTGGGGAAAGTTATTTGAAAACTGGATTCCGCTTCTTTACAACCTTTTCAAGCCTGTTTTAGGACCAGTATACTGTAAACAAACCTGGCGTTTACTGACATTGCTACATTACCCATTTAATTCAAGTGTCACAAGATTATGTAACATTATGCGATACTAAAGTGGGAAAAAAACACTTGTAAACAAGTGCTCAATTATTATAGTACATGTCATCTTGATGTTACGAGTTCTAATCAATTCTACAATTACATTTTAACATGTATTCTCAATAATAAGTAGATAACTTGTACATGTTGTATTGAAGTAAAATTATTTGAAAACAATTGGACTACTGTTGTACTGCTGTACAGTATGACACATCTATATGATAATTATTCTTGATATAAAATAGATAAAATTCTTTGATACTAATTTTGATGCACAAGATGTGCACATTTCGTTGATTTACGACTCGTCAGTTGTGCTAAAGGCCTAAAATGTTGAAAAAGGTTAAAGAGCAAATTCAAAAAGGCAAAAATGAACAAAAATGGTAAAGACAAAATCATCTGAGGAGAGAGCTATGCACGACGGAGACACTCCCTAGATTTTACAAGTTTTAAAATTTTGAAACAGTAAATTTTAATAATCAATTTCGGACTAGTACCGAAATAATAGCAACTGACCTGGAGATACCCTCGGGGACTTAAGAAAATCCCAAGAAGAGTTATCTCCATTTTACATTGAAAATTCCATAGACGAATTTTTTTTGTTTCTCTGGAAGACATGAATGAACAGTGTAGGGTATTAATAATCATGTAGCAATGTCAGTAAACACTAGGGGCACCACTGGGCGGAAACCAGAGTCTGTTTACAGTATACAGGTCCCAAATCAGGCTGGAGAGGTTGTAAAGAAGCGGAATCCAGTTTTCAAATAACTTTCCCCAAAACAGCTCCACCTGGCGTTTACTGACATTGCTAAATCATGGATTATTTTATGGAGTCTTACAATAAGTTACGACAAACAAACATTTTTAATTTGAAAAGAAGTTTAAAACATTGAAATACGATGATATAAGTACTCAACGTAACATTAATGCTTTTTGGGCTAAGTATTTTAAGAAATATTTAAAATTTAAATAAATGATATAAAATTGATAGATATGCTTTTTTCAAGGTTACCAATTCTTCGGCGAAAGTTGCATTATAAAAGAACAAAGTTATAATTGTCATTTTTAGCTGAATTGGAAATTCTAATCACAGAGTTTGCAGAACGAATATTTAAATATTACGCAAAAGTGGTCAGGAATTTAAAACAAATTTGTGTCAAATATTTCTTTTGTTCACCTACAGGTGCCCCGACTTACCTAATCATTGCTGAAATTGACTACCCAGTATAATTGTTATGTAGAATGACCTATTGAAACCATTTTTTTTGGTTGTGTTATACATTGTTTACCAAGTGACAAAACGGGGATCCGAGATGGGGCAATTTTCTGATTATGAATTTTTATTCTTTAAAAAAGACCTTATTTTATTGCTAAAGTTTACTAAGTAAAGACTCATATTATAGTACAAATATGCAAGAAGAAATCCGACGTGCCCATTGAGAAATTGTGAAATCATAATTTTACGGTTATATAAATTGAGTGATAAAAATATAGGAAAACGATTATTTTATTATTTTCTACACAAATACAATTCTGTTTGAATTCTCATTATCCCAGGATTCATATTTCATTACGATCTTCGTTTTACGTCTTAATTTGTAATTTTTTCACAAACACGATCTTTTTAGACTTTGTTGTAACTTTGTGAAGTCTCTATAGTTACGACTTATGTAATTGCACCAGTAATCTGTCAAATAAGTGATAATTTGTATTGACTAGGGTACTGAAATAATAAAAACTAGTCGAGGCAGCCCCGCTGCATACCCGAGCTACTCTGGTGTTTTTAAAATCCATACAATCCAAACTAGTGGTTTTGCTATAATGATTCCAAATATATATGGTTGCTAAGTAGAAATCACAAATAAACTAGGGGCCTCGGTGGCCGAGTGGTTTATGTAGTCACTAGCCTGTCAACACTGGGGTGGTGAGTTCGAATCCCACCTGTGGCGGGGTGTGTTCGACTCCGATCTAAATTGACAAGGATTGCCAATTTTCCTACCGAAGGTCGGTGGTTCTCTCCGGGTACTCCGGCTTCCTCCACCAATAAAAACTGGCCGCCGCGAAATAGCCAAATGTGCTGAAAACGGCGTAAAACCCTAACTAAACAAAAAAAAACAAAAAAAACAAAAAAAAAACAAACAAATAAATAAACTAGTCTTTGAGTCTTTCAGGAAATTTGCCAAAATTGAAATAACATATTTTTGAAATCCAAATGATCCTGATAAGTCTTAAAGCTAATCCATCCAAAGAAATCTATATTTGTTAAGTAAAATTTCAAAAATAATAGTCTTAGACACCTACAGGAAACGTACCGAAATTGGAACCACATATTTTACATCCATACAATCCAAACTAGTGCTGTTGCTATAGTGATTCCATATATATATATATATATATATATATATATATATATATATATATATATATATATATATATATATATATATATATATATATATATATATATATATATATATATATATATATATATATGGTTGCTAAGTATAAATCACAAATAAAGTAGTCTTCGAGTCTTTCAGGAAATTTACGAACACTGGAAGCACATTTTTTTGAAATCCAAATGATCCTGATAAGTCTTAAAGCTAATATGCTCCAAAAAATCTAATTGCTAAGTAAAATTCCAAAAAATAATAGTCTTAGACACTTACAGGAAATTTACCAAAGTTGGAATCACATAGTCTTGACATTTAGATGATCCCAATATGTGATCCAGAAAATACATAGTTTCTTGTCAAAAATTAAAAAAAAAATAATGGTCTTTGAGACTCCAGGAAAATGCCCATGTAGCCCGACCCCCAGGGGCGCTATTCGAATTCCGAATCCTTTGGCACCATCTACATTTGCAGGGCAATTACTTGGCCAACTTTCAGTTCCGTATTCCAAGTTGCGTGACGAAGGGAAAATGTACCCTCTCTCTTTGTAGCCCGGTCCCCAGGGGGCTATTCAAATTCCGAAACCCTTTGCACAGTCCCCACAAACAGTGCAATCAATGACCCAAATTTCATCTTTCTACATCTAGTGGTTACTGAGATTATCCTGGACATTGCTAACGTACGTACGCAAAACAGCAAAACATAATCCTCGCGCTTCGAGGCGAAGAGATAAAAAAAGTCCAGGGGACAGCTCAGATTACAGACAATAAGCAGAAAGATATACGTAACAGTCACTGCTCACTCTTCCGGTGCACATAGGTCATACCTAGCTGATATTTACAAAATTTCATAATTTTTGTTCTATCTTAATAGTGTTCAATTATTAGTATTCCATTTTTTTACTGTCTGACTTTGAACAATAACTCTCAGATTTCTCTTTAAGAATTCTACATTCCTTTATAGATATCTTATCGTTTACCCACCTTACAAAATAACCTAGCTTTAATTGGACATGGGTACACTTAAAATAAGTTAAAGGAGAAATCTACAAATGTAATGTCGGAATCGACCATAATGTCCGGTAGTTTCTGAAATTTGTGACTCGTTCCATGAGTCAAAGATGTGTAATGAGTGATTGAATTAAATTACAATTAAACTTCGCTAAGGGACGAGATCAAAAAGTTCAATGTAGGATAAAAAACTTAACTCACACAGTTTTTTCACTGACCCCCTCCCCCCCTCTTAACTTAATTTGGGAAAACTTGATTGACCAATATGGGCATATGCTTTGAGAGTATACGTTTTGTATCATAGGTCCTGTTTTTCCTCAACAATGTATGTTTGGTCTGTATATTGACTTGGGAATCACTTGAATCCGTATTTTTCAATCCGAAAATCGATGTCGGATAACAAAACTTGCAGAGATTTTTACCCCCACCCCCACACCCCCAAACTATTTGAATTAAGTTTTTTTATCCTACATTAAACTTTTGATCTCGTCCCTAAATCCATTGAAAAAAGAAAGATTGTAGGTCGAAAGCTTAAATTCACAATATCGAATTTCGACCATTGTGAGTCAAAGTTCTGAAAAGAAAATTCTGAAACCCGAATAAATTTAAAAATGGAAGAGGAGTTATTTCACGTGTTCATGGCCGAAATTCCGTTATGGCGGAGGAGGCAGCTGCCTCCTCCAAATGTCGAGAATAATAATTAATTCAATACTATTTTTTTAGTTTACCCACAGTGTTTAAATTTTATAATATATTTTCAAGGGCAAAAAGGTCAAAAGGGAAGTTCAGGTGAAACAGGTATGTACAACTTTAGTCACAGGTATGTACAACAAAAGGGATAAACATGGATTTTAATTAAAAGTAACAAATATATAGTTGACCCAGAATTATTGTAGATTTTAGAAAAAAGGCGTTTTGAAGGAATGAATTGGAACAAATTCATTCTCGTGGAAAAAAACCCAAAATAATACAAAAGGGATATGGCAGAATGCCCACGAGACAAAACAAAATTAATTTAGAAGATACTGAGATTCACAATATGAGGGCACAGTCAGCCCGTGGCCCGTCAGCCCGCCAGCCCGCCAGTCAGTCTTCCACAATGAATAGAACTAACTTGCTTTCGAAATGTGAAAAACAGAAAAAGCGCTAAAGTCAAGCAAATTTAATTCTTGTTTTATAACTTATATATATGATAAATTTTTACATGTTTTGTTTTTGCATTTAACCATCTTCAGTTATATTTCACGTCCGTCAGGAATTGATACCTCACCGGACTTGACACTTCACTGGCTTTTACTCACTGGCAATGTGACGGGTTTCGTTAAAGGAGCATGACATGATTAACCTTCCGGAGCACCTGATGTCACTGATGATTTTTAGTGGAAATTTACATTGCTAGTGCTTTAGTTTCTGTGTTGTCTTCCTTATATTTTTGGTTAGTTTATTTAATGTTTTGTATTATGGATATAGTAACGCTACCGCCCCCCCCCCCCCTTTCCGATTGTAACACCCTTGTGAATACTCGACTCAACATCCTTTTTTTCACTTTTTTTTTACCACACTTGGCTCATACTTAGTCCTTATGAATATCTAGACCCCTTCTGAATTTCAAGGTCATAGGTCAAAGGTCAAGGTCACAGTGGAACTTGTAAATTCCGTAACACCCTTGTGAACACACTAGACTCAACATCCTTCAAGGGATTTTGACCAAACATGGCACATAATTAGTTCTTATATATATCTAGGACCCTATTGATGTTCAAGGTCACACGTCAAAGATCAAGGTAAAAGTGGAACTTGTAATTCTTTACACCCTTGTGAACACTTATACATGTACAAAATTCATGGTCAATTTATTTCACGGCGAGTCGATGCCACGCTTCGCGTTGTCCTTGTTGTTTTTGTTATACATGTATCATTGTAGCGTTTATATGTTATGTTCGATTCTCATGACTTTATGTTTTCCTTGGATTTCGATTTTACGGACTTTTTCAACTGTTTTCTCGCTTCGTTATTCTTTTGCCGATATCAAGTATATCACGTTTTAGCTCAACGGTGGATTAAAAATATTCATATAAATAAAGAATTCGACTTTTGGATACAGGAAACAATGTTTCTTACTGGATTGTTTGAAAAGATATAAAAAGAAACAACAATATTATACATTAATTTCCCTTGCATTAGCTTGATCGAGGGTAACATAACTTTTCGAGGGTGAACAAATCTTCATATTTCACTAATGCAAGGGAAATTAATGATTTATTACACTAACTCGAGAAAAATCATGAGCATTTCGAATAAATTGGATATGATTTTGAAACACGAATCTGAGAGGGAGCACGATGTTTTGTTCAATATCACGTGGGAGAGTCTCAACCAATAAAATATGTACATAGCGATGAATTATTATATATAGTGGAAAAATATATTGCTTTCCATCAAATTCTGGCATTTAAATGGTCCAAGATATGTAATGCTTCTTATGATAACACAATAAGAAAATATCTGAATTAAAACAAAATATCCAATAACAAAGACGAATTTTTTTTTGGTGTGAGCTAAGACACGGTCTGCTGAAATAAGCATAAAGTGCGCGCCAAAATATTTAATTTACTTGGTTGATTTTGCCACGGTAAAGCATGTTTTTGTTTCCCTCTGGGTTTACCTTTCCTAAAGGAAGAAACCTGAAATTCAATGTTTTACGAATAAACTGTTACCTATATGTTATTGATGCATTTCATAAATACTGTGAAACACTTTCTCGTGGAACATCAATTTTCGTGGATTTCGTGGATGGATCACGAATTTAAGAACTCAACAAAATCTGAATTAAGTAACTTTACTTTGACGATAGAAATATTGAAAACGTGCTGGTTTGATACCAAGAATGCAAGATATACGTTAAACCTAGTGCAGGAGTGTGAGTGTACACACCATTCTTTATAGGTTGGAATAATTTTACTTTGTGAAGAGGGGATGGGATTACCTCAATCACCGAAAATAAAAAAAATATTTAACAAATTTTCGTGTTAATTTTGTTTTATTTATTTTGTTTGTTTTGTCAGTTCTGGTAAGAAATGATTTTCTAATAAATTGTTCAAGATATTTTGTTTAACTATAAGCAGTAATTTGAATTAATGACCATATTTACGATGTTCGTATTAAGACTTATTTGGTAATTTCTTTAATTTGTTTCTAGTGTGGGCAGCCAAAAAAAAAATATAGTTTTTACGGTTGCATGATATAATTAAACTGTTACTGGTCATTAATTGAAATCAATCAAATCTCATGGAATCGCTGTTTTTTAATGACAAGTTAAATACAGTCGACTCTCGTTATCTCGAAGTTGTTCGGACCGCCAAAATTTGTTCGAGATTCGACTTAAGAGGAGCTCCTAAAGTGCATTGTATAACTGTTGGAACTTCATGCAAAATTTGACTCATCCGGAAATTCGACTTAAGTCTGTTCGAGATAACGAGAGTCAAATGTACATCATTATACATATGAGAGAAGCAGACTATACTATTGTTTTATTTAGCGAAAACCTTTTCCTGTGGATTTGGCTGGAATTACTTTTCTGGGTCATGCTACTTCTTTCAGTTCGGAACAAAGAAAACTTGGCATTCTGCTAAGGTATAATTAACTTATTTTTTTTTGTTGGTTTTATACATGTAGTACGGTGAATTGCTGATGAATTTGGCCTTTCAGATGAAGAACAACAATGGAGCGCCATTTCATTGATTGAACATTTCACAATGGGGTTTTTGTGTCAAGAATTCAGTAATGATATTTTTTTATGCCTTGACATAACGGGAATATATTATTTTATCCTTTTCCGAAATGGCGTTCATGTAAACAAAATGCGTAACAACGGCATTTTCTTGAGGTTTTTGTTGAAAGTCATAAGAGAAACAGATTTTCCTTCAATTTACTCATGAGTTATAGAATTTCTCCACCTTCGATAGTTAAATTTTAAAAGCTCCCATGTTGAAAATAAAAAAAAAATAACTTTTTCGGATGGAAAAATTCCATAATTCACTCGTACCGGAAGGAGAATCTATATTTCCTATCGTTCTATTCCAACTCACGTGTAACTGATGCAGTTCTATTGCCGTAGAAATACGATGATATTTGCTTAAGATTAATCGTTTGCTATTTTTTCCTTTTCTTTTTTGCAAATTTTTCAATTACAAGATAAAAAACATTATAATATGTACCTAAAATAGTATTTAATATACCTTCTATATTCATCATCAGATAAATTTGACAATATAACAACCAGCTTACACCAGATGGAGCTATTTTACCGGAAGTCATTTAAACCAAATATTTATCTCCTATCTATTTAAAAGTTGGGTGTCAGATAAAAAGTTTAGAATCGATGTTCCACCAAGCAAATGACCAGTGCACTAAGCGTACATTAAGTTGTTAGAAAATATCTTAAATTTTCAAACCTCGAACAAGATAAAACCCAATTATAAATAGAATCAAGAAAAAATAAATGGAAATTGTGAGCTGTCAGAACTTTAACTTTTTAACTTTTTAGTTTGTTGTTGTTTTTTTACGATTTTATATTTGGTTCGACTTGCGTATTTCATACATTTTAGTCGTTTTACGCCCCTTCTGACAGCTCACAATTTCCATTTATTTTTCTTGTTATCTATTGTCGCATGAGCTGTTTCGCAACATACTTAGTTTTTTTTTATAAATAGAATCAATTTTGATCTAAAACGGCAATTTCTGTCTTGTTTAATCTTGACTTTCTTGATTTTTTACAATTTCTGAGATTTTATAAATTAAAGCAGGATGACCAGATTCTTTAGTCTGTACAGATTGGGCAAGATTAGTTTATTTATAAGAATTAAGAAATTCAATGCATAACATAGTATGCTTCAACGTTCTCGTGTTGAACTGATCTAATCTTATTTTGACTGACAACAAATTCATAGTATCACCCAGCGTACTTGAAACCTCACCATACTTGACACTTCACTGGCAATGTGACGGGTCCCGTTGACGGAGCAGGACATGTTTACCCTTCCAGAGCATCTGATGTCACGTCTGGTTTTTTTTATGGGAGTTCACATTGCTAGTACTTTAGTTTCTGTGCTGTCTTGTTCTAGTTTTGTTTAGTTTATTATACGTTTTTATTCTTTTAGTTATAAATGTATCCTTGTGGCGTTTGTTTGTTGTGTTCCATTTTCCCGACTTTGTCTTTTCCTGGACTTTGAGTTTGTGGACTTTTCCCACTGTTATGTCGTTTTGGTATTCTTTTGACGATATATCATATGGAAAAAATCCTAAGGAAGTAAATTTACGTATGTAAAGACGATGCAAGTAAAAGTACACCTACCCGTCATCTGTAGTTTATAACATTTTTGTCGGTTTAGAAATTTTATCCCTTCTTTTATTTTAGTACGACTGTCAAGGAAGAGGAGGGTATCTGGTAAAAATTGACAATAGAGTTGAAAATTGGTTTTTAAAATCCATAGTGAAAGGTAAAATTATTATATTTTAAAAATGAATAAACCAGTCCTATAATAATGAGCATGATATCCTGACCTTACTCTATACTTATATTTATAGATTGTTTTTGTATGTTATCTTCAATCCACAAGCGTTGTACTATTTTTACATGTGGTACCAACACAATTTCAAAAACGTTCAATTTTGTGAAAGCTCATTATATTGTTTACCTCGTACGTAGCTCTGTCGATAGTTTTTGCTCTCCCCTTTTGGTAATTTTGGCATTTTTGCTCTTCATCTTTTGGAATTATATTGTTTTGGTTTTCAACATTTTAGGTTTGGCGCTCAACTTCTTGAGTCGTAAATTGACGAAAAGTTTATATCTTGTGCATTAGATCCTGCTTGGATCTAAAATATTAAGGTGGTACCTAACACTACAGGGAGATAACTCTGTAAAATCAGCTTAACGTTTTAATAACGTTGTGTTGTTAAGGGAATATTAAGCTTTTCAATGATCAATATTAGTATTTTTCAAACTGCTATACAATCAGTGTAATTTTTCTGATGAATTGGTTGGTTCAAATGTTTTGAAATTTTAAAATTTTTGTCAATGGGTCAAAGTAAATACTTTCTCAAAATTTTATGAAAATTAAACGAGCCAAATTAATTTTAGTGAAAGTGTTGGGTACCACCTTAATAATAACTCTCAGTTTCTTCGAGTTAATTGTGATTTGTTGGATATTCTGCATTTACACTTATTATATACCTATACAATTTTGCATATATTAAGAGTTGTCTTCCATATGTATTAGTTATCTTTCGTGACAGACGGTAATGATTCTATTTTTTCTCAATAATATAGCAATATCAGTAAACGCCAGGTGAAGCTGTATTGGGGAAAGTTATTTGAAAACTGGATTCCGCTTCTTTACAACGTTTTCAGTCTCTTTTGGGTCAAGTATACTGTAAACAAACTCTGGTTCTCGCCCAGTAGCGCCCCTAGTGTTTACTGCCATTGCTAAATAATATTGAATTGGACAGTCCTTCATCAAAAATTAAAAAAAAATGTTGAAAAATATATCCTAGCAAAAATTATCATTACATCATGTATGTGTATGGATTATTTTGTTAGGAAAGAAAATATTTGGCACAAAATTGACAATTAATTTGTCCCTTTATTTCTATTAGAGAGGGGCGTCCTCTATAGAAGACACCTTCGCCAAAAGGCACATAACTCTGTAAAGGGGAGACAACTCACAAGTACCAGAAACGGGGATTAAGCGTAGAGGATCGGTATCGATCCGTATGGATAAAATGGGGGTTGTGGTATAGATTATAAAATAGGTTTGCGACACAATGTTAAAGATTTAGGGAAACACGGGATTTGTCTCAAAGTAAATTTTGGGCCGCACATAATTTGATAAAACCCGAGGCTCCAAGTAACAGTACTGTCAGTAGTATATGGGGACAGGCAAATTATCATTTGAGGTGGTGCTGAGGTGGTGCTACCGGAAGTGACGTCAACCGGAAATGACGTCACAGGAAGTGACGTGACCGGAACCGGAAGTCAGGTGACCGGAACCGGAAGTGATTTTTGCGCGCATGCGCAACCGGAAGTAGTGGATTTTCCCGCCATTTGTTGACGGAAGTGACGTAAGTCACGTGGTAGGACCCGGATGTGTGGTCTGCGCATGTTCGGGCGGAACCGGAAGTGGTTTGCGCAACCGGAAGTAGGGTGTTTTTTCCGCCATTTGTTGACGGAAGTGACGTAAGTCACGTGGTAGGACCCGGATGTGTGGTCTGCGCATGTTCGGGCGGAACCGGAAGTGGTTGGTGCAACCGGAAGTAGTGGATTTTCTCCATTGACGGAAGTGACGCAAGTCACGGACCCGGATGTGCCATGCTTCACCAGATTGAATTATCTCCCCTTTTCCCGTACTTCTCGGTCGTCTCTGGCTCTTTCATCGGTCTGATACTCTCACTGTTATGTCCGAGAGTATACGAAGTACACTATTGGATTATCTCCTCTTATCCCGCTCTTTTCATCTGTGGGTATTTTCTGTGAGGACTAGAATTGGATTATGTCCCCTTACCTCCAAGTGATGCTTGTCACCAATGGAGGGGTATCCTTAGCAACCGCCTTAGCAACGGCGGTCCATTTCATTGCATTCACTTCTCTTCTCTTGCTCCATCCCGTTCTTTGCTGCTCATGGCTACTCTTCTCTTGGTCATCGCTGCTCTTCTCTTGTTCTTTGCTGCTCAACGCTGCTCTGTACTCAGACCTGAAAGTACCCTAAAGACAATCGTTTACCCTAACACTAGTTCTGCTTTGCAGCCTGCTTCAAAGTCATGTTTCAAAGGGTGGATTGGTCTCAATCCCTTATGACTTTGAAGTGGTACTAGTGTTAGGGATAAGATTATTTTAGGGTTAGGTAAGTATTTTATTATTTTCTTAATTTTTTTTTCTATTTATATTATCATATTTTTTTTTATTTAATATATTTACATATTTTTTTAATTTTTTATTATTATTTTTTTTTTTTTATATTTAATATTTTTTTTTTTTTTTTTAATTTTTATTATTATTATTTTTATTTTTTTTATTTTTTTATTTTTAATTTTTTTTAATTTTTTATTATTTTTTATTTTTATTTTTTATATTTTTTGGCGTTCATGTTGGATCCCGTTAATGTGACGTCATGGAAATTTCCATTAGAAAACGTGTTGAAACATGTCGTGGACGCGGACCTGAGCGTAGACACTCATGGTGCCCTCTTTTACGTCCGCGTTCAGGAAAAAAAATCGAAAATTTCGGTGGACGCGGACCTGATCGTAGACACCCATGGTGCTCTCTATTCCGTCCGCGTTCAGGAAAAAATCGAAAATTTTGGTCGACGCGGACCTGAGCGAAGACACCCATGGTGTTCTCTTTTACGTCCGCGTTCTGGCTATATATACAGATGAAAATTTATACATATCGTCTTGAACCTTTGAAAAGGTAACGACTATGTTCTCTTGCGAGAAGTGCAGTAAGACGTTTACGGAGAAGAGAAGCCTGATTCGCCACCAGAAGACACATGCTGTTGCGGACCAGACGTATTCATGCCAGGTATGTGGAAAGGAGTTTACCAGAGCAGATGTCAGGAATCGCCACCAGGAGTCCCACCAGTACACCCTGGAGTGTCCAGACTGTGGGCAGTACTTTAACAGATCGGACAACCTTGCTCGCCACAGACTGTTGCATACCAAGCCAGATGCCAAGCCCAGGATGATGAAACCACTCAAGAGACCAGCCTCGCCACTACCTGGCCCCAGTGCGGAAAGACGCAGGATGAGCAGACCAGACAACCTACCAGTGAAGACAGCCATCAACCTTCAGCCAGACGTATTGCCAGAAGATCCCGATACCAGGGTTTTGTACCTGAGACACTGGCAGACCATCCGGACAGAAGAAAATACCGGCAACCGTGTCCAGGATCGGTTCAACTTTACGTTGAACGAAATTACAACTGGTACCTTTCCTGACATGGTTCGCCACATGTTCGAACTCCAGACCACGGCCTTCAAGATCAACGTGTCGTTTGGGTTTGTACTGAGGAACGTAGAGACCGGAGAACTTAGATACTTCCATTCCAGCCAGAACAACGCCAGGTTTTTCGACGTACCACACCTGATAAGAAACGAAGAAGACATAGAGCAGTTTCTGGAAGAACTGAGTCGTCACGACATTTTGGAGTTCATCCGGCAGCAGAGACCAGATACCAAATGGGTAGTGCATCTACTGACAAATGCCACGTTCTATGTTAACAAGTTGGTGGAACACCCGATAGGAGCCAGAGTCGTGTTACCAGACTTCTTCCTGAGGAACAAAGGGTTGGTGTGCTTGGTTGGTGGATCCCATGGGCCATATGATGACAATTTGTGTTTTTTCCGATGTTTGGCCGTCCACCGTGGAGCTCCCGTCGTAAACGTAGAAGTACCTGCCAAGACTTACCATCGCCAATATTTGCAGAAGACAGAAATGGCCGGCGGTGATTTCAAAGGCATTTGTTTAGACGATTTGGCGTACATCGAACCACTGTTCCAACTCAACATCTGTGTGTACGATCTTCAAGAGACAGAAGACGGCGACGTAGCGGCGAGATTAGTACGACGTTCTCCTTACAGTTTCCAGGACACCATGAACTTGAATTTGTACGACAACCATTTTAGTTATGTCAGCAACATGGAGAAATACAGTCACAGTTACCTGTGTTCAAAATGTGACAAGATGTGGAAGCATGTAGGGCACTTACAGAGACACGAGAGAACCTGCACCGGCGACGTACTCTACAAATACCCCGGCGGAGTGTACCATACACCACAGACAGTGTTCGAACGTTTGGAGGACGAAGGAATCCAAGTTCCGGTAGAAGACAGATATTATCCGTACAGAGCCACCTACGATATAGAGGCGATGCTTCAACCTACAGACAAACCGAGGTCGGATAAATTGGAATGGACCAGTCAACACGTTTTGCTCAGCGTTTCCGTGTGTTCCAACGTACCGGAGTTTACAGAGCCAATTTGTTTCGTGTCCGAAGGCGATAGCAGTGAAACAGTTGATTCGTGTTTGATACATTTGACAGAAATAAGTGACAAAGCCTTTCGCCTACTGATGCCCAGGTACGCTGGTGTATTTGAAGAGATCCAAGAGAGACTGGACCGGGACCTGGAAGAATACCAAGACGACGAAGAGCGAGAACGCCAGGAAAAGAAACATCACCTGTACAAGTTGAAGCAGCAACTAGAACGACATCTCCAAGAATTACCCGTGATTGGGTTCAACACCGGGAAATACGACGTGAACGCCATGAAGATAGATTTCTTCACTCGTCTGGTGGAAAGTCACAAGATAAAGTATACAGTGAAGCGCAATAACAATTTCATGTGTATCAAGACGGAGAAGTTGAAATTTTTGGACATCACCAACTACCTGGCGCCCTGGTTTAGTTACTCACAGTTTTTGAAAGCCTACGGCTGTGCGGAAGAGAAAGGATTTTTTCCATACGAGTGGATGACGGGTTTAGACAAGTTGGCAGTGACGGAGTTACCACCACACCAGGCATTTTTCAGTACGCTGAAAAACGAGAACATTGCACCCGAAGAGTACCAGCTGTGTCGCCAAGTCTGGCAGGAAAAGAAAATGAAGAACGTGAAAGAGTTCCTGATATGGTACAACAACAAAGACGTGGAGCCCATGCTGGAAGCCATCGAGAAGATGTTTGTATATTACAAGGGATTGAAGGTGGACATGTTTAAACACGGCATCAGCGTACCGGGACTCACACTGAAAACCATGTTCGATGGTCTATCCGATTATTTCACCGTTCCGGACGAGAAGAACAAAGATCTGTACGAGTTATACAAAGAAAACATAGTGGGTGGACCCAGCATCGTCTTCCACAGATACCACGAGAAAGACCAGACCTTCATCCGGCCTGCTGAATACGAAGACCCAAAACCGTGCAAGAAGATCTACGGTGTGGACGCCAATGCTTTGTACCTGTGGAGCATCATGCAGGATATGCCAACGGGTCACTTCGTCCGACGCAAGAGCGAGGACCATTTTAAAAGACAGACACCTCGAAGGTACGAAAGAATGGCAATCGAGTGGATGGAATGGGAAGCCAAGGAGACAGGACACCACATACGTCACCAGGGGAACGACACGGAAAAACTGATCGGACGTCGGCGCCTTCCCGTGGACGGCTACTGTAAGGATACTAATACAGTTTACGAGTTCCACGGCTGCCTGTGGCACGGACATTGTTGTCGCCTGACTCGGGGAAAGACAGAAAACCCGTTGAACGGAAAGAGCTTGGAAGAATTAAACAAGGCCACCCGAGAAAAAATAGAGTACATTACAGAAAACGACTACCAAGTGAAACAGATGTGGGAGTGCGAATGGGATCGGTTAAAGAAAGAAGACCAAGGAATCAAGACCTTCGTGTCTCAGAGACAGAGACCCTGCGATCGTTTCGCCACCATGACCGAAGACGACATCATGAGAGCCGTGATGGAGGACAAGTTGTTTGGTGCCTTAGAAGTGGACCTGCACGTACCTGAGGACCTAAAGTCAAAATTTGCAGAAATGCCTCCAGTCTTCAAGAACGTGGACGTGTCCAGAGACGACATTGGGGACCACATGAAGAGTTATGCAGAAGAAAAAGGAATCATGTCCCAGCCTAGAAAGTCTTTAATCGGCAGCATGTTTGGAGAGAAGATCATGGTGATATCCCCGTTGCTGAAATGGTACGTCAACCACGGTCTGAAAGTCACCAAGATTTACCAAGTGGTGGAGTACACACCGTCGGCGTGTTTCAGAGCCTTCGGCGATCAAGTCAGTGATGCCAGGCGAGCCGGAGATACCGACCCAAATAAGAAGATAATTGCCGAAAACGAGAAACTGAGGGGAAATTCCAGCTACGGCAAGACGGTGACCAACAAGGAAAGACACACGGATGTGATTTACTGCCAGGAACACCAGATCAGTCGCTACCTCGTGGATCCTTCTTTCCGCCGGTGCAACCAGCTGAGTGACAAAACTTTCGAAGTGGAAATGAGTAAGAAGACCATACACCTGGACCTGCCCATGCACATTGGGTGTTTCGTTTACCAGTACGCCAAGCTTCGGATGTTGGAATTTTATTACGATTTTATGGACGTTTTTGTGGATCGCCGTGATTATCAATATTGTGCAATGGACACCGACAGTGCCTACATGGCTCTCTCTGGCGATAGTTTGGAGGAAGTGATCAAACCGGAGTTGCGTCGGCGCTTTGAAGCAGAGAAGAAGAATTGGTTTCCCCGTACTGACACACCACAACTGGCTGCTTGGGACAAGAGGACTCCAGGACTATTCAAGACTGAATTCAGTGGTGACGGGATGATTGCCCTGTGTAGCAAGACGTACTTCTGTTTTGGAGACGAAACCAAGTTCAGCTGTAAAGGAGTCAACAGGAGAACAAACGACATCAACAAGGAGAAATACATGGACGTTCTCCTGTCGAAGAACTCTGGCTCCGGAACCAACAGAGGGTTTCGCTCTGTAGACAACCAAATCTATACCTACTTGCAAGAGCGAGCTGGTTTTTCGTACTTTTACCCAAAACGTAAAGTTTTGGCGGACGGGGTGTCTACGACACCCTTAGATATTTAATCGGATGAACGGCTGACCGACTCGATTGTACATATGTACTTTATGTAGTGGGAAAGCTTTTCATTTGATGTATGAACAGACCACTCTTTTTTGAGTCGTCTGTTAACCGATAACAAAAAAAAAAAAAAAAAAAAAAAAAAAAAAGAAAAAAAGAAAAAATTAAAAAAAAAAAAGAAAAAAAGAAAAAAAAAAAGAAAAAATTAAAAAAAAAAAAGAAAAAAAGAAAAAATTAAAAAAAAAAAGTAAAAAGTAACAAAAAAAAACCCAAAAAAGGAAAGGTTAATGCAGCCTATGTATATACTTGTATATATGTAGACAGTTACCAGCCTGTCAATGCAGAGTAGCCTTTTTATGAACTAGGAACCTGTGATCAAAAACACAGGAGCTCAACCCACAGAGCTGCCTAGCGCGTCCCCCAGGTGGCGGATAGGGGACCCCCTCTCATTGAGGGTTGTCAGGTCATAATACGAAAAGCCTGACCGCGGACCATAGTGGGTGTTTGGAAAAAAATAAACTATGTTTTAACAAAAATATTAATTTGTTTGTGTTATTAACTAAATTTACAATCATATTACACTTTCTGATATTCAGCTTATAGAGGAAAGTGATGTTGCTGTTCTTCTCTTGCTCCACGCTGTTCATCACTGCTCTTGTCTTGTTCTGTGTTGTTCTTGTCTTCTTCTGTGCTGTTCTTTCCTGTCAGTTATGGCGAGGTCCGACAGTATACGCAGTACAATGGGACTATTTGGTTATCTCCCCTTTTCCTGTGATTTTCATTCTCGATCGTCTCTCGGTCTGTCATTGGACTATATAGGGTTAGGGTATTGCATTGTGTCCCTAGGGGCTATTCCTCTTACTGTTTAAGTCCGAGAGTATACGCAAAACAATGGGACTATTGGATTACCTCCCCGTCTCTGGGTCAGTCATCGGACAGTATAGGGTCTCGCCTCGAGTGTCTAGGGACTGATACTCTCATTGTTATGTCGAAGTCCAAGAGTATACTAAATACGGAGTGGATTATGTCCCCATTTCCCAAACTTTTCACCCCGGGTGGTGTTTTTCGTCTGCTCAAGGAAAGTCCAAAGGTTGGGTTGGATTATGTCCCTTTAACCCCAGCTGATGCTGTCACCGCTAGGTCAATAGAGGGGTGTCCTGAGCAACTACCTTAACAACGACGGTCCATTTAATTGCTCTATGCTGCTCTTTGCTGTTCATCGCTACTCATGACTGTGCTCATTTCGGTTTTTTGGGGGCTACTTGTCACTTTTCGCTGCTGCTGCTGCTCCTGGTGGTGGTCGCTGTTAGTTGTTGTTGGTGCTGCTGCTGCTGCTGCTGAGGAGGTCGGATTCTTACTGTTTCGTTATAAGTCACCTCTGGGTCTCGTTGATGTAACGATGGACATCAAAGATGGCTGCGCCCACATAACGCGGACCTGAAAGAAAGCACCCTTATGACAAACGTTTACCCTAACACTAGTTCTGCTTATCAGCCTGCTTCAAAATCATGTTTCAAAGGCTAGCCCAATCTTGGGCTAAATCCCGGATTAATTGAAGTGGTACTAGTGTTAGGATTAGGGTTAAGTTAGGATAAGGTTAGATTTAGGATTAAGGTTAAGCTTATGTTAGGGTTAGTGTTAGGGTTAGAGTTAGGTTTAGGGTTAGAGTTAAGTTAGATTTAGGGTTAGAGTAAGGGATTAGGGTAGGGTTAGCATTAGGGTTAGAGTTAGGGCTATAGTTAGGGTTTATTTAGGTTTAGGGTTAGAGTAAGGGGTTCGGGTAGGTTTACATTAGGGTTAGAGTTAGGGCTAGAGTTAGGGTTAGGTTTAGTGTTAAGTTAGTGTTAGGGTTAGTGTTAGGGTTATTGTTAGGGTTAGGGGTTAGAGTTATGGTTAGTGTTAGAGTTAGGGTTAGGTTTAGGACTAGGGTTAGGGTTAGGGTTAGGGAGGGTTAGGGTTAGAGTTATGGTTTAGGTTAGGACTCGAGTTAGGGTAAACGTTTGTCATAAGGGTGCTTTCTTTCAGGTCCGCGTTATGTGGGCGCAGCCATCTTTGATGTCCATCGTTACATCAACGAGACCCAGAGGTGACTTATAACGAAACAGTAAGAATCCGACCTCCTCAGCAGCAGCAGCAGCACCAACAACAACTAACAGCGACCACCACCAGGAGCAGCAGCAGCAGCGAAAAGTGACAAGTAGCCCCCAAAAAACCGAAATGAGCACAGTCATGAGTAGCGATGAACAGCAAAGAGCAGCATAGAGCAATTAAATGGACCGTCGTTGTTAAGGTAGTTGCTCAGGACACCCCTCTATTGACCTAGCGGTGACAGCATCAGCTGGGGTTAAAGGGACATAATCCAACCCAACCTTTGGACTTTCCTTGAGCAAACGAAAAACACCACCCGGGGTGAAAAGTTTGGGAAATGGGGACATAATCCACTCCGTATTTAGTATACTCTTGGACTTCGACATAACAATGAGAGTATCAGTCCCTAGACACTCGAGGCGAGACCCTATACTGTCCGATGACTGACCCAGAGACGGGGAGGTAATCCAATAGTCCCATTGTTTTGCGTATACTCTCGGACTTAAACAGTAAGAGGAATAGCCCCTAGGGACACAATGCAATACCCTAACCCTATATAGTCCAATGACAGACCGAGAGACGATCGAGAATGAAAATCACAGGAAAAGGAGAGATAACCAAATAGTCCCATTGTACTGCGTATACTGTCGGACCTCGCCATAACTGACAGGAAAGAACAGCACAGAAGAAGACAAGAACAACACAGAACAAGACAAGAGCAGCGATGAACATAGGCTGCATTAACCTTTCCTTTTTTTGTTTTTTTTTTTGTTACTTTTTACTTTTTTTTTTTAATTTTTTCTTTTTTTCTTTTTTTTTTTAATTTTTTCTTTTTTTCTTTTTTTTTTTTTTTTTTTTTTTTTGTTATCGGTTAACAGACGACTCAAAAAAGAGTGGTCTGTTCATACATCAAATGAAAAGCTTTCCCACTACATAAAGTACATATGTACAATCGAGTCGGTCAGCCGTTCATCCGATTAAATATCTAAGGGTGTCGTAGACACCCCGTCCGCCAAAACTTTACGTTTTGGGTAAAAGTACGAAAAACCAGCTCGCTCTTGCAAGTAGGTATAGATTTGGTTGTCTACAGAGCGAAACCCTCTGTTGGTTCCGGAGCCAGAGTTCTTCGACAGGAGAACGTCCATGTATTTCTCCTTGTTGATGTCGTTTGTTCTCCTGTTGACTCCTTTACAGCTGAACTTGGTTTCGTCTCCAAAACAGAAGTACGTCTTGCTACACAGGGCAATCATCCCGTCACCACTGAATTCAGTCTTGAATAGTCCTGGAGTCCTCTTGTCCCAAGCAGCCAGTTGTGGTGTGTCAGTACGGGGAAACCAATTCTTCTTCTCTGCTTCAAAGCGCCGACGCAACTCCGGTTTGATCACTTCCTCCAAACTATCGCCAGAGAGAGCCATGTAGGCACTGTCGGTGTCCATTGCACAATATTGATAATCACGGCGATCCACAAAAACGTCCATAAAATCGTAATAAAATTCCAACATCCGAAGCTTGGCGTACTGGTAAACGAAACACCCAATGTGCATGGGCAGGTCCAGGTGTATGGTCTTCTTACTCATTTCCACTTCGAAAGTTTTGTCACTCAGCTGGTTGCACCGGCGGAAAGAAGGATCCACGAGGTAGCGACTGATCTGGTGTTCCTGGCAGTAAATCACATCCGTGTGTCTTTCCTTGTTGGTCACCGTCTTGCCGTAGCTGGAATTTCCCCTCAGTTTCTCGTTTTCGGCAATTATCTTCTTATTTGGGTCGGTATCTCCGGCTCGCCTGGCATCACTGACTTGATCGCCGAAGGCTCTGAAACACGCCGACGGTGTGTACTCCACCACTTGGTAAATCTTGGTGACTTTCAGACCGTGGTTGACGTACCATTTCAGCAACGGGGATATCACCATGATCTTCTCTCCAAACATGCTGCCGATTAAAGACTTTCTAGGCTGGGACATGATTCCTTTTTCTTCTGCATAACTCTTCATGTGGTCCCCAATGTCGTCTCTGGACACGTCCACGTTCTTGAAGACTGGAGGCATTTCTGCAAATTTTGACTTTAGGTCCTCAGGTACGTGCAGGTCCACTTCTAAGGCACCAAACAACTTGTCCTCCATCACGGCTCTCATGATGTCGTCTTCGGTCATGGTGGCGAAACGATCGCAGGGTCTCTGTCTCTGAGACACGAAGGTCTTGATTCCTTGGTCTTCTTTCTTTAACCGATCCCATTCGCACTCCCACATCTGTTTCACTTGGTAGTCGTTTTCTGTAATGTACTCTATTTTTTCTCGGGTGGCCTTGTTTAATTCTTCCAAGCTCTTTCCGTTCAACGGGTTTTCTGTCTTTCCCCGAGTCAGGCGACAACAATGTCCGTGCCACAGGCAGCCGTGGAACTCGTAAACTGTATTAGTATCCTTACAGTAGCCGTCCACGGGAAGGCGCCGACGTCCGATCAGTTTTTCCGTGTCGTTCCCCTGGTGACGTATGTGGTGTCCTGTCTCCTTGGCTTCCCATTCCATCCACTCGATTGCCATTCTTTCGTACCTTCGAGGTGTCTGTCTTTTAAAATGGTCCTCGCTCTTGCGTCGGACGAAGTGACCCGTTGGCATATCCTGCATGATGCTCCACAGGTACAAAGCATTGGCGTCCACACCGTAGATCTTCTTGCACGGTTTTGGGTCTTCGTATTCAGCAGGCCGGATGAAGGTCTGGTCTTTCTCGTGGTATCTGTGGAAGACGATGCTGGGTCCACCCACTATGTTTTCTTTGTATAACTCGTACAGATCTTTGTTCTTCTCGTCCGGAACGGTGAAATAATCGGATAGACCATCGAACATGGTTTTCAGTGTGAGTCCCGGTACGCTGATGCCGTGTTTAAACATGTCCACCTTCAATCCCTTGTAATATACAAACATCTTCTCGATGGCTTCCAGCATGGGCTCCACGTCTTTGTTGTTGTACCATATCAGGAACTCTTTCACGTTCTTCATTTTCTTTTCCTGCCAGACTTGGCGACACAGCTGGTACTCTTCGGGTGCAATGTTCTCGTTTTTCAGCGTACTGAAAAATGCCTGGTGTGGTGGTAACTCCGTCACTGCCAACTTGTCTAAACCCGTCATCCACTCGTATGGAAAAAATCCTTTCTCTTCCGCACAGCCGTAGGCTTTCAAAAACTGTGAGTAACTAAACCCGGGCGCCAGGTAGTTGGTGATGTCCAAAAATTTCAACTTCTCCGTCTTGATACACATGAAATTGTTATTGCGCTTCACTGTATACTTTATCTTGTGACTTTCCACCAGACGAGTGAAGAAATCTATCTTCATGGCGTTCACGTCGTATTTCCCGGTGTTGAACCCAATCACGGGTAATTCTTGGAGATGTCGTTCTAGTTGCTGCTTCAACTTGTACAGGTGATGTTTCTTTTCCTGGCGTTCTCGCTCTTCGTCGTCTTGGTATTCTTCCAGGTCCCGGTCCAGTCTCTCTTGGATCTCTTCAAATACACCAGCGTACCTGGGCATCAGTAGGCGAAAGGCTTTGTCACTTATTTCTGTCAAATGTATCAAACACGAATCAACTGTTTCACTGCTATCGCCTTCGGACACGAAACAAATTGGCTCTGTAAACTCCGGTACGTTGGAACACACGGAAACGCTGAGCAAAACGTGTTGACTGGTCCATTCCAATTTATCCGACCTCGGTTTGTCTGTAGGTTGAAGCATCGCCTCTATATCGTAGGTGGCTCTGTACGGATAATATCTGTCTTCTACCGGAACTTGGATTCCTTCGTCCTCCAAACGTTCGAACACTGTCTGTGGTGTATGGTACACTCCGCCGGGGTATTTGTAGAGTACGTCGCCGGTGCAGGTTCTCTCGTGTCTCTGTAGGTGCCCTACATGCTTCCACATCTTGTCACATTTTGAACACAGGTAACTGTGACTGTATTTCTCCATGTTGCTGACATAACTAAAATGGTTGTCGTACAAATTCAAGTTCATGGTGTCCTGGAAACTGTAAGGAGAACGTCGTACTAATCTCGCCGCTACGTCGCCGTCTTCTGTCTCTTGAAGATCGTACACACAGATGTTGAGTTGGAACAGTGGTTCGATGTACGCCAAATCGTCTAAACAAATGCCTTTGAAATCACCGCCGGCCATTTCTGTCTTCTGCAAATATTGGCGATGGTAAGTCTTGGCAGGTACTTCTACGTTTACGACGGGAGCTCCACGGTGGACGGCCAAACATCGGAAAAAACACAAATTGTCATCATATGGCCCATGGGATCCACCAACCAAGCACACCAACCCTTTGTTCCTCAGGAAGAAGTCTGGTAACACGACTCTGGCTCCTATCGGGTGTTCCACCAACTTGTTAACATAGAACGTGGCATTTGTCAGTAGATGCACTACCCATTTGGTATCTGGTCTCTGCTGCCGGATGAACTCCAAAATGTCGTGACGACTCAGTTCTTCCAGAAACTGCTCTATGTCTTCTTCGTTTCTTATCAGGTGTGGTACGTCGAAAAACCTGGCGTTGTTCTGGCTGGAATGGAAGTATCTAAGTTCTCCGGTCTCTACGTTCCTCAGTACAAACCCAAACGACACGTTGATCTTGAAGGCCGTGGTCTGGAGTTCGAACATGTGGCGAACCATGTCAGGAAAGGTACCAGTTGTAATTTCGTTCAACGTAAAGTTGAACCGATCCTGGACACGGTTGCCGGTATTTTCTTCTGTCCGGATGGTCTGCCAGTGTCTCAGGTACAAAACCCTGGTATCGGGATCTTCTGGCAATACGTCTGGCTGAAGGTTGATGGCTGTCTTCACTGGTAGGTTGTCTGGTCTGCTCATCCTGCGTCTTTCCGCACTGGGGCCAGGTAGTGGCGAGGCTGGTCTCTTGAGTGGTTTCATCATCTTGGGCTTGGCATCTGGCTTGGTATGCAACAGTCTGTGGCGAGCAAGGTTGTCCGATCTGTTAAAGTACTGCCCACAGTCTGGACACTCCAGGGTGTACTGGTGGGACTCCTGGTGGCGATTCCTGACATCTGCTCTGGTAAACTCCTTTCCACATACCTGGCATGAATACGTCTGGTCCGCAACAGCATGTGTCTTCTGGTGGCGAATCAGGCTTCTCTTCTCCGTAAACGTCTTACTGCACTTCTCGCAAGAGAACATAGTCGTTACCTTTTCAAAGGTTCAAGACGATATGTATAAATTTTCATCTGTATATATAGCCAGAACGCGGACGTAAAAGAGAACACCATGGGTGTCTTCGCTCAGGTCCGCGTCGACCAAAATTTTCGATTTTTTCCTGAACGCGGACGGAATAGAGAGCACCATGGGTGTCTACGATCAGGTCCGCGTCCACCGAAATTTTCGATTTTTTTTTCCTGAACGCGGACGTAAAAGAGGGCACCATGAGTGTCTACGCTCAGGTCCGCGTCCACGACATGTTTCAACACGTTTTCTAATGGAAATTTCCATGACGTCACATTAACGGGATCCAACATGAACGCCAAAAAATATAAAAAATAAAAATAAAAAATAATAAAAAATTAAAAAAAATTAAAAATAAAAAAATAAAAAAAATAAAAATAATAATAATAAAAATTAAAAAAAAAAAAAAAATATTAAATATAAAAAAAAAAAAAAAAATAATAAAAAATTTAAAAAATATGTAAATATATTAAATAAAAAAAAATATGATAGTATAAATAGAAAAAAAAAATAAGAAAATAATAAAATACTTACCTAACCCTAAAATAATCTTATCCCTAACACTAGTACCACTTCAAAGTCATAAGGGATTGAGACCAATCCACCCTTTGAAACATGACTTTGAAGCAGGCTGAAAGCAGAACTAGTGTTAGGGTAAACGATTGTCTTTAGGGTACTTTCAGGTCTGAGTACAGAGCAGCGTTGAGCAGCAAAGAACAAGAGAAGAGCAGCGATGACCAAGAGAAGAGTAGCCATGAGCAGCAAAGAACGGGATGGAGCAAGAGAAGAGAAGTGAATGCAATGAAATGGGCCGCCGTTGCTAAGGCGGTTGCTAAGGATACCCCTCCATTGGTGACAAGCATCACTTGGAGGTAAGGGGACATAATCCAATCCTAGTCCTCACAGAAAATACCCACAGATGAAAAGAGCGGGATAAGAGGAGATAATCCAATAGTGTACTTCGTATACTCTCGGACATAACAGTGAGAGTATCAGACCGATGAAAGAGCCAGAGACGACCGAGAAGTACGGGAAAAGGGGAGATAATTCAATCTGGTGAAGCATGGCACATCCGGGTCCGTGACTTGCGTCACTTCCGTCAATGGAGAAAATCCACTACTTCCGGTTGCACCAACCACTTCCGGTTCCGCCCGAACATGCGCAGACCACACATCCGGGTCCTACCACGTGACTTACGTCACTTCCGTCAACAAATGGCGGAAAAAACACCCTACTTCCGGTTGCGCAAACCACTTCCGGTTCCGCCCGAACATGCGCAGACCACACATCCGGGTCCTACCACGTGACTTACGTCACTTCCGTCAACAAATGGCGGGAAAATCCACTACTTCCGGTTGCGCATGCGCGCAAAAATCACTTCCGGTTCCGGTCACCTGACTTCCGGTTCCGGTCACGTCACTTCCTGTGACGTCATTTCCGGTTGACGTCACTTCCGGTAGCACCACCTCAGCACCACCTCAAATGATAATTTGCCTGTCCCCATATACTACTACTGTCAAGCAATCTGTTATTAATCTCATACGCCAGATATATATGTTGAACTACACAACCCGTTTCTGTATACTTTTAAATGAATTCCTAAGATTTTTTCCACGATGTCAAAGTGTAGAAATAAAAGTCTTGGGAACGAAATATTCTGATGATCAACATATTTGAAAATGGAGGAAGGATAGCTAACATGGTCCGTTAGGAATGGGAAGTCCGATGATGTAGCTACTTCTATAGGCAGTCGGTAAAAAAGCTACGGAAAAGCGCACCAAAGGGAAAATTATCACAAATAATATACAAAAGAGGCTATGTTGGATTGATTCTTGAGTCAAAGTCCCTTTACATATATGTGACAAAAGTTTAACCAAAGGAATATCGCTTTTATTGCAGTTCTTCATCTAAAATTTGATGAAAACAATTCTCGCATCCCAGTGAAAAGCCAATAACCGATTTGAGCGGGATACTATGCTTAATGGTAATTTTGTTAACACGAAAAAACAAAAAACAAACGTGGAATTCGTGCAATTCAAACCAAATTTTTCACTTTCCAATTTAATATTTATTACCCCCTTTCCTTTTAATCTGGTATTAAACAGTCCATTTTTCGATATTTCGCATGATGAAATGTATATGTCTGTGGCTTTTTTTCATTTAAATATATATACTTTTTGTAGCACATAAAGGCAACGTGTGGATCGGTTTAAGTGATACTGACATTGAATCTCGTTTCACATGGGAATCTGACAAATCGCCCTTGACCTTTAATGACTGGGCACCTGGTGAACCAAATGATTATGGGCCAACACAAGAAGACTGTGTCCATTATTTCGAGAATCTGTCATATAGTTGGAATGACACTCCGTGTTCAGGGCTTATGTGGTATATTTGTGAAAAACGTGCCTAACACTTCTATGTGGCAATTGTTATTCTGATGTTAAGACGGAATCAGGAGATCCAGAATTTTTAAATATATACTCCTTCTTTGCTGTGTTATTTTTGACTATACATAAACTGAATGCATCTTCTTTGAGTGATATTTTTTTGCAAAAAAATATCCAGGGTTCTGACGTATGGCTAAAACAGAAAAAAATTGCAAATAGTCTTACTCCCTCTTAATTTTATGAATTTTGTTATTTTTTTTATTTTGCTTTAGTTTTAATTCTGACAAATTGATGACATGGCTTGATTTGTATGTCATTTTGGACCTTCACTTTTATCCACTTTATTACATCGCCCCCTCCTCAAACTTTTGATGGGGGCCTCGGTGGCCGAGTGGTCTAGGTAGTTCGTCATGACTACTAACGATCACTAGCCTGTCAGCGCTGAGGTTGTGGGTTCGAATCTCACAGGTGGCGGGGTGTGTTCGACTCCAATCTTAATTGACAACGATTGCCAATTTTCCTACCGAAGGTCGGTGGTTCTCTCCGGGTACTCCGGCTTCCTCCACCAATAAAAACTGGCCGCCGCGAAATAGCCAAATGTGCTGAAAACGGCGTAAAACCCCAACTAAACAAACAAACAAACAAACTGTTGATGAAAAAAAACGTAAATTCGAAATCCTAGGAAAAGACAGTCTTGAGAATGGAAAACAAATAATAGACTAAACAAAAGTCGAATAAGACAACAGTAAAACTAAGGCATTGAGGAACCTGAGTGAGTTATCTTTTCCTAACCAATGTAGGTAAGGGAGATAATTAAATGCTCTCCCTATTGTCCTGGGGCTAAAAGGGAGACAAATTTATTATCTCCCTTACCTACATTGGTTAGGAAAAGATAACTCACTCTGGTTCCTCATTGCAATTTTAATCCACACTAATACCGGGAGCGACATCAGGTGCTTCGGAAGGTAAGAACATCTTGCACCGTTAAGATGTTACCGTATTATTGTTGACCAGTCTTCCGGTCTGTCAATCCTTCTCTCTGTCACACTTTTCTTGTTAATTTAACTCCTCTTTCATTCTCATCACTTGGCGTCCGTCGTCGTCCGTTAACTTTTACAAAAATATTCTCCTCTGAAACTACTGGGCCAAATAGAACCAAACTTGGCCACAAGCATTATTAGCGTATCTAGTTTAAAAAATGTCCGATGACACTACCCGCCAACCTAAATGGCTGCCATGGCTAAAAATAGAACATGGGGGTAAACTGCAGTTTTTGTCTTATATCTCAAAAACTAAAGCATTTAGAGCAAAACTGACGTGGGGTAAAAATGTTCATCAGGTCAAGATCTACATCCCATAAAATTTTTGGATATTGCCCCCGGATTGTTAATTTTAAGGAAATTTTGCAGTTTTAGGTTATTATCTTGAATATTATTATAGATAAAGACATACTGTAAACTGCTTAAATGTTCAACAAAGTAAGATCTTTAAATAAGTCAACACGACCAAAGTTTTTGCCCTTGAAAGACGGCACGCAGCGTAAACTTTCCTTTAAAGATCTTCTCCTCAGATACCACCGGGCCAATTGAGACCAAACTTTGGCGGAATGGTCCTTGGGTGGTCCCCTTCCAAATCTATCCGGCATCCCCGACTTCCAACAGACATGGCTGCTGTTACAAAAAATAGAAAAAAGGGGCGATGAATTTCAAAAATCTTCTTCTATGAAACTTTAACAAGGCCAATTAGAACCAAAGTTGGCAGTAATGGTCCTTAGGAAGTTTACTTTCAGAAATATATCTGCTGACCTGGATTGCTAACCAAGATGGCCGCCAGGGCCGAACTTATTTTAACATAGGGCCCTATTGGAAAATTAATTGAAACATCTTCTTGTCTGAAACCACTTGACCAATTGGAACCAGACTTGGCAGCAATGGTCCTCTTTCAGAGGTGTGTCCGATGACCTGGACTGTCAACCAAGATGGCTGCCACAACCGAACATAGTTTAACATAGTGCCCTATGGGAAAATTCATTGAAAAATCTTCTTGTCTGAAACCGTTTGACCAATTGGAACAAGACTTAGCAGCAATGGTTCTTATGTGGTCCTCTTTCAGAGATGTGTCCGATGACCTGCACTGTCAACAAAGATGGCCGCCACAACAGAACTTAGTTTAACATAGGGCCCTATGGGAAAATTCATTGAAAAATCTTCTTTTCTGAAACCACTTGACATGTTGGAGCCAGACTTGGCAGCAATGGTCCTTAGGAGGTCCTCTTTCAGAAATCTGTCTGATTTCGTGGACTCTCAACCAAGATGGCCGCCATAGGACCCTATAGGAAAATTTATTTAAAAATCTTCTGGTTTGAAACTACTTCGGCAGTTGGAACAAGACTTAGCAGAAATGGTCCTTAGATGGTTCTCTTTTAGAAATGTGTCCATTGACCTGGACTGTCAACCAAGATGACTACCACAGCTGAACTTAGTTTAACATAGAACCCTATAGAAAAACCAGCCAAATTGACTGTAATACTTAAATTTTTAGTCCTGCTCAAGGTGAAAAGTGAAATTCAGGTGAGCGATACAGGCTCTTGAGAGCCTCTAATTAAATTAATGCATCTTATTGTCATACCTTGTAATATAATTTTAAGAATTTTACTCTCTATTTGTGTACTATAATGAGTGCTATATGGACTGGCTGGAAATTTTATTGGACCGGTGGGCGGGGCTTATTTCTATTGACAGCCTCGGTCCATATAATTTTTTCGGGACGACCTACCGGTCCATATACTGAAATATGACCCTCAGTGCAATTAACTATCTGCTACTGAATGAAGATGTGTAAAGAGGGACCAAAGACTCAACAGGCCAGGTTGCGTTTTGTATAAAATGATTACATGTAATATACAACCCATACCACAGGTAGGTTTATGAATACCACAGGTAGGTTTATGATGACCACAGGTAGGTTTATGATGTGTAATAAAAAGTTCCACAACAATGAAAAATTTGGGAATTTTTTAAAAATGAAATCATACTCCTTCATACACATGTTCACTATGTCCATAAACATTCTGCAATGTTTCGAAGATATGTGTTAAAAGCTGTAGGAGGGGTTGATTGCACAAAATTGGTAACCTATATACATATTTGTTGCAAAAAATGTCCCTCAACATGAGCAATCTTGAAGAAAATTAAATTTAAATAACATACTCCTTCATACACATCTTCAATATGCCCATGAATAATCTGCAAAGTTTCAAAGATCTGGGCTAAAGGCTGTAGGAAGATTAGGTACACTCTTTACACATTTGGTGCATAAAAGGCCTAAGTTCCACTATATGAAAATTCTGGGAAAGAATCTTCAAATGACATCATATTCCTACAGTATGTCTATAAAACATATTCTGCAAAATTACAAAGCTGTAGGAGGAGTTGATTAAAAAATAGGTACCCTATCTTTCGCCTGCCCAACCGCCCGTCCGTCATTAACCATACTATAAGCTTGGTTTGCACTACGTGCAATCCCGAGAAAAATTGGGGCCCACAGGGTGGAATTTCGAAAAATTTTGAATTAAAGCTTTCGTATTTCTTACGTTTTTACTTAATATTTTATTTCTGTATACATGCAGTATTTTCATACAGCGTGTGTAGATACGCAATCAGGTCTTAGAATTTGGATTTTCAGAAATTTTTGCGCCAGGGATTGAATTTTGACATTGTGAATTAAACCCATCTTTCTTTTATTTTCTATTTATTATTGTCATACAGTGCAATACGATTTTAGAATTTTAGATTTTCGAAAATTGGAGGTCCACAGTTATCAATAAACAAATATGACAAGGTTTTTTCTGAGGAGGAAACTTTTATATTGCCTTGTATACACCAGAGGGTCAGGATAAATAAAGGTTTAACAATACAAGGATGCCCCGCCTAAAATGTAGGGCATCATCTATGAATGCTCTGTACTATCCAAGGCACATCCACTGATGAATTTTCGTTGATACACTATGCTTAGTTCCAAAGGAATGAACCTAAACGCAAAATTTAACCAGAGTCGCTCAAGGGTAAAATGTAGGTCATAATGACTCAATTATTGTATGACTGCTCATTACTACCCAAAGCACATCGAGTGATAAAGTGTCATTGATACACTATACTTCGTTCCAAAGAAATGAACCTAAACTCAAAACTTAACCACATAGTTCGAACGTTCGTACGGACGGACAGGGGTAACTCTGTATGCTCCATCCAAATTCGTGGGCGGGGCATAAAAACACCACAATGATACAATTAAAAGAGCACCACCAACAACAACAAAAACAACAACAACAACAACAACAAACAGCAACCCGAAGAGAATCAGAAGAAAGTACTTAAACTAAAGCAGCAAAACTGGGAGTGACATAAGGTGCTTCGAAGGGTAAGCATATCCCGAAAGGCATTAATCTTACTGTTTTGTTCTGTAGTGTTCAATGCTGTCCAAGTATTGAATTTTATATTTGTATTCTGACTCTCGTTACCGCTTCGGTGGTCTCATGGTAGCGTGCTCGCCCCGAGTGCGGAAGGTCGCGGGTTCGATCCCCGGCCGGGTCAAACTAGACATTAAAATTGGTATTTGCTGCTTCTCCGCCAAGCACGCGGCATCTAGGAGTAAGAGCAAAGACTGGTCGGCTCGGAGTCAGTATAATGTGTCCGAGTGAGGTGATATGTCTTCCTGCGGACAGTTACCTCGTGAGCTAGCACATTAAAAATCCGACTTAGTGTGTCGGTCTAGTACAAACCAGGGATCATAATCATTATCATATCAACATGTTCTCGTCCTGATATGCACCTGGTTGCCACTGGACGTTAAACAAAAATTCATCCATCCATCTGACTCTCGTTTATATGTCTTTAGAACGAATCAGTGGTCTCGTGCTCGCCTCGAGTGTGGAAGGTCGCGCGTTCGATTCCTGGTCGGTAATAAACCAGATATTAAAATCGGTATTTGCTGCTTCTCCGCCAAACACGCGGCATCTAGGAGTAGGAGCAAAGGACTGATCCGCACGGAGTCAGTATTAATATTTCCGGCTGGGATGATGTCTTCGTGCTGACACTTACCTCTTGAGCTTGCACATTAAAAATCCGACGCAGCGTCTAGTACAAAAGCAGGGTTTATATTCATATCATTTCAACATGTTCTCGCATTTAATAATTGCCATTGGACGTTGTTGCGGATGATACAAGTCGATGATTGGTTAAGACAAAAGGCCATAACCTGCTGGATTGAATGTTACGTTACGATTTCATCGAATTACTAACATCCCAATGGTGTTAGTAATTCGAAGAAATTAGGGAGGAAAAGGGACTAGAAGGGGATTTTGGTTGATCAAAAATAAAAAATTATTTCAAAACCATTAAAGATTCTAATACTTCATTTCCAGAAGATTATTGCCCAGGATACCCGGGGGGGGGGGGTTACTTCCTATATTTTTAGTGGTACGAGTGTGCCGCAAAACAGGGTCGCTTTTTCATGCCCTGCTGGTTAGAACAGGGTCCCTTTTTCATGTCCTGCTGGTTAGAACAGGGTCGCCTTTTCATGCCCTGCTTGTGAGAACAGGGTCTTTTTTAAAAAAAAAGTATTTGTCTAGAACAGCATCGCTTATTTAACTGTTTAAGATACAGTCTAGAACCCGGGTCTAGAAAAACATCTATTTTATACGGTCTAGAACAGGGTATGTTTTTCAATATTTCTGTTTAGAACAGGGTATGTTTTTCAATGTTTTCTGGTTAGAACAGAGTATGATTTGGCAAGGGCTGTCGGCACATGTATACCCGAAAGGATAGTCAGTAACCCCCCGGACCAGGATACGGCTTTAAAATTTGACAATTTAACTGTCTCGATTAGATAAATACAATAATCCACTGTAATGATATAGAGAACTATATATACAGCGCCCCAGCTGAGGGAATAAACAACACGTTATTTCAATATTCCCCCTGTACTCTGAGTTTAGTACAAATAAAATACAGCCAAAAACTTTTATTACAAATAAACATTCTGAGAGTATTGCTGAGCATTGGTACAATGTCCCCTACCCACTTGAGCTGTGAGATAACACACCAAATGCTCCTTGACCGCAAACGTATGGACAGAGTGATTCCTAAAAATCCTAAAACTATGTTTGCAAGGAGTACACAATAATTACCCGATCAGCCTGAAACTCACTTGATCTGTAGTTCATCATTATAAACCTACATACTAAAAATAAGATTAAATGATAAAACGTTTTGCAAAAATGTATTGAAAACTAATAATTTGACAATTATTCCTATCTCCAAGGGCAATAACTCTAACAATAATTATCCGATCAGTATGAAAGTCAAACTGGATCTGTAGCTCATTATTACAAGCTCACATACCAAAAATAAGATCATTTGGTAAGAGGGTTTGCGAAAAAAAGTCCGGAAAACTATCATTTTGACAATAATTCCTATTTCCAAGGCAATAACTCTCATAATAATTTTCCGATCAGCATGAAGCTCAAACTCGGTCTGTAACTCATCACTATGAGCTCATATACCAAAAATATTTGGTTAAATAGTTTCTGCAAAAATTCAGGCAATCTAATTAAAACTAGAAATTGTGTCTGTAATACACGGATGCTCCGACTAAAATGTAGGTCATCATGTATGAATGCTCAGTACTACCAAAGGCACATCCACTGATGAAGTTTCGTTAATACACAATGCCTACTTCCAAAGAAATGAACCTAAACGCAAAACATAACCAGATTTTGTTTAGTTTAGTTTGGGTTTTACGCCGTTTTCAGCATTTGGCTATTTCGCGGCGGCCAGTTTTTATTGGTGGAGGAAGATCGGAGTCGAACACAACCCGCCACAGGTGAAATTCGAACTCACAAGCTCAGCGTTGACAGGCTAGTGTTCATTAGTAGTCATGACGAACTACCTAGATCACTCGGCCACCGAGGCCCCCCCTCATAATCAGAGTTGCTAAGGCATAAAATGTAGGTCATAATGACCGAATTATTGTATGACTGCTCAGTACTACCCAAGGCACATCCACTGATGAAGTTTCATTGATACACTATGCTTAGTTCCAAAGAAATGAACCTAAACGCAAAACTTAACCACATAGTTCGGACGTACGGACGTACAAGGGTAACTCTATATGCCCCATCCACATTCGTGGGTGGGGTATAATTCGATCTACCAATTGCTCATTTCAGTCGCTTCGGAGTATGCAATTAATAGATCTATTTAATTGGACTGAAAGTCCAGAACACTCTCATTTTGAGAATAATTCCTTTTGCCAAGGGAAATAACTCTCAGAATAATCATATATATGATCAGCATGAAACTCAGATTGGCCTGAAACGCTCACATACCAAAAATAAGAGCCCTTCCAAAAGGGGTTGTGAACCTAGTTCGGAATATTATTTTGGCAATAATTCCTATTTCCAAGGGCAGTAACTCTCAATAATTATCCAATCAGGGTGAAACTCGAACTTTATCCGTAACTCATCATTATAAAGTGAAATACTAAACATTAGATCATATGGTTAAACAGTTTCTAAAAAAAAAAGTCTGGAAAACTTATGAATTTTAATTTGTTCATTTTTAAGACATGAGAATGTCAAAAATATCAGCAAAAGTACAATCAATCAAATCTGTTACATTCCAACCAACAGTATATCTATAACCAAATATTAAAATTCATAAACAAGTGAAAACAATTATTCTATTATAGTAATAAAGGTTATTTTGAAGGAATTTATCAATGTGTAAACTCGGCGATTCACTCACAAACTATATAAATCTCGAGTTTACACATTGATGATGGATGGATGAATTATTGTTTAACATCCTGCTTTGTACTAGACCGACACGCTAAGTCGGATTTTTAATGTGCTAGCTCACGAGATAACTGTCCGCAGGAAGACATATCACCTCACTCGGACACATTATACTGACTCCGAGCCGACCAGTCTTTGCTCTTACTCCCAGATGCCGCGTGCTTGCCGGAGAAGCAGCAAATACCAATTTTAATGTTTTTGGTTAGACCCGGCCGGGGATCGAACCCGCGACCTTCCGCACTCGGGGCGAGCACGCTACCACGAGACCACCGAGGCGGTTACTTTACACATTGATAAATTCCGTAAAAATAGCCTTTATTAGTTATAATTCTAAAAAAATGCAGAAATTTGACGTTTTCCATTTGAAATTAACATTTTCCTCATGTACTATATTGCATGCATACGTATTCATACGCACGACGTCATGAAAGGAATTTATCAAGTTATAAACTTTTTATCGGAAGTTGCTAATAGACAATGAAATTACAGCATTTGATGTTTTGAAAACAAATTTGGAATTAAATAATAATTTTGACAAAACATTTTTTTAAAATTAGAAGCCATGAACAATTAAGTGCCCTGTTTGTAGAGAGATCAATTTCACAAACATCACACATGATAGGGACATTTTCAAATGCCCTAGGCTTCATACACAGTGAATTGCTATAGATAATTGCTCTTTAAGGCAAGTTTGACTATATTTTTCCAAACAAAGTAATATTTGTTTCCAATCACATCAGAACAGAAAATAGCTAGGGTAATGTCAAGGTAAACTTAAAAAATGTTTTCTGAAAACACTTGTTTATGGAAGGCATTTTAAAACAATCATAAGCAGAACTACCTGGTTATCCAAACATTTGCTAATTTCGGAGAAAAAAGAGGGTAAGGGTCCCAAAACAAGTTCAAATATATAGGGTTGATAGGTTATCTGAGACAAACATATTATTTTTTTAGCCTTATAAAACAATTGATTTGATTGAGGGGATAAGAGGTATTTTTAGAAAGTATTCACAGTCAAGAAGAGTCCTTAAAACAAGACAAGAGACTCTATATGTACAAGAGATAATATTTATTGTAAATTAAAAATCATTGGCAGAAATTGTAATCTTAAACCAAGAATACTGAAGAAGACGAAACGTTTTAAAGATTTTTCTTTTACTGCAAGGATAAGATTTTCTACAAAAAGAATACTGGAGGTTTCAAAATCAATGTCTTCATGTATTAGTGTTATTCCTTAAGGATGCTCGCTGGTCATGTTTTGGTCTTTTTGTCAGATTTTCGGAATCCTCGGGTTTTATCCTTTTCTTAAACATTAAATTTTTTGCCCATGAACCCCAACTTTTTCTTTTATAATTCAATCATATATACCATAAAATGGTATTTGACAAAATTTTATGAAATCCTTTTTATTTTTTCATACATTTTTGAGAGACTGAAGTTGTCAATGCAAAGACAATGAAAAATCCAGAGAAAACCTATTTCCTGCAAATTTTCAAGGCTTTATAGCTCAAAAATGAGCACATGAACCTATATTTTTTTTCTTGCTTATTTGTTTACTATTCATATGTTCTCTCAAACTAAAACACCTATCTCAAATCCTGTTTATTTCCTATTTGTCCAGCAATCATCCTTAACAGAAGATGAAAATGTGAGACCTTTCTTAAATACATAAAACTTTTCCATAAAAGAGCTGTCTTGTTATCCCAGAAATTTCCACCTTTGAGTTGCTGATCAATGTAATGATTTTATATAAAAAAAGATTTAAAGGAATAAAAAAAAGCTCATTTTCATGACCTTTAATTATTACAAAATTACCCAAAGCCTTCAAAAGTACTGGGCAAGTTCTGCAACTCTGACAGTTTAAATAGTCTAACAATGATGTCCATATATATCTGTGACAATCTATATACAAATATAACAAAAATATAATTTAAAATTCTTAAACATAACATCTGAGTCAGTTATCTCCCTTATATGCAAGTTACCAAAGGGAGATAATAATATAAATGATTAAAATACACATTCTCTCCTTTTACCGAAAAAAAAAGACCCCAGACCACAATTATTTTTCTTGAGCTTTTGAACATAACATTTGGAAACAAGACTATATATATACCGGTATACATATGTCCAAGAGACACTGTGCCCCACTTCCAGACACCTAAATCATGATCAGTCAACCATGACAATGAGGTCAAATAACTCCTTTGACCTTTAATTTTGAAAAGATCCCATCTTAAGTTATTAAAATCTCATGTTCATATGACATCCACGGATGGTTGGATGGACAGACAGACCGAAACACTGTATGTCCCACTTTTATTGCAGGCCAGGCATAAAAATCTCAGCAATGCAATCACAAACTATGACAAGTGGCAAGGCAGTACACATCCATTCAGGCGTGGATCCAGTATTTGATGTCAGGCTGGGGTTGCTGAAGTGTTGGTAATGATTGAAGCCTAGCTGAACGAGGTGAAAAATGTTCTTGAAGATTTTATGCCAAAAATTCATTTGAATTGTCAGAAAAATGTTTTTTTTTAGGGGGGTGCGCACCTGGTGCATCCCTGTCTGAATCCGCACCTGAGATTCCAATCATTGTTTAACACTTTTTGATAAACGCTAATAAATGTATCTACATCACTGCTTTAGATCACTTCTTTTCTTTCATAGAAAAAATTAACTTATTAAATGAAGGTGAAAAAATTGGACAAGAGACTCAATAGGTACAAGAGATATTTATTGTAAATTAAAAATCATGGGCAGTAACTGTAATCTTTGGAGAGAAGAGATATTACTCTCTATGAAAAAATCAAAATTGTCTCCCCTTAGTTACTTGGATAAGGGAGGACTTAACTGACATTTATAATCTAATTTAACAAAGGATACAAAGATCTTTGAGCAACATATATAAGTCTACAAATAATTATAGGCACAACCAGAACTGGAATTCTTCAGGCCAACAGAAAAAAATTGTGTTATTTCTTTCACAAAAATAGAATAATAGATGTAATAGGGTCAATTAGTCAGTAATTTGTTTTACAAATTTTAGGCCAAATCAAACGAATTGATAGATTATCATCCCCACCCGCTCCATATTTCTGTTGTTTTTTAATTTTTCTGGAATGCTATTTTCGGAAAAAAATTTCATGTCCTATTTTGGTAATTATTTGTTCGTTTCCTGTCCATGAGTGAAAGGCATTAATACAAACCTTGATTAAATATAAAGTTATTGCCAACAAAGAAGTGTTCTTTTGGCATAATATTATAAAGATTAATGACATAAATGAGAGAGTCTTTATGAAATAAAATCATCCCACCCACCACATTTTTGTATCCATGTCCTTCATACAGTCTCTGAGGGGCCTCGGTGGCCGAGTGGTCTAGGTAGTTCGTCATGACTACTAATGTTCACTAGCCTGTCAACGCTGGGGTTGTGAGTTCGAATCTCACCTGTGGTGGGGTGTTTTCGACTCCAATCTTAATTGACAAGGATTGCCAATTTTACTACTGAAGGTTGGTGGTTCTCTCCAGCTTCCTCCACCAATAAAAACTGGCCGCCGCGAAAAGGCCAAATGTGCTCAAAACGGCGTTAAACCCCTACTAAACAAACATAAAGTCTCTGCTTCTGGTATAGTGACTGACAAAAAGTTCAAAGTTCATCAGTTATAATCGCCTTATTTAGTGAACAAATTCATTATGATTAACATGGATTTTATCCATACAGTAACAAATTTTGATAAAATAAGTTATTGGGATACATGTATAGCAACTAAAAAAATGGTGAAAATTTAGGTCTAAGATATTTATATAAAAATGTAAGGTTTGAGCTAAAAATCAGCAAAGGTCGAGAAAGCATAAACACATATTATCTTTGGCCTTACATGTTATAATAAACCTACATACAAAATCATACATAATATATACTATCTCTCGCCACTTATTTATACACAAATTATTATTTTTAATTTATATGTTATATAATTGTCAATGTTATTACCAATTACAAGTATTTAGCTTTACATATGGATAAAATATGATTTTCAGACAAAAATGATGTATGAAAATATGTCTAAATTCACGGAACCAGTACACCCGCAAAAACCTTGAATATTGGAATCCTGTTGAAAATTTATGTAATGAATGCACAATTTCCATAAAGACCATCACAAAAAACATAATCAACTTCTTCATTGAAACCAATCATCAATAAAATTCACATAATTAAAACACAAATACCAATAACATTGTTAAACAAAGCTCTACAGGCTTATATTCATCATGGTCTGTTGAAACTCAAAATGCCTTTTCAATCTAAACAATAAAAAAAGTCCCTTAAACATTTTAACATAATAAGATGAAAACTTTGTTCAATTCTTCAATAAGTATTTGAAATTTATGACGCAAATAATATCAAATATAATTTGACAGGTTTTCTGTATTTTTATCTACAGGAACTATGAAAAAAGCTTTTTACCAAATCTAAACATATTTTGACCTTTTTTTCAGTTAGCAGTACTAATTTAAAAATTTCTCCCTTAGAGAAAGGAAATGAAATGTAAAAAACAAAATAAAAGATATCTGTATAATATTATCAACCCTAAAGCAGTAGGACCATTTTCCCATGCACTTTTTTTCATTTCTAAGGCCATACATATATTTCAAAATCTCTTGCAACAAACATATGTAGCTGAGTATGACCCAAATTGCCTCTTTACGTGACCTTTGTGGGTTGAAAGCTTTAACTTGTGAATGATTACATGCAAGCTAAAAATTTTGTTTAATGTAATACTGCATTGCATACAATCATTTACAATAAAAAGTAGGTAAATATTTAAGACTAAAAAATAATGGTTATGACTGGAGAAAGAAATATGTAGGAAAGTGGCCACAATTCTGAAAGAGGACCACCTAAGGATCATTTCTGCCAACTTTGGTTCCAATTAGCACTGGACAGTGGTTAGACATTTTTAAATAAATATTCTCTTAGGTTCCTATGTTAAACTAAGTTCGTCTGTGGTGGCAATCTTTGTTGTCAGTCTTGGTCAACCAACATAATTCTGAAGAGGACAACATAAGGACCATTTCTGCCAAGTGTGGTTCCATCTGGCCATGTAGTTCCACAGAAGAAGATATTTAAAATTCATCCCCCCTTTTTTCTATTTTTAGTAACATGTTTACTGTCAGACATCTGCTTCTTATTATATTTTTTTAGCTTTGTTCCACAGCCTCAGGAACCCTGTTTAATGATGCCGAGTCCATTTCAACGACTGCTTCGCCAATATTATTGCCTACAAAATCTGAACTTGTTTCCTCTGAAGAAACACAAATTTTTAAGTTGTCTTCTTCCATTTTCAAATTATCTGAATTCTCCTGGTCATCAATCACACTGGATTCTAACATTTCTACATCGGTATTTAGCAAACTTGTATGGGCTTCCTTGGAAAGAAGACCTGGTTCATCTGCATTTAATCCTTCAGAACCTGCAGTATTGTACAATGCCGAATCTTGACCTTGATCTTCTGGATCAACAGCAAGGTCATAAACCATCGATTTTTCATTATATTCATTATCATCTTCCGGGAGATTAATTTCGTAGAACATAATTTCCACTTTTTCCTCAAGATCGGTTATGTTGTTTATGATCTGCAAAGGCTGCGACGATGGTGGAGTAGGGACTGATGTTTCTTCATTAAGGTGAATTGTGTCGGCAGGCAAATTTTTTGCCTTGCAATTCTCAATATGTTTTGCTGTATTGATATGACGTTTCAGTTTGGACATAATTGGAAATTTGCATCGACAAACATCGCACTGAAACCTAAGATGGCCTACATCATGTTTTTTCTTGTGTGCGTTCAACTGTGAAACTGTCGCCCAACGAGTATCACACTGGTCGCATTTTAAGGGTTTATCATTTGTATGGATACTGACATGACGGATATATTGTTGATGGGTTGCCATATCTTTTCCACAATGTTCACACTTGTAAATCTTCAAATGATTCCCTAGCACATGTTCCTTGTGTGATTTTACCATATGATATTTCAGTCCATCATATGCCCTAAATTCTCTAGTACAATATTTACACTTGAAATGACAAGTTTTATTATGAAGTCGTCGATGCAATCTTAAACTTTCAACAAGCTTAAATGTTCTTCCACACACCTCGCACATAAACTCGTGGTAGTCACGATGGGTCATTAAATGGGTCTTTAGTGTGGAACGCAGTCGGAAATTTTTATGACATAAATGACACATATAAGGCATTTCTCCTGTGTGAATGGTGCTGTGGTTATGAAGATCTGATGCTTTCTTAAAGACTCGACCACATATTTTACAGAAGTGTTCAGATTTTGCTACTATGTCCAAATCTTCATAAGATTTTCCATGAACGTAATTTAAATGCCCTGTAAGGAAAAGATGACTGTAAAAACATTTGTTGCATTCTTGACACTTGAACTCAGAATCTTCCTCTTTAAGACAGCGATGAAGTTTGTTTGCCTCTGCATGCAGAAGAATTCCACAATCGTCACAGTTTTTCATTTCAGATGGATCGTGGATTTTTTGGTGAATTTCAAGTCCCTCTTTTGTAAGCATCTTCTTGCAGCATTTGTCACATGAAAATTCTCCACTTTTATCTGTTTTTATTTTCTTTTTCAAATTATGCAACTTTGTACAGTGACTGAAAAAATCAATCTGAGTATCAAAATGGATATTACATAAGGAACATTTATATGATTCCAAAGCATTAGAATTGGATGATTTGCCATGTTTTCTCCTTTTATGACGTGTCAAATCAGCAGGTGTTTCAAATATTTTTTCACATACTTCACAACTACTTGCATTTTGTAAGAAGTTTTCTTTCAACGGTTCTTCTGAAGACATACTATTTTCCACCTTTTCATTCACATCCGATACAAATTTAGATTTATGCTGCAACATGTGCTGATTGTAACCTTCGATTGTGTCAAACGAGTCTTTACATGACCTACATTTAAAAGCTAGCTTCCCGTCTTCTTTCATGCTGACCCAATCTTCCTTGACGAATTTGGTTCCACCTCTTGAGACTCTGTCTATCTCTTTATCCTGAAAACATGTTGACAGATGATAGCTCAGGGCTTTCGAAGAGATAAACATCCGATCACATTTTGGACAACTATACATTTCCTTATGAACCCAATTCAGATGCTGTATCAAAGACAACTTTGTTACAAACTGTTCTTTACATGTATGACATGTGTGATTATTAGCGTGTTTTGGAATATGCTCCTTCAGTTCATCCCTAGTTTGGAAGATCTGATCACAGGCTCGGCAAATACAAAACAGATCTTGATCCTGAAACGACTCATGGGAGAAACAATGGTTTTTCAAACTATCATTGGAACCCAATGTTTCCTTACAGATTTTACATGTATGTTGCTGATTCCCGTCTTGCATTTCAATATCGAACATTGTGTTGTAGTTAAATTTATTCCTCCCGCTAATTGACAACATTAATGGTTCCAATCTGGCTTTTGAAGATTGCTTTGGCTGTGTTTTTGGAGGTTTCCTTGCCAGACCTACAGAACTCAAGTCAAAATCACTGGTTCTCGAATTTGCCTGTTTTTTGTCTGGAAATTTAAACTTGAAAGGAACTTTGCTTGGAGTTGAATCATCACCAGATGTTAAAAGAACAGTACCTGACCAACTAGAGTCCTCACTCTGTTCAGCATCTGTTTCTGATTCCTTCTTTAATTCGGCCAAAAGATCGAAGTCAAACTCAACATGGATATTTTCATCATCTGAATCCTCTAATGTTGGTGATATTCTTTCTTGCTTAATTTTTACTTCTGATATCTCCTCCAATTTTTTCCTATTGGTTTTTAACGATTCTTCGAGTATTTCCTTTCTCCAAGAAGGAACTCTGACCTTTCTCCCACTGCGCAAGGTCACGGTTTTGGTTTTTGATTGACTTTTGTCATCATCATCTTCATCACTATTTTTATCCACTTCATCAACAGGGGAGTTAACTCTCTTGACATTTCCTTTAGATCTTCCTTTTTTCCTTGATGGTATGGAAGCAGATGGAATGACATCTGTGGAACCGGTTGTTATCGGTTTCCAGTTGATACCAACATTGTCTGCAGTGGGCTGGAATATTGGTATTGAGCTAGAGGTCTTTGGTGATATCATTGAACTCTGGTTTCCTGCCAGGGTTGCCACCTTCGTTCCTGGTGTTGGGAATGTAATAGAAGTAGAAACATTCTGTGGTGGCACTACAGGACTTTGAACGTTTGGAGATAAAAGTCTTGCTAACAAAGTACGAATGTTTGGAGACCGAAATCCTGGAATGGGTAGTGAATTTCGATGAACTGGAGACTGAAATCTAGTAAACGCATTCTGACCTACAAAACCATGAATGGAGGGATTTTGATTTTCAGCAGTTAAAAGTCCTGCTAATACTGATCGACCCGGAACACGGGGACTACTCTCATTGCCTGTGACAACAAAGTTGTTCAGATTTTTTGGTGTGCTCGGTAAGGAACTGACAATAGATTCTACGGTCTGCTGACATTCGTCCTGGCTCTCTGTTGCAGTTGAATTTCCTTCATATTCAGAGTCAATAACTTCGACTTTTGGAGTCAATAGTTTTCCTACAAAAATAAAGAGACATTTTAAAAAATATAAAAAAACATTCCTGCATACTTTTAAAAACAATCTTTCAATTTATTGTTTCCAAGTGGCAAGTATTACATATTAGATTGAGTTATGGGAATATGATACAGTAGCAGGGAGAGATAATGACGTCGCCAAGAGATACACATTGTGACGCCATAGCATCTTTCAAGAAAAACCTTAAATACCATTCTTAAATTTGGGGTTTTTCTCAAATACCTCTGCAATAAGCACACGGATCCAACTTTTTTTATTTTGCAAACAGAAGCTCATTACTTAAAGTTAAGTATACTAAAATTTAAAGAAAAAAATCAGTGGAGGATTTTTTTCTACATGAATCTAAAGTTACCAAATTATTATCAATATTCCTTATTTGACCTTAATTTGCATAATTTCCTAATTAGTTTATCAATCTTTTTCATTAGTTGTTTATTAAAAGACAGTGTCTATGTAGTCAGGAATATTTTACAAAAAACCTGGTGAAGATAATTTTTTTCGTTAAAAAGTTAGAGACCTGAAAAATGAAAAAATTATGGTTTTTGCTCAAATATACCAAAATCAGGGTTGATTATCTTAAAAACTGAGTCATGAAGGTATGTTTTTTTTTACATATTTGAAAAGTATACATAAAAATTGACCATCTGGTAAATTTTCAGCAAAAATTCAGTGGAGGAACCTTATTGTATCGTATTCCCATATAAGGTGTTATAAGTATTTTTAACGTTTTTAAGATTTTGTGAAAAATACACTTACAATTATCTGTGGCCTACAGTAGCTTGAATAAGCCAATATAGTCAGGTATATAAAATTTTGTTTACTTAAACAGAAGACCAGAAGTTTCTTAAATCGATGTCCTTCATTTATTTTAAGAGACCCAACCAATGAAGGGGTATTCTATACTAACCCTAACCCAAAGATAACTCTTAACTCTTCCTTCAGCTCACCCTAACCAAACCCTAGCCCTAAACGAGTGGGTCTGCTAAAGTAAATAAAGGCCCTTTAATCACTTATTACCAAAGACATGGGAGTGTCTTATTGTCAGGAAACCTCAGTTATCGGAACAGATTTTTAAAAATAATATGAATACCTTAACAAATGTAAATTGGCTAATCACTTCGCTGACAGTTACAATTAGCTAAGTCATAAGTAAAACAATTGTACCACATTTTTTTCAATCATGTCTTCAAGATAAAAAAAAAAACCATGGAATTTCAAATTGAGAAGGGAGACAACTCTTTCTGCGAGCTTTTATGAAGTTAAGTATTACATCACTGTGTTGCACATAAAATACATAAAGTGCATGGAGAATATTTAAAACAATGTTTTGCAAACTCAAAGACATTTCTTAAATGGTGATGTCAAATTTTTTCCACTGTAGATTACCTATTCAAACAATGTTAATTTTTTTATGTTTTCCTGGACGACTAATGGAGGTCAATTAAATTATAAAATCTAAATTTATAACTCTTAAATCTGGATTTTCAAAATGTCAAAAATCCATTCCATGAAATGAGGTTTCCAGACAGTAAACATTAATACATTTGTACTCACTGAAGTACAGCACAATGAAGGCAAAAGAGGTAGAAATTCTCACACGAGTGAAATATAACCTAATCTATAATACAGGACAAAATGCTATCGGGATACTGTTTCTGAGGCACATAAACTTACCATTTTCTCTTTTCACATTCTAAATTGGAGAATCTATTGCGATCTGAATCGACCCAAATGAAATTTTATTACCTCCCCTTGTTTTGAAATACAGGCTATCAGACCATATAAATGCAACACAATAATCCCAAAAGCTTGTTAATTATTCCAGTAAACAACTTCCCCTATTCCCCCGCATAACGTTAGTAATTACAAAGGCTGTCATGACGGAATGTGCTGTAGAATATGTATTACATAAAGACCAAGTAATAAACATGCAAAAATCTGCACGTACATTGAAGTTTACATTTTTCAAATTCAATTCAGGCTTTCAAGTCACTTTTTATGAAAAATAAGGGCAATTTTATGGAGGTATTTTATGAAATATAAGGGAATTTTTTAGGGCTTTATTAGGAAATTTTCCAAAAAATTAGGGTCGGAAAGCAAAAACTACCTACAAAAATCATAATTACTGATGCAATAATTTGATCTTAATCAGAGATAACAGGGTCATAGTAATCAACACATCAAGTAAATGCTGACTATATGCATTCATGGTTACAACCAATCTCTAGTAGATTTTTATCAGCATCTAAAATTACTATTAGTCCAGTAAATCATGCAAAATGTGACCCTAACCTTAAAGTAATTGCAACAGAAGATTTTAAAGTTTTAATCTTTAACATTGTACCCCAAATATACACAGACAAGAGGCTCTCAAGAGCCTGAATCGCTCACCTGGCAAACAATGCACTATAAACTAAATGTCATCATCACCATTCACTAAGGATACCATGTTTACTTTAAAAACCAAATATTGTTGAAATCCGAGCAAGTGTAAAAAATGGCGGGAAAATGGCAGCCATTTTAAAAATGGCCGTCCAAAAAAAACTTTCATCATCACCACTCAACTCGCGATACCATGTTTACCTTGAAAGTAGCTTTCATCTTCATTTTCTTTCTATAATTCAGGAAAAAATAGCAAAAAACAGCATTTTGACCCCTTTGTTCTATTTTTAGTAAGGGCGGACATGTTTTTCGACCAATCAAAAATCCAAGCATTAACTTTTTGCAGGATACTCTAAGGAACAATCTTACCAAGTTTCATTTTATTTTGAATAGTAGTTTCAGAGAAGAAGATTTTTGAAATAATAACATAAAAAAAAGCCAAAAATGTCAAAAAAGGGCAAAAACTCTAACATCAGTTGACAGATTTTCACGAAAATCAGCACACAGGTAGCTCTCATCATGCAGAACACTTTAAACCTGCCAGAATTTGCCGTAACCTAATGATTTTTGAGATATTTGCGAAAAACTGTTGTTCGACCCCTATGTTCTATTTTTAGTAATAGTGGCCATGTTTTTCGACGGATCAAAAATCGAAGCATAAACTTTGTGCAAGATACCCTAAGGAACAATCATGCTAAGTTTTATCCAAATCCATTCAGTAGTCTCAGAGGAGAGGATGTTTGAATAAAATGCTCCGCTGGGCGCAGCTAGATACGACCGCAGATGTCGAACCCTGAATAGTTGGGGCAATTATGAACACAACATTCAAGCTTGATACAATACTGAATTTGGATTGTGAATAAATATTTGACACAGCATAGGTTTCTGACACAGAATGAATGTTGTCTAAGAACTTAAAAATTTTTAATTTACCTATTCAAACCATATCAGTATTATTTGTTTTTATATATAAATCAGAAATAACCAATTTAAAATTTAAAATTGGGCACACATATCAATTTCTTGCTATTGCGCAATACTGTGTAATTGAAAATTTCTTCAAATATTTGACACATAATAGGTTTCTGACACAGAATAACTGAAATCAAAGAACTTAAAATTGGTCATATGATTTGAATTTATATTCAATTTTTGCTTTTGTGTAATACAATATGCTGTGGAGAATTGCCCCCCCCCCAAAAAAAAATAATAATTTACCCCTTTTTTTAGCTTTTGTGCAATACACTATGAAGTTGCACATTGACCCCCCTCCCAAAAAAAAAACAAAAAACAATAAAATTTATTGTAACCCCCCCCCCCCCCCCCACCCTTTTTTTTGCTAAAAAAAATTTGAAATTTTCTTTTTAATTTATGAAATTTGAAATGAGAAAAAATTACCCCCCCCCAAATTTTGTTTTCAACCCCCCCCCCCCCCCATTTCTTTATACTTTGCAACCATAACAGCCCATTTAAATACACCATAACATATTAAAATAGAAAATGACATCATAGTCATGGATGGCAAATTTTAAATATACATATTAAAAGCAGTTTAGATAAGATAAACAAAAAAGCTTTATCAGCACATTTTATATTGGCAAATTTCCAATGGAATTTGTTAATAATAAAGTTTTGATAACAGGGCACACATATCAATTTCTTGCTATTGCGCAATACTGTGCAATTGAAAATTTCTTCAAATATTTGACACATAATAGGTTTCTGACACAGAATAACTGAAATAAAGAACTTAGAATTGGTCATATGATTTGAATTTATATTCAATTTTTTGCTTTTGTGTAATACTATATGCTGTGGAGAATTGCCCCCCCCCCCAAAAAAAAAAATAATTTACCCCCTTTTTAGCTTTAATTTTGGACCCCGATTTGGACCAACTTGAAAACTCGGCCCATAATAAAAAAACTAAGTACATGTTTAGATTCAGCATATCAAAGAACCCCAAGAATTCAATTTTTGTTAAAATCGAACTAAGTTTAATTTTGGACCCTTTGGACCTTAATGTAGATCAATTTGAAAACGGGACCAAAAATTAAGAATCTAAATGCACGGTTAGATTCGGCATATCAAAGAACCCCAATAGTTCAATTTTCGATGAAATCAAACAAAGTTTAATTTTGGACCCCGATTTGGACCAACTTGAAAACTGGGCCCATAATAAAAAAACTAAGTACATGTTTAGATTCAGCATATCAAAGAACCCAAAGAATTCAATTTTTGTTAAAATCAAACTAAGTTTAATTTTGGACCCTTTGGACCTTAATGTAGACCAATTTGAAAACGGGACCAAAAATTAAGAATCTAAATGCACGGTTAGATTCGGCATATCAAAGAACCCCAATAGTTCAATTTTCGATGAAATCAAACAAAGTTTAATTTTGGACCCCGATTTGGACCAACTTGAAAACTGGGCCCATAATAAAAAAACTAAGTACATGTTTAGATTCAGCATATCAAAGAACCCAAAGAATTCAATTTTTGTTAAAATCAAACTAAGTTTAATTTTGGACCCTTTGGACCTTAATGTAGACCAATTTGAAAATGGGACCAAAAATTAAGATCCTAAATGCACGGTTAGATTCGGCATATCAAAGAACCCCAATAGTTCAATTTTCAATGAAATCAAACAAAGTTTAATTTTGGACCCTTTTGGCCCCTAATTCCTAAACTGTTGGGACCAAAACTCCAAAAATCAATCCCAACCTTCCTTTTGCGGTCATAAACCTTGTGTTTAAATTTCATAGATTTCTATTTACTTATACTAAAGTTATTGTGCAAAAACCAAGAAAAATGCTTATTTTGGCCCTTTTTTAGCCCCTAATTCCTAAACTGTTGGGACCAAAACTCCCAAAAACAATCCCAACCTTCCTTTTGTGGTCATAAACCTTGTGTTAAAATTTCATAGATTTCTATTTACTTATACTAGAGTTATTGTGCGAAAACCTAGAAAAATGCTTATTGGGCCCTTTTTTGGCCCCTGATTCTTAAACTGTTGGGACCAAAACTCCCAAAATCAATCCCAACCTTCCTTTTGTGGTCATAAACCTTGTGTTTAAATTTCGTAGATTTCTATTAACTTATACTAAAGTTATAGTGCGAAAACCAAATGTCTACAGACTCCGACGGACGACGGACGACGACGACGACGACGACGACGCCAACGTCATACCAATATACGACCGCAAAAATTTTGCGGTCGTATAAAAATTGTTAACGACGATGACAGACGACGGACGCAAAGTGATGAGAATAGCTCACATGGCCTTTTAGGCCAGGTGAGCTAAAAAAAGTCCAACAAAATCTAACTTGAGGAAGACTAAAAAATCAGGATTTTAAAATTCAATGGAGATTTGCATTGAAAATGGGAAATAACTCTGCAAAAAAGGCAGAAATATCAATAAAAATTGATACAAAATTATAACTTTACCGCTTCTTTTCAGCAGAATGTATTGATTCTTGATATTTTAGCCGTCTTTAGAGTATAACAAACAACTCTAAAGGTGTTTTCATATCTTTTATCAAGCTACAACCTATATTTCGTAATTCATTAGTTGACCATTTATTAAATTTTTCAACATGTCAAGGTAAAGAATCTCAAATTTAATAAAAATAATTAAGCATACATTCTTCTTTTTGTGGTTTAATGTTTCTTTAAACAAGGTTGAACAAATATAATTTACAGATATAAACAATACCAAAATTTCACATTATTTTTTCAAAATGGTCACAAAGCCACAAATTTGCAATTTCTTTAATGAAAAATGCACACAAAAAATAAAAATACCCATAACACTTCGGTTTTGTACATTTCTGAAGATTATATAATATAGTCAAATACGAACTTATAACCCCATCAAAGTATCATACTTTACATGAATTTTAAGAAAATCAACCAACACCTGACAAAAAAAGACTCATTTTTGCTGAGTTATCTCCCCTTTCCAATGTTAATTTCCATAGGAAATTAAAAATGCTGATTTTGAGTTTTCCTCAAGTTAGATTTTATGGGACTTTTTTCTGTGTATATTTGGGGCTTAAGGCTATAGATTAGAACTAAAACATTTTCTTTTGCAATTAGTTTGAGGTTAAAACTTAGTTTGACTGGACTATATTTGTTTACAATAACATAGATTATCTACAAAAACATGTTTTAAGCAAGGAATTATACATGTACATCATGTTTGCAAAAAGTAGGAATTTTGATAGAAATGTACAGAAATTTTAGGATTTGAACTAAAAAATTAGGAAAATATGGGGTGTCCAAAAAATGGAGGAAAATGAGGAAAATAAGGGCCAGTTGAAAACCTGTCAATTTGATAGATTATCATCCACCCCTTATATAAAATATGGGGTGTGTGGGAGGATTTAATTTTTTACTTTTGTCTCCCCTATCTTTTTCCATAACTTGTCAACTTCCGAAAGACTCTTTCTTTATTTTTCACACAGAAGTCAAAATACTGTGGAAACACCATCAAATAACCTTCACATACCTTGAATTCATTTCCGGCTGAAAAGCTTCGCCACCATGGCCCCCCTACAAGGTCTTTGCCCTGTGCCAAATGGGGACCTTTAGTTGTCTTATTCATATGTTAGCAAGTATGGTACCCAAACCTGCCCCTATCTATCGTGAACCTCTGGTGTATAAAACACACAATAAAAGCCAAAACAGTACTGTATTACAGACAATGAGGAAACAGCCAAAACGTTATAAAACATTTGCTTTGTTTAATTACCCATTGGAATCTGAATAAATTCATTTACTCTTCTGGAAAGTTGCAAACCTTAGAATTCAAAAACTGATCCCATCTTTTTGGTATGAAGACTATGTACAAGGTAGCATTAGTTAAAATTGCTATTCCCCTTGTTTGTGACCAAATCATGATGCTACCTACATGTATGTACAATTCAATACAACCCATAAACCAAAAGATATTCTTATGTAAATTTTCTCTGCGAAGTCAATCGTAATTTTTTCCAGTTTAAAATACCAACCTTTAAAGGATTAAATCCATATATGATAAATGTCATGCACAGTTAACCTACCTGTGTCACTGGTGGCTGAATAATTGACAGCCTTATATGGTCTTGGTGAGGAGAATGGTGTATAAGACGGTGATTGCATGATAACGGATCCCGCTGGACTGAATGGAATGTCACTGCATACATTGGAAATCTCATAGTGATCTGAAAAAATGTATAAATATATACAAATAATTCTAATCATTGCAATTAAGATATCAGAGTTCGTCTTCGCGGGAAAATATACAGAGTGTGTCGAAATCCAGAAATCATAATAAATAATTCAATATTTTTTACAGAAAAAAAGAGGCGAATATTGACAAATTCCAGAATTCTGACTCATTCCAGAAAACTTTCAGGCATGAAATATTCCAGAAATCTGGCTAATTCCAGAAAACTTTTAGGAATGACAAATTCCAGAAAACTTTTAGGCATGACAAATTCCAGAAATTTGACTAATTCCAGAAAAATTTCAGGCATTTGTGTTATTTTCTAATTCTTTATGCATGTTCGAGTTATGTTTCTGTTTCGCACAATTTCCTAACAATGTCTTTATATGTATAATTTAGAGCTTGTTATGCATCTCGTAAGCACATGAGAGCTATGTCTTATGTGACCTTCCAAGAGAGAGCAAAATTATGGTCAATAAAGACAGGTGATCTTTATATACAGATTATATCTTTATATAGAATACACTACAAAGGGAATTTGAAATGATGATCTTTTAAGACAGGTTATTACTTAATAAAATTTTCATTATATTTGTATATAACTATGGACTATTTATGTCTGAAATAAATGATTATTATTATTATTATTATTATTATTAATACAGGTGGCCACTAAAGCAGGTTTGACTTTACTCTGATCCATGGAATTCAATAAATCCTTTAGACTGTAACAAAAACTTTAACTTTAGTAATTCAATTGTTTGTAAAACTTTTTTGTAATAAATTTTTTTTTTCTTTTGATGTTTTTATGCATTAATTTGCTTAAAAGTTGTGGTGAACGAAAGACATGGTCTGTTATTTGGTCTGTCATGTTGTGCCATACTTTAGAAATAAGAACAAGTATTAAAGGGGAAAGTAGGCAGAGCTTTGCTATGGTACAATACTGTGAATTCAGTTATTTTCTTTGACATAAATTTTTGTGGATTTTGGTAAAAATGCATATTCCAGGGTTCTTCATTTTGTGGATTTCAAATTAAAAAAAAAAAAAAAAACAAAAGCTATTAAAATAAGGGAAGTTGTTTATTGGAATACATGTAATAAAAAATGTTTAATATCATCAGATGATAAATAGATTTCAGTCCAACAGATTTTCTTTAAACTGTAACCAATGAATAATTAAACTTATTCATGTATATGGCCATTCTTTGCTTAATTTTATTCAAAACTTGATTCAAATTACGTTTGGTTCTTTGAATTCGTAGATTGATCTGTCCACGAAATCCAGAAAAATTGATGTACCACTAACAATAAGTATTCACAGTATCCACATCGTGGTGTTACTCCACAGGTTAAGGTCCACCCAATGTTATTTATATCATAAAACATATATAAATAATAAGTTTCTTACTTGTAGAATAATTAAGGAGGTACCCAACACTTTCACTAAAATTAATTTTTTCATAAAATTTTGACAAAGTATTTACTTTGACCCATTGACAAAAATTTTAAAATTTCAAAACATTTGAACCAACCAATTCATCAGAAAAATTACACTGATTGTATAGCAGTTTGACAAACACTAATATTGATCATTGAAAAGCTTAATATTCCATTAACAACAAGGTTATTAAAACGTTTAGCTGATTTTACAGAGTTATCTCCCTGTAGTGTTAGGTACCACCTTAAATAAACTTCTGCAAAGTGCTCATTTGTTTCAATATGTTAACTCATAAGAAACATTGTATATATATCAAATGACTAAACCGCCTTGGTGGTCTCGTGGTAGCGTGCTCGACCTGAGTGCGGAAGGTCGCGGGTTCAATCCCCGGCCGAGTCAAACCAAAGACATTAAAATTGGTATTTGCTGCTTCTCCGCCAAGCACGCGGCATCTAAGAGTAAGAGCAAAGACTGGTCGGCTCGGAGTCAGTATAATGTGTCCGAGTGAGGTGATATGTCTTCCTGCGGACAATTACCTCGTGAGCTAGCACATTAAAAATCCGATTGAGCGTGTCGGTCTAGTACAAAGCAGGGATCATATTCATTATCATATCAACATGTTCTCATCCTGATATGCACCTGGTTGCCACTGGACGTTAAACAATAATCATCCATCCATCCATCAAATGACTAACTTTTCTCCAGTTGTTTTTTACTTCCTTTGGGTGCAGTTACTGATAAAATATGAATTCTACAATCATGTCTCATAGTTGCTAGTTTCAGTAGCCTTATCAAGCTTTTCCTTAACTGGAAATCTGTTTTATTAGCAGACCTGATATCCAACTTTTGGAATTAAAATGGGGAAGTTATTTGGTAGGAAAAGTCACTCTAATATATCAATTTAAAGTGTAAAGAAAATTTATTTTAAACCCTGCTTATTCAAAAAATTTAGTTATAAACATTAACATTTCATTAACATGGCTAACATTCAAAAAGTACATCTAACTTATGTCTTAAAAATGAAAGAATTGCATGATATTTCTGAGACTAATGTCTAAGTGGGAGGATAAAATTCAACAAACATTCCTTTGGTTAAAAGTTAGGACTTTACTTCTTTGTTGGTGTTTTTAATGATTTTTAACAAATTTAGATCACATATTTTTTTCATGCAGTAACAAAACCAGTGATCTTAACAAGATACATTTGTTAGTAAAGATCTAAGACTTACACTAACGTCCTTGAACCTTAATAGTTTTAATAAAATAAATGTGCATACAACACTTTAGAAAGATTTGAAAAATGCATTCCTACTTTATAAATCTGTCATTAAAATGTTTCTTAACTTTGAAAAGGTGTTATAATGTTATGAATTTAGATGTAAGACCACAGTTAGAGTTATCTCTCCTGATTATATACAAAATCAGCTGATATTTTAAAAGTTTGTTATTTTTTGGATAAATTGAGTTATGTCCCCTGAACAAAAATTAACAATTATAAAATATCTTTTACAATGATATTTATTTTATTATAGATTTATTTAAATTACAGACATGACTTATCTACCAATAACATAAATTAAGGTGGTACCTAACACTACAGGGAGATAACTCTGTAAAATCAGCTAAACGTTTTAATAACGTTGTGTTGTTAAGGGAATATTAAGCTTTTCAATGATCAATATTAGTGTTTGTCAAACTGCTATACAATCAGTGTAATTTTTCTGATGAATTGGTTGGTTCAAATGTTTTGAAATTTTAAAATTTTTGTCAATGGGTCAAAGTAAATACTTTGTCAAAATTTTATGAAAATCAAACGTGGCAAATTAATTTTAGTGAAAGTGTTGGGTACCACCTTAAATCTGTCATTAAATTTGATCTAAAATCTGAAATTTAAAAATTAGAGTCAGAGTTATCTCCCTTAAACATATAAAGAATATTTAAAATATCAGAGTATATATAGCAAGTCAGTAATTGGACTTTGAACTGTTTATATCTCATTTTTGTTCCCGGTTAGCTGAAGTGTTGGGCTTTTTAAGATTTATTGTTGTTGTTTATAGTCCAGTCAATCTAGCATAAATTTTACCCTAACCTTAAAGTAATTGCAAAAGAAGATTTTTAAGTTTTAATCTTTAGCATTATACCCCAAATATAAAAAAAGTCCAACAAAATCTAACTTGAGGAAGATTAAAAAATCACGATTTTAAAATTCCTATGGACATTTGCATTGAAAATGGGAGATAACTCTGCAAAAAAGGCAGAAATATCAATAAAAATTGATACAAAATTATAACTTTACCGCTTCTATTCAGCAGAATGTATTGATTCTTGATATTTTAGCCGTCTTTAGAGTATAACAAACAACTTTTAAGTTTTTTTCATATCTTTTATCAAGCTACAACCTAGATTTCGTAATTCATTAGTTGACCATTTATTAAATTTTCAACTTGTCAAGGTAAAGAATCTCAAATTTAATAAAAATAATTAAGCATATATTCTTCTTTTGTGGTTTAAAATTTCTTTAAACAAGGTAGATGCTGATAAAATATAATTTACAGATATAAGCAATACCAATTTTTCACATTATTTTTTTCAAAATGGTCACAAAGCCACAAATTTGCAATTTCTTTAATGAAAAATGTGCAAAAAAAATAAAAATACCCACAACATTTCGGTTTTGTACATTTCATGAGCAGAAGATTATATATTATATTCAAATACGAACTTATAACCCCATCAAAGTATCATACTTTACATGAATTTTAAGAAAATCAACCAAAAACTGACAAAAAAGACTAATTTTTGCAGAGTTATCTCCCCTTTCCAATGTTAATTTCCATAGGAAATTAAAAATGCTGATTTTGAGTTTTACTCAAGTAAGATTTTATGAGACTTTTTTATTTGGGGCTTAATGCTATAGATCAGAACTAAAATATTTTCTTTTGCAATTAGTTTGAGGTTAAAACTTAGTTTGACTGGACTATTATGTAAATTCTATTGATCATTTCATATTTTATTTATTCAACTTTAGCTCATCTAACAACCAACTGTCCCATTTATCATTTATTTATATAAGAAGCATTAACTGCTGGTAAAGAAAAGAAAACTACTATAAATACATAATAATTTTTACAATTCATAATTCTGTGTTTCTTTTTTTTTAACTATCAATTCCCACAAGTAGTTGATACATTCAATCCTTGAGATTTTTATGTACAATAAAAGAATAAAGACAGAACATGTATGACAAACATGTAAGAGAAGTTAAAAAGGCCAAAATGAAATATATGTGTGTGTCCAATTACATGCCCAAAATGACACAGGGTACAATGTAGGTAGGTAGGAAAAACCTTTCATTTTGAAAAATTATTTTCTTGTCTTTCCGAAAAATTGTAAATAGTCAAACTGGAAATTACTGACTTACGCTTACTGCATTTAAAAGTTCCACTGAAATCAAACATTTTAAAGATGCAATTCAAAGGCTAATCTTAATAAAAAAACTGTTTCTGGAAAAACCGATAAATTCCCTGATCTCCCCCCTCCCCCCGATCTGAGGTCAATAAAATGTTTGAGATTGCTGCCGAAAATGAGGTCGGTCGTGTACCCAGATACAGACATATATTTCATTTTGGACCGATCAGACAATGGAGACTACCACTGAAGTCTTTTATTATAGCATGTGGTTTATACCATCTACACTAATGCAAAATATGGATATTAACCTGAAATCTTTTTTTTTTTTACTAAAAGACGCATTACCTTGTAGACCAGTTAAATTGGTTATATAAACAAGCATGTTCTAATCCGTAATGGCTGATCCCCTCCACAAAAATCTGGCTTTGTCATGGGAATAGACTTTTTTTAGGAATTATTTTTTGACATGATAGTTTAAGACTCAGATTGGGAAAAGCAATATCCATTAGGCCATTTGATGCATATACTTGAAGGTGATGGCCCATTGTACTTTTATACTTTCCAATTGAACATTACTTTTTTTATATAAACTAGAGAATTATTCAAACCTTCCAAGAATTGTTGAAACATCTGTGAGATAGTAGGCGACTCCTCGTTTTCAAATGGTTTGTGGTTGAGAAAGTTGACACCAAGCTGTGAACCGATACACGTGGTCGTCTTGTGTGCCATATTCACCGTCATGAACATTATTTCATCGCCGTCACACGCCAATTTCTTACACTGAAATATCAAAGTTTTTATTAAATTTGATTTTATTTTCTTATTTTCTGAAAATGACTGTATGATTATCACACGATCAGGATATAAATATGAAAATGTCCAAAAAGAACAAAACTGTTTAAAGCAAATCAAAACTCTTTATTTTACTTACAAAACTACATTAAAAATTTTAATCGTTGATTAAGCAATTCCCTTTTCAACTTTTGTAAATTCACATTTTAATTAATTACTGTTAAAAATGTTGTCATTGACATATTGAAAGGAACTTTTCTATGAGGACCTGTGAATATTAAAAAATTATTTCATAAATCAATATTGTCATATTGTAACCATATATAAAAAAAAATACTTATAAGGAACATGTTTGCCCTTTTCTGTCCCACTAATCTGATTAAAAAAACTATTTATTTCAACTTTCTTTTTTTGGCATTACAAAAATTTCAGAAATATTCAGAGTTACTTTTGGCTCTGTAATTTTCATCAAACTTAAATATAAGCTACAAATGTGTTCATAATGAAGTAATTTTTTTCATTTACATCTCATACAAGAAAAACTCAAAACAGTAGTCAAACGTGAACAGAGAAATAACTCCTTTGGAATTATGGCATTAGAGTTGGACTGGTGAACTGGATTAGGTTTTCTGAAAAATGGCAATACTGGTTTACTTACAAGACTCTGCACAACCTTTAGACTCTCCTCTTTAGCCATATCCATGGTTTCTATCAACACTTCCAGGTCTGGTCCTGTTTCACCAGCCATCTTTTACTAAAATAAAATAATATTTTGTAAAAATTAAAGTTTTCAAATAAAGATTGCTATAGATTTAGGTTCATGTATACATACATGTATGTATATTCATGTTCATTATAATATACGGAGAAGGAACTGCCTACCCTTCCGGAGCACCTGGGTTCACTCCTGGTTTTTATAGGAGTTCGTGTTGTTCATTTCTTTAGTTTTCTGTGTTTATTTGTTGTGCTTGTGGTTGTTCATTTGTCTTCCCGGGTTTGTCTGTCCAATGGATTACGTTTTTTTTATTGCTCCTTAGGTATATTTGTCCTTTTTTTTCACATTAGTAATATCATATCAAATGTTCTTGTTTGCAAGGGCTCATGACCTTATACATGGAAAAAAAAATATAAAATATAAATAAAATAATTATTTCACATTTCAATTATAACTAAATCAAAGGATAAGTGACTTGAATAACTTTTAATTTAATACTTTGAAACCAATTCTGATGCAGCAGAAGTGCACATTTCATCGATTTATGACTCATCAGCAGTGCCCAAAGCCAAAAATGTTGAAACCCAACTCAATAACTGACAAGCAACCAGTTCAATTACAACCATAATTCTTGCTTTTCAAAAACAAACAAATAACATTTAAACCTCTCTTTTTGTGCTTATGATCAAGGCTAATTTAATTTACACAAAATGTTGAGTTTTTTATGCTTCTTATTATCGGGCGAAGCCCGACTAAGTGTAGAATATGGGTCTCAAATCCAGATATCAAGTAGACTGTAGTTTCAAACCGGAAGTAGCATTTGTAAATCTATCCCAGAAACCCTCAAAAATACAGCGCGACTTCCGGTTAAAATATTTTCGCACTTGCACAAACTTAAAAAGAAATTATGTTTTGGCGATAGCCAAAACATAATTTCTATACGATATAATTTTCCACCGACTTTTTTTCGAGTTTTTGTGCGCATTGGGAACTGTATTCGAAAATTTCTTCAATGACCTACAAATATGACACCATAACAACGGCTTCCAATATGACCGTGCCTACATGACGACGGACTAAAAAATATTGCTACGTGCTTCGCCCGATTTTAGGCTAAAGCCTACTCCATATTACTAGTGTTATTTTGTTTCATTTTGTGTTTGGTTTATTAACTTTTTTATTCAATTTGATGGCTCATAGTCATTAAACAATAATTCATCCATTTATCCATAATGTAATGTACACAATATAATGAAGATATCTCATTATTTCTTGAGTGCCAAACAGGATATCAGGATTTTGGAACCAGATTCCCCTATTCTGGAACAAGTAAACCTTATACATTTAAACCCACTGAATATTTGTCTTTATTTTCTAAAAACCTCAATTCATGGAATGCATTTTAAAAATTTTGAAAGTTTAAATGTTGGACTTTGAAGACAATTTTTCTATAGTTAATTATATAACCTGTGCAAGTCATCAAAGGAATTTTCCCATTGATTGATCTTGTTATAATTTTAAACATATCTAAAGAATGATTTGTCAGGGGAATTTCCTTTAGAAAAGTAATTATAAATAAAAAATTGAAAATATTACAAGTATTTTAAAATTTTAGAAGTTGACTATTTCAAAAAATTTTCATTCACTTTGTACACATTTGGTGCAACTCAGGGATGTAAAACCTAATTTAAGATAATCTCATTAAAAAGGGTTTACCATGCAATTTCACATTAAAAATTCCATAGGCAAAATATTGTACATTAGTTGACGCTAATACGTGGCTGAATAATTACATCTATCAGCTAAGTGTTTGATAAGATGTACCATTCAAATTTTTTAAGGTACTCAAATGATGAATTCAACAGTTTGAGGTTTTTTTAAAGTAATTTTATAAAGGTGATTACTTAACACTATGTGAAGTAAGCAGTGTATCATGTGAAGATATTTTTTAATAGGGATTTGGTGAACGTTGCTACATTTGTACTACAGCCCAGTATAGGCAGATAGAAACACAATTTTGGCATTTAGCTGTTTAGAGTTCTAGTCTGCGAATCTAGAGGTGCAAATAGTGAATAGACATGATGGAAGTATATACTATTTCTAACAACATTAATTATGGTTAAATATTCCTTCAAATGTATATATAACTATCCTCATATGTTTTCCCGGGATTACTAAATTTTAATTTTCGAGGAACCCTCCCCCTTTCAGTTTTTGAACAAGCTCAATCAAGCAGACCCCAGTTTATGTACTAATTCTCGTTAATAGGCCTCTGATTTCTAAAAATATGTGCAGATTCAAAACAGCTAGTGGCATACTTATTCTTATTTAAACGTTTCTAAAGTGTTCCATCCAAATTTTCAAAGTTAAATGTGTCCCATCTTGCAAATGGCGAACGAATCGAGTGTGGGCGGAAGTGACTGAAAAGTAAACGAAAATCGATTCCGGTCTGGTCAAACAGGTGCCGATCGATATTGGGTTCTTCTAGATAGAATTTGTGTAAATCCAGCATAACTTAAACTACCATTTGAATTTTATTCAGATCTGATTTACAAGACCAATCATGAAATTAATTGTTTTATTTTGTTCTGTTTAAAATATACAGATTTGATAACGGTAAAAAGAAAAAACAAGGGGGGGGGGGGGGGGAATTCGTACACTTACACTTACAATTTTCCATTCAGATAGTCCAGTCACAACCTCTTTCGCTTTTTCAATAAAAATAAGAGAGGGAGGGAGGGTGCCTATTTGAATGAATAACTGGCAGCTATGCACAAGATACTCCTAAAATAGTTTTAATTTTTTTTTACAATTTTGTAAAAAGTTTTGCCTTCAGCTTTTGTAGACTAATGGTACACTCAGAACTTATGTCACATTTAAATCCCACTTTGGAAGGGAAAGTTATCTTTCAAATATGAAAAGTTTTGAGCAGAGGAGACATATTTCCCAAGGGTGTATTTCATCACACAATTAAGTTAACTGACAGCGATACCAGGGTACTCTCCCAAACGACAGAATTTGTGCACTCTGTGACTGGAGATGTGGAAGATGAAAACCATTTTTTATTTCACTGTAAATAATTCAATAATGACTGAGACCTTTTGTATCAAGAAATAGTTAAAAATTAAAAGCCTTCAACCAATATTGGGTATAACTGTGCTTTCATTTATAAAGTGTAATATATATCTAGTGGAAGATCTGCACTAGAATTTTTTTTCCAACTCCAGGGTAAATTTTCTGTTTATCAGTCCCAAATATCCCAACATTTTGAAGGGAGATTATTAAAAAATGGGGCTTGGTATTTTGGGGAAACACTTAAATTAAAATATGCATATATATAAAACAATTACTTTTATACAATTTGGAAAAAAGTACTACCGCAATTCTACTAGATGATACACACTATTGTATTTGTTCCGGGGATAGTGTACACTAGCGAGTTTAAATTATTACAGGAATATTTAACAATAATGAATTAAATACTACTTCAATGCGTATGTTACATGGACATTTTACACTAGTGTATTTTCCTGTATGTAAATTTGATTTAATTATGAATAATATATACACTGTTGAATTATTTAATTAAATTCAATGAAATAGACCGACGCGCTGAGCTGGATTTTTAACGTGCTAGCTCACAAAGTAAATGTCTGCTGGAAGACATATCACCCCACTCAGATACATTATACTGCATGATTCCGAGCCGACCAGTCCTTTGCTCTTACTCCTAGATGCCAAGTGCTTGGCAAAGAAGCAGCAAATACTAATTTTAATGTCTTTGGTTTGACCTTGCTGGGGATCAAACCCACGACCTTCCACACAGTTCAGACTACGCGAATGATTTTTTATTTTACAGGACATTCGGTCTGGTAAACAACCTAGCTTTACCAGACCGAATGTAATTTTACCAGACCAAAATTTCTAATGGGCAAAATTTCTTTCTTAACGAAAATAAACGGAAGTAGTATACTACCGGAAATACGATAAACCAAAAAAACAATACCGGACATTTGGTCCGGAATTCAACAAAATTTTACCGGACCGATCCATTTTTTACCGGAAATGTCCGACGGTCCGACGAATTTCGCGTAGTCTGCACACTTAAGGCGACCACACTACCATGAGACCACCGGGGCGGTTCTTACTTAATTTGAAATTACTGCATGCATTTATTATGAGGATTCTTTGAATTTGGCCATTATGGAGGTTTGTTTGTTTGTTTAGTTGGGGTTTTACGTCGTTTTCAGCACATTTTGGCTATTTTGTGGCAGCGGGTTTCTATTGGTGAAGGAAGTCAGAGTACCCGGAGAGAACCACGACCTTCGGTAGGAAAATTGGCAATCCTTGTCAATTAAGATGGGAGTCGAATACACCTCGCCGCAGATGAGATTCGAACTCGCAACCTCCGTGTTGACAGGCTAGTGATCATTAGTAGTCATGACGAACTACCTAGACCACTCGGCCACCGAGGCCCCAAATATGGAGGTTAAAAGATGTAATATTACAATATGATTACATGTACCTGAAAATTAAATCCAGTTATCTTGTAAGTATATATGTATGATATATTCAATACCAAATTCAGAACAGATTTAAAATACAATAATTGTAATATGATGTTTTGTAATACTGTTATTGTAGGTCAACCATGGGCTGAAGGAGAGTCGACATTTTGCACAATTTGTATGCAGGTTCTAAATTTTTAAAGCCATTAAATGGAATGCATCATGGATGTGATTGCAGCAGAAAACATGATTCATTTGACAGCTTCATGACATGTATAGTCAAGTACATGTCAAACCAGGATTAGCAGTTATTAAAGGAGTCGTATTATTGGATTAACAATTTAACCGATGGGTAAGTCTGGAATGGGGTGGGGGAGGGGGGGGGGGGGGGGGGGAGTGGTTGTGTCTCAAATTCTGAATTTATTTTTTGTCCCATGTTTCTGTATTCAGTAAAAATATATGCTTATTCTGTAAAATCTTGTATGGTTCAAGTGTTTAAGACAAAAAAATCAAAAACTGCAAATATAAACTGAGTTTAAACATAGGTCTGTTATTAAAGGTTATAAGAGGTTGTCGAGGTATTTATAACTTTCAGAAAGGCCAATAAGACCATGGTCTTAAAATATGTATGCACACCTTCTTTATCGCTCTCCACGAAGAAGATATAAATGACACTTCCGGAATTATAACAATTTTGAATTTAAAACTGTAAAAATAAATAAGCGATTTGAATTATTAATTTATTTTTACTTATGTTGTTGATCAAGGGTAAGCTTTTCCAAATGATGTTAAGTAATCGGTCTGCTTGATAGACACTCTACAGGTTTCAAGCTACATTGTTAATAACAGTAGTTTGTTTTAGAATATATAAGTATATTTTTAAACTGTACAAATTGGCCATAAAATTATTGTTTCAGTATGAAATAAGAAGGAATTAATAAATATTTCTTTATTTTTCATTTCAAGGATGACATTAAAAGGGAAAAATGTACATTTAGCGTTTAAAGTAGCACGGCTTTTTTAAAATATTCATGAGAAGTTGTGGCATGCGCGTGAGGATGTGAAATTGGTCTAAAAAACGCATGACTCATGGCCAATGCCTGGGAAATCACATGTAAGATGAATTACTCTATCAACCCCTAATACCTCACACCACTCATGGTCTTATCTATCTATAATTTTCCTTAAGACCACGAATCACTCTACCTACCCCTTATACCACATAGTCTTATCTATCTATAATTTTCCTTAAGATCCTGAATCACACTACCTACCCCTAATACCTCATAATCTTATCTATCTATAATTTTCCTTAAGACCCCGAATCGCTCTACCTACCCCTAATACCACATAGTCTTATCTTTCTATAATTTTCCTTAAGTCAAGACCCTGAATCACTCTACCTACCCCTAATACCACATAGTCTTATCTATCTATAATTTTCCTTAAGACCCTGAATCACACTACCTACCCCTAATACCTCATAATCTTATCTATCTATAATTTTCCTTAAGATCCTGAATCACACTACCCACCCCTAATACCACATAGTCTTATCTATCTATAATTTTCCTTAAGACCCTGAATCACACTACCTACCCCTAATACCACATAGTCTTATCTATCTATAATTTTCCTTAAGATCCTGAATCACACTACCTACCCCTAATACCTCATAATCTTATCTATCTATAATTTTCCTTAAGACCCTGAATCACTCTACCTACCCCTAATACCACATAGTCTTATCTATCTATAATTTTCCTTAAGACCATGAATCACTTTACCTACCCCTAACACCTCTTGGTCATTTCTCTATAATTTTCCTTAAGACCTTGAATCACACTACCTACCCCTAATACCTCATAATCTTATCTATCTATAATTTTCCTTAAGACCCTGAATCACTCTACCTACCCCTAATACCACATAGTCTTATCTATCTATAATTTTCCTTAAGACCATGAATCACTCTACCTACCCCTAACACCTCATGGTCATGTCTCTATAATTTTCCTTAAGACCCTGAATCACACTACCTACCCCTAATACCTCATAATCTTATCTATCTATAATTTTCCTTAAGACCCTGAATCGCTCTACCTACCCCTAATACCTCATAATCTTATCTATCTATAATTTTCCTTAAGACCCTGAATCACACTACCTACCCCTAATACCTCATAATCTTATCTATCTATAATTTTCCTTAAGACCCTGAATTGCTCTACCTACCCCTAATACCACATAGTCTTATCTATCTATAATTTTCCTTAAGACCCTGAATCACACTACCTACCCCTAACACCTCATGGTCATGTCTCTATAATTTTCCTTAAGACCCTGAATCACACTACCTACCCCTAATACCTCATAATCTTATCTATCTATAATTTTCCTTAAGACCATGAATCACTCTACCTACCCCTAACACCTCATGGTCATGTCTCTATAATTTTCCTTAAGACCCTGAATCACACTACCCACCCCTAATACATCATGGTCTTATCTATCTATAATTTTCCTTAAGACCATGAATCACTCTACCTACCCCTAACACCTCATGGTCATGTCTCTATAATTTTCCTTAAGACCCTGAATCACACTACCCACCCCTAATACATCATGGTCTTATCTATCTATAATTTTCCTTAAGACCATGAATCACTCTACCTACCCCTAACACCTCATGGTCATTTCTCTATAATTTTCCTTAAGACCTTGAATCACACTACCTACCCCTAATACCTCATAATCTTATCTATCTATAATTTTCCTTAAGACCATGAATCACTCTACCTACCCCTAACACCTCATGGTGATGTCTCTATAATTTTTCTTAAGACCCTGAATCACACTACCCACCCCTAATACATCATGGTCTTATCTATCTATAATTTTCCTTAAGACCATGAATCACTCTACCTACCCCTAACACCTCATGGTCATTTCTCTATAATTTTCCTTAAGACCTTGAATCACACTACCTACCCCTAATACCTCATAATCTTATCTATCTATAATTTTCCTTAAGACCCTGAATCACTCTACCTACCCCTAATACCACATAGTCTTATCTATCTATAATTTTCCTTAAGACCATGAATCACTCTACCTACCCCTAACACCTCATGGTCATTTCTCTATAATTTTCCTTAAGACCTTGAATCACACTACCTACCCCTAATACCTCATAATCTTATCTATCTATAATTTTCCTTAAGACCCTGAATCGCTCTACCTACCCCTAATACCACATAGTCTTATCTATCTATAATTTTCCTTAAGACCATGAATCACTCTACCTACCCCTAATACCACATAGTCTTATCTATCTATAATTTTCCTTAAGACCATGAATCACTCTACCTACCCCTAACACCTCATGGTCATGTCTCTATAATTTTCCTTAAGACCCTGAATCACACTACCCACCCCTAATACATCATGGTCTTATCTATCTATAATTTTCCTTAAGACCATGAATCACTCTACCTACCCCTAACACCTCATGGTCATGTCTCTATAATTTTCCTTAAGACCCTGAATCACACTACCCACCCCTAATACATCATGGTCTTATCTATCTATAATTTTCCTTAAGACCATGAATCACTCTACCTACCCCTAACACCTCATGGTCATTTCTCTATAATTTTCCTTAAGACCTTGAATCACACTACCTACCCCTAATACCTCATAATCTTATCTATCTATAATTTTCCTTAAGACCCTGAATCACTCTACCTACCCCTAATACCACATAGTCTTATCTATCTATAATTTTCCTTAAGACCATGAATCACTCTACCTACCCCTAACACCTCATGGTCATTTCTCTATAATTTTCCTTAAGACCTTGAATCACACTACCTACCCCTAATACCTCATAATCTTATCTATCTATAATTTTCCTTAAGACCCTGAATCGCTCTACCTACCCCTAATACCACATAGTCTTATCTATCTATAATTTTCCTTAAGACCATGAATCACTCTACCTACCCCTAATACCACATAGTCTTATCTATCTATAATTTTCCTTAAGACCATGAATCACTCTACCTACCCCTAACACCTCATGGTCATGTCTCTATAATTTTCCTTAAGACCCTGAATCACACTACCCACCCCTAATACATCATGGTCTTATCTATCTATAATTTTCCTTAAGACCATGAATCACTCAACATACCCCTAATACCTCATAATCTTATCTATCTATAATTTTCCTTAAGACCATGAATCACTCAACATACCCCTAATACCTCTTGGTCTTATATCTCTATAATTTTCAATAATACTGTGAATCATTCTACCCACCCCTTACACATTTTATACCTCATGGTATTATCTCTCTAGAATTATCCTTATGACCATGGAACACTCTACCCACCCCTAATACCTCTTGGTCTTATCTCTCTAGAATTATCCTTATGACCATGGAACACTCTACCCACCCCTAATACCTCTTGGTATTATCTCTCTAGAATTATCCTTATGACCATGGAACACTCTACCCACCCCTAATACCTCTTGGCCTTATCTCTCTAGAATTATCCTTATGACCATGGAACACTCTACCCACCCCTAATACCCCTTGGTCTTATCTCTCTAGAATTATCCTTATGACCATGGAACACTCTACCCACCCCTAATACCTCTTGGTCTTATGTCTGTAATTATCGATAATACCATGAATCAATCTAGCCACCCCGAATACCTCAGGATTTTATTTACTTGTCCAAAGTTAAAAAATTTTCAAGACCCCTTAGTACAACCATTATTCATCAAATATCCAAATTTGAAAAATTGTAATGGTAAAGATAGTTCTATTTGGCTTTTAAGCAATGAGGACCCAAATGTCATAAAACTGCTTACCAAGTTGATTACTGTATTATTGAAAGAAAGAAACAATCTTATTAATTCATGGTAACATTTTCTGTAATCTTATATTAGTATTCTTATTTTTTATATACAATACATGTACATATCATATAAATATGCATCTGCAATACATTATAAACATTGAATTTTTTTGCCAGCTTGTCTACAGAATATAATCATAAATGGATCAATGGCTTCGGCACCTCCACACATTTATATTATAATTTTGTCTTTTTTTATGTAACATTAATTTTTTTTTTTTGGGGGGGGGGGGGGATATAATCAATGAAAATCATAAAAATCATTGTACTTAAATTTAATGTAATTATTCTGCTCAATTTTGGGCGCTGTAGTTAGCAATAAAGAATTTGTGTTTGTATATTTGTATTTACATAGTTTATATTACATCAATTAATCAGTTTTACTTATTGTTCTTGATCAAATTGCTTATTTGTTTATAAGTAAGTAAGTAGGTAAGTAAGTAAGTAAGTAAGTAAGTTAATATTTATTGAAATAAAGACCAAACAATGTTCTATCATCAATATTCATACAAACAAACAGTGAATGCAAAACAAATACAAAGAATATTTACATTAGCATCTTTTACTTTGCAGTGATATCCCAGCTCAGGACGACAAACAAGATGGAGTTATCTTTCTTTGAATATTAGACTTATAATGACATTCAAACATTCTGTTTCATTTTCTGGTTAGAATTATACATATTACTTACACCAGAAATAACAACTTTGCATACATCTAAATCATGACTTGTGAATATAAAATTAAACTGATCTTCTTTAGACAGGTTTGTGGGGGTTCATGGGCGAAAAATTTCATGTTTAAGAAATGGATAAAACCAGAGGATTCCAAAAATCTGACAAAAAGACCAAAACATGACCAGCGAGCATCCTTAAGCATACCGGTATGTCACTCAAGAATAGACATAACCCTGGGATGTTGGAGAATTAATAGACGAACAATTAAATAAAATTAATTTAACTACATAATTAAAAAATATAACAAACATTTTTAAAATTAGATCCTTTCATCTACTTGATCATTAAAACAACATCCGCTTATCAAATCTGAATGTGGATATAATATGGGTAAACCAATAAACAAGTGGATTCAAACAATTACCTGTAATTGACATGTAATCATCACCATTTTGTCAATCACTTGTCTGACCTCTGAAATATGGTATTCGATTTATTATTAACATTATATTATATAAATTACAATATATTACTGTTGTATGGACCAGAAATTAGTTCGAGAATTCTAGAAATCAGTGTTTGAAAAAGCGAGAGTTAATTGAAAAAGACGTAATGGAAAATATGACTGGACTTTTGAAAAGGTTCGAGAAACCCATGTTGTTCGAGCAATCGGAGTTTGAGCCACCAAGATTCTACTGTTTAATCAATGAAAAACTGCACTCCTCTTTAGGAAGACTTAAAATAGGAAAAATTCACATACTAGTATAAATATACAAAATTATTTAAAATAAAAAGATGTAAAACTATTTAACTTTCTTATTCAATACAATTTATGCATGTAAACAAAAAGTGGTTACCTAAGAACATTTTCCAATTTGTTTTTGTAGGATATATAAAGATCAGATGACATTTTGGTAATCAAGATTGAAGAAACCTTTTGAAGAAATAGCAAACAGTTTATATCATAGCAAATTTTATATCATAGCAAACAGTTTATATCAAAGCAAACATTGTTGTATACAATTTTTAATGAAATTTGTTGTTAGCCTTTATATTAGATACGTTTTTAGCTCACCTGGCCCAAAGGGTCATGCGAGCTATTGCCATCACTTTGCGTCTGTCGTCGTCAAAAACTTTCCTTTAAAAATCTTCTCTTCTGAAACCACTGGGACAGTTGGAACAAAAGAGTATACTTGGCAGCAATAGTCCTTAGTTGGTCCTCTTTTAGAATTATATCAGATGGCCTCCAGAGCCGAACACTGTTTAACAAAGGACCCTATGGGAAATTAAAGATCTTCTTGTTTGTAATGACCTGGCCTGAATTGGAACAAAGCTTTGCAGCAATGGTCCTTAGTTGGTCCTCTTTCAGAACTGTATCCGATGACCCCACTTGTCATCCAAGATGGCTGCCAGAGCTGAACATAGTTTAACATAGGACCCTATGGGAAATTTACATAAATATCTTCTTGTCTGAAACGACTGGGCCAATTGGAACAAAACTTGGCAGCAATGGTCCTTAGTTGGTCCTCTTTTAGAATTTTATCCAATGACCCGGCCCATCATCCAAGATGGCTACCAGAGCCAAACATAGTTTAACATAGGACCCTATGGGAAAGATCTTGTCAGAAACGACTTGGCCAATTGGAACAAACCTTGGCAGCATTATATCTGATGACCCTGTCAACCTTCCAAGATGGCAGCTGAAGCCGAACATAGTTTAACATAGGACCCTTTGAGGAATTTAATGAACGATCTTCTTGTCTGAATCCACTTGGCCAATTTGGAATAATACTTTGCAGCAATGGTCCTAAGTTGGTCTTCTTTCAGAAGTGTATCTGATCCTGCCTGTCATTTGAGATGATGGCCAGAGCCGAACATAGTTTAATAATGGACCCTATGGGAAATTTACTGCTCATGCAACAAACATGGCCGTCATGGGCAGTTCTTGTCTTTCATCGGTTGATAATCTTCTTTGAATCGCTTCGCCAAAGGGAACGAGACTTGACAAGAAGCATCTGTCTTAGGTTTCACAAAGTTTCCTCATTTTGTCCAGTTCAGGCGACAAACATGGCCGCCATGGGCAATTCTTGTTTCTGATTGGTTGATGGCCTTCAGCAGAGGACTTAGGTTAACATAAGACCCTATGGGAAATACATCCAAAAATCTTCTGGAGAACTGGCAAATTTTAGAATATACTGACCTGTAAGTTACATAAGGACCTTGATGAAGAAAAATTTGGTTCCTACAAAGCTTACCACAAGTTCTTAGAGGGTACATGCCGGTCTGACACTGTCTTAGGACCTTGACCTCATTTTGATGCTTAATGACTTGCATCACATTTTCGTGATTAAGTCCATTTCTCAGCAACTATAATACCTAGACCCACAATATTTGGTCTACAGGTAGTGTTTGGTGGGTATATGCCATTCTGACATCTGTTCCAAGTCATTGACCTCAATTTCGTGCTGGAGCAACTTGTGACTTATTATTTTTCGTGATTAAGTCCATTTCCCAGCAATTGTACTACCTACACTCACCATGTTTAATCTATTGATAGTTCCTGATTGGTGCATGCCTGTCTGACACTGTCCCAGGCCATGCTTGAGGGACTTGCATCACATTTTCGTGAATAAGTCTATTTCTCTGAAACTATTATACCAAGACCCATACTATTTGGTCTATAGATAGTTTTTGGTGGGTACATAGCAGTCTAACATTTGTCTCCTGACCTTCACCTCAATTTCATGCTCGAGAGAGTTGTGTGGTTAAGTCCATATCTCATTAGCTGTAATACCTAGACCCACCATATTTGGTCTATAGATATATGCCAGTCCAACATCTGTCTCCTGACCTTGACCTTCATGCTTGAGTGAGTTGTGTTGCATTTTCGTTAAGGCCATTTGTCATTAACTGTAGGGGGCCTCGGTGGCCGAGTGGTCTAGGTAGTTCGTCATGACTACTAAATATCACTAGCCTGTCAACGCTGGGGTTGTATGTTCGAATCTCACCTGGTGGGGTGTGTTCAACTACGATCTTAATTGACAAGGATTGCCAGTTTTCCTGGCAGGTAAATACATCAAGAGAAGGCTATACATTGTTAAAATACGCATCTTATGTAAAACTCGTCTTTATTCTCACTTTTTTTTGTAGAAAAAAACTATATTACATATTGGCATCAACCTTGGAGAAAGAACTGAAACCTCAAGGTTAGATCGATATACCGAGTATCTGCATTTTTGTTAAAAATGACTTCCACAGAGTATGCAGAGTTGACACATTTTTGTAATACTGTAGCAGAGTGATATTTTGGGCTATTTCATTTGTTCAGTTAATATAATGTCTTAAAATGTATTTTTTAAAATACTGTCTAATAAATATTATTTAAAGTATTCAATTTGCAAACTTGTGATAATTTATTTTGGAAACGTTATTTTTCTACAAAGGGTCTTAACCCTTATTACTTGCAAAGAATGGGAAAGGGTTTTTACCCTTATAATTTAAACATATTTGGATATTGGGGGCAAAATAAACTTATTTGATTGGTTGTGTGTTTTGGCGCGAAACTGTTTTTTTTCTTTGTTCTGAGTTGAGGTAGATTTTGATGGGACACCGTACAGGACGGACATGTTGGAAGTTGAGTCCCGATACCATTATATGTTATCAAACTGATAATTCTAGTGGATGATCTGTGACTGACATCTAACTATTTACTGTAAGTTCATTTCTTTTGCTAATATATTAAAATTTCTAATAAATATCACGTCTGTCAAGATTTAATACTTCTAGACGAGTTCACCCTTTTTGCGACACATCCTTACATAAGTGTAAATGAGTGTATGAATGAAAAGTAGTTAGGTTATTTTTAAATACCGATCGATATTTTCCACGATCGTATTATATATCTTGTTAATAGTAAAATGGTTTCAATCTGTACGGCTATGGGATATTTCCCCCATAGTACAGAAACGTATTTAATAAGGACAACTGAATGTTGAAAAGGTTATTTGCTCATAAGATTTGAGATGACGGATAAAATCCTATTTGTCATGATTGTATTTATATTTTATGTACCAGTGTTATTATTATTTTGAGTCCGTTATTATAAGATGGTATTTGGTTTTCAGGAATCCATTATGTGCTTATCTTTGAGTGTTTGATATTGGTGCCTTATTTCCACCAGTAAAGAGTTTACTCCACAAGTGGTAAGCATTTGTAATGCTAATCTTTTAAGTAACATTTATGTACAGAATTTGTAAACAAGTGCGCTATTTTTATAAGCACTTGAATTACCTCCTTTTATGGATTGGTAAATTTGAGGCATTATGATATTTACAAATACGCAGTCTTTATTTTTAACGGCATTTACAACTAACTGAATGTTGTATATAAAGTACAAAGTAGCAAATGTGTCTGAGACATTAATTAAATATTATTGCTAGTATTTTAGCCATACAACAGTTGTTATGATACCATATGTTTTTAATGTTTATGGAAATATAAGTAATCACTATGTTTCAATGAGTTATATATGTTAAAATAAAGCTACCATTGCCATGTAACGTAATGGGCATAGCACACACATGCCGGACACAATAAACAAGACACAATTTAACTATTGTAATACTTTTGTTTAGTGTGTATTCGTTGCCTTTTTGATATAGAGTCTAGTAGTAGATGCACTATTATTATTATGAACACTTTAGTGAGTGTATTGTTATTTGTTATTGCAGAATCTTATATATACTGGAATAAACGAATCCTAGATTTGAACCAGAGTTTGGTCTATATATGCCCAAAAGCAGACCTACCACAAATGGCGCCCACGTAGATTTGGAAAACAAACGGCACAAGAGAATATGCAGATTATCAGGTCAGATATCATGATACAGCATGTGATGATTTGTTGATGTTTACCTTTTGGAACCACGTGTTGATGTTTACCTTTTTCCGGAACAACATGTTGATGTTTCCTGAACCACGTGCTGATGTTTATACTTGACTGTCACGTGTTAATGTTTACATATGGAATACCAGGTTTACTGTTTACACTGATGTCCACGTGTGTTTGTTTATGTTGATACTTACCGTCCTTGAAGATTGATGACCGGAACTGGAAGTTAATTTTAGTAACTTAGACTTTTTGGTTTTCATTATTTGAAAACTGGACTTTATTTTATTTGTGTTTGTGAATATATTTTGGGAATCAAATGGAATGTATTATTCACATAAGGTAGGCAGTTCTATTTTGCATATACTGTGACTTGTATACAGCATTTTTTGTGCTTTACTACAAACCATACTTACACTTTAAAACTTTTTGACAATTATTTTTTGTCACACATTGAAAGCTTTTATATTGACTTAGTTTATATGCATACACATCATTCTTCTTGAATGATAGTTTGATTTTTTTTGGTTGATTACTGATTACACACCTTTAGTATACACATTCACATTTCAATGTTTGTGCATTAATACTTGAACTTAGTTGAAATCAGCATACACAAAGCATACAGTAAGCACACTTTAATTTTTTTTCTTTAACATACACATACATTGACACACTTACACTTTTATTTACTTGAGACAGTTATCTGACATTGTACATTGTGTATAGTTTAACATACCTATACAAGCTAATACATTACACACACAGTAATGAAGTTGTATACAGTTCCAGTATATGATACCAAGATATGATGTGACACATACACACAAGTACATCATATATTTGAGTGAAACTTTTGTAATTATAGAGTATAGAATACTGCCTAGGTATAGATATATTGAATAAATGTTGTAAATTTTATTATTTTTATATGTAGGTATTGAATTTTGTCAATTATTTATGACATTGTGATACTGTGTTTCTTAGTTAACTATGTGTAATAATACAGTGTAGTATATTGTGAAGCTGCAACTGACTTAGAACTTAGTATACAATTTTAATATTGATACTTTGTGTGATTGAATACTGAATAATGAAGGTGGTGTAAAACAAATATCTGGGTAGGATATACTCTATTAATTGGAAAGGAATATTCCTGATTATTTTGATTTAGATATACTTTATATTTGTGAGTTTAACACACTTGTGGAGTTATATCAATTGTTATATGTAACATAGTTGAATTATTGTGAATCTTGAGCATACTTAGCTATAACTTGTGAGAATGTGTTGAATAAGTGCATCCTTACCTTGTACTAAGCTTCCTTATTTGCACTTAATATACTGAATAGGTTAGACTAACTAGACTTAGCATACCGGAAGTGTAGTTGACCTTAGCAGTTTTGAACTTAGTTTAACATTGACTTTAAATTGGAGAGTTATCGTTCGTAGGTAGGAGTCACATCCCTTTGTTGAACATAGTTTATTGGTCTTTTCATTATTGTTGTACTGGAACTTGGTTTTGAACTTTGCCTGAATTGATTGCCCTGACACTTGTCTAGTGTAGTAGTTTGTTTTTATACAGATTTGTCTGTTGGATTGAGATTTTGTTTGTAAAGACATCTTGCACTGATACTTTGAATTTTTTTAAGGGGAATAATTGTAACCGATTTAAACTTAATCGAAGAGTAACTTATACTCTTATTGATTTGAAACTTGAACTTCTTTGATACTTTGCATTAGATAAAAAAAAATTTGAATAGCCATATTTAAAACTGGAACTTTGATTGAGAGTGACTTGATTGCTTGATACTTACCTTGTTGTGTAATAATATTGTATTACCTGGAACTGAATTTGTGTATTGCTTTCTGGGAATTTTGAAATTTAAGTTATTTGTTTCATTCATATTTCTATACTAGTACTCTTACAGACACTTATGCATTGTGGACATAGTATATTTAATATATAGTATATTAATAGTATATTTATATATTTGGGTTAGTATATTTAATTTAACATAACTTAAGATAGTTTGAAATAAAAGAAATAAAACACTGTTTGAGTTGATAGATTACTAATTGCAGTTTTCTAATTGCATTTCAGATAGATGTTGTACCATTACAATCTTGGTTATTTCGGATATTTCTATTTATTTCAGAGGTATATATCATTCATCATTTATTTTAGTGCCTTCCAGACAAAAAAAAAAAAACCTTTGAGGTAAGTGAATTTTTTGTACTAGGCTTGTTTGTATTGATTTCAGGTTGACTGTTATCTACACACTATGAATCAACATGACTACTTACAACCTGATGAAGATATGTATGGTTATGGTAGAAAGAAACGTCGTCGACGCCATAGGAAAAGGAAGCAACGCCCATACTGGGATCAGGATTACTCAAACCAGCCAGATGATCCTACATACTCACATGCTCCGACTCCTACTACTTGTACAAACAATCCCATCATCTGTTACCGATGCGGTAGACCAGGACACATAGCCATTGGTTGTTACGTTAGACTGGACCATTCACGTCAAGCTTACAACTACCAGCAGATCAACGCTGAGGATAGGTCTTACAGTTACCAACAGCAGCAACAAACCAGAGAGACAACTGGACTTTTAGGCAGCTCTAATGAAGTTACCACCAGACTCAATGGTATTACAGTCTCGGCATTACTGGATACTGGTTCAACTGTAAGCACAGTCAGCGAGTCATTCTATCGACAGTTCCTAGCTGATCAACCCATCCAGACACTGAACCGTATTCTCAACATAGAATGTGCTGATGGTGAGAATATGCCATACCTGGGCTACATCACGGCTGACCTAGAGTTACCAGGAACATCTCCGTCGAACAGACCACAGTCATGCCTACTCCTTGTAGTACCAGACAGCAAATACAACAAGACCGTGCCACTACTCCTTGGTACCAACGTCCTAACCGCAGCCATGGAAGATGTAAGACAACGTTTTGGACCTCGTTTCCTCCAGCAAGCTGACCTATTTACGCCATGGTACATGACGTTTAGATGTCTACTTCTACGAGAGAAGGAGCTACACAAGAGAGGTAACAGGCTAGCGATCGTCAAGTGTGCAGAGGGCAAGACCATCCGTATCCCACCGAACAGAGATGTTGTACTTCAAGGCTACTTAGACCATGAGATACCTTACCATCCTGTTTCCGGATTACTACAGCCTACTGACAGAACAACAGTACCAACCGACTTAGACATTGCTCCATCTTTAGTGTCATACCAGTACAGAGACAACAGGCTCATACCAGTACACATCAGCAACGTGACAACGAGAACGATCACAGTATCACCGAATGCCATCCTGTGTGAACTGCAGCCAGTTTCCGTTGCTGATATCGACATACCAGATGACTTGGCCAAAGATTTACTTGATGATGTCAACTTACCAGCAGATACACTTACAGATGAGCAGTTGGAAGAAGGGAAACGACTACTTCGGCAGTTCAAAGATGTTTTCAGCACATCCGACACTGACATTGGCCATTCGGAAGCTGTTCGACATAGAATCAACTTAGTGGATGACATACCATTCAAGCAGAGACATCGACGGATCCCACCAGCCATGTTTGAGGAAGTCCGGAACCATCTGCAACAACTTCTTGCTGCTGGAATCATCCGCCGATCACACTCGCCATGGTCATCCAACGTTGTCCTTTGTCGGAAGAAAGATGGTAAACTCAGGATGTGTATTGACTACCGCCAACTGAACAACCGAACCATCAAAGACTCCTATGCCCTACCACGAAGTGAGGAGATACTAGACGCTCTAGGAGGCAACCAATTCTTCACAGTATTGGATATGAAGAGCGGATACCATCAAGTTGAGGTTGAAGAAACACATAAACAGAGGACAGCTTTCACTGTAGGACCTTTAGGATTTTACGAGTTCAACCGCCTTCCATTTGGACTTGTCAACAGCCCAGCGACTTATCAGAGGCTAATGGAAGAGATCCTAGGAGACTTGCATCTGGATATTTGTTTCATCTACCTCGACGACCTCATCATCTTCTCAGACACCTACGAAGAACACCTCGATCGTCTACAGAAAGTCCTCCAACGACTTAGAGAAAGTAGATTGAAGCTCTCACCCAAGAAATGCTCATTTTTCCAGGAGAAGGTAAAGTACATTGGACACATCGTTTCCAAGAATGGCATTGAACCTGATCCAGCCAAGCTAGAGAAGGTGAAGAACTGGCCAAGACCAACAACTCCAGAGGAGGTCCGACAGTTTCTGGGATTTGTCGGTTACTACCGGAAGTTTGTGAAGGATTTCTCGAAAATCGCCAGACCACTCACCGATTTGATGCCAGCACCACAGAAGTCAAAGAGATGCAAGTCGAAGTTAACAACTAACTATATCTGGGGTGACCAACAAGAGAAAGCATTCCAGGCTTTGAAAGATCAACTACAGCGACCACCTATCCTTGGATTTCCAAGATATGACCAGCCATTTGAAGTTCACACAGATGCTTCCATACTAGGATTAGGTGCAGTGTTATATCAGGAGCAGGATGACAAGAAGCGAGTGATAGCATATGCCAGCCGTGGATTGAGTAAACCAGAGAAGAACTACCCAGTACACAAGCTAGAGTTCCTCGCACTGAAATGGGCCGTCACTGAGAAGTTCCATGACTACCTCTATGGGAACCAGTTCACCGTTATCACTGATAACAACCCGCTGACCTATGTCCTGACTACAGCGAAGTTAGATGCAACTGGACATAGATGGATTTCAGCATTGGCATCGTACCACTTCAACATTGTGTACAGACCAGGCAGCAAGAACGCAGACGCCGATGGACTTTCTAGACTGCCAGGATTACTTGGAAATACCATCACTTCCAGTATCTCAACAGAATCCATTCAGACCAAGGAGCCAACTTTGAATCGAAGATCATCAAAGAACTCTGCAACATCACAGGAATGGAGAAGTCGAGAACAACACCATACCACCCAATGGGGAATGGCATGACAGAACGCTTCAACCGAACGCTACTTAGTATGCTTGGTACCCTACAGACAATACAGAAGAAGGACTGGAAGTCGCACATCGCTGGACTCGTTCATGCATACAACTGCACTCGACAGACCACCACTGGATTCTCACCGTACTTTCTGATGTTCGGAAGAACACCTCGACTACCAGTGGATATTGCTTTTGGTTTGGAGGATGATACGAAGAAAGAACCAGTGACCAAATATGCCGAATCAATGAAAGAACGTTTGAAGAATGCTTATGAACTGGCAACAAAAACATCAAGTACAGCTCAAGCGAGACAGAAATCAGGATATGACAAGAGAATCAGAGGAGCCATTTTGCAACCCGGAGACAGAGTGCTTGTCAAGATCGTAGCCTTCGACGGGAAACACAAGATAGCAGATAAGTGGGAAGATGACCCGTACCTTGTTGTTAAACAGCCAAACAACGATATACCTGTGTACGTGGTAAAGAAAGAGAATGGAGAAGGGAAGAAGAGAACTCTACACAGGAACCTTCTACTCCCGATAGGATTTTTGCCGGAAGAAAGCAGTAAGGAAAAGAAACTACTACCTGCACCCAAGCAACGTAGGAGAATAGAACCTACTAGGGAACCAATGACGAAGTCCGACAGCATCACACAGATTGATGAAATAGGATCGGATGAGGAGTCGGAGCAGGAGTATTATGTGATAGTACCTGAGTACCCACCGAGCACCAATGACAATGATGCTGACGGAGTGGATGAAGACCAGGCAGAAGTACCTCTCATCGCTTCTGGTGACGGCCATGCTAGCGTTGAGGGGGGACAGGGCTCCAGTTTAGAAGAGGACGCTCTTCCTTCAGCTAATGGAAATGTTGAAGAACAAACCCCTGTAAGTGGCGATGTTAAACCAGATGTAGCGGCTGGCCAAGATATTGAAGCTGACGCTTCAACTGTACCTGATGATCATGATGGCAGTGCGCTCACAAACACGTCACAGGAACCGGCAGATACACCCACAGGAGCTCCAACAACACCACAACCCAGACAGAGAAGACGAAGATTTTTACCAACACCACCAAGAGACCACCCAGATTCACCAATGGCAAGACCGCAGAGGAACCGAAGACCACCACATTACCTGCAGGACTATGTCACTACATCCAAACAAGCAACAACAGCTCAACCTGAATGGATGGTGAAAGTGAATTGGTTGGAGACACAAGCAGCTATGGGAAAGTTTAAAGGCCTTGAGATGGAGTTGTCCAGAACGATCCTTACCATCATACAGAATAGCACCTAGAACCACTATAACTTATGTTGAGGACACCATTTTTCTGAAGAGGGGGAAGACTGTTCCAATGACATGGAAGTCATTTTCCAACCAGGGGGAGGATGTAGCAGAGTGATATTTTGGGCTATTTCATTTGTTCAGTTAATATAATGTCTTAAAATGTATTTTTTAAAATACTGTCTAATAAATATTATTTAAAGTATTCAATTTGCAAACTTGTGATAATTTATTTTGGAAACGTTATTTTTCTACAAAGGGTCTTAACCCTTATTACTTGCAAAGAATGGGAAAGGGTTTTTACCCTTATAATTTAAACATATTTGGATATTGGGGGCAAAATAAACTTATTTGATTGGTTGTGTGTTTTGGCGCGAAACTGTTTTTTTTCTTTGTTCTGAGTTGAGGTAGATTTTGATGGGACACCGTACAGGACGGACATGTTGGAAGTTGAGTCCCGATACCATTATATGTTATCAAACTGATAATTCTAGTGGATGATCTGTGACTGACATCTAACTATTTACTGTAAGTTCATTTCTTTTGCTAATATATTAAAATTTCTAATAAATATCACGTCTGTCAAGATTTAATACTTCTAGACGAGTTCACCCTTTTTGCGACACATCCTTACATAAGTGTAAATGAGTGTATGAATGAAAAGTAGTTAGGTTATTTTTAAATACCGATCGATATTTTCCACGATCGTATTATATATCTTGTTAATAGTAAAATGGTTTCAATCTGTACGGCTATGGGATATTTCCCCCATAGTACAGAAACGTATTTAATAAGGACAACTGAATGTTGAAAAGGTTATTTGCTCATAAGATTTGAGATGACGGATAAAATCCTATTTGTCATGATTGTATTTATATTTTATGTACCAGTGTTATTATTATTTTGAGTCCGTTATTATAAGATGGTATTTGGTTTTCAGGAATCCATTATGTGCTTATCTTTGAGTGTTTGATATTGGTGCCTTATTTCCACCAGTAAAGAGTTTACTCCACAAGTGGTAAGCATTTGTAATGCTAATCTTTTAAGTAACATTTATGTACAGAATTTGTAAACAAGTGCGCTATTTTTATAAGCACTTGAATTACCTCCTTTTATGGATTGGTAAATTTGAGGCATTATGATATTTACAAATACGCAGTCTTTATTTTTAACGGCATTTACAACTAACTGAATGTTGTATATAAAGTACAAAGTAGCAAATGTGTCTGAGACATTAATTAAATATTATTGCTAGTATTTTAGCCATACAACAGTTGTTATGATACCATATGTTTTTAATGTTTATGGAAATATAAGTAATCACTATGTTTCAATGAGTTATATATGTTAAAATAAAGCTACCATTGCCATGTAACGTAATGGGCATAGCACACACATGCCGGACACAATAAACAAGACACAATTTAACTATTGTAATACTTTTGTTTAGTGTGTATTCGTTGCCTTTTTGATATAGAGTCTAGTAGTAGATGCACTATTATTATTATGAACACTTTAGTGAGTGTATTGTTATTTGTTATTGCAGAATCTTATATATACTGGAATAAACGAATCCTAGATTTGAACCAGAGTTTGGTCTATATATGCCCAAAAGCAGACCTACCACAATACTATTGAGAAAAATAGAATAAAATGCAACAAAATCGACTTCCTTCTAGATAAACTCGTAACGAAAACTATCTTTTTTTCGACATTACTATATATTTTTGTTATTTAGGAAAAAGAACACAAAATAAATATCGAATTTCAAGTAGTTGTAAGATTTAAAAATAATAATAATATTTATAAGCGATGAAGAAAATTTAAAATTTACCATTAAATTCTCCTCAAAACACGAATATTCGAAATGGTCCTTGCAAACTACTTGGTTCTCCGTGTGCACATACTGAGCAACCGGAATCCTTAAACTGAGAAGCCACTTCTCACATAACTCTGATTTCTTTTGTGGGTTTGGAATGCTAAAAATACTTTTTCCATTCACGAATCGCTTCAAGTCATTTTTAAAATGTATATTTACGACGTTGTGGTTTTAGGACTCCACCCAAAACGATTGTGGCCCCACCTTTACAAAAAATGGCTGGCTTCCACAGATTGCTCATATCAAATTATTTGTTGATCCTTATGAATACCTTATTGAATTGATCAATAAAACACACCAAAACCTTCTTATCTTGGGGTAATGTTTACAATATGTTTTGGACATTTTCCCTAGAACTTGGGTTTTAAGTAATAAATTGATTATTGATCTGAGTTGATGTAATGTTTTATTTCAGTTTAGAAGAGGTTAGTATTTCTTTCAAATTCTCATTTCGTTTGTACGCAATAATTGGTTTATTTACAACAATGTGTTTATTTCCTCGTCATTAACTATACTGCTCCAGTCTTTTATGATAGCTCATCGATTCTACCCTAAAAAGGACAAAAAATTTGAAAAATCGCAAAAAAAAGAAAAATAAATTTTTGAGGTGGCAAAAGTCATTTTCCGATTTCTACAGATGTGTAGTTTAAATATTTACATTACAGGAACACCACTTTATCAAGATTGAAAATACCAAGGGTTAAACGTAAGGTGTTAATTGCATAAAAAGCGCACATTTTAGCATTACGTCGTGCACCAAAACGACAGACGTCGAACGAGAAATACCAAAGGGATATTCGAAGGGGAGAGAACTCGTGAGAACAACGAAGACAAGACCAAAACAATACATACATTACAATTAAAAACTAAAAACATACGAACAACATAGAGCCAGCCTTTTTCAAACTTTCAATTTGTGAAGTTGTTGCACTGCCTCTGGAAATCTCGCATATCATTGGTACATCTCTTAAACCTTATCATTTCCACTTTTATGTCATGCTGTGTGTTAGTATTGTGGAAAAATTCAACAACATCCTGATTTTTACAATAGATTACCAGGAAGAGATCATCCCTGTATCTGCAAAAGAATATAATTCTGGATGTAGGAACAGTTTTTTCGAATATTTCAAACCCCCTAAGGTCCGTAATTTCCGGAAAAAGGAAAGGAAAAGAATAACAATACATATGGCAAAATACTGGGTACATTATTCATGGCATTTGCATCACGTGACTTCAGTCCTTTTAAGCAAATTACCTCCCTTAGTTGTAGATCGAAAATGATAAAATTGTTTGAATTACGGATAATCGAGTCTTTTTCCGTCTCGGCTCTTAAACTAATGTGTCTATGAAAACTTCCTTTGGCGGATATTTACAAATTGTTTGTTTAATTCTGAGGGGAAAGGCTTCATATTTGAAGGATTACGCTATGGGAGACTTGAAATTATCATGTTTTAAAAACATTTTGGCCGAAAAGTTATGAAAGCAGGTGAGATAGAACTTATTTCCTCATTAAATTCATCCTCCAAAGTTGTTCTCTATATGCGGACAATTTATGTATGATCTCGCCTTGTATCTGTATCTTTAGTTTGAATTTGCATTTTTAACTAATTTTTGTTAATTCATATAGCAGTTATACTACGGTTACGCTTCAGTTTTTTAAACTGAATTGGCCGAAAGTTTTCAATGCTGACAATGTTTATTTGCACACGAAAGGAAAGCTAATATTGTGTAGAATGTACCTAAATGCGGACAAATTGCTTATGAGTTATAAGAATTTGAATATTTGCATTTTTATTTTTTGGGGCAAGTTTAATGCTTTGTAATGAATGTCGTCAGAGAAATCCAAAATGGCCGCTATGCAAATTACCAAAGTACCCGCAATTTTGCCATATGAATAAAACATAAGAGATATGATGATAATCTAAGGATTAAGAGTCTCCAAAACGAACCCCCTTAGTCATGGCCTCCGCCTCAAATATCACCTTCTAAAAATCAAAGGCAAACTCCTATATTTATCCCGGATGGTCGGGGCATTTGCCTTATAATACTGCTAAAAATAAACTAGTTTCATGTTATTTGCACCCCACGTGAACCCCAAAATACAGTAAAACACTTTTGGCAGCCCCATTCAAAAACTCCCTGACTAACCCAGCCTAACTCAGCTGGTCTGGGGGCATCTGCCCAATAAATTTTGAAGAATAAACATTTTTATAAAAATAATATTATTTACCCCCTTTTGATCATAAGCCTAAATAATTCAATAATTTCCCTGTAGAAAACTCATTCCAAAATACAAATGAATATCACTCATATATATTTAGAATTATAATCAATCTTCCCATAAGGAACAAGAATATATATACAGTTGTAGGGAGGGGATCTCTACTGTTTCGAAGTTAATAAGAGAAACATGATTTTGACCGGGTGGGGCATACTCGCGGGGGTCCCTCCTTATACATCAATATATTCGTCTTTCCATAAAGAACAAGAATGTATATGGTTTTGACTGGGATATTTACCATTTTTAAGATATAATAAGCATTTTATGAGTTTGACGGGGGTGGGGCATACCTCGAGGAATGTGTCTTAATATATATGGTTGTAGCGTGGTGATGATCTCAACTGATTCCGAGTTATTCAGAAGAATGTGTTTTCTGTGATCCCATCCCTATTTACCCCCACCCCGGAGGACCTCTTAAACATCAAAAATGTGTATTCCCATGAGGAACAAGAATATATATGGTTGTAGGGTGGGGTTTTCAACTGATTCTGAGTTATTCAGAAGAAGGTGTTTTCTGTGACCTCCACCCTATTTAACCCTAAAACTTTATATTGGGGACATAATAAACGAAAAGATAAAACCTTCACCCTAGTTATTTAGTCTACCCTATACACCAAAGAATACTATCGTTTCCTTCCAATCTCCAAGTCTTTGCCAAGTTTGGTTGTTGGTTTTTACTGGTTTGTACATTTTGTATGCTGAGGTTTAACATTCAGTTTATTGTTAATTCAATTTGCCATTCTTCGTTATATGGGATTTCCATGTCTCCACTGCTCAAGCGATGTGTCCTACTTTGTATTTTACCGCTCCATTGCTGATATCAAATCTGAAAGAAGAAAACCTGTATACATGTAGCTTCATGTGATACCAGACAAGACCAGAGGGTGGCATATTCATAATATTGCAAAAAAAAAAAAAACGAATCAATTAACAAGCCTTTATTTTTTCAATAACAAAAAACTGATTTGCAACTTAGAAAATATCAGGGCTATATGACTTCATTTGGTATGGTAATTTTTTAGACTTATCGGTAGCTTCTCCACACCGTACAATATCTCATATATCATATCACAACAACATGTTACGCACGAAGTACATGTGATGCCATTGGACGTTCTAACCATCCATCTAATAATTGTTCATTCCACCTCTAAGCGTACGGGAAACATTCCCATCTATACTCTTTTCTGTAAACCGAATAAAAAATATGACATGTGATAATTGTTTTAGTAATTTTGTCTACTACATTTAATGAACGTCTAAGGATGATCGCTGGTCTAAAAGGAAATAAATAGGATTTGAAATAGGTGTTTTAGTTTGAGAGAACATATGAATAGTAAGCAAGAAAAAAATATACGTTCATGTGTTCATTTTAGAGCTATAAGGCCTTGCAAATTTGCAGGAAATGGGTTTTCTCTGGATTTTTCATTGTCTTTGCATTGACAACTTCAGTCTCTCAAAGATGTATGAAAAAATAAAAAGGATTTCATAAAATTTTGTCAAATACCATTTTAAGCTATATATGATAGAATTATAAAAGAAAAAGTGGGGGTTCATGGGCAAAACATTTCATGTTTAAGAAATGGATAAAACCCGAAAATCTGACAAAAAGACCAAAACATGACCAGCGAGCATCCTTAATCCAGTAACTTTCCCCAAAATAAATTCAGGTTCATAACAATTTCTCACTTATTTCAGTATGAACATTTTCCAAAAACCGTTCGTCCTTGAAATGAGCATATTATATATTTCCCATCACTTGAGTATCGTATAACCATTTCAAGTATACACTTCTATCTTAAAACAATTAAAACAATTAAAAGCATACACAAGGGACATGAGGGTACTTAATGATGACATAAATGGCAGTCAGCACCGTTAAGGAATAATATCAGATTAAGATTTTGTCACAAATTTAGAAACTAATTTTGTGAGTTCTAAAATGGGAGAGCACGTGGAACTAGCAAAGATTTTACAGTCCGATGTTTTGAACTATTCGGAGTTACCGAACGAAATAAACGAAAAATTCAATTTCTTACAGGAACTGATAAACAAGGAAAAGAGATCCCGAAAGAAAGACAACATCATTAGAGTGTTTAGTTTAGTTCTTGTTGTTATATTATCTGTTGGAACTACTTTGCTGACAATACACCTGTCAGGTTTGTAAAGAATCGTGTTAAGGACAAATATGTTTTGTAAACATTTTTGATGGTGATTAAAATTGCTATATGCATAATATCTCAATATAAACACTAAATGCATGAGAATTCATCGCTTACAAATTAGCAACCGATAACGCCTATTTTTCTATTTCCTGTCAAAGCCATTTTCATCTTTCCCCCTTATCAAACGTTAAATTCATTGTTTCATCAAAAGCTATTAGAGTACAAATTCAGTTTTTTGACTGGTGCAAAGTTAAGACAATAAACGCTTTAAATTCTCTCTACTTAATATTTCAGGTTGTATAAATAGATGTAGAAGACCAGAACAAGACATTCAGGAATTAACATTCAATATTTCACGTCTGAATTCTCAGATATCCGTGACAGAACGGCAAATACAAAACTTAAAAAAATCAGGTCATGCTAAACAAAACCAGTTGGCACAGGGCTCCAAGGGAGATAAAGGGTCAACCGGTGACAGAGGACCTCTTGGACAGAAGGGCGTCAAAGGTAGCAAGGGTTCAAGAGGTGATCGAGGACCTAAAGGTAAAAAATGTACAAATCATTCTATATAAAGTTAGATAAAAATATTTTTACTTTTGTCTTCATTATAAAAAAGTAAATATCCTTCAATATGTAAAGACAGAAGCACGTTGGATCATCTTGTTCTCTTCGAATCCTTTATATAACGGATTTGCTAAAGGTGAACATGTGGTATCGGTCTTTTTTCGATCTTGAAAAAGCCTACGACATATTCATGGAAATATAGCATTTTAAAAGACTTAAATGATATGGGGTTGAAAGGTAGGTTACCTACCTTCATTGAACATTTTCTTTCAGACAGACAGTTTAAGGTAAAGGTTAACACGACCATGTCTGACCTTTTGAACAAGAGATGGGTGTTCCTCAAGGAAGTATCCTCTCCGTCACTTTATTTAGTATAAAAATAAACAGTTTAGCTAAAACATTAAAACAAAATGTTGAAGGCTCCCTCTACGTAGAAGACTTTTTGATATGTTATAGGGCTAAACATATGAACTATATTGAAAGACAAGTACAGTTGACTTTAAATAAAATTAGAAAAGGGGCTACGGAAAATGGTTGTAAATTTTCCAACTCCAAAACAGTATGTATGCATTTTTACAATAAAAATTTATAATTCTCCGATTAAAGTCGTCAAAGAAACTAAATTTCTTGACATTCTGTTTGGCAATAAACTTATCTTTCTACCCAATATCAAAATGCTTAAAGCTAAATGCTTGAAAACATTGGCCATTTTAAATGTTGTTTCAGCACTGACTGGGGTGCTGATAAAAATATATTATTAAATTTATATCGATCTCTAGTTAGATCAAAACTTGATTATGGGTTCATTATATATGGATCTGCTCGCAAATTCTATATGAACATTCTAGATACTGTTCACAACCAATTCCTACGTTTGGGGGCGTTCAGAACATCTCCCGTAGAAAGTTTATATATAGAGGCGAATGAGCAGTCTCTTTATAACCGTAGGATAAAACTTGGTCTACAATATATAACCAAGCTGAAAGCGTATCCTTCAAATCCTGACTGTGTTTTCAACCCTCTTTATGAGTATGTATTTGAAGAGCATGAAAACAAAATTCCTCCTTTTGGTATACGGATGAAGCCACATATTTCCGGTTCTAACACCACCCTTGATGAAAAAGCCCCTATTAATATACCTCAATCGTCACCGTGGCTTGTGTACCCAAACCTATGTTTATTTTTACCTTAGTAAACATAAAAAGTCCGAAACAAACCCTATTCTAATTCAGCAACATTTTTATGAATTGAAATCAAAGTTTTAATATCATGACTGTATTTATACTGATAGATCGAAGGACGGGGACAAAGTGGCTGCCGCTGTGGTCTATGGACAGCAAGCAGCAACTCCGTCTTCCATTCTCCAGTACCATTTTTACTGCTGAAGCCAGAGCCATAATTCCTCCTTTACAGTTTGCTAGAACATATGAAAAAAATTAAATTTCTTCTTTGTTCAGATTCACTTTCGTGTTTAATTGCTATAGAAGGTCAGAAATATAAAAACCCTTTAATTGCCCATATTATTGAATTTTATAAAAGACTTGTCCAGATAGGCAATGAAATCATTTTCCTCTGGATACCAAATCATATTGGTATTAAAGGAAACACAGTCGTAGATAGAATAGCGAAAGATGCCTTAGATGACCCCATAACTAATAAGTCAGTGCATTTTTCTGATTTTAAACCTTTAATATACAAATATGTTTTATGTCTGTGGCATTCCAAGTGCGATCTGCTTACAGACAATAAATTACATTCTATAGAGCCAACTGTTGGCAAGAATGTTTGTTTTTTTTTCGGCAAAAGCCGCGGAGACCAGGTTGTTTTAACTAGATGTCGGATTGGCCACAACAGGACGACTCATTCTTTTATTTTAGAGAATGAGTCCCCTCCTGAGTGTTTTCCGTGTCAATGTCGACATAGTATTAAACACCATTTAATTGACTATGTAGATAAGAATATAGTCTGACTGCATTCTTGAATAGAGTCCAATAAGTTTAAATTTGTTCATATGTCTTGCATGTTGTTATTTTATTTAAAAGCGTATCTTTGATATTATTTTGGAAATTTCGTCTGTGATATAATTTTTCATATTGAAAGTTTGTCTCGTATTTGTGTATTGTTTTACTTCCTCCTTAAATATTATTTGTAAATAGTTCATTCGTTTTATTTGTTTTAATCAAACTTAATTTAATCAGTTCTCGCCGTGATATGGCTTAAATGTCGCCCACATGGCGTAAAACAATAATCAATCAATCAATCAACATGTAAAATATAAATATAGGATATTATTAGCAAGTAATCATTGTAAAGAAATTGAATGGTTACGTCAGCATCTGTCTGTCATAACATTTAAAGCTCAAAATCAATGCGGCAATGCAAATTAATGACATATAAAATCTGTTAATTTAATAGGTGACATTGGGCAACTTGGTGAGAAAGGTCTAAAAGGTGAAACTGGTGACAGGGGACCTACAGGAATGAAAGGTGAACCTGGTCTTCATGGACTTATAGGTATAAAAGGGGAAGCTGGTGATCAAGGGCTACCAGGAAACAAAGGACTAATTGGTAACAAGGGTCCAGTTGGTACCACAGGTCCGAAAGGTCAAAAGGGAGAGAAAGGTGACAAAGGATCGGCTGGCAACAAAGGAACTAGTGGTGAAAAAGGCCAGATTGGTGTAAACGGGCCGACTGGTGATAAAGGATTAGCTGGTAATAAAGGTCCAACTGGTGAAAATGGAACGAGAGGTGATAAAGGTCTGGCGGGTGAAAAGGGTGAAAAGGGTCCAATAGGTGACAATGGTCTGCCTGGCAATAAAGGTGTTACAGGAGACAAAGGTCCAAGTGGTGATAAAGGACAACCAGGTCAAAAAGGTGAACGTGGTCTTTCAGGTAAAAGTTTAATTAATTAAAATAAAATTTTCTTTCCTTTCCAATTGGTGCGATGTATGGGCAAATTTAAAAGAATTATTTTCCATCTGTAGAGTTAAATACAAAAACATATGTTTTTATTTCTTTTAGTTATACATGTATTCTTGTTACATGTGTTTGTTACGTACAATTCTGATTTCAAATTTATAGACATTTCGTTTAATATAGCTTTCTGAATTATTTTTGAAAAAAATATTTGTTTTCCCTTAAAAAACAAAGGAGAACTAATCTATCTGGATTTTTGTGCATTGTTCAATTATTATTTTCTAATATTATTATGATAACGAATCTCCTATAATTTAAATGTTATCCTGAGACTATATTTCATAAATATTTAATTTGATAAAGTCGGCAGATATATCTAAATAACGACATCTTTTTTTACGTTTTCCGTTAATCTTTGCATATCAAATGGTATTATTTATTCAACTACATATATCAAAACATCTTAATGTTAGTATCAAAGTATTACAATGCTAAATTATTTGAGGAAAACGACACTTTCCAACTATTACTATTTAAATTCATGAAGTAGTTATCTAAAGTTACATCATGTGAAATCTATTTTATTTTAAGTGCAATTATGTATACTAGTCAACAAACGAAACGATACAGTGTAATGCATTTTTCATATATTCATAATTTCAAATAGATGTACTAAGCAGAAAAATATACCCACAAATCTGATTTTCATAGTAGATTGTTTTCTCATCAAAAGCATGGATTTTGTGCAAAAAGTTCGAAATGAAAAAGTCCATTTTTGAGATTTCAAAAATCTCATTTTTCAACCCAAATTAAAAAAATCAATATTTTTACCCCGATATGTGAATCATAATGCCTGTGTGACAAAAGATTTGAGTTTTTTTACTGATTTCAGCCACTGGATTTTCATTTTACAAAATCAATGTGGATTTCCTTCTCGATTTTCCGCAAATTTAATTTAACCCTCTTTTGGAAAATTTCCATTTCCCACCATTTCAAGGTTATCCAAATTTTAAAATGAGACGAATTAGTTCAAGAAATGAAGTAGTAAATCACTGTTGCCCTAATACTTAAGTTTTGTTTAGGAATTACCAAGATATTTGGCTCCGAACTCGTGTATCGTTACTTTTTTTATATAGTATATTTACTGTAATTTCTAATATGATTATGATTTCGAGTCTCCTATCGTTCAAATGGATCTTATCATGTTATCCTGATACTATATTTCATAAATATTTATATTTAATTTGATAAAGTTGGCAGATATATCTAAACAACTACGTCTTTTTTACGTTTTACGTTAATCTCTACATATCAAATTATATCTGTATATTATTTATTCAACTCTCAAAACATCTTAAGTTTAGTATCAAAGTACAAAAAATGTATTACAGTATTAAATCATTTGAGGAAAACGACACTTTCCAACTATTAAAACAATACTAAAATTCATGAAGTAGTTATCTAAAGTTACAACATATGAAATCTATTTATTTTAAGTGTAATAAAGTATTTAATGAATTTCTAATATTATCATTATTACGAATATCCCATAGTTCAAAGTTCATCGTGTTATCACATTTCAGGTATATCTAAACAACTACATCTTTTTTTTTAAGGTTTTCTGTTAATATTTACATATCAAATGATATTATTTATTCAATTCTCAAAACATCTTAACTTTAGTATCAACGTATTACAATATTATATACGAATTTTCGTTGGCAAAGTCTTATAAGGATATTAACTATGATTAAAAATATACTTATTAATTCCCATTCTTGAGAAAAGAAGATATTCAAGAAAACCGGTAAATAACCTATGGGTTGTAAGCCTAATTTAAGTGCTGGTAAATCTATACCTTCAGAAAGGCTGAAAAGGGGTTGGGGCTATTTTTGTTTGTTTATTGAGTTTATCCGTATAATATTTGTGGTGGTATGTATTCATTGGTTGCAGAGAACATAAAGACCTTCAAAACCAGCAATCCGTATAAGTAAGAGTCGAATACAAATCGCCATTTTACAATAAGCATAGAGCATGGCTTTATTGAAATATTTCTTAGTTAGAAACGACATTACCGTTTTAACATGCAGATATTCACTTAATTTCGTAGGAAAATATGACAGCTCATTTCGATATTTCAGCTCTTTTACTACATCTATCACTAGTCTGTTAATGTTCGTTTGGACTCTAAGGTTTATACAGGTATTAAATTTTATTTAAGGAATTAGAGGTCAGAAAGGTCAAAAGGGAAGTCAGGGAGAAAATGGTATGTTATCTGTAACATCTTTAAGCCTTAAGTTGCAATTTGTCATTTCATTTCATTAAGAAGACAAGGAATCTAATTTTTTTCATATCAGACAAGAATAATCGTTAAGAAAATGATAATTAACGTATAAACCAAAACGAAGGACAAATAATGCGGGATAAACTACAATGGTGGATGGATGGATTGATGAATTATTGTTTAACGTTCAGTGGCAACCAGGTGCATATCAGGACGAGAGCATGTTAATATGATAAAGAATATGATCCATGCTTTGTACTAGATCGACACGGGTAAGCGGAGTTTTAATATGCTAGCTCAAGAGGTAACTTTCCGCAAGAAGACATACCACCCCACTCAGGCACAATATACTGCCTCCGAATCTACCGGTCGAATTTTGCTCTTACTCCTAGATGATAAGTGTTTTGCGGAGAAGCAGCAATTACATGTTGATGTCTTTGGTTTAACCCCCGCGATCTTCCGCACTCGAGGCGAACACGCTGGAGAAATGACATTTACGAGTATACCGATATTTTTTAGAGGAAAACGATGCTGAATTTAAACACCCCATGCCAACCCCCTAGCGTGCATTTTGTAAATTCGTGAAAAATGTTTATTATTAAATTATGGATAACCCCTAAAATACGAAACATTGTACAATTGTCAACTCAATATACAATTATAAACGGTCTTACATTTATAAACTACAACACATATATAACGCGATATTTAGGAAAAAATAACATCAACAGATCGGCTTGGAATCATGATTGTGTGTCCGTATGGAGTAACATGCCTTCCTGTGGGCTGTTATCTCATTAGTTAGCGGCTCAGCTTGTTGGTCTTATAAATTACAGGGTTAATATTCATATCATATCAACGAATTCTTGTCCTGGAATGCGTTTAATACATTTAATAATTCCGAACTGTAAGTAAAACAATAACCCACCCATTCATACTTGTAAATAAGAGCCAGTTATTCGTCTAATTTCCGTTTTTTAATTTTGCAGCCAAAGCCTTCTCCTGTGAGTCTGGTTGGAACTTCTTCGACGGATCATGTTACTATTTTGAATTAAGAGTGAATAAAAATTGGCATGAAGCTAAGGTATGATAAATATTCTTAAGGAAATAAATTTGGCTACGTCGATAAGAGGGAGGGTCGTACGGGGGGTGGAGGGTAAGGAAACGTGCAAACGATAATAACAAATGTCACTCACGATGATTGAAACATAAAAATGTGGCCTGCACGTTGCATTTGTCTCAGTTTGTACGAAAAACAGTGAATAAGAACCTATCAGCACGGTCACACGGGAAATAAAAACCTGCCTAAATTTTACCCTGTACAGCCCTCTAATAACGGTCACTTTTTCACAGACATTTATAACATCTCGAAATAATATGACGTGTTTCTCTTCACAGACAGACTGTCACAGAAGAGGAGGATATCTAGTAAAAATCGACAATGCAGTTGAAAATTGGTTTTTGAAATCTTTTGTTAAAGGTAAGCCCTTTCTTTTAAAATTGATTGTTTAAAATAAGGGGAATCATTTTTTCCAGAATGAAGTACTCAATGTTCCACTTTTTAACTTTATTAGTTCTCCTTTCACCGCTTTTATTCTCTTATCTCTTTAAATAAGATATTTTCCAGAAACCATTATTTAAAAGATAGTTACAAATTTTTCAAATTCTCGTGTACTTATTTACTTTTCCGAAGCACCTGATTTCGCTCCAAGTTTGATTATTTTTTTTAAAGTTATGTTGGTGTTGCTTTACAGCAATTATATTGGTTCTGTTTCGTATTAATTGCTTTAACGAAAATATAACGCCGTTTGAAGAAATACACATACAGCCGAGATGATCTGACATGATATGTAACGGTTTTATGGGTACCTTTATTTCACCTTAATATATTTTGACTGTTGGCATTACAGTATATCCAATGAACAATGAGAAAGACCTCGAATGTGTTTGGGTTGTAAAAAAATATGTTTATTATTTTTGAAATATTGATCTGATTTCCTGATGTAATGAACATTTTGGGTATTAGTCAAATATGGTTTCCGACTCTGGACTCTCCCATGCTTTGGTATTCTTTTCCAGATATTTACTCGACAACATATTTATACAATCTCGTGCAAGTACTTATTTGTGTTGATATTAAAATATTGATAGCACGTATTTAAAGTAGGAACTGTTGGTTGCAATTTTTTCCTTTAAATAGTAAGCCTTATCACAATGTATTATGTAAATAGATTTAATTTTTGTGGCCACTTTCTTCTTTTTACATTTATGCCATTATAGACAAAAATCCGGGAAACCTGTGGATTGGAGTAAGTGACACAGACACTGAATCTCGTTTCACATGGGAATCTGACAAATCGTCCTTGACCTTTACCGACTGGAATCCGGGTGAACCAAATGACTATGGACAAAAAGAGGACTGTGTTCATTTGACGCAATCTCGTTCGTATAGATGGAATGATGCAAAGTGTACTAAAACAATGTTGTATATTTGTGAAAGACGTTTGTAACACTCTTGTTATTGTCTTAATGGTTTTCTACAGCACTTATATTGTCTTTAACGCCTTTGTTATTCTTACTTTATCCTTGTTATCAGATCATAGACATAATAGAATTTGGAAACAAAATTTGATATTAAAGTTCTTGCCTAGGTACCTGTGACGGATCACGGGAGCTCAACCCATAGAGTTGCCTAGCGCAACCCAAGGTGGTGGATAGGAGAGACCCTCTTGTTGGGGGTTTTCAGGTCATAATACGGAAATCTTGACTTAGGACCATAGTGGGTAACGTGTTTTGGGAATGCCACACTCCCAGCACGCTAAAGACACCTTCTGTAGTTTTCGAAAAAGAGTAGGCTGGTGGCCGCTACAGAAGGCTAAATTATACCACCCTACCAAACCATCCAGTTACGGTGGCTGTCAAAATTGGTTTCCCGTTGTGTCCCATCCCACCCCTATTTCCTTTGTTTGATAAATTGAACTGGTTCTCGTCCTGAAGAAGCATGAAATATTTGCCACATGTCAGTAAAGTACTTGTCTGAATAAATCTCGATAAGCCGTAGAGGAATATTTCATTATGTTCTCTGTGTGAAATTCCACCCCAAATGAAGGGTTACTATCAGGTACATACAGTCCACACACCCACAATATATTTGTGTCACACGATATCATATATTCAATTATTTTTGTTGACATCAATTTTCGTGGATTGAGGAAAAAACGTATTCGTTGGTTCTTAATTTCGTGGATTTGAAATTTCTATGAAAAAATAGCTAAATAATAATAGTAAATAATATAAAACGACAATATTTATTATCACTGAAAAGAGTACAAAATCAAAATTTAAATCAAAAACATATTATGCAACAAATTTACTTTGAAATGTAAAACAACAAGGTTATAGATCAAATTAATCGATTTGATTAATATTTAGAAATGACAATTTGAGGCTTAATCAAAACATAATAATATACTAATGAAGTTTGCTGCCCAAGGTAGAAACAAAGCCAAAGAAATTACATGAATTAGTTTAATAAATTAATTGAGTAATCAAAACTAAATGACCCTAATTGGACACTTTACTATGGCTTACCGGAAGTGACGAACTGTAAAAAATAAACATAACGAGTATATTATTTGAAGTATTTCTATATTTTAATTATTTATCTAAGCCAATATTCCATCCTGTTTAGTACAGTAGCATCTATATTAACTTTGTCGTCCGTTGAATTTACATATTCACTACGGGACAAATGAGGATCTAGCATTGTTGGTAATGAATCAGAACATTTCGATATTTCTTCGTAATAAAAGTAATTGACATAAATGTTTCGTTGGTTTTTTAAATTCATGGATTGGGTTGTCCACCAAATCGACGAAAATTGGTGTACATCAAATAATAAGTGTTTCACAGTATTATAATTTAAAATTAAAAAAACTTTATTGTGTGAATAAATCTATTTTTTCTGCCAGTTGATTTGATTTTGTGTATAATCAGGACGGGTTCCGTTATAACATTCAGTAATGTGAGTTTCATTCAAGATAAAATCAAGAAAACAGACTATAGTATGATAATTGTTATATTATTTCAAACAATGTTAAGTTCCATTATAATTGTTTACGAATCTATACCAACAGGAACAATCGATGAACAGTCAGCCGACCTTACTGTAGATATAACTGTCAATGAAATTGTTATAGATTAATACATGACCTAATCCGGTTATCACCCGGAGACTCCCATATCGGACCGAGGGCTGGCCCAAGGTCCGATAAAGGTCGAGGAATGATATCAGGTCCGATATTGATACTGTCAAGTATTAATCTGTTTATCGCACCCGGTCTGATATGGTCATATGTTCGAAAAGCACTTATGATCGTTATAGATATGCAAAAACAATCATATTAAGTACTAAGAACATTTTGTTCGCGAGTGTTCTCAGAGATGTCTTAGCCGATCAATACGAAACTTGGCACAACAATAGGGCACGAATAGTAGATTTTAAAATAACAGCCTTCAAGGTGAAAAAAAAATCGGAAAAAAATCATTAAAAATTCAGAAAAATTCCGACTTGCGTAAAAATTGATCTCTGGGGCTAGAGTGGCAATGGGAGGACGGAGGAACATCTGTTATGGTGTGCATAAGAATCAGTGCTTGTTTGAAATGAACAAACTAAGGAAATATGACATCGAATCAGATACTTCGAATTTTGAAATAGAGTAGAATAATGAGAAAAAGGCGTGTAAAAAGAGAAATTACTAGGCAATAATTGGGAATTCATCAAAGTTGTTATTTTGAATGTTTTGAATTTGCCATGCTATCACCTTTTGATTACATAGATACATGTATATTGTTGAGGTATATGTCCGAGATTATTTTGACGTCCAATGGCCTGTTTGAGAATTTACTGGCGGACTCCATATAAATATTTGGAATAAAACGTATCACAAAATACCGAAATAAATTTGATGCACTGTCTGGCCATTTCGTTGACTGACAACTCATCAGTAGTTCTCGAGATCAAAATATTGGAAAACCGGTTAAAGATATAATAATGAATTAATAAGCACATCCATAAAAAATCAAAACAATTAAAACAAACAAATATCCAAACTCAGCTAAGGGTTACCTCTGCATCAAAAGGAAGAGCCGTAGACATTTCTGGTAATTTTTGTAAAATTTTGAACGGAAAATTTAAAGGTATTTGAGTAATGAATCATTCCAGGACAAAAGTTCTGGCTACTGGGCTGATAATGCCCTCGGGGACTAACAATCCGCCAGCAGTCATTGTCATTGGAAATATGCCGGCTCAATCTCAGACTTGCAATGTGGGAGAGTCGACTCCGAATTCAAAAATGTTTTTTCTTAAATATGTACACTTCCAATAGAATAAAAATAATAACAGGCGACAATTTTGCAACTATCAAATGCATAGTTAACATGGTTAATGCCGGAAAATATTGAAATGCAATATCTCCTATCTAATGCTATGGCAAGCCGTTTTACTATTTATTCTAACTTCAAGATATCGAATAAACTTTATAAGATATCTCATATAGATTATAAGATATCTTATATAGTTCATAAGATATCTTATATTGTTTATAAGATATGTGATATAATTTTCTTTATAAGATCTCATATAAATTATATGAGATATCTTATAAACTATATAAGACATCTTATAAAATATATGAGATATTTTATAAAGTTTATAAGATATCTTATAAATTTTATGAGATATCTTATATACATTATAAGATATCTTATTAACTTTAGAGGATTAATACTACTAAAAGAATGAGACAAATTTTTGTTAGCATGGTTGCCGTTTCAACAACAAATGCGACGTGCGATCTTTATATATCAGAAGTATGAGACCATTGTGCAGTTTAAAACTTTTATCAGTACATACGCAATTGTTTCCGCGTTTTGCTAATTACACCTAATTAATTAATGCGTATCACGAAAACCGATACCGTTCCGGAGGTATACATCACAAGAAGTTTCCGGTATCGACCGAGGAAAAGTTTGTCTAAAGACAGCTCGACAGAAAACGGTTTAGGATTTCGTTGCGTAAGTGTAAAGAAAAATGCACAAAAGAAAATGAACAATCGTCTTTCTATTCAATCATCTGCACTGGGAATTTAAAAAGCGACCACATGCCCAAAATGAATGAAAATAAAAAAGGCAAATATGCTTGCTTCCCAGTCTTATAAAGAACACTTCACCCAAGGCTCCAGGTTCAAAACAGTAGTTATCAATTTCAAGTCTGAGGGAATTAAAGTATTTACAGTTTACTTTTGAATACTGTTTCAATATATTACAATAAATTGGTACCAATAAATGATTATTATTATAGGGAATAGACTAGTATCTTATAAGTATATAAGATATCTTATAAGTTTAGAAGATATGTTATAAAAACTAGATTATATAACATATCTTATATATTATATGAGATATCTTATATACTTTATAAGATATCTTCTAAAGTATTTAATGGATGGATGAATTATTGTTTAACGTCCAGTGGCAACCAGGTGCATATCAGGACGAGAACATGTTGTTATGATAATGAATATGATCCCTGCTTTGTACTAGACGACACGCTAAGTCGGATTTTAAATGTGCTAGCTCACGAGGTAACTGTCCGCAGGAAGACATATCACCTCACTCGGACACATTATACTGACTCCGAGCCGACCAGTCTTTGCTCTTAGTCCTAGATACCGCGTGCTTGGCGGAGAAGCAGCAAATACCAATTTTAATGTCTTTGGTTTGACCAGGCCGGAGATCGAACCCGCGACCTTCCGCACTCGGGGCGAGCACGCTACCACGAGACCACCGAGGCGGTCTCTAAAGTATTTAAGATATCTCATAAAGTTTGTAAGATATCTTATATAGTTTATAAGATATCTTATAAAAACTAGATTATATAAGATATCATATATTATATGAGATATCTTGAAGTTAGAATAAATAGTAAAACGGCTTGCATTATAATGCATATATTGTAGATGTATGTTTATTTCTTTATAGATAAGAATCCTGGACACACTTGGATTGGGGCTAGTGATACTGATATTGAGTCACGTTTTACATGGGAATCTGACAAGTCGTCCTTGACATTCACGGACTGGGCACCGGGTGAACCCAACAACTCTGGTAGAGGAGAGGACTGTGCTCATTTTACTAAGTCTAACTCATATAGATGGAATGATGTACCCTGCTCTTTAAAAATATTGTATATTTGTGAAAAAAATATTTAGATGTAAGGTTTACAAGACTTACCTGAGTCCAATCTTTAGATTGGACTTCATTGATTGTCTTAAATATATTGACTGTATTAAATAATTTTACAACTAAAATAGTCATTAGTTTGTTTGCTGCCTTGGTTTTGTTCTTCAACAAATTTCATTAATTTTGATTGTATACTTCTGTTACCTTTTTTAAGTACTATATAGTGTGTGTGTGTGGGGGGATAGTCAAGTCAAATCGGCACTTGGTCATTTCGGGACCGTTAAGTGGTCAATAAGGGACTTATTCATAGTCATTTCATAGTCATTTCGGCATCACATATTATTGTATTTTAATACGATATTTTTTTCAAATTACTTAATGTATTGGCCTTAAACATAGTTTGTAATAATCTGACTCGGACATCTTTTGAACTGTTGAACTGAGTATTAGTGTGTATCGCTCCGTGTTTTTGTATTCCACATTGGCTAGATGTATAAGGGGAGGGTTGAGATCTCACAAAACATGTTTTACCCCGCCGCATTTTTGCGCCCGTCCCAAGTCAGGAACCGCTAGCCTTTGTCATTTTTGTCTGTTTTTTTAATTTTGGTTCATTTGCAATTGATAACTTTTTTTTTCAAATTACTTAATTTATTGTCCTTAAACATAGTATCTTTGGATTGTTATTTTGTGATAATCGGACTCGGACATCTTTGGAACTGAGTTTTACTGTGTGTATCTCTCTGTGTTTGTTTATTCCACAAGATGTATAGGGAGAGGGCTGAGATCTCACAAAACATGTTTAACCCCGCCGCATTTTTGCGCCTGTCCGAACCTCAGGAACCTCTAGCCTTTGTTAGTCTTGTGTTTTTTTTTAAAATTTTGGTTCATTTGCAACGTCTACAAATTTATGCATTATGTATTTAAGCAAAAGATACTATCATTGAGAGGATAACAAATTTAAGCCATGTCTACTTTTTCACAGTAAGAGAAGGCAATTTCCATTTTTAATGTGAACAATTAGTGGTATCACATGTAGCATGTACCATAATACTTATCCATCTTTACTGTATTTTGACCAATATACTTTCAACTGACTACCATCCCTTTCCCCCGAGATAACTTGAAAACCTTCATCGATACGCTGAAAATTAAAACAGGTAGTATGGATGATTGTTTAGGAGCCAGCTGAAGCCCGTCTCCGGGTGCGGAATTTTCTCGCTGCGTTGAAGACCCATTGGTAGCCTTGAACTGTGTTCTGCTCTTTGGTCGGGTTGTTGTCTTTTTGACACATTCCCCGTTTCCATTCTCTATTCTATTAACATACTTAAACTCGAATTGCCTATAGATTGAAATGTATAAAATGCTGCTGCTCATATCGAATTTTCTTCTGATATCTGTAAATACCTCACAAAATGATTCACATTATTCTAAACGATCAATTTTAAACGAAAAGGCTTACTTTTAACAAAAGATTTCAAGAATCAATTTTCAAATTCATTTTAGATTTTTACAAGATATCCTCAAGATATCCTCCTCTTCTGTGACAGTCTGCAAAGTTTTTGGCAGTTTTTATTTGCCGTGTGACCGTGCTGATATGTCGTTATTACGTGTTTCGTGCAAACTGATAAAAATGCAACGTGCAGGCCACATTTTTATTTGTCGTTCATCACGAACGACCTTTTTATTTCTTATTTGCATGTTTCCATATCCTCCTGAACGACCCTCGTATCGAGGTATCCAAATCTATTCCCTTTCTTTAATTGCTACAAAAATTAAATTTGTCATACCTTAGCTTCATGCCAATTTTTCTTCATTTTGAATTCAAAATAGTAACAGGATCCATCGAAAAAGTTCCAACCAGACCCACAGGAGAAGGTCTTGGCTGCAAAATTATGAGTGGAAATTAGATGGATAACGGGTTCTTACTTAAATGTACGAATGGGTGGGTTATTGTTTTACTTACAGTGCGGAATTATTAAATGCATTCCAGGACAAGAATTCTTTGATGAATATTAACCCGGCATTGTATAATACCGACAAGTTGAGCCGCTAGCTAATGAGATAACAACCCACAGGAAGGCATGTTACTCCAAACGGACAATAATTCTGACTCCGAGCCGATCTGTTGATGCTAATTTTCTCTAAATATATGTGTTGTAGTTAATAAGAACGGTTATGATTGTATATTGAGGTGACAACTGTACAATTTATTGTATTTTAGGGGTCATCCATAATTTAATAATAATCATTTTTCATGAATTTACAAAAAGTACGCTGGGGTTCAATATTGTTTCACGCTTAAAAAAATCGGTATACTCGTAAATGTCACTTCCGACGATATTCCGGAAAATAGAAAATACATGGTGATGGTATTTATAGATTTTATGAAGCTAACAAAGTTCTCAACAGTATATAGGGTGAAACTGCATATCACTTGGGCATGTCAACACATCACTCGTGCTCTTGACTTGTTACATGCATTTTCAAGGGATTCAACGATGTCTGTAGATCGTCTTCCCAGTAAAGAGTGGTAAGCGTTAACAGCAGTAATGATAAAAATGTTGATGTACACATTTGAAAGGGGTTGGGGTGTTACAAAAAGCTAACTTGACAAGTGAAAAATATTGATAATTATGGGTGACCCTTGTTTTGTCGGCATCAGTTCATTTGATGGTAACCGCCTCGGTGGTCTCGTGGTAACGTGTTCGCCTCGAATGTGGAAGTTTGGGGGTTGGATCCCTAGTCGGGTCAAACCAAAGACATTAAAATTTGTAATTGCTGCTTCTCCGTAAAACATGTGGCATATAGGAATAAGAACAAAAATCGACTGGTCGGTTCGGAGGCAGTGGGGGGGGGGGAGGATATGTCTTCCTGTGGACAGTTACCTCTTGGGCTAGCACATTAAAGATCTGACTCAGCTTGTTGGTATAGTACAAAGTAGGGATCATATTCATTATCATATTAACAGGTTCTCGTCCTGATATGCACCTGGTTGCAACTGGACGTTAAACAATAATTCATCAATCCATCCATCATTGGAGTTTGTCCGGCATTATTTGTCCGTCGTTTTGGTTTATCCGTTAATTATCATTTTCCTAACGATTGATTATTCTCAATCTGATATAAAAACTGAACAAAGTATATTCCTTGTTTTGAAATTAAATGACAAATTGCAACTTAAGGCTTAAAGACGTTTAATTATACAGACACTATAAACACAACATACCATTTTCTCCCTGGCTTCCCTTTTGGCCTTTCTGACCTTTAATTCATTAAATAAATTGTAATACCTGTATAAGCCTTATAGTCCAAACGAACATTAACAGACTACTGATAAATGTAGGTAAAAGAGCTGAAATATCGAAAGGAGTTGTCATATTTACCTATTAAATTAAGTGAACATGTACATGTTTAAACGGTAATGTCGTTTCTTTCTAAGAAATAACAAAGCCATGTTGTATGCTTATTGTAACATGGCAAGTTGTATTCAACTCTAACTGACACGGATTACTAAGTTTGAAGGTCTTTATGTTCTCTGCCACCAATGAATACTGACCACCACAAAAATTATACGGATAAACTCAATAAACAAACATTCGTCATGATGGTTTTACCTTTTGAAAAAATGACATTATTCTATATTTAAGCTACTGGACATACTCATGGGAAATAAAACAAATAGCCCCCCCCCCTCCCCGCGGCCTTTTAGCCTTTCTGTAGGTATAAATAATATTATATAAGTCATGACGTGACTTCCGGTTAGACTGCTGTATTTGTTTTTAAAAGCTCCGCTCTGGAAATAATTTTGCGTGTTTTATACCAGAAATCAACACCAAAGAACTTTTCAATATTCAGAGATCAAAGGATAGATGTTTGGAGAACCACGCGCAAAATAAAAAACAGAGACTTTCAGTTAAGAGAGAAAATTCAAGTTTACCGGAAGAAGTCCATACTGTTGAATAATCGAAACCGTAATGAACCGGTAAGAACTTTGTTTAGCGTCTTCTAACCTATAAATGGTAATGGAAATAGTAGATAAACATATGTAGAACTTAAATTATCAATAATTCTCTTCGGTTTCGAAATATTTATGATTGAATTGTCTTATAAGTTGAGTTGCTAATAGATACCAAAAAAAAAAACAAAAACAAAAAAAAAAAAAACAAAATTGAGTATGTGTAAATTTATGTTGGATTATGTAGGAATAATGGGCATTATAATCCTCAGGGGGCTCTGGAGTTTACAGGGGTCCGTTTCATCCAATGAACATAAGTGAGAAACTATACGGCACAAAACAAACAAACAACAGGGCTGAGCTGAGCGCCGCAATTTTGGCGGTAAAACAAGTGCGACAGATTTGCGTTACCGCAATAGAAATTATTACTGACAGTCAATATGTAAATAAAGGAATTACGAAATGGATAACTGGGTGAAAATTAAATGGTTGGAAATCAGGTAAGAGAAAGATGTACTTAATAAAGATTTGTGGATGGAACTTGATACATTAGTACAGAATATTAACGCAAAATGGAGATGGGTGGAGGCACATAAAAATTTACCATGAAATGTGAATGCTGACAAACTTGCAAATACAAGTAAAGCAAGTGATGACAACAGGTGGCAATTAATGATATTACAAGACACAATACCAAAGATAATACATGATGACTATGAATTAACAGAACAGAAAGTCAGATATACAAAATTACACAAAAGTTCAGAGAATTCGTCATCTAAAAAAGTTGAAGTTGAGTGTAAAATTTGCAACATCGCTGTTAAATCACGTGAATTGATAATTCAGTGTTCCGATTGTAGAAAATGGATACATTACATTTGTTCAAAACTACCAGTGTATCAGTTATTTTTATTTGAAACAACTACTAGAAAATTCACTTGTGAGGAATGTACAGGGGTAGATGAAAATTTCAAACAGAAATTCCAAGATTTAACACCAGAGAAAGAGAAGGTGCTAATGTAACAACAGAGAATAAACAAATTCAATGCAGCCCATCATATGTAAGTACAGATGTTCAAACAGAAGAATTTAACAGGAAAGAACACGAAAATTTAACTGTAGAAAGCGTTATCAGTGCTTTTAAAACTAGTACTGTCAAAATGATGGAACAATCATTTGTGAAAGTGATAGATAAATTCGCGTTGATGCAAAACAACACAAAGGAGAACAAGAAACAGATTGAAAAAAAAAGAAATTGAAGAAGAATTATACAGATTATTCGAAGAGACAGAAAAATATCGACTTAATATAGCTGACGAGAAACTCCAGTATGACATTCAGCTTCAAGACCAACAAACAAAATTACAAGAGCTTAGTAATAAGCTGCTTTCTCAAGAAAATAAATTCGAGAATGTTCTATCAGAGGTGCGTGCACAGGAAGAAAGATTAAATGTTAAACAACAAACACTTATTGATTAGAACAACAGAACAACAAGCATTATTCACACATTATGTAACTTCAAGATGAGAATATATCGTGGAAACTTTACAGTTCAAGATCAGATGATAGTTTGATAAAAATTGATTACTTCCAATTACATCAATCAAAATCAGAAATGAAAAGGAACACGAGAAGGAAATACACAAACAAGAGGTGGAGAAAAACAATATAACAACTGAGAAAAAGGGTGATAAAAACATTAAACAGAAGGATGAAAGACTAAATGACAAAATATTCAATTTCAGTACACACTATATTCGAAACAAGGAAATAAAAGAGGACATAAAGTTCTTCTCGTGGGAACATCTAATACAAGACTTGTCAGTATAAATTTGTTGATTCGACAGAACATTGAAGTTGAAAAAAAACTGAAATTTACGATTAAAGATACAAAGGACTATATATAGAGTTACAGTTCAAACAAACCATCACCAGATGCTGTAGTATTGCATTCACTCTGTACTGATTTAGAAAATCAAACAGCAGATACTTGTGTGCAAGAAATGATAGAACTAATCAACACTGTAAAACAATATTTCCCTTAACAAAGATCATCATCTCGCTGGGCATACCTCGTAACAGGGATGGGTAGAACAGAAAGGTAGAAAAGGCAAATATTTTAATAAAAGAGAAACTTTACAATCAGAGCAATATCTATCTATGTGATAATGGCATTTTGTTCTACCGAGGTGAACCTTCGTATGGAGTTCTGAAAGATGACGGAAAACATCTGACACAAACAGGTATATATAAACGTACATCAAACATTCAATCTGTAAAGCTTTGAAGGTTTAAGTATCAGCAAAGAAGAATTACTATAACAACCAGAATTGGGGAAGAAGGCAATCGTAACGGTCATTATTATTAATACACAATGACAATGAAACAAAGACGATTTTTGAAAATCGGTAGTTGGAATGTACATGGACTAAAATCAAAACCTTTTGACAAAAATGTGGACAGTAGATTTGTAAACGAAATTAATTCATATAACACCATTGGGTTACTTGAGTCAAAATTAGGTCAGGATGTATTATTTGATAAATATAAATCAGTACATATCTCTCGTCCACGAGAGAACGGGTATCCAGTCTCGGTCGGAATTCTTATTTTGTATAATCCTGTTTTGAAAACTGGCATTTCTTTTTTGAAAAGTAAATGAAGTGAAATTCTGTGGATAAAATTTTCAAAAACATTTTTTGGTTCCGATAATGATGTTTTTTGGATTATATCGATTTGCCCTTCTTCATATTCAGCATATTATGTCAGACATAATATGGACATTATGAATGCATTAGAGCAAGATAAAAAAATTTATGGTGAAAAGGGGATGTCATCCTTTGTGAGGATACTATTGCAAGAATAGGACACGAGACTGAGATTATAGTCAATAATAACAGATTTATACCAGTTCCTTATGACATAGTCAATACGTATGAGGGTACACAAAGTAGAAAAAGTCATGACTATATCTGTAATAGCAGAGGGAGAGAACGTATTGATTTATAAATATCAAAGTTGAGAATTTTAAACGGAAGATGTGTCCGTGATAAAACAGTGAAATTTATAATGGAAATAGTGTTGTGGATTACAGTATTGTGTCAGACCAATTATTTGAAAATGTTTTATATTTTTATGTACATGATATAAGTGTGTCGCATGCAGCATTCAAAACAAGACATGTACAAACATGTAAAAAGTTATGAACATACGAAACAACGAAATGTCGAAAAATAATGGAGAAACAAGTATAGACAGACAGAGGTAAACCAAAACCTGAAGAAAAGTGGTATATTATTAATGGTAGTATAATTGATATTTGTGATGAATTTATGTATCTTTGTTTATTAAATAATACGATTAAAACAGACCTAATACTACCAAAACGGCATGTGTCATACTGGTGACGTCGTCCTGGTCATATAAATCAGGTGATCTATATTGCTTTTCGACCCGGTCCAATACTGAAAAAGGCCATATGAGCCCTAGGGCTAATCCAACCTTTTCACTTCCGGTCGTATATTGTGCATGTAATTCAGGATTCATTCCAGTCCGTATTGGAAATATTGGCCCTATATTCACATCATTGCCGGTTCGTATTGGAAATATTGGCTCTATATTCACATTTGATGTATGTAATACAGCATTCAGAACAAGTCTGTATTGAAAAAGTTGGATTATTTAATAAAAGTGTTATAAACTGGCTGTTTCTGTATTGGCACTGGTATAGATTCTCCGTCAGCTGTATTGGCCCTCGACCCTACTGGTCTCGAGGCCAATACAGCAAACCTTGAATCCATACCAGTGCCAATACAGAAACAGCCAGTTAATAACACTATAGTATTGTTTTACTATACTGGCAATTTTAGAAACACTCAAAAGAAACTGTCAGAACAGGGACGTAAAGCATTTTTTTTCTTCTTTTTAATAAAATACAAGATTATCACTATAACAGAGAGTCTCTATTAGCTCTATTTGATACCTATGTAGCAAGTATTTTGAATTATGGATGCAAAATATAGGGGACACCATAAAGCACCTGGCATAGAAAGGGTACATTTGTTATTTCTTAAACGTATTTTGAAAGTTAGAAACAGTACAGTAAACAATATTGTGTTCAGGGAAGTTGGCCAAGTGCCTATATATGTAGAAAAAGAGTATAGAATGGTCAAATATTGGTCAAAATTACGGAGAATAAATAACTACATATTAAGAAGCTGCTCTGATGAGATGTATGATAATTGTGAAAGAAAGCCAATCAATATACGTAACTGGTGCTGTAAAATTAAGCAAATCTTATGTAGTCCAGCTGATATGTGCAGAATTTTGGCACAATTGTGATAAAAACATGAAACTTGGTATGTAAACATATGTATATAGATCAATATAAGCTAACGACCCATTTTCAAAATTGCCGCCATTCTCAATATGGCAGACGTGTAGCATTATCATGTTTTCATCTGTATATAGAGCCTTGGATATTGAAACCTTCACTGTTTATAAATGATAAAAACAAATTTAGAGTTAAAACTACGTAGATGCTTTAAGTAACATTTGTAATTATCTTCTCCATTTATAATATTTTCAAAATGGCCGCCATATAACGAAAAACATGACAAAATACATAGTTAAAAAAACTTTAAGGAGGATTGTCCATATTCCATCTTAGCACCGCAATTCAGATCAAATAACCCGAAACCGTTAGTGTGGTAAAAGCCATGTTACATTAAAAAGTTGCCCATGGCATAATCATTATTTTGAAGCAAGATAAATAATTGCCCCATCAATGAATAACAAGTAAAGCCTGCACAGACTTTAATAGTTTAGGGTGCAGATTCATAGGTGTTTCGAACATCAATTTGGATCAGTTATTTTGAATTAGCCATCCAGGTCATGTTCTCACCAAAAATCCGAGCAAACTGTATTAAAATGGGCTAAATACCGGCAAATGACTACGGAATTGTCGATTAAGGTATGTTAACTTATCAGAGCCTTTACATCTAGATAGGGATCTGATGAACACTGTGGTGTTACATATATCCTATATCTATCTATCTATATAGTTACACGTACAGTGAAGCCTGCTTTAAAAGGGCACCTATATATAGCCAATCTATCAAGGGCAAAGTGAAACAGTCCCATTCATGAACAAAGCATGTAAAAATAACTTTAGTACAAAGGGCACCTTCTCATGGATGTAGGATTTTTACTTGACATTTTTCATTGTCTAGGGTAAACTTCATTAAATCAAAACACAAAACAGGAATTGAAGCTATATGTGTAGCAGTTGACCATTAAAAGATACTTATCTTAACAAAGTATGTTTCAAATTTTAACAAGATATATTGAGCCCATCGAAGTTTTTTAATTTACATGAAAATTGCTAATTTTGTGATATTTCGTGCATACTTGATTTTTTTATAGACAAGGCGACATAACTCCAGAACAACATCTGACTTTAATAAGGTAACAGTATATAGCAGCCAAAGGAAATTTCAGTCAGCATCTTCAAACTTTGATCACAGATACAAAGAACTTGGCAATATTTTTGTAACCATTTTCACCTTTTAAGTAACGATGATTTAAGTTTTTTAGAATAATTATGAATATTCACACTGGAAACAATAAGAAAAATGTGTTTATGTTCTTATTATTAAAGTTTCATTTTTTAAGTAGAAAGGCTAATAGATGTATATTCCTAAATGGAAGGACAAATTCGGCTCCAGAATTAACATACCTATTGCAAATTACACTTAAATATGTTTCTACAAAACGTCATTCCGATATAGACAGTAATAAATGTGTATTTATCAAATTGTTTGATGAAATGAAGTATTCGATAGTCGACCATCGACAAAAATCTGAAAATTGATGAGGAATTTTCCACAACATGTTACCATTTACATACGGGCATTATATAGGGAAACTGGTCGCTAATTACAAAATTATAACGATTATGTTACAGGTTAATCTGTGTCTGTTATTAATTCAAATTCATTAAAAAAATATTTACCAAATATAATTCATGTAATTATAGTTATGTTAAGAAATTAATTCGACAAAATAAAGAATTAAAACAATCGTAATGCTACTCTGAATTTCACCACATCGCGAAAAAATTCGAAAACATTTTGTAACCCCTCACAGGTAACGCTGAATATTTACATCTGAATTAAATTATAGGAACAACATACCCTTAAGGTGACAATTGCAGGAAAATGACCCCCCCCCCCAATGCCCCGATGAAATTATGATTAAAGTTGTTTATTGACGCTAATAAATAATAATAATTCTAATGAATGAGAAATTTAAGTAGATTTTAAACGATACGCCATTTTCAATGGAAATATCACAAGAAGAAAATAATGATGTTATAAAACCAGCTCAGTATATGATTTTTTTGGATTGTCCTTAGTATTGAAATAATTTTTTTAAGTGTGATAAAAATGAAAAGTTCGAATGACTTATTGCAACTTTTAATTTATCATCTTTGATAAAGCAATAATTGAATACCAACAATGCAACCTTAATACGCGGAAATTAACGGAAAAATCAATTAATATGCCGACAATTAGCAATTTCATTTTCTCATAAATACACCACCTTTCAAACCACTTCGGTTTTAACATATAAAAAAAATACCATTCTTAAATATTTCAAATTTTTTAACTGAATCCAAAAAAAAACAAAAAAAAAACAAAAACCATTATCAACTGAATGCATAATATAGGACCATAGTTCAGAATTAATCCGTGATTATATAAATATTTACAGCAGTTTAGATCTACTTTTTTTTTTTACAAATTTTTTACAAATTATTGAACAATTACTCCTTTTGCCAGGTGTTCAAAAATTTTTATTTGGATTGCATGTTGATTTTGTTTTTATTTTACTATAAATGTATAATTAATATGCAAACAAAAGAGACTGTTTTGTGCCAAATACACTTCACATGATTTATGATTACCAATGATATATCTGTCACTCAGCCCAATGAAGCCATAAACTAATTAAACGGGCAATACTTGTTTATAATAAACAAGCCAACAGATGACAAATTGTTTGGTTTGGCAGGTAAATACAACAAGCGAAGGTTATACCTTGTTAAAATACGCATCTTTATGTAATACTCGTAGTCTTTATTCTCACTTTTTGTAGAAAAAAAACTATAATACATATTTTCATCAGCCTTGGAGAAAAAACTGAAACCTCGAGATTAGATCTATATACCGAGCATCTACATTTTTTTCAAAATTACATCCACAGAGTATGCAGAATTGACACATTTTTGTAATACTATTGAGAAAAATGGAATAAAATGCAACAAAATCGACTTCCCTCTAGATAAACTTGTAACGAAAACTATCTTTTTTTCAATTTATTACTATATATTATTGTTATTTAGGAAAGGAACACAAAATAAATATCAAATTTCAAGTAGTTGTAAGATTTTAAAAAAATAATAATATTTATAAGCGATGAAGAAAATTTAAAATTTACCATTAAATTCTCCTCAAAACACGAATCTTCGAAATGGTACTTACAAACTACTTGGTTCTCCGTTTGCACATACTCATCAAACGGAATCCTTATGCTGTATGCTGAGGTTTAACATTCAATTTATCGTTAATTCAATTTGCCATTCTTTGTTACATGGGATTTTCATGTCTCCACTGCTCAAGCGATATGTCCTACTTTGTATTTTACCGCTCCATTGCTACTATCAAATCTGAAAGAAGAAAACCTGTATACATGTAGCTTCATGTGATAACAGACAAGACCAGAGGGTGGCATATTCATACTATTGCAAAAAACAAACGAATCAATTAGCAAGCCTTTATTTTTTCAATAACAAAAACTAATTTGCAACTTAGAAAATATCAGAGGCCAGGTTTTCGAAAGTATCGTAAAATTGATCGTAAGACATATATCTTATGAAATTACTTGCGACTAAGTTATGATGGTCTTACGACCTATCGTATGATGTAAAATAAAGGTATCCTACGACAATCATAGTTACGACGATCGTATGAGCATCGCAAGTCAGTAATGACAAATAATGAAAGTTTTAATGATTTAACAAAGTATGCAATTTAATTTTAAAAAAGTACATGTAACTAAAATAAGAATAAATAAATAAAAAATAACGTTTAATTAATTTTAATTTTAATAGCCTTTTAAAAATGATTAATGCATATGCTTTTACTATACATGTGTAACATGCATTTACATGTAAATCAATTATGGAATGTGACAATCTATTAGCATGGATCAATAAAACTATTGTAAAAGTTTATCGGTCTACTCTATTTTAATATGAATAAATCATACCTAGGGTTCGAACATTCAAATTCCCGCTTAACGAATTATTCGTGCTTCTATACATATACGATCATTATAAGACCATCTTACGACACCTTCTTTGGTGTCGTAACTTTGTGACAAATTTTGTAACATGTCACAAGTTGCGACCCTTTCGAAAACACATTTTATGACTGCGACACGTCGTAAGACCATCTTACGATACGTCGTAGTCAAAAGACATCTTCGAAAACCTGGTCCCAAGGCTATATGACTTATTTACGGTATGGTTATTTTGTAGACGTTAAAAATATTGGTATCTGTAGCTTCTCTGCACCGTGCAATATCTCATATATCATATCGCAACAAGTTACGCACGAAGTACATGTGATTGCTATTGGACGTTCTGTAGACCGAATGAAAAATATATGTGATATGTGATAATTGTTTTAGTAATTTTGTCTACTACATTTAATGAACGTTTAAGGATGATCGCTGGTCTAATAGGAAATAAATAGGATTTGAAATAGGTTTTTTAGTTTGAGAGAACATATGAATAGTAAACAAATAAGCAAGAAAAAAAATATAGGTTCATGTGCTCATATTAGAGCTATAAGGCCTTGCAAATTTGCAGGAAATGGGTTTTCTCTGTATTTTTCTTTGTCTTTGCATTAACAACTTCATTCTCTTAAAGATGTATGAAAAAATAAAAAGGATTTCATAAAATTTTGTCAAAAAATAAGCTATACATGATAGAATTATAAAAGAAAAAGTGGGGGTTCATGGGCAAAACATTTCATGTTCAAGAAATGGATAAAACCCGAAAATCTGACAAAAAGACCAAAACATGACCAGCGAGCATCCTTAATCCAGTAACTTGCCCAAAATAAATTCAGGTTCATAACAATTTCTCACATATTTTAATATGAACATTTTCCAAAAACCGTTCGTCGTTGAAATGAGCATATTATATATTTCCCATCACTTGAGTATCGTATAACCATTTCAAGTATACACTTCTATCTTAAAACAATTAAAAGCATACGCAAGGGACATGAGGGTACTTAATGATGACATAAATGGCAGTCAGTACCGTTAAGGAATAATATCAGATTAAGATTTGTCACAAATTTAGAAAATAATTTTGTGAATTCTAAAATGGGAGAGCACGTGGAGCTAGCAAAGATTTTACAGTCCGATGTTTTGAACTATTCAGAGTTTCCGAACGAAATAAACGAAAAATTGAATATCTTACAGGAACTGATAAACAAGGAAAAGAGATCCCGAAGGAAAGACAACATCATTAGAGTGTTTAGTTTAGTTCTTGTTGTTATATTATCTGTTGGAACTACTTTGCTGACAATACACCTGTCAGGTTTGTAAAGAATCGTGTTAAGAACAACATGTTTGGAAACATTTTTAATGGTGATTAAAATTGCTATATGCATAATATCTCAATATAAACACTAAATGCATGAGAATATATTTATCGCTTACAAATTAGCAACTGGTAACGCCGATTTTTCTATTTCCTGTCAAGGCCATTTTCATCTTTCCCTCTTATCAAACGTTAAATTCATTGTTTCCTCAAAAGCTATTGGAGTACAAATTAATTCAGTTTTTCACTGGTGCAAAGTTCAGACAATAAATGGTTTAAATTCTGTCTAATTAATATTTCAGATTGTATAAATAGATGTAGAAGACCAGAACAAGACATTCAGGAATTAACATTCAATATTTCACGTCTGAATTCTCAGATATCCGTGACAGAACGGCAAATACAAAACTTAAAAAAATCAGGTCATGCTAAACAAAACCAGTTGGCACAAGGCTCCAAGGGAGATAAAGGGTCAACCGGTGACAGAGGACCTCTTGGACAGAAGGGCGTCAAAGGTAGCAAGGGTTCAAGAGGTGATCGAGGACCTAAAGGTAAAAAATGTACAAATCATTCTAAATAAAGTTAGAAAAAAATATTTTTACTTTGTCTTCATTATAAAAAAGTAAATATCCTTGGATCATCTTGTTCGCCACATGGCGTAAAACAATAAACAATAATCAATCAATCAATCAATATGTAAAATATAAATATATGATATTATTAGCAAGTAATCATCGTAAAGAAATTGAATGATTACGTCAGCACCTGTCTGTCATAACATTTAAAGCTCAAATTCAATGCGGCAATGCAAATTTATGACATATCATAAAATCTGTTAATTTGACAGGTGACATTGGGCAACTTGGTGAGAAAGGTCTAAAAGGTGAAACTGGTGACAGGGGACCTACAGGAATGAAAGGTGAACCTGGTCTTCATGGACTTATAGGTATAAAAGGGGAAGCTGGTGATCAAGGGCTACCAGGAAACAAAGGACTAATTGGTAACAAGGGTCCAGTTGGTACCACAGGTCCGAAAGGTCAAAAGGGAGAGAAAGGTGACAAAGGATTGGCTGGCAACAAAGGAACTAGTGGTGAAAAAGGTCAGATTGGTGTAAACGGGCCGACTGGTGATAAAGGATTAGCTGGTAATAAAGGTCCAACTGGTGAAAATGGAACGAGAGGTGATAAAGGTCTGGCGGGTGAAAAGGGTCCAATAGGTGACAATGGTCTGCCTGGCAATAAAGGTGTTACAGGAGACAAAGGTCAAAGTGGTGATAAAGGACAACCAGGTCAAAAAGGCGAACGTGGTCTTTCAGGTAAAAGTTTAATTAATTAAAATAAAATTTTCTTTCCTTTCCAATTGGTGCGATGTATGGGCAAATTTAAAAGAATTATTTTCCATCTGTAGAGTTAAATACAAAAACATATGTTTTTATTTCTTTTAGTTATACATGTATTCTTGTTACATGTTTGTTACGTACAATTCTGATTTCAAATTTATAGACATTTCGTTTAATATAGCTTTCTGAATTATTTTTGAAAAAAATATTTGTTTTCCCTTAAAAAACAGAGGAGAACTAATCTATCTGGATTTTTGTGCATTGTTCAATTATTATTTTCTAATATTATTATGATAACGAATCTCCTATAATTTAAATGTTATCCTGAGACTATATTTCATAAATATTTAATTTGATAAAGTCGACAGATATATCTAAACAACGACATCTTTTTTTACGTTTTCCGTTAATCTTTGCATATCAAATGGTATTATTTATTCAACTACATATATCAAAACATCTTAACTGTAGTATCAAAGTATTACAATGTTAAATTATTTGAGGAAAACGACAGTTTCCAACTATTACTATTTAAATTCATGAAGTAGTTATCTAAAGTTACAACATGTGAAATCTATTTTATTTTAAGTGCAATTATGTATACTAGTCAACAAACGAAACGATACAGGGTAATGCATTTTTCATATATTCATAATTTCAAATAGATGTACTAAGCAGAAAAATATACCCACAAATCTGATTTTCATAGTAGATTGTTTTCTCATCAAAAGCATGGATTTTGTGCAAAAAGTTCGAAATGAAAAAGTCCATTTTTGAGATTTCAAAAATCACATTTTTCAACCCAAATTAAAAAAATCAATATTTTTACCCCGTTATGTGAATCATAATGTCTGTGTGACAAAAGATTTGAGTTTTTTACTGATTTCAGCCACTGGATTTTCATTTTACAAAATCAATGTGGATTTCCTTCTCGATTTTCCGCAAATTTAATTTAACCCTCTTTTGGAAAATTTCCATTTCCCACCATTTCAAGTTTATCCAAATTTTAAAATTAGACGAATTAGATCAAAAAATGAAGTAGTAAATCACTGTTGCCCTAATACTTAAGTTTTGTTTAGGAATTACCGAGATATTTGGCTCCGAACTCTTGTATCGTTACTTTTGTTATATAGTATATTTACTGTAATTTCTAATATGATCATGATTTCGAGTCTCCTATCGTTCAAATGGATCTTATCATGTTATCCTGATACTATATTTCATAAATATTTATATTTAATTTGATAAAGTTGGCAGATATATCTAAACAACTACGTCTTTTTTACGTTTTACGTTAATCTCTACATATCAAATTATATCTGTATATTATTTATTTATTCAACTCTCAAAACATCTTAAGTTTAGTATCAAAGTACAAAAAAATGTATTACAGTATTAAATCATTTGAGGAAAACGACACTTTCCAACTATTAAAAAAATACTAAAATTCATGAAGTAGTTATCTAAAGTTACAACATATGAAATCTATTTATTTTAAGTGTAATAAAGTATTTAATGAATTTCTAATATTATCATTATTACGAATATCCCATAGTTCAAAGTTCATCGTGTTATCACATTTCAGATATATCTAAACAACTACATTTTTTTTGAGGTTTTCTGTTAATATTTACATATCAAATGATATTATTTATTCAATTCTCAAAACATCTTAACTTTAGTATCAACGTATTACAATATTATATACGAATTTTCGTTGGCAAAGTCTAATAAGGATATTAACTATGATTAAAATATACTTATTTATTCCCATTCCCATTCTTGAGAAAAGAAGATATTCAAGAAAACCGGTAAATAACCTATGGGTCGTAAGCCTAATTTAAGTGCTGGTATAATCTATACTTTCAGAAAGGCTGAAAAGGGGTTGGGGGCTATTTTTGTTTGTTTATTGAGTTTATCCGAATAATTTTTGTGGTGGTCTGTGTTCATTGGTTGCATAGAACATAAAGACCTTAAAAACCAGCAATCCGTATAAGTAAGAGTCGAATACAAATCGCCATTTTACAATAAGCATAGAGCATGGCTTTATTGAAATATTTCTTAGTTAGAAACGACATTACCGTTTTAACATGAAGATATTCACTTAATTTCGTAGGAAAATATGACAACTCATTTCGATATTTCAGCTCTTTTACTTACATTTATCAGTAGTCTGTTAATGTTCGTTTGGACTATAAGGCTTATACAGGTATTAAATTTTATTTAAGGAATTAGAGGTCAGAAAGGTCAAAAGGGAAGTCAGGGAGAAAATGGTATGTTGTCTGTAAGGGCTTTAAGCCTTAAGTTGCAATTTGTCATTTCATTTCATTAAGAAGACAAGGAATTTAATTTTTTTCATTTTTCATATCAGACAAGAATAATCGTTAAGAAAATGATAATTTACGTATAAACCAAAACGACGGACAAATAATGCGGGATAAACTACAATGGTGGATGGATGGATTGATGAATTATTGTTTAACGTTCAGTGGCAACCAGGTACATATCAGGACGAGAGCCTGTTAATATGGTAAAGAATATGATCCATGCTTTGTACTAGACCGACACGCTAAATCGGATTTTTAATGTGCTAGCTCACGAGGTAACTGTCCGCAGGAAGACATATCACCCCACTCGGACACATTATACTGTACTAGATCGACACGGGTAAGCGGAGTTTTAATATGCTAGCTCAAGAGGTAACTTTCCGCAAGAAGACATATCACCCCACTCAGGCACAATATAATGCCTCCGAATCTACCGGTCGAATTTTGCTCTTACTCCTAGATGATACGTGTTTTGCGGAGAAGCAGCAATTACACATGTTGATGTCTTTGGTTTGACCCCCGCGATCTTCTGCACTCGAGGCGAACACGCTACCACGAGACCACGGAGGCGGTAACCATCAAATGAACAACTTATGCCGACAAAGCAGGGGTCACCCATAATTATCAACATTTTTCACTTATCAAGTTTACAAAGAGCACGCTTTTTGGAACCTCCAACCCCTTTGAAATGTGTACATCAACATTTTTTAACATTACTGCTGCTAACGGTTACCACTCTTTACTGGAAAGACGACCTACATACATCGTTACATCCTTTGAAAATGCATGTAACAAGTCAAGAGCACGAGCCATGTGTTGACATGCCCAAGTGATATGCAGTTTCGCCCTATATACTGTTGAGAACTTTGTTGGCTTCATGAATTCTAAAAGTATCCGCAGCATGTATTTCTATTTTCCGGAATATCGGTGGAAGTGACATTTACGAGTATACCGATATTTTTAAGAGGAAAACGATGCTGAATTGAAAGCCTCACCCCAAACCCCTAGCGTGCGTTTTGTAAATTCGTGAAAAATGTTTATTGTTAAATTATGGATGACCCCTAAAATACGAAACATTGTACAATTGTCACCTCAATATACAATTATAACCGGTGTTACATTTATAAACTACAACACATATATAACGCGATATTTAGGAAAAAATAACATCAACAGATCGGCTTGGAATCATGATTGTGTGTCCGAATGGAGTAACATGCCTTCCTGTGGGCTGTTATCTCATTAGTTAGCGGCTCAGCTTGTTGGTCTTATACAATACAGGGTTAATATTCATATCATATCAACGAATTCTTGTCCTGGAATGCGTTTAATACATTTAATAATTCCGAACTGTAAGTAAAACAATAACCCACCCATTCATACATTTAAATAAGAGCCAGTTATTCGTCTAATTTCCGTTTTTTAATTTTGCAGCCAAAGCCTTCTCCTGTGAGTCTGGTTGGAACTTCTTCGATGGATCATGTTACTATTTTGAATTAAGAGTGAAGAAAAATTGGCATGAAGCTAAGGTATGATAAATATTCTTAAGGAAATAAATTTGGCTACGTCGATAAGAGGGAGGGTCGTACGGGGATATGGGGGGGGGGGGGGGGGGGTGGAGGGTAAGGAAACGTGCAAACGATAATAACAAATGTCACTCACGATGATTGAAACATAAAAATGTGGCCTGCACGTTGCATTTGTCTCAGTTTGCACGAAAAACAGTGAATAAGAACCTATCAGCACGGTCACACGGGAAATAAAAAACTGCCTAAAATTTACCCTGTACAGCCCTCTAATAACGGTCACTTTTTCACAGACATTTATAACATCTCGAAATAATATGACGTGTTTCTCTTCACAGACAGACTGTCACAGAAGAGGAGGATTTCTAGTAAAAATCGACAATGCAGTTGAAAATTGGTTTTTGAAATCTTTTGTTAAAGGTAAGCCCTTTCTTTTAAAATTGATTGTTTAAAATAAGGGGAATCATTTTTTCCAGAATGAAGTACTCAATGTTCCACTTTTTAACTTTATTAGTTCTCCTTTCACCGCTTTTATTCTCTTATCTCTTTAAATAAGATATTTTTCCAGAAACATTATTTAAAAGATAGTTACAAATTTTTCACATTCTCGTGTACTTATTTACTTTTCCGAAGCACCCGATTTCGCTCCAAGTTTGATTATTTTTTTTAAAGTTTATGTTGCTGTTCTGTTTCGTATTAATTGCTTTAGCAACAACGTAACGCCGTTTGAAGAAATACAACAGACAGCCGAGATGATCTGATATGATATGTAACGGTTTTATGGGTACCTTTATTTCTCCTTAATATATCTTGACTGTTGGCATTACAGAATATCCAACAATGAACAATGAGAAAGACCTGGATTGTGTTTGGTTTGTAATAAAAATATGTTTATTATTTTTGAAATATTGATCTGATTTCCTGATGTAATGAGCATTTTCCTCTATTTGGGTATTAGTCAAATATTGTTTCCGTTTCACAAACGTTCGTATGATTTCGATTAGTCCTAAGTGTGATCTGATTTCCGGTCTTCAATGTGCCTTTTCTATTAATGTAATGGAACCAGTTTCAATCGTAATCGTACGCGTGTTTGTGAAAACCCGACTCTGGACTCTCCCATGAATTACATGCTTTGGTATTCTTTTCCAGATATTTACTCGACAACATATTTAAACAATCTCGCGCAAGTACTTATTTGTGTTGATATTAAAATATTGTAGCACATATTTAAAGTAGGAACTGTTGGTTACAATTTTTTTCTTTAAATAGTAAGCCTTATTACAATGTATTATGTAAATAGATTTAATTTTTGTGGCCACTTTCTTCTTTTTACATTTATGCCATTATAGACAAAAATCCGGGGAACCTGTGGATTGGAGTAAGTGACACAGACACTGAATCTCGTTTCACATGGGAATCTGACAAATCGTCCTTGACCTTTACCGACTGGAATCCGGGTGAACCAAATGACTATGGACAAAAAGAGGACTGTGTTCATTTGACGCAATCTCGTTCGTATAGATGGAATGATGCAAAGTGTACTAAAACAATGTTGTATATTTGTGAAAGACGTTTGTAACACTCTTGTTATTGTCTTAATGGTTTTCTACAGCAGATATATTGTTTTTAACGCCTTTGTTCTTACTTTATCTTAGTTATCAGATCATAGACATAATAGAATTTGGAAACAAAATTTGATATTAAAGTACTTGCCTAGGTACCTGTGACGGATCACGGTAGTTCAACCCATAGAGTTGCATATCGCAACCCAAGGTGGTGGATAGGGGAGACCCTCTCGTTGGGGGTTTTCAGGACCATAGTGAGTAACGTGTTTTGGGAATGCCACACTCCCAGCACGCTAAAGACACCTTCTGTAGTTTTCGAAAAAGAGTAGGCTGGTGGCCGCTACAGAAGGCTAAATTATACGACCCTACTAAACCATCCTCCGTTTGTAGTGGCTGTCAAAATTGGTTTCCCGTTGTGTCCCATCCCACCCCTATTTCCGTTGTTTGATAAATTGAACTGAAGAAGAATGAAATATTTGCCACTGGAAGTAAAGCAACAATCAATCAATAAAGTACTTGTTTGAATAAATCTCGATAAGCCGTAGAAGAATATTTTATTATGTTCTCTGTGTGAAATTCCACCCCAAATGAAGGGTTACTATCAGGTACATACAGTCTACACACCCACAATATATTTGTGTCACACGATATCATATATTCAATTATTTTTGTTGACATCAATTTTCGTGGAATGAGGAAAAAAACGTATTCGTTGGTTCTTAATTTCGTGGATTTCAAATTTCTAAAAAATAGCTAAATAATAATAGTAAATAATTTAAAACGACAATATTTATTATCATTAAAAAGAGTACAAAATCAAAAGTTAAATCAAAAACATATTATGCAACAAATTTACTTTGAAGTGTAAAACAACAAGGTTATAGATCAAATAAATCGATTTGATTAATATTTACAAATGGCAGAGGCTTAATCAAGACATAATAATATACTAATGAAGTTTGCTGCCCAAGGTAGAAACAAAGCCAAAGAAATTACATGAATTAGTTTAATAAATTAATCGAGTAATCAAAACTAAATGACCATAATTGGACACTTTCCTATGGCTTACCGGAAGTGACGAACTGTTATAAAAATAAACATAACGCGTACATTATTTGAAGTATTTCTATATTTTAATTATTTATCTAAGCCAATATTCTATACTGTTTACTACAGTAGCATCTCTCTCCCTTGAAACATGGTCATTTATTATATTAACTTTGTCGTCCGTTTGAATTTACATAGTCACTACAGGACAAATGAGGATACAGCATTGTTGGTAATGAATCAGAACATTTCGATATTTCTTCGTAATAAAAGTAATTGACATAAATATTTCGTTGGGTTTTTAAATTCATGGATTGGGTTGTCCACCAAATCGACGAAAATTGGTGTACATCAAATAATAAGTGTTTCACAGTATATAGAGAATATCACATGGCAAAATCTGTATCGCATGCTGTATCACCACGAGACCCTAATATCGGTCCCGAGGGCCGATAGGCCCGAGGGACGATATTAGTCGAGTGGTGATACGGTATGCGATACAGATTTTGTCATGTTATATTGTTTTTATGATATATTTAAACCGTTTTTGTAGAAAATACTCTCATTTGTACTATATCAATAAACGCTTTTGAGTTTAAGTAATAAATTTAAACTTCCACTACCATAGCCCGCTTAGCTCAGTCGGTAGAGCGCTGGCATTTAAATCAAGGGATCGCTGGATCGAATCCCACAACCGACACTAATTTTTAGAGGTTGATTTGAAATGAAGACAATAAAGAAAACAATGACGATATGTAAGGGTACGATATAGGGTGTTGCTTGGCGATATAGGGTGTGTGATATAGGTTAGACAGTAGAGGCTTTATCACATATGCAAAACTTCTGTAATTTCCTCTAAAGATATGATAATAGAATTTAAACGTAAAAAAAACTTTATTGCATGAATAAATCTTTATTTTTTCTGCCAGTTGATTTGATTTTGTGTATAATCAATACAGCTTCCGTTATAACATTATTGAACAGCATTCAGTGATATGAGTTTTATTCAAGATAAAATCAAGAAAATAGACTATATTATGATAATAGTTACATCATTTCAAGCAATGTTAAGTTCCATTATAATTGTTTACGAATCTATACCTACAGGAACAATCGATGAACAGTCAGCCGACCTAACTGTACATATAACTGTCAATGTCGGTTATCACCCCGAGACTCCCATATCGGACCGAGGCCCGCTAAAGGTCGAGGAATGATATCAGGACCGATATTGATAATGTCATGTATTAATCTGTTTATCTTGTACTGACTAAGTACTTATTTGTAACGCACCCGGTCTGATATGGTCATATGTTCGAAAATCACTTATGATTGTTATAGATATGCAAAAACCATCATAATAAGTACTACGTATATGATAATATAGGTTACCTGAAAACCCAATTGAGACTGGCTCGCTCGAGATTATTGAACCAATGTAATCTCCTTCGGATCAGGGGAAAAATCGAGTAATAACATTTTGTTATTTCGGTTAAATTTATGAAAACCTTTTTACATGTTTAAATATCGGCAAAATAATACCGAAGGTACAAAACAGTGGGAAAAGTCAACAAATTTGAAATCCGAGAAAAAAAGACATTTTATAAAAAGAAATCGAAACAAAATAACCTTAAAGAGAATTTTAGCTATCCGCACAAAAGGGTTTCGCTTTTCTTACATCGTCTTATTTCGGATTTGTTTCTGATATTGTGAAAAATTATTATTTAATTTGTGAAATGGGGAAATAAGTATTCAAAGTTTTACCTGTATTAAATCCTTGCTGGCCACATCAGGTAGTTTTGTAAATTAAAAAAAACCTGCAGAAAAGTTTTATCTATAATGTGTGATGCATATTGTTTGATCCTAGAAATCTGTGGTTTCTCCTCAAACATATCCATTTATATCTTTAATTCATTAATATTATATATAATACATATAATCATAAATTTTGCTTAATATTACAATAAACTGAGTATAATTTAAATATTTTTTGTCTTTTACACTTTTAGATACACACAATTATGCTTGTAAAATCTGTTCCGAAAAAGAATATCGGTTATGAAGTTAGGTCAGAGCGGAGTTTGAATCTATACCAGAAAAAATTATGTTATTCATCATGTTCCCTACCCTAACGAAGTGTCTGGGGAACATATTGTTTTACTGTTTTTTATCATTATTATTATTATTATCATTATTCTTTCTTCTCCAGTCACTTTTTGTTGTTCGCGAGTGTTCTCAGAGATGTCTGAGCCGATCAATACGAAACTTGGCACAACAATAGGGCACGACTAGTAGATTTGGAGGGTGATTTTAAAATGAAAGCTTTCAAGGTGGAAAAAAATCATTAAAAATTCAGAAAAAATCCGACTGGCTTAAAAATTGATCTTTGGGGTTAGAGTGTCAATGGGAGGACGGGGGAACATCTGCTATGTGTGCATAACAAACAGTGCTAGTTTGAATCGAACAAACTAAGGAAATATGACATCGAATCACGTACCTGGAATTTTGAAATAGAGTAGAATAATGAGAAAAAGGCGTGTAAAAAGAGAAATTACTAGGAAATGATTGGGAATTCATCAGAGTTGTTATTTTGAATGTTTTGAATTTGCCATGCTATTACCCTTTGATTACATAGATACATGTATATTGTTGAGGTATATGTCCGATATTATTCTGACGTCCAATGGCCTGTTTGAAAATTTACTGGCGGACTCCATATAAAAATTTAGAATAAAACGTATCACAAAATACCGAAATAAATTCGCACTGTATGACCATTTCCTTGACTGACAACTTATCAGCAGTGCTCGAGATCAAAATATTGGAAAAACTGATTAAAGATATAATGATGAATTAATAAGCACAGCCATCAAAAATCAACAATTAAAACAAATAAGTATCCAAACTCAGCTAAGGGTTACCTCTGCATCAAAAGGAAGAGCCTTAGACATTTCTGGTAATTTTTGTCAAATTTTGAACGGATAATTTAAAGGCATTTGAGTAATGAATCATTCCAGGACAAAAGTTCTGGCTACTGGGCTGATAATGCCCGCGGGGACTAACAATCCGCCAGCAGTCATTAGTCATTGGAAATATGCCGGCTCAATGTGGGAGAGTCGACAATGAACTTTACCAAAGTTAGAATTGTATTAAGGATACAAGATATATATTTCAAGGCAGATATACCAGCATTAAAACTTTGAAAAAGCTATAATGTCCAGAGTATATGGTCCCTTTTATTCTATTGGAAGGTTGGTTGCAACGTTGGTTTTCATCGGATGACATTGTAAATTTCAGACCACCAATTCTGCAATTGAGTTCTTCTGAGATTAGCATGTGCAAAGCGTCGATTCCGGAGTTCAAACGTTTTTTTCTTAAATATGTACACTTGCAATAGAATAAAAATAACAACATTGTATTTGAATATTTTCAGTCATCAATTCTGCAACAATCAAATCCACAGTTAATGCCGGCAAATATTGAAATGCAATATTGTTATCTCCTAACTAATGCTATGGAAAGCCGTTTTACTATTTATTCTAACTTCAAGATATCGAATAAACTTTATAAGATATCTCATATAGTTTATAAGATATCTTATATAGTTCATAAGATATCTTATATAGTTCATAAAGTTTATAAGATATCTTATAAAAATTAGATTATATAAGATATAATATATTATATGAGATATCTTGAAGTTAGAATAAATATTAAAACGACTTGCATTATAATGCATATATTGTAGATTTATGTATATTTCTTTATAGATAAGAATCCTGGAAACACTTGGATTGGGGCTAGTGATACTGATATTGAGTCACGTTTTATATGGGAATCTGACAAGTCGTCCTTGACATTCACGGACTGGGCACCGGGTGAACCAAACAACGGTGGTAACAGAGAGGACTGTGCTCATTTTTATCATTCTACATCATATAGATGGAATGATGTACCCTGCTCTTTAAAGATGTTGTATATTTGTGAAAAAAATATTTAGATGTAAGGTTTACAAGACTTACTTTAGTCGAATCTTTAGACTTGACTTTATTGATTGGCATGCCAGGCTATCAAAACAAACAAATAAGCCCTGTTACAAAATGTTCATTCTCCAGCACGCTGACATATTTTGTCGTGTATTAAATAGTTTTACAACTAAAACAGTCATTAGTTTGTTTGCTGCCTTGGTTTTGTTCTCCATCCAACAAATTTCATTAATTTTAATTGTATACTTCTGTTACCTTTTTCCTTTTAAAGTAATATATGGTGGTGGTGGTGGTGGGGGAAGGGGGGGGGGGGGGGGGTAATCAAGTCAAATCGCCACCTGGTCATTTCGGGACCGATAAATAGTCAGTTCGGGACTTATTCATAGTCATTTCGGCATCAAATATTATTGTATCTTAATACGATTTTTTTTCTTCAAATTACTAAATGTATTGTCCTTAAACATAGTTTGTGATAATCTGACTCGGACATCTTTTGAACTGTTGAACTGAGTATTACTGTGTGTATCGCTCTGTGATTTTGTATTCCATAATGGCTAGATGTATAAGGGGAGGGTTGAGATCTCACAAAACATGTTTTACCCCGCCGCATTTTTGCGCCCGTCCCAAGTCAGAAACCTCTAGCCCTTGTTATTTTTGTGTTTTTTTAATTTTGGTTCATTACTTAATTATTGTCCTTAAACATAGTTTGTGATAATCGGACTCCGACATCTTTTGAACTGAGTTTTATTGTGTGTATCTCTCTGTGTTTGTTTATTCCACTAGATGTATAGGGAGAGGGTTGAGATCTCACAAAACATGTTTAACCCCGCCTCATTTTTGCGCCTGTCCGAACCTCAGGAACCTCTAGCCTTTAAGTCTTGTTTTTTTTTTAAATTTTGGTTCATTTGCAACGTCTACAAATGTGTGCATCATGTATTTAAGCAACAGATACAATCATTGAGAGGATAACACATTTAACTCATGTCTATTTTTTTCACAATAAGAGAAGGCCATTTCCATTTTTAATGTGAACAATTAGCGGTATCAAATGTAGCATGTACCATAATAATTATGCATCCTTACTGTATTTTTCCCACTGACCAATATACTTTCAATTGACCACCATCCCTTTCCCCCGAGATAACTTGAAAACCTTCATCGATACGCTGAAAATTAAACAGGTAGTATGCATTATTGTTTAGGAGCCAGCTGAAGCCCGCATCCGGGTGCGGAATTTTCTCGCTGCGTTGAAGATTCATTGGTAGGCTTGTTCTGCTTTTCGGTCGGGTTGTTGTCTTTTTGACACATTCCCCGTTTCCATTCTCTATTCTATTAACATACTTAAACTAGAATTGCCTAGATTGAAATGTACAATATCCTGCTGCTCATATCGAATTTTCTTCTGATGCCGGTAAATACCTCACAAAATGATTCCCATCACCCTAAACGATCAATTTTAAACGAAAACGCTTACTTTTAACAAAAGATTTCAAGAATCAATTTTCAACTGCATTGTCGATTTTTACAAGATATCCTCCTCTTCTGTGACAGTCTGCAAAGTTTTTGGCAGTTTTTATTTGCCGTGTGACCGTGCTGATAGGTCGTTATTACCGTGTTTCGTGCCAACTGAGAAAAATGCAACGTGCAGGCCACAATTTTTATTTCTCGTTCATCATGAAAGACATTTTTATTTCTCATTTGCCTGTTTCCATATCCTCCTGTACGACCCTCTTATGGACGTAGCCAAATCTATTCCCTTAATTGTTACAGAAATTAAATTTGTCATACCTTAGCTGGATGCCAATTTTTCTTCACTCTGAATTCAAAATAGTAACAGGATCCATCGAAAAAGTTCTAACCAGACCCACAGGAGAAGGTCTTGACTGCAAAATTAAAAATGGAAATTAGATGGATAACTGGTTCTTACTTATGTTTGGGTTATTGTTTTACTTACAATGGAGGAATTATTAAATGCATTCCAGGACAAGAATTATTTGATGAATATTAACCCGGCATTGTATAATATCGACATGCTGAGCCGCTAGCTAATGCGATAACAGCCCCCAGGAAGGCATATAACTCCATACGGACAATAATTCTGATTCCGAGACGATCTGTTGATGCTAATTTTTCCTAAATATATCTGTTGTAGTTAATAAATGTAAGAACGCTTATGATTGTATATTGAGGTGACAACTGTACAATGTATTGTATTTTAGGGGTCATCCATAATTTAATAATAATCATTTTTCACGAATTTATAAAAAGTACGCTTGGGGTTCAACATTGTTTCACGCTTAAAAAAATCGGTATACTCGTAAATGTCACTTCCGCCGATATTCCGGAAAATAGAAAATACATGCTGCTGATACTTATAAAATTCATGAAGCTAACAAAGTTCTCAACAGTATATAGGGTGAAACTGTATATCACTTGAACATGTCAACACATGACTCGTGCTCTTGACTTGTTACATGCATTTTCAAGGGATGCAACGATCTCTGTAGATCGTCTTCCCAATAAAGAGTGGTAACCGTTAACAGCAGTAATGATAAAAATGTTGGTGTACACATTTGAAAGGGGTAGGGGTGTTACAAAAAGCTAACTTGACAAGTGAAAAATATTGATAATTATGGGTGACCTTTGTTTTGTCGGCATCAGTTCATTTGATGGTAACCGCCTCGGTGGTCTCGTGGTAACGTGTTCGCCTCGAGTGTGGAAGTTTGCGGGTTGGATCCCTAGTCGGGTCAAAGCAAAGACATTAAAATTTGTAATTGCTTCTTCTCCGTAAAACATGCGGCATCTAGGAATAAGGACAAAAATCGACTGGTCGGTTCGGAGGCAGCGGGGGGGGGGGGGGGGGGGAGGACATGTCTTCCTGTGGACAGTTACCTCTTGTGTTAGCACATTAACAATCTGACTCAGCTTATCGGTCTAGTACAAAGTAGGGATCATATTCATTATCATATTAACAGGTTCTCGTCCTGATATGCACCTGGTTGCAACTGGACGTTAAACAATAATTCATCAATTCATCCATCATTGGAGTTTGTCCGGCATTATTTGTCCGTCGATTTGGTTTATCAGTTAATAATCATTTTCCTAACGATTGATTATTCTCAATCTGATATAAAAACTGAACAAAGTATATTCCTTGTTTTGAAATTAAATGACAAATTGCAACTTAAGGCTTAAAGAAGTTTAATTATACAGACACTATAAACACAACATACCATTTTCTCCCTGGCTTCCCTGTTGGCCTTTCTGACCTTTTATTCATTAAATAAATTGTAATACCTGTATAAGCCTTATAGTCCAAACTAACATTAACAGACTACTGATAAATGTAGGTAAAAGAGCTGAAATATCGAAAAGAGTTGTCATATTTTCCTCTGAAATTAAGTGAACATCTACATGTTTAAACGGTAATGTCGTTTCTTTCTAAGAAATAATAAAGCCATGTTGTATGCTTATTGTAACATGGCAAGTTGTATTCAACTGTTACTGACACGGATTGCTGAGTTTAAAGGTCTTTATGTTCTCTGCCACCAATGAATACTGACCACCACACAAATTATACGGATAAGCTCAATAAACAAACATTCGTCATGATGGTTTACTTTTTGCAAAAATGACATTATTCTATATTTAAGCTCCTGGACATACTCATGGGAAATAAAACAAATAGCCCCCCCTCCCCACGGCCTTTAGCCTTTCTGTAGGTATAAATGATATTATATAAGTCGTGACGTGACTTCAGTTTTAAAAGCTCCGCTCTGCAAATAATTTTGCGTGTTTTATACAAGAAATCAACACCAAAGAACTTTTCAATATTCAGAGATCAGAGGATAGATGTTTGGAGAACCACGCGCAATAAAAAAACCGAGACTTTCAGTTAAGTTAAGAGAGAAAATTCAAGTTTACCGGAAGCAGTCCATAATTTGGAATAATCGAAACCGTAATGAACCGGTAAGAACTTTGTTTAGCGTCTTCTACCATATAAATGGTGATGGAAATAGTAGATAAACATATGTAGAACTTAAATTATCAATAATTCTCTTCAGTTTCGAAATATTTATGATTGAATTGTCTTACAAGTTGAGTTGCTAATAGATACAAAAAAAAAAAAAAAAAACAACAACAAGATTGAGTATGTGTAAATTTATGTTGATGGATTGTGTAGGAATAATGGGCATTATTATCCTCAGGGGGGCTGTGGAGTTTACTGGGGACCGTTTCATCCAATGAACATTAGTGAGAAACTATAAGGCGCAAAACAAACAACAGGGCTGAGTTGAGCGCCGCAATTTTGGTGGTAAAACAAGTGCGACAGATTTGCGTTACCGCAATAGAAATTATTACCGACAGCCAATATGTAAAGAAAGGAATTACGAAATGGATAACTGAGTGGAAATTAAATGGTTGGAAATCAACTTGTGAGGGCAATTGGCCGATAATTCGACGGTTCAAAATGATCCTTCCCAGGTTTTGGAATAGGGATAACTGTGGCAAGTTTCCAAATGGAAGGCAAGTCGCCAGTTTCCCATACATTATTAAGAAGATCTAAAAGCGTTTTAAGAGAAGTGTCGGCAAGGTGTTTCAAAAGTTTATAGTGAATATCATCTCGGCCACATGCTGTGTCATGGGCTTTCGACAGAGAAATTTTCAGCTCATCCAAACAGACAGGACGGTTGTAATCTTCTAAATTGTTTGATTTAAAATTGAGTTTATTTTTCTCAGTTCGGTTTTTAATCCTTTGGAATTCCTGGGAATAATTCAGAGAAGAAGAATGTTTTGAGAAGGTTTCACCGAGTTTATTCGAAATATCATTTTCTGAAGTCAAAAGATGTACTTAATAAAGATTTGTGGATGGAACTTGATACATTAGTACAGAATATTAACGCAAAATGGAGATGGGTGGAGGCATATAAAAATTTACCATGAAATGTGAATGCTGACAAACTTGCAAAAACAGGTAAAGCAAGTGATGACAACAGGTGGCAATTAATGATATTACAAGACACAATAACAACGATAATACATGATGACTATGAATTAACAGAACTGAAAGTCAAATATACAAAATTACACAAAAGTTCAGAAAATTCGTAATCTAAAAAAGTTGAAGTCGAGTGTAAAATTTGCAACATCGCTGTTAAATCGCGTGATAATTCAGTGTTCCGATTGTAGAAAATGGATACATTACATTTGTTCAAAACTACCAATGTATCAGTTATTTTTATTTGAAACAACTACTACAAAATTCACTTGTGAGGAATGCACAGGGGTAGATGAAAATTTCAAACAGAAATTCCAAGATTTAACACCCGAGAAAGAGAAGGTGCTAATGTAACAACAGAGAATAAACAAATTCAATGCAGCCCATTATATGTAAGTACAGATGTTCAAACAGAAGAATTTAACAGGAAAGAACACGAAAATTTAACTGTAGAAAGCGTTATCAGTGCTTTTAAAACAAGTACTGTTAAAATGATGGAACAATCATTTGTGAAAGTGATAGATAAATTCGCGTTGATGCAAAACAACACAGAGGAGAACAAGAAACAGATTGAAAAAAAAAGAAATTGAAGAAGAATTATACAGATTATTTGAAGAGACAGAAAAATATCGACTTAATATAGCTGACGAGAAACTCCAGTATGACATTCAGCTTCAAGACCAACAAACAAAATTGCAAGTAATGAGCTGCTTTCTCAGGAAAATAAATTCTAGAATGTTCTATCAGAGGTGCGTGCACAGGAAGAAAGATTAAATGTTAAACAACAAACAAACACTTATTCACTAAAACAACAAGCATTATTCACACATTATGTAACTTCAAGATGAGAAGATATCGTGGACACTTTACAGTTCAAGATCAGATGATAGTTTGATAAAAAATGATAACTTCCAATTACATCAATCGAAATCAGAAACGAAAAGGAACACGAGAAGGAAATACACAAACAAGAGGTGGAGAAAGACAAGAAAACAACTGAGAAAAAGGGTGATAAAAACATTAAACAGAATGATGAAACACTAAATGACAAAATATTCAATTTCAGTACACACTATATTCGAAACAAGGAAATAAAAAGAGGACATAAAGTTCTTCTCGTGGGAACATCTAATACAAGACTTGTCAGTATAAATTTGTTGAATCGACAGAACATTGAAGTCGAAAAAAAACTGAAATTTACGATTAAAGATACAAAGGACTATATATAGAGTTACAGTTCAAACAAACCATCACCAGATGCTGTAGTACTGCATTCACTCTGTAATGATTTGGAAAATAAAACAGGAGATACTTGTGTGCAAGAAATGATAGAACTAATCAACGCTGTAAGACAATATTCCTTTAACAAAGATCATCATCTCGCTGGGCATACCTCGTAACACGGATGGGTAGAACAGAAAGGTAGAAAAGGCAAATATTTTTATAAAAGTGAACCTTCGTATGGAGTTCTGAAAGATGACACAAACAGGTATATATAAACGTACATCAAACATTCAATCTGTAAAGCTTTGAAGGTTCAAGTATCAACAAAAAAAGATTTTCAAGGGCATGCGTGAGTTACCCTGACTTTCTACAAATAGGATTACTGCTGTCACAAAAGCTTCTTAACCAGGGTTTTATGAGGGATAAGTTGATGTCATCACTTACGAAATTTTACGGTCGTCATCATGAATTGATTGACCATTACAGTGTTCCAATATCTAAGATGATGTTGGACCTGTTCCCACTGTCGTAACCTTTCATGTGCCTCCACCGATTTGTGACTTCCAGCGGATTGACTTTGTTGAACATCACGACGGGTGCCGTATAAGGAGCAGGAACTGCTTACCCTTCCGGAGCACCTGGGTTCACTCCTGGTTTTTATAGGAGTTCGTGTTGTTCATTGTTTTTAGTTTTCTGTGTTTATTTGTTGTGCTTGTGGTTGTTCGTTTGTCTACCCGGGTTTGTCTGTCCAATATATTACGTTTTTGTGATTGCTCCTTAGGTATATTTGTCCTTTTTTCACTATAACAACCAGAATTGGGGAAGAAGACAATGGAATCGTAACGGTCATTATTATTAATACACAATGACAATGAAACAAAGACGATTTTTGAAAATCGGTAGTTGGAATGTCCTTGGACTAAAATCAAAACCTTTTGACAAAAGTGTGGACAGTAGATTTGTCAACGAAATTGAATCACATTACATCATTGGGTTACTTGAGTCAAAATTTGGTCAGGATGTATTGTTTGATAAACACAAATCGTACATATCTCTCGTCCACGAGAGAACGGGTATCCATTGTCGGGTGGAATTCTTATTTTGTATAATCCTAATTTGAAAACTGGCATTTCTTTTTTGAAAAGTAAATGAAGTGAAATTCTGTGGATAAAATGGTCAAAAACAGTTTTCGGTTCCGATAATGATGTGTTTTGGCTTATATCTATTTGCCCCCTTCATATTCGGCATATTATGTCAGACATAATATGGACATTATGAATGCATTAGAGCAAGATATAAAACTTTATGGTGAAAAGGGGATTTCATCCTAGTGGGGATACTATTGCAAGAATAGGACACGAGACTGAGATTATAGACAATAATAACAGATTTATACCAGTTCCTTATGACATATTCAATATATATATGAGGGTACACAAAGTAGAAATAGTCATGATTATATCTGTAATAGCAGAGGGAGAAAACGTATTGATTTATGCATATCATCAAATTTGAGAATTTTAAACGGAAGATGTGTCGGTGATAAAACAGGGAAATTTATAATGAAAATAGTGATAAAGACGGAAAATTGCCAAATACACAGACGATTTATTACGCAACAACGCCATTGAGGTTATTTCTTCATAGACAAGGAAAAAACAATTACAGGAAATACTTAATTGCACCCGGTTGGGCAATAAATATATATGAGTTGTTAGGTATGTTCTGCAAAAGTGGGGATTTGTTTTCGCAAAACGACTGTGAAAGGTATACTTTTTTTCTCTTTTCTAAAAAGGTGTAATATATATCTTGGAACGGGGTTATAATTTGAAGGAAACAACCTCAGCAGGATTGACTTGCAGAAAATCACATGTTAACAACGTAATTGCCCATTTAACTGGTTAATTGCATTGACATGAAGATAAATCCTATGAGTATCCACAGATCTGTTGACAGTTCAACTTCTTATAGGGGTATTATTTTAGACACAGATTGTCTATAATGGGGTATGTAACATGGTCAAATTTTGTCTGGAAAAGGGTCGGGTTCAAATGTCCTGGTAGAACCCACCTGTCATCTTTTTGACAAGGTGCCCCCTCCCAGGAATTGCACTGAAAATAAAATAGATTTCGCATGTTGTAACTTTAGATAACTACTTCATGAATTCAAGTATTGAGCTAAAACGTAGTTGTTAAGATATATCTGCCGACTTTATCAAATTAAATATAAATGCTTATGAAATATAGGATAACATGATAAGACCCCTTTAAACGATATGGGACTCGTACTCATGATATTAGAAATTACACTAGATACTTAATTACAATTAAGATAAAATAATTTCACATGTTGTAACTTTAGATAACTACTTTATGAATTTAAGAATTGTTTTAATAGTTGGAAAGTGTCGGTTTCCTCAATTAATTTAATAAAGTTGAGATTTTTTTGAGAGTTTAATAAATAATATCATTTGATATGTAAAGATTATTGGAAAACGTAAAACAAAACGTAGTTGTTTAGAGATATCGCCCGCCTTTATCAAATTGAATGTAAATATTTATGAAATATAGTCGCAGGATAAACATGATAAGATCCCCTTAAACGATATACTCATCAAATTAAGTTTGTTTTGTAAGGAGACTCGTAATCATGATAATGTTAGAAGAAAAGGTGAATTAAAAAATGCACAAACATACAAATAGATTAGTCCTCCCTTGTTTTAGGTAAAAACAATTAATTTTTTACAAAAAAGATTCAGAAAACTATATTAAACGAAATGTCCATATATTCGAATTCAGAATGTTACGTAACAAACAAATGTAACAAAGATACATGTATAACTGACATAAATAAAAACATTAAAACATAAAATCAAATAAACATAAATAAAACAAGTCATTTCGTACCTTGACCATTTCGTACTCACGATAAAAACCATTTCGTATCCTATTTGCCAAATGCATCTACAATTTCGTACCTCATGGACTAAATACATGTTTACTATTTCGTATCATATATTTGTAAAAGTTATCATTTTTTTTTAAGATATAAAACATTTTGAGATGATTTTAATTTTTTTTTAATATAACATAAACTAGAAAACTGGACTGTCGGCATCGACAATTATATCCGCACCCCTGCAATTAGTTTTGACACTTACCAAAATGCAAACATCTAAAACCCTATGTCCATTTAAAGATGTTATGCAGTCATCCTACGAAGAAATTAAATAAATCTAAGCTAAAATTACAAATGAAAAAAGTTTAGGTCACGTGTTTATACTCATCATTTTTAAAATTCACCCTATTGGCCCCAAGTTTTGAAATTTAAATTTCAAAAAGCTTATTAAAAATCGAAATATTGTGCATGACAATACTATTAAGAAACCAGAGACTCTCAAGAGCTTGTAACGCTCACCTGATATATCAAAAAACAAATTTTGTAGAAGACCCTTAAATGAAGTTTCCAGCAAATTTTGTTTTTAAATGCTTAAGTGGTTCAGAGAAGGAAGAATTTTAAAACATTTTCCCCATATGGTCCAGTGTTAAAGAATATTCTGTGGTGGTGTTCATCTTGAATTTCAGATCATCACAAAACCTCAAAATTAGAAGATAACGACCATAGTATTATTTCTGTACGATTTGGTCTAAATCTGTGGAATGGCTTCCAAGAAAAATATGTTTGTATGTATTTCATATAAGGTTCTATATTAAACTATGTTCCACAGTGGTGGCCATCTTGGATTTCAGATTGGCACCAAAAACTCAAAATTAGTAGAGGACCATCCTAGTAACATTCCTGCGTGATTTGGTTTAAATATTTGAGACGGTTTCTAAGAAGAAGCTGTTTGTATGTATTTCCCATACAAGAGTAGCTTATCGTGTCATAATTAGGCGGGGTAACTCGGGTGTGAACAATGACGACTGGTTCACTAAAAATTAAAATTGTAGAAGGTACCAGATTGTTAATTAAGGGGAGATAACTTAACCACTAGATGGCTCTGTTCATTCTTTACTTCCGTTACTAGTAAAGCACATTTGCTCATTTCACGAAAAACTTTTAATTTGAACGTAGCACATCTATTATTATCATGGAATTACGACCTTTTCGTCAACGTGATTGGAATAAGCTGAACAGTGGTGAACCTCTGACAAGAGAAAAGATGCCCATACACAGGGACAGAAATGTTTTACCAGATGAATACTACGTCGAGAGAATTTTGACCAAGAAGAACTGTAGTAAAGAGGTATGCATTGTTTTTAGTATAATTCAGTTATTGACAGTCATCAATGTAGTAATCCGAAATTGCATAAAGTTGGTCTGGTTAAAATAAATACTTGGCCTTGGACTTTGACCTCCTTACACTAGTATTTCTCCCAAACCCTGGATTCTGGAATTCCCTTTTCTCTCAAAACGATTTCCAGAAGTTTCGGTCTTCAAATACTTCGGCATTATACAACTTAGGTCTTGTGCAACTTCAGACATGGACGTTTCAGACATGGCATGTACAAAAGGTGCCTTTCAATTTCATTTGATTTTATTCTAAGGTAGAAGAAATGAAAACTTTTTTTCGGGTGTCAAGACATTTGAAAATTTGAAATCATACAGACAAATAATTGAAATACAAATGTATACTATAAAACTTCATATTTTCTGTCAGTCTTAACTGACAAAACCTACACTTTTCCAAAACTCACTCTGCTTTTGTATTTCAAGACCAGTCAGATGAGAGGCAATGACTAATAAAAAGACTGAAAAGAGCAGAAAAAAACAAAGGGAGTAGGAAATTAACTTTATTTGTAATTATTTTGCCTTTAAGCACAATGTTCTCGTAATAAAGTTATGCTACTTTCTGCACTGCTGCATCTTTATCTGGATGGTACAAAATAAGAAATTTTTCAAATAGCTTTATTGTTTTAAAATTACTTTGGACAAAAGTTTGCATCATTTACAGAATTTTTTATAACACTTGATGGTGATCATATAAAATTTCCGTGCCTAATGACAATTTCAAAGACCCAATGATCAAAACAGACTGAAATTGAATTGCCCATAAATTAACTTTGGGAATACACAATTAAAAACCTTTGTAACAGTAGATTTTAGAAACTGGATTGGCCATTTTTTCAAATCCGGTCAATGACGTTCAGTTTACAGTAACCAATATAAACATGCTAATACTCTTTTGGTGTATTAAATGTAGCCATATCATGTAGCCACTGAAAATTTTTCTGCCCCATGTGCATGAAGTTTTATATGTTTGATTGTTGTCTTAGCTGCTGGTTCGTTTGGACTGCTGGCAGGTGGGAAGCTGGTCAAAACGCTCCTGCCAAACATCATGAACTTCCCCCATAAAAAAAATTCCAAAAAGCTTCGCTTTAAAACATCCCCTATAAAATGTCAATAATTGTCAACCCCCCCCCCCACACACACACATTGTTTCCCAAATTAATTGTCATAACACTCCCTTTGCTCTACAAGATTAATTATTTTCCCAAATTTAAAAATATGCTACACATGTGTTATATTGAATAAGATTGTTGAATATTAGAACATTTAAGCAAATTCTTTGTTTTCGGGTTTACCTTTGATTAATAAATAAATTTTTTATAAAAGTAATGAATAATTTTATTTGCTATTGTCTCCTAATTTAGAAGACAATGGACAACATCTTTGATTGGTAATAATGTTTCTTTGAATGGGATGACATCAAAGAATACTCTGTCAACATACATGTAAACCCAAGCTTCAGAGTAGTTGTTTATAGAATTCATGAAGTTTATGTTAATAATAATAACAACAACAATTTCCTCATTAGCTAAACAATTACTTTGATCATAATAATGTGGTTTTATACTATTTTGTTATTAGTTTTAATTAATTCGTTAAAAGAAATTTACAAGTTGAAGAGAAGTTCTGTAAAAACAGTTGTTGTTTTGTAAGAACAATTGTTTGTTTTCATAAGCATATCCCTTTCAATACATCCTGTGAAGTCCTATTTTGAGTAAAATATTGAGAAATGGTATAATGGTATAATGGTATAAATAAGATAGCAACAAACAATTCACCATAACCCAATTCAGTAGCAAAAGGGAAACAATATAATATTATTTCAAGGAATTATTAATAGTGATATAGAACACTTTGGTGATATTTAGTGCTATGGAACATTTTAGTGCGGTTTAGTGCTATAGAACTATTTAGTGTGATATTTGAAGTGTACTTCAAGAATTAGTGGTATGTACCTTTTTCCATTCAATATTCTTTTAGATGATTGTAAAAAAATTAAATAAAGGCCGGTTGACGATTCTACTGACAGCTTTTTGCAGTTCAGTTTCTATCCATCAAAAAAATAATAATAATCAAAATCGTATTTAAAAGGCCATAACAAGTGCTTTATAGTGGCTTATACTGAATTTGGGTTTGTTGGCACGCCATGTTCACCTGATATCCTCTTTGCTCACTTATTATGCATAATGCTAGGATATATACTACATGTACATCAGTAGCAACATGTAATGAACAAAATACATGTGATCGTTCATGTGAGGGTGTATGAATGACACAAGGCGTCCAGATGTGTGTTTTTTTTGGGGGGGGGTCAATTCTATCTTCAGTTTTTTTTCAGCATTTCATTTATTTAAAATAACGGATAATCGTTAAAATTTGAGTGAAAATATACAATTTTTATGCCCCGCCTACGGAAGTAGGGGGGCATATACATGTAGTGTTCGGGTCTGTCCGTCCGTCCGTTCGTTCATCCGTCCCAAGTTAGGTTTACCCTCAGGAACACCAGAGCATGAACGGATATGCAGTTTATGTAGAACAGGTCTGGGGGATGAATTTCTTTATGCTGCTCTGTGCAATCATGATCTGGTAACCGAACTTAGAAATAAGTACATTCCAAGTTACTTTACAACTAATCCGAATGTTATTAAAATTGCATGGAATGCTAATGTATTGTAACACAAATGTATTGATTAACCTTTCTATCTTCATAGCAAAAGTTGCATAACTTTTGTAGAAAAACAGTGATCCTATTTTGCTTAATTTGAAGAATATTTTAATATATTAAATGAAAAAGATTACCTAACTTAATGTAAATTTCGGACAGTAAACCATAAACTTCCCATGGAAAGCGGTAGATGGCAAAATATTGAACTTAGATAAGACAAAAGAAAAATACATAGGATAACGTCCAAGTTCAGACACCAACAAAATTACTCTGAGGTGTATTTGGCACATGAAATACTTGTTTTATATCTATTTATTTTACTTAAACTTGGGTATCATTTTTGGTCAGCAGATTTCGAAAAAAACAGATTTTCAAGGAAAATAATAGGTCAATACTATGGCTAAAAAAAAAAAAACAAATATATGATTATTTTTGTATAAATCCTTTACAAAAATATCATAAAATAATATTGTGCCTCACTACACGTGCCAATTTGTTTTCTCATACCCCCTCCCCCTTTTTCAATTGAAAATCCTGGATCCTCATTTACTATCAGATGTTAGGGATGTTGGGGACTGTAAAATTATTAATAATATTTAATTTGGTAGATATTAATACAATGTTCTTATAATTTCAGGGTGAACTGTATTTGGTTCATTGGAAAGACTTCTCACTGCATGAAACAACATGGGAGCCTAAACACCACATCCCTGTAGAAAAAATAAAAGAATTTGAGAATCCAGAGCCATCAGTTGATAAACTTCAAGTATATGCTGGTATTCTAGAAGAAGCAGTCCAGGCTAAATTAGGTTCAAAATTTAATTGTAATATTGTGATATCTTTTCCAACAGACATATACAAATATATTTTTGGTACATTTGATCCAGTATTTGCTAATAGAGAAACTTTTGAGAACAAACTCTGTCTAAGTAAATTTTGGTGTTCCAAATACAATGTTCATGGACAAGGTGTCCAGTTAGACTTTCCGGTGAATGTTAAATCCACAGTGTACTACAAAACAGTGTATATACCAGACAACAATGCCACCAAGACAACAAAAGTGCCCGTAGAGAGACTTATAATGAAGTTATCTAGTTCTGTTATTTGAAAAACATGTTTCGGCAATGGTTAATGTGTTTATTATAAACATTATTCTTTGTGTCATAGTCATGTCTAATGTACTGTCCCCTGTAGATAACATAAAGTTTCAGGATAAGATCAATTTTACGTCACAGTCTTCACCAAAGGTTTCAAACCGACATTATGTGAATGAAACTGAAATAGTATTGACATTAAGTTTAAGTAGTAAATTTTTGTCTAGCCTGCATTCTATAAAATCTGAAACAGGGTTAACATATATACAGATTGTAAATACACAGTTGATTGCATTTCAGTTAAAAGAAAGCAGTCGTTTAGAAAAATGCTTTCGTACAGCTTGTTCAAGGGTTGTATCTTTATACAAGTCAGTATATGCAGGTGGTTTAAAAAGACAAAAGTTTAATGTTAAAGAACATGGTATTACAGTTTTTAAAAGTGATATTTATGATGTTAAATTTTTGAATTGTAAAATATCAGAATTTGACAAAGAGAAGGTTTTGTTAGAAAAAAGATGTAAAGAGCTGTATATGAGTTTAGTAGAAGAACAGAAAAAAAATGAGAATTTTGATAAATGTAAAAATGAAAATGATTATTTAGTGTCAAGAAATGAGCAACTATCAGAGTATGTAAAAACTTTAGAAAAAAATCAGTATTTAAATTCTGGTAAGAAATTTGATGATTGTCAACCTAGACAAAGGTACAGAAAAATTAAGACTTTGGAGACATATGTTGAAAGGGCACTTGCTTTTGCCGACACTTTTGGTATCACACCTTTAAAGCTTTCTTGTGTTTCGGAGGGTGGGCAAAAAGTAGTTTTAGATCTTGATAATGCAGAGAGTGTAGAAAATAGTTCCTACCAGAATTTAAATGCGGAGGAAAAAGATAAACTCAAACAAATAGTATTTTTGTTAGACAAGTTTTGCATAAGCGATTCTGCTTACCATGAGCTGTCAATGATTTTTGATGACATGCCAAGAAAATATTTGATTGTTCAATGTAGGGAAGAAGTTGGTAAAATTTTTCATATAGAGAGAATGCCAGGAAATATGCCAGGTGCAATGTTAAATCTAAATGAAGAACTAGAGAGAATTATAAAGAATGACATCTCAAAAAATGAAAACATTGAGAAAAAATATAAAATAAAATTTTCTGGTGATGGTACTCAAGTTAGTAAAATATCAAATTATGTGATTTTTTCAGTACAAATTGTATCAAAGGATAGTACACTTTCTTATCATGATTTGAATACCATTGCAATTGTAAAATGTAATGAGAACTATGAAAATTTGAAACTAACATGTCATCCACTTTTTCACCAAGTCAGTGAATTAGCTCAAAAGAAGGTAATTGTTGTAGATGGTACAAATATAGAAGTCGAGGTATTTGTTGGAGGAGACATGAAGTTTTTACAACTGTTATTAGGGTTAAATGGTTCAACCGGCAATCATGCCTGCCCATGGTGCAAGGTACATAAAGACAATAGATATGATGTGTCAAAACCATGGAATTATTACCATTCAAGTGAAATGGCACGTACTCATGAAGAAATATGTTCATTGAGCTATGAATCAAAAAATACATTCGGTGTGAAATATAAACCACTTGTAAACATAGATATAGAACATGTTGTACCTGATGAGCTTCATCTAATGCTTCGTGTAACTGATGTATTGTTAAGAAACATTATATTTGATTGTAAAGACAAAGATGATTGCTTACGTAAGAACAATGAGAAAGCCATGCATGTTGATGATTTTGTTAATTTAGTTCAGAGTTGTTCTGTATCTTTTCATATATGGACTCCGAAAGGAAGTTCTGATTTAGAATGGACAAGTTTAGCAGGTTGTAACAAAATAAAATTATTGAAAAACCTTCCCGACAAATTATTACAATCAAATGTTTTACATGATGAAACAAAACAAAGTGTTGTAGAATTGTGGAAAGATTTTTATGTATTGTATTTATTTATTTTAAGTGATGATTGTGAATCTTCTCCTGCAGAAGATATTTTTGGTAAAATGAAAAAATGGCTAGAACATTTTTTATCATTAGGAGAAAAAAGAAAAGGTTATTTAAAGATTAATGTAACACCATATTTACATTGCTTCGTATATCATGTACCTTTTTTCTTATCAAAATATGGTTCTCTAAAGAAATTTTCCAATCAAGGTGTGGAAAAAAACAATGATATTGTTAAAATGATTCATATGCAAAAATGTGCCAAGTGGGATGGCCCCACTGAAGCATTGAAGGTTAGAAAAAGGTTAGAATTATCAAATGTAGAAAACTTAGAGCGCCAAAAGAGACAATATGTTAAACAATCAGATTATTGGAATTCTGATATTTTTGTTACTAGGAGAGCAAAACGAAGGCTAATTGACGATGAAATGTTGCAAGCTAATGTTGTAGAAAATGCAGTTGATGTAGATAATTTAGATGTTGAAAATATGTCAGACAATGAGATCAAAGATCTTATATATGCAAAAGAGGGCAAGAAAACAAAAATTCGCAACAGGCAAAAACTTGTATCAAAGCTCAAGAGTTTACTCTAAATGTATCATAAGTGCAATATTTTGAAACCATAGTCATGATTTATAGTTCACTGGATTATAAGTAATAAAAAAAATATCACATGTTTTGTGTATTTGTTATACACTTTCAGTGCCATTTTCTTATTAAGGTGGCTCAAATGAATTAAATGGGTATTATCTTTGATTTAGGTTTTATCAATTTTAATTTTTTTTTTTTTTTAAATTAGTGAAAATGTTCACTGAATTTAGGAAAATCAAAAAAAATATTGGTATTTTGGGTATTATTTTATTTCACATTTCAAATACTACCACTAAGATATGCTTCACCACAGAAAATTATATAAAATTCTAATGTAGAAAATTTATACACTCGAGCCACCTTGATTTTTTTATCAAGTTCAAGTCAATGCATTTGGATTCATAGGACAAAAATGTTTCTGAAATGGTTTCATTCTGGTTTTTTTTTTCAAATTGAGAACAAATCCAGTGAACTATATATCAATATTAGTGTCACCAAGGAAGATAAGAGTTTATTTAATTTATTTTTATGTTTATATGTACCATATATTTATTTTTTTACTTGTAATTATATGGAAAGGTAACAGTACATTACTGTGACTAATAAAAGATATTTTGTAATGCATTGTTGATATTTGTTTGTCATATGAATAATAAAATATATAAAATATTTTTTGTTGTTTGATGAACAGATGAATTTGAGAGTATACATCAGCCAATAGGATATGCAAGTAACAACTGTCAGGTGTCTGTTGTTCCAGCTTGATCTATAAATGATCACACTAAAAAAAATGATATGGTTATGGAGTAAAAGTATACTAGACAAAACATTATTACAAAGTAACCTTTCGAATATTGTCATTTCCAATGTTGGGAGTCGAAATGAGCCTTCAATAATGAACGTTAATTTGTACCCGTCACAGCATTGTGACCAATCTTATTATTGTCAGTCAGAGTGATATTTGTTCTTGTCTTAGCAAGAATTAGAATAAGAAAAAAAATGTATTACCGGTTATAATTTTGTTGCGTGTCGGGTCACTTTTAATATATACATTAGATATTGTGTACTGGATGCCAATTGGATGTGGAAATCCATATGATGATTTTGGTGTACTGGCTGTCAAGGATGTTTGCCATGGTTATAGTGTTTTCTTTGTCATATCTAAGCAACTTGCAACACTAAAACTGTATTCACCTAAAACATGAGGAAAAGATTGTCATATTTCTGTTGTCCCCTTATAACCTATCTATCCCATGTAGGACTGTGGCTTATGAGCTTTAACATACTAAATCTTTTATATATGTTCAGCTTTTACTCCTTGAATCTCCCATTATTGTCCAATGCCAGTTCAACGGTTAGTCCGGCAGTCCTTAAATCTATGTATGACAGTCCTGCTGGGGGGGTCCTCATCACGAATCGTGGAAAGTAAGAAATACCAATCACGATTCACAACACAAAGACATTTCCAAATCACAACCTCATTTCTTAAAATCACAGACCATACTATGAAAATTTGACATTCATCACAGATCATGAAATGGAAAATACCTTGATCACGAAGAACGAAATAAACCCATCAGACCCCTCATGTATGGGCAGATGGTCAGTTTTGGCAAGTTGTTCCCACATTTATTAACATTAGCAGTGTAGCATATTTGTTGTTGTTACACCTTGCTTTAAAAAGGGAATTTTTAATGTCTGATTAGTGGGGGGAAATCAATGCAGAAGATCAGAGATTGAAAAATCAGAAAGTTTGTTTCTGATTTTAAATAAATAGAAAATTTCAGAACAAGATTGTGTTACAAGAAAATACATATTTTCACATTCAAAACTTTTTTTAGTCCAGTTCAAAACAAAAGAAAATATTATTACAAACATAAACCATTGTAAACAAAGTTAAAATGAATGGCACTACCGAATGTAAACAAACACATCTACTTCCGGCAGCCGTCCGCCATTTTGGCAAAAATCAAGAAGTTCGTCAATAAATGAAAAATTCATATCAAAATTAACGAAACAAAATCACAACCTAAACTGTTCATAATAATATGAAAGGAAAGATAATAAATCCACCTTATTGTACAGATATGTGCATCTTGAAGAACGCCATGAAATCATATCGTATTTTAACTTTAAACAGTTACACTTCCAACATATTTAACATAGCTATAACGGAGAAAGGGGGCAAATTTTGTTATTAAAACGGCGATTTTTTAAATCATTTTTGAAGAAACTTCCACTTTTCCGATTCTGACATTTGACGCACCAAAAGAAAGACAATTTAATAAAGAATAAGCTTAGAAATGTGCATCTTGAAAAAAATTACAACTATCACTCGATTGTCGCCTTTATATCAAAGGGCCATTCAAATTTCTTATTACGAGCTTATCGACAACACAGGTAATCATGTTGAGGGGAAAAGTCACGTGAGACCATAATAGTTGGGATTGGGTTCTGTGTTAAACTATGTTCCACGGTCGCAGCCATCTTGAATTTCGGGTTTGCACCACAAAGTCAAAACTTAAAGGGGAACACCCTAATATTCCTGCATGATCTGGTTTCTATTTGTGAGACGGTTTTTGAGAAGCTATTTGTATGTATTTCCATAGGGTTCTATGTTAAACTATGCAACACGGTGGTCGCCATCTTGGATTTTAGATCAGCACCAAAAACTCAAAATTAGTAGAGGGCCATCGTAGTATTATTTGTGCATGATTTAGTTTAAATGTATGAATCAGTTTCTATGTTCCACGGTGGCAGCCATCATGGATTTCGGATCCGCACCAAAACCTCAACAATCTAAGGAACAATATTCAATCTGCCAAGCGGTTTCTCAGAAGAAAATTTTTGAAATTTAAGCCGATCAGAACGCATTATTGGCACTAGCAGCCACGTTGAATTTCAGATCAGCACCAAAAACTCAAACTTTGTAGAGTACCACCCAAGTTTGTTCCAATCGGCCAAGTGATTTCAGAGAAGATTAAAATGTGAAAAGTTTACAGACGACAACGACGACTACGACGACGACGGACGCAAAGTGATGATCATATCTCACATGACCCTTTGGGTCAGGTGAGCTAAAAGAATTCATACATTAGAAAATGAAGGACAAGTTTATTTTACAAACTTGGGTTGACAGTTTTTTAAATCCGACCCCTGTGGGCCTAAATTTTAGAAAATAAAAATTCTAAAACTTTATTGCACATCTACATATTGTGCATGACACTACTGTATAGAAATGAAATTCCATATATTGAAAAATGAAAGAGGAGTTTAAGTCACAAGCTAATATATATATCAATGCACAGAGGAATTATTTATAATATTTCAGACAAGTAAATGGATTTGATTTTAAATTAAGGCCGAATTGATTTTTAGTTCTTCGGATTTCGCAGTTCCGATTTTAAGACTTTGTAAATTTTAAGAAAAAAATTTTCCGCTTAATTTTGCTAAAATGCTGATAATTTGCCCCAAATTCTTAATTTTTCAAGAAATTAAAAATAAATAGTGTTCACCCGCTCCTAAAATTTGGTGAAAAATACGATTTTTAAACATTTTTTTGCAATATTTTAGTTAAAAAATTATTGCCTCAGTAAGTTTGATTTTCGTCTGGAAATAACTAGTCCTCAAGAAAAAAATTAAATATCAATTTGCTGATGTGAAAGACGTTTACTTCGTTTTGTTAAGGTAGAAGATATATTTCGTTCTGTGCCGCCATTTTGAAAGAAGAGACATAACTGATCGAAATAGACCAATTTTCAAACGTAATGAAACGGGCATAGATATTAAATTAAACTATTGAATTAGCTTTAAGTTTAGAAATACACATTCAAACTATATGTATATTACACCGACTAAGCGATATCGTGTTTGTATTAAAAGAAATTATCGGTTAAATATGGTGCACTTCATAAATTTTATTGAAAATTCACATAGACATAACGTACATAATTATATGGAAATCTTGCACCAACATTTCAATTGAGATGTTCTCTTGTCGATAAATATGTAAAGGAATGTTTGTTTCATTTACTTTCATATAACACCGATCAGTCCTTAGCCTATTCTTTTTCGAAAACTACAGAAGGGGTCTTAAGCGTGCAGGGAGCGTGGCATTCTCCACACACGTTACCCACTATGGCCAGCGGTCAGGCTTTCCGTACATTGTACTATGGCTGGACAACACCCAACGCTTCCTGGAGACGCGCTATGCCACTCTATCTGATTTGTAGGTATCTCTAAGTAAATTAGCGATCATACATGTATGATAGGGTTGATACGTAACAAAATCACGTGATGACTGCCAAATTTGGATATGGATATATGCACGTTATAAACTCTATTTTATTGAACGCCAAAACTGGCTTAAGGCACGCCCACTTGTATCTCTAATTCATAACAATCGGATATTGTCAAATTGTTACAATATATAAGAAAAAGGAACAAGTCACATTCGATATATTTTATTCGTTACAATTTAGGAGAAATCCTGCAAAGTGAGTCTCGGTGTTTCCAGCTAGATTTGTATTAGCGCTGACATGTGCCATTTCTAACCAGACATCATCGTCTTTATCCAAATGAACCAATACCGACTCCGTTGTTTTTAAATAGTTGGGAAGAGCTGAATTTATCAGCTGTCCTATGATGGTCCCATTACGTTTCAGGTATATTCGTATCCAAGAGCGCGGTGTCGATGCTGCTGTGTATGTAAAGAAATATGTTCCAGCTACTGGAGCTATAAAATTCCCGTGGGATGGTTTATATGCTGATCCTTTATTTAGTGTTACAACACTGCATTTCAAATGGTTTCCGCTTTGTACATTGGTGTACCCATATTTGTCAGCAAATGCCATAAAAAACAATTTCCGGACATACCTGTGCTGAAAATAATATATTTATATTCAATTCAATGTTTTATTATAATGTAACTCCTGAAGATTTGCGGCAAAAAATAAACAAATATAAGACTTAGCACTTGAAAACTTAATAAAATAGAAAAGCAACATGAAAATCGTAAACTAGTAACTCTATATATACAGACATGTAGCTACAAGTTTATAAGTCCCCTGTCCGCGATTCAATTGACTGTATAATAACGGAATTAACACTTTCCATTTGCTTTGGGGTTGATGTGCAGAGAAAGTACTTCAACTTTTCATTTTCTGACAAATCATTAAAGACTATGCTATCTGTTTCTTCGATTTTTTTTTATAACTAAGCTTAATCTTAAATCGACGTTTAGTTTTCAATAAAATAACTAGAAATCTGTACTGTCGGAATCGACAGTGATCCCCACACCCCCTTTAAGTAGTTGGGCCACTGACCTATAGGCCAAAATATAAAACCGTGTTCCCATCCAAAAGTAGTATGAAGTCATTCTATAAAGAAAATAAATCAATAAACCTAATAAAAAATTTTAAAAAAACCTTTGTTCACATGCTTTAAACTGACAAGTCCCCGGTTTAAAAATCGATATTCTAAATCCTTATTGTGCATTTAAAAATAGTGTAGGACAATACTATAATAAGCAAAATGAATAATTTTCAAAATGAAAGAGAAATTAAGGTCACAAGCTTAAATTCAAAATTTCAAATTTCGACCCCTGTGGACCCCAATTTTAGAAAATGTAAATTCTAAAACCTTAACCTTTCTATATAGAAATTAAATTCCTAAACCCTATAGTGAAGGAGTTGATTTCACAAGAAAGTGTGACGGACGGACGGACAGACTTCGAAAGTGCGGAAATAACTAGACAGCATAGAAACTAAAGCACAAGCAATGTGAACCCCCACTAAAATCCAGGATTAACATCAGGTGTTTCCGGTTCCGAAAATAAATGTTTTATCGGCATTTAAAACTGTTTTATAACACCATGGTTAATAACTTCGGATTTCACATTTTTTTGTATTTAACGCTACTGATGTAACATATTTTTGAAAATTTGCCCATTCAATGCACAAATTGGAAAGCAGAGAAATATTATTTGAATAAATTAAAAATTCAATTTAAAATTTTACCTGCAACACCGCGTTCGCCTTTTTGACCTGGTTGTCCCTTATCACCACTTGTACCTTTGTCTCCTGTAAGACCTTTATTGCCAGGCGGACCATTGTCACCTGTTGGCCCCTTTTCACCCGTCGGACCTTTATCACCTCTTGTTCCCTTTTCACCAAATGGACCTTTATTACCAGTCGGTCCGTTTACACCAATAGGGCCCTTTCCACCAGTTTGTCCTTTGTCGCCAAACAATCCTTTATCACCTTTCTCTCCCTTTTGACCTTTCGTACCAACTGGACCCTTGTTACCAATTAATCCTTTGTTTCCTGGTTGCCCTTGATCACCAGCTTCTCCTTTTATACCTATAAGCCCATGAAGACCAGGTTTCCCTTTCATTCCTGTAGGTCCTCTGTCACCAGTTTCACCTTTTGGACCTTTCTCACCAAGTTGCCCAATGTCACCTAACAAATTAACAGATTTTATGATATGACATTAAGTTGCATTGCCCATTGAATTTGAGCTTTACCTATTATGATAGACAGATGATGACATAACCATTCAATTTATTTACGATGATTACTTGTTATATCATATATTTATATTTTACATATTGAAGGATATTTATCCCCGCACTTTCGAAGAAATTAGTGATTGTCTCCGTCTGTCCATCCGGCACACTTTCTTGTGACATCAACTCCTCATTCACTTTTGGGGATAGGAATTTAATTTCTTTATAGATTGGTTTCATACCTGTAGATGCGCAATAAGGTTTTAGAATTTTAATTTTCTAAACAAGGGGCCCACATGGGTTGAACCTCGAAAATTTGAATTCAAGCTTGTGACCTAAACTATGCATTTTATTGCTATTAATTATTGTCATGCACAATAAGGTTTTTAGAATTTTGATTTTCTAAAATTGAGGCCCACAGAGGTCAAATTTCGAAAAAAACTCAATTTAAGCTTGTCACCTAAACTCCGCTTTCATTTTTTAATTTGTGCATATTATTTCTATACAGTATTGTCACGCACCATATGCAGATGCGCAATAACGTTTTAGAATTTTGATTTTCTTTAATTGGGGCCCACAGGGATCGAATTTTGAAAAACATCAGCTTGTGACATAAACTCGTCTTTTGTTTTCCAATTTATGCATTTTATTTCTATACAGTATTGTCAAACACCATATGCAGATGTGCAATAAGGTTTTAAAATTTTAATTTTTTTTTTAAATTGGGGTCCACGGTGGTCGAAATTTAAAATTTAAGCTTGTGACCTTAACTTCTCTTACATTTTGCCATTCATTCATTTTGCTTATATATAGTATTGTCCTACCGGTTGCAAATTTGTAAGCGACGAATTCTAATGCATTTAGTGCTTACATTGAGATATTATGCATATAGCAATTTTAATCACCATAACAACTTTTACAAAACATTTTGTCCTTAACACGATTCTTTACAAACCTGACAGGTGTATTGTCAGCAAAGTAATTCCAACAGATAATATAACAACAAGAACTAAACTAAACACTCTAATGATGTTGTCTTTTCTTCCGGATCTCTTTTCCTTGTTTATCTGTTCCTGTAAGAAATGGAGTTTTTCGTTTATTTCGTTCCGAAACTCCGAATAGTTCAAGACATCGGACTTTAAAATCTCTGCTAGCCCCACGCGCTCTCCCATTGTCAATTTAGAACTCAAAATTAGTCTTTAATTTGTGACAAAATTTTAATCTGATATTATATCTGTTCTCATCAAATAACGCCCATGTCAATTGCGTATGCTTTTTAATGGTTTTAATTGTTTTAAGATGGAAGTCTATACTTGAAAAGGTGGCACGATACTCAAGTGATGGGAAATATATAATATGCACATTTCACATGTTTCAAGGACAAACCATTTTTAGAAAATGTGCATGTTAAAGTTAGTGAAAAATTGTTGTGAACCTGATTTTACTTTGATTACTCATTATTACGTTTTAGGTTACAAAATCGAACAATGTGATTCGCTGTAATATTATTTCCTTACTGTTAAATTCTAGCTAATTGAATACGAGAATAGCTGCAATATCAACTCTGACGTAATATCTCTTTCATAGCCAAATAAGTTCCGAATAGATTTTTCAATCATACTTGTATCTAAAAGGGAGATTCCAAAACACATCAAATCGAAAATATTTCGTCGAATAACATTCCTCAAATTTTGAAATTTACTATGCATATGAAAAATATGCCAATTACCAATTCTTTTGAATTAGAGAGTAATGTGGGCGTGCTTTAGTATAAGTGAGGTCTGAACAGTCTTCATGTAGTATTAGCTATTCGATTTTCTGATATGCGTTTCATTTTGAGATTTTGATTTCCTCTATTTTAAATTTGAAATTTTTGCTCCCAGAACATACGCATGCTGTACCAAATTTTATCTGGTTTCTGATGTATGTTACTGGCAAAAAATGTAGTTATCTAAAAAACCCAGAACATATACGTACCAGACTAATAAGATTGATTGTTGTTTGCTTAACGCCCAGTTGCAAACATTTCATGCTTCTTCAGCACGAGAACCAGTTCAACAATTTATCAAACACAATTCAAATAGTAGTGGGACGGGGCACAGTTTTGACTGCCACTTTACAAGGGTGGATGGATGGATAGGGTATGATAAATTAGCGTCTTTAGCGGCATAAGCCTATTCTTTTTCGAAAAAATAATGTCTTCGAAAAAGAATAGGCTTATGATAAAATTTTTATTGCTCCTTAGGTATATTTGTCCTTTTTATTGTCGTCTTATATAAAATAAGTTTTTAAATTTCAAATCTATAGAAAATAACCTTTTTCTATTCTATTAGTTGTTTTTCTTCATTGGATCGTATTACTGTTTAAGATGTTTACATAACCCAATATAGCAATTATTCGGATAGAGATGAACATTTAATTCAGAACCCAATTTAAAGCACACGGTAACAACCTATCGTATGCAGTAATAACTCCAAGGGCATGTATCTGAAAATACAAAGATTGACCTAACCAGTCGTCTGTGTAGGTAAAATACGATTTGTGCCACCTTCGGGGTCTTTTTGTGGATAAACCTTAACATTACAAGCTAAGTTAAGTGTATTTGTTTATTTTATCAAATTAATTAAGTAAAGTCAAGAAATACTAAAGGGATATTCGTTGGAGAGAAAGATCGTAACAACTGACAAAGACAAGACCAAAACAATACATGCACTACAATTAAAAACTAAAAATATATGAACAACATGGACCCCACCAAAAAAAGGTGGTAGACTCGGGTGCTGCGGAAGAGAAAGCAGTCTCTGCTTCCTGCATGACACCCGCCATGCTGCCCATGTGAAATCCTGTATGAGGAAGGGATAAAATCAATGGAACAGGTCATAAAGGACTTCGTTTGTTGGACAATTTCACGATTATCCCTTTTAAATGTACATCACCACTTTGGCTGATTATTTCTCTTATCCCATCAACTTTGAGATAACTGTGTAAGTGAAAAAAAAATTAAAAAGGATTACCTAAATGCCTGATTTCAAATAATTGTTCCCCATATTTTCAAAGCCATCAAATGGACAAAAAGATGAAATTATATAAAACAAACTTTATTACAACATTTCGTTTAAAACTGCGACCTAAAGATAAACCTTAACAACAGTAATTACACACGATTTACAGAAAATAAGTTTTACCAACTTGTGACGTCACCTATTGATATACAATAATACTATTCATTTCAATTTTACCACAGAAAATGAAGAGTACACCTCATATAGATCAAACGGTCCATACAACGTTTTAACGTTTATTTTATCATTAACATTCAGTTGTTGAATTGAGTTACAATCTTCCGTACTTAAGTCTGAACGTCCAATGTAATATTCAATACGTTCACGATTGTTCTTGTAGATGAGAAAAGAAGAATCACGAGAGCTACACGCCATCACTGTAACCACTATAAGGTAAAGTCCCTTCTTTTCACACGTAAACGTCCCGGAACTTTTGAATGACGATAGGTTGGATATTCCAACTGCCGTTTTTATGAGTGGAAAATGCAGTTGATATCCCGATGATCTACTACCATATCCTTGACCAAATGCTGTTAGAGCGACTAAAACAGAAACTTAAATATAACAAATCTGCAAGAAGACCGACAGTGTATGATCTTCCTTAATATGCACATCTAAATACTTTGCAACACTGCATAGGAATAAAATGTATAAACCCAAAAATGGAAGAGGAGTTTCGGTCAACATTGTTGAAAATTCTGTATGCCTCAAGTTTTGAAAATTATAGTTCTGAAACCTTATTGCATATATGACATATTGTGCAGAATTTAGATGTGTATTATATAAATATCTGATAAATAAAATGATTAAAATTAAGTACATGTACTTTGCCATAATACTTTCAGGACAGACCCTTCTGATTTATATTTAAACAAGGATACTTGGAAAAATGCAAAGAGAAAGTGGCGAAAATTAAAATGGAAACAAATACCCTATGAAATATAGGGATCTGTATTATATTTATGCAGGCGATTTGATGCACATGAATTGTGGTCTTGGACCTACAGTATGATTACCTACAAGGCAACCACTAGTCAGAAATTATGATACAATAGTTTGGACGGCACATAGTTTAGTTACCAGGGTAATCTATAAACTGTAAACTAGCTATGTCTCTCAAAGCTGCTGATGTAAATACATATGTCTACTAAATGCTTTTATTCTTCTGTATTCTAATTTGCACTTAAATAAACTTTACCCGATTTTGGAAAATCTATTTTGTCCATGTTAACTAGAAAAAAGGCGATTGATTTCATGTGTAGAGAACTATATAATAATACATATAACATTCACATATCCTTTTCAATCAATTTGCCTCTTTGTGAATTTTTTGTTTTCTTTGTTTTCAGTTCTTTGTTAGAGCCATGCAGAAATAAGAATAAATCAAAGGGGGTTAAATGATCTTACCATAATCACCGTCCTTGAAAATTTCCTTTTTGAGAAGCTGTAATCCATTTTCCAGCTTTAAACTTAAGTTTAAATTCATATTCTTTTGTTCATTCGCCAGCGAGGTAATTGATGTTTCGATAGTTTCCTGTTCATTGAGTAGATTCGAGATATTTGATATTATACTACTTTCTATTCTTGCAAGGTTTTCCTTGTTTCTATTTAGGCCATTGTACACGGCAAGTAAATCTTGTGATCGGGCTTGGTTGTTGGATTTTATGGATGTAATATCATTTTTCATGTATTGACTCTGTCACATGATTCAAAGCCTGAAGCTGGTCGATAGCTTTAATTTGCTGAAGGCTCTCAATTTCGTTTCGTAAGTTTCCGGTCGTATTACGACAAACATTTAGTTCGTTATTCAGCTGATCTTGTCGAAGTTTCAGAGATGTATACTTCATGTTAAGTTCACCAAAAGTAGAATTACGCCCAGCATTATTGATGTAAAAAGCCAATATGTGTTGAACTTTAAACAAGTTGTACGTCATCCGTTTGTTTGACAAGGTTTTCTGATAAACAGGATATTTCCCACTTTTAAACAGTAATGAAACCGTTGTATATTTGATAATATGTTTCAAAAGAAGGTCATGTAAATAGTTTTATGCTTATATAAATATACATGTATATCAATCATATCAGCGTAAACAAAGTGTGATAACATTACAATTCATTGTGTAAAGAATAAACAAATATATAAAAAGGACGTTTGGTTTATACAGATATGATCATCTTTTACTAAAAGAAACCTTTTAAAGCTGAATATAAAATATCGATACGTATAGTTCGTCCAAAAATTGTCCCTTGGTCATCTTGAATCGATAATGAAGACAATTGGCCAATACCTATAGGTCAAAAATGCCTTTGGATCGAGTTTAAAACAGCACTTTTAACACAATTTCAAAATTTCTCGACGATGTATCTAAAATTGGCTAGTACCGAAGCACTGACACATGATGTAATCATACCCTCAGAGGTTTATAGTCTACCGGCAACGCTATCACTTCAGTGGCAGAAAATAAACTCAGATATCAAAATGATTCTTATCAATCTTGCTAGACATCTGTGGTTGATCACGGAGCTCAACCAAAATTGTGGCATAGCGCATCTCCGGTAGACTATAAACCTCTGAGGGTATGATTACATCATGTGTCAGTGCTTCGGTACTAGCCAATTTTAGATACATCGTCGAGAAATTTTGAAATTGTGTTAAAAGTGCTGTTTTAAACTCGATCCAAAGGCATTTTTGACCTATAGGTATTGGCCAATTGTCTTCATTATCGATTCAAGATGACCAAGGGACAATTTTTGGACGAACTATACGTATCGATATTTTATATTCAGCTTTAAAAGGTTTCTTTTAGTAAAAGATGATCATATCTGTATAAACCAAACGTCCTTTTTATATATTTGTTTATTCTTTACACAATGAATTGTAATGTTATCACACTTTGTTTACGCTGATATGATTGATATACATGTATATTTATATAAGCATAAAACTATTTACATGACCTTCTTTTGAAACATATTATCAAATATACAACGGTTTCATTACTGTTTAAAAGTGGGAAATATCCTGTTTATCAGAAAACCTTGTCAAACAAACGGATGACGTACAACTTGTTTAAAGTTCAACACATATTGGCTTTTTACATCAATAATGCTGGGCGTAATTCTACTTTTGGTGAACTTAACATGAAGTATACATCTCTGAAACTTCGACAAGATCAGCTGAATAACGAACTAAATGTTTGTCGTAATACGACCGGAAACTTACGAAACGAAATTGAGAGCCTTCAGCAAATTAAAGCTATCGACCAGCTTCAGGCTTTGAATCATGTGACAGAGTCAATACATGAAAAATGATATTACATCCATAAAATCCAACAACCAAGCCCGATCACAAGATTTACTTGCCGTGTACAATGGCCTAAATAGAAACAAGGAAAACCTTGCAAGAATAGAAAGTAGTATAATATCAAATATCTCGAATCTACTCAATGAACAGGAAACTATCGAAACATCAATTACCTCGCTGGCGAATGAACAAAAGAATATGAATTTAAACTTAAGTTTAAAGCTGGAAAATGGATTACAGCTTCTCAAAAAGGAAATTTTCAAGGACGGTGATTATGGTAAGATCATTTAACCCCCTTTGATTTATTCTTATTTCTGCATGGCTCTAACAAAGAACTGAAAACAAAGAAAACAAAAAATTCACAAAGAGGCAAATTGATTGAAAAGGATATGTGAATGTTATATGTATTATTATATAGTTCTCTACACATGAAATCAATCGCCTTTTTTCTAGTTAACATGGACAAAATAGATTTTCCAAAATCGGGTAAAGTTTATTTAAGTGCAAATTAGAATACAGAAGAATAAAAGCATTTAGTAGACATATGTATTTACATCAGCAGCTTTGAGAGACATAGCTAGTTTACAGTTTATAGATTACCCTGGTAACTAAACTATGTGCCGTCCAAACTATTGTATCATAATTTCTGACTAGTGGTTGCCTTGTAGGTAATCATACTGTAGGTCCAAGACCACAATTCATGTGCATCAAATCGCCTGCATAAATATAATACAGATCCCTATATTTCATAGGGTATTTGTTTCCATTTTAATTTTCGCCACTTTCTCTTTGCATTTTTCCAAGTATCCTTGTTTAAATATAAATCAGAAGGGTCTGTCCTGAAAGTATTATGGCAAAGTACATGTACTTAATTTTAATCATTTTATTTATCAGATATTTATATAATACACATCTAAATTCTGCACAATATGTCATATATGCAATAAGGTTTCAGAACTATAATTTTCAAAACTTGAGGCATACAGAATTTTCAACAATGTTGACCGAAACTCCTCTTCCATTTTTGGGTTTATACATTTTATTCCTATGCAGTGTTGCAAAGTATTTAGATGTGCATATTAAGGAAGATCATACACTGTCGGTCTTCTTGCAGATTTGTTATATTTAAGTTTCTGTTTTAGTCGCTCTAACAGCATTTGGTCAAGGATATGGTAGTAGATCATCGGGATATCAACTGCATTTTCCACTCATAAAAACGGCAGTTGGAATATCCAACCTATCGTCATTCAAAAGTTCCGGGACGTTTACGTGTGAAAAGAAGGGACTTTACCTTATAGTGGTTACAGTGATGGCGTGTAGCTCTCGTGATTCTTCTTTTCTCATCTACAAGAACAATCGTGAACGTATTGAATATTACATTGGACGTTCAGACTTAAGTACGGAAGATTGTAACTCAATTCAACAACTGAATGTTAATGATAAAATAAACGTTAAAACGTTGTATGGACCGTTTGATCTATATGAGGTGTACTCTTCATTTTCTGTGGTAAAATTGAAATGAATAGTATTATTGTATATCAATAGGTGACGTCACAAGTTGGTAAAACTTATTTTCTGTAAATCGTGTGTAATTACTGTTGTTAAGGTTTATCTTTAGGTCGCAGTTTTAAACGAAATGTTGTAATAAAGTTTGTTTTATATAATTTCATCTTTTTGTCCATTTGATGGCTTTGAAAATATGGGGAACAATTATTTGAAATCAGGCATTTAGGTAATCCTTTTTAATTTTTTTTTCACTTACACAGTTATCTCAAAGTTGATGGGATAAGAGAAATAATCAGCCAAAGTGGTGATGTACATTTAAAAGGGATAATCGTGAAATTGTCCAACAAACGAAGTCCTTTATGACCTGTTCCATTGATTTTATCCCTTCCTCATACAGGATTTCACATGGGCAGCATGGCGGGTGTCATGCAGGAAGCAGAGACTGCTTTCTCTTCCGCAGCACCCGAGTCTACCACCTTTTTTTGGTGGGGTCCATGTTGTTCATATATTTTTAGTTTTTAATTGTAGTGCATGTATTGTTTTGGTCTTGTCTTTGTCAGTTGTTACGATCTTTCTCTCCAACGAATATCCCTTTAGTATTTCTTGACTTTACTTAATTAATTTGATAAAATAAACAAATACACTTAACTTAGCTTGTAATGTTAAGGTTTATCCACAAAAAGACCCCGAAGGTGGCACAAATCGTATTTTACCTACACAGACGACTGGTTAGGTCAATCTTTGTATTTTCAGATACATGCCCTTGGAGTTATTATATATTATAACCCTGCGCTGAAACAACTCAAGCGTACTTTTAAAACATTGGAAATTAATCACCAAAGATGATGAATGTAAAAACTTGTTTACAAAACCGCCTTTAATTGCATACAAAAGACACAAAAATTTGCAAGAACTCTTGAAATAAAAACAAGAATGATACTTTGCAGTTTAAAGAACAAAAGAAAAATAGAAACAACGGTGTATGGTCCAACTAAAAATACAAACACAGAATCATTGAGAATAGTCACCGCTTTATCAATAAAAATAAGACTTGAAACACCGTCTCCGCACTTTTGAGGACATGAGTGAGTTCTGGATGGCTCTTAATCAAATCAAACTGCTTATCAGTAGCCTCGCTACGCCGACCATCTTACCCTAGAATCAAAATCAAATTTTGATCCTTATGGTCTCAAGACTCTGGAGACAGAAAGTTTGACCCCATCATACAAACAACAAACATACACACAAACAACAACTAATTGACCTCCTACAAATCAATGCATAATAATCTGACCGTTGGACTTTCCCACCGCTGTTTCAAAATGCAAACCTCGTAAAATGTAAACACATACGGACCCACACCGAGAGACGCCTCATTTCCGTAAAAAAGACTATAAATTTGTCTCTGGAATGTAGTATGACACAAATGAGAAATACAAAAGATACTCCCTTTTAGAACACACCTACTTTGTGAAAAACTCCTGATTGGCTACTCAACTTAAGAAAGTAAAGGACTACATGCACATAATAAAATTTCATTTTCCTTGCAACAACACTTGAATCAACTGAACAATGTGGAAATCTACAAACATGTTATCCTTAAAGAAACCCGACAACACAGACATGACATATAACAGTCCTCTTGCTAAAGTAAACCCTAAGGACTATTCCTATGTGATCGACGGGCAACAACCTTCAACATCGCAAGCAAGTGCAAGTGAAACGGAGGAAGCTACAAAAAACTTACAGCAGATGATGGTGGACGATAAACCGGAAACACCACTAACCCAGTTGGACTTCAAACACAAAAGCCTAAAATTGTCATACAGCAAAGCAGGACTGGGCAACGGAGATCTGTCGCATAGGAACACCATCGCAGAAATGGATGAAATTCTCAAAAAAAAGACACCACATTGCCACTCTTGCTCACACAATGCAAACCCACCCTAAAGGAGAAACCCAGCAGTTCAAATTTTTACGTTTCAACTTGGAGTTTTATCCGTACTACGGATCTAATGAGGCCAAAACATTCTTCACTAATAAAATACGTGAACTAGGGGACGAGATGCAGAACATCATTTGCAACAAGTTGATAACTGCATGTGATGAATTCGTAGCCCAGTGCACGGACAATGCCGAAAACCTAATGCTACAGTACACAATGAAGGCTGGTACGACACAGGTCAATAGAAACACATTCCCCAACTTCCACGAGGAAATTGAACAATTACATTACAAGTGGAATAAGGAATTTACCAATGCAGTTAACACAATGGACACCAAAATGAAATCAACCAAAGAAAAGAACTACCGACTTACTCCATACAGCAGAAGAAAGTCATCATACAGAAGAAACTTAAGGAGAAACTCTATGAACTTCGCTCATTATCCATTATACAGAAGAAACTAAAGAGAAACTTTATGAACTTCGCTCAATATCCAGACCTTTCGACACGATGTTCTTATATAGACGTTAACATTCAAATTCTTACTACTCGGAATATTTGCAAAACTCTGTAACAAAGTTGTGAATATTAAACCTCTCAATTGTACGGATTTATTATTGATTCTTAAAAGTAAGTTCATTGTCGTCATATTTCATCCAGGTTTATTTTTGGCTCCAATTCGCAGAATGAAACCCCATACCGATTGGCTCCTATTTATATCTCTTGACCGCCCACCTACCAAATTGATACAACCACTTTCTGACGTCTTACTTGCATTCTACTAACAGCCTTCAAAGTTAACATCGTCCAGAACTCGGATTTTACATAATGGCCAGACGACTAAACAAAACTAACAAAGGCCAGAAATCTAGACAAAAATTTATTAACTTTAAGTTAAGAACCAATAAAAGGAGATATAACAAAAAGATCCATAAAGCCAAACAATTTGTAAAAAATTTATCCACATGCAATCTTACTGATTCTGACATCTTACTACTCTCCAAAGGAGTCAAATTTATCCCAAAACCATCTGTTAAAAACTTACGCGAGAATCTCATAATCGATTTCAATGAACTAGCAAGAAAGATACGATGTACATATCTCTTTGACGATGGAACTCCATACACCAAACACCCATTTTATACCAACACCGGTTACAACCCAACTACCTCTAATAACGCTATAGAAAATTACATTTTTGCAACCAAAGTGGAACTAAGTAAAATTAAAATACAAACCACAGAGCAAAACTTAACCTCCGATGAGCGAAAATCTTTAAAACAACTCCGGCTAAACAAAGATATAATAATTAAAAAGGCAGACAAAAACTCAACACTCTGTATATTAGGCAGACAAAAACTCAACACTCTGTATATTGAACAGAAATAATTACATAAAAGAAGGACTTAGACAACTTGAAAACACAATTTATTATACAGAAATAAAGGAAGCTAGAACTCCAGAAGTTTCAAAACATGTAGCACAAATTATTAAAAACTTATATCTAACCGAACAAATCGATAAAATTACCTTCAAATTCCTAACTAAAAACATCGATAGTAAAAATCTCGGTCAATTCTTCTTGCTACCTAAACTGCATAAAATACCAGACAATATTCTTAACGAGTTGGAAAATAACAATGAAGCAAGGCGCCACTTTCTTACACCCGGGCGACCTATTGTATCCCTCTGCGGAACACCTTTGCTAAATGTCGGACATTTTATTGATTATATTTTATTACCTTTTGTACAAAATCAATACTCTTACATCAAAGACTAAAGACGTTATTAACAAAATACAAAATATCTCAGTACTAACTAATTCTTACCTCCTGGTGTTTGACGCTAAAAATATGTATCAAAACTTAGATTTCGAGGAGATTCTAACAGCTGTTAAAACAACATTAATAAACCTTGACTCTAAACAGTACTCTATCAAAATACCGCAACAAGGAATCATTATTGATTTATTACATATTATATTAAACAACAATGAATTTACTTTCGAAGGAAAAATGTATCGACAAATCCTTGGTATCCCCATGGGGGGATCTGCCTCAGGCGAACTAGCAGACCTAAGAATGTACCAAATTTTTGAAAACATCTTGCAAAAATACAAACACAAAAAATCAATTTTAATATACTTAAGATACCGAGATGATGGTTTTATAATCCACACAGGAACGCCTGACGAAATTAATGATTTATTCAACACCGCAAACAATATACATCAACATTTAAAATTTACATACGAATTCTCGAATGAACAATTTCCCATGGGGGGATCTGCCTCAGGCGAACTAGCAGACCTAAGAATGTACCAAATTTTTGAAAACATCTTGCAAAAATACAAACACAAAAAATCAATTTTAATATACTTAAGATACCGAGATGATGGTTTTATAATCCACACAGGAACGCCTGACGAAATTAATGATTTATTCAACACCGCAAACAATATACATCAACATTTAAAATTTACATACGAATTCTCGAATGAACAAATTACCTTCCTTGATACATGTTTATACAAGGGTGAAAACTTCAATTCCAACGGCATACTTGACATCAAAACACATATAAAAAAGACAGAAACTTTTCAATACTTAGAAAGAACAAGTGCACATCCAAGAAGCGTATTTAAAGGATTTATTAAGGGGGGGAATATTAAGACACGTCAGAAACACAAACAATACATCAGAATTACACAAACTTATTAAATTCTTTAAATCAAAACTACTTGACCGTAATTACAGAACAGAGGAAATTGACCCAATCATTCAATCAGCCTTACAACTAAGTAGATATGATTTACTGACAAACTGTAACAGTCAAAAAGATAAGAACCTTGTCTTTATTACTAGATATAACCCTGCGCTGAAACAACTCAAGCGTACACTTTTAAAACATTGGAAATTAATCACCAAAGATGATGAATGTACAAACTTGTTTACAAAACCGCCTTTAATTGCATACAAAAGACACAAAAATTTGCAAGAACTCTTGAAATAAAAACAAGAATATGATACTTTGCAGTTTAAAGAATAACAGAAAAATAGAAACAACGGTGTATGGTCCAACTAAAAATACAAACACAGAAAGCGGGGGTCATTGAGAATAGTCACCGCTTTATCAATAAAAATAAGACTTGAAACACCGTCTCCGGACTTTTGAGGACATGAGTGAGTTCTGGATGGCTCTAAATCAAATCAAAATGAACAACCACAAGCACAACAAATAAACACAGAAAACTAAAAAACAATGAACAACACGAACTCCTATAAAAACCAGGAGTGAACCCAGGTGCTCCGGAAGGGTAAGCAGTTCCTGCTCCGTATACGGCACCCGTCGTGAAGTTTAACAAAGTCAATACGGTGGAAGTCACAAATCGGCGGAGGCACATGAAAGGTTACGACAGTGGGAACAGGTCCAACATCATCTTATTAGATATTGGAACATCATGTAATGGTCCATCAATTCATGATGACGACCGTAAAATTTCTTAAGTGATGACATCCAACTTATCCGTGATAAAACCCTGGTTAAGAAGCTTTTGTGACAGCAGTAATCCTCTTTGTCGAAAGTCAGGATAACTCACGCATGACCTTGAAAATCGGATAAGCTGAGAAACGTAGACGCCATATGCAGGCGATGCTGGTATATTGCTACTCAAGAAGGGAAAATTAACAATAGGAAAGTTGAAGTCATCACGTTTGTCATAAAGTTTTGTCTTCAAACGTCCCTCATAGTCTATTTCAAGAAACAAATCCAAATATGAAGCGGACTTTGGTGTATCTGTAGTATCCTTAATTTCAAGTTCACTGGGGTAGATAAGATGTAGAAAGTCTTGGAATTTGTCGTTATTTAACAATACATCATCTATATAACGAAAAGTGAAATTAAAGGATTGGGCTAGTTTCTTTTTGTTTTCACGTAGTAACCCTTGAATGAAGTCCGCTTCATATGAGTACAGAAATAAATAATTTACTATATCTAATACTAGTATCTTTGGATTGTTATTTTGAAACTCCTGGGACAATGCCTCTGCATGGTGGATCCTAGGTTCCCGAGGGTATTCGCCAACCCAGTCGTCAGACTTGTCTGACATGATTATTCATTGATTTGTTACAGAAATTACCAGTATTTAGCAAAATTCAAAAATAATAGAAATACTAAGGGTTCATTTATTTATCACTATTGACTAAAAATCTGCATACATACAAATATGTATTAAAAGTTGATTTTTTGCGTTGCTAGGCACTCGACTCGAATTCAAACAGCTGTCCCCATAACTATATCTTATTACCAATATAGATAAATTTATGTCACGTTGAATAACGATTTATGAGAAACTCCTACACTAAAATTGTTTTTTTTATTTTGCTTGAGATTTCTGTAAATATTTTTCCACTTATTCTATTTTATGCTCCCAATTTTACGGCCACGCCAAATTGAGTTTTAGTTCTTTGAATTTTGGATAGCTAAAATTGGTGCGAGAGAGTGAAATTTTAATTTGATTGTTTTCTTAGAGGACTAGATTTTTCGAAGATCAAACTTAGGTGCGGCACACATTTTACCATATTGGCGGAGCGCGCAAACAATTTCCTTTTTTGATTTCCTAAAAAAAGGAGAAAATTAAGGGCGAATTTTCAGCATTTTCGAAAAATTATTTGGGTGGCATATATTGTAGTCCATGTTTAAAAGCAATTCGTATCAGGATACATTACAGATGAAAAGTTTCATGTAGGGTCAACAAACTAAACAATAATACTGCAGGCCAATGCAAAATACAAATTAACAGCTCTTTTATTGCTGTTCTTCATCTTCGGGTCACTATTAAATTTTCAGCAAAAAACCTTAACAACTGCACATGTTTACTTTTTCAATTATCGTTCAGACTATATATTATCTTTATTAGAACAAGGATTGAAGTTTGAATTCAGCTTTTGTCAAAATGCGTGCGAGTTGAAAAATACTGCCATTTTTTACCGAAGGTTCGTGTTTTGTGTCAGTAAAACGTTTTCCTCAAATGACGAAACTACTGGCCATAATGCAGTCAATATCGATGAAAATAAATAAACAACCATTTTTCTATAGATATTTAATCAATACTTAATCGTATGAACTTGAAAATTTAATAAACTCGGCAATGAAACATCGATACCACTAAAGAAGTAGTTACTTTGTAACAGAAAATTTTTGTAAAAGATAAATTCCATCTTTATTGATAAAAAAACGACCTTAAATCATTGTCATGTATCTCGCGTGTACATTGACGTTTTTTTTACGTATGTCAACGAGAATTGTTTTGTTTCTTTGTTTAGTTTGGGTTTTAGGCCGTTTTCAACACATTTGGCTATTTCGCGGCGTTCAGTTTTAATTGGTGGAGGAAGCCTGAGTACGGTGGAGGAAGCCTGAGTACCCGGACAGAACCATCGACCTTAGGTAGGAAAATTGGCAATCCTTGTCGGAGTCGAACACAACCGGCCACAGGTGAGACTTGAAAGGGCTAGTGATCATTAGTAGTCGAGGAACTACCTAGACCCCATGAAAATTGTTACCATAATTTCTATTCCTATAGCCATATTGCTCACACATTGATTGACTGATTGATTATTGTGTACGCCGTGTGGGCGACATTTAAGCCATATCACGGCGAGAACTAATTAAATTAAATATGATTAAACAAATGAACTATTTACAAATAATATTTAAGGAGAAAATAAAACAATAAAACAATACAAGACAAACACTCAAAATCAAAAATATCTCAGACGAAATTTGGAAAATAATATTACAGATATGCTATTAAATAAATTAACATCATTCAAAACATATGAACAAAAAAAATATTGGACTCTATTCAAGAATATCAGACTATATTCTGGAATACAGTCCAACGTCTTTAAAATACTGTAAAATACGGTTGTCAGCAGCCTTTATAAATAAGTATTTCATATTTGACTGTGTAGTACCGACTAATAATGTCGGATTTATCTACACATTGACACGAAATACACTCAGGAGGCGGCTCATTCTCTAAATAAAAGAATGAGTCGTCCTGGTGTGGCCAATGCGACATCTAGTTAAAACAACTTGGTCTCGTCGGCTTTTGCCGAAAAAACAAACATTCTTGCCAATAGTTGGCTTTATAGAATGTAATTTATTGTCTGTAAGCAGATCCCACTGGTACTGCCACAGAAGTAAAACATATTTGTATATTAAAGGCTTAAACTCAGAATAAGGAACGGAAATATTAGTTATGGGGTCATCTAAAGCATCCTTCGCTATTCTATCTACGACTGTGTTTCCCTTAATACCAAAATTCAATAATATGGGCAATTAAAGGGTTTTTATATTTCTGACCTTCTATAGCCAATAGACATGAAAGAGAATCTGAACAAATAAGAAATTTAAGTGTATCAGACGTTCTGACAAATTTTAAAGCCAGAATGATGGCTCGAGCTTTAGCAGTAAATATTGAACTGGAAGATGGAAGACGGAGAGTTGCTGCCTGCTGTCCGTAGACTGCTGCAGCAGTTACTTTGTCTCCGTCCTTAGATCCATCAGTATAAATAGTCATGAAAAGCAAAATTTGATTTTATTTCATCAAAATGTTGCTGAATTATAATAGTGTTTGTTTCAGACTTTTTATGTTTTCTGAGGTCAAAAATTAATTTAGGTTTGGGTACAAGCCAAGGTGACGATTGAGGTATATTTATAAGGGCTATTTCTTCAAGGTTGATATCAGAACCAGAAATATGTGGTTTCATCCGAATACCAAAAGGAGGGATTTTGTTTTCATGTTGTTCAAATATATCCTCATAGAGAGGGTTGAAAACACAGTCGTAGGCATGATTTGACAGATACGCTTTCAGCTTGGTTAAATATTGTGGACCAAGTTTTATTCTAACGTTTATAAAGAGACAGCTTGTTCGCCTCTACATATAAACGTTCTACAGGAGATGTTCTAAACGCCCCCAAGGCCAAACGTAGGCCTTGGTGGTGAACAGTATCTAGAATTTTTATATAGGATTTGCGAGTAGAGTTTATTGTCAAACAGAATACCAAGAAATTTGGTTTCTTTGACGACTTTAATGGGAGAATTATAAATTTCTGGATCCAAATGTAGTTTTCGTTTATTACAAAAATGCATAAATACCGTTTTAGAGTTGGAAAATTTAAAACCATTTTCCGCAGCCCATTTTTTAATTCTATCTAACGATAACTGGAGTTGTCTTTCTATGTTGTTCATATTTTTACCTCTATAACATGCTCTAAGCCGGAATTTACACATTTAGTGTGGCCCTCACAATCAAAACTTTAGTGGCCCTCTACATAACACCTGACACACTTTTCAATACCTCTACATGAACTCCTACCGTGCCCAAATTTCTGACATTTGAAGCAACGGGTAGGGCTAGGTATATAGGTGTCGACTTTAATTCTGTAGGGACCTATGACGATATGTTCAGGCACAGTTGTAATGTCAAAAGTAATGAGATAAGTGTTGAGTTGAATAATTTTACCTTCAGATCGTTTAGTAAATCTTTTAACTTTTGAAACAGTTTGAGACTGCAGTTCTTCATATATATCTTCTTATGTTAATTCAGCTAAATCGCGGTCTCTGTCTCTAATCACACGTTGACCTATGGCGGGTAACAGGGATTGGATATCAGAAATTGTCGCAACAGAGAGTAGATTTTTGGATTGTTGAGATCGAGCACATTCAATTTCTCATTTTAGTAACTTTTTTTCAGCTGACCGGCAAGGATTGTAGAGATTTTTGGATAACGAAGGGAGACATTTTTGTAACGGTTTTTTCATTATTTACCGCTCCTATAACTACAAAATGTCAGAAATTGTGTTTTGCATTTTAGCTGCATGTTCCTCATCATCATTGTTTTCGAGCTTTCGTTTTGATCGGGTTGTTTTTTTTGTTTTTCTTGAAAATCCATGGATGTTTATATTGTTTCGTTACCATTGCTACCCGCCAGCCTCGGGGCAGCACCAAATCGATGTATACTTGCCACATTTGTGACAAGCACTAGGGATACAATGGTTTGTCACATCTGAGACAAGCAATAGGGCTACAATGGCAAGATACTCCTATAGGGTACTCCTTCATGGGCACAAGCCTCATGCCAGGGGTTGCTTGCGAGAAATGTACACGATTGACCCATGTGCCACCGTCTTCTTGAACACAACCTTTTTAAATGGTACTATTGTTGTACATTTTGGAAACAGGTCAAGTTCAAGGGCTTGGCATGACGAGCCGATTGGTCGCGACCGCGCCCATCCAACCTCCCGTTTGAGATAAAGCAAGGCCCAAAGTGGCGTGTTTCAGCCACCAGGATCCCGTCCTCTATCCTTACGGGTATCCACAGACCCCAGAACCAAAACATCAACTTCATACGATACATGCGTACCACCCTTATCCGACCCATTGTATCGAGGCGTCATACAGGGTTCATTTGGGCCTTCTCAAACAACCACGAGAAAAGAGCAGAGGGCTAGGCATGACCAGTTCGTGGCCAGAACTGGGCAATCCAGCCAGTTTTGGAGCTGGTTGTGCATAATTACAGACATTTGAAACCAAAATTTGTAGGCAAGAAATTGTCATCAATTGATTTAAATAAGACTTGTAATTTAGATTTGAATATTGAGAAAATAATAAAATAAAAACAATGGTATTAAATTAAAAAACCAAATTCAAAAGTAAAGAAATTTTGATCTTGTTGAGATTTACGACCCATAAGCCAACACCAATCCCGCCAAACAGTATTTCTATTAATCTGGGGGGGGGGGGGGGGGGGGGGGGGAATGCATATAAAGTGTTACTAATGGGATTGATGTGACGAGTCGCTTGACCAAATCGGGCCCATCCGGCCTCCCGTCTAGGTAAAGTTGTGCCCTAGATGGTGATGGTTTGCGACACACGGCAAACATGTCGCCTCTTTAGGGGCCTCGTACGCCAAGCCGAGGAGCTGTGGGCGTATTCTAATTTGTGTCCCAGGGACCCACACGGGGGGAAGAGAGATTTATCAAACTCAAATAACACCTACATATAGTAAATTTAAAATGACGGAACAACGAATTTCAGGATATTTTCAAATACTAAAAAAATACCTTGTTTGTTTTATAAAGAAATGAAGAAAATCCAATGCGGGCGCTGACACTTTCAATAAAATTAACTTGCTTTGGCTTAACAAATTTTCACAACATTTAGAAGTTGTAATGTAAATTCAAGTTGATGTAAATTATCTGATAAATGAACATTAAAATATTCTTGGAAGGCAAAATCGAAGGAGGGGTCGTCAATAGTGCAAAATTAAATATAAATTCTTTATAACATATGGAAAAGCTCAGATTTGGACAGAAACGACATATTTTGGTACAATTCCAATAAGTAGTACGAACCGTGACAAACTATTTAGATAATACATTCAATCTTTAGCATTGAGATATTGTTTTGTAATCTTAAGTTCTTTTCAAGATTTTATCTTACAGGAAGTTGTTATTTTATATTTGATTATTTTATAACAAATACCCGCACATCGACGGTTGTATATTCAAATGAAACAAGATTAAAATGAATCCGTCGCGTAATATTCGAATGAATTTAATTCTGGGGATTTACATTTTCCCACTCTCTTGTGTAGCTCAATCTTGTAAGGAGGAACACTGTTCAAAAGATATAGATATTTCATTAACTGACAATTTTGACGCATCGTTGAAGGTTTCGTTGATTTTTCCATCCTGAACAAATTAAAACATTCACTGAAGACAGGGTAAAACGAGAAGTTGAAAAGGTGATGAATGAGAAAGCGATGATGATAGCCGACAACAAATTCAATGAAAGAATTAAACAGATGGAATCCAAATTTACAGAATCAGAGGAAACGATGGATAGAAAATTTAAAGAAAACACTGAACAGTTGGAATCTAAATTTGTTGAAGCAGAGAAGAAAGCCAACACGAAAATTACGGAAAACAACGATCAATCACTACTAGAATATTTGTACGTGACAGTCCGGTAAATTTTCCTTAAAAGAAAGTCATGGTGATTTCATGACAACTTCACTACATCCCGTGAAAATACTGTACTGTAAAATCCCCCGTGAAGAACAATGACCTGAAAATTCCGTGATACTTCTGCATGAAATTTTCACGGGAAATTGATGGGTTGTGCTTTCAACGAATTCACCGGTTTTCAGTAGATAGATTCACGGCATTTTCATGTCAAAACCACGGGATTACATGGCTTGATTGATAGACGTTCAGGGTAAATTCATGATGTTCCCGTGAAAAAATGTTCTTTCTTGCATGGCCTGTAAAATCTTGAGCTCCTTGCATTTGCATTAAATTATCGATATTATAATATAAAACACAAAGATTATTAGTAATTATAAATCAACTATTTATTTTCCAATAAAATTAAATGTCGAAAAGTTTATTTTTTTCATCCTAATCCGGTTCCCAACTTCAGATTTGAAAGCCTTGCACGCTTCATCTTTGCAATATTTCCAAAACCGATGGGTCCTTTTTTCAGCTTTATCTGTTAAAAAAAATACCAAATATAATTATCTGCAGGACATGAGGTATATAATTATATATGACTTTTTTGTTTCTGATGCCAACTTTATCATGGCAGCCATAAGGCAATTCAAACATATGAGAAAGGACTCTGTTGTTTGCATGTTAACTACCAAGCACAGTCATGGAATTTAAAAGTTCCTTTTACATTATATTAACATATAATATCAATTGGAAATATGGATCTCCAGAATATTAATTCTTATAAATCTCTAATGTATGTAGATTTAAAAAAAATGAGCGATACATGGATGTGCTAGATATACAACAAATGTAGCTTGTAACCAATTCACATAGGTGTCATGCAATCATTTCCCATTTAGATTATCTGATATTACAGGATTAAGTGTTTTCTAAGGCTTTATTTATTAGTTCTTTAATCTGTTTTTTTTTCACTCTTGTCCACCTGTTTCCTTGTTTAATTTAAAAGTCTATTTATACGTTCTGTGTCTTTTGGGGATTTCTGTCCTGCTTTAATTTTGTTAGCCTCGTCCACATTTACCGTAGAAATATCCAATGCATAAATATATGAAATGCTTACAAAAAAAAGGAATCCAGATCCGTTGGTTGCATGTTAATCAGGCCACCCATGCATGGAATGAGAAGTTTATCTACAAATACTTTTCATTTTATGTTCAATAGTTTTGTTTTAGATCCACCAGTCTTTGCTTTGACATAATTTAACATTCAACAGTTTTGTTTTAGATACAGCCAGTCCTTGCAATGACACAATTCAACATTTTTATTTTTCTATATGATGACTGATACTATGTTATGCAGTCCAATAGAAAACGTGGTTATTATTTCACAAGATATGCTTATGATCAATAACATATGCAATGGGGAATAACCTAATTAATTAAATCCTACATATTTATTATCTCCCCTCAAAAATGCACATTGTTTGCACGTCACATTATTGATATTATTTTCCTTCTATATATTATGCCAATCATTGTATGAAATTCAAAACCCACAAGCAAAGGGTCCATTCCTAGATAAACAAAGTACTTGCATTTCATTAGAAATATGGATCTTCAGTATTGTAAATCTCTCCTATGTATGCAGAATTAAAATACAATTGAACTTGGATCACTCGAACTGCATTGGCTTAAAAACCATGGATGTCTTGAACCATTTTTCTGTCCTTTCAATCAGGTTTGAACACATTTCAAAACTGATAGCTCAAACGCTCTAACTGGATTTGTTTTCATCATTCTTTGGGTGTTCAAGCTATTGAAGTTCAACTCTATATCATGTATGATGGACACAATATGCTGGATACAGCTTCATGCTGTATTTAATAACAGACTGACATGGATGTCATGCAATGCTCTAAAGCACTTGATCCTACTGGACTTTACATGATTTTGTTATCAGAATTTTATTTAATCACTGTCAATTCAGACATTACCGCATGATTACTGTGATTTTCAAAAGGCTGTCCAAAAATGCAAGTCTAAATAATGATATTTTGATAATTTCTATATACAAATAATAATATCAAAATTTTTGAAAGCGAGTTCTAAATACACTTATTTGTGTTGTGATTCGATTGCAGTTAGCGTTGCACTTTATGCAATTATATAAAAAAATCATGTTTTTATTTTAACTTTTGTTTCTTTGTTTATATATCTATACCTTCTGTGTCTTTTTTGTTTATGTCCTGTTTTAGCCATCTGTAGCGGCCATTAGCCTATCCTTTAAAAAAAAAAAAAACAACAGAAGGGGTCCTTAGCGTACAGGGAGTGTGGCATTCTCCAAACCCGTTACCCAATATGGTCCATGGTCAAGCGTTCCGTATTATGACCTGACAACCCCCCTATCGGCCACTAAGGAACGCGCTAGGCAGCTTTGGGTTGAGCTCCCGTGATGCGTCATAGGTGCCTAGCATTTGGCGCAGAAATGCTGAAAAAAAATCGGGGGACAATATTGGTCAAAATCTATAGCCATCAACAATTGGCAAGGAGTTTTTCATATCTAATTATGATTATATTTAAACATTTGTTACTTTGCTAGCAATATGTCGAATACATTACGTTACATATCGTAGATTTAAATGGATGAATGTTGTCTCGTAACCAATTGGAGTATCAAAAATTAATATTTTGATCAAGAAAATAATGGTCAGATTGAATATAGTTACAGATATGTAATATCAATAGTCTTGCACTCGAAACAAAAATATGGAATGCGGATCGCTGACTGATTTAACGAGTTCGTCAGATGACCTTATAAACTCGCTGGCGTAAATGAATAGAAATGGAACGTTCAGGCTGCATATGGTAGTTTCGTGTGTGGCAAGTTAATATTATTTAAAATTTGTCCGTAATTGCACAAGTATCAGCTTTGGATTGTACATGAGAATTATTTCACAGTGCACATTAGTTAAAACCTAACTCAGTGGACATGCGCACATACACACAAAAAAGGTCAGGATATTCCTTCGTTTACCTGGCTCGGTCACAGATACTACCGCAAAAAAAAAAACCAATTCATTTTAGTTGTCAGATCGTTAATTTGTAGTTTATTAAAATTGAAACGGTATAAGTTAACATGACAATTTGTTCATTGTAAGAATAAACTAAAACTTTTCAAACAATTAATGTACTGATTTTCATTACAGAAGTCATCGTCGGTCAAGCCGGAAGCGGAAACCCACAGCAATTGCAGCCGTATCGAGGCCAATAGCAGAAGCTGCTAGGAAGAGGGCAGCCACCTATCAAGGAGTACCATCAACCTCCCCACAATGGACACTCAACTTTACCCGTACAGTCACCAGTTGATACAGACGATACTGATTTATCTACACAGCTGCTAGGCATTACTCAGTTGGGACCTGGAGTACCCGTATCTTTAGCTTCAGTGACAAATCATGTAGCATAAACAGAAGCTAGTGAGGACATTGTCCTTGCTACATTAGGTAATAGTAGCATGCCCCTTGTGCACACACCAGTCATACCTACATATTGTAACAACTCGGGCTGGTATGGTATTTAACCACTCCGTGTTTTTACTGGTAGCGTGAATATTGGAGTGCTATTGGTGTCATAGCAAAACTGGAGGCACTGGTTTAGACATATAAGCTTATCTTGATTGATATAAGTGAATTAGAAAAATCGGTTCCAGTTTCATAAATAACAATTTATTATATAATAAACCATTTGAACAATAACTTAACCCGTAAATAAAAACCCTGACAGCGACTTAAAGTAGGAAGGACACCCCAAATGCGAGACCGGGAGTAAATGTAAACATCACAATAAACGTAGTAAATCTCCCAAAAATACAAAAATCGTGCATACGTGGGTAAATGCTTAGTATAAATTTATCGAGACTGTAACTAATAATTGCGTTTTGTGGTCTACAAAGGTTTTACTTTAGGTACAAGCCCTGGTCTCGGTCACATGCGCTGTGAAATGTAAACAAATGTAAAACTGGCGCAGTCACTATGATAATAAACTGCAGGGAGGAGAAATGGGAAATTGGACTTAACAAATCCTAACATTAAGGAAAAACAGACATGATTACAATATATATGCCATGCGTTAATAAATGAAAAAGGTGAGAAAGTTGGACAAGCGGATCATAGGGAGAACTAAAGCTGGGAAGGTATGTGCCACCCCCCCCCCCCCCGTTTTGGTCAAACAGTGGAACGAAAACTAGTCTTAACAATTCCCAAACAATATCAATATTAATACACAATAACATATATAATATCGCGAATGCGGTACCTAAAATAAAATAATGTTCGTAAATGTCAATTCATACTTTCACAAGCAATTTGTACCCTAGTTCAACGAACACGAACTATTAATAAAAATTAGAGCAGAAAATGAACTGGGTAGAATAAAATTAAACATCAATACATAGTACAATCTTAAACCCTATCCCTAACTGTTACAATATTGTAGGGAACCGTTTTTGCGGTCGTAATATGGTATGGCGTTTTCCGTTATTGTGGTTGACATTGGCGTTGTCGTCATTGTCGTCGTCCGTCTGTAGATACATGGTTTCCGGACGAGAACTTGAGTAATCTTTGTTCAGTTGTTTTGGAATTTTAAAATAAGGTTGGTAAACACAAAAGGAAGGTTGATATATAGATATTTCATTAACTGACAATTTTGACGCATCGTTGAAGGTTTCGTTGATTTTTCCACCCTGAACAAATAAATTAAAACATTGACTGAAGACAGGATCAAGAAGTTGAAAAGGTGATGAATGAGAAAGCGATAATGATAGCCGACAACAAATTCAATGAAAGAAGTAAACAGATGGAATCCAAATTTACAGAATCAGAGGAAACGATGGATAGGAAATTTTAAGAAAACACTGAACAGTTGGAATCTTAATTTGTTGAAGCAGAGGAGAAATTCAACACGAAAATTACTGAAAACACCGATCAATCACTACTAGAATATTTGTACGTGACATTCGGTAAATTATCCTTAAAAGAAAGGCAACCTTCATGGTGATTTATATGAGAATTTCACGACATCCCGTGAAACTATTGTACTGTAAAATCCCCCGCGAAGAACAATGACCTGAAAATCCCGTGATAATTCTGCATGAAATTTTCACGGGAAATTCATGGGTTGTCCGTTAAACGAATTCACCGGTTTTCAGCACATAGATTCACTGCATTTTCATGTTAAGACCACGGGATTACATGGCTTGATTGATAGATGTTCAGGGTAAATTCATGATGTTCCCGTGAAAAAATGTTCTTTCTGGCATGGCCTGTAAAATCTTGAGCTCCTTGCAATTGCATTAAATTATCTATATTATAATATAAAAGACAAAGATTAATAGTAATTATAAATCAACTATTTATTTTCCAATAAAATTAAATGTCGAAAAGTTTAATTTTTCATCCTAATTCGGTCCCGAACTTCAGATTTGAAAGCCTTGCATGCTTCATCTTCGCAATATTTCCAAAACCGATGGGTCCTTTTTTCAGCTTTATCTGTTAAAAAATAATATTAAATATTAATAAAAAAAAATCATGTTTTTATTTTAACTTTTGTTTCATTGTTTATATATCTATACCTTCTGTGTCTTGTTTGTTTATGCCCTGTTTTAGCCATCTGTAGCGGCCATTAGCCTACTCTTTTTCGAAAACTACAGAAGGGTTCCTTAGTGTGCAGGGAGTGTGGCATTCTCCAAATACGTCACCCACTATGGTCCATGGTCAAGCGTTCCGTATTATGACCTGACAACCCCGCTATCCGCCACCAAGGAACAAGCTAGGCAGCTTTGGGTTGAGCTCCCGTGATGCGTCATAGGTGCCTTGCATTTGGTGCAGAAATGCTGGAAAAAAAATCGGGGGACAATATTGGTCAAAATCTATAGCCATCAACAATTGACAGAGAGTTTTTCATATATAATAATGATTATATTTAAACATTTGTTACTTTGCTAGCAATATTTCGAATATATTACGTTACATATCGTAGATTTAAATGGATGAATGTTGTCTTGTGGTCAATTAGCGTATCAAAAATTAATATTTTGATCAAGAAAATAATGGTCAGATTGAATATAGTTACAGATATGCAATATCAAGTCTCGCACTCGAAAAAAAAATATGGAATGCGGATCGCTGACTGACGAGTTCGTCAGATGACTAGATAAACTCGCTGGCGTAAATGAATAGAAATGGAACGTTCAGGCTGCATATGGTCGTTTCGTGTGTGGCAAGTTGCTATTATTTACAATTTGTCCGTAATAGCACAAGTATTAGCTTTGGATTGTACATGGGAATTATTTCACAGTGCACATCAGTTAAAACCTAAATTAGTGGACATGCGCACAGACGCACACAAAAAAGGCCAAGATATTCCTTCGTTTACCTGGCTCGGTCACAGATACTACAGCAAAAAAACTTGTTTTACTCATTTCATTTTAGTTGTTGTTAGATCGTTAATTTGTAGTTTATTAAAATTGACACGGTATAAGTTAACATGACAATTTGTTCATTGTAAGAATAAACTAAAACTTTTCAAACAATTAATGTACTGATTTTCATTATAGAGGTCATCGTCGGTCAAGCCGGAAGCGGAAACCCACAGCAACTGCAGCCGTATCGGGGCTAATAGCAGAAGCTGCTAGGAAGAGGGCAGCCACTTATCAAGTACATCAACCTCCGACAATGGACACTCAACTTTACCCGCAGAGTCACCAGTTGATACAGACGATACTGATTCTACACAGCTGCTAAGCATTACTCAGTTGGGACCTGGAGTACCCGTATCTTTAGCTTCAGTGACAAATCATGTAGCATACCCAGAAGCTAGTGAGGACAGTGTCCTTCCTACATTAGGTAATAGTACCATGCCCCTTGTGCACACACCAGTCATACCTACATATTGTAACAACTCGGGCTGGTATGGTATTTGACCACTGCGTGTTTTTACTGGTAGCGTGAATATTGCAGTGCTATTGGTGTCATAGCAAAACTGGAGGCACTGGTTTAGACAAATAAGCTTATCTTGATTGATATAAGTGAATAAGAAAAATGGGTTCCAGTTTCATAAATAACAATTTATTATATAATAAACATTTGAACAATAATTTAACCCGTAAATAAAGACCCTGAGAGCGACTTAAAGTAGAAAGGACACCCCAAATGCGAGACCGGGAGTAAATGTAAACATCGCAGTAAACGTAGTAAATCTCCCAAAAATACAAAAATCGTGCATACGTGGGTAAATGCTTAGTATAAATTTATCGAGACTAACTAATAATTGCGTTTTGTGGTCTACAAAGCGTTTAGTTTAGGTACAAGCCCTGGTCTCGGTCCAGTCTCCCTAAGCATAAGATAACGTGGATTTTATACTATGCGCCACAGTATCTAGGTTACTAAGTGTGGCGTACGATATGATTGGTTAAAAGATAATTATGCATGTTACGGACTGTGGGAACTAGGCTAAATAATAACCGTTCTGATTGGTTCCTGGTAACGGAAGTCACATGCGCTGTGAAATGTAAACAAATGTAAAGGTGGCGCAGTCACTACGATAATAAACTGCAGGGAGGAGAAATGGGGAAATTGGACTTAACAAATCCTTACATTAAGGAAAACCAGACATGATTACAATATATATGCCATACGTTAATAAATGAAATAGGTGAGAAAGTGGGGCCAAAAAGGGGTAAAACAAGTTTTTCATTAATTTTGATGTAGAACATTTATTATTTGTCCATTTTTGATGTACATATTCGTAGAGAAAAATGAGGAAGGATATGAATGGTATATAGTTAATAAGGTTTCCAGTGAATTTATAACGATTACGAGACGTGAAAAGGCGTCCCCCAATCTGGGGCATTAAATTCCCTGTGTTTGACATGTAGTGCGCTCTGACGTCCCACGGCCACAGCCAATCTATAAAAAGGCCGTGGAACGTCAGAGGAATCTCGGACTAGTGAGGTAATTGTCTTGCAAGCAAGATTTTAATACAACCGCAAAATTTTTATGTTATGGGTCTGTTGTCGTCATCGTCGGCCCTCGTCCATAGAAGTGGCGGTTTCTGTACTCCAACTTGAGTAATAATTGACCAATCGTTATAAATTCAACACGGTATTCCTTGGCACAATACGTTGTCTGATATTGATTTTGTGGGATTTTAGCTCTATCTGTTTTTGAAAAAAGGGCCAAAAAAGACTGAAAACAGTGCACAATTTTGATGCATTTATTTTTCGTCATATTTGGATGCAGTTTCTTTTATGTCATCTGGCAATCTGAGCTTTTGTCATCACCAGGCATCTGTTGTCCATAAACTTTTTTCAAAATCTCTGAAACTGCTGAGCCAATTGAAACTAAACTTACCCTGAATGATCTTTAGGGTAACTACTTTAAAGTTTGTAGCGGGTGACCCGGCCAATCAACCGACTTGGTGGTTATTACTGAAAATAGAGCATTGGTGTAAAATCAGAAAAAAATTCAATTAAAAAATCCTGTAAAGGTCATATAGCTATTTTACTGGAAAAATGATACATAAGTGACCCCCTTTAAGAATTATGGTTGATAAACCCGGCCGCTTAAACATGGCTGCCATCAATACAAAAAATTGAAAATTTGTCAAAAAAAATCAAACAATTCTGAAAAATTCTTCTTGAGAACCGCTGAACCAATCAAAACCAAATGCAACATCTTGAATTTCAACAAAATTCGCAAATAAATGTAGGCGTGAGAGCTTGCAAGGCAATTTTAGCAAAATTTCAAAGGCCAATAACTCCGCCAAAAATCATGTTACGGTGCTTGATTTCGAACTATGATCGAGCTGCCATCACAACACATCTTTCATATAAATTCCATCAAAATCCTTAAATAAATAAAGGCGTGAGAGCGCTTACAATGGGGACGGACGGACGCCCGGCATTTCTTTGTCCCCGCGTCGCCTTGCGGCGGAGGACATTGTATATGTTTATAATACAAATCCAATTGATCTACGACTAAAACCAACCAAATTAACATTATAACATAATTGTGTAATTTAGACGTTGGTGTCTTTCATTAAAAGTACCGATGACAGAAAGATATTATATAGCCGATTGAAGAGTACCAATATTTTAGGGGTGTGACTAAACATGGAATTCGAGTTCGAGTTAAAGTTAGAGTTCGAGTTGAAGTTTGAGTGGACTCGAGATATTAATTTCTTATGTCATTTATCGAGTTACATTACGAGTTAGAGTTACAGTTCGAATTAAAGTTCGAGCTAAGATAAAGGCACTTGTTCCTGGTACAAATTTTTTCTAATACGGAAATCAGTGACGAATTGGAAGTGTTGTTCAACAGACATTTTAGTCACAGTTCACATGATAACATGCTGCTACCTGGGCCTTTAGAGTGCTTCATCTGCTAATAATTTGTAATTTTTAATTTTTTTATAAAATTTTGTAGCTTGAGTGGTAGGTTTTACATGCATAAATACGACAGACAAAATATAGGGAATATATGATTTATATATGAAATATGGCAAATATGACAAATAATGGACAAAACAAATGAAATAAATGAAACAACGAATTACGTGTGAACTGTTCGATGATCAAGAGCACAAGAGAGAGAGTTCCGAGTGGTCACTGATAAAATACTAGAAATGCATTTGGTCAATGAGGTCCAATTTGGGGAAACTGACTACATCCCTCCCCATCTTATTTTAAAAGCGTTTGACAATACACTAATTTTGACGCAATTTTCGCAGCTTTATGTCACTTAATATTCCAAAGATTCCAAAATCTAAAGAGAGTTTTTCTTCTACGATTCCAGGAAACAGCACTGTCATAAATATCACTTTTTCATCATTCCTCAAGTAGTTCTATATCCAACTTTAACAATCGAAAGTTTTTACTTTTAAAATTTCGTATCCTCAGTCATAATGGTAGAGTTAAAAGTAAACACACGCGTTTACAGGTACATACATCCAATAGAAACCACAGATAGAAACGTATAATCCAACATCCAAATATAAGTATCGAATAGAAGTCAATGTCACAGTATTTACGTTTGGCGTAATCCAAGACCCAATCATTTCAGATAAGTATCATTGTCCTCACAAAATTGAAGTCATAAAACTATAGCCAATCGTCAAGTTTATCGATAGACATTTGCTGCATCCAATACGGTACCTCACGGAAGGCTGAAACTCGGACTGAAATAGCCAAATATTTGTTATACATGAATTAACACTTTTGCTCCTTGTGTTTGGTTATAAAATTTTTGATAAAAAATATTTTGATTTCAACTTTTTCCTAACTATATTGAGCTTTTCAATTTACAAATCGTATTATCTATCTAACCAAAAAAATAAAAAAAATAAATGTATACAATGTATTAGTTTTAGAATATTGTAATAGAGTAGATGCAAATATCGATAGCAATTTTCTAAATATGATTAGAAAACATTTACAAACCAATTAATATACAATGCATTAGCCTTCTATTTTTGTTATAATATAATATGTATATTGAAACTGATTGCTACCCTGGGCAATTAGCGGATTTTCACAGGGAACACCAGTAGTAGCTTGGACTATTGGTGAAACATGTAACAAGCCAGTTTGGAATAAAATTATTTATCAGTTGTAAAAAAAAAATACAAAAAACACTTTTGCTCCATAAAACAAGTAATCTTATCAAGCTAAATAAACATTTAAACAACGAAACATGACGATAAACAGTGCAATTAGAATGAAACAATTAATTTCACTCTTTGATCCCTACTGAACTGATATAACTTAAGAATAATAAATGCAATTTACGTAGAATGAAACAATTGATTTCACTCTTGGTCCCTAACAAATCTTCAATTGATGATATTGAAATGAAACTTATAAATGTGTTTTTTTTTTTGAATTTTAAAATGAAACGATTTGACGAAGAAACAAATAATTTCTCCACTTTTACATTTACCTATAACTCATCGGAACCGGTATAGACCAGCTGTGTTGATCCTTGTGTGTCTCAGAACGTTCTCTACGGTAGTTTCCTTTAGTGAAGCAATTAAATTTGCAGTTGCCAAAATTTCCCGTGGAGTATTCGTTTGAAATTTCGAAGGTGACAAGTATGGTGCATCTGACTCTAAGAGTATTTTCTTCAGATCTAGTTCCCGAACGAGTTTGTGTAATTTTTGGTCTTTCAGAAGTAAAGATGCAAGGCCAAAATACACACACGAGAGCTTGGTTTCCATTGATTTAGTTCTTCGGCGGATCCTGTGAAACACTGTCGGTGTATTGGAATTCCCTTTAAATCTAAGTCTAAAAGTATTTTGAGCATGTCTTCCGCCGCTTTCCTATTTCCCCGGTCTCTGCAATGAATAACAATTACCTTGCCGAATTTTGATGCCAACGTAATTATTTCATTCAGGAATTGTTTTTGTGCCAAAATAGAATTAAGTTTGCATTTGTTTTTGTTGATACATGCTGGTGTGCATCTGCACGATGTAGTGTAATCCAGTCCTACTTCCCCTAATCCAAAACATCTTTCCTTCTGTAAATAGTTTTCTAGCAATGGAATGTACGCTTGACTTTTCATAACCAAATGTGGGTGATTGCCGAAAGTAGTTCGTATTCTGGAATCACCTCCGATATGGTGATCTGCTTGCTCCCAGTGTTCAGGGTAGACATAGTTCGCAATCCCAAGTTGAAGCTCAAATGAAGCATTATTGACATCTAATTCTAGCGAACGGAAATTTCGATGATTTGATCTTTTTAACAACAGATCCAAATGAAAATGAGAATCCGAAAATTGAAAGTTGTTAGAAGTAGGTTCTATATCATATTCAGGTGCTTCGGTATATTTGATCCCGGAAATGTACAATGGACAATAGAGCTGTTGAATATATTTTAAACAACCAAGGTCTAAATCATGTTTGGCAAAGATGTCTTTTAAACTTAAGTAATAGCGCTTTAACTTTTATCTGCTGTTCTTGTGTCAAATTCTCACAGGTACGTTGATATAAGTTCTGTATATGAGTAGGCAGTTCACTGTTGGATAACTGATCTTTAACGTTTTGTTGGCCTTCTTCATCATTAACGCTTACATGTTGTACTGATGGTTCGATCTGGCAAGTAACCTCTGATATGGTCCCAATTTGGTCTCCAGCTTTCATCATCATAACTTGGTTGCTGATGTTAAGTATTTCAATTGGTACGCATCTGGTTCCTTTAACTAATGTTGACGGAATGTCTAACATTGCATTTGACTCAGTAGATTCTATAATGAAACCCTTCGATCTATCAAGCTTATCCTCGACAATAGCTGTTGTCCTCATTACTGTATTTGCTGGTACTACGATGTTTTTCGCAACAACGACTCTACTTATAGGAATATTGCTGGTAGTAGTATTTGTCTGCAACTCCGCGGGCAATATGTTTTCTCCAATCTGTAATGAATTTTTTTCAAGGTCAATCTTGCAACCGTATCTTTTAAGAAAGTCTATTCCCAGCAGTAAAGAGTCTCGGATATCAGCTGCATACATATTCATGGTGTATGTTCGTCCGTTGATAATCAGCTGTACATCTTTCAATGCATAACCAATTACATGACCATCTTTTGAAACTCCTTTTAAAAGTACCTTGTCGTTGACTTGGGGTTTCAAATTCAACTTCTCGATTATTTCCAGCTAATTACAGATATCTGTGCTGCTGTATCTAATATGGCGGGTATCGTCATTGAGTTGATGGTAACAGGTATTAGCAAAGTCATAAGATCTAATTCTTTTACCAGTATTTCTTGCAACTGATCTTTAATGGTGTCATCATTAGTCTGTATATCATTAGCAATATAAATATTCCGTTGGTCCATCTGATCTTCATCCTTCGACTTCGTTATTGTTCGGCCTGTTTCAAAGTAGACTAGTTGTCGGCCTTCACTCCCAGTCCGTTCAAGTTTAAATTCTTTTCTGTTTTTTTTTCTCTCCGTCTCCCTTGGGACATTCATTGGCGTAGTGCCCTTCCTCGTTACACATGTAACACCATACACGGTTACGGCGTTGTAGGCTGGCTGAAGGAGTTGGAGATCTCGTCCTATTTTGTCTTCTCATCCAGTCTACCTTCTTCGCCAAATCAATCATCATTTGTTTTAAAGTTGATAATTCGCTCTCCTTTTCTATTACTCTTACTTCTGTTTCAACAGTGGTGTCTGCTCTTGTATCTTCTGCAAAGGTCACCTGTCTCGTGCAAAAGCCTGGTTTTGATCCAAAAAGGGCTTTTTGATTGTTAATAGTCGCCTTTACGTATTTAAGGGCCTTGTAAACTGTTTTAGGATTCTTATCCATTGCTGATCTCGCAACATCCTTGTCCTTGCAGCGTCTCAAAAAGGATTCAACGGCCATTTGATTGATAGTTTCCTCCTTTGCTCCTGGATGACCGTCCATGACAAGGAAGTGTTCTCTTTGGGAGAATTCTTCAAATGATTCCCCTTCCTTCTGTCTCACATAGTTTAACTGTCGTCGTGCAGCTATTGGTGCGTCTTTATTTGAGAATCTTCTTCCCAATTTCTTTGTTAGCTCACTGTATGAACAATGTCTCATTTCCCTGGCAAAATCCAAAGCCTTGTCTTTAAACGAGTCTAAAAGACGTTCTTTTGACTTCCTGTCTCCCCATCTTTGACGTTTTGCAAGGCGCTTGAACTGAAATATAAATGATTCCCAGTTTCCTTCTCCACTGAAGGTTTGCATTTTAGGTGGTGGTGGGCTTCTTTTGGAACGAGACCTTGACCTTGATTTACTAGACGAATGAGACCTTCTGGATGACCAGTAATTAGATCCGTCTGAGTCTGTTTCTGATGAATATTCAGAGGCTGAGTTTGAGCTGTCCTCACTGCTTTGTGCATTTCGTCTAGATGTTCTGTGTCTGTCATAGCGTCTACTTTTTTTAACGACCCCTGCTATAACAAGTGGCTGAATTTTGTGTCTTAACTCTTGTACTGTCCGACTGTGGTGTGTATGAAGCCAAACCTGGTGTTGACGTTTGTTGTGTGGAAGCATTTGGTTGATTATATTGTGCTGTGAATCCTGGAGGTGGAGCTATGCAGTCAGGAAAACATTGCTAGCTGATAGCAGCGATTGTGCAGGTACAGTTGGTGGAAACATTGCTGGTTGAAATTGAAATGGGTTAGGTTGTTGACTTGGTGTTGAAGCCATAAATAGAGGTCTTTGTGGTGGATTCATTACATTTCCTCCTGTGTTTGCAGTTTGGCTGATCGATCCATGTTTTACAGGTGTATACTGGTTGTATGCGCCACTGTTTGGTGGTATATTTGAACTTGGCAGGTGTCGTTTTTCTATTACAGTCACGCTGAATGATTGTCCCATGTCGTCATCCGAGTGATTTGTAGCTCTTTGTACTGGACCAGCGTACTGCATGGTACTTTCACTCATCATCTCGCGTCTTCTTTGTTCTGACAGCTGGAGTTTATTAGCAAGATGTTCCTGTAGACTGTGTTCCTCTCTAAGTCGGCGGTCTCGGTCTTCCAACTCTTCTTTAAGTCGGCGGTCTTGATCTTCCAATTGTTTTTGGTAATCAAAACCTCTTTCCTGGATTTCGCGATGCAAATTCCTTATCTCCATTTGGTATGCCTTCTCTTTGTTTGGGGTTTGGAGTCTGGAGTCTTGATTGTATGAAAACATATTATTAATTTATCATAAAGCAAGAATGTATGCATGTCAAGCTCTTTGCCTTAATATTTGTCTTAAAATGATAACCAATTTTATTGTAGGTGGGTATGTTTTATATATTATTTCAATCATGGCATAATTCTTATCTTGACAGGTAGATTACAAGAACAAAAGTTCAGTGTTTTATTATTCTATGTGTCAAAAGGACATTACACAATAGTATCAACACTAGTCATTTATCTTGGGAGAGAAAAAAAGAAGCAATTTCAATCAGAAATACTATTTAAAAAAAATGCATATACTTTACTTTTTTACAGGATTAAAAAAATGAAGTATTAATAAATTCAAATAAAATTTAAAGAAAAATGAATAAAGTACTGAAGTAAATACATTATACTTGGAATGTACAGTCTAAATACATATCAACATAGAAAATGTGATAAATCAAACTGTAATATGACAAATTAGTTACAAAATTACACAACTGGTATTCCAGTTTTCTCTAACAGGTAATATGTTGGGGTGAAAGCTGATTTTTTACTTCGCTATGTATCACAACATTATTCATTTCAGAATAAGGGCATATTCGCCTGCCACAATCTTTGTTGAGATGAAAATATGTATTTTGAAGGTGTAGAGAGGTTTTTATCTGTTTTGTTTTTGGAATTGTATATGTCCTGTGGTCAAAACGTTTTAAAAGCAAGTCATTTGGTGGAACCCTTTGTCTTTGTCCAAAATGTTGGCCACATCCGTAACATTTTTTAATAAGCCCGTGAAAAAAGGTGAGATGAAATGATTGAGCCGTTTCATCTTGATAACTCGAAGTACTCTTTTGTTGATCAAAAACCTGAGGATTTAAGTTACTAGTGTCTGTGGATACATGTAGATTAGTGGTAGCTTGATTATCGTACTGGAAAAGAACAGGCCGAACAGTTCTTGATTTTCCTTTCCTTATTTGAGTTGCACATTTAGGTTTTTTTCCTCTATTCTGCGGCAAATTGATATTTACCATTTCCATTATATTACACTGGTCTTCATTGTGTTTATTTTTGTATGTCTGCAAATATCTTTCGCAAATATCGATATGGTTTGCGATAGCCAATGTGTGTTCACATATTTTGAAGCTATTGAATCGCACTCACTTTTTACTACATGAAATATTAAGAGCTGTTGTTGCACACTTATATATTTTTTCGTCAGAAAGTATTGATTTTGCACTCTCAAATATATCATGAATTCTTCTAGATGGAATGTTTTGAATCCCACACTGCTCTGCTGAAGTAGGCAAAATAGAACAAGAGTCTTCAATCGGTGAGAGTCTTGTCAAAGGATACCATTGGAATCTGTTCAAAGGAAAATATTATTTTTATATATATACCAAACAGACTGATCTTATAGTATACTATTTGTATTACATATTTTTTATTGTTAATTAATATAGTTGCTTTAAGCAATATGGCGGATACTGTTATTTGTATCATTTTTTTGTCAGCAATTATAATTATTAACAGAAAATTAAATGCACTTGAAATAGTCAAATTTGTAATATAAATTTTTCCATTAAAAACATTAAATATTTAAGGCCACACCAATTTGATTTTTGGTTCTTTGGATTGCAATAATAGGTGCGAGCAAGCGAAATTTTATTTATTTTTTTCTCAAGGAATTATATTTACTTTCTAAAAAAATTTCTCTCTGAACATCATTTTTCCTGAAGTACAGTTCCTCCTTTAAGGTCAGGTGGTTATATTCCTTTTTAACACGGTATTCACCCTTTCCTACCAAAGCCAGTATTATTTCGTTTTCTTGCCTTTTTACTATTTTTTCTAAGGTTGTGACAAAACTAACTGGATCCATTTGTTTTCCTTTCTTTTCTGATGTGATATCTGCTTTAATAACAGAATTTAAGCATTCATTTGGGTTTTGTGTGTATGGTTTAGGTGGGAAACTAAGTCCACAAGAACTTCTTATCTCGGCTGTCATACAAGACTTGATTAATTCAGCCTTGTACTCTACAAAATAGTTTGTAAATTGATTTCCATTTGGATGTCTTTGTTTCCATTCTGTCATGAATGATTTCATTTTTTCTTCAAATTCATCTGCTGACAAACTGTCAACCAGACCTTTCACCTTAGTGTTATCCCCACACCCCTGCAATTAGTTGGGGACACTTAAGGGAAACCCATTTGATTCTGAGAGGGGTCCTATGTTTGGCTTGGGTGGACATCTTGGATGACGGGCCGGGTCATCGAATATAATTCTGAAAGGGGATCATCTAACAACCATTGCTGCCAAGTTTTATATTAGATAATTTAAGACAAGTTTATGTCACAAACTTTAATTTTTGAAATTCAACCCCTGTAGGACCCCAGTTTTAGAAAATAAAATGTCTAAAACCTTATTGCGCTTCTGCATGTGGTGCATGGCAATACTGTATAGAAATAAAATGCATAGATTGAAAAATGAAATACGATTTTAGGTTACATATATTATTTAGCTTTAATTCCAAATTTTCAAAGTTCGACCCCTGTTGCAACCATCCTATATAGATATTAAATAGTGAAGGAGTTGATGTCACAAGAAAGCGTAACGGACGGGCGGATGGATGGACAGACAGACGGAAAACGGATGGATGGATGGACGGACGAAGACAATCGGTTTGAATGTGCGAGGATAAAAATTATCCATTCAACCAATCTTGTTCTTACAAGTTAATAACCTAAACCTGTTGATTTCCCAAAAATTAACAATTCATGGGCAATAACCCGAAAATTGGTTGACCGATTCGTCTGAAAAATTAATGGCAGGTAAATCTTGACCTTATAAACATTTTTACTACTTGACAGTTTTGCTCTAACTGCTTTAGTTTTTGAGATATGAGCCAAAAATTGCATTTTCAGCTATGTTCTATTTTTAGCTATGGCAGCCATGTTTCTCAATGGAAAAGAAAATAAAACACAAAATTTATACTAGATACCCTAAGGATCTTTCAGTCTAAGGTTGGCAGAAATTGATTCTGTAGTTTCAGAGGAGAAGATTTGTAAAAGTTTACAATGATGACGAAAAAAATGTGAAACATTTTCTTTAAAGGGCAAAAACTCCTATAAGGGGTCAATTGACGATTTTGCTCATGTAGATCTTTCTTTGCTGAACCTTTTTGCCGTTCACAGTTGGTCTTTATCTATAATAATATTCAAGATAACCTAAAACCGCAAAATTTCCTGAAAGTTTTCAAAACATAAATAACTTTTTTAAACTATCCTGGATTTTTACCAAACTTGTGTAGAAGCTTGTTCATGATCAAAAGATAGATAATATACAGAGGAAAATTTTTCCCCCCATTTTTCCGTATTTTACATATAAAGGGACTTAATTTTTCTGCCAGTTAACATTACATACAGTCTGAAATTAAAGTATTTAAAACATTAATTACTTTCTTAAACCATTCTTGATTTCTAACAAACTTGGACAGGAGCTTCTTCATGATCAATAAATAACACGTGGAGAAAAATTATGTGTATTCCACTATTATACTGAAAACATAGACAACAGCGAAATCAGGCGAGACGCTGGATTTCTAGCAAAGTATGTGTTGAGATTTTGACTGTAATCTTTATAGTTTATTTGATTTGATGTACAAAATCAGCATCCGTATATTTCATTTGCATAGAAATTTAAATAGACCAAAATGCTTAAGGTGGTACCCAACACTTTCACTAAAATTAATTTGGCTCGTTTAATTTTCATAAAATTTTGACAAAGTATTTACTTTGACCCATTGACAAAAATTTTTAAATTTCAAAACATTTGAACCAACCAATTCATCAGAAAAATTACACTGATTGTATAGCAGTTTGACAAACACTAATATTGATCATTGAAAAGCTTAATATTCCATTAACAACACAACGTTATTAAAACGTTTAGCTGATTTTACAGAGTTATCTCCCTGTAGTGTTAGGTACCACTTTAAATACTATTTTCATTATTTTCAATAACTTTTGGCATGGGAATCTTACAAACCAATATTTGGTATTTCATATAAAAGTTGACAACTAGAGAGGCATATTGTGGTGTCCAGTTTTTTAATGAGTATTTGGGTGCAGGTTTGAAAGTGTTTTGTCTTCTTGTTGCATACAAATTGTTTGTAGAATAATGAATACTGTCTCTTAGAATTTTTTCTTTGCTCCAAGATTTATAGTTATGAAGACACTAATAAGCATATGAAGTTGTTGACTTTACATTTTGAAACTAAATAGACTAAATAAACTGCACTTTAATTTTTTAAATTAAAACAAATATACATAATTTTAGGAATTTTTATTTTAAAATGTATTTTGAAAACAGTTCAATGCTTTCAGACCTTCCATATGTGGTTGTATGTTATGATGCAAACATTGGAATATATGTAACATGTATGTCAATTTAATTAAATGAAAGCCTTGTTAAGTTTGGAAAGGTTTGCTGAAATTTTATACAACTTTCTTAGATCTACATAACATTCTGAAAAACAAAGAATTTAAAAAAAATCAAATCTGAATGACCAAGACTGGTTCTTAATATGACTTCACTGAAGCCATATGAACATGCACATGCATGTTTACTGTGGAATGTGAATTGTTTTGCCTGTATTACAAATGTACATGAGTCTGGCTATGTAAACATTGCAATGTAGTACATGCATATAAAATTAGTGTCTATTAATAATATACGGACTGGTTTTATAAATGTGCAGAATAAATGTTATTATTTTGAAAATTTGAGAATAATGAGGTGTAAATTTCACTCTATTTTGTGGTTGATACAACTAACATTTTGTAGCACAAATTATTACTTCTACATGTATGCAGAAAACTCTTAAACAATATCTGAAAAAAGACGCATGCATCTATAAGCTTTAATTTATGTATAGAATTACCAGTCCTTTTTCATAGTTAGGGAGCAACCATTTGTTTTTTTTTGTTTTGTTTTGTTGTGTTTTTTTTTCTTTTTTTTTTGGGGGGGGGGGGGGGGGTAATTTCATTGAAAATAGTATATCAAATGTTTGATCCTGCCTATTTTTTTCGTCGAAATCGTGGTCCTGGATTTATTACTCGCCCGCTATTGCAGCCTAAATTTTTATTTTCATTTCAACCAAAAAGTTTTTCTGATAGACACAGATCCTGCATATTTTTTTACACCTAAAGCGATCCGTCTTTTTATTTTGCCAAAAACCTGGTCCTGCCTTTTTATTTCAAATATTATCCTAGCCCCACCCCCACCTCCCCTCACCCCCATAAAAATCAAATAGTTGCTCCCTTACATCATATCCTGTCTAACTATTAAAGTTTATGTTGCAGTTTGAAAATTACTTGTTTTGTTTTCATCAATAAATATATTGGGTGGCCACGGTAGCTGAGTGGTCTAGGTTGGTTGTCTATTTATAATCACTAAGCTTGTTAAAATGAATCTGCGAGTTTAATCCAGCTTGTGGTATGGTGTGTTCGACTCGTGCATGTATCATTTTGCAGGTATTTAAATGGGCATACATGAATACATTACTTCTTGCAAATGTTATTTGGCTACGCCACCATTAAAAAAATTCTTACCACTTATGTCAAATACAACTGATGTTACCAAATTAAGTTTCTAAATATACCACAGAATGGTTTCTTGTATGTGCTCAGTATATGCAAAATTTAAGTTGGGGGGATCTGTCAAAACAAAAACAAAAAACGTAACTTAAATATTTACATTAAAAAATAATTAGTTACAAGTTTTTTACTACATTGTATCTATGCCTATTTTCATGTATTTGATATTTATGGAAGGAAAAGGAATTTAAAAGGAGATAATGCTCCAAATTTCATTATTTGTATTAAAGAATTCAAGTTGTAGAATGCCAAGAAAATATTCTGGATTAAAAATTACTTTGATATATATTTTGAAAAATAAAATCTGCAGTCATATACAGGATCATTAATACTGCAAAAAAAGGAAAAAGATTTCCAGGATCAATTTGCACCTTCCTAATAAATAAATGAAACACAGCAATCGGAGATTGCACATCCCCCCGCTCCCAGCAAAGTCGGAATGCACAAAGTCTGAACCCCTCATAATTTCAAATTGCATAAATAGAGAAAAAGTTTGACACTGATCTTTGGATATCAAGAAACAACACAGAAATATGAAATTGGACTTCTACTGCTCGGACAAAGTCGAATGCAAAAGTTTTAAGATGGATAAAATTGAAATGGCCTACATCAAATGAATGTAAGTCTTAACTTGTCATGTCCATTAAATATATATATTGTTTAGGGGTGGGGATCTCAACTGTTTTTGAGATAACTTGTAATTTTGTAAATGAGGGGGATGGGGCCGACCCCCGGGGATGACCATTTAACTGGTCTTGTCATGCCCACTAAGAATATATATGGTTTAGGGGTGGGGATCTCAACTGTTTTTGAGATAACTTGTAATTTTGTAAATGAGGGGGGTGGGGCCGACCCCCGGGGATGACCATTCAACTGGTCTTGTCATGCCCACTAAGAATATATATGGTTTAGGGGTGGGGATCTCAACTGTTTTTGAGATAACTTGTAATTTTGTAAATGAGGGGGGTGGGGCCGACCCCCCGGGGATGACCATTCAACTGGTCTTGTCATGCCCACTAAGAATATATATGGTTTAGGGGTGGGGATCTCAACTGTTTTAGAGATAACTTGTAATTTTCTAAATTAGGGGGGTGGGGCCGACCCCCGGGGATGACCATTAAACTTGTCTTGTCATGCCCACTAAGAATATATATGGTTTAGGGGTGGGGATCTTAACTGTTTTTGAGATATCTTGTAATTTTCCAAATGAGGGGGGTGGGGCTGACCCCCGGGGGTGACCATGTAACTCGTCTTTAAATGTGGAATAAAAATATATATGGTTAAGGGGTGGGGATATGAACTGATCTTACCATATTTTGAGATTTTACATATTAGGGTGTAGCCCCACCCCCCGGGCAAAAATCAAAATTCCGAAACCTTTGGCACAGACAACTCTTCAAGTGTTACTAGTGTACCTAATTTCATGTTTCTATCTTCTACGGTGTAGGAGGAGTTCTTGGACAATCGTTTTTAGACATTTTTTAACTCCTTAGGGCATTGCCCCTAGGGGCGGGACCAAAATTTTGATACCCTCTTTCAACTTGGGAAAGGCAATATAAGTAGTGACATAAGTTCCAATATCCTAGCTTTAACACTTTTGGAGATATCTCCATTTATTGGATATCGCGAAATTCGTTTTTCGCTCATAATTTGGCCCCAAGGGGTCGAATTCCAATTTTAAGGGGTCTATTCCCTAGTGGGTCATATACTCTTCCATGATGCCAAATTTCAAGTTTCTATCTTTTACCGTTTCAGAGATATGCCTTGCCACTACAGACGTACGTACGTACGTACGTACGTACGTACATACATACGTACGTACGTACGTACGTACGTACGGACGGACTGTATTACATGATCCCCCCGCTTTCGCTAAGCGGGGGGATAATAAATTATTGTTGCTCCTATAAAGCGTAAGTTGACTGATGTATACATGCATACATGTATACCTGTAATACATGTACATAATGTTTTATTTGAAACAAAAAAATATCATAATACAGAGCTCTCAGATTTTAGTCAAGTGTAAAATCAAGATATGGTGAGCATCACAATAACCAAGACTTGTATTCCTAGAAATACAGTATCCTGTATTATAAAAATAAATTGTTTATGAATTGCATAAAATATTCTTTTTCTGTTACCAATTTCCCAATGGTAAACAATAATATCTTTGTTTACAGTAAAAAAAAATATGGAGATATGATATGTATTTTGTTACTTTTAAAAGTTTAGTTTGGTACCTGGATTTAAAATTTGGTTCAGCATTATACCTCAGAGTTGTCGAAAATCGTCGGACCTGTCGGTCCCGACCGACAAGATTCCAGTAGGTCCGACTCGACTGTCAATTTTGCCGGTCCTGGTGTCCGACAAAAAAAATTAGGCTTGGATCCGGCAAAACAAGCCGATCCCGTCATTTGTTTACATTTTAGCTGTCTCCCTTCCAATTGCGCAACTAGTTCCCCATATAATGTTTTAGAGCTTAATTACCTGTTACGATAGAATGGATACCGGAGGTTGGAAAATAAAATTCTCCGCTGATGCAAAGCCGGGTGTTAAACGCAAGAAAACAGAAACAACAGCGGAGAAGGAAGTTCAACAAAAAAGGACAGGGCCGAATACTAAAAAACAAGGAGACCGGAGAGGACCTTTAACAACAAATGGAAAGAAAACTGGGAATAGCTACAGTTTGACAAGGATAAGAACTCAATGACTTGCATTTACTGTATTAAATATTACGATAAATGCATCGTGTTTGTTTAGTTGGGGTTTAACGCCGTTTTCAGCACATTTGGCCATTTCGCGGCGGCCAGTTTTTATTGGTGGAGGAAGCCGGAGTACCCGGAGAGAACCACCGACCTTCGGTAGGAAAATTGGCAATCCTTGTCAATTAAGATCGGAGTCGAACACACCCCGCCACAGGTGAGATTCGAACTCTCAACCCCAGCGTTGACAGGCTAGTGATCATTAGTAGTCATGACGAAATATCCAGACCACTCGGCCACCGAGGCCCCTAAATGCCTCGTGAAATCGAAATGTGCAACTAACCTTAAAAACAAAATGTTGTTTGTGTCTGGTTGTAGTAATTAGAGCCAGTTCAATAACTGATCATGAACGTTCTGTTATACACCAGGAAACTACCAAAATGCACCAAGCATCACTCCAGCCTTCACAAACAACAGCAGCAAAAAGTGTCCTAAATTTAAAAGAAAGCTTGAGAACCCAAATGAATTTAAAATTCCACAATATGCATGCAATTGTGAAGAAAAATAGACCACTGTCTGATTTTACTTGGTTTAACGAATTAGATAGGGCCAAAGGTTATGACAATGGTACAGTCTATGACAACATACAAGGTGGTAAAGATATAAATGTGTGGCCTTATTCCATGGTTGAATTGTTATCCATAAGACTGTATAATAGACTTGCACAACTGAACGTTAAGAAACAGTAATTCCAGATAGATTTTAAAATGCTTAACGAATTCAGTTTGTGGTAAACTAAAAGGAAAGAAGTAAAACGTCCTTCCAAACGCTCATTTGTTACTTCTCTTGTTGCAGGGGCTTTTGCGGAATTTTGACAAAATAGTTGTAATTAATCTTTTTTAAATGTTTTTTGAAAAAGGACTTTATGTATTAAAAGTATTTGTATAATGAGCAGGAAGGATGGCGCTTTCTACAAAAATCACAGAAGTTTTTTTTTTAATTCAGGACTCCACGTAAATAATTTTTAAAAACGACAGATATTGTTTAGGGATATATATTCATAACAAAACATTGAACTCCGAAGGAAATGTCAATCAAAATCCTTAAAAAACTGGCAATGTCGGGAGACAAGCAAACACTCAGAACAACTAGAAAGCAACAGTCATACTCTTGACTTGGTACAGGCATTTTGAAATGAAAATGGAGGGTAACACGACGTTTTACGGCATGCCAAACCTCCAACTTATATGACGCTTTCTGTAATTCTGGGTTGTTTAAGATAATTTAGGCGACTATTTGTATCTCAAGTTAAAAGTATTAAATAGTTTTTTATATACTAGTCATTTATAAAGTACGACTTTTATATTCACTATTGAATTAACAGATTTTTCTTTCACTTGGAAATTAGGTATGTAGGAATATGTGCTCTGAAATGCAATCCGTTCTATCTTGAATAACATGAGCCTTATTCTGTTTTAATGAACGTTCCTGTAGTAGAACGTGTTTGTGCTACCGAATATTTATCACTTTAGTTTTATCAAAGTATAGTTGGAAAATATCAATATTTCCTTAATATTACAATTATAAATTATGTTTTTGTAAAGTATATCATTCTACAAATGTATATTTATCATATCAGAACTATTTATACATATTCAACAGATAGTATATACCCTATTCATTTACCAGATAACATTGTAAGTGATTTTTCGTTTTCGGTCTTTACAATCTGGCGCATAATATGAGTGAGTCTCTTAGTCATCTATATTGTGGAGAGTTTAGATGTAAATGCTTTAAAAAGGCCGATACATATAGGATATATGCGAGACGTAACACATATTTCTCATGTGTAAGATGGGCAAACTTTTTCATATTTTGCTACTAAAAAAATTCAAAGATTATGAAATATTAGAGAGAAAAAGCATGGCGATGGAATATTTCATCCCTATTTTGTAAGGACCTCTTCTATTCGGGAAATGACATGATATTTTTTGTCTATAGAAATTATCACTGCAAGTGAGAAAAGTTATCAGAGATGATATTATATTGATAGCATGATACAAAAACTAGAAATGGGCTGTCAATTTGACAGCGAAAAGGAATTTTCTTCAAGAATTTCAACGCCACACATTGATCAATAAATTCCAAAGTATTAAGGTACTAAGCAGCATTATCTAAAATTTGGTTGTTGATAATTCGTTCCTAGCCCCTTACCATTTCAGTATATATGACTTACATCTGAAGTGTAGCCGTAATGACTGTTGTTTGCTTAACGTCCAGTGGCAAATATTGCAAGGTTCTTTAGGACTTGAACCAGTTTAAATAGAGATGGACGAACACAAAGTGGAACCGGTTTTGGCTGACCCTGTAAAAGGATGGATGATTGGGTAGGGTCGGAGAATTTACCCTTTGTTTTTTTCGTAAACAACATAAGGGGTCTTTCGCGTGCAGGGAGCATTCTCCAAACACTTTCCCCACTATGGTCTGCGATGCCGCAATTTTAGATGAGAGTCGCATTGAAATGTTCAGGAATTACTAGAGTTTTGTTAATAACTTTGCGCTAGGCACCTGTAATGGATCACGGTGGCTCAACCCATAGAGCTGTCTAGCGCGTCCCCTAGCGGATAGGAGAGACCCTCTCGTTTGGGGTTGTCAGGTCATAATACGGAAAGCCTGACTACGGACAAGGTGGGTAACGTGTTTGGAGAATGCCACACTCCCTGCACGCTAAAGACCCCTTCTGTAGTTTTCGAAAAAGAGTAAGCGAATGCCGCTACAAAACGCTTAATTATCCGACTCTACCCAACCATCCTTCTTTTACAGTGGCAGTCAAAATTGGTTCCCCTTTGTGTCCTGACCCACCCCGATTTGAATGGTTTGATAAATTGAGCTGATTCTCGTCCTGAAGAAGCATCAAATATTTGGAACTGGACGTTAAGCAACAATCAATCAATCAATCAATAATAACTTTGCGATTTTCTTCTTTGAACAATCAGTTAAAAATTAATAAATCCTTGTATTTGTCCATTTAGAAAGCCAACTGGGTGACACAATATCACCATATATAATATATATGTTAATCGTAGATTTATCGGTACAAATATTTGATCAAACCGGATATAGGTTATCAAAATTTATTAAGATAAAACCGCATGATAATTTTTAGATACAATATCCGTGTCCACGATATTTACTAATTAAAATTACAATGGGTAGGCTGCTTTTTTTCTTTTGTTTTATAGCCGTCGGCTATGGGTCTCTTTTGGATACCAACACTCCTAGGCCGTCTGGAAATTTTATAACAGACGATCATTAAGATGTCTTGTTAACATTGGTAATGGTGGAAAGTACAGCCCGATTGCAGCTCCAATAATTTCTTACCCAGATGCAAAAGGAAATGTCGGTAATTCCAGCTTTGAAATACGGAGATCTTGAACAGAAATACACATCCCTTCAACAAAGCCATACTCAACTCAGTCTGAACTGATGGCCTCGCGTAACCAAACCATAGAGATTAAACAAGAGCTGGACGGTTTGAAGCAAATAAAAGCAGTCGATCAACTTCAAACCCTGCGTCAAATGCAGACTGCTCAACAAGATGTGAACGCCTTAACGGCCAACAATCAAACGAGAGGACAAGATTTTATGCATTGTACAAGGATGTTACCGAAAACAAACAAACAATTTCCGATTTAGAACTTGCTTTGTCAAGAAACCTGTCTAAAGTTGAAACCCGTCTTTCTCAGAACATGACTACTTTACAGGGTGATATTGAAAGTTCCGTTGCAAGAAATTTCACTATAAACTCAGACGTTCAAAATGCAATCCACGAAATCAAAGAAGAAAAAGAATATGATCAGTTTCAATGTTTCGTGTACAACTTTCACTGTAGATGTATATTTATGTCTGTTTTAATGTGTATGAATCTTCAAATAACCAAAGCCTTTGTGACGTACCAATTTTGATGCACAAGGTAACACATTTCGTCGATTTACGACTCTTCAGTTGTGCTCAAGGCCTACATAATGATTTGGTTTTTTTCCAACTATTTGGATTATTGTTTTGGTTTTCAACAATTTATGTCTTAAGCACAGCTGATGAGTCATTCATCCACGAAATGTGCACATTTTGTCCATCAAATTGGTATCAAGAATTTTATTTATCAAGTTAGTTAGTGTTGATTAATTAGGTCAATAATTGGTAATTAAGGTTATAATTAGTAATTAATTAAGGTTATAATTGGACATCAATTAGGAAAGTATTTATTAATTACAAAGTAATTAGGGTAACGAGACTTACTTAGGAGTACCTTCCTCGTGCATAGCTCTGTCCTTACATGGTTTTTGCTGTCAAAATTTTCGATTATTCTTTTGGTTTTCAACTGTTAAGGCCTAGGTAAGCCTTGGGTCAGAACTGGTGAATCGTAAATTGACGAAATTTGCACATGTTTTGCATCAACACTGATATCAAAAATAACTGACCTTCGTGACCTTGATCGACCTCTGAACTTAGTATAAGAATTCATTTTTTACTGTGCTGTCCCTTGTAATTGATCCATTGATCGATGAACGCAATAATTTTAGTTCATATTTCATGGTAGAAGGGTTCTGATAATTAGGATATTTCCCTTAATAGATAGTTATTAAGGCAGACAGAATATTTTAGTGCCTGAATATGTGTTTGTCTTTAGTCATATTTTGAAATTTTGAAATACTGTCTAGCGAGAAAAGTAAGCGACATTTATAAAAGATAAAAAACTCAATCTTCCATGTATAACAAAAACATAATACCCGTCAATATAATCAGACATCAACATGCTGCCTCTGCAGTATATCACCCTACCCTTTATGCATCTAGATTAAAAAAACAGAGTTGTCTACCATTTGGCAGTATCTTAAACATCGCGAGATTGTCAACATTATGCTTTCTGTCGTGCAGAGACTTGAAGCAAGCCCTTCCAAGATAATTCACTCTCTAAATCTTAAAATCAGATACTTCGCGAGCCGATATAAAGGAACTGAATTTCTTCGGCCATTATAACCATTTCACCATAAATTGTTTATTTGGTGCTTTCTCTTGCTTTTTTATAAAAATATCCACTTTCCACATATCGCCTTAACTTACACCCACTTTCTATAGCTCCGATTGGTAATAGGTCCCTCTCATTTCTTCGGCTTGAAAATAAACGAGTCTTCAGAGAACTAAAGTAAATGCGGCAATCGTCAATTTATGCCATAGCACAGTTGAAAGTCTCGTTACCGTAATTTCGTATAATTGATAAAATATACCCCAATTAACAAATGCTGTCCTAATTGATTTCCAAATATAACCTTAATTACATACCCATTATGATCCTAATTAATCAAAACTAATTACCTTAATTTATGACGTCATAGTGTTAACACCACCTCAGTAGGCTAACATTTTCCCATTAGGTTGGAATTGACCGGAAGTGACTTAAAACATATTGAATGAATTTGATGCGTTTATGCATTATTATTTATTTGAATTAATTTTAGTTTCAGCAAGGAAAAAGATTGAATTAATAATTACAAACTAAGATACTTTCATTTAAAAATATAAATTCTACAGGTTAGAAAAAAATAAGTTTTAGTTCCGTTGCAGTAATTAAAGTTTACATATCACTTAGCCCACCTGACCTAAGCTCTTATCTCAGATTGAACAACTTTCCTATTGGCCCTATGAATGAAATTAATACGGGAAGAAGTAGTGAAAATAACTGTAGTGTACTTTTAAACATGAGAGAACGATATTTTTGCGTTTGTTTATTGACCTATTAGATATTTTTCAATGCTGAAGGGTCGTTGAAAATTGACCGAATCATTAATAGTCGTATTTGGCCTCGATCAGCTATATATGCTCTCGATGTTGCCTCGGACATAATGCAGGCTTTATATGAAAACACCTATTTAATAACACAACATAATAGTCTACATAATTGTTATACGTCAAGTTATCTAACATGTGTAAATTGAATAACAGAATTAAGAATCAATTTCATGTTCTATTTGAGTGTCAGTGTAATATTTATATAACATATTGAATTATCTTTCAGTTGGGTTTATAGCATTCGGGACTGGTTCTAGTATAAAGTCAACAGCAACAATACTGAAGTTTCCGAATATCAAGTCATCATACGGACTAACACGTCTGTCCACCTTTAAAACTTCCGGAATATTTACATGCGAGAAGACTGGACTGTATATAATTAGTATTACAGTAATGTCATGTTCCATAGGTAACTCAGAATACACTATATATCTAAACAATAAAGAGGTAGCACAATATTATATTGGCCTGTCATCTACGTCGTCTAATGATTGTAACTCAGGTACAGGTACAATATTACAGCAACTGGATGTCAATGACACGATTCTTGTTAAAACTATCCGGTCAGGTATGATGGTGTACGATAGGTGGTCATCATTCTCTGTTGTTAAACTAAAGTAATATTTGACTAACATGGAATTTACAATCTTCTGTCTCTAACCAAAAATTCTCATGTTCAAATCTCAGCCACTCCACACAGAACACTCAATTCATGCCAAGGAGTTATTCGCGACATAGACCGTGATCTACCCGATTTATCCAAAGAAAACATCTTTCCTGAACTTGAATCTCAAAATGTCTCAAAATTCAAACGATTTACCAAAAAATCCGAGGATAAGGTCATTAAACTGAACACATATCACATTACCTTTAATCTCCCGAGTGTGCCGGAACATATCTATATTGGACCCTACAGAATCAAAGTTGACAAATACTTACCTAACCGTACTCGTTGCTTCAAATGTCAGAAATTTTGACACCTTAGGAGTTTATGTAGAGGTACGGAAAAATGTGTCATATGTTCTGTAGAGGGCCATTCCAGTTTTGATTGTGACGGCCACATCAAATGTGTGAACTGGATTTTATATAGCGAACTCGGGAACTATCAATTCTACATAAAAGAACTTGAAATACAGAAAACAAAAGCTGACAAGAATATTAGCTATCAAGAAGCAAAACGACACCTCTGCCGCGAATAACTCTACTCAAACCACATCTTACGCCAATCCTGAAGCACTAGATCATTTGCAACTCAAACTGATTACGCATGGCCTGTTGAATCACAACTCCCAGTTCTCCTTTCTCAATCCAATTCCCCGAAAGGGAAAACTTCCCAATCTACAATGCCGACACAGAGTCAAGCACCTTTTAATAGACTATGTAGATAAATCCGACATCATTCGTCGGTACTACACAGTCGATAATATTAAATAACTATTTACAAAGGTCACTGGCTGCCGTCTTTTACAATATTTGAATGATGTTGGACTTTATTCTAGAATATAGTCCACATCACATATATGTGTATTTAACATTATTTTTCGTTTTAATGATTTCATTTAATTTGCCTGTTAATATGTGATAGTTCAGTATTTGTTTTCTTTATGATAATGTACAGTTTATCTAATATTTGATGTTAAATTGTTTATGACTGTTTTAATAGCCACAACTGTGATATTTATCTAATTTTGTTTTCAAATGTTTTATTGTTTAGCAATTCTTTTAAGCGTGCTATTATACTTTTGTATATTTATTTTCTTTTATTTTATTTTTATTATTTTAATTACAATAAATCTGTTTTCGCCACGAAATGACCTTTTTGTGTCGACGTGACGTTAAAAGACAACCAAGCAATCAAATAATATCCCAATCTACAGAGTTTAATTCTTCACAAAACATCTACTTCTTTATCTACAAATAATCATCAAAAACCATCAGCTACACACAGAACTTCTACATCTTCAGATAAAAAATCTCAAAATCACCCGTCTTCACAGAAAAACATGCGATCCTCGTCTTCTGATTAATTAAAAAACAAACTTTCTAATCGTCAAACGAATGCTGACGAAATTTGAAAGTTAACAGGTTTAGAGAATTGTGCTCAGAGTTTGACGACGAAGTCGATCGAGACTCTGACCAAATGGATGCAACTCCCGAAAATCTAAGAGTCAATCTGGGGTGATCCTTTAGTTCCATCGACGGATTCTCCTCCATCAGCGGTTAACCCCCGCGCTTCAGATGGGAGGTACAGTTGCTCGCATGAACGACCAAACAAGAGCTACCCCCAACCCCATCCGTGCGCCTACAAAATGAACAATATTGTAGAGTGAGTTTAAAAATTAACTTAATTGAATTATCGTTACTCATCCCACCTTCCTTCCTGTGGTCTTTTGCTTATAGAAAACTGATCTAAAGGAAAACGATCAGCTAAATATTAAAAATTATTCTCTCTATGGTACAAAAGTGAAACAGGATGAAATAGCTGCTGGCGGTTTGTCCATCCTTGTTAAAAATGACATTATTCACAGTCAGATATCCCTAACAACTGATTTACAGGCAGTTGCTATCCGAATAACACTTAACAGAACCGTTACATTAGGTTCATTAGAAATAAATAAAGTTAAATCTTTAAAATATCCATTACGTACCCCTTTTCTCATTATGAGCGTCTTTGACGCTCATAATCCTATATGGGACACTCACTCTCAAAATGAGAAAGGCATTGAAGATTTTTTAAACCAGGACGGTTTTTGCATTTTCAACAATGGATCGACGCCTATCTCCATCCGGGTAATGGTTGTTACTCGGCTATCGATCTAACAGTATCTGACCCTTCGCTATCACTGGGTTACTCATGGCGAGTCCATGACGACTTATGTGAAAGTGACCACTTTCCAATAATTTTGGAAAACCTCTTTCCCTCATCCTCGGGGAGAGTTGCTCGCTGGAAAATTGAAAAGGCAATTTGCCTTTGTTAAAGCAACTCTGCCGAGATAAACTTAGAACAGATATTTTAATTGACATTGGTGAACCATTTCTTAAATTTACTGAAACGTTATCGAGAGCTGAGATAACCATTTCTAAAACCTCAACAAATCCAAAACAATCCAGCAATTCCCGGTTTAATGATTGTTAGGAAGCAAAGAAAACAAGGAAAAAGGCCGAATGACGGTTCAACTTGCATCAAACCAAGATAATTTAAGTAATTTCCGTATATTCCATGCGACGACACGTAGCACATTTAAAAAGAAGAGACGTAAGTCGTGGCAAAATTTCGTCTCTAAAATAAAATCCCATACACAAATGAATAAAGTTTGGAATTTCATACAAAAGCAGAAAAACCAATCTTCACCATCTTAAAGATGACTAGACCCTTCTAACATCTGAAAAAGACATATCTAAAAAACTTTGAGAGACATTTTCTAAGCATTATTCATCTCAAATTTACTCTCGCACTGAAAAAACTAAACTAAGCTCTAAATCTCAAAACACAGAAAACTACAACCGCCCTTTCCCTTTGGATGAACTAAAAATTTTCTGACAAAGACCCATGACACAGCATGTGGCCCTGATGATATTCATTATCATTTTCTGAATCAAATAGCATTTGGGAAACTGGCGACGTGCCATCTCTGTGGAAGCTGGCCACAGTTGTCCCTATTTCAAAACCTGGGAAGGATCATTTTGAACCGTCGAATTATCGGCCAATTGCCCTCACAAGCTGCGTATGCAAGACGATGGAACGGGTGATGTTCCTTGAGACCAATATACAGTGTGGGTTCCAGCAGGAAAGTTTAAGGTTATAGCTAAATGCTTGATAGCATTGGATATTTTAAAAGTTGTTTCCAGCACTGACCGGGCTGCTGATAAAAATATTTTATTAAATATATATATATATATATATATATATATATATATATATATATATATATATATATAGATCTTTAGTTAGATCAAAACTTGATTATGGTTCCATTATATATGGATCTGCTCTCAAATCCTATATAAAAATTCTAGATACTTTTCACCACAAGACCTACGTGTGGCCTAGGGGGCGTTCAGAACATCTCCCGCAGAAAGTTTATATGTAGAGGCGAACGAGCCGTCTCTTTACAACCGTAGCATAAAACTTGGTCTACAATATTTAACCAAGCTGAAAGCCCATTCTTTAAATCCTGCCTACGACTGTGTTTCCAACCCTCTCTATGAGGATATATTTGAACAGCATGAAAACAAAATACCTCCTTTTGGTATCCGGATGAAACCACAAATTTCTGGTTCTAACATGCTGAAATTGCTCCTGTTAGTATACCTCAATCGCCACATTGGCTTGTACCCAAATCCAAATGCATTTTTTACATCAGAAAACATAAAAAGTCGGAAAGTAACCCCATTGAAATTCAGCAACAGTTTGCTGAAATTAAATCAAATTTTCAAGGGTTCGATAACATTTATACTGATGGATCAAAAGAAGGAGACAAAATAGCTGCTGCTGCTGCTGTTTATGGACAACGGGCAGTGACTCTTCGTCTTCCATCTTCAAGTTCTATATTTTCAGCTGAGCCAAGAGAAAACTTTCTAATTTGTTCTGATTCTCTTTCATGTTTATTGGCCATAGAAGGTCAGAAATATAGAAATCCTTTGATTTCACATATTATTGAATTTTATAAAAGACTTCTGTTTTGGGTAAAGAAATAGTTTCTCTGGATACCAAGTCATGTTGGTATAAAGGGAAACACAGCTGTAGACAGAATAGCAAATGATGCTCTAGAAGACACATTACTAGTACGGCGGTACCTTTTACTGATTTTAAACCGTTACTTTATTAGTATGTTTTAGCTCTTTGGCAGTCCCAGTGGAACCTGCTTACATAGAACAAATTGCATTTTCTAGAACCAAATTTTGGCAATAATAATTATTTCGAAGGCAAAAGCCGACGAAGCCAAGTTGTTTTAACTAGAGTCGCATTGGCCACACCAGGACGACTCATTCTTTTATTTTAGAAAACGAGCGGCCTCATGAGTATAGTCCGTGTCAATTTCGACATAGTATTAAACATATTTTAATTGACTATGTAAATAAACAGAGATTATCTGTCGGTACTACACAGTCAACAATATGAACGACTTATTTACAAAAGTTGCTGGCGTATGTTACAATAAATTGAAGGACGTTGGGCTGTATTCGAGACTATAGTCTGTCTGACTATATTCTTGAATATAGGCCTTATCCAGAATTTTAAATTTTTTATATGGTCCATAATTTAAATTTGTTATATATTATGACTGTTGTTATTTTATTGCTAATATTTATGTAAAAGTGTATCTGTGATATTGTTTTGGAAAGTTTATCTGTGATATTGTTATATGTATTGAAAGTCTGTCTCATTAAGGTCTTTCCTTTACTTAGGAAAGACCTTACTGTATTTCTTATGATTATTTTTATTTTTCTTCTTAGAAAATTCAAAAACTCCACTCCGACTGGTTTCGCAACATATCAAAATGATCTTTGGTATGAAGGTTCGATCAGACATTGGCTAACCTTACAAGAGTTTCTATTTACCGTATAAGAGTTACGCCCCCTGTTACAGTTATGTTTGTTATCACTACTCCTCAGAAACCGTAAGAGATATCGACATGAAACCTTTTGCAATGTCTTCAGTTCATCTGTGCGCACATTAATCACACCTGACGAAAAGTATCTGACGACATCTTGTGGGAGTTACTGCCCTTTACATGTCTTCATTTTTGGGGTTTAATGCAAATGGTAAGTTATAGTTGAGATATAAGCATGAAACTTCATAAAGAGAATTTATGTCAGGTAACAAGTAAAATTAGGTCAAGGTCAAAGGTCAAGGTCACTTTCTAATTTTTTTAAAAATCTGCTTGTTATCACTACTCCGAAACGGTAATAGATAGCTGATAAAATGTAATGGACCAAATGTCGGGGACATTGAGAGGAAGCTCAGTTACATTTGGGTCAAAGTCATATGACGTCATTTTATATGAGTTATTGGCCTTAGAACGTTTAAATTTATGGTTTTTGGCTAATAACTTGATAATGGTACAAGATAGAGGCAGGGGGTCTTTTGTTTTGACACCAGGGACAAATGACCTTCAAAATGGTATCAAGGTCAAAGGTCAAGGTCATGTTTTAGAAAATGACAGTGATGGTTAGATTTCAAAAATATCCATATATGCTTGATTGAAGCATTTTTCTAATTTTACAACTTGGGGGGGGGGGGGAAGGGGAGGAATGTGGTAAAAATTTCTTTAAAATGATCTAATTCAACATATGTTTGTCATGTGATATTTGTTCCTTCATAATATTTGTTCCTTGGAACTTTTGTTATGTTATAGATGTTCTCTGTGGAACATATTTTATATGATATTCATTCCATAGTCAGAATAAAAGTTTCCAACTATAGGTATGAATATTATATAAAATATATTCCACAGAGAACATCTATAACATAACAAAAGTTCCAAGTAACAAATATTATGTAGGAATTAATTTCATGAAAATTGATATATGGGCAAAAAATATTATATTCACTGTAATTCATTTATAAACAAGTTCCATAATATTATGAACATCATGTAAATATGTCAAAATAGATTTATTGTCAAAATAGTTGGAATTTTTTATATCTGAAAAACCCTTTGCATTCAAAGTTACATATTCACATATTCTTGACAGAATTGCTGTTTTCTTGTTCTTATATAATCAACCTTTATTCACAAGATCAAAATAATGGTATAAACTGTTTTTTCGATTCTTCTGACGATTTCTTTTTGGTCTTTTTGATTCCGGTTCATCATTGCAACTTTCAGCAATCCTTTCATCATTTTCATTGGACTTTTAGGGCGAAGCTGTTTCCACACTTGTTTCAATTTTGTTGATTTTGTTTGCATCATTCTCATTTTCTTTTTCGGTAAAAGAAGGCGATGGAAAGGAAAACATGTCATTTAAGTCAATATCAAAATCACCTTTATCCTGAGAAAAAGTAGATTGTGTAATAAATATTTCATCGTCTAGTATATCTTTTGGTAGTATCTCGTTATTGTTTTCATCAGATGTTTCACCTAATACACTGGCTATTGAGTTCTCATGTTCTGAATATCACCATTTCCGATGTCATCATTGTCTTTTGTTCGTTTTTGATTTTCCTGAAGGTTTTCTTCTTCTTCTTCATTTTGTTCGATTCCCTCTGTATCATTCTCATAATATTTCTTTAAGTTACACTGTCTATAATTACCAATTGATTTTCCATTGTCCATTAATGTCATAGTTCCTATTCTTGGAATTTTTGTGATGGTGTACGGACCTAACCATTTCTGTTTACCCAATGTTTTTTTTCTTTTCATGTTCTTTACTAAAACCTTTTCTCCAATTTTGAATTCGTTTCGTGCCACATTATGTCTTCTATCAAAGTTTTTTATTTTACAATTTAACAATTTAAACTTAAATATAACAAATATAACATTTTATGCCATAATATTATAATATTATTTCCTGTCATAACATTATAACATGTTGTGCTATAATATCATAGTATCATATTATTTCATATTATAATATATTGTGCCATAATATTATAATATCATGCTATGTCATAATATTATAACATTTTGTGTCATAATATTATACTATCACATGATTTCATGATATTATTATACATTGTACCATAACATTATAATGCAACATTGTTTCATAATATTATAACATGTTGTGTCATAATATTATAATGTCACTTTATGTCATAATTGTTATAATTTATAAATGTGTGTCATGATTCTCATATATGCTCAGAGACTAGTCCAATATTTTTCAACTTTGTATTATATCTTTCTTTATATTCTTTAATATAAAGAGGGGTGAACAAATTTTCATGCATTTTAATTGTTTATACTCATTGACTCTTGAATAAATAGCTTATAATTATATTTCTGAGAATAATGAATTAATTGAAAGCATCAACATATTTGCTTACCTTCATTGAACTTTCCTTCATTTAAAAACTTTAAAATTTTGTTATACTCTTCTGCTTCCATGGCAAAACACCTTCAATTTTGTTTACACACTATCTGTTCATGCATTTAATCATGTTCATCCAGGTAACATTATCATGTGACAACATAATCACCAAAATGTTTTAAAATTGCTGAAGTGTGACACAGGTATAATTTTATATACAATAATATAATTTCTTTGACTTTTTGGGATATTTTATTATAAGAAGAGAATTTATGTTCTGTAATGTTTATTCTTTTTTAAATATATAGCCATAATATTATTTTCACATTGTTACGGCCGAAATCACCTTTTAAATTGTAGCCAACAAAAGACACAAATCAATAATAAAATTTAACAAGATTTATTATATACAAAGTTTACAAAAAATATTACAAAAAGAAACTAAAATGTCAACTTAACTGTTCAAAATCCTGTTTTTTCTTGATCCGGAATTCTGGTCACTGTTGCCTGAATCCAAACGGAATATTATATCCAATCAGTCACAATCTAGTATGATGTAACGTAAATAAATGTGTGTGTCAAGTACGATGTGTGAAACGTAAATAAATCCAACAGCTGAGAACACAAGAATGTCTATGTACGGTCCAATATGCTATGCTCTGCAAGTTTAACGTTCGTGTCCATATATATACTGTAGAACGGAAACTTCTGGAATACGGTAGAAGTTCGAATCACACCATAATTATTACGTAAGTCAAATAGAAAGTTCTAGTCATTCCACCAGTATCCATTATTGTTCCAGTGATTTCTAAACTGCGCAGTTATAACATTATTTGGTAAACAACTATAAGTATTATGTAAACACATTATACACGCCACAAGGCCACACAAAACAAACCAGGCCAAGATAAATAAATATAATAATTACAATATCATAACACCTCCCCCCTTAAAAGAAGTTTGAGTGTAACGAGAACTTCATGAACAATATATACAAAAAATATATATATATATAGTATGTATACAGTGTTTTAATAAGATCTAGATAAAGCATCTGCTATTACATTATCTTTACCTTTAATATGTTTTACAATAATATCATATTCCTGTAACAATAAACTCCACCTAGTCAACCTCTGGTTCTTGTTTCTCATTTTATGTATGAAGGTGAGAGGATTATGATCAGTATAAACCAGAATAGGATGCATAGTGGGATTTAAATATACATCAAAATGTTGAAGTGCAGACAACAGTGCAAAACATTCTTTTTCAATAGTGGAATAATTTTTCTGATGTTTATCTAATTTCTTGGAAAAATATGATATAGGTTTCTCAACATTATCATCTGTTTCTTGATATAAAACGGCTCCAACTCCTACATCACTTGCATCAACGGCAAGTTTGAATTGCTTTTTAAAGTCTGGAGTGATAAGAACGGGACTGTTAATTAAAAGTGATTTGCTTTTTTCAAAAGAGTTTTGACAATTATCACTCCAGATGAATTTAGAATCTTTTCATAAAAGATGAGTCAATGGTTGAACAACAGTAGCAAAATTTGAACAAAATTTTCTGTAAAATCCAATCATGCCTAAATATCTCATAAGTTGTTTTTTATTTGTAGGAGGAGGAAAATTGGTAATTGCATCCACTTTAGCCATAATAGGTTTCACTTGCCCTTGGCCAACTGTGTGCCCTAAATAATCAACAGTGGCCTTACAAAATTCACTTTTAGCAAGATTAACAGTCAAATTTGATTGTGACAATCTATCAAAAGTATCATATAAATGTGTTAAATGCTCTTCCCAGCTATCACTACATACAATAAGATCATCAATATAAGCATAACAACAGTCTAAATCTTTTATAACATTATTGATCATTCTTTGAAACGTAGCTGGAGCATTTTTCATACCAAACGGCATGACAGTATATTGAAATAAGCCGTCTGGTGTGACAAAAGCTGATATTTCACGAGCTCTCGGTGTCAGGGGGACCTGCCAGTAACCTTTTAATAAATCAAATTTGCTTACGAATTTTGATTGTCCAATGTTATCAATGCAATCCTCTATCCTTGGAATCGGATAGGAGTCAGATTTTGAAACTGAGTTGACTTTTCTGAAGTCAGTAACGAAACGAAAGGTTTTATCTGGTTTGGGCACAAGAAGACAAGGAGAGCTCCATTCACTGTTACTCGGCTCAATAATATCATTGTCAAGCATATATCTAATTTCTTGTCTCATAACATCAAGTTTAAGTGGATTGAGCCGGTAAGGATGTTGCTTAATTGGAGAAGCATCGCCTACATCAACATCATGACAAACAGCAGTGGTTTTGTTTGGCACATCTGGAAAAAGATTTTTAAAAGAAAATACCAAAGTTTTCAATTTTTGTCTGCGATCGAAAGACAGATGTGCAAGTTTTGAGTCTAAATTTGACAAAATTTCTGAATTTTTCAATCTAACAGTTTGTTCCATAGTCTTCGAATCAAAAGATGGTTCAATTATATCTGGTTTGTCATGATCGTTCTCCGATTTAACCATGGCTAAAGTGGCAACTGGTTTACTCTCACCTTCATTAGTACGCTCAAAATATGGTTTTAACATATTAATGTGACACACTCTATTTTGTTTACGCCGACCTGGAGTTTTTACAATATAATTCAAATCATTGATTTTACTGTCAATTGTATAAGGACCACAGTATTTAGCCTGTAAAGGATGCCCAGGGACTGGCAAAAATACAAGTACCTTATCACCAGGCTCAAAAACTCTGTCCCTGGCATCTTTATCATACCATATTTTCATCTTATTCTGTACAGTTTTTAAGTTTTTCTGAGCAATTTGACAAGCAGTATACAATTTTTCTTTAAATCTAGATACATAGTCTAGAAGATTCAAGTCAGTGTGTTCAGTAAGCCATTTTTCCTTAATCAATTTCAAAGGTCCCCTTACAGTATGACCAAACACTAACTCAAAGGGGCTAAAACCAAGGGATTCTTGAACAGCCTCTCGGACCGCAAAAAGTAGAAAGTGAACACCATCATCCCAGTCCCTGTCAAATTGAAGACAAAAAGTTCTAATCATGTTCTTCAGTGTTTGATGAAAACGTTCTAAGGCACCTTGAGATTCTGGATGATAAGCACTTGATCTATACTGAGTAATCCCTAACTGGTAAACGACCTGCTGAAATAAACCTGACATAAAATTTGAACCCTGGTCGGACTGTATAGACTTAGGAAGTCCTACTAATGTGAAAAATTTGATAAGAGCTTTGACAATAGTTGGTGTCTTGATATTCCTTAAGGGAATAGCCTCAGGAAAGCGAGTGGATGTACACATGATCGTTAATAAATAAGCATTTCCTGTCTTGGTCTTTGGTAAAGGTCCAACGCAATCAATAAGTATTCGGCTGAAAGGTTCTTCAAAGGCTGGAATTGGCAGAAGTGGTGCTGGTGGTATTTTCTGGTTAGGCTTGCCAACAACCTGGCATATATGGCATGATTTGCAGTATTCTGTGACATCATTTCTAAGTCTGGGCCAGTAGAAATGTTGTAATATCTTAAGGCAAGTCTTCCTTATACCTAAATGTCCAGCCAAGGGGGTGTCATGGGCAAGACCAATAATTTCTTGCCTATAGACTTTAGGCACCACCACTTGGTATAACACTCTCCATTCCTCCTCTGGGATAGCATCAGGGGGCCTCCACTTCCTCATCAAAATGCCGTCTTGATAATAGTAACATTCGGCCACTTTGTCTGCTTCTTCTTGGGGTAGAGCCCTCTTGCAGAGCTGAAGAACCTCAGGGTCTTTATTCTGTTCTTCCCTAAACGTTCTTTTGTCTAATGAATGGCTGTTCACGTCTAGCCATGGCATAATTACACGTTTGTTAGTACCAGGTGGTCTTATTATGGCCTTTTCTGAGCTACCGGGACCTTCAATGTCGGCAAAGAAAGAGTCAGAAAGGTCCATATAATCATACTGGCCTTCTTGTAAATCCTCATCTTGTTGTTTTCTTGCCATTGCCCTAGTAACGACACAAGCTGGATAGAGTTCAGCATCATCTTCAGGTGATTTAACATCCACCACCGGTTCATTTGTAACAATTGGTTCAGCAACCACTTTGTTCCTAGCTAGATCATTTCCTAGCAATAATGAAACACCCTCAACAGGGAGTGTAGGACGAACACCCACAACAACTGGTCCAGTAATTAAATCTGACTTCAAATAAATACGATGGAGGGGAACATCTATACAACCTAACTCCACACCTCGTAACAAAACGGAGGCACCAACGGACGTCTCCTCGGACAAAGGCAACATACCTTCCAACAACAAAGACTGAGAAGCTCCAGTGTCCCGTAAAATCTTAATAGGCTGAGGAGTAGTATTATTAACAATAGAAACAAACCCATCAGACATAAAGGGCTTATAATCCTCCATGTAATCACAAAAACTGGACTTTAAAGCCTGACTCGCAGGACATTCCAACTTATTGGTAACAACGGGTGTCGTACAAGCACTGGACTTGGGCTTATGATCTCTTTCATTCTTCTTCTGGAGTCTAAAACAATCAGCCATCAGGTGACCATTTTTCTTACAATAAGCACAAGTTAGTGACTTCTTCTCAAAAGCATCAAATTTTGGACCAGACATGTTATAACTAGACGGACTCTTATTCTGTGCAACAGGCTTAATATCAGTACGCTCAGTGCTTTGATTTTTGTAATTTCCGCTTGAAGTATTAAAATTTTGACCTTTGAAACTCCTTTTATGTGAAATGGTATAATTATCGGAAACAACAGCTGCATCTTGCAATGTCTCAACAGTTTTGTCATCTAAATGTGTTTTTAAGTCTAAATTAACACACTGCTTGAACTCTTCTAATAACATTAATTGTCTTAATTTATCAAAATTTTTATCTATTTTCTTTGACGTAAGCCATTTATCAAATAAATCTTCTTTTTCCCTAGCAAATTCAACATAGGTTTGTGTTTCAAACTTTTTATAAGACCTAAATTTCTGTCTATATGCTTCTGGCACTAGCTCATAAGCTTTCAAAACTTCCTGTTTAACAGTGTCATAATCAGAACTTTTTTCTGAAGAAAGTGCTGAGTAAATTTCAGCGGCCTTGCCCACAAAAACACTTTGCAACATTGTAGTCCAATAAGGCTTTGGCCATTTCAAATTTTGAGCAATTTTCTCAAATTGTGGAAAAAATTTATCCACCGTTTTTTCACAAAATTTGGGAACCAAACGTATATTTTTTGCTGCCTCAAATTGTTCTGATTTTGACTTAGTGTTGCTTTCTACTTTAGCTATTTCTATTTTTATTTTCTCCATCTCTAACCTTTCTCTCATTTGAAGTTCTGCCTGTAATTGTTTTTCTTCTTTTTCTAATTGTTTTAATTTAAGTTCGTGTTCTAATTCAAGCTGTTTTAATTTTAAAGCATCAACATTTTCGACCTTGAGGTCAAGAGCCTCTTCACCAAAAATTTCTAAATCAACTAAATTGTCTATTACCAAATTTTTTATAATTTGTTTTCTCATAGATGTTCTAAAATCTATTTTTAGATGTTTAGCAAGCAACACTAATTCTTCTTTCTTTAATTTATCAAACCCTTCCAGGTCTGGCGTTTTCAAAAATTTACCAGCATCAAATTCCATTTTGTAGAATTTTGTTGGCTAATTCTAATAAAAATACTGAAAAAAATTATTAAGATATTAACGTTCTCCCGAGACGAGCCCCCAATTTCTGTTACGGCCGAAATCACCTTTTAAATTGTAGCCAACAAAAGACACAAATCAATAATAAAATTTAACAAGATTTATTATATACAAAGTTTACAAAAAATATTACAAAAAGAAACTAAAATGTCAACTTAACTGTTCAAAATCCTGTTTTTTCTTGATCCGGAATTCTGGTCACTGTTGCCTGAATCCAAACGGAATATTATATCCAATCAGTCACAATCTAGTATGATGTAACGTAAATAAATGTGTGTGTCAAGTACGATGTGTGAAACGTAAATAAATCCAACAGCTGAGAACACAAGAATGTCTATGTACGGTCCAATATGCTATGCTCTGCAAGTTTAACGTTCGTGTCCATATATATACTGTAGAACGGAAACTTCTGGAATACGGTAGAAGTTCGAATCACACCATAATTATTACGTAAGTCAAATAGAAAGTTCTAGTCATTCCACCAGTATCCATTATTGTTCCAGTGATTTCTAAACTGCGCAGTTATAACATTATTTGGTAAACAACTATAAGTATTATGTAAACACATTATACACGTCACAAGGCCACACAAAACAAACCAGGATAAATAAATATAATAATTACAATATCATAACAACATAGAACATTTATTATAAGGAACAAATATATGTTGACATGTTCACTCTTTATCAAATCTATCTAGCACAAATAACCTTTTAATGTGTAAATACAGCCCCCCCCCCCCCCCCCCCCTGTTTTTCGGATTTGACTGAATTTACATCGGTTTTACTGAATTTACCTGTAAATGCATATAAAGTCCAAGTAGACAGCTAGGGAATATTCAGGGCTTTGTTAATGAGAAAAAATTATGACGCTAACTCTAACCAATTTCCTGAAATAGCGTTCGCGCAGTGCATTAATAGAAAGCTATTTTCCGCCATAAAACACAAGATCCGTCCAAATTTTACCAATTTATTGCATCCGAATGTCAAAATTTCGCGTCAAATTAACAGTACTTTATTCAAGGAGATGTCGTCTGCTGAAATGGCACCGGAAATCTAAATAAATAAATCGTGACATCAAATTTCTACATGAATCTTCATTCTGACATAAGTAAATGTGTACACGTACACTCCGTTTTCTATTTATGACTATTTCCACATCAAACAGCAAAATTATCCTGTGCCATGGTCACCCACGACGTCCCCTCTCGAAAAGAAAGAAATAAACTAAGTCCAGACATATATAAATGGACGTCACGTTTTACTGTCACTTGTGTATCTAGAGAAATAAAAATACAATGCCCTCCCCCCCCTACTTGTATTCAGCAATCCTTGGAAAACTTGCTACCTACAAATAAAAAAAATAATTAATAAACAAACAAACAAACAAACAAACAAAAAAAGGCCCGTCCCGCCTTCAAAAAAGAGATATTGCTACTTCATTATTTTTTCTTTCTTTTTTTTTGACAATTACTATTTGGAACAATACATTAAAAATTTAAGAGCTTTCAAGAAAAAATAGAAGTAGCAATATCTCTGTACTGAAGACGGGACGGGCCTTTTTTCCTTGTCTATTTTATTTATTTCCAAAGAGTTACGTCCCTTGCCAAAAATAGAGGGGCAGGGCCTCTTTATTGCAAAACTGGAAACGTAAAAAGGAAAGACCTTATCATTTGTGCTCGGCACAAATGACCTTTTATTATTGTTTTATTGTTTATTCTCTCCTTAAATATTTTTTTATGTAAAAAGTCGATTAATTTTAAATACTATTTGTTTTTAATTAACATCAGTCTAACTAGGTCGCGCTGTGATATGGCTTTAATATCGCCAACACGGCTTTAAACAATAATCAATCAATCAATCAATCAATTATACTGAAATACTGCGGATGAATTTTGTGAATAAAGTTCTGGATTTTTTTTGTGTGCAAAAACTGTTTGCAACATTTTAGTTTGGCATTTATTGGCGAACTTTGTTTTAAAAATTATTTCTAATCTAAACATGTAAATAATTAGTACAAATATTTTATCAAAATGGATACAGGTTATCAACTTTTATAAACTAAGATAAATCCGCACGATAAAACATTTTATATAATTTAATTCTGTCTACAGGATCTACTTGATAATGTCAATTGAAATGGGTAAACTGGTTTTTATGTTTTCTTTTGTGGTTGGAAGCTATGGATTTCTTTTGGACACCAACACTCATAGGCCACAAGGAAGTCTGATGACGGACGACCATTATGACGCCTTGTTAAAACTGGTCATGGTAGAAAGTTCAGCCCGAATTCAACTTCAACAATTTGTTACCCAGCTACAAAAGGAAATTTCGGAAATCCCTGCTTTAAAATTGCAAGTTGGGGAACTGGAAAATGCAACCAAAACAATAGAAACACAATCCCATTCTTTATTGAGTTTAAAAGCCAAATTTGCAGACATTGAACGGAAATACACATCTGTACAGCAAAGCTATGCCCACGTGCAGTCTGAATTGGTAACTTCCCGCAACCAAAGCATGGAGCTAAAACAGGAATTGGACAGTTTGAAACAAAGTCATTTCAAACTCCAATCTGAACTGACGATTTCGCGTAACGAAACCATTGACCTAAAACAAGAGTTGGACAGCCTAAAGCAAAGTAATGTTAAACTCCAGACTGACTTGATGGCCACGAGTAACCACACCGTTAAACTTAAGAACGAGCTGGACAGTTTGAAGCAGATTAAGGCAGTTGATCAACTTCAAACTCTGGTATCACTGGAAAAACGAATGCAGACCTTTCAACAAGATGTGAACGCATTGACCGCCAACAATCAAGCGAGAGGACAAGATTTATTGGCGTTGTACAAAGATGTTACGAAAAACAAACAAACAGTTTTCGATTTAGAACTTTCTGTTTCAAGAAACTTGTCAAAACTGCAAACCGGTCTTCTGCATAACGTAACTACTTTACAAGGTGAACAAAAACTCATCCAGAAGAACTTTGAAAGTTCTGGTGTAAGAAATTTTACTAGATTAAACTCAGACGTTCAAAAGGCAGTTCTAGAAATCACAGAGGATAAAGTATATGGTAAGTTTCAATGTTCTATGCACAGCTTATACGTGTGACATATACATTTATGTCTGTTTTAATGTACATTGTATATATTGTTTCATGGACGAGAACCCTTTGTGACGGTATTGTATGATCCAGTTTCAAGTGAATACCAATTTTGATGCACAAGATGTCACATTTCATCAATTTTCTCAAGACTTAAAATGTTGAAAGCCACAATGATAATACAAATAGTTGAAGAATAAATTAGAAATGTCAAAATGACCAACGAGGTAAAGCCAAAAGAATCTTAGTACAAAGCTATGCACGAATTGATGCTATTTTGACTGTTATGAGGAAATGAATATGGCTATTTGTAACCAATAGTTTGTCTTGAACAGATCTAGCTAAATGTTACACTTTTATATCGCCGAATATTTAAGCAGAATATGAATACACACATAACAGACGATTTGCAGAGAATTGATATTGAATAAATGCGGCAATCGATCAATTTGTGTTACATGACTGTTAAGTCTCGTGACCGTAATTTCGTATAATTGATAAAATATACCCCAATTACAAAATTCTGTCCTAATTGATTTCCAAATATAAACTTAATTGCATACCCATTACGATCCTAATTAATCAAGACTAATTACCTTAATTAATTTATGACGTCATAAGGTTAACATTACCTCAGGAGGCTGAAATTTTCCCATAAGGTTGGCATTGACCGGAAGTGTCTTAAAACATATTGACTGAATTTGATTCGTTTTTGCATTATTATTTATTTGAGTTAATTTTATTTTCAACAAGAAAAAAGATTGAATTGATAAGTACAAACTTAGATACTTTTATTTAAAAATATAAATTCTGCAGGTTAGAAAAAAAAACTAAGTTTTAGTTCCGGGGAAGTAATTAAAGTTAACATAAAAAAATACCTCACCTGCCTAAGCTCTTCTCTCAGAATGAACAACTTTCCAAAATTGGCCCTATGAATGAAATTAATACAGGGAGAAGTAGCCATTTCAAATCACCCACTGGTCACCTTTCATCGTTGAAAGAACTGTAGTGTACTTTAAAAATGAAAGAACGATATTTGTGAATTTGTTTATTGACCTATTAGATATTTTTCAATGCTGAAGGGTCGTTGAAAATTGACTTGTTTGTCAGTGTTAAACGTTGAAAATTGACCGGATCATTTTTCAGTGTTGTATACTGACCCCCATCGTATAGTCGAATTTGGCCTCGATCACATGTATCGGCTCTCAGTGTTGCCTCGGACATAATACATGCTTTATATGAAAACACCTATTCAATAACACAACATAATAGTCTATATAATTGTTATACGTCAATTTATCTAACATGTTGTTAACAGAACTAAGAAGTAATTTCATGTTCTATTTGAGTGTCAGTTTAATATTTATATAACATATTGAATTATCTTTCAGTTGGGTTTACAGCATTCGGGACTGGTTCTGGAACAAAGTCAAGCGGAACAACACTGAAGTTTCCCAATATCAAGTCATCATACGGACTAACACGTCTGTCCACCTTTAAAACTTCCGGAATATTTACATGCGAGAAGATTGGACTGTATATAATTAGTATTACAGTAATGTCATGTTCCACAGGTGACTCAGAATACACTATATATATAAACAATAAGGAGTTAGCACCATATTATATTGGCGGGTCATCTGCGTCGTCTAATGAATGTAACTCATGTACAGGTACAATAGTACAACAACTGGATGTCAATGATAGGATTCTTGTTAAAACTGTCGTGTCAGGTATGATGGTGCACGATAAGTGGTCATCATTCTCTGTTGTTAAACTAAAGTAATATTTGACTAACATGGAATATACTAATGTAGAACATTTAATTTATTGAAATAAAATTATAAATCAATTAACTTTGTTACGTAAATGTTATGTAACATGATAATGCAATTAAAAACATTTGAATCCGGGAAAAGCTGTAAAAACCCAATCCAATGCAAAATAACAACAGCTATGAACAGGTTTTATCATGTTTATCCGTCCATTGTTTTGAATGTTCAAGTCTAATATGAATATAAAGGCTTGTAGTTATTTACAAAACACCGTAAAGCAAATGAATTATGAGTGATTTTAACAAATATATTTCTTTACGAAAACGAGCCATCATATTTAAAGACAAGCAGTTCATCTGTTGTAGATGGATATGCTGATATATTGAGAACTAAGCTATTTCGGTATTTTTGGTTGAGTACTTCTTGTTTAATATAAGTTTGGTGTTTGGTCTTCCAAATGTTTCGGTTTCAATGCTGCTGATGAGAGGTAACTCCTTGAAATGCGTCGTATACAGCATAGTATAAATTTACAATATCTAATATTAGTATCTTTGGATTGTTATTCTGAAGTCTGGAATTATATCTCCCGTTTGAATGATTAAACCCCTTCCTTAACAATAACATACCACAGAATATACATTTTATAGTTGATTCGGTACTGCCGTGCGTGTGATATATACGACGACCTTCTCCACATGGCGAGATTGTTGTCACATAAACTAAGACAGATTTATATTCAGTCTGATGGCTTAACTATTCCAAGTTTGTATGTTACCCTAAATGTTTACATCACCTTGACGATTCCGGGTCGTTTCGCTCCGATTCACGTTCGCCCCAACATGTAAATATGTATTTTATACAAAAATATAACCTTTGGTGTATTATATATAAAAGGTTGATATGTGCAGTTCACAGTTTATTCGTTACTGTGATTTATACAGCGACTTTCTCGGCAGGGTGAGATTGCTATCACATAAACTTCTTTCAGTCTATGGTAATTTAATCACTCAAAAATTTTTACGGTTGTCGTCACCAAATTTTTGCCGATACAAATTTTCTATCTCGTGTATAAGACTAGATATCTTCAGTTAGATTTCACGTCCTACTGGATTTGACACTTCACAGGATTTAACTCGTTAACAATGCGAGGGATGCCCTAAGCGGAAAAAGATATTCTTACCCTTCCGGAAGACCTTATATCACTCTTGATGTTAAGTGGGAGTTCACATTGCTAGTGTTTTATGTGTTCTATTTTTGTTTAGTTTATTTTATGTTTTTATTCGTCTAGCTATTCGTTTGTTTGTGTGTTCAATTCTCGTCACGTTTTCTTTTCCCTGGATGTCCAATTTATGGACTTATGCCACTGTTTTTTTGTCGCTTCGGTATTCTTTTGATAGTGTTCAACTCATTTCATATTTCCATATATTCCTATAATATGAAAACTACTGAGTAAATTTATATTCCAGGTTCTAATGTATTGTGGTTTTTCAAAAAAGAAAGTATATCCTATCATTGTACAAAATGCCAAAATATTAGTTCTCATCCAGTGTATTAAAACTTATTTTTTTCCTTTACGGAAGTAAGGTAATTTTGAAACAGATTATAACCAATTTTACTTTGATTTCTAATCAGAACACATATCTATGCCCATCATACATTTACCTATATTTTAAAAAAGTGGGCATAATAGGAACACACCCGTTTACACCTTTAACTAATTCAATTACGGTTTCATGTAATTGGAAAACGGCTCAATTACAAATTACATTTTGAGAAATGTAATTACTTACCATTAACTACCATTAGACCTAACTTTACATTACTTCAGTCACCCCAGGTCTGATCACAACAACGTATTCATGCAGTAATTGCCACTAAACTTCACGTACATGTAGGGTTAACCAGTAATCAATCAAATATTTTTTTTTAAAAAGTACGTATAAATTCATACATGTAGTTGGTAATTTTGTCAACATGACCATTGCCTGGCTAGTTTCGTACGTATTTTTAATTTTTTTTTTTCATATTTTTCTCTATTCCGTTTGCTGAGGTCCGGTTATTTTAAGTTATATTGTACATAAATATACATAATTATGTAATTATAAAACTGACTTGAACATCGCATATATCGGCCTTTCTTTTGTTTTAGTCCCTTTGCCCGTTCACATTTAGCTTCCGTGTCAGGTAGTCTTCGTTAATTGACGAATTTTCAATAATAAATATTTTTATTATAAAATTTAACGTTTCTAGGGGTTTCGTTGGTCAACTCGGATGATAAAATATTTTATTTCCCGTTAAAGGATCTTTCGAACTTTGAATAAATGAACTTCCAGAATGAAGAACTTAATGCTCTATCTCTCAATAATTAAGGGGGTACAGAACACCTAAGGGAGTTAACTCTTTTAAAATCAGCTGGACGTTTTAATCACATACTATTAGTAAAGAGAAATCAAGCTTCTCAATGATCAAAATTAGAATTTGTCAAACTGCTATATATCCAGTGAAATTATTCCCGTAAATTGTATGGTTCAAATTTCTTGAAATTTTTATATTTTGGTCAACAGGTCAAAGTAGGTATTTCGTCAAAATTTTAGGAAAATTAAAAATAGCCAATTCTATTTTAGTCAAAGTGCTGGGTACCCCTTAAGTGCTCAAAGACATGATTAGCACAGGTCAAACTGGTTATCATTCATAAATGTTAAATGGAAATTCGTCTATAGTTTAAACACTAGTCAGAATTAAAACAACGGAATGTCCCTCAATATTATAACATGCAAAAGAGATAGTTTTGTACGTAAATGCACTTCATATATTTTATTAGAAAGATTGGGCCTGTAATACTGAACGTCTAACATCCACAAGATGTCGCATATTGAGACACATCTTTAGCAAGCTGATCCAGATTGAAGTTGAACAACTTCAGAATGATAGGTTCAAGCTGGAAAATAAAATCATTTTACAAAGCAGTTCAAATAGTTTTAAATTTTTTTAGTCACAAACAACTACATGTAAAGTTTGGATATCAATGCATTTGCGTGGCTTCCATAGAGGGAGTTACCCCAGCTAGACGTTTTTTTTTAAATGTACGTTGGTACGCACCTCCAAAGTTAAATAAAAAGATCGCTATGCTGGTCTCTCCGAACAAGTGCTGGAAGGGGTCAATCTCTATATCTGGCTCTCTATACGTGAATAAAGTCTTCTGAATGCATGGATTATATTTGATGCACAAGACAAAGACAGTATATATTAATGCGCACTTCCATTAAAAAATGTTAAGATTGTCCAATAAAAAATAATTAAAAGTTATTTTAGAGAAGTGATAGTTTCTTATGGTTATTTACATCTGATCTTTTCCACTTTTCTGAAACTCTCATTTTTGCTAACAAAAATTGACACTGCCCCTATAGGAGGAGCGAATTGTATTCTTCATCTTTGCTGGCCAAGTGATAGATATTTGTTTAGTTTAATGCATGTACTTGGATTTTGTGCTTTGTAACTTCACTCCATATCCAATCTAGGAGAACTTTGGAGAATTTTATACACTGATAGATAATAGATATAGTATAGTATTATAATTCTCTGGTAAAACTATTTAAATAGTAAGGGTTATTTCCCTTAGTATAGTATCTAATTGTTCATGAGAGAGAAAATAGGGGAGACAATTATTTAAATAGAAAGGGTTATTTCCCTTAGTACAGTATCTAATTACTGAAATTTCTTTTATATCTCACTTCTGTGTTGTTCACACTGTTGAAACACAGAAATTAGTTGTGTAGAATGGGAATTACCTGATCTGAAGTAATTACATAAAAAAACTTATTCATACTAAGGGTTATCCCCTTACATCAACATGCAGCAACCATTTAGAAAATATTGAAGTTTACAACATTTAAAATGCAAGAACTGGGTCGGGACGTTTATAACTTTACAGTTTTTTCACATAAAACCTGCATTACCATATACATGTTTAATACATATAATATTTAGATAATCTGATGTTTATTTTCTTTCAATTTTTAAATATTATCATATAAAAATAAACAAAATAAGAAATTTAGTCATTTAAAGACTTTTTGGATCTTAACATGCTTAATTCAAAACTCTGCAAAAGAAAATGACCTACATTTTTAAGTACAAATTTATCTTCAGTAGTCATTAACCAGAAAAAAATTGATTTGCAGTCTAAGCAATTAAAACTTTTACAGTGCTCATTAGTTTGTGCATACAATGATTCACGCAATCTATTATACAATGGACATTTTATTAGAAAATGAAATTCATCTTCAATATCATTATTACAACAAAAAATACACGTGCTCTCTGACCTAACTATTGGTTTGTTGCTTTGTCTCTCTTTTTCCACTCGTAATTGGTGGGTACTTATGCAACATTTACATAAATTTGACGTAATTTAAAACTTTCAACATCAAGATGTTTTTCTATTTGAAAAATACACTTGTGAGAAAAATATATATCCAACTTTCCCGTAACATATTAGAGAACCAAAAAATCGTATTCATGTTATATAAATGCTGTGTGATCTTTCTTAAAATGGTTTGAATTTACGTTAAAAAAGCAAGACTTATATTTAAAAAGCAGAGATATTTCAAATATTGAATATACTATATATGAATTTATTGGTTATTATGTGTATTATACATATACTATGTTTCTTACAAGTTAACTTATTTAAATAAACGAGTGCTTTATGCGAGTTTACTTAGATATGTTGCAAATAAGAGCTTGGTATATACTTTTTGTAATATATAGATGACATTGGGGGAGCTGTCAGCTTAAGCTATGGAATAACATCACAAATGGCATATTGTACCATAGAACAGTTCAAAAATTATCATATTCCAATAAGTGTTCACGAAGAGAGCAACAATCAGCTCTTGTCATTGCTGCATATTTGGAGGCAATTTCAATACAAATAAAATATAGTGAATTAAAATATTGGTAACCTATTTGGTCTCGGATATCGGGGCGAGAAATCCCAGAATGGAGACTGAAGATCAGAGCAAATGATTTGAAATTTATAACAGTTATTTACTGATGGACTGTTGAAGGATACATACAATAGTACACAGGGTAAAAGATGTCACACCATACGGGACATTCGTTTTGCTCAAAATAATTCAGTACTGGGACACCGTGGAGTATTATTTGTGTCTCCCTTGTAGTAAACGAATGTAAGTTTTTAAAATTGGTAATTTATTTCTAAGTAAAGTCAAGAAATACCACAGGGATATTCGAAGGAGGGAAAAATCGAAATAACTGACAAACCCCGGAGAACAACGAAGACAGGACCAAAACAATACATGTATTACAATTAAAAAGTAAAAACATATGAACAACATATGGACCCCATAAAAAAACCCCTGGGCAGACTCAGGTGCTCCGGAAGAGTAAGCAGTCTCTGCTTCCTGCAGGACACCCGCCATGCTGCCCTGTCAAATCCTAAAATGCTCTCTGAAGAATAGTTTTAATGACGTTTCACTATATATTACATGTATGAATCTCAAAATATCTTTATAGGGACAATGAAACTGATTATTATTACAAAGTTGGTCCTAATTTGCTGAGAACGAGTGATAAAACAAATGGCTATATATAGTCATAATATGAGTTCAATATTTCACATTCAGTATATCCAACAGGTTTAATTGTATCTAACTGTATAATTAAGCTCACTAGAACGATGAAGTTGTGAGTTCGAATCTCACTAATCACGCTTGTATCTAAATAACAATTCAAAGTTACTAATATTAGATACAGTAAATTTATACTATGCTGTATACGACGCATTTAAAGGACTTACCTCTCATCAGCAGCATTAAAACCGAATCATTTGGAAGACCAAAAACCAAACTTATATTAAACAAGAAGTACTCAACCAAAAATATCGAAATAGGAAGCCAAATTTAAGCTAAGGAGATCTATACCATGTGCAATACAAGGAATTAACCCTTAGTATTTCTATTATTTTTTAATTTTGCTCTACTGTATAATTAAGCTCATTAGAACGATGAGGTTGTGAGTTCGAATCTCACTAATCCCTTTGGGATTCTGTGTCCGGAGCTATTTTTCTGACTTGGCCACACAGTGGGCAGCCAGTCAGAAATATAGCTCCGGACACAGAATCCAAAAAGGGATTAGAATCTCACCTGTTGCGGGGTGTGTTCGACTCCGATCTTAATTGACAAGGATTACCAATTTTTCTACCGAAATCAATGTCGGTGGTTCTCTCCGGTGACATCAATAAAAACTGGCCGCCGCCAGAAAAAGACAAATGTGCTGAAAACGGAGTAAAACCCCAACTAAACAAACAAACAAACAAAAAGCTCAAATAATAGATGCGACTAATTTTACAGAAATGTCTCGCTTACAGATCCTATGATCCGATGTACATACACAGATCTTTCAATGTAAAAAACGTTTGCTGATAAATATTTTAAAAAATGATAATATCAAATTCGATTTTTTATTAATAAAATAGTGACCTTTTTTCTATTGATATTCATTATTTGGTGTAATAATGGCCAAACAACCACGCAACCGACACAACCACGCCTGCTTTCCTCCATTTTATAGCCATAAGTTGTCTACCGTATTGTTGATATTTTTATAATCTAGGCAAAAATTCCCAAATTTTCCGTTCCAAAACAAATTTTTGTTGATCATATTTTCTTTTAATAAATCTTATTGACATCAACTGTGTGAAATTATAACTATACTTAGCATCTAGCATTTAGCTCATGACCTCATTTGTTCTCTAGTTATGTATTTATAGATACCAATTCACTATATTGCAGGCATATTAATAACTCAAGGTAAATTTTAATTAGCTTTCAAGTTACTGTTAATTATGTTAGTCTTCATTAAATTTCTGTGAAGTCAATTAGCGGATCAATTTTAACAAGCTTATAAAGTGTGGACACAACCACGCTTGTCAAATACCCAGTAGTCTTAAAGTGTGGAGACAACCACGCTTGTTACTCAACTATCACAAAGCGTGGACACAACCACGCTTGTCAAATACTCAACTATCATATAGTGTGGACATAATCCCGCTTGTTAAATATCTAGTGGCCTTAAAGTGTGACACAACCACGCATGTTAAATACTCAACTATCATAAAGTGTGGACACAACCACGCTTGTCAGATTATTAGTTGTAATCATCTGTGTCCACAACCACGCTTGTAAATGGCTGCTATAACTAACATATCAGAACCTGTTACGGTCCAATCCATGACCCCGTTACGTCCTTTAACAAGACAACGGTCAGGAACCCAAATTCAAAAGCGATATATACCTTATGAACATAATACTTCATCCATAACTAAGCCATACCAACTTAACACTCAAAGGGCACTTAGTAAGAAAGAAGAAGCCTGTGATAGACCAACTGTATCATTTTCCCTTAAGAAAGGAAATAATTTTAGAGCTATTTTCAATACAGCATCCTATGAACTTTTCAAACAATTTTTCTATGATACCTTAGACAGATCATCACACTCTGACCACAATCCAACTTACTACGCTACAACAAACAATAAAGATGAAAAGGACTCGTCTGTTTATCAAACAATTAAAATCTTCTATAATTCGAAAAGTCGAGACAATGGAAAAAATGCCAAATTTACCATTAATTTATATAACTCCCAATCTTCAATCCTTGTCAATGGAAAAGGTATTACGTCTTTCATAGACGACTACTTTACACCGGCGATACAAATGCTGTCTGAAAAATATACCGATATAGTCATTGCTAATGAATCAATGAAGGGCATCATCAAGAATGCACGCTTACTTAACTTCGTACCAGATGATACGGTTGCTCAAGCACACCTAGTGAGTAATCCATCAAGTGCCATACAGAGTATCCCGTCAGAAACAAAAACTAGTTATACCGCTCCTAGCAATGTAATACATCCATCAGTAGACGACTCGGTTTCTTATTCCTGCCCTGTTTGTGGTGAAACAGCAGGAAAAGGTACCATACAATGTGATACATGTTCAGAATGGATCCACTATCACTGTGCAAATCTTACATCAGAACAAGCTGACCAAATACCAACAAATGCGGAATATAACTGTCCGTTATGCTGTAATGATATACTCCATATGGTCAATAAAATCCCTTGTTCACAACCTAAGAATCTTCCTGCAATCTGCAACTATCAACATGACCAAAATGTCTCAATTTCACAATCGCACATACTTCAAAATGATAATAATCTGGCAACTCCAGTTTGTGAGGAAAATCGTAATCAATATAACCAATTGGTAACATCAAGAAGCATACCGTTTAACATATCATCCAGTAAGGTCCATGCCGTCAATGAAATTCCAAACCATACTATGATAGCCAAAACCACTTGGACTGACACACTATATTCCTGTACTACTTTTTCTCATCATCAGACACAAGCCAGTTTGGCCACCAATACTTTTACAACATCTGTATGCTCAACCATTCCCTCGTCTGGTACAGGTACCAAGCCAAAAACTCATGGTATAACTTCAACAGCTAGCTTCTCAACGCCACAATGTATAGAGACACCTATACAGTCCGTTCCTACGTCTATAACTAGAAAATCTCAAAATAAACAAACTCACAATCAAGAGGTAGCCAACTTAAAAAAATATATAGCAGCTCTTGAACAGAAAATAAAAGATCAAGACCAATCTAACCATATTTACAACCTGACAAGGGCAGCAGAAGAAACCCCAGTGCATAGGCATCAGCAATATATTACTCAATGTACTGATACTCATGCAGCCCAATATACTGACAAGCTAGACCTTATTGAAAAGAGGTTACAGTTACTTTCTGAACAACAACTCCACTCAAACGTTGCTAATATTAATTCCAAAATCGACAATCTTCAACGTACCGTGGATTTTCAACATAGTTTCATTCAATCTCAACTTAGACCACCCACATATATGCCTTATGGTACACCTGGAATACCGTCTTATCCGACTCACTTTGTGCAGCAAGGACAATGGCATCCCTCACATAGGCCTTATGGCCGACCTGTGCCTCCTCAACCTCAATTTTTTCAACCAGTTTATGTTCAAAGAGTAGATCGAAATGGTATATTTCATCAAAATACTTTTGATCCGCTATTTCCTCAACAGGCCAACGCTAAACAGTCTCATAATGACGTGTCAGTTAGTTCTGTATGGCCTCAAAACTCTGAAGTTCCATGCCAACCTACTTCTAAACAGCATTACAGTGGAATGTCTTCCACTCCTAGATGGCCACAAGACCCGCATGCTCCATTCCATAAAACTACTGAACAAGTGACGGACACAAATTTCTCAAGAAATGAAAGGGCCTCCACTAAGTCTTCTAATCCAAAACCAGATCATATCAATACTAAACCAACTAATAACATTAATGGGAGCCATAGTCATTTGTCACAGATGCGCCCTTTTCTCGAGCAAAGGACTCGGCATCCATGCACTCAACCGGAAGGATGGGACGGGGGTCAAAGAACCAGTTAGATATCTTATCTTTTAACATCGAAGGCATTCGTGGCAATTCACCCTATTTACATGAAATTTTAACAAAATTTGATCTTATTTGTCTTCAAGAACATTGGCTTTGGGATTTCGAAAAACATATTGCTGCTGAACTTTTACCAAATTTTAATTATTATATTAGATGTGTAGATTCAGACTTCCAGAAAACTCACTATGTGAGATCCAGGGGTCATGGGGGAGTATTAATTGCTTGGAAAAATCAGTACAACAGTTTTGTTCATATGCTCGAGGATGGAAATAATAGAATAATAGCCGTTGAAGTTAATACAACGGATACTCCAATTTGTTTGATTAATTGCTATATGCCTACTTTTGGATACAAAAGCACCAGTGAGGAATATCAAGAATGCATTGACACCCTTGAATTTATCATCTCGAAATACAACAAAAGTCACAAAATTTTGATCTGTGGTGATATGAACGCCACATTGTGTATGCATAGGAACAATAGTTCTGATAAGAGATTTCGAAAATTTGCGGAAAATAACTCCCTTAGTACTCATTCTAGTGTAGATGATACACCAACTTATTTGCATGGCAAAGGAAAATCACAAATAGATTATTTTTTGACTTCATCTATTAATATCATCAATAGTATCACAATAGGCCTGCCAGAATGTAATAATTCATCTAGTCATGTCCCAATACAAGCATCTATCAATATTGAAATGCAGTTCATAAAATCACGAAACAACAACCATCTCTCCAACAAAAGAGTTCTTTGGGTCAAAGCAGATTTTCAAAAATATGAGGAAAATTTAAATATGAGAATCCCTGATTTAAAATCACCTGATCAAATAACACAATTTGTTGACGCTGTACAGAATACCATCCTTAAAGCGGCATCTACATCAGTTCCAACTAAACAGATACGTCTCCAAGGCCCAAAATGGAAAGCATCACCTGAAATATTACAACTACTTGAACAAGGTCGAGCATTACACAAAACTTGGCTGCAACAGGGATCTCCTGGCATTGACCATCCCTTGTCAATAGAGAAGAAGCTACTTAAGAAAAACATAAGATCACTACAGCGCAAACAGATATATAAAGATCGCGAAAATTTTTACAACAAACTTCATACTACTGATAAATCTATTGGCTTTTACAAATTAGTTAAAAAATCTTTACGAGGATCACAAAGTTCGTACTGTGTCATGAAAAGCAATGGTGAGTTGGTCTTGGATTTTAAACAACAGTGTCAAGGATTTGCTGGATTCTATGAAGATCTTGCCATACCGTCTGACAGTCCTCACTTTGACAAAGACTACGAAAGCCGAGTGCGGTATGATATGGATCTGATATGTCAGTTTATTAATGACTCTGAGAACCTACATGCTCTATCAGCTATAACTGAAGACGAAGTTGCGTCCGCCATAAAAAGTCTTAATAACAACAAAGCCAGCGACGAATTTGACATTACAGCTGAACATCTAAAATTTGCAATACCATCCATACTTCCACCCCTGACCGCTCTATTGAATGCTATTGTGGATTGCTCATTCATACCAGATCAATTTAAAAATGGTATAATCCATCCAGTACCAAAACGTGGCAAAGACAGTACAAAATTTGAAAATTATAGAGGGATAACAGTATCTTCTATTATAGGCAAAGTACTTGAACTTGTTATTCTTGATCGGGTAAAAGACCACCTTCCATCTCAACAGTCAAATCTCCAATTTGGCTTTACTACAGGACTATCTCCCAGTATGGCTGCTCTAATAATATCTGAAGCAAGTATTGAAAGCACGGAGAATGGTCAATCACTCTTTATGGCTTTCCTGGACTCACAGCGTGCCTTCGATGTGGTCAACCATGCTTCACTGAAACGTAAATTATTTCTGAATGGGATTAATATCAACCTTTGGAAACTGATAAATACATGGTATCAGAACTTGACTTCAAAAGTTAAATGGAAAGGTGTCATCAGTAACAACTTCTCAGTACTTCAAGGGGTTCGTCAAGGAGGAATACTGTCCACTGGACTATATAAAACATATATTAATGATCTTCTGTTAACACTGGAACAACAACAACTTGGAAGTTTTATAGGCACAACTTATATCGGATGTCCAACGGTTGCTGATGATGTTGCACTTCTGTCCGAATCTAAAGAAGAGCTTCAAATGATGTTAGATGCTACATATAACTATTCAACAAGAGAAAGATATATAATACATCCACAGAAAAGCATGGTAATACCAAAAATAATTTCGAAACAGTCTGAAAAATCTACAAATTGGCAACTTGGTTCAAATGACATACTTGTCAATGAAAAAGGAATCCATCTTGGAATAGTCCGTTCAGTAAAAAATGAATTGTCTATAAACCTAGACGAACGCATTTCCTGTGCTAGAAAATCTCTGTACAGTTTAAGAGGCAATGCCAGTAAAAACCAGGCAGAAATGGGGAAATTTGTTCACCAAAGATTTTCAAATAAATGGTGTTTTGCATTCCTTTCACTTTGTTTTGATAGAATATGACACTAGAAACCTTTACTTTTACTTTATTTTTCTCATAGACACAATAAATGGATTGTCATTTTTATGACCATTTTGGTTGCTTATATAGGGAATTAGGCAAGAGTTCCATTTGGCACCCCCATAAATACATCTATACGCTTATTCCGTCAAAGATATACACAGCAGGGGGTGCCATATGGAACTCTTTCCTAAAGATATAAGAAAACAACAATAAAATCATTGGTATCTGTTTACATTATTTTGCAAACAGTTGTGGAATGTTCAAGGAAATGGTGGTTTTGTTGTACTTTTTGGTTTTCGGACATACTAATTTGCTCTTCTTGTTGAAGGCACAAATATTTTTAGAAGCTACAACGTGTTGTTTACATGCATATTTATACATGTTTACCCTTTTATACACATTTTTGACAGACTTTTATATGTAAATACCATGGTATGATATTTTGAAATGCCTTTTTGCTCAATTGGACACCTTTTTTCTTCGCCGGAACAGTGCAACCAAGATCATTATGATTTTCTAGTGTTAGTACAGTCTCATTTATATAAACACAAAATAACAGAAGACAATAGAATCTGGTGTAAGATTGATCGCCATTAGGGCAGGAATTTTAGATTTTCAATGGCCATATCTTACTGTTTGTAATCACCACAAGTCTGTTCTTGGAATTGGTTGGCCACCCAGGGAGAGATCAAAATGCCACCATCCTAGTCACAAAGGAAAAGGGAAACCAGAAAGGCATGTCAATGTAACACAGTCGGCAGAGATTAATCAGTTGAGAACTGTAGTTTAAGGAACAGGTAAATACTTTTCATGAAATTAGAAAAGATTTTTTATGTAAAAAAAAAACATGACCAGAATGGACATTATTTTCTATACCGGTAGGCATGTAGTTCCTGTCGTTTGCAGAATTTGATTCCGATTTTTTGTGAAAACCTTGAACAAATTTTTTAATTTGTTTTCCAAATATTACAGTCTTATTTAAAATGTGAAAAATATTGATTGGCAACAACTACTAGCTGACCACCACATGTGACCTTGGTCATACTTTTGAGGTAAAGCTTATTCATTTAAAAATTAATGTACATCAGTATGATCCTATACTGTCCAATCCCAAAATATTATTTTATTAATTTCTGTCTGACCAGGTCACTTATAACTTGGTCATTAGATAATTTAGAATAAAGAATATCTAGACTCTTTTGTTTTTTAATATAAATTAATTGTGCCATTTATATAAGCTTACATAAATCTCATAAATTGAGACCTTTTGTATAATGGCATTTAACAGAAAATTGTGTTTATTTGCTAATTTGTTAATTCTCAATTAAATTTGACCAAACTGAATGTTCTTTTGAGATTTTGTGTCATTTACTTGTATCACTTTAAAATATGTAAGTTTTGTCTTTTTAAAAGTAAGTTAAATGTTAAAAAACATTTGAAAGATAAAAAAAGATTCATACATGTATGTCATAAAGATTTTTTTTTTAAATTATTTCCTCCGTGTTTCTTGCATTGGAAAATAAATATTCTACATCATTTATGTGTTTGCCATTATACTATGAGTTGAATTTTATACAAGTACATAACTGTAATGTTTAGAACTTAAAAAAGAATAATAAATAAAAAAATTATGTAACATACAAAATTTATCTTACATGTATTTATTTGTTTATAGTGGATTGGGAAACTTATATTTATCCCTATCCACTGTGTGGGTTGCATGAGTGACCCTTGTAGTAGCGTTTGGCTACTCCTTTTTTTATCTACATTTTTACATGCTTGGGTGGAAATATTGTATTGTATTTCAGTGTAGATTTGTGATCATTAATACTATCTACCTAATCAAGCTTTGTACCTTTTTTTCAGATAATTGAAGTTCTGGCTTGAAAGTTACAGAAACAGAAAAGAAAAACACTTTAGGAACATTTTAATGTCAATTATATATAATGGTTGTGTGATAAATATAGAACAAACTAAGGGGGGATGCAGGATTTTTTAAAAGGGGTGGGGGGGGGTGTAAAATTAAAAATTAAAAAATCTAAAGGCCAGCGGAGCAAGTCTGAAATTTTTTTTTTATGTTTTAATGCTAAAAAAATCATATATATGGATAAAAAAACATATTTTTGGCTATCAAAGAGGGGAGGGAAGGGGGGGGGGGGGGGGGGCGGCAGCGTACAACCTCCTCAGGATTCGCCACCCTTTATGTCAATTGACATCTTACATGTATCTCAAAAAAGCCAATATGTAATTTTATTATTTTGAATTTTTCCTCAGTTATTTTACAATTTCCAGTGTTCTATATGTTCATGTTAATTTTTGCACAAATATTTATAAATAATATAAATTCCTGTTTTCTAAATCTACACAAGATGGTTTAGTTTTATTCCATTTTTTGGTTGATGCATATATCAAATCAAATCAAGCTCTTATGATTAAATACCTAACTTGATTTTGCTTTTTTTGTTTTTGTCTGGCCTGCGACGAATAGTCGCGGAGGCGAGATATCGGTACTACATTCTGGCAGCAGTGTAAAATTTTTTAAAACTTTAATAACTTTGCACAGTGTGTAATACATACAATTAAGAATTATGGTCCACAAGGTAGCTTATTGTATAAGGTTTGCCGCAGTATACTTGTCTTGTGACCCTGACCTCATTTTCATGGTTCACTGACTTCATAAATTTAAAATCTGTGTCCAAGTTTCGTGGTTAAATCCATTTCTCAGCAACTGTAATACCTAGGCCAACCATATTTGGTCTATAGATATTTCGTGGTGGGCACATGTCAGTCTGACACAAGCCTTTTGACCTTGACCTCAATTTCATGCTTGAGTGACCTGCATCACATTTTCGTGGTTAAGTACATTACTCAAAAACTAGAATACCTAGACCCAATATATTTGGTCAATAGATAATTCTTGGTGGGTACATGTCAGTCTGACATCTGTCTGGGGCCTTGACCTCAATTTCATGCTTGAGTGACTTTGTCACATTTTCGAGATTAGCTCCATTTCTCAGCAACGTTAATACATAGACCCACCATATTTTGTCAATAGATAGTTCTTAGTGGATACATGTCGGTATAACACCTGCCTTTTAACCTTGACCTCAATTTATTTTGTCGTATGTTCCTTTGACTTGCAAAATGTCGGGTATCAGATAATAATTCTACTATGTCCATGTGCATACTCAGACGAGACATGTGATGTGTCCATTCTTGTTTATTATCATTTTGCCTCTTGACCTGATAAATAAGGGGAAGGTTGTTGACACAAAAAAAACTTGAACATGTCACATTTTTTTAGGCTACATAGCTGTCTGATTTTTTTTCTCACTTTTTTATTTGTCATATTATCTAGTAAGCCTTAAACTATGAAACGGAACTTCAAACAGTGGTAGCTCACCATATGAAAATGAGTATGAAGAAAAATTTACCCAATCTGACACTAAAGGGAGATAATCAAACTTTTTATTTTGAAGCAGAAAAAAGGAGGTATTTCTTAGTGAGGTCCCTCATTGTTCTTGTTTATTCAGTTCCTAAATAATAAGAATTTTTTTTAAGTCCAACATTTTAACGCATGACTGAGAAGAATCTAATTGGCTTAATGATGTTATTTGCTTCAATGTTCGGAGGTTAAACTTGAAAAAAAATTAAAAAGTAGTTGTTGATGTTTGAAAAAATGTGATTTTGTAATTGCATAATAAATTAAAGAAGGTTAATCTGTTGTATATACTAACAAGAGTGGACACACTAAATATCTCTCCTGAGTACTCACATGGACACAGAATAGATTATCTGATGCCTGACATTGCAAGTCAAAGGAAAATAAAAAGAAATAGGCAACAATTGTCTGAAAATCTCATGCAAACCATTCAAGCCTACAACTGTGTCCAAGGTCAGCAGACCGGTCTCATACAGGTATGGATCTACCAAAAACTATCTATAGACCAAAAATGGTGGGTCTACATACATTTATAACATTTGTTGAGAAATGGACTTATTTGTAAAAATGGGATGAAAGTCACTAAAACCTTAAATTGTAGTCGAGGTAAGGTGTCAGGAAGTTGCCAAAAAGTTATTACATACCATATACAGTGGATATAGGCCTTATAGCTACAAAGAAACTGACTTTATCATAAAAATGTGTGAAGAGGACAAATATACCTAAGGAGCAAACCAAAAAACACAATCCATTAGTAGACAAACCTGGGAAGACATATGAACAACCACAAGCACTGAAAACTAAGACAATGAACAGCACAAACTCCTATAAAAACCTAGGAGTGAACTCAGGGGCTATGGATGGGTAAGCACGAAAATGTGACAAAGGCACCCAGGCATGAAATTGAGGTCAAGGTCCCAAGCCAGCTGTCAGACTGGCATGTATCCACTAAGAACTATCTATAGACCAAATATGGTTGGCCTGGGTATTACAGTTGCTGAGATATGGATTTAACCAAAAAACTTGGGATGCAGATTTTACATTTATGTTTATGAAGTCAGCGAACCGTGAAAACGAGATCAGGGTCACAAGACAAGTATACTGCGTCAAATGTTATACGATAAGGTATCTTAGGACTAAAAATCTTTATTGTAGGTATTTATCAAAAAAAAACATGCAATCTCACCTCCCCCTCCAAAAAAAAGCCATCATTATTTATGATAAATTATATTTTTCAATTATATACTTTGAAACAGTTGATTTCCAACATATCTTGTAATCTATATAAATGTCATCATCCAAATATAGAAATGAGAGCAATTTTCCAGTTTTCAGCAATTTTATCTGAAAAAAACTATGATTTCCCCCCAAAAATAACCATATTAAATATGTTTTTTAATTTTAGTTTTTAAAACCACTTATTTTCAACATATTTGGTAATCTAGTAATGGTGTCATCGAATACAAATTGCAGCTAAAACTATTTTCCAGTTTTCAGTGATTTTTCAATAAAAATGAAATTTTCCTCAAAAAAAGCAATCATAATTTATGAAAAATTATATTTTTCAATAAAATAATTTGAAATAGTTTATTTCCAACATATCTTGTAATCTAGTATATATGTCAGCGTCCAAATAGTGAAAATAGGGCAATTTTCCAGTTTTCAGCAATTTTCTTTCAAAAACCAAGATTTTAAACCAAAATTACCACTCTTTTACATGCGCAGTCTTGGTAGACTTTCAGAATTCATTTTTAATTGTTTGTCTATGCCAAATACAAGTGAAAAAACATTCTGTTGCAAATTTTGCAGTCTTTTTTCATAGATTTACCAGACCATCTGTAAAAACCGTGTTTATTCATTATTGTTGCCATTTTCACAATTATTTGACTTTTTCTGCTTAGTTTACAGATAGATGGGTAGAGATACCAGCAATTTTATTTTTGTTAGTTGAAGTTTCAATATTGGTATAAACTTCCATTTAGATAGATGGGTCCAAACTGTTGTTCTCTGTTTGCTATGGATAATGGAAAATTACTGAAAAACATGTTTTTCCCCTATCATTTCATTGAAAATCCACCGATTGAGCCCATATATTGAATTTCATCATTAAAAAGGTGGTAATGATAAAAAATTACATAAAAACTATATTTTCTCAGTCAGTATGTTAGTCTGGGCTGGAAAAAAATAAATTGCACAAATTTTATTTTTTTTCGTTGAACACTTCTGCCTGGTGCTTACTGGCATTGCCTCTTAACAGGTACAGGTCTCCATGGGACTAATGGTCTCCCACCAACCCAGAGCTTGTCAATGTACACAACATATGTGTTACCACGCTTACTTTATGGTTTGGAGGTCTTTGTCCCTCGTCAATGTGATATTAGACTCCTGGAAAACTTTCATCTCAAAATGCTTAGATCAATTCAGGCCCTACCAGTTCGTACAGCTAAATGCATTACTCACCTGTTACTGGGAAGTAGACCAATTGTTGCAGAACTTCATTTACGACAATTTTCACTCCTTGGAAGTATCTTGAGAAGCCATAACACTGTTTTGAAAAACATTATGGCAAGGCAAATTTGCATAAAATCTGAATCGTCTAAAAGTTGGTTTATTTACATTAAAAACCTATTGATCCAATATCAATTTCCCGACATTAACCTACTTATGGACACACCTATGACAAAAACCAGATGGAAAATTATGGCAAAGCAAAAAATCGATACTCATTGGAATAAAATACTGATAGATGAATGCTCAACCAAGAGCTCACTGTCCCATTGTTGTTACCATACATTACGAATTGGCCAGGCCCATCCAATTTGGTCAAATATAAATATGAACCACAAAGATATCAGGAGAGCCTCAGTCAAATGTAGAATGGTCACTGGAACTTATATCCTACAGACCACTCAGGCAAAATTTAATAATACCGATGTAGACCCAACCTGCCCCCTTTGTCGCATGGAAAATGAAGACATTATGCACTTTTTACTTAAATGTAATGCTCTTTTGAAACATAGAAGACAAGCTTTTGCAGAATTTGATGGGTTGTTTAGTGACAATTATCAATCACAGTGGAAAATTATAAAAGAAAACCCTGAACTTTTAATATATCTCATACTTGATGCTAAAACTCTCGTTCTACGGAACTTTTTACCTGATAAACCTACTCTGTTAGATAATATAGAAAATGTCACTAGAAGGTTCTGTTTTAATATGCATTGTTCTAGAACATTTTTAATTAATTCTAATAAATAGGAGGTGCGCCGGAAAATTGCCCGTGTAATATAGTTACTTTTTTCCAGAAACCGTTACTCTTAGATTTTAAAAAATTTTAACATTAAAAATTTTAACCAAATGTTAAAATTGTGCTCCAACATACTGGAGGATTATACAGACGAGAAGAATGGCAAATAATGGGCCAATTTATTTTTAGAATCCTTAGCGTGGTTTCACACGCCGTACTCGGATTGGTATTACGTCTTTTATCAATTTTCTCCTAACTGGTTACCTGCTGGAAACAGAAAGTAGGTACCAGATAAAGCTATCGAGTTGTTCTGTGCAACATTTTGTGTCTTTTCTCCTCTGAAATATAAATTTGTTCATGTAATCAGATATAGTATTCACGTAATAGTATGGTACGTTTCATACAACATATTCTCACAATAATGGCATGATGAATTGCAATAAAACTAAAAGGGGGCGTGTCATAGGACTCTGTTACTGATAGATATTTTTAGGGGGGGGGGCGGGGGGGGGGGGGGGGGGGGGGGGGGGGGGGGTACATGGGATGGGGTCAATATGAAGGCAGGCTCCAATATTTGGTAAATTTTATTTTAAGGCATGGGGTGAAAAAGAACAGTCTTTGTCTTGTTTTCTACATGTAACAGGGCTTCCCTTGTATACGGTAGAAATTGTAGAACTGTAACGGGTTTAATTAACCACTCTCCATTAATTGTGCTAGTGGAGTACTCCTTTAGCTAGCAACTTCAACTAACGCCAGGTAGAGCTGTTTTTTCCAGAAGTTATTTAAAAACTAGGTTAATAAATATTTATCACCTATACAGGGTTCTCGCTAAGGCGCGTACATGCGTCCTGGACGCTCTAAAATTGGACTGGACGCGTCATCCTTCAAACTCAAGCGTCGCTGGGATGCATGTAGATCTAATCAGCTGCGTCTGAAGACCGTTATTTTCATTAAAAATATCGAGCCGCCATTTTTTTGTTTTCTTAAAGATCAAAGAGGGGAAGGGAAAGAAACGATAAAAAGTAAGCTAAAAAATGGCAGAATTCTCGTGATTTTTCATTGGCCACAGTGTTTAAACATTACAACCGGTAACAATATATAGACCTCATTTAAAAATAAATTTAGCGGATTTTGACTTATCTATGCACAAAGGAAATTTTGTCAATATTGATTATTAAGGTGTTCAAACAATGTCAATTGGAGGATTTTAAGAGTATGTTTGAGAAAAAATAATAGTAAAGATTATAGATAAATAAATATTACAAAATAAAATGGCAATATAAATAAGTTGTGTCAAAAGGTGCAAAGATTTTTGCTCATATCTGTAACAGAAATTTTCTTCCAAGTTCGGAGCACCACTGCATAAGTCCAATTTTTGTCGAGCCTGCGACTTTAGTCGCAGAAAGCTCGACATAGGGATAGTGATCCGGCGGCGGCGGCGGCGGCGGCGGCGTTAACTCACTTCTTAAAAGCTTTGTATTTTAGAAGGTGGAAGACCTGGATGCTTTATACTTTGTATATAGATGCCTTATGTTACGAAGTTTCCGTCTGTCATATGTACATTGGCCTTGACCTCATTTTCATGGTTCAGTGACTACTTGAAAAAAAAATTCAGATTTTTTGTAATGTTAATTTCTCTCTTATTATGAGTAATAGGATAACTATATTTGGTATGTGCGTACGTTACAAGGTCCTCATCCCCGTCTGACAGTTTTCAATTGACCTTGACCCAATTTCAAGGATCAGTGAACAAGGTTAAGTTTTGGTGGTCAAGTCCATATCTCAGATACTATAAGCAATAGGTCTAGTATATTTGGTGTATGGAAGGATTGTAAGGTGTACATGTCCAACTGGTAGGTGTCATCTGACCTTGACCTCATTTTCATGGTTCAGTGGTTATAGTTAAGTTTTTATGTTTTGGCCTGTTTTTCGAATACTGTATGCAATAGGTCTACTATATTTGGTGTATGGAAGGATTGTAAGGTGTACATGTCCACCTGGCAAGTGTCATCTGACCTTGACCTCATTTTCATGGTTCAGTGGTTATAGTTAAGTTTTTGTGTTTTGACCTGTTTTTTCGAATACTGTATGCAATAGGTCTACTATATTTGGTGTATGGAAGGATTGTAAGGTGTACATGTCCAACTGGCAGGTGTCATCTGACCTTGACCTCATTTTCATGGTTCAGTGGTTATAGTTAAGTTTTTGTGTTTTGGCCTGTTTTTCAAATACTGTATGCAATAGGTCTACTATATTTGGTGTATGGAAGGATTGTAAGATGTACATGTCCAACTGGTAGGTGTCATCTGACCTTGATCTCATTTTCATGGTTCAGTGGTTATAGTTAAGTTTTTGTGTTTTAGCCTGTTTTTCGAATACTGTATGCAATAGGTCTACTATATTTGGTGTATGGAAAGATTGTTAGGTGTACATGTCCAACTGGCAGGTGTCATCTGACCTTGACCTCATTTTCATGGTTCAGTGGTTATAGTTAAGTTTTTGTGTTTTGACCTGTTTTTCGAATACTGTATGCAATAGGTCTACTATATTTAGTGTATGGAAGGATTGTAAGGTGTACATGTCCAACTGGCAGGTGTCATCTGACCTTGACCTCATTTTCATGGTTCAGTGGTTATAGTTAAGTTTTTGTGTTTTGACCTGTTTTTTCGAATACTGTATGCAATAGGTCTACTATATTTGGTGTATGGAAGGATTGTAAGGTGTACATGTCCAACTGGCAGGAGTCATCTGACCTTGACCTCATTTTCATGGTTCAGTGGTTATAGTTAAGTTTTTGTGTTTTGACCAGTTTTTCGAATACTGTATGCAATAGGTCTACTATATTTAGTGTATGGAAGGATTGTAAGGTGTACATGTCCAACTGGCAGGTGTCATCTGACCTTGACCTCATTTTCATGGTTCAGTGGTTATAGATAAGTTTTTGTGTTTTGACCTGTTTTTTCGAATACTGTATGCAATAGGTCTACTATATTTGGTGTATGGAAGGATTGTAAGGTGTACATGTCCAACTGGCAGGTGTCATCTGACCTTGACCTCATTTTCATGGTTCAGTGGTTATAGTTAAGTTTTTGTGTTTTGACCTGTTTTTCGAATACTGTATGCAATAGGTCTACTATATTTGGTGTATGGAAGGATTGTAAGGTGTACATGTCCAACTGGCAGGTGTCATCTGACCTTGACCTCATTTTCATGGTTCAGTGGTTATAGTTAAGTTTTTGTGTTTTGGCCTGTTTTTTCGAATACTGTATGCAATGTGTCTGATAGCATTTACTTTCATTAGAAATACACGACAGGCGAGACATTTTTGTGTGTCCACTCTTGTTTTTTTTTTGAACTTTCAAATTATATTCGTCAGTATGTTAAGGCAGCACATGATTTTAATTAAACTTTAACAATAGTACAATAGGCCTACCATGGTCAAAATCATGCAGGAGTGTATGTTAAAAAAGTGGCGATGAGTCCTGGGACTCATCAAAATCAGCTGGGACTCACCATTCTGAAAAAATGATGAGTCCCAGGACTCATCATGAAAAATTCTTAGTGAGAACCCTGCCTATATACATAGCTATCTACAGACGATTTGGGTGCCAGATATAATGTTCACAATCGATGTGTCTGCCCAGTGCTGTACCTAGCGTTAACTGCATTGCTACTTTAGCTCAGTTGGTTGAGCGGTAGACTACTGTACCATAGGTTCTGGGTTCCATCCTTGGTTGGTGTGCCGCAGCAGTCCATGGGCAGCAGGTAGCAACTCTCCTTCTTCCATTTCCCAGTTCAGTATTTATACTGCAGAAGCAAGAGCCACAATTTTTGCTTTGAAATTTGTCAGAATGTCTGACAAACAGAAATTCCTTATTTGCTCAGATTTTCTTTCATGTTTATTGGCTGTAGAAGGTCAGAAATATAAAAACGCTTTAATTGCCCATATTATTGAATTCAATAAAAGACTTGTCCAAATGGGCAAAGAAATAGTTTTTATCTGGATACCAAGTCATATTTGTATCCGATGAAGCACAGTCGTAGATAGTATAGCAAAGGATGCTTTAGATGACCTAATTACTTATATGTCAGCTCCTTATACGGATTTTAAACTTTTGATTTATAAATATGTTTTAAGTCTGTGGCGGTCTCATTGGGATCTGCTGACATAAAATAAATTACATGCTATTGAGCTAACTGTTGGCACAAATGTTTTTTTCTTTGGCAGAAGCCGAACAGAACAAATAGTTTTAACTAGATGTTGCATTGGCCACACCAGGTCGACTCATTCGTTTATTTTAGAGTGTATTCCATGCCAATGAAAACACACTGTGAAACACCTTATAATAGACTGTGTTGATAAATCCGACATCATTTGTCGGCACTACACTGTCAACAATATTAAAGACTTGTTTACAAAGGTTGCTGGGGACAGTCTTTTACAATACTTAAAGAATGTTGGGCTATATTCTAGAATGTAGTCCACATCAAACATTTAATATTTTCGTTATAATTTAACAAGTGTATTTGTGTAACTTGTTGACTGTCTAGTGTTTTGTGTTTGTTGGTTTATTTTTGTGTATGTTTCTGTTTTAAAAGCTTAAACTGTGATATTATTTTTAAAACCAGATTTTGTAGAAATTTTATTGTTCGGCTGTATTTTAATATTTTCATTTTTACTTGTTAATATGCATTTTGTTTTATCAAGTTTCGTTTTACTTGGTTTGTTTTAGTTTGAAAAAAAATAGCCTTCGCCACGATATGACCAATATTCAATCAATCCCTGGTTGATGCGGTAGGTAATTTTGGGAGACGAATCATGCTCAACTTTTACATTAGTGTCCAACTAGAAAAATCCAGGTTGTCAAAACAGCAGCGAGCTAGTTAATGGGTTTAAGTTGGTAAATCGTCAATGTAGGATGATGACTCTTGAGGTGGGGGAAGTGTATACTACAGAAGTTATAGAACTGTAACAGGCTTATAACCACCGTCCATTGGCTCCGCTAGTAGAGTACTCCTTTAGCTCATTTGGTAGAGTCGAGGACTACTATACCAAAGGTTTTGCGTTCAATTCGTGTTAAGTGTGGTACATAATTTTGGGAGACAAATCATGTTCTACTGTTGCATAAACCATGGTCCTTACAAACAGCAAAAAACAATAGAGCTACAGTTTACCAGATTAATAAAGATCAGAAATGCATTACAGGAGAAAATGTTTAAAAAAAATGTAAAAAAAAATTCTGCTGCATATTTCATTATTATCTCAGTTGGTTTAATGTTGTCTATTTCCACAGTTTCCTATGTTTATTATCCCAGTAGATTTACTTAATAAAAAAGCTAGCTTAATTAGACAAATTGTGTCTAAGGCAAATAATCTGGGGGGGGGGGAGGTTACTGACTATCCTTTTGGGTATAACTGTGCCGACAGCACTTGCCAAATCATACCCTGTTCTAACCAGAAAACATTGAAAAACATACCCTGTTCTAAACAGAAAAATTGAAAGTTCTAGACACGCTCAGAAAATGTTCTAGACCGTATAAAATAGGTGCTGTTCTAGACCCAGGTTCTAGGCTGTATCTTAAACAGTAAAAGAAGCGATCCTGTTCTAGACAAATACTTTGTTTAAAAAAGACCCCTTTTCTCACAAGCAGGGCATGAAAAAGCGACCCTGTTCTAACCAGCAGGACATGAAAAATGAACCCTGTTCTAACCAGCAGGGCATGAAAAAATTACCCTGTTTTGCGGCACACTCGTACCACTAAAAATATAGGAAGTAACCCCCGCGGGCAAATAATGCAGACTCATTGTTGCTATAAAAGTTAATATCCAGGTTCAGAATTTTTTTCCCTTCCTCCATTATTATGCAGTAGCGATGCGTTATGATACAAGATATTAGTTATTGGCATTTTTTTTTCCAGAGGTTCAGATTTTGTGGTGATCTTGATTGTCCTGACTGGGTATTGGCAGAAATAAGTACTTTGTCAAAAGTGGTAAGGATATATATAATTGTAAATATTAAATTTCTGGCAAGTTTCGTGTGTCAATACAAAATAGAGATAAACTTACTACGGATGAAATGTTGACATGAAGTATTAAAAAGTATTGATACGGCTAATTCAAAGATTCACAATTCCTCATTTTGCATTTACTCCCCCCCTTTTGATATCATCTCTTTGCCATATAACATAAAATTGTTCATTTGCTATTTAGAAAAATATTCAGAAATATTTGAAATAAAAAGATCTGCCTTTTTATAAAAATTTGGATTAGGATATACATACTTTGTACATACAAAATTCAGTGGTTTTGAGAGATACATATAGATTGTCCTTTAGGTACGAATCAGTTATTGAATTTCTCCACCCGAGATAGTTAATTTTTTATTTTCAACATGCGAGCTTTAGAGAGCATGTTAAAATCTAAAATTTAACTATCTAAGGTCGAGAAATTTTATAACTAACAAGTAAATTGAAGGAGAATCTGTTTCTCCTATGATTTTCAACAAAAACCTGAAGAAAATGCTATGCATTTTGTTTACATGAACGCCATTTCAGAACTTCTTTATCTTACCAATAAATGTATCAATATTTGGTAAATTGCTATAGAATTCACTCTATAGATGAAAATAAAGATTTTCTAAATTTCAGAATGCTTTTTCATACCAACTTCTTATAAATTTGTTTTCTTGTGTATTTCAGACTTCAGTCAAGATAAAACTTTTATGCGTTCAAGTCATCAAAGATTTGTTAGATGCAGGAATAGATGTAAGCCTCTTCATTAGTCAAGGGTTATGATTCCCTTTTCTCGTCTTCACCCATGACAGATTAAGCCGGAATTACGGGTCCGTGCGGTACTTATTTTTATTCGATGCAGCCCAAACTAGCTTCAACAATCAAAACACAGGGATCACATGTCGACAATGCAAACAAATATGACAAATTGCATTGAAAATTGCAGATAATGCCACGAAACTTGGCTACTTAAACACAAAATAACAATATTTACACTCAGTTTACTGTGTTTAATCAACTTATTAAAGTTTTGGGTTATGTGACTTGTTCAGTCGATGAAATCCCAATGTACTTTTGTGGGTTCAGTTTTATGAAGTTGAATCAGTAAAGTGTTCATTGGTCAGTAGAGATGTAATGAGAGTGGGCGTGACTACTGTTAGCCGCAAGATGTCACCACTTGGCTTAATCTACCAAGGGTGAAGAGGAGAGAAGTGATTTGTAACCTTTGGATAGCGAATTAAGATGAGATGTAAGGGACGAGATCAAAAGTTCAATGTCGGATAAAAAACTTAATTCACATAGTTTTTTCACTGACCCCTCCCCCCACCCCCCTCTTAACATAATTTGGGAAAAATTGATTGACCAATACGGGCATATTCAAAAATCGATGTCGGATAACAAAACTTGCAGTGATTTTTACCCCCCACCCCCAAACTATTTGAATTAAGTTTTTTATCCGACATTGAACTTTTGATCTCGTCCCTAAGGATATCAATATAAATGTCCATAAATTGAACAGGCCTTTTAAAACCCTTTTAACAAACGTAGTCTTGCGACAATACTAAGTCCAATATGCAATAGGTTAATCTATATTTGAAACTACATGTAACGGAAAATGTTAACATATTTGAATTTATCACCAAAAATAATATAAATCTGTCATAGACGTGTGTATCTAAAACATCTTTAAAAAATGGTTAACTGTAGCATATTTCAGAACAAAAATGATCTCAACAGGAAATATATAATTCTTGGAATAAAATTATTGGTTGGCTCGGAGTCAGTCCAATGTGTCCGGGAGAGGTGATACCTCTTCCTGTGGACTGTTACATCATGAGCTAGTACGTTAAAAATCCAGCTCAGCTTATCAGTCTAGTACAAAGCAGGGATCATATTCATATCTTATCAACATATTCTTGTCCTGATATGAATTAAATAATTGCCACCAGACGTTAAAACAATAACTCATCGGTCCAAACAGAAAATTACCAACCTCACTGTAAGACTTGTACAGAAACTAATAACATCAGAATTACTAACCTCACTGTAAGACTTGTACAGAAACTAATAACATCAGAATTACTAACCTCACTGTAAGACTTGTACAGAAACTAATAACATCAGAATTACTAACCTCACTGTAAGACTTGAACAGAAACTAATAACATCAGAATTACTAACCTCAGTGTAAGACTTGAACAGAAACTAATAACATCAGAATTACTAACCTCAGTGTAAGACTTGTACAGAAACTAATAACGTCAGAATTACTAACCTCAGTGTAAGACTTGTACAGAAACTAATAACATCAGAATTACTAACCTCACTGTAAGACTTGGAACAGAAACTAATAACATCAGAATTACTAACCTCACTGTAAGACTTGAACAGAAACTAATAACATCAGAATTACTAACCTCACTGTAAGACTTGAACAGAAACTAATAACATCAGAATTACTAACCTCATTGTAAGACTTGTACAGAAACTAATAACACCAGAATGACTAACATATATACTAGTAAATAGTAAAATTTGTTGGTTTTTTTTAGTATGACAAAGTGTATAAATTAACATCAGATGCCAAATTTGGTGAGTATTCATAATTAAGCCTAAACTTAGAGGAGGGGGGTGTCTGGTATACATATTGGTTTAGCTTCTAAGAAAACACACATTAAAAAAAAATCAAGAGTATTGACCTATTTAGGGTTAAAATTTCATGGATTCAAAATGGAACAAATATTGATTAACTGGTGGGTTGTATTTTGCTGGGGATTAAGTTTTGCTTATGTTATACTTGCCAACAACAAGCTTGATTTGACATTTGAAACGAACCTGTGACCTTCATCCTTAGAGGCAAGCACCCTACCACGAGACTACCAAGGCGCTTTCCATTGAGTTGGTCTAAACAAAAAACACATGGACAGTTGCACTAAGAGAATGAAAGAAAGATAAATAGTTGAAAATTTTACCTTTTGAAATTTGAATGAATTTTGCAGAAATAAATTTGAATAATATTGGTAATGAATTCTATTATACTAATTTGAAATTACTAACATAATAAAAGAAGTTTTTGATCTGCTTATTCTAGAGACTGGTGATGTCAAAGCTAGTATTGCTGTGCTTTCCTTTATCTTGTGTTCGGCAGCCAAATACAACGTCGATGGAGAATCCCTGAGCAATGAATTACAACAGCTGGGTCTTCCTAAAGGTATGAAAGGAACAGATGGTTCACATTATACAAATTTGTGCAGTTATGCTCAGATTTGGCAGAATAATAGAGATTGAATTTTTGAGAGTTTCAGACTTTTCTTCTGAATGGCAAACAAGATGGATTCCATCCAATCTGAGAATTTCTTATACTGTCATTAAACAGAGTTTTGATGTACATATGTATCTTGGAAGATTCATGGAATTTTCAAAGAATATCGGTCATTAAAGGATGAGATGTAGGATAATAAAATTAATTCACATAGTTTGGAGTGGGAGGGGGGGTCGAAATGCACGAAAGGTTTTTTTTTTTTATCCTACATTGATTTTCAAAATTTAGCATGTAAAATATTATTTTTAACTACTGTATTTTTACCAGTGACAAAAAATATTATTTTTAACTACTGTATTTTCACCAGTGACAAAAAACAACATAAAAACAATTGCATTAAAAGAAGGTAGAAAGTCAATGGTACTACTGCAATGTATTTTAATTAAATATTTATTCTCTCTCTGTCAATCAACATTTTCCAAATTAATATAAGTGTTTGGGTGTGGAGGTCAAGAAGAAAAAACTATGCAAATTTATCCTACATTGAGCTTTTCAGGTTGTCCCTATAGATTTGAGTGATATTGAACATACTATTCTCTGAATTACCAGCATGGTGGGATTTGTATTCACTTTGTTGATATATTTGTTTTCAGTATAGAATCTCCAAACTACTTTGAATTTCATCAGCTTTTTTTCCAGTTGAGAAAATTTTCTTTCATGAGATTTAAAATTTCGAATGTAAACCAGTTTTATGAAGCTGTGACAACAAATACAAAGGGAGACAACTTATAAAAGAAAGCTACATTTATTGTTTTACTATACTGAATATGGAAGCTTCTTTAAGTGTTTGATTTCTATTTTCAGAACATGCTACAGCATTGACAAAATCATACAGTGACAGTTTAGAAAAATTACAGACACAACTCAGGAAACAAAGTTTGAGATGTAAGGTTTCTGAAAATTTAGAAATTAAGTCATTTTATGCATAAAAAAAACCCAGTGGATGGATTTATTATTATGTTCATGCAAACAAGTTTTATGAAGCCAAAAAAGCCCCCCAAAAATAGAATAAAAAATTCTCTGAGGTTTCTCTACTGATTCTTATTTTTTGTACCTACCCTAGAGTTTTTATTGATATTTTTATACACTCATTGTTAATATTGTCATATAAAACTCTCAAGCAATACAGTTAGGATCATAAGGCCATGAAAAAAAAATTGTGTGTTTCACAATCCCCGCTCATTTCTGTGAAACTGTTGCATGTCGTCATTTTTTTTCCCCTTAATTTAGGAACAAATTTTTTATTTTTGTTTCGTTAAATAATCTGTAACACGTATTACTGTGATCAATTATAGTTTATCTCCCCTTATCTTCTTTGAAAAAAAATGTTTGACAACGTTGTCGTGAGTGTGCAAGTACATTTGCACGACAAAATCAATACATGGTAATTAACCTGTGTAATCCAAAGTGCCTGTGCATGGGAGAAACAACAAACATTTTTTTCGAGGTAAATATCACACGTAATAATAATGAATAAGGGATTTACAGATCATGCATACAACCAAGAAAAAAGAAATGCCCGCCTGCACCAAATTTTTAAAAAAATCTTGAGAAACACATTTTTTTTTCATGACCTAATGTACATAAAGAAACTGGGGTAGTTTGATTATTCACTATTCACTAGGCATGCCCAGTTAACAAATCAAGCATTTTATACGACTGCAAATATCTGATTGTGTTACGGTATGAACCTGTCGTCCTCGTCGCCATTGTGCCTCGACTGCGGCATCATTAGACAGTTAGGTTTCTACTCATTTACCTTTGTTCTATTAAATGTATGCTTATAATATTTTACCACAGTGGTTCCCATAAAAAATACAGGTTAAGATTGATTTTGGGACATCTGACCCCTCCTGTTTTTTCTAGGGGTCATTAAGGGCTTTTTTGGATAATTTTGGTGTAACTTTTAAAAAAAAACACACCTTGATTTTCAAGTTTTTTATTCCTTATCCAATTTTGGAGATTTTTTTTCAAATGGATCGTCATCAGAAATAAAATTAACAGAGGTGTTTACTATTACCGAATTTCCGTAATTGTCTTGGATTTTAGATTCTAAATGCGGATTACAGATTTATTCTTGGTCAAGTAAATGCTTTGTAATTGCACTTTATTTTCCAGTTATGAAAAGCATTTTAATGACATTGATGATGAATACTCTGATTGTTTCTAGACTTAACACAATATAAGATGCTTTGATGGGGGGTCATCATGTTTCTCTATGGTAGTTTTCATGCTGAAATTTGAGATTACTGACAAAGGGCCCAAATGTGACAAAAATCATTACCATTACTGAAAATCCCAGAAAGGGGTAAACACCTCTGAAACTATAAGTTACTCAAGGCATTTTTTTGTTACTTTTGTCGATGCAGAGATGAAAGGGATTAAATGGGCCAAAATTGGCTATTTTGCAAGACACCATAAATTTTTATTTTTCATCCGATTTTAATGGTAATTTTTTCTTGAAGTGTGCTTCCAGTGGTATGTCAGATTGTTCTTTTACTGTTTTTGAAATATAAGGGATTTAAAGGGCCAAAAAAAGCAATGTGGCTTGATGTAGAAATTTTTTTAATTTTTCATTCCAATTCTGATTTGGATTTTTTCTTTTAATTCACCATGATGAGTGCTTTCACTAGGATGTCAATTTTTTTTTCTATCTTTTACTATTTCTGAAATACAAGGGGTCAAAGTTAGCAATTTTGGAGGAAGCATTAAATTTAGATTTTTCATCCGAATTCAATTGAAATTTTTTTCTTTTAATTCATCTTGAGTGCTTTCAGTCATATGACAACCGATTTTTCCTATATTTTATAGCTTTTTAGATGCAGGGGGTAAAAGGTGTCAAAAAAGCAAGGAGGCTGGATTTATAAATTTTCTTTTGTTTTTAACTTTGTTTTTGTATGTTTATTGACTTTATGGGTCAACCGTAATACCACACTTACTTCAACTGTTACCGTGTCGACATGTTGCTGTTGTACCATGCTTGCATTTTGTGAAGACCTATATTATTGATAGTTAAATGTCCACACATGATAATTTCCTTTGAATACCCACTGTATAAGTATTGATAATATGCAAATTAAAATCAGTGGAATATTTGACGTTGAATGAGATTTTACATCTTTTGTTATTAGATAGAGGATTTATAACCTTATGTGACGAAAATATGTATTTATAACCTTATGTGGCAGTTTAATACTCCTTTTCTCTCTGATAATGTATTATGAAAAATTCATTGAAGTTTAAAAAAAAACAGTAGTTGTTCCAAACACAAATGAATTGAAATTGAATCGCTTTAACACAAACTGTATAATCAAATTTAGTTGAACGATTAGTTGAAATAGAACTTAGGTTATAAATAGTTTATGAGTTAATTGAATTTTAAAAAGACCACACAAATATCCATTTGTAGCTAAAAGTTATAAAGATGTTGGACCTGTTCCCACTGTCGTAACCTTTCATGTGCCTCCACCGATTTGTGACTTCCACCGGATTTACTTTGTTGAACTTCACGACGGGTGCCGTATACGGAGCAGGAACTGCTTACCCTTCTGGAGCACCTGGGTTCACTCCTGGTTTTTATAGGAGTTCCTGCTGTTCATTGTTTTTAGTTTTCTGTGTTTATTTGTTGTGCTTGTGGTTGTTCGTTTGTCTTCCCGGGTTTGTCTGTCCAATGGATTACGTTTTTTGATTGCTCCTTAGGTATATTTGTCCTTTTTATTCATGTGTTGCAGTAATATTTTTTTTTGATTGGTAAAAAAAATGTAGACATGGTAACTATTTTTTGATAGGGCATTTGATTATGTCTTTGGTTTCATAAACAAAATATGTGGGTAGAGAAAAGGTTTTATTTGTCCATACATTTTATTTTGAGTACTTGATAATTATGGATCAGCATGGCGGACAACAAACCATGCTATTTTCATGATTTTATCTTGGTAAAACAAAACGCTTTTCATGTGACATTAAATATGTTAATAACAAATGCTTGGATGATCTTTTGCATTCTAGAGATAAAATAATACCAGGTACTCGCAAAAATGGAAAAAATCCTGAATCTAAAACTTTTACATTTCTTCATGAATAAATTTTTTAGGACAGCAGTCAGTTTGGGACCAGAAATACACAGTATTTTATTCTAGGACTAGGAGGGTGGGAGGTGAAGATAGATATGTAAGGCAACATTACCAGAATATGTAAGGCAACATTACCGTCACTTATTTTAATACCTATATTTCATTGTCATGATTTTTTTACAGTATCACAATTAGATTCTGTAGAATGGAGAGTAGATTATATACTTAGTTCTAGTCATCTTAAGAACATTGATGAACCCTGCGTACAAGTGAGGTTAAAGGTCAGGGATCCCACAACTGACACCACAAAACCTGTAACATTCGCTGTTTCAGCAGATAAATTCAGAGTTTTACTAAGTGGTAAGTTTTATTAAACTTTAAAATATATATACATGTATATATATATAAATATATTAATATATGATTTTTTAGATCATTCTAGAGTCATCTTATTCACCAGTGACTGAGACCAATGTTTTTAACGTGCTGGATATTATTGGTTTTTTTATGCCATGCCACGAATGTGGCCGGGCAAATAGATTTACCCTTCCGTACTTCCGTCTGTATGTACGTCCGTACGTCTTGATTCTGGTTAGGTTTTGCGTTTAGCTTCATTTCTCAGAAACCTATAGTAATAGATCAATGGTATTTCACCACTACAGTCCTCTTGTATAGTAAAACACAGTTCAGCAACACTTGGTTTGCTATGACCTACATTTCATTCTTCTGTGACTTTGGTTAAGTTTTGTGTTTAGGTTCATTTCTTTGGAACTAAGCATACTGTATCAATGAAACTTCATCAGTGGATGAAACCTAAGCTTAACTAGGTCTACTACAGAAAAAAAACAGAAGAAACTATATATTTTTTAAAATTTCAGTTTCAGCTATAAAGATATTGTAAACTTTCTAAGTAATCATTAAAAATTACTTGCATCTTATCTGTCTTAGTGAACTTGAACTTAAACAAATGTTTATGAGACCATTGACATACTGGCACAACCACTTCAACTTGATACCTGGATTTTTACATATGCAAACAGGACAATGGACATTTGAAATCAAAATTCTATGACAAACATAGTGATTTTAACACTAGAAAATTTAAAGGTTAAATTTGTATATGTATTTCAAAGAGACCATTTATTTAAAAAATTGTGATCAAATGTTTTGAGACTTTAAACCTGTGCAATAAAATTTCTTAATTTATTTTACAGAACTAAAGCAGGCTGACACAGTAATGGAGACCTTAACCAGCTGATTGTCATTGACAGTCAACAACAATGCCTAAGGAAATAATCTGTGATGTCATAATTTTTCAAGGACTCATTTTTATATTTGTATATTAAATCAATGTAATAATCTTATTGTCAAATACTCATTTTGATGTAATCTGGAAAAGGTTGATTTAAGGTTCTAATTTGATTTCGGCATTAATGAGAAACCAGAGTGAGTTATATTTTCCTAACCAATGTAGGTAAGGGAGATAATAAATTTGTCTCACTTTTAGCCTCAGGACAAAAGGGAGAGAATTTAATTATCTCCCTTACCTACATTGGTTACGAAAAGATAACTCACTCTGGTTCCTCATTTGATTGGTAGCCGAGTGGTCTAGGGATTCGTCATGACTGCTAATGAACACTAGCCTATCAACGCTGGGGTTGTAAGTTCGAATATCACCTGTGGCGGAGTGTGTTCGACTCCAATCTAAATTGACAAGGATTGCCAATTTTCCTAGAAAAGGTCGTTGGTTCTCTCCGGGTACTCCGGCTTCTTCCACCAATAAAAACTGGCTGCCGCAAAATAACCAAATGTGATGAAAACAGCGTAAAATCCCAACTAAACAAACAAACTAATTTGATTCCTATATTAGTGTTCTGGAGTTATATGTACATTTCTTAAAGCCTGGAATACTATCAACTAGTAGAAATTGAAAGAATTTCATAATCTGTCATTGGATGTAAGAAAATAACTAATGATTGATTAATAATTAATAATTAATATACAACATGTATATATATATGAAACACATTGATTGTTTTTGTGTCGCCTGAAGAATGCATGGTCGATACATAGGGATCACTTTCTGTGGTCTTGCATTGTCACACTTTTCTTCTATCCTCAACTACTCGTAAACCGCTCGAAGGAATTTGATGAAACTTTCTCTGTGCATTAACCATAATGCACAGGTGTGCATATATATTTCATTTTTAGAAAATTTTAATATCTTTTATAAAAATTGACGTCCACAGTTGTACAAGTCTTCCTTGGAAGACTCGCACATTTTTTTATGTTTTCAATAACCACATTGATAATATTCGAATTTATGTATTCAGATTTTCACAGCATGATCTGGATAGCCATTTAAAACTTTTTCATGCTTTTCTTACTTCTGAGGTTTTGTATCTAACACAAATTTTCATGGGAAGTGTTTCTTCTTTTCTCATAAAAAGTGAGGCGAAAGTCATAACTTTTGGATTAAGTTCATTTTTTGAGCTGACTGATTAATCGGTTTTGATTCTTATCGATCATCAGGATAACATTAGAACCCAGTCTTTGTAAAGTAGAGGTTGAGAGCATTGGGAGAGTGAATATGTTATATAAAAGGCCAGCCTATCATACCCTAGGGGCAAACTCAAAATACAATTGTCCCATTTGTTGCTGGTTGTATGTTATGAACTTTGGGACTATAGAAGAAGATTTTATTAACCAATTAATGGGCCCATGGAGGGTATAGTTACAGTACAAAACAAATATGATTGAGTTACATATATAAAACAAACATATATGACAAATGTATGGTATATAAAATAACCATGGAAATGTTGCTTAAGTTAACAACTACAAATAAGTGAATTGTATAAGTATAATAATAATACCAGTTTGGAACAGTGTCTCGGGCACACATCATTAAGAGTTAAAGAAAACAACAATAGTGGTAGCAAATGCTGTATGGAAAATCAGACCCTGCTTGCTGTTATTAAATCATAAATTGAGACCAGTATACTAAAATTTTCATTATTAAATAACCATATAAATTTTTCATTGATGCTCAGATATTTAAAATTAGCACATAAGGTATTAATTAATTCAATCATTGATTTTCTTAAATGGTTATTGTTATTACACATAAACAAAAAGTGTTTCTCATCATCAAGTTTCCCCTGATGTGCACCTGACACATGTTCTGTTGTGTTGAAGAATACCCTGATATCTCCCACGTTCAATTTCTAACCCATGTGCAGATATTCTGAGTTTGGTTATATTTCTCCGATGCTCAAAGTTTTTCAGGATAAGCGAATATTTTTCAATATGCAGAATTATGTTAGGCAATCGGTATCATCCGCAGCTTCTAGTGTCTCTCTGCCTAAAGGACTTGAACATCTGTATCTTTTATACTCACAATGATATGGTTTGGTTCATTCCCAATTGCTTCAATAAAATATGGGAACCATAACAATTATCCATTATTAAGGAAACTGGCAGAAATTGTCTGGTATTGAAGTGCTAGTTTAATGTGAATTGAATAGAGTAAAACAGAAAATTTCTGTATCTTTCTGTCAGACACCAAATTATTCCTTATGAAAATATACAGACCAAATATAGTTGACCCCACCGCTTATAGAAGAAATCGTGTTAACTGTACGGAAGACGCTGGACCATAAAAACGAGGTCAAGGTCATGTACACCTTGAGGGGAACATACAGACTAAAAATAGTTGAGCCATTACTGAGAAACAGACAGGACAACAAAACTTGGACACAGATTTTCAAGTAGCTTATCCATGAAAATGAAATTAATTTCAGACCGACATAACCATTTATATCAAATATCATTGGTCTAGTTTTTTCTGGTTTCTGAGAGACACCAACTCATGAACACTTAAAAAAAAAATTATAAACCATTGAAATGAGGCCAGAGACGGCTAACATCCACCAGACGGAAAGTTCGGATCACTAGGCATCTATACACTGAGGTCATACCTTATTAACGCCACCGTCGAAGAAGGGCCTTTGCGTTTTTTTAATTAATTAGTACTGTATAAGAATTCAAAATTGAAAGTGTTGTCATAGTTTTTCACGTCCGCTGGGACAACCGGACAGTTTTTGAACCGGTATATGCCCATGAGAGTTTGGACGAGATTGGGAGGAATTTTAACTAACAATTTGATTTTTTGTAGATGGTTGAATAAGTTATTTTTGATAGTATGATCTACTTTGGGTACTATGACGCCACCAACATGTTACTTCACAATCCGCGATTTTTAATAATATTCCTGAGTTAATAAGTTATTCATTATGATAAATAATTCGACCTGCAATTTTGTCTCAGAAAATTGATGAAAATTACAGTATAAGGATTGATATAAAATTTGGAACAGGTTATACTTATTTCTCCTATTCTTGACGTGTTTAATCGGTGTATAATACATAATATTTTTAACCACTTCCCGGTGATTAAATTTCTACGTGGGAAGTAGTTACCGTTTTTTTTCCCCTACATGTACAGTTATTGGAACGATAAACTAGAGAAGTCCCGGAATGACGTATATGTAAACAAACTACACAGCAACGACATTTTCTCGAGGTTTTTGTCGAAAATCATAGGAGAAACAGATTCTACTTCAATTTACTCGTGAGTTAGGGAATTTCTCCACCCGAGATAGTTAAATTTTAGATTTTAACACGCTCGCTCGGGTGTTGAAAATCTAAAATTTAACTATCTCGGGTGGAGATATTCCATAACTCACTCATACCTGAAGGAGAATCTACATATAATGAAGTGCAAACTGCCTCAAAGTACGTTATATCGTAAACACTGTTCCAAAATTGTTGTATAATTTCTATGCCATATTATTTTCCATTCTATTACCCTCATTTAAACTATCATGGGGGTGTACATCATGGGTAAATTATTCCGTATTAAAAATTTCTGATCTTATTTTTCTAATGTCGATGAATTATATATGCTCTTTCTGTAAAATATTTTGAGGTTGAATTTTCTACTATAGATCAGAAATTCAAAATTTCAAAGATAAACTGAGTTAAAATGTACGTGTTTTAAGGTATACTGCGCAAGCGACATACATATATATGTCTTTTAAATATATATATACGGTATATACTTTTTAGAGCTATTTTCTTTATTATATATAGTTGTTATTTTTGTTAGACCAAGTAAAAAAATAATTGTGGTTCGTGTTAAAGGCAAAATAAAAAACAGGGTACATATGTAGGTTTTTTTTTATATTTTACAATCTTTCTAACATGGAGTGTATGGTAGGGACATTCTGAATTTAACAGTGTTTATTGTCCAAAACATCTTTGGGTAGGTGCAAAACATAGGGTAGGAAGGGGAACAGGAAGCACACGTTTTTTTAATTGGCCTTACCAGTATTTTTCCGCAATTTTTTAAATTATTGTGACAGTTCTAGAAATCTAGAACATCATTATTCTTAATTCTGTTTTTACGTAGGTTATTATTTTCTATTCATCAACATTTACTCGGTCATTAATCTTAATTCTATTAATACCACTAAGGATTAATTTGTAGAAAGACATCAATTACAGAAAATGACAACTGTAGAGAATGTTAAAAATTGTTCGATCCGTATATTTGCACGATATTTACCTTAAAAACCCACATTTTAACCCAGTTTATCTTCGAATTTTTTGTTTCTCACCTAAAAATGTCAATCTCATGAAATTTTACGGAAAGTGAATATAATTAATCGAATGGAAAAAATTTCCCGGGAAAATTCAGAAAAAAACATGAACAATTTTAATAATCGAAGATTTAATTCGACCCCCCTTCCCCATCGAGACCCTCATATGTATGTGCCCCTAAGAAGATTCTAAGGAGGGAGAACTGAGTGGTTTCCCGCAAAACCTCTTAATCAGAGGAGAACTCTTTAAAAAAACAACAACAATAAATTCTGTACTGTCAATCAAGCAATCAAGACGCCCCTTATGGGCTGAAGAATTAATATATATATATATATATATATATATATATATATATATATATATATATATATATATATATATATATATATATATAATGATTAATGTGATTGATTTTAATATTTAAAAAAAATAATTGAAAAAAAAATTTACAATATAAAACGAGTAAGGTTTGCAAAAAAGTACAAATTTTTAACTGCAAAAGTCAATTCCAAGGGGACATATGTACAGCGACCAAATTCGCTATAAATGAGGTCGGATCCAAGTTTAAGGTATACAGATCGTTTAATAAAACAAATAGCTTATTATAAGTGAAACTGTTTTCAGCCGACATTAACCAAATAAATTTTTATGTATTATCCAAATTCTTTAAGTTTGGGAAATTCTTTTCAATCAAATTTCGAGTATCCTGTCTAGTTGTCAATAATACAGGACACTGTAAGAGAAAATGAATATCGTTTTCTACATTATTTTTGCAAAGTTTACAAGTTCTTTGATGTGCTGGGACATTTAAATATCGCCCCACTCGATTTCTAGTTTATGTAAAATTTGTGATTAGCCTTGTTTGGCTAGGATTGCTCCACTCTAGATAATCTTTAAAAAAAAGTCTATATGTACGTAACCTGTTGTCATGATCATGTCCTTTTCTATCATCAAAAATGTGATTACTCCAAATAGTGTTATATTAAGCATGAAATGATTTAATGGTTAAGCTTTTTAGAATTCCTTTAGAAATATGGAGACTATTTTCGTTTATATCAAAATAATAAACAATCTCCATTATACAACTGTATCAAAATGTTTTTTCGCTATGGAGATGTTTTGAGACATTAAATGCTAGCAATGTCAGTAAACACTAGGGGCGCCAATGGTTGGAAACTAGGGTTTGTTTACAGTATGCTGGTCGCAAAATAGGCTGGAAAAGGTTGCAAAGAAGCGGAATCCAGTTTTCAAATAACTTCCCCCAAAACTGCTCCACCTGGCGTTTACTGACATTGCTATAAATGCGTCTGTAGTTTAGATATTTTATCATATCGAGAAAGACCTGGGGGTAACGTCCAAGTTTGTTGAGAGTCTAGGTACTTCCAGCAAATATTTACACATTTTGATATGGAACTTTTCTTGTGTTAAATCATCACACAATTTACTTAAATATGAATCATTGAGATTAAAAAAAAATTACATACAAAATTACCCAAATTTTACATACAAAATTACACAAATTTCACTCCCATACAACAAAACGTGCTTCACTGTATGGTCAAAGACATGTAAAGTGCCTTAATTTTAGGTTTACTTTGTTCTAAACATTTTCCGAGTTTGAAGTATGCTTTAAGACCATTGAATTGTCTTTATTTGAAATGCAAATTTATACACCGAAGGGTTGACAGCATTATTTAAACATTAAAATAACATAAATTAAAAGTAGAACAGAAATACATAAAAAAATGTCTAAACAAATACACACATTATGCATCTGTAGAGTCCACTTTCCTCAGTACTATATGGACTTTTTTTTTTATCAAACTTTGCCTCTCTAAGGGACGAGATCAAAAGTTCAATGAAGGATAAAAAACTTAATTCACATAGTTTTTTCACTGACCCCCTCACCCCCTCTCTTAACTTAATTTGGGAAAAATTGATTGACCAATATGGCCATGCATATGCTTTGAAAGTATACTTTTTGTATCATGAGTTCTGTTTTCCTCAAATATGTATGTTTGTTCTGTATATTGACTTGCACATCACTTGAATCCGTATTTTTAAATCCGAAAATCGATGTCGGATAACAAAACTTGCAGCAATTTAACCCCCCCCCCCCCAAACTATTTGAATTAAGTTTTTTATCCTACATTGAACTTTTGATCTCGTCCCTAAAATTTCCAGAGATATTGAAATTCACACCAAGATATGTGTACATGTAGCTATTTACATTCTGAATAAAACTATTGTAATTAAAAAGAAATTTGACTTGTTATAACCCTCCAGTTTTATTAAATGTTAATGATTTGGTCTTATTTATATTTACTTAAAGTCCCCACTTGATACAATAATAAAACCGATATTTGTATGTTTTGAGACGGCCCCTGGTATAATATCAGGAAGTGAACAGTGTCGATGAGGAGTAAACAGAAAGAAGTGAGTAAACAGCATTTCTACAGATAAATAAGGATCCAAGATCTGTTTTATATGTCATCTTTTTAAATTATAATATTTACATCATATTAATCGTAATATTATCCAGGTGATGATCGTACAGGTAAAAATTTTCAAGGGGAGATAATTATTTATATTTTTCTGTTGTGTATTGCTTTGTGATCAAAGTTGGTATGTACAATTTATTGATCTTTTGTTAATTTTCCTCTTTTTATGGATGGGAACATATTTTTGTTAGAATTCTTTTATTCTTCGGTACCACTTGAGTATAATTAAAGTTATAAATAAAAGAGAATTAAAACAAGTGATCTCGAGTGCACGTTCAATGTGATGCTTACAAAGTCGAGACCCATGGAAGAGCAAAATGTATCAGGCCTTTTATATTCCATTTTAATGTAAACCTGTAATTGTGGATCCAGTATTAACGGAGAACATGGACTGGTGCAACAAAAATCGAACACTTAATGACCCTAGTTTATCCCCCTCCCCCTAAATTTCAAACCAATCCAACACCATGCCATATATTCAGTAAACAACGGATTATTTTTTCCAGGATGTTTAAAATGTGGATAACAATCGCTGTTTTGAATTTAAAAAAAGAGTTGAATAAATTGTAATTTTTTATATAAAATAATTTTTTTTTATAATATTCGAATTTTTACAATAAATAACTATATAACTATAGGTATATACTTATTTAATTACATGGATTTTTTGTATTTTGTATTTTTATTTTGGCTGTGGTTGGTTTTATTAATTCTTTCACATTTTAAGTACCTGTCCTAGTCAGTGGCCTTTAACAGTGATTCTAATGTTTCCCTTCCGTGTCGTGTAGAAACTGTAATACTATTTCATTGTGTTTTGAAATACAGGGTTTTATTTTACAGGTATTTTTGTAGTTTCAGTTAAATTTCTACAAATGTAACGTATTTAAGATGGGTGTGGAAGGTGCCTGTGATAAGAACACCTTGATCAGTGTGGACCCTATTTTCAAGGCGTTACTACGATCTCTCTTTGAATTTAAGTTTTCGGATTCTGTTGCAAGGTTGTTGTAAAATCCACATTTAACCTCATATTTCCTTTATTTTTATTCACAAAATGGACCTTTACATCTTTAAATATGTTACTATATGATCCATATATAGATATATTTCCTGTCAAATTAACACTATTTATCATTGATAGAAGTGTCAAGTGGAATATTAAAAATTTTGCTGAAATAAAATTTATTTTCTGATTCTCACTCTTAAAATTTAATAAAGTTGATGTTGTTTTACATATTTCTTTCAATGCTTAAGTAATTTGTAGTTTGAATTGTACTGATGAGGCCAAACTAAATATTATTTTCCTGTAACATCAGAGTTCTCTGAATAATTACGGTCGATAGGTAGTATTTTTTTCAAAAACATATAACATATCTTTCAAGGGTTTCATCATGACCTTAACAGCTCTTGTTATCAAACAGTCCACCAAAAACAAAGTAAACACAATGAATGAAATGTGTATTTTTTGGATTTTGTGAAAACTAAAAAATCTCCCCGTTCATAGCTTTGTCCTTATTTCCATTTTGGTCTGACATTTTCTCTCCAACGTTTTGGATTATTGTTTCGGTTGACAACAGCTTTGGCCTTGAACACAACTGAAGAATCGTAAATTGATAAAATACTAAATTTGCACAGCCTGTGCATCAAAATGGGTATTCCAAGTAATGTTCAATCCTGCTTTTTTCACATCGAAGTTTTGTGCTTCCTTTTTCACCAAATGTTAGAACGTGTCTTTTTCAAATTCCTTCTTTGTCCCACCCTCCAAACCAAAGACATAAAAATTGGTAATTGCTGCTTCTCCGCCAAGCACTCGGCATATAGGAGTACGAGCAAAGGACTGGTCTGCTCGGAGTCAGTATAATGTGTCCGAGTGTGGTGATATGTCTTCCCGCGGACTGTTACCTCGTGAGCTAGCACATTTAAAATCCGCCTCAGCGTGTCGGTGTAGTACAAAGCAGGGATCCTATTCATATCATATTAACATGTTCTCGTCCTGATATATGCACCTGGATGCCACTGGACGTTAAACAATAATTCATCCATCCTTAATCTAACAATACATCGTAGGTCAATATTTGCAGGGATGATTCAACTATACAATTAAGGGCCGCTAATCGGATCCAAAATTTGTCAGGGGCTCCTAAATTTTGGTGAAAATTTAAATTCCCAAAGAAACAAAACAATATTTCGCCGGATAATCATGATAATACAATCGAGAAATGAGTAAATATTCGATTCTTGCAGTTGTCAATAAAACTGTAGTCGATTAGATTGACCCAGAATGAGCAATTGCGTTCGTAACGACGGTCTCAATGACTTAATTTAAAACTGACGAGATGTTGTATATATAACAGTTGTTTTTGTGTGGCAAAATTCTGTTGGAAAATTCCCAATTTGGTAGTAATGGGACTCGTTTAAAAATGTATGGAATCATCCCTGATTTGGACACTGGCTCGTATTCTCATCACAGCACGAGTACTAGTGAGAATTGTCTCCTTTTGACAACCTCTTGATCACAAGACAACTGGAAAAACCCATTCACATACACATAAATCGCAGAAATAGGCCATACTACCATATGTAACCTAAAATTAAATGTTCAGGTCAAGGGAACGAGGAGTGTCTGTGTATGGATACTGTCATGACATTTTTTTTGTTATGGGTTGGGGGGGGGGGTTGTGCTCAAAAGAAAAAAACTAGTTTCTGAATGTTTCATTTCAACTGTAGACAAATAAATGTGATAAGATACCATTATTTCAAATTGTGCTTGTACATGTAACATGTGTACGTAGGTGGTTTGAACAATTTTATTCCCCATAAACATAAGATGAGCTAAATATTATATCAATTGAGGCTGTTTCATTGACGTGTACTCAATATACTAACATTCTCATGTTATTGATTAAATTGTGGTCTCATTTAATGAGACACTACACGAGCAAGGAAGACTACAGTTTTATCTTATACCAAGGATAGTAAGGTTAAAATATACTTGATATATGCGGACTGTATATAGAATATCATATCTGAACACTATTAGATGATTGATGGTGCATAAAAATTAATATTTGCGTATAAATAATGTATATTAATTGTATTATTCATCAAATTTATGACAAGAAAGGACACAAAAATCTACCAAGGACAAATATCTGTACATTGTATTATGTGTACATTGTATTATGTGTAGTACATTTTGTGCAACTTCCCTGTAATGTGAAAAGGTTTACTGATGGCTGATACGGACCGGAAGTTTCAGATAAATGGAAAAGGTCATCCAGTTCATTATTAACCAATGACTTAAAATATAGTAGAAATGGACAACTTACTATAGCAGGAAGTTCCTAGAACCTTGCCTTTTTATTAAATAGACTATAATAGAAAATGCTTGACTAGACTATAGTGTTATAACCACAATACAAACTAAAAAAATACTGTAATTTTAAGTCATTTGTCATAAATTGGGTATTTTCAGTGGCCATTGGTCATCAGTTGGATATTGTCATATAAAGCCTGCATAATGTCCACGTAAAGTCTTATTGGGCCTCAATCAGCTGTAAAGGCGCCTCACGTTGCCGCAGGCCTAAACAGGTGACATCGACCCAATATACGACTGACTCCATAATATAGGCTTTATATGAAAGTATACCCATGTAATGACACAAAAATAAATATACATTTTGTACATCCATATTATTCATAAATTCCTATATTACCTTCAAATCATACTGAAAATTGGAATGAGGCAATTTCAATATCTGAATTACTTGATATTTTGGGGTGGGGGAAAGGGGATGGTGGATGGATGGATGAATTATTCTTTAACGTCTAGTGGCAATTATTACGTACATATATCAGGGCGAGAACATATTGATGTTTTATGAATATGAATCCTGTTTTTTTTTACTAGACGGACACGCTGAGTCTGATTTTTAACGTGCTAGCTCACGAGGTAACAGTCCGCAGGAAGACATACATGACATAATCAGCCCATTCTAACACATTTTGCTGACTCCGAGCCGACCTCCCCAAGCGAAGCGATATAGTCGAATGGCACATTGATAGTAAACATGTGTATTATGTGTAAATATATGGTATATTAGTATCCTTATGATACAAATGAATGGTAAAAATTAGAAAAAAAAAAGAATTTATGATAATAGGGGGGCTGTGAGGGGCCCAAATCAGGGTCCTGTCTTCAAAGCACCTGTGGGAGAAGCAGCATGTAATGTCTTTGGTTTGACTCGGATCCGCGACCTCCTGCACTCGAGACAAGCACGATACAAAGAGACCACTGAGGAATTTTGTGGGAGGGGGATATAATTACAGCAGTGGGAAATAGTGAAAAAAAAACTGCATTCTTAGTAGGTCTTCCTCTTATTTCTCCTTATTTAGTGTTGTTAAATGTTTATGTTATATACCTGGGATATTTCTTTATTGATTTTATTTAATTTTGGAGACCTTTGAGATTAATTCAGCTTTTGTATGGTTTGCACTATAGTCTAAGGACTAAAAAAAGACCACAATGTGTTGTTATTATCTCGTTGCACAATAAGTGACATAATTATTACTGTTCCAACACAATTACTTCATATCTATTAAGATGTATCTCATGTTGATAAGATACCTGATGTTATCATAAGGCGTATGTCTGGCCGTGACTAGCGATACGATAATTAAGCTTTTGTTTGTGTGTTTTTGTCGACTGCATAAGTCAGTTAGTACATGTAATATAGTGAAGAAAACTACACCGTATACTAATCTGGTATACAAAATGTATATTTTCGATTTCAGAAGACTTCCCTCTTTTCATTTAATAAGTAAAGAAAACACGAAGGGGTTTCGAATGGAAACGTTGGCAAATAATTCCACTTGCCATAAAATATGAAAAAAAAAAGATTTCTTCAGCTGTAAAACATGCAATATATGCTCAGTTCTATTACCCATTATAAATCCAAACTTTAACCATTGGCTGATAACGGAATAATCAATAAGTGGACAATTTTACATGTTTTATATGACGCTGCTTGCATGTCAGATATTAAATCCAGGTTTATCGAAAAGGAGACGATATACGAACATTGAAATGGATTTACAGCGCTTTCGACCCATATCGAACCTCGAGCTAAAGCCCTTGGTCCGATATATGGGATTCTCCTGATGATACCAGGGCCGACATGTAATAATCTATAAAAAATGACGAAGGGGCAACCGAGTGTGTGGATTGCTTTCCCAGATTATGTATTAGATTTTTATCGAATTTTTTTATTCATTGCTTAATTTGTAAAACTTTCTGATTGTGAATTTGTTTAGTTCATAAATTTAATCCTTAAAACGTAGTTAGGTAGATAAAGTGAACATGACATATGTGTACATGTTATTGAAACGTTTATTCTAAGTATCAATACAGTGTATACATTGTGTAGAATAAAGAATGGAAACGGGGAACGTGTCATAGAGACAACAACCCGACCAAAGAGCAGAAAACAGCTCAAGGCTACCAATGGGTCTTCAACGCAGCGAGAAAATCCCGCACCCGGAGGCGGGCTTTAGTTGTCCCCGAAAGAATAATGTAGTCCATTTTTAACCAAAATTCCTGTAAGGGAGGGCAGAAATATCTGCAAAACTTACGATTAGTGACGTGTCCGAAATTAGTAAAAGGAGGTGTCAATTATCATAAAAGGCTTGGTGTATAGCGCGTGCTTTTTACTACCCAAGCTTTGGACTATAGTGTTACTAACTTGTTGACACTGTTTTGGCCCTTGTATTGATTCAAGGTTAACTGAGCGTAACACATTTATTAAATAATCTAAACAAGTCCGTACAGCTGGTCGGAATGGCCAGTCCGTATGACAAGCCACTCAAAACAGCTGGTCCGTAGATCAGTCTGTATGACAAAATAGTCTGTAAAGGCGGTCCTTATAGAATTCATTATTGCCCTGTTTCCAAATTGCCGGTCCGTATGGAATTCCATATTGCCCTGTTTCCATATTGACTTTATTACGGGGCAATGTGACTTTCCGTATTGCCCGGCGGGCTGAAAATCTGTATTAAACTATTAACCAGATAAATTTTCATATAAATCCAGGTATTTATAAAGACTAGAGCGACGTAAAAATACTGGTCGTGTCAAATTTGCGATATTAAGGCTATTTTTATGATATTATTTCATAAAAGAGTTTACTAACCACCCGTGAAGTACATGTACATTGTATTTTAAGACGAGAAGACGTTACCTTGTAATGACGATAGTAGAAAGCGCGTGCCTATTCAAACCTTTTATGGTAAATGCTAATATCCACCAATAAAATTTAACTTCGGTATTGCAGGTGTTTTGTTTTGGATAATATTCTGTATACAGTTAGTTCTGTAATCGTTATTTTTCTCTGAAATTCCCTTATCTGTTTTTGAATTCTTTATATTTTTTATTTCGTGTTGTTTTTCTTTAATTTTTTAATTCATTATTCAGTATTCGATATTTTATAGCCCCATTTATCCAGTCGTTATCATGTATAGAGTAAACTTTTGTATTGTACCTTTTTCCCACAAAAGTTTCACATTTAACAATGTGTAAAAATTTTTAAGTCCACAATAATTTATTGAATTGCTCTCTATATATAGACAGGAAAAAACAACTATGACAATGTTATCAGTATACAATTCATTATAAGTGTCCTTTAACCTTTTACCGGAAGTCCTTAACAAGCTGTTCCCTTCCGGTTATTTTAAAATGAATTATTTTTGTCACATACACAATAATTTCCGTGTTTTGTACAGTTTTAACATCATTGCTATAGGAAAGTTGAGTACTAATGAAAAGTTTTCGTTCCAGGTTGTACCCCCGGAGTTACTCCCTTCCACGGGAGCGGCTTGGAGATCATGTTGAAATATCGTTAAGGGTAAGTTGAATTATCTCACATATTCATCTGCTTAAGACGACGAAGTGAATAACATGGGTGTTGCCAAAAATACAATGAGGAACCAGAGTGAGTTATCTTTTCCTAACCAATGTCGGTAAGGGAAATAATTAAATTCTCTCCCTTTTGTCCTGAGGCTAAAAGGGAGACAAATTTACTATCTCCCTTATCTACATTGGTTAGGAAAAGATAACTCACTCTGGTTTCTCATTGTAAATTGCTATAGAGTTGGAGAATATTAATCATTTCAATACACATTAAAATTATTTGCATTTTTTTCATTTCATGTGAGAACAGATTTATTTTTTTAATGAAGGCAAGGAGTACATTTTGAAAAAAAAGATCAGATTCTAAAATAAGATAAAAAAGTAAGGCTAAAAATTCGCTGGTTAAAGCTAAGTTCAAAATTTATTAACAAATACTTATTAAGATAGTAGATTTGGAAAACAAAATTCGTGCTGGCGGAAAAAAAAGATCCAGGCTCTTTAAGGGACTGGGCAATATGTATTGCAGGGATGGGATCGGTACAAATGGGCATGGAACATAGACATTGTTAATACTTGTAAGCCATGGGTCGTAGATGTTTTTTTTCAAAAGAAATGTCCATTGGACCAAAACTCTTTTTTATATAGTGAAAACTAGAAACTGTGACCGTCCATAACACTCTTTCCTACATGAACCTGACAATAACATCAGCGTTTAGAAGTAAGTGATTTACTCACTATGATGGGACACTGACATTTAAAAACAACTGGAGGCATGGGACAGTTATATTTTGCCAAGTATTTAGAACACGGGACATACTGTGTTTTTCTCCTGTTAAAAAGTTGTGTACCAGTCCTATCCCTTTGATAAATATTGCCCAGTGCCTAATGATTCCCATCGTATATATCATTGGTCTCAAATATATCATACACCAGTGTTACAGTGGATATATATGGTTTAAATATTTAATATCCAATTTGATTCCTGATAGTACGAGAGAGATTTACTATTAATAATAAACAAGGTATTGGCTTTTTTTCAGCATTCAATAATTCTATATGCTATATGAGTGGTATTAAAATCTTGATTTTATCTCCTGATAATTTTTTAATTCATTAAACCTAACTCATCAAAGATTAACTGTTTTCTAATGAGATGTTGCCACAACGACACAGATACATGTAATATAAACACTATCAATGGCATTTGTATGGGTTTATTCATTAATATAGGAGTTTTATTGTCTGAAATGATCGAATATATATTTTCTACATCGAGTGCATACGGACCTGCTTGTTCCAAATGACCCGGATGTTCCATACAACGTCATGACAATGACCCCGTTAACTATCGGCTAACTTCGGAAACGCAATATACCTTGACATGGTGTTTCAGTGTGAGAAAGAAATATCTACATAATTCGTGCTTTAAATGTTGGTTAAAATATAGTTCTTTGACACATAAGATGTGCACATTTCTTCGAGTTACGATCGACTCATCAGTTGTGGCCAAGGCATAAAATGTTGAAAACCAAAATAACAGTCCAAACGGTTGAAGAGCAAATTCAAAATACCAAAATTACCAAAAATTGGTCAAGCCAAAACCATCTAAGGACAGACCTATGCAAGAGGGAGATACTCCTTAGTTTTCACAAATTTTACAATTTTGTAACAGTAAATTTTAAGTACCAATTTCGGGCTATAGTATCGGAATACTAGGAACTGAGATGGGGATACCCTCATGGACTTGGAGTCCATCAGCAGTGGCATCGATTCAGTGGTTAAAATATAATTCTTTGATGCAAATTTTGATGCACAAGATGTGCACATTTCATCAATTACGACTAATCAGTTGTGAATCAAAGCCTAATGTTGAGAATCAAAATAACCATCCAAAAGGTTGAAGTGCAACTTCAAAAAATCATTCAAAATGGTTAAAGTATTTTTTTCAATATAATTTACGGTCATCATCTCTTTTAAGGGTCGTAGAAGGTTGATATGGACACATGCGAACCAAAAATATATGAACGAAGAATAAGAATTTCGCCTACACGTTGCATTTTTCTCAGTTTGGACGAAAACCATTGATTAACGACCAATCAGCACGGTCACACGGAAAATAAAAACTGCTAAAAAATTTGCACGTAATTAACCCTGTTACGCCCTGCAAATTATGGTCCATATACCTTAAACTGAATATTGTTCCTTTATTGTCCCCCGCCACAACGTGACGGAGGGACTTAGTAATGGTCTGCGTCCGTCTGTCCGCCCCTCCGTCACAGTTATTTGTGGACCTGTATCTGAGACCGCCAATCGGATTTCGTTAACATTTTGTATATCTGTTAATTACCATATGTACTTGATCCTATAGCACCGTCATTATGATTAGACAAATTTTGAGGGAGTTATGGGACTTTAACTTTTTCTGCATTTGACACTATAGGAACACTTTGTGGACACAACTACTCTGAGACCGCTGATCAGATTTCGTTAAAATTTTGTACGACTGTTAGTTACCATATGTACTTGATCCTAATGCACCGCCATTTTGATTCGACAAATTTTACGGGAGTTATGGGACTTCAACTATTTTTTGTATTTGACATTATACGAACACTGTGTGGACGCAACTCCTCTGAGACCGCTGATCGGATTTCATTCGAATTTTGTATGATTGTTACTTACCACATATACTTGATCCCATCGAACCGTGATTTTGATTCGACACATTTTACGGGAGTTATGGACTTTAACGTTTTAACTTTTTGTGCATGTGACACTATACAGACACTTTATGGAGGCAACTCCTCTGAGACAGCTGATCGAATTTATTTCAAATTTAATAGGATTGCTAGTCACCATATGTACTTGGTCCTATGCCGCCATTTCAATAATGCACATTTTGTATATTGTGGGTCTTCGACTTTTCTCTGCGGCGATGGACATACGGCTACGTGTAGCAATCTTGTTGAATCCGCTAAGCTATCGTTAATAGTCCAAAGTTGCTATATTTAGTTACAATTATAGCAGATAGATAAGCTGTACTATCAGGAAAATTAAAATATTTGAATTTGATTCAATAAAATTTCAAAGGCGTAGGCAAATCCTCGAAAATTACGTTTCGTCACTAAACAGAAACACAAATAAAAAAATGGAATTCAAAGACATAGACATGTCTTCCATTACAATTAGATGGATGGATGAATTATTGTTTAACGTCCAGTGGCAACCAGGTGCATATCAGAACGAGAGCATGTTGATATGATAATGAATATGATCCCTGCTTTGTACTAGACCGACACTCTAAGTCGAATTTTTAATGTGCTAGCGCACGAGGTAACAGTCCGCAGGAAGACATATCACCTCACTCGGACACATTATACTGATTCCGAGCTGACCAGTCTTTGCACTTACTCCTAGATGCCGCGTGCTTGGCAGAGAAGCAGCAAATACCAATTTTAATATCTTTGGTTTGACCCGGCCGGGGATCGAACCCGCGACCATTGCAATTGGTTTAAAGTTAATAAATACATGTAATAGTAAAAGCTTTAACCACATGTTTTCATAAGTAGACAAAATCATATATTTCATTGTTTTTGTATGAGAATTTATATGAAAAATTCGATATACAAATAATAATTTAATTAGTGAAAAGTAATAAATAAATAAATAAATAAATAAATGAAAAACAGATAAATAAAAAAAATAAAAATAAATGAAAAACAGATAAACAGATAAATAAATAAATAAATGGAAAACATAAATAAATAAAATAAATAAATAAATAAATGAAAAACGGATCAGTAAATAAATAATTAATTAAATAAATAAATTAAATAAATAAACAATCAATTTTCCAGTGTCCATAAATGAGGAAGATACATTTTACACTTAAGTTAATTGTTTATCACGTGAAAAAACGGAAGACACCTATTAAATGCTAATACGCAATAACGACTTGAACATAATGTCGTATAAAAAAAAATAAATTTTAAATCACGAGGCAAAAATGTGCATGTGATCTTTTGTAGTCATTTGTCGTCTGTGCATGACAGGTTTGTAAACTTTCACAATTTTGTCTGAATAGTTGAAATAGTTTATGGGGTTTTGGTAATCCTTCAGATTTCACAGGCAAACTGTGCTGACCTTGTTGACTGCCGTATTAATTTACCGGTGTTATCAAGGAAATAAATGCGGTTATGAGTTAAATGGCGATGTACGGCTGTCACTTTTATACAGTGATGAAGGAATAACAGGCTTGCTGTCCGTCAAACCAGTTTTTGTCTCGAAAGGTCGCAGGGGCGAGATAAAGGTATTACTTTCCGCCGGCGGCGTAAACTTTTTTTAAAACTTTAATAACTTTGCACATGTAATACCTACAATTAAGATTTATGGTCCACAAGGTAGCTTATCGTATAAGGTTTGCCGCAGTATACTTGTCTTGTGACCCTGACCTCTGGTTCACTGACTTCTTAAACATGAATTTAAAATCTGCGTCCAAGTTTCGTGGTTAAATCCGTTTCTCAGCAACTGTAATACCTAAGCCAACCATATTTGGTCTATAGATAGTTCTTAGTGGGTACATGCCAATGTGACACCTGGCTTGGGACCTTGCGCTCAATTTCATGCTCGAGTGACTTTGTCACTTTTTCGTGGTAAATTTCTTTTCTCAGAAACTGTAATACCTAGACCCACCGTATTAGGTCAAAAGATAGTTCTTGGTGGGTACATATCAGTCTGACACCTGGCTTGGGACCTTCACCTCAATTTCATGCTTGAGTGACCTGCGTCACATTTTCGTGGTTAAGTCTATTACTCAGAAACAAGAATACCTAGACCCACCATATTTGGTCAATAGGTAGTTCGTGGTGGTTACATGTCAGTCTGACACCTGGCTTGGGACATTGACCTCAATTTCATGCTCGAGTGACATTGTCACTTTTCGTGGTTAAGTCCATTTCTCCAAAACTATAATACCTACACCCACCGTATTTGGTCAAATGATAGTTCTTGGTGGGTATGTCAGTCTGACACCTGCCTTTTGACCTTGACCTCAATTTCATGCTTGAGTGACCTACGTCACATTTTCGTGGTTAAGTCCATTACTCAGAAACTAGAATACCTAGACCCACCATATTTGGCCAATAGATAGTTATTGGTGGGTACATATCAGTCTGATACCTGGCTTAGGACCTTGACCTCAATTTCATGCTTGAGTGATTTTGTCACTTTTTCATGGCTAAGTCCATTTCTCAGAAACTGTAATACCTAGGCCAACCATATTTGGTCTATAGATAGTTCTTTGTGGGTACATGCCAGTGTGACACCTGGCTTGGGACCTTGACTTCAATTTCATCTTTGAGTGACTTTATCATATTTTCATGGTTAAGTCAATTTCTCAGCAACTAGAATACCTAGACCCACCATATTTGGCCAATAGATAGTTCTTGTTGGGTACATGTCAGTCTGACACCTGGTTTGGGACCATGTCCTCAATTTCATGTTCGAGTGACTTTGTCACTTTTTCGTGGTTAAGTCCATTTCTCAGAAACTAATACCTAGACCCATTGTATTTGGTCTATTGACAGCTCTTGGTGGGTACATGCCAGTCTGGCACTTGTCGCTGGACCTTGACCTCAATTTCATGGTTGAGTGACTCATCCAAATTTCTTGATTAAGTCCTTTTTTCAGTAACTGTAATACATAGACCCACCCTTTTTGGTCTATAAATAGTTCTTAGTGGGTACATGCAAGTCTGACACCTGTCTCTGGACTTTGACCTCAATTGCATGCTTGAGTGACTTTGTCATATTTTCGAGATTAGGTCCATTTCTCAGCAACTTTAATACCTAGACCCACCATATTTGGTCAATAGATAGTTCTTAGTGGATACATGTCGGTATGACACCTGCCTGTTGACCTTGACCTCAATTTCTTTTAACGCAATTTTCTTTGACTTGCAAAATGTCGGTATCAGATAATCATTATTCTGTGTCCATGTGCATACTCAGGCGAGACATGTAGTGTGTCAACTCTTGTGTTGTCTTTTGTATTAAAATGAAGTTTATATATACAAAATTCCTACGGAGAGATTTTAATTGTTTAATGTGCATTTTCTAGCAATAGGACAACTTGTTTTTTTCCAAATATTATCTGCTAGCTACATGTGATGGCTCGTGGGATCTCAACCCACATACCTGCCTAGCGCGTACCCCGGCAGGTCGTGGATAGGAAAGAACCTCTCGTTCGGAGATGTTCGGGTCATAACACGGAAATTCTGACCGTGGACCATAGTGGGTAACGTGCATGGAGAGTGTCACACTCCATGAACGCTATATTCCCCCTCTGTATTTTTTTGAAAAAAAGAATAGGCTAATGCCGCTACAGAAGGCAAAATTATCCGACCCTATTCATCCACCCAACCTTTTACAGTGGCAGTGAAAACTGGTTAGCCTCTATGTGCCGCCCCATAACTATTTTGAATTTTGTTTGATAAATTGTTGAAATGGTTCTCGATATTTGCCACTGGATGTTAAGCAAACAACAAATCAATCCAAATTAATATGAACTATCATAATTGTCGTTGTTCAACGACCCAAGAATACATTGGACTGCTATAGACAAAATTAACACCAAAATCGTGACATTAATTTGGGATACATTTTAACAATGCAATACTTAAAAAAATGAAAATTTTCAACCTTTTGGAAATATCAGTTTCCATAAAAATTCCTGCAGCATTATTCAATATTCAAGTGTAAACATACATTTTTTAGGAATTAATACACGAATGTTAACTGTCGCATTTTTCTTGTGCGTTATTTTGGAAATTTGAGAAAAATGAACTTGATTTTTTATCGTTGTTTTGGCTTTTGCATGAAACATTTGTTATGTCCATTTCATTTGAACTGTAAGAAAATGATAATATTCTCTGTCACTCTTATTGGTTTTTCTTAACGGACAATCGTTTAACGGACTTTCCTCCTGATGTAGGATTACAGCACGAGCCGTGCCTTTTAATAGAACCTTGTGATATTTGGTGTAACTCGTCATTGAATTTGCAATTTTTCATGTTAAAACTGTGACCCCCCCCTTTATGACTAGATCAGTTTAACACTTATGATCCGTGTATATTAAATATATTGAACGTTAAGTTTATCTCATTTCCATTGACAGGCAATTAATTCACCGAGATTTATGCATCAAATAGGCAAGACAATTTTTTTGTGTCAACAGTTTATTCATTTTGATAATTTTCTTTTCTTTATATACATTTGTAGGACATTGAAAGAGCAGACATGTCATCTCAAGTCATAACTTCTCCTGAGAAAGTATTCTTCCGAGGTTTACTCGAAGGGATTCAACGACTTTGGAGTACAAGTGATCATTCGGATGTTACGATACTAGTCGGAGAAAAAACGTTCCGATGTCACAAATTTATTCTAGCTGCTGTCTCGACCTACTTCGACGCAATGTTTTCTTCGGGCATGCGCGAAAGTGTAAGCGGAGAGGTAACATTTCCAGAAATGGATCCAGAATTATTTGAAAGCGTTATTAAATTTATTTACAGCGGAGAAATTGAACTCACAATAGACAACGGTGTTGAAATATTGAGTATTGCTTCTGTACTTCAAATCAAGATGCTGCAGCAGATTTGTGAAGATTTTTTATATCCTCACATAACATCTGAGAATTGCTTGAAGATTTGGAAACTTGCCTCGTTTCACGACTGTCATAGTCTGGCTACGCATGCGATAAGAATTGTAGCCGCAAACTTTCAGGACATTCGGAAGACGAGCGAATTTATTGAGCTCGAGGGTAAAGAATTGTCGAGCATTATCAAGGAAGACAATCTTCAGATTGAAAGCGAGGATAGGCTGTGTGACGTAGTTTTTCAGTGGCTTGAACATGACCTCGAGAAACGTAGAAAATTTTGTGGCACTCTTATTGAAAACATAAGGTTATCATTTTTGAACCCAGAGTACTTACTAACGATAGAAGACAGACACGATTTCCTTAAAGATGACGCAGAGACCATGAAATACATAAACGAAGCGAAGAAGTACCACTTGCTACCGGCAAGACAACAAGATATTTGTAACAAACAGACCCGGTATAGGCTATCGGCTGGTACAGAAGAAGTTGTCGTTCTTTTAGGCGGTTGCGAGTCTACAACCCCACCATATATAAGAAGTCTCCAAGTTATATGCTACAGTTTCCAAAGCAAGGAATGGTTTGAGCTGTCGGCCCTACCATATGATCCAGGAATCGAATTTGCGTCTTGTACGTACAAAAACGACATTTTTGTGTCCGGCGGTGGCTCCATGCAGAATTGTCTACTGCGATACGACGCCGACAAAAACAAATGGGTTCAAATGGCCACCATGAAAAGTGGCAGGCGTCGACATTCGGTCGTTGCCGTCACCGGTGCCCTTTATGCATTAGGAGGATATGACAATAAACTTGAAGATGGCTCGCGCATGTTGTCCAGCATTGAAATGTACGACATTCGGGAAGATGAGTGGACTGAAGTAGGGCATCTTCCAATTGCCATCAGCTCATTTTCTGCCGCTGTAGTAGGTGGAAGCATCTTTACTTTTGGGGGAGAGAAGAATGACCGGAAAGATACCGCATTTATTCAGTGCTTTGATACGCGCATGCGCCAGGCATGTAAACTAGATGCGAAAATACCAATGGCCTGCAAGCTAACACGATCGGTAACAGTGAACAGTCGAGTTTTCCTTATATTCTACGATGGAAGAGTGGTTGAATTTTGCAAAGATTCCAAGGAAAGCAAAAAAACATATTGCCGAACTGTAGGTCGGCTGACAGCTTATCAGAGAATCCATTTTGGAGTAATTCATTACCAAGGAAACATAATTGTTCTTGGCGGAGAAATAGAAAGCAACACACTGTGCAAAGATTTGATTATGTTTGACCCTTCTACTTCCGGCTGTACGACACTCAGTGATACACTTCCGGCACCAAGACTTATCGACGGCTGTGTCAAGATAGCTGCAATGAAAAAACACATGAAACCTTTACAAAAATGAACGGCGATTGCTTTAAATGAACTAATGTATCGGAGGTGTTATGTAAATAACATTTTTATAACATTTTGGAAACAAATGTTTGGGTACTTCTAGAGTATTAATTTTATAATTTTTTAAATTTTATATAAAATGTATGACCATGTTCTGAAATTGGTCACTATGATTCTCAGTTCATCAGCCTTGAGCTATATGAGTGAGAGAATAAAACCTGCAATAGTTTGTGCTATCCACACTAAATCTGACAGTGTGTACTCTGAAAATCAACAACAGTAACAGATAGTTATTATAGAATATATTATTAGAATACCGCCTTTTAACACATTGTTAAAGGCTGTTCAACATCAATTTGTAATTGTAATGTCTAATTGGAAGTTTGTCAGTATTCAAGACATAAACAAACCAAAATAGAATTTCTGATGTAAGTTTTTACAGGGATTTCCATTCATGTAACAGAAGAGTGGTTTCTTATCTTTAATTTCCACCATATACAAATTTCTAAAATATTTGCTTTCTTATCCTTATGATTTTACCACTATGAGTTTTTCAAAGCCTAGATTTCACAGAGCACTACACATCCCTTTTCGTTACCCGTGAAGAGATTGGCAAATTACTAACACTTAACTTGTCAATGATAATCTCACCAAGAGAATGAGGCGAGTAGAGGGAATTTATTTGATTTTTTACACCAGAATCAATTCTAATAATCACTGTCATTAGCATGAAACCACAACAAGAAATTAACAAATATTTAACGCATTTTCATTCGGTTTCTGGGACGGACCAAACTCCGCACAGTAGTTCACCTCCGCTCCGGTACAAGAGGTTTACCGATGTGGAATTTGGGGACAGACCTTACCCGAAAGAATTCCGGAAATCGTAATTTAATTTGAGTGGGGGAGGAGGGATTGGACAGGGAGATTATTGAAGAACGGAAAGGGGGGGGGGGGGGGGGGGGGCAGTGAAAATATGTAGATTTTTATGGCCTTAAAAGAAATAGATACAGAGGAAGCTGCCATACATTTTTATTTGAGATATACATTTTGTTTAATATTATCACGCCTGCTGATCTCTCGTATGCATGACAATGGATAATATTGCCCGGAATATTCGCATTATCATATTGTATGTAATACATCTAAGAATGTGATTCACTGTAATTTTATTTCCTAAGTCCGCTCCGATACTAATTTTCAATCTCTTTCATAACCAATATTAGTTCGGAGCAGATTTGTCAACCATGCTTGTGTGTATGTTAATGGGGTTATACACACACATCAAACGGGAGCTATCATCGAATCACATTCCCAAAATTTTGAAAATACTTTGCATATTGTAAAAATTTGACAATATTGGAGAGGTAGGCGGGCGTCATCGCTTTATTCTTTGAACTGAATTAACAATGGCTCTAACATACCAGTTTGTAATTATTTTTACTTATTTATTTCCACCATTTTAAGGACGTTACACAAAAAAAAAGAAAAGAAAACTCTTAATAAGTATTGTGATATTTTTATGTTTTTATGGGGTCAAAGGTCATTTATTACCATTTATTACATTTTTGTATAAAAAAATATTACAATGGCTAATTTTTATACATATATATATATATATATATTTCAACCAAGATTTAATAAAACTTTACCATCAGTCTTATCTGCTTTAAATACAAAAAGTGTGAAAAATGTAAGTACATATGGAGTATGCGTTAATGCGATGAACTCCCGTATGAATGAATAAGGGAAAGATTTGTTACATCAGGAGGTGAATAAGGAACAACATTCAATCCCACAAAGCAACCACTAAATGGTCCAGGTGACAAAAATTTCAAATTAATAGCAATGTCAGTAAACACTGGGGGCGCCACTGGGCGGAAACCACAGTTTATTTACAGTATACTCGTCCCAAAATAGGCTGGAAAAGGTTGTTGAGAAGCGGAATCCAGTTTTCAAATAACTTCCCCAAAACAGCTCCACCTGGCGTTTACTGACATTGCTAAAATTAAAGAAATATAACAAAATCTCCATTATTAACACAGTTTTCTATATAAAAATAAAGTCTGTGTGTTGCGAAACAGCTTATACGACAATTTGATATAAGGATTAAGTGTTTTAAAGAGTTAACATCCTTTTATTTCTACCTGCTCGTGAAGAAAGCCACACTGGCCGATACTTTTAGCATTGCAACTTCTAACCTGTTTTGTTTTTATTTTGCATTTAGTTTTCTTTGGCTTCTGTTTTTTTTTTTTTTTTTTTATAGATTTAGTAATACTATGCCCTTTTAACGGCTCGCCATTTCCATGTATGTTCCCTGTATTATATTCTATATAATAAACCTATTATAACGACTCCTGAAACTCCAGAATTGGGCTGGATTCAACATGATGATTTCGCACCAAGTACGCTAATGAAAAAAAAAGCAGTAAAATAGCTTGATACATTAAAATTTTATGTAAAGAATGAATCCAGAATATTCCTTCTTTGCAAAAAAGGCGACAATTTTGATGCTTTAACACGTAAAAGTAAGAATATAACCAACAAACTGCAGAACAGGACACACTGAAAAAAATCCAAAAATACACAGTCAAATAGATTAAGCAAAAGTCTTCACATTCCCGTGACCTTTTAATGAAGTGAATTTAACTGTTCATTTTCAAGACTGTCGATATTAATAGTAACCAAGTTAAATGGACAATCCCAAAAGACTTCCAGTCGTTTTTTCTTTGAAGAACTAAGTGTAGATATATACCAACTCATTCAGCCCACCGTCTTTTGTCTGACGGATTTCTGTGCCGCCTGCATTGAAATATTGCCATATACTAGGAATATCTATCCGTTGTCCAGCGTCGTCAATCGTATCCGCAACTCTTACTAAGCCCAAGTAAAAAATAATTAAGTGTGGTTCCTGTTACATCAATATAAGAAATATGGTATGTAGGTAGAGTTTTGTTTAGTTTACAATATTTTTTAACAGAGTGTATGGCAGGGACATTCTGACTTTGCTAGTGCTTATTGAAAGATGTCAAAAAGATCTTAAGGGTAGCATAAAAAAGATAGAATAGTTAGGATATCCGGAACCACACAATTTTTTATTCGCCCAAACCAGTGAATGTATTTCCATAAAACGTTCAATGAATCTTCACTAACTACTGACATTGTATACATTCTAATTTTTTTAGAGTGATATTTTGGAGGGGGGGGGGGGTTCAAATCTGTCTATAAGAAAATATAATTTAGTAGAATAAGCTAGACAACGCAAACATGTATCCATGTATTCATACATTTTGTGATGCGATATAATGGTATTAACTTCGTCGCACTTTATGCGCCTGTCCCCCATGTCAAAAAAGTAGTCATGGAAGTCTTCGTCTCTGTTATCTATTTGATATATTTACTTGTTGATATTCTGACATACAACGGCGACAAAAATAGGCAGGATCAAACGTTTGATCATAGCCACCCCCCCCCCCCCCTAACCCCCCTAAAATCAAATAGTTGCTCCCTTAGGTCATTCTGAGGACTGTCTATAAAATACATTTAGTTAGTGAGTGACTGATGAGAGCAGGGTAAACGTGTGATCCATGGAATACTTCAATCTAGGCTTGTTAAAATACGTGCCTAGTTCGTCACAACGTCAATAGTCTCGGAGGGCTGAAATCCCCATCTGCGAAAGCTTCTTACTAAAGTGCACGATCCATCGAACACTTTCAATCTAGGCCGTTAAAATGTGCCTAGCGGTCTAAAATAAGAAAAAAAAAACTTCCGTCTTGCTGGTGTTACCTGTGGTACACGATGTAGCAGGTTGTTTCAAGTTAACACAGAATGATGAGGATTTATTAAGATTGAACAAAGGGCATAGGTCATTCATTGTAGGTGTTGTCGGTGTTGATGTAGACGGACAGACCGAATACTATGTATCGGACCCCCCAGCCACCTCGATATCGTTTGTGGACTGTATAGTATATAAACTCAAGAAAAAATCATTGAAATCATAACTTTTTTTATTTGAATATATACATATTTACAATATATCAACAGATGCCCTATTATAACAAAGTGTACATAATATTATTAGGTCAATTAAAATGCTTCCTGTATTTTGCATATTGATACAGTTTGTATAAGGTAAAATATTTTATACCTTTATTGGTACAAAACGAACGAAAAAAGATAAATACGTTAGAAAGCAGAGAAAAAATGCAATGCAAAATAAATGGAAAGGACATCTCGATAATCTTGAACCATTCTTCAAATTGTTTTAATAAAGAGGGTTAAAGTTATTATTATCTAAAATTTCCAGTTTTCATTTGCAAAAAAACAGCTAGCAGCACAATTACCGATATGCAGAAGAAAAAATATGGAACTTTAGACTGTATTACAATATAAATTTCGTTAAATATTTAGTTTACCCAGGAATGTGGTGAGTTTAAAAAATTTAAAATGGTCGTAAACGATAGGGTAAAATTGTCGATTTAGTTTTTTTTTTTCGTAATTCCAAACCGTCGTTATCAACCCTACACTTTGTTGTCAGTATAATTTTAACGTTGATAATAACATGAAAAATGTTAACATGGTGTTTTATTTTCTTTAACGATAAAAATACAAACAAATAGAAATCGAACAAAATTATTCTAATAATCTCACACATGCGCACTAAGGGCTTAACTAGATCAAAATGTCGGCGAGAAAAAGCTCCTGGATTTTAGCAAGTTAGCTTTGAATACCAGGTGTTCTCATCCCATTCAATGTATTTGTTGTTTTTTAACGGAAATAATCACCGATCAATGATAAACCAAGGTATCGCTATAGATAAGCTGGAAGTATGGGTACCCATAAACCGGTTTAACCACCACAACTGTTCAATGTCTGTACCAAGACTGAAGTCAGACTATCCTGACACTCTGTTGTGTTTTGTGCTCTTTTATGTTATTTTTTGTCCGGTGTTCTGTCAGTTGGATTGCTTTTATTGATTGGTATTCCATTGTTGACCTTTCCTGTTATCCATCTTGTTTATTTACACGTATATAATGGTGAATGGAAAACACTCTACTAACATGGAAATGTACGAAACTTTCAATGACAAACAATTGAGCACGGAAAAGGTATTCGTCTGTGGTTCCCACATCATATGTTTGTCTATTAATAATTGATACTGATGGTGATATATTTTCCCGCTTTGAAAATGTAATGTAACGCTTGTAGAGGACTTGGTTTGACATTTTAGGCCTTGAACACAATATATTTTCCAGCTTTTAAAACGCAATATAACGCGTATAGAGGACTTGGTTTGACATTTTAGGCCTTGAGCACAACTGATGTGTCGTTAATCGACGAAATGTGCACATCATGTGCATCTAAACTGGTATCACGGATTATTTGATACCGACGACGATTCCTTAACATTGCAAGAAAATTACGCCATGTTATGTCCCGTACAATCTAATTAAAAACCGATCTCTCATCGCTCCTGTTTTCTGATATGTCGCGTGGGAGATCTAACGAAACCCGCTTTGAGATCACATGTGAGTGAACTGGAACTTATGAATTTATAATGATATGCAAATGAGTTGACTTCCTATCAATAAGCCAATGAAAAAAATTTTGAATTCTGGGGACTGACGATTTCTTCGTTAATAAAATGAGTTACATCCCTTTACCACACGATCAACTTACAAGATCGCCTAAGCCGCAATTTCATTGGTCGAACAGAACACAACTACGAGGTCACTCACGTGTGACCTCAAAGCGGGTTTCGTTAGATTGAACAAAGGGCATAGATCATTCATTGTAGGTGTTGTCGGTGTTGATGTAGACGGACAGACCGAATACTATGTACCTGATCCCCCAACCACCTCGATATCGTTTGTGGACTGTATAGTATATTAACTCAAGAAAAAATCATTGAAAACACAACTTTTTTTATTTGAATATATACATATTTACAATATATCAACAGATGCCCTATTATAACAAGTGTACATAATATTATTAGATCAATTAAAATGCTTCCTGTATTTTGCATGTTTGTACAGTTTGTATAATGTAAAATATTTTATACCTTGGTTGGTATGAAACGAATGAAAAAAGATAAATACGTTAGAAAGCACAGAAAAAAATGTAATGCAAAAGAAATGGAAAGGTCATCTCGATAATCTTGAACCATTCTTTCAAATTGTTTTATAAAGAGGGTTAAAGTTCTTGAAATTGACCAAATTATCTAAAATTTCATGTTTTCATTTGCAAAAAAACAGCTATCAGCACAATTACCGATATGCAGAAGAAAAAAAATATGGAACTTTAGCAATCTAATTAAAAACCGATCTCTCATCGCTCCCGTTTTCTGATATGTCGCGTGGGAGATCTAATGAAATCCGCTTTGAGGTCACATGTGAGTGAACTGGAACTTATGAATTTATAATAACATGCAAATGAGTTGACTTCCTATCAGTAAGCCAATCAAAAAAGTTTATGAATTCTGGGGACTGACGATTTCTTCGTAATCAACTTACAAGATCGCGTAAGCCGCAATTTCATTGGTCGAACAGGACACACCTACGAGGTCACTCACATGTGACCTCAAAGCGGGTTTCGTTAGATCTCCCACGCGACATATCAGAAAACGGGAGCGATGAGAGATCGGTTTTTAATTAGATTGGAACTTTAGACTATTACAATATAAATTTTGTTAAATATTTAGTTTATCCAGGAATGTGGTGGGTTTAAAAAAAAAATTAAAATGGTCCTAAACTATAACGTAAACTTGCCGATTTAGTTACCTACTCTTGGTTGTTCGTATAATTTTACACGTTCATAATACCATGAATAACACGGTGTTATTTTATTTAACGATAAAAATACAAATATAAATCGAAAAAAAAATATTCTAATAATCTCACACATGCGCACTAAGGGCTTAACTAGATCAAAATGTCGGCGAGAAAAAGCTCCTGGATTTTAGCAAGTTAGCTTTGAATACGAGGTGTTCTTATCCTATTCAATGTATTTGTTGTTTTTTAACGGAAATAATCACCGATCAATGATAAACCAAGGTATCGCTATAGATAAGCTGGAAGTATGGGTACCCATAAACCGGTTTAACCACCACAACTGTTCAATGTCTGTACCAAGACTGAAGTCAGACTATCCTGACACTCTGTTGTGTTTTGTGCTCTTTTATGTTATTTTTTGTCCGGTGTTCTGTCAGTTGGATTGCTTTTATTGATTGGTATTCCATTGTTGACCTTTCCTGTTATCCATCTTGTTTATTTACACGTATATAATGGTGAATGGAAAACACTCTACTAACATGGAAATGTACGAAACTTTCAATGACAAACAATTGAGCACGGAAAAGGTATTCGTCTGTGGTTCCCACATCATATGTTTGTCTATTAATAATTGATACTGATGGTGATATATTTTCCCGCTTTGAAAATGTAATGTAACGCTTGTAGAGGACTTGGTTTGACATTTTAGGCCTTGAACACAATATATTTTCCAGCTTTTAAAACGCAATATAACGCGTATAGAGGACTTGGTTTGACATTTTAGGCCTTGAGCACAACTGATGTGTCGTTAATCGACGAAATGTGCACATCATGTGCATCTAAACTGGTATCACGGATTATTTGATACCGATGACGATTCCTTAACATTGCAAGAAAATTACGCCATGTTATGTCCCGTACAATCTAATTAAAAACCGATCTCTCATCGCTCCTGTTTTCTGATATGTCGCGTGGGAGATCTAACGAAACCCGCTTTGAGATCACATGTGAGTGAACTGGAACTTATGAATTTATAATGATATGCAAATGAGTTGACTTCCTATCAATAAGCCAATGAAAAAAATTTTGAATTCTGGGGACTGACGATTTCTTCGTTAATAAAATGAGTTACATCCCTTTACCACACGATCAACTTACAAGATCGCCTAAGCCGCAATTTCATTGGTCGAACAGAACACAACTACGAGGTCACTCACGTGTGACCTCAAAGCGGGTTTCGTTAGATTGAACAAAGGGCATAGATCATTCATTGTAGGTGTTGTCGGTGTTGATGTAGACGGACAGACCGAATACTATGTACCTGATCCCCCAACCACCTCGATATCGTTTGTGGACTGTATAGTATATTAACTCAAGAAAAAATCATTGAAAACACAACTTTTTTTATTTGAATATATACATATTTACAATATATCAACAGATGCCCTATTATAACAAGTGTACATAATATTATTAGATCAATTAAAATGCTTCCTGTATTTTGCATGTTTGTACAGTTTGTATAATGTAAAATATTTTATACCTTGGTTGGTATGAAACGAATGAAAAAAGATAAATACGTTAGAAAGCACAGAAAAAAATGTAATGCAAAAGAAATGGAAAGGTCATCTCGATAATCTTGAACCATTCTTTCAAATTGTTTTATAAAGAGGGTTAAAGTTCTTGAAATTGACCAAATTATCTAAAATTTCATGTTTTCATTTGCAAAAAAACAGCTATCAGCACAATTACCGATATGCAGAAGAAAAAAAAATATGGAACTTTAGACTATTACAATATAAATTTTGTTAAATATTTAGTTTATCCAGGAATGTGGTGGGTTTAAAAAAAAAATTAAAATGGTCCTAAACTATAACGTAAACTTGCCGATTTAGTTACCTACTCTTGGTTGTTCGTATAATTTTACACGTTCATAATACCATGAATAACACGGTGTTATTTTATTTAACGATAAAAATACAAATATAAATCGAAAAAAAAATATTCTAATAATCTCACACATGCGCACTAAGGGCTTAACTAGATCAAAATGTCGGCGAGAAAAAGCTCCTGGATTTTAGCAAGTTAGCTTTGAATACGAGGTGTTCTTATCCTATTCAATGTATTTGTTGTTTTTTAACGGAAATAATCACCGATCAATGATAAACCAAGGTATCGCTATAGATAAGCTGGAAGTATGGGTACCCATAAAACCGGTTTAACCACCACAACTGTTCAATGTCTGTACCAAGACTGAAGTCAGACTATCCTGACACTCTGTTGTGTTTTGTGCTCTTTTATGTTATTTTTTGTCCGGTGTTCTGTCAGTTGGATTGCTTTTATTGATTGGTATTCCATTGTTGACCTTTCCTGTTATCCATCTTGTTTATTTACACGTATATAATGGTGAATGGAAAACACTCTACTAACATGGAAATGTACGAAACTTTCAATGACAAACAATTGAGCACGGAAAAGGTATTCGTCTGTGGTTCCCACATCATATGTTTGTCTATTAATAATTGATACTGATGGTGATATATTTTCCCGCTTTGAAAATGTAATGTAACGCTTGTAGAGGACTTGGTTTGACATTTTAGGCCTTGAACACAATATATTTTCCAGCTTTTAAAACGCAATATAACGCGTATAGAGGACTTGGTTTGACATTTTAGGCCTTGAGCACAACTGATGTGTCGTTAATCGACGAAATGTGCACATCATGTGCATCTAAACTGGTATCACGGATTATTTGATACCGACGACGATTCCTTAACATTGCAAGAAAATTACGCCATGTTATGTCCCGTACAATCTAATTAAAAACCGATCTCTCATCGCTCCTGTTTTCTGATATGTCGCGTGGGAGATCTAACGAAACCCGCTTTGAGATCACATGTGAGTGAACTGGAACTTATGAATTTATAATGATATGCAAATGAGTTGACTTCCTATCAATAAGCCAATGAAAAAAATTTTGAATTCTGGGGACTGACGATTTCTTCGTTAATAAAATGAGTTACATCCCTTTACCACACGATCAACTTACAAGATCGCCTAAGCCGCAATTTCATTGGTCGAACAGAACACAACTACGAGGTCACTCACGTGTGACCTCAAAGCGGGTTTCGTTAGATTGAACAAAGGGCATAGATCATTCATTGTAGGTGTTGTCGGTGTTGATGTAGACGGACAGACCGAATACTATGTACCTGATCCCCCAACCACCTCGATATCGTTTGTGGACTGTATAGTATATTAACTCAAGAAAAAATCATTGAAAACACAACTTTTTTTATTTGAATATATACATATTTACAATATATCAACAGATGCCCTATTATAACAAGTGTACATAATATTATTAGATCAATTAAAATGCTTCCTGTATTTTGCATGTTTGTACAGTTTGTATAATGTAAAATATTTTATACCTTGGTTGGTATGAAACGAATGAAAAAAGATAAATACGTTAGAAAGCACAGAAAAAAATGTAATGCAAAAGAAATGGAAAGGTCATCTCGATAATCTTGAACCATTCTTTCAAATTGTTTTATAAAGAGGGTTAAAGTTCTTGAAATTGACCAAATTATCTAAAATTTCATGTTTTCATTTGCAAAAAAACAGCTATCAGCACAATTACCGATATGCAGAAGAAAAAAAAATATGGAACTTTAGACTATTACAATATAAATTTTGTTAAATATTTAGTTTATCCAGGAATGTGGTGGGTTTAAAAAAAAAATTAAAATGGTCCTAAACTATAACGTAAACTTGCCGATTTAGTTACCTACTCTTGGTTGTTCGTATAATTTTACACGTTCATAATACCATGAATAACACGGTGTTATTTTATTTAACGATAAAAATACAAATATAAATCGAAAAAAAAATATTCTAATAATCTCACACATGCGCACTAAGGGCTTAACTAGATCAAAATGTCGGCGAGAAAAAGCTCCTGGATTTTAGCAAGTTAGCTTTGAATACGAGGTGTTCTTATCCTATTCAATGTATTTGTTGTTTTTTAACGGAAATAATCACCGATCAATGATAAACCAAGGTATCGCTATAGATAAGCTGGAAGTATGGGTACCCATAAAACCGGTTTAACCACCACAACTGTTCAATGTCTGTACCAAGACTGAAGTCAGACTATCCTGACACTCTGTTGTGTTTTGTGCTCTTTTATGTTATTTTTTGTCCGGTGTTCTGTCAGTTGGATTGCTTTTATTGATTGGTATTCCATTGTTGACCTTTCCTGTTATCCATCTTGTTTATTTACACGTATATAATGGTGAATGGAAAACACTCTACTAACATGGAAATGTACGAAACTTTCAATGACAAACAATTGAGCACGGAAAAGGTATTCGTCTGTGGTTCCCACATCATATGTTTGTCTATTAATAATTGATACTGATGGTGATATATTTTCCCGCTTTGAAAATGTAATGTAACGCTTGTAGAGGACTTGGTTTGACATTTTAGGCCTTGAACACAATATATTTTCCAGCTTTTAAAACGCAATATAACGCGTATAGAGGACTTGGTTTGACATTTTAGGCCTTGAGCACAACTGATGTGTCGTTAATCGACGAAATGTGCACATCATGTGCATCTAAACTGGTATCACGGATTATTTGATACCGACGACGATTCCTTAACATTGCAAGAAAATTACGCCATGTTATGTCCCGTACAATCTAATTAAAAACCGATCTCTCATCGCTCCTGTTTTCTGATATGTCGCGTGGGAGATCTAACGAAACCCGCTTTGAGATCACATGTGAGTGAACTGGAACTTATGAATTTATAATGATATGCAAATGAGTTGACTTCCTATCAATAAGCCAATGAAAAAAATTTTGAATTCTGGGGACTGACGATTTCTTCGTTAATAAAATGAGTTACATCCCTTTACCACACGATCAACTTACAAGATCGCCTAAGCCGCAATTTCATTGGTCGAACAGAACACAACTACGAGGTCACTCACGTGTGACCTCAAAGCGGGTTTCGTTAGATTGAACAAAGGGCATAGATCATTCATTGTAGGTGTTGTCGGTGTTGATGTAGACGGACAGACCGAATACTATGTACCTGATCCCCCAACCACCTCGATATCGTTTGTGGACTGTATAGTATATTAACTCAAGAAAAAATCATTGAAAACACAACTTTTTTTATTTGAATATATACATATTTACAATATATCAACAGATGCCCTATTATAACAAGTGTACATAATATTATTAGATCAATTAAAATGCTTCCTGTATTTTGCATGTTTGTACAGTTTGTATAATGTAAAATATTTTATACCTTGGTTGGTATGAAACGAATGAAAAAAGATAAATACGTTAGAAAGCACAGAAAAAAATGTAATGCAAAAGAAATGGAAAGGTCATCTCGATAATCTTGAACCATTCTTTCAAATTGTTTTATAAAGAGGGTTAAAGTTCTTGAAATTGACCAAATTATCTAAAATTTCATGTTTTCATTTGCAAAAAAACAGCTATCAGCACAATTACCGATATGCAGAAGAAAAAAAATATGGAACTTTAGACTATTACAATATAAATTTTGTTAAATATTTAGTTTATCCAGGAATGTGGTGGGTTTAAAAAAAAAAAATTAAAATGGTCCTAAACTATAACGTAAACTTGCCGATTTAGTTACCTACTCTTGGTTGTTCGTATAATTTTACATGTTCATAATACCATGAATAACACGGTGTTATTTTATTTAACGATAAAAATACAAATATAAATCGAAAAAAAAATATTCTAATAATCTCACACATGCGCACTAAGGGCTTAACTAGATCAAAATGTCGGCGAGAAAAAGCTCCTGGATTTTAGCAAGTTAGCTTTGAATACGAGGTGTTCTTATCCTATTCAATGTATTTGTTGTTTTTTAACGGAAATAATCACCGATCAATGATAAACCAAGGTATCGCTATAGATAAGCTGGAAGTATGGGTACCCATAAAACCGGTTTAACCACCACAACTGTTCAATGTCTGCACCAAGACTGAAGTCAGACTATCCTGACACTCTGTTGTGTTTTGTGCTCTTTTATGTTATTTTTTGTCCGGTGTTCTGTCAGTTGGATTGCTTTTATTGATTGGTATTCCATTGTTGACCTTTCCTGTTATCCATCTTGTTGTTTATTTACACGTATATAATGTTGAATGGAAAACACTCTACTAACATGGAAATGTACGAAACTTCCAATGACAAAGGAGCACGGAAAAGGTATTTGTCTGTGGTTCCCACATCATATTTTTGTCTATTAATAATTGATACTGATGGCGATATGTTTTCCCGCTTTGGAAATGTAATGTAACGCTTTTAGAGGACTTGGTTTGACATTTTAGGCCCTTAGCACAACTGATGAGTTGTTAATCGACGAAATGTGCACATCATGTGCATCTAAACTGGTATCACGGATTATCTGATACCGACGACGATTCCTTAACATTGCAAGTAAATTACGCCATGTTATGTCCCGTACTAATGGCTATGTAATGCTGTCAATAGAGAAGAATAAACTTTTCTTTGCTGTGACAATATATGTATGCATATTTGCAGTCAATATGCCCTTGTTCACAATAATAATACAACAAAATCTGATCCCAAAACAAACATACAAGTTAACATTCCCCCATTCCATATACCACAAAAATTGAACAATATAACAAAGTCTAATAGTTCCCAACCAAGGGCATATTATATGTAAAATGGAACAAAAAATGGATTATCATACAATTATTATAAAGATATTCTGTTTGCATAATTTTAAATGTTTAATAATGCTTGGATCATTTATAAAAGGCATAAAAAAACTACACCCTGAGAGGCTGATTGTCTGAGGCAAAATTCACTCAGTGTTTGACCCCTTTTGTTATTTATCTAAAAAAAAAATGGATGTAACAATTTGATTGGTCTGGAAACGCAGTTTATATTGTATATCCTGTCCGTTTGGGTATTGTTACTTGGATAATCTCCTCACACTAATTTTACAGAATGAAGTTATCTCCCTTGGCACTACAAATCGCCTTTGACTAGAAATTAGTGGTATTAATACACTTCTTACAAAGTAAGGGCACTGTCATTTGGTTCTGAGCTGGGTCATAGTGAAGCAGTGGAGAACCTGACAAATATTGCTCATATATTATCTTAGCTGTCAGACACAATGAAAAATATGCTGGAAAACCACGACTTGTGCATATAAGCCATGATTCAGTTTCCAGGAAAAACGGGCGAAAATACCACTTCCGCTTTTACCATGCCATGGTTATTGTGCAAAGCCAGTTTTTGATATATTAACGCACCGCGTCTTTTGTGTAAGGGTACATAATTTCACTGGGAAACGCAATTCACAGAACATTATATTTGTTAGGGCTACCATAGCCCTTCTAGGATACAGGACATGTTTTGTCAAAATAACACTGAGAAAAACTATCAGTTCTTATCAATAGAAAGTTATACTATCAGACGATAAATGCTCATGCGGTAAAAAAAATATAATCTGTCTGCTCTTCAATCGTAAATTAATTTTCTTCAAAAATTTTCGACATGCCCCCCCCCCCCCCCCCCCCCCCCCTCCGCCCTCCCAGCACAAGAATCAAATTGCCATCCCCTGAACAAGATCTGTTTGCTAAGGATGTAGCCCTACTACTATACTCCTCTCTTTCAGTTATAATTAATAAAAAAATTGTCAAATACCCCCCCCCCCCCGCCCCGAAACAAGAATCAAAATACCATCCCCTAAACGAGATCTGTTTGCTTAGGAGGTAGCACTACTACTATACTCCTCTCTTTCAGTTATAATTAATAAAAAAATGGTGAAATACATTACTGATAACAATAAATACATTATTTCATAACAATTCTATCTCGAAAGTCGTCTTGAACACTCTAGCATATTTTATTTTAGATTTTCCAATTAAAGATATCCTTCATTTCTTTTTCATACTGCTTGAACTAGGCCTGCGCGTGCCAGATGTCCTCATTCCTGACCTTGAGTCACTGTCTCGTCGTTCACGTTTAGCTGCTTCAACTTCTGGCGCGTCTTGGATGAGCTTGAATTTTGTGGCCTCGAAATCGTGTTCAAAACAACCAAAAATGTATCGTCCAGGACCATAAGGTGTTCTTCCGAACAGAAAATTGGCAAATATCTGTTCGTAGCTTTCTAAATTCAAAGGGTATCTTCCATACTGTAAAACATATCATATACGTCATGTTTTTATTGTACTTTTGAAAAAAAAAATCAAAAAAAGTATATATGTGTCCAGTGGACACTACATGCAATGATGTAAGTATTTAGTAAATAGAATTGCATTTGTATATTGTTGACTTTGAAGTCCCTAGCGATAGGGCAGATGAAATACTATCTCTCAGTACTTTATGAAAAACTACCTTCAACATAAAGAAATTTAAAGTCGATGACTCATGACCCCAAGCATCGGTTTCTCATCAAAATGCTGCTGTTCATATCACAAGCTATCAATGTACAAAGTTTCATGATGATACCATAACTCCTTCGTGAAAAACTACCTTAAACTGGAACCCCAACCTGGATTCCAAAATTGAAATTCTATAAAGAAATTCAAAGTCGATGACCCATGACCTCAAGGTCACAGCATCTTTTTCGCATCGAAATGCTCATATCACAAACTATCCATGTACAAAGTGTCATGATGATACCATAACTCCTTCATGAAAAAACTACTTTTATAAACCTGAATCTTATCATCGTACGGACGCACAGACCGAAGAACTATACGCCCGACCTGCCTAACAGGCGAGGCATAATTAGTTTACAACATATTTGAAAGCTTTCACGGGCGTTTAATGTTAGTAAGAGAGAAGCTACTTTGTGACGTAATTAATTCAACTTAACTCCTGTAATTCTGTTTTCAATACCCAACCAATAATCAACCAATACCCAACCAAAATCCAACCAAAAATTAGTATGGGTGTTAGAAGTGGTCAAACTCATGCTTGTTTGGAAAAGGCTGGTTGATGCTGAGCAATCTCGGCGTTACCCAAAAGCTTTATCTTGAAATTTATCAATTTTTTTTTAAACACATCAGGCAAACATTAAAAACGTAAGAGAGAAGCCACGTTTTTTATTAATGTCAAGCCAAAAAGTTCGCCGCATGAATCTCGAAATGCTTAAAATATGGTTAATATGTTACGTCTTTTAACACTAAATTAGGAAAACCTTATGCAGCTCTAATTGCTTACTTCAGGGGCGGGTCCAGGTGTGGGCGTAATGGGCGTACGCCCCCCCTTTTCAAAAAAAAAAAAAAAAACTATCGTAATCTGCTTATATTGTATTGAATATGGCAATTTATCATATTCATTAATTAAACACATACTCTAAAATATACATGTTCCAAGTCAGGAACCGTTACATTAGTACATTTCACAATTATTTTATGTTTTTTAGCAAAAAAAAGGTCCAAAAAAAATTTCGCCTCGCTCCGCTCGGCCAAAGTTTTCTTATACACCCACCTTTCAAATATCCTGAAAACGCCCCTGTACTTGTGCACATACTTCCGCAACTGTTGAAAAGCAAACGGCTTTACTAAAATTAGGTACATTTCAATATACGACCAGGTTTGTCCTAAAAGTCAATAAGGTTCAAACGTTTGGGAACATGCAATGTAACGAGCTTTGTTTGTTGTGACGTCATTTTTGTGTAAAAATGAATTAATAACATTAGAAAAAATAACCTATATTTTGATTCATAGAATATTTGAGGGAATTTAGCATCGGATTAATAAAGTACAATAACAGTCTTCTTAAAATTTTAAAGAAATGTTTGATATTTTCCAAAAAGAATAGTTTCAATTATTGACAGACATTATGAAACTTAATATTTCAATAATTTCACTTAAAACTACCTACGTCGGTCATTTCCTCAAAGCCTCGTTTCGCTACTTTCTTTGATTCTTCCGGTTCAAGATGGATGAGTTCCCTATAAAAGTCACACAATTCCTCTTCATCTACTATACCATCCGCTGTAAAATGGAGTAATTACAAATACATGTATAAAATATGTGAAACACATCTAGTTTTCTATTTCATATATTAGCCTTGTACGGTCCCTCGTCTGTCTTGACTTGATACTTCACCGGATGATGTAACCGGTGCCAATAACCATACAGAAGCAGGGCATGCTTACTCCGAAACACTTGATGTCACACCCGATTTTAAGTGGGAGTTCACATTGTTAGTGTTCAAGTGTCTGTGTGCTGTCTTGTTCTAATATTGTATAGTTTATTATTTTTTTATCCTTTAAGTTTTGCTCGTATCATTATGGTATTTGTCTGTTATCTCCCATTTTCACGAGACCGCCTCGGTGGTCTCATGGTATCGTGCTGGCCAAGATTGCAGAAAGTCGCGGGTTCAATCTCCGGTCGGGTCAAACCAAAGACATTAAAATTGGTATTTGCTCTCCCCCCCCCCCCCCCCCCCCCCCGCCAAGCAAACGACATCCAAGAGTAAGAGCAAATGACTGGTCGGCTTGGAGTCAGTATATTGTGTCCGTGTAGGGTGATATGTCTTCCTGCGCACTGTTACCGCTTGAGCTAGCACTTTAAAAATCCGGCTCGGCGTGTCGGTCTAGTACAAAGCAGGGTTCATATTCATATTATATCAACATGTTCTCGTCGTGATATGCACCTGGTTGGTTGCCAATGGACGTTAAACAATAATTCATCCATCCATCCATCCATCCATCCATCCATTCTCACGACTTTGTCTTGCATTTTGATTTCGATCTCACTTACTTTTCCCACTTGATATTTATTTTGCCAATATGTAATAATCAAATGATTCATATATATACATTTAGCCAAATATTCCACTCAAACTACCGCTCAGGACCGTCTTGAAAATTTTCAGCAGGGTCCGAGAATTGTCTCCATGCTGAAGGCCGCACGGTCACTTTAGAATCATGTAAAGCAACGAAAGCGCTGGTCCTATGCTTTGATGAGTATAATTATTTTCCAAGAATTAATCCAAACACACATTTCATATGTTGTATAATATAATGAATAATTTGAAGTTGACTAGCTTTCTTATTTTTTCCACTATTGACGGCCATTGCAACATATATATCATCGCTGCGTTTTTAAATCAAATAATTTTTGGTATATAAAAAAATATATAGCATAAGCGCCTGGCGGGTCGTGAGATTTTTCCGTATCTTGACTATTATTTTTCGCAAATATCCCTCCCGATCTTGAAATATCTGTTTATAATTTATATTTTGAATCTGGTTTTAGTTTCAGATTTAAAAGTCCCCAATTTTCAGTCGTATGTTGCGACAATCGAACGTGTTTGACCCTTTTCCAATATGATGTGTGATGTTTCTGAACATGTCTGGAAGATCTCTTTTCATTGAGATGCACCATGAAATCCTAACTAGAGGCTCTCAAGAGCCTGTATCGCTCACCTGCATTTAACTTTTCACCTTGAGCAGACCTAAAAATTTAAGTGTTGCAGTCAAATTGGCTGGTTTTTCTATAGGATTCTATGTTAAACTAATTTCAGCTGTGGCAGTCATCTTGGTTGACAGTCCAGGTCAACGGATACATTTCTAAAAGAGAACCATCTAAGGACCATTTCTGCTAAGTCTTGTTCCAACTGGCTAAGCGGTTTCAGACACATTTCTGAAGAGGACCTCCTAAGGACCAATGCTGCCAAGTCTGGCTCCAATACTAGTATGTCAAGTGGTTTCAGACAAGAAGATTTTTCAATTAAAGAACCTTTGTGAGCACGCTCACATACCCCACGTCTTCATATTGTCACTGGAGAAACAAAATCTCACTTCACAAGTAAAATGAACACAATCAAATGCTTACCTTCACATATTTATCCTAATGTAAATGGCAGCATGTTGGGAAATTTAAATTCCAAGCGAGAGGAGTCAACAGTAATAGTATAGTGAGGCAAATAAGTTCAAAGGGGTGTAACTCCTAGAAAAAAAATTGCATCGTAATTTCCTGTCGATATGCACATCTACGTAGTATGTCCTTATTATCTGAAAAGGTTTCATGAAATTCTGTTGTGTGGTTTGAGAGGAGTTGCGATGACAAACTGTTGCAGTAGTACATTAAAGTAAATAAGTTCAAAGGGGCGTAACTCCTAGAAAAAAAATTGAATCGAAATTTCCTGTCGATATGCACATCTACGTAGTATGTCCTTATTATCTGAAAAGGTTTCATGAAATTCTGTTGTGTGGTTTGAGAGTAGTTGCGATGACAAACTGTTGCAGTAGTACATTAAAGTAAATAAGTTCAAAGGGGTGTAACTCCTAGAAAAAAAAATTGAATCGTAATTTCCTGTCGATATGCACATCTACGTAGTATGTCCTTATTATCTGAAAAGGTTTCATGAAATTCTGTTGTGTGGTTTGAGAGGAGTTGCGATGACAAACTGTTGCAGTAGTACATTAAAGTAAATAAGTTCAAAGGGGTGTAACTCCTAGAAAAAAAATTGAATCGCAATTTCCTGTCGATATGCACAACTACATAGTATGTCCTTATTATCTAAAAAGGTTTCGTGAAATTCTGTTGTGTGGTTTGAGAGGAGTTGCGATGACAAGAAACAGGACTGACGGACTGACGGACTGACGGAATGACGGACTGACGGACAGACGGACGGACGGGTCAAAAACATTATACCCTCCGCAACTCGTTGCGTGGGGTATAATGAATTCTTCCATAGGGCCCTATGTTAAACTAAGTTCGGGTGTGGCGGCCATCTTGGTTGACAGTCTGGATCATCGCACAAAATTCTGAAAGAGGACCATCTAAGGACCATTGCTACCAAGTCTAATTCTAATTGGCTTAGTCGTTTAAGACGAGAAGATTTTTGAGTGAATTTCCCATAGGGTCCGATGTTAAACTAAGTTCTGCTGTGGCGGCCGTCTTGGTTCAAAGTCGACAAAATCAGACACATTTCTGAAAAAGGACCTCCTAAGGACCAATTCTGTCAACTCCTGCTCCAATATGTCAACTGGTTTCAAACAAGAAGATTTTTCAATGAATTTTCCTTTAGGGCCCTATGTTAAACTAAGTTCAGTTATGGCGGCCATCTTGGTTGACAGTCCAGGTCATCGGACACACCTCTGTAAGATGACCATCTAAGGACCATTGCTACCAAGTCTGGTTCCAATTGGTCAAGTGTTTTAAGACAAGAAGATTTTTCAATGAATTTTCCTTTAGGGCCCTATGTTAAACTAAGTTCAGTTATGGCGGCCATCTTGGTTGACAGTCCAGGTCATCGGACACACCTCTGTAAGATGACCATCTAAGGACCATTGCTGCCAAGTCTGGTTCCAATTGATCAAGTGTTTTAAGACAAGAAGATTTTTGAATGAATTTTCACATAGAGCCCTATGTTAAACTAAGTTCGGATGTGGACGTCATCTTGGTTAACATTCCGGGTCATTGGACACATTTCTGAAAGAGAACCTCCTAAGAACCATTACTGCCAACTTTGGTTCCAACTGGCCTTGTAGTTTCATATAAGAAGATTTTTGAAATTCACCCCCTCCCCTTTTTTTCTATTTTTAGTAACAGCAGTCATGTCGGTTGGACGTCGGGGATGCCAGACATAATTGTGGAAGGGGGCCACCCAAGGACCATTCCACCAAAGGTTGGTCTCAATTGGCCCAGTGGTTTGAGAGGAAAAGATCTTTAAAGAAGCTTTACGCTGGATGCCGTCTTTAAAGGGCAAAAACTCCTATAAGGGGTAAATCAATGATTTTGGTCATTTTGACTTATTTGTAGACCTTACTTTGTTGAACATTTTTGCTGTTTACAATTTGTCTTTATCTATAATAATATTCAAGATAATAACCTAAAACTGCAATATTTACTTAAAATTAACAATTCAGGGGCAATAACCCAACAAAGGGTTGACCGATTCGTCTGAAAATTTCATGGCAGGTAGATCGTGACCTGAAGAACATTTTTACTTCATGTCAGTTTTGCTCTAATTGCTTTAGTTTTTTGAGATATAAGACAAAAACTGCAGTTTACCCCTATGTTCTATTTTTAGCCATGTCGGCCATGTTGGTTGGCAGGCGGGGGCATCGGACACAATTTTTAAACTACATACCATAATGATGCTTGTGGTCAAGTTTGGTTCAATTTGGCCCAGTAGTTTCAGGTGAGCTAAAAAGTAAACCCAAAACTATTCTATATATACTTACCCTTTCTGTCAATGATTCTGAACAGTGACCGTGGCAACAACCGCAGCCATACTGGACAATTGTGCATTCCCATACAGCCTGGAAGGATCTGGTCCCACAAAGATATCCACTCAGCAAGTGTAACTTTATCTAAAACATTAACAAATGTATAATATATTTTCTTCATTACTAGTTACTATTAAAATGTTTCCCACTGTCAATCTATTGGAATCCTACGTGTATGAAGCCCATTTAGCTAGCGCAGCAGAAAATAGTCAATTGTTTTGTTCTAGAAATCGCATCTGTTTCTGACAGGACCTTAAACATTGTTTACTTATTGGACATTTGTGCAGCTTTCTGTGCTGTTGACTATTATATCATGGAGCTTATGTTTTACTGGTTGAGGTAAACAAAGTTACCACTGACCCCGACATGGAAACTGGCAATAGCGTCACTGAAGAAAATAAAAATTGAACAGGCAAAATTTAAAAATTCCAAAAGGAGTTTATTACGCACTTTGGGTTCGGACTTTCACTCTGAAGATTTTAGCATAATACATTTTACATATTTTTCTCCAATGTTTTCTCTGACCAATAGAGATATTTTGGCCCTACGGGGGAGAGGAGTGGTAAAAAACATTGAGGTGAAAGCAAGGCAGAATCATCGGGTTTTATCATTGACTCACATTATGAAATATACAAATACCTATTACATAATATGTTGTTAGCGTGGCCAATGATGCGAACGCAGCAATACCAATAGCCCTTTCCAGAAACTACTTTCAGGTATCACGATTCTGACTCTAAAATTATAATTTGAAACAATTATTTCCCTTACTTCACTTTACTTCCGTTTCCGGCGAACGAAAATTTTTCTAGCCTTAGTATGTAGCACAATATGGCCATATTCGCTTTAACAAATAAATTCACTTCGGATTGCATAATGACTGCCTCCATTAAACAAAGACTTTCTAAATGACCCATATGTTCTTATAGCGCTCGGTATTAGTAAATTCTTGTCTACGTACCATCATAAGCACCACCAGCTTTTTCCTTCAGAACTTCGTAAAATGTCTGATGGATTTCGTGTAGTTCCTGTGCTTTACTTGACGACGATGACCATTTGGTAAAACCGAGAATTTTCTGAAATGTTCAATGAATTGTTACAGGTCTACATGTAAATAATTGGAAAGGCATCTTCAAAGGTCGGGCCCCATTCACAACTTGCAGAGTGTGAATCGGTTTTTAGTACCACTCAAGTTTAGGGTAGAGGTTGATTTTTGTAAGATGTGAAGTTTTGGTGTCCTGTGCAAAAATAAGATGAAGATCGACAATGCAACTAAAGTAACGGAATATATATCTCAAACACAATAATATGATTTAACTTTAAAGATTAAATAATGTGTAAATTAGTGACAAAAGACCAATACTGGGTGCTGACGTACTCGTAATGACGTTTGAGATTTTTCTCGGCGTTGACGTCTCCCTCGCGACTTTAAAAAGAAGCATAGCAATTGAAGTGGTCTATTTTTTCATTCTGATATTCTGACTGCACAGGCGTAGATTATGTTTGAAGAGTTTATCCACAAGAAATTTCCAGAGTAAACCCAAAAATAAATAAATTACAAACCTCCAAGAAATCTCCCAAGAGATCATACTCCAGAAAGTTCATTCCCGTAGTGTCTGGAAAGAAATAAAATACGGCTGATTAAAGAAACTTTACAAGGGAGCCTCCAAGAAAGGACGATTAAGAAAGTAATCTTATATATGTTTGCCACTTTTTCAAACGCGATTGCAGATAATGTTCAATTCCTTTCCCCCACTCGCCTACTCCTAAAATATTGATCCCCCTTATATAAACAATGATAAATATGTTCAAAAATGGGATATTTGATTGTAGTAAATAAATACATATACCCCTCCCCCCCCCTCCACCCACACACACTTTTTGCCTTGCGCCAAGAGCCGTTTATCAAAAACTGTACACAGAGGCCTGCAATGAATTGATAGTAAAAATAAACGATGAATACTTAAGAGAACCCCTGGTTTGATTAAAAACACGTGAAAATGTCAGGCATTGAAATAACGTTTTCAAATATTCCATTACATAATCATCTCTAGGCAATTTTCCAGATTCAAATTAAAGTTAATTGGACAAAATGGTTACAAAAGCAGCCTAAAATTAGTATATAAACAGCGGACATCTAAGTATGAGGTCATCTAAGTATGAAGTTGAAGTTAATTCATAAAAATCAATTTTAATTAAAAGCTAGTTTACATACAGAATCAAAGCTTAATTAGTTAACAGCAGGCGACGAGTTTTGGATGGAACGTGTTATAGGTAACTAACTGAAAATGACATAGTTTAAGTCACTCAAAAAGAATGGAAACTGTAAGAAATCTTCATAACGGGCCAACATCATTCTGAATGTTATATATAATAGTAATTTGACACATTTTATGTGAATTACACATTTAATGGGCCTCTTTCTCCTAGCGGTCTAAGTTGCCTGTCGTGAAAAGTAATCACCACGAGCGTGCAACCAATGCGTTCGCGAGTTCGAATCCAAGTTATGCCGAGGTGTGTTCGATTCCAATCTTGACTGCATGGATGTAGCGTTTTCATTTCCAATCGAGGTGGGAGGATCTTTTTCGGTATTCCACTAACAAAAAATAAAGCGATCGCGCTAAGTGGCGCCAAAACCCTTAAAACAAAAGTAGTTTGTAAGAGAATGACAAAGAACACTGTTTTCACTAGTGAAGAGTTAGTATCTCATTTTAATCGTATTCAGTTACGAATGTTCTCCATAACATACCCAGTTTCACCGTGCACAAGAGAACCAAGTGAAAAAAAACAGGAATTGTATACAAGTGTTTGGATAAATTGTGAAATGATTAATCTTATTTGACAGTGTTTTTCAAATGGTGTTGGAAAACTGAAAAAGTACGAAGTGAATTCGAAACAGTAAATTTACCTCCAAGAAACAGTTGGATGGTAAAAACAAAACTAGAGGCTGACCTGAGCCTGTATCGCTCACATGGCTTCTTTTGGCCTATTGTATCCACAAGGCAATTACAGAAACGCAAAATATCAAATGGACCTTGACATTTGACCTTTGACCTAAAAAAGATGGACCATGTGCATCTGTCTTTCCACATGAGATTCCTGCCAACATTGGTTACAATCTACCCAATACCAGAGCAAATGACAAAAAAAGTAATTTCGCATATGGTTTCGATCGACTTTCAACGGAAACGTTTTAACAGCCGCAGCCGTCGGTTGTGCGGGCGAATCTCAACCAGAAACTGATCGTCTGTAGAGGGCATTGCTGTCATCATTTCTGCAAAGTTTCAAAAATTTCATAATGTAGTTGCAGAGAAGATTTTTGAAAATTGGTTTATAAAAATCAAAATGCCCTCTGGTGGCCATGTTGTTAATCCTCCCGGATCCAAAGGTGGATCGTTTGTAGAGGTTCTTCCATTTCATCATACCTACCAAGTTTGGTTATAATCCGCCAAGTAGTTTCAGAGCTAGGAGAATATCAAAATGTGAAACGTTTACGGACGACGGACTTAAAGTGATGACATAAGCTCACACGGCATATAGGCCAGGTGAGCTAAGAATTCCAATGAATCACTTACAATTAAATAGCAATTAGTATTATATTAAAACGAAGGAACATTGTGCAAAGTTCATAGAACAACCAGCCCAACCGTTTTCAGAGCGAATTACACTTTCAACATCTTAATAAGCCTTGTGCATGGACAATCAATTAACCATGTATGCCAAAAACGGTAGCCTTGATAGTTTGACTCCTCGAGTAATTTCTTGATTTGCCAAATCCAAGTACTTGTTGAAAGTGTTCAAAATTCAAAGAGTAAAAACATATGAACTTTTCCCAGTGTATATTGATTAATTAAAGTTCAAAGCAAAGCACACAATACTTACTCAGCTCCTCTACAGGTATTTTTGAAACTGTAAACATTGTAAGAAAAGTTTCACGATCATCTGAAATTCTTTTTTAGTAGCAATTGTCATTATATGAAGCTGACATGAACTGTCAACACATTGTCAAATTGACAGCTCTCTGCACTGTCCGTCATCACTGTTTAGAGCTGCTTACCCGACTACCCGCCGTTCACCGCAAAACTTATTGCTTAATATTTTCCTAGGGGCATTCCGAGTGAGATTATTTGTTACCATGGTCACAAGTAAACAGGCAACAGTAATCAACAGGGTTATGTCACTCGTTGTATACAGAATTGGATCAGTCTTTTCGCCAGAGCAAAAAAAGAGAGCCAGGGGAATTCCATTTCTTTGGAAGGTTCACATTTTCTCCTTTTTTCGCTAATTCTCCTCCCCGATAAAGAGAATATTAAACAAAAGAAGTAAAACTATAATCCATCTAATTGGTAATTCGTCAAATCAAACTACATTATATAAATTTCAAAGTAACTTACCAAAGAACCGGAAGTAAAATTCCAGCTTTTCTCTTTGAAATGGCGACAACATGCTCTAAAATTAAAAAATATATATATCTTATACATATACAAAATTAGTATTTACAATAAATATTTTTTTTCAGCATACCTGGGTACAGCCAGTTAAAACTTTCAAGCTTAAGGATCGATGCAGTAACTAGTAAACAATCTAAATCCCCGATCATGCCGATACAACGGTATCTCAGTTTGTTCTGCAATGTATTGTGTTATTGTCTCAAAAATTACGTCTGGAGCACAACTGCCGATAAGTCACACAAATCAGCGAAATGAGCACAACTACAGAAGAGTCACACAAATCAGCGAAATGAGCACAACTGCCGATAAGTCACACAAATCAGCGAAATGAGCACATCTTGTGCATCTATTACCACTCAGGCGATACGTCGATCATCTGATGGATTCAAAGACATCGATGGTATATATAGCCAGCTTGGTGGCTAGAGTTGTTCGATAAAAGCGGGAAACGGATACTTTAAACTTATTGTTATAAAAATGTTAAATTTTGTATCTCTCTCGAGCATAGTTCTGTCCTTAGACAGTTTTGGCTTTTCTTTTCTTTCCTTTTTTGTCGTTTTAGCGTTCGAATTTGCTCTTCAACATAGTTTTATCTTTCAGTACATTTTTAACCTTGAACACGACTGAAGAGTCGTGAATCGAATAAAGTGCACATCTTGTGCATTACAATTAGCACGATGTTATATTTTTCAAAGATTGCGTTGGCGCAAGTACATGTACAGAAACGGGAGGTCGGGGTACCAGTATACAACCGGTTTTGCATATATTTGCATGTTCTTTCTTTTAAATGTTTCTCCAGATCTCTTTGTAAAAAGCTATCCCCCAGATCCGAAACTAAACAAGGGCAACGCGAAGCGTGGTATCCCCTCGCCGTGAAAAAATTTGACCCTGAGACTTGACCTTTGACATATGACCCTTGAATATCAATAGGGTTCTAGATATTCATAAGGACTAAGTATGTGCAGGGTTTGGTCAAATCCCTTGACGAATGTTGAGTCTAGAGTGTTGACAAGGGTATCTGGACAGAAGGACGGAAAAAAGGACGGACAGACGTAGCGTAACTATATCCCTTCGCAACTTTGTTGGCGAGGGGATAATAATACAAGAAAGTACAGTGATATTAACAACTAAGCCGCCTTTCCGTCGTTACCTGATGTAAACATAGACTACGCGGAAATAAACAAAAGTACAGAATGACAATATAAAGTTATCAATACATCCATAAAAATGGTGATATATCAGTTTGAATGAAGCTTATCTTACACCCCCCCCCCCCCCCCACCCCCTCCTTCCCCCCACACAACTTTCCTTACCGACGACATCGTTTTAGAAGTATAGTTAATTATTCCATATGAACTGCCTAAAGCGTTATATATATATGTTATTTACATGCAGAAGACCTACACACTTTAACTGAAAGGTTCATGAAAGGTTCATGGCCACATCCTTCACATTCAAATATATTGGTTTTTTTTCGTTTTCTCGGTCGCTGCGTACGTTGTAAGAAGTACACGATAATTTACAAAGTGAAGGGTCCCTTACATGCTAGATACACAGGTAAATATTGGAATAACCTGACGGCGTAAGCCCGATAGGTCCATATGCAACTATATCGGTCATAATTAAGTTACGTAACTCTGTTTAGATTTATTGACTGGTTAACCAATTATCTTGTACTGGTCCCGTTCATGTCAGGCAATACTCTGTATTGATTATAGCAAGTACTCCTCGTCTTCACTTTAAAAACTTTTCATTTGAAATATGTAGTAACATTTCACATGGACTATAATTGCAATATATGAAATTGTGACAATAATTAACTAGAGACTCCCAGGAGCCTGTATCGCTCACCTGGGCTATGTCCATCTTGGCTGACAGCCTGCAACATTGCTGTCAAGTTCCAATTGGCTCACTGGTTTCAAACAAGAAGATCTTTCCCATAAGGTCCTATGTTAAACTATGTTCGGCTCTGGCGCTCATCTGGGGTTACGAGTGGGGTCATAGGATATACTTCTGAAAGAGGACGTAAAACTTAACCAAAGTCAATGAGTGTGATAAGTAGGTCAGAGTGACCTCATTTTGGTGGGAGGCTTTGTTACTCCCCGAGATGCATCCTCCCACCAAGAAATAAGACTGTAGGCCCCTTGGTATCGGAGAACTGAACTCGGACGTAAAACTTAACCTAAGTCAATGAGCCCGATAACTAGGTCAGAGTGCCCTAACTTTAGTGGGAGGCTGTGTTACTCCCCGAGATTCATCCTCACACCAAGTAATATGATTGTAGATCCCTTGGTATTGGAAAAATGAACTCGGACGTAAAACTTAAAAGCCAGTCAACCGTGTAATATGGGTCATGTGATCTTCATCTTATGTCACATGGTCAGTCTCTTCATCATGCACCTGCACACAAAATGTGTGACCCTCTGTCAACTAGGTACTGAGAACTGGTTTTGACGTGCACGCGAACGTGGACGCCAGGTTGACTCCCATATTCCCCCCCCCCCTTTCAACTTCGTTGAAGCGAACTAAAACTGGGACCCGAAATGAATTGGTCCTCTTAATTATATTCTACCATATATTAACTTCACGGGATATCTGATTACATTTCGTACAATCGTGATTTATGGACTTATTAAGGCGGTGAAATCTTTAAATGAACTTCGGTGAATATATCAAAGTTTTTTTGATAACTTTCTGTTTACCGTCACGTGGTAGTGATAACAAAATAAACAGAAAACAAACTTGATTGTAAGAATTAAATGTCTACCCGGCCGCAGTATTAAACTGGGTCAGAATAAGGTTTTCCTAACTATAACCAGAAATCTACGATTACAAAGTTCGCCTCGTTCCCCCACTAGTTTTGGTGTGTGGCTGTGTAGCTCCCTGAGATGCACCCTTAGAGCAAGTAATATTATTGTAGGCCACTTGGAATCAAGAGAAATGAACTCGGACTTAAAACTTAACATAAGTCAATGAAGCGCGATTAGTTGGTCAGAGTGATTTAATTCATTTTGGTGGGAGCTGTGTTACTCCCCGAGATGCACCTTGTCAACAGGTAATAATATTTTAGGTCGCTTGGTATCGGAGAACTGAACTCGGACTTAAAACTTAACCTTAGTCAATGAAGCGCAATAAGTAGGTCAGAGTGACGTTATTTTGGTGAGAGGCTGTGCTACTTCCTGAGATGCTCCTTGACACCAAGTAGTATGAATGAACTCGGACGTAAAACTTAAAATCAGTCAACGAAGCAGGATAAGTAGGTCAGAGTGACCTAATTTTGGTGGGAGGCTGTGACGCTTCCTGAGATGCACCCTGAAACCAATTAATATGATTGTAGGTACCATAGTATCAGAGAACTGAACTCGGACGTAAAACTTAATCTAAGTCAATGAAGCAGGATAAGTAGGTAAGAGTGATCTTATTTTAGTTGGAGGCTAGATGCACCCTGACACCAAGTAATATGTAGGTCCCTTAGTATCAGAGAAAACTTAACCTAAGTCAATGTAGCAGGATAAGTAGGTCAGAGTGACCTAATTTTGGTGGGAGGCTGTGTTGCTTCCAGAGATGCACCCTGACACCAAGTAATATGCGCGTAGGTCCCTTAGTATAAGAGAACTGAACTGGGACGTAAAACTTAACCTAAGTCCATGAAGCTCGATAATTAGGTCAGAGTTACATAATTTTGGAGGGAGGCTGTGTTAATCCCAGAGATGCAACCTGACACCAAGTAATATGATTGTAGGTCCCTTGGTATCAGAGAACTGAACTCGGACGTAAAACTTCACCTAAGTCAATGAAGCGCAATAAGTAGGTCAGAGAGACCTACTTTAGGTTGGAGGCTGTGTTACTCTCCGAGATGCATCCTCACACCAAGTCATATGATTGTAGGTCACTTTGTAAGTTTAAACTAATTTTTTACATAAAACTTAAAAGCCAGTCAACCGTGTAATTTGGGTCATGTGACCTTCATCTTATGTCACATGGTCAGTCTCTTCAACATGCACAAAATTGTATGACCTTAGGTCAACTAGTAACCGAAAACTGGCTGTGCATGCAGACGTGAACGTGGACGTGGACGTCGGGGGTACTCCATTAGTTTCGCTCAACTTCGTTGAGACGAACTAAAACTTAATAACGGCGACTTTCATTAGACGAGTGTTTGACCTTGGGAAATGTTCTAAGGTCCGGGTTTCCGCGGCAGGTATTCAAATGCAAAATAATGATTTTTCAAAGGTTCTCAAACATCTTTATTGAACCAAACAGAAAATGTTAGGAAAACCCCATGAAATTATTCTTTTTTGGAGGTAGATCTGCAAGGAGAGGAGCGGTACTGAAGGTTAACAAGTTCGAATCAATTAATAAATCATTCAACATTTGTTCAATATGGATACATGTTTATCCAGGTACCACTGATCATCAATCTAAAAGAAGCTAGATTTTACACAAGTAAATCTATTCCATATACGGCCTTGGCAAAGAAATATTACGTAGTACTTGCGTAACTTGCAAGAAATATTTCCCACTTAAACAACTTTTGATACTGAAGTATCAGATCTAGATTGCATAATACATGTATAAGGGATAAATGACATATGACTGTATTATTACCTGTTAAATACCGAGATTAAAAAAAAGGAAAGTGGGGGGCACAAAAATTAAATCTCATCACTTCCTCCAATGTCTAACTAGAAAAACTAGGAAGGGGAGGGGCACCACAAAAATAATCTCGATCACTTCCTCCAATATCATTTGTATTAGAAGATACAATAGTACATGTAGTTTAGTTGAAGGTCATAGCTATTAAATTTCACACGTACTACTTCATTTCGCTTCGGTTCAACGACAGGTCAATATATAAAATGTACCTGGCCCGACGTTTTATCTGTAATAAAATACCATTAGCTATTTATTTCGTTGAAAATTTCATTTCGTGTTGTACATATAGACCGACTCGGTGGTCACGTGCTAGCGTGCCCGCCCCGAGTGCGGGGGGTCTAGGGTTTGATCCTCGGCCGGGTCAAACCAAAGACATTAAAATTGGTATTTGCTGCTTCTCCGCCAAGCACGCGGCATATAGGAGTAAGATCAAAGATTTATCGGCTCGAAGTCAGTATAATGTGTCCGACTGGGGTGATATGTCTTCCTGCGGAAGCAGGGATCATATTCATTATCATATCAACATGTTGTCGTCCTGATATGCACATGGTTGCCACTGGACGTTAAACAATAATTCATCCATCATCCATCATCCTTGTACATATCACGCCTGCTTATTTTCTATCCAGAAATATTGTTAATTATTCACATTAATCTGTTCGAAAATCTAGGAATGAGATTCATTTAATTCTAGTTAATCTGCAAAATCTGCATTGAAGTAATTTTCAATCGTTTTCATAGCCAATATTTTTTCATAACTGATTTTCCAAATACAATTATGTGTATATCTAAACGAGTTAATACATACGCATCAAACTAAATATACTTCATCGAATCACATTCCACAAAATTAAAAAAAAAATATTCAAATATTGTAAAAAGAATTAAACCGGCATAACCAATGTTATGATAGACAGATAAATGGGCGTGACATACCCTTTTCATCATTTCATTTTCATACCATCTCTCGCCTTTGAGATAGGTACCGACAGCAAGGTTCCACACGTGACCGCCATTGACCAGGCCGACCAAAAGTGACCACATCTGCCCAGGATTGTCACATCCGGTTACGGTATTTGCGGAAACGGTTCACAACAACATCAATTCATGGACGGCGTAGGATTAGACCAGACAGTCCGTAACCACTTTCGTGAAGCGGGGGTACGATACGACTTCAATGGGCTCAGACACACAGGGTATGGCCACGGCAACGCTGGAGAACAGTTTGGTTTAGCAACGAATCGCGGTTCCTGTTTCAAGGAGGCGATGATACAGCAAGGGTATACCAACGACGAAATGAGCGCTTTGCATTCAAAAAGTTAACAGATTCAGTGGTGGGAGTGTAATGATGTGGGCTGCAATATCGCAGCCTTGGTGCACGTTCAAGGAAATTTGGCAGTCCAGAGTATTGTGATGAAATCCTGCAGCCACATGTCTACCGTTCATGCAGTAGAATGGTGCAAGATTTCAACATGACAATGCCCGACCCTACACTGCAAGAATAACTACGGCATTCCTCACGAGTAACAACGTTGCGGCGCTTCTTTGGTCGTCCTTATCTCCTGATCTGAACCCCATTGAGCATCTTTGGGACGAATCACACAGACATGTCCGGCAACGACAACCACATCCTCAATCCTTACAACTTGTTCATGCGTTACAAGCTGAGTGAAACAAAATCCCGAAACAGGTGATTCGGAATTTGATTTTGTTAACTGGGCGGCCCGGTGGTGTCAGTCCGTTATTGATGCTCGGGGTGGACATACCAGGTACATGTATTGAACTGCAGTGACCTAGCTTGAACTTTGAACTTGCAATGGACTTGCCATGGAAATGAACATTTGAAAGTTGTTTTGAGTTCTTATTTATCCATCTATTTATAAATCATTGTTATCCTTTAAATTTGTGTTTTTATATCTCCCCCAAATTTCACTACTAGTATACATTTTGCCTATACAACCTCAAACACCGAATCTATTGGGTACGAAGAATTTAACTTGAACAATCACCGGATTTTGATTGGAAAGAGAACTAAACTTTAATCTTCCTCTTATATTTTCTACGTTAAAATTAGTAAACTTAAGTGAGAATAAAAATTTGGGTTACTCCTCAAATCCTAAATGAATTTTTATGATATTTAAAGCATATCTTGCCCATTTTCAAAGTTATTAGATCTGGATAAGCAAGGGGCCAAGAAAAATAACATAAATTAACAAAGATTAAGCCATAATAGCTTGAAAATCATGGTAAATGAGGCCTTCATATAATGAATATGATCATTTAAAATGAACTGAAAATATTATTTACGGAACTGTTTAACCTGTAGGTGTGGGTACAAAGCCGCTATCAATTATTTAATTCGCTAAAAAGTACAGGCTATCATACAAGTAAATGTCATTTATTTTACTTCATATTTGCACTTTATCAATTTGGCACATGACGACTGTGCACCATGGAAACTGTAAGCATTAATTGACAACTCGCTTTGAACCAAATTAATTTCCAGCTTAAGATCTTCATAGGTTTATCTTCATTTTCAATCACATTGCAAATGTATACCCCCCTTCCATTTTCTTATCACAGAATATTATGGGAATCTTTTCCGGATCCTTTCTTCAATATTTTATCACATAAACGATCGAATTTACACAAAACATACTCTCCATACCAGTGCTCGGTAATATACATGTACATGTACCCTTTTCAAATTTAAAAAAAAGTCTCTACATTTTTTACATTTTATAGTCTGCTAGAGACCCTCATTGAGTATATGCAAGACTTTTGGTATCACGTGACGTAAAATAGACCGTTTATGAATGAAAACACAACATATTTAATTTCGATAGGTTTAATGGCGAACAATTAATATAATCCGTTTCATTACCGATCACTGTTCGTTACACTGGTAGTTGTGGTTTAGTATACATAACACATAATAAAAGTAATAAGGAAATATTAATAAGAAATTATCAATTTTCAACATTCTGAAGATTGGGGGGGGGGGACATGATCTTGACTGCTGGGTATCTAAAATTTTGCTCGAGCAACTTTAGTTTAATATTATTTTATTCCAGGTGATATATAATGGTGCCCTTTTCTCAATACATTTTTACCCCACCCCCTCCTCGGTCCCTTTTCTAATAAATTTTAGATCTTGCGTTATATTAGATGCCTTAATTATTGCCTCCCCCCCTTCCCCCAAATGGTTGTTTCCTAATATTATACAATACTGATTCGTCAATAAATTCAAATTTAAATTACTTTATTGTTCTTAAGTAATTTGAATTTGAATTTATAAATGATGACAGGAAGTAAATATTATACCCAGTATTATAGCAGATATATCGTATTCCATTTTGATATTTTAACACCGAGTTTCTTTTCTAACTTATGAATAAAGGGACTAACATTTTTACAAAAATTTAATTGTAAATTGGAGTATACACTAAATTGGTCTGGTTATATAATCTATAATTGTACTGAAATACATAGTTTGGTAAATAAATAGCCAATATATACTGCCCCCCAAACTGTCGAAGACGGACGTTTTTTTTTTTTTTTTTGTTGTTGTTGTACATGTATGCACAGATGAGATTAGTACAAATAATAATTATAATAAATCTGCATTAAAACAGTAAATATATGACATACATGTAAGACCGTGGTGTCATACACAAATGTGTCTTTTAACATTGTCGGTAATTGGACAGACCATTAACTATTTACATAACCTTACAAAATTGCACATTGTCACATAAAATCATTAAATACATACAAAGTCAAATTGCAATTAAAGAAAGCACTGGACATACCTTATAATTCAGTGTTAAATCCAAATAATTCACAAAACTTGCTGGTCGGAATATTTCCTCCTGGTAAGCCGGTTATATAAACAAAATACATGTGGGGCACCCCAAGGGTTTTCAATAATACATTATGATCGAATTTTAACATCAAATATGAAATTTTTATTAATAATGTTTAAAATTGTCAAACAAAACACCCTGACAACAATGCATATTTCAGAGTTTGTGAGAGTGACCAATTTTTCTGTTGGGAAGTTGGTAAGTTAAAATACATGTATATAACGGAAAAGGGGGGGGGGGGTTCTATGAATAGATCACATGATTGATTTCATAATAAATGACACGGTATGGAAATCGTGAAGTACGTGATTAGGCTTAACTGTTTGTACTGAAAAAAATTATAAATTAAAAATAAATAATACTGACTCCGAGCCGACCAGTTGATCTTCCCTCTTACTCCTGGATGCCGCCTGTTTGGCATACAAGCAGCAAATACCAATTTTAATATCTTTGGTTTGATCAGGCCGGGGATCGAACCTGTAATAATCTTCCGCATTCGAGGCCAGCACTCTACCCCGATACTATTGACTCAGAGGCGGTTAATAAATATATAAATAAACTTTATTTGCATAAAATACACCCATATGAGTCAACGCAAAACAATACAATAACACTTCAATATATATACATCACAATAGACATTAACACAACATGAATACAACAAACAACTTACAATAAAAAAAAAATCTTTATAATTATAATATGAACTCTGACCAATGTGGACCCTATTTTCGTAGTGCCAATGACTGCTTTATAAAGTCGCAAACATAAGGTAAAACGAAGTTCTAATTTGGGGTTTAAAATTTGACTAATATGTTCCAATTTGTTATTAAAATCTATATTCAAATTAAGTTGAAGATGTTGGAACATAGTTTGCCTGTTAATAAATATATAAATGAATAAATAAGAAAAAATGTATGAAGAAGATCGGTACATACTAGCTGTAATTTTTTAAAATTAAACTATACATGCTTTGAACTTACATATTAAGGTGTAATTGCATGTTGAATAACTAGTGTTACCTCTCTGATAGGCCAAACAAAAAAAAAATATATACGAGCATCCTATTATCTTAATAACATGCAGGTTTTCTGGAATCTCGCAAACTTTATTGTCAAGAAAAAAAAGGAAAGAGGCACGTCGAAGAAAAAAAAAACGGCTTAAAAAATTACGGCTTGCATGGTCGGGTAACAGAAAATACACATATGTTTGTCTGGTCTTACAAATTCTTAGAGGTGAACAACTTTTTCTGCAATATACGTACATTGTAGAGTGTACATATCTTTTAACACCGAAAAAACCTCCTTTTTATTGTTATTAAGAAGCATTTGTAGCCAGCAAAGGTATTTTTCAGATATAACCTTTAAGTGCCTCATTTGCCGAAAGGGTAATGTTTTATTGTTCAACTAATATTTTCTAGCCGTAGGAAAAACAATATATTTACTACTAGTAAAATTTTATGACCTTTTGTTGTTTTTACATATATATAGGGCGCAAGAGGTTACTGTTTAAATGAATTAGATAACCAAAATTATTCACCTATTTTTCGCCATACCTTTGACCGACTTCAGACGGCGTGTTATCAAATGATGAAAGGGGGCGATGCTTTTTTTTTTTTTTTTTTTTTATTTTTCAATATTTAAATTATAAAAACAACAGAGGCGGATACAGGACTTTATTTTAGAGCTAGGGGCGGATAAAATTTAATAAAAAATATCGACCAGCTAAGCATGCAAGCGCTTGTGTGGGGAGAAAGGGGGGGGGGGGGGGGTAGTTTATTAGTGCATTTGTAGGGGGGAGGAAAATGATCGATCCTCAGAATATCAACAACTACTGCAATATAGTTTGTTCTACGGGGCAGATTTATCATAACACTGATACATGTAACAAAAAAATGTCTCAGTTTTTAGGGACAGTAAACCCTCTGATCTCGTGGTTTTATCCTATTCTTGGAAGAATCCAAATAAGGACTTTAAGATTGGAATTGATTTTACTGTTTCCCTGATAAGTGCGCTGCAGTAAGGAGTAAAAACAGAGACTTGTCTACTCGAAGTAAGAATTTTGTTTCCGGATGGGTAAGACATATCTAACATTTAAGGTGGTACCCAACACTACAGGGAGATAACTCTTAAAAATCACCAGAGCGTTTTAATCAAATTTAATATATAAAGAGAAATTAAGCTTCTCTGTGATCAAAATTGAGGTTTGCCAAACTGCTATATATTCAATGAAATTATTCCCGTGAAGTGTGAAATTCTATTTACTAAAAAAATCAACATTTATATCAACAGGTCAAAGTAAATATTTCCGTAAAATTATATGAAAATTAAACGAGCCAAATTTATTTTAGTCAAGGTGTTGGGTACCACCTTAACATCTGCTACATCGTTAGCTGCCACGTTAAAAATCTGGATCAGCGTGTCGGTCTAGTAATAAATATCGTATCAGTATGTTATCGACCAGATCAATCAGTCAATCAATACGTTGAAAGTTGCCTATGCAGTAGTTTCATGGCTAACAGCATCTTCCGGTCAAAAGTTTATGACTTGATAAATTCCTTTCATGACGTCGTGCGTATGAAAACGTACGCATGCAATATAGTGCTTGAGGAAAATGTAAATATCAAATTTCTGCATTACGTTGGATTTATAAGTAATAAAGGTTATTTTGGGGGAGTTTATCAAAGTGTAAACTCGGGATTATCACTCACCAACTTTGCATAAAGTCCTTCGGACTTTATTGAGTTTGTGAGTGAATCGCCCGAGTTTATACTTTGATAAATTCCTTCAAAATAACCTTTATTACTATAGTGACAATCTTATTTGATAATGTTGCTCAATTTCATTTTTTTGACAGGACATATTTCTGCATCGGCCTCGGACATCTTTTGAACTGTGTGTATTGCTGTGTGTATCAATATGTGTTTGTTTATTCCACAATGGCTAGATGTATAAGGGGGAGTGGTTGAGATCTCACGAATCCTGTCTAACCACGCCGCAAGTTTGCGCCTGTTCCAAGTCAGGAACCTCTAGGCTTTGTTAGTCTTGTGTGTTTTGGAATTTTGGTTCAGTTGTATGTTTCGGAGTTGGGTGTGCCTTCCATTTCGCTGCACTAGTATGTATTATTGTTTAGGGGCCAGCTAAATCCCGCCTCCTGGTGCGGGATTTTATCGCTGCGTTGAAGACCCATTGGTAGCCTTGAGCTGTTTTCTGCTGTTGTCTCTGACACATTCCCAGTTTCCATTCTCTATTCTATTATAAAATCTACATAGCTTTAGTTTATTAATACAAAAGTTATAATAGCAGGGGGACTTCATAGAGATAGATACTAGTCCAACCGATGTCATCGGTAGGAATGCAAGTGCTTAATCAGGATACCGATCATGATTAAAGCACTCTTGCGACTACAGTCCTCACAATTGACGGAATAGATTATAGACTAATCTATGGTTTGAAATCATCGACTAAATAACAATCCAAAGATACTAATATTATAGTAAATTTATACTATTCTGTATACGACGCATTTCAATGAGATACCTCTCGTCAGCAGATTAAAACCGAAACATTTGGAAGACCAAAAACCAATCTTATTTTAAAACAAGAAGTACTCATAACCAAAAATACCGAAATAGAAAGCCGAATTTCAGCTAAGGAGATCTACCATGTGCAATACAAGGAATGAAGCCTTAGTAATAACCATCCTTTTGTCTCATTGGGAATTTTTAATTTAATCAACATGTATGAGGCCGCCAAGCATCCGGGATCCCTAACTAGTATAGGAGAATGATCCCTGAAGACCTGCATTGTTAACGTCCGATTCTAAAACTTACTATTTTGCAACATAAACTTCCATTCAATAGATACATTTTCCTCTGAAATAAGGACCATATTTATTACATACCTTACAGTAATATAAGGAATTCAAATCAGAAATTTCATTTTTGTTGAAGTCCTTGGACATGCACTCGTTCTGGTTTTCATCCATTTCCGGTTTCTTCTCGCATATGCTTGGTTCCATTTCGTTCATTACTCTTGTTACTTTTTTAAGATTATTTGACATATTCTGTTCGTCTTCCGAAAGCAATTCAAAAACCTACATATATAAAACAGATTGAAGACAACCATATTCTGTTCTCGCCAAAAAAAAAATTCTGTCAGAGGCCACCTGCTACACAATACCTAGAACAGGGAAAGACGCTTTCAATTGTTCAGTGGCAGAGACAGCTGTATTTTGTGTATGGCAGCTTAGTCAGAGATTGCTCTGATGTCTGACGGCCCTTTTTGTGATATACTGGGGCACTCCGTAAAGAAAAAATGTAAATTGCCGACCCAGACTTATATCAGTTTTTAGAGATTGTTGGTGAATAAAATGTACATATTCTTATAGAAAAATTAATAAGAAATTGATTGATGTGTGATTTATCTACTTATAATTGGATATACATTAAGATTTCGAGTCTAAAAACTGTCGCCCCAAGTCTGAGTCGGCAATTTCCATGTTTTCTATACGGAGTGCGCTCTGACGTCCCATGGCCCCAGCATATCACAATAAAGACGTCAGAGCAATCTCGGACTAGGCAGCCATGTTCTGTTATAACATCATGCAACCAAATGAGGGTTGGTTATTCAATGGGTAGCCTCAGATGAGTAAGTTTAACAGAATAAAAAAAAATCGTATTTTGAGTAATCAATCGTATTTTCAGGTTTATACGCACCCTCCACCATCTTTTATCTGCTCTAGCGTTGTGATTATTTGTCTCAGTTGGTAGAGCGTTGGACTGCTGAACCAAAGTTTCCGGGTTCGAATTACGGTTGAAGCAGTAGGTAATTTGGAAGAAAAAAATATCATCTACCTTTACACTACAAATGGCACATGCTTACAGAAATTAATTTAATTTTTATAACGAAAATTTTAAATTTCCCTTTTAAGAAGTTATGAACCTATAGAAATTGCATATTTCGATCTTTGTCATCAGACTTTGACAACTGTAAACACATTTACCCTTCTTTACGTTATTCAAGTTTTCTTAAAAATCAGCCATTTTGAATGATAAGTCAACTCAAAAATTTAATATTAACACTATGAAACTGGCCTTTCTTTACTTTAGTGTACCCACGTCAATACATGTTGTACCCATATTATGATATTTATACCATAAACCTAAAATTTCTATCAGCTGTTATTCTTTAGAACAAAGTATTCTTCTTCAGGTTTAGGGTTAGGTAAAATTTAGGGTTTATGGTTAGGGTTAGAATAGTTTTAAGGGTTAGGGTAAGGTTAAGACCTAAGTGTTATGATTGGCATATAATACCCTGTATGGGATGTGTCCATTAATCAGGTTGGGAATAACCCCTAATTGGGATATAATACTCCAATTGGGCTATAATACCCCAATTGGAGTATAATGGTATACCCCAATTGGGGGTATCTAGAGACGTTTAGAGTTGTTATTCTTTTATTGTGTATTCGCACAGCTTTTTTCTCTAAAACCTGTTTAGGCCCAATTAACTGCCATGAAGATACGACACGAACTAGACAGAATATACTGCATTTAAAAGAAACAAAGCAATATTTAAAAGCTATTATACCTATTTTAGAAGCCATATAAACACTATGATACTTGCATTTATAATAATAATCGTTGTGCAAATATCTAAAAATGTCAATATTTGAAACCAATCTTAAATGCGTCTTTTAAAAAATATTTTAAAACAACTTAAGTGAAATACAACAGTAATCATACACGTTAATTTTCCAAGTTTGCTCGGCTTTCATTTATGCTGTTCAAAGAGAGCTAATCCAATTTCTTTTTTTGAAATCATTAAAAAAAACTAGGTACACTAAAACAAAGTAATGATAATTGATTTCAAATGTCTTCGAGATAAAAAGATAGAAAATACGAAGAACAGTGTTTGTTCTTTTAATTTATTGTCAACATAAGATGAAATACATGTATAAGAGTAAACAACATTTGGCATTCACACCGGGTGGTTTTACTTTTGATTGGATTAGATTTACACACAGTAATCTATTACAGTGTAAGTGATGTAATTTTAACAGATTTTCACAAGCGGTTTTATATTTAACAAATAATTTCAGTTCGTGGGTAAAACACTTTTGTATGCGCGCAAGTTTTCATCCAAATACCCCAATTACTCATTTGAACAGTTGAAGAATGGATAGTTACTCTTTTGAATGACTTCCCTAATCGACGAGATGACTCCAGTCTGTCCTTTAAACAAGATCAAACAATTCCATCCAAAATGAAAGTAGATCTTCGAAAGCTTTTGTTTTTAAATTTTCGGTCGCTATACAACTGTATGATTGCCAGGACAACCATATTATAAATAACTAAAATACTACAAGTGACGTTCAGTATAAAATTTATACAAAGACTGTAGGTTCTTACCTCCATGTTGTGTACTGTCCTGCGTTTTGTTTCGGGTGCACTCGAACAGTCTCATAGCAGGAGAATCAAAGGAAAGGGGAAGGAAACGCCAATATAGTACGCTAGAAAATGGCGGCGGGTAGAATTTCTCGCGATAAAAACGTACATTCTAGAACTTTTTTCATTGGGCACAGAGTATTTTTGCTCATTTGTTACGATCGAGCCGACCTTTATAAAAAATAGCCCACTTTCACTTTTCAATGAATTCATACTAAATGTTAATCGACGAAACTTTAATTTTATTATGAACTATTAAGTCTTTTTTAAATATTCTATCTATCAATTATACATTTATCCAAGTGACACTGTTATGAAAATGTGTGTACCACTGCACATCAGGGAGGGGGTATTCTAGTTTTCTCAGTTCTGTATATTTTTGGTGGGGGCATGTGGAGTTAAAAAATGTATATATTACTAACAAAGATATATCTTTCATAGGGGAAATAGTTTAATTTCTTAAAGTATTTCTGGTGATAAGACTGATTTACATAGATATTAAAAAGAATATTAATTCACCCATTATCAAGATTTATCTGATTAACATCTCTTATATAGTGTGTTTAACTTTAAATGCGAATTGCTACATTTGTTCACGATAGTCAGGAGAAGAAGTTATTCCTTGCAGCTCCCTAATCCTTCAAGAATAATCATAACACTGTGCAGAATATTGATTAAGTAGTGAATTAGTGTGTTTGTCCAGTTACAATTGAAGTTTATTAGTTTATATACAAAACAGTCAACATAACGTTTGTGCTATTCAGTATGATGTAAATGTGTATTTTTATATAACATAATATATTCTTAACACAAACATAAATCCACTATTTGCTAATAATGATATTTCTGATTTTAATGCACTGACAAAAGAAAACATATATCAAATAATGAAAAACGAGAGCTTATACTCCCAATTTAAAAGAAAACAAGGGGGGTAATAATTATTGTGCAGACACTGTTACACACGAAGATAAAGTTAGTTTCATTTCGTATTATGTTGAAATTTTTACAAATTAAGCATCAATTTCAATAGTAGTATGGAAATGTTACGCTAAAAATATATTTTTTACAAAAAGGAAAATTATTTCACAAAATTCTATCTTTGTCCGAAGTACAACGAACTCGCTAAAGGTTTTGTGCAGTTTGCACAATTAACATTCACCATTATTTACATTGGGTGAATTTCTTCCAACCGAAGTTTCTCATTACTATCATGCTCTATAGTACCAATCAATTTTCAACATGTCACATTTTCTATCTATATAAAACAATTTCGGAAATTTTTAGAACGAAAACGCGTACTTACAAGTGTCATTATTTTGCAACATAACATTTCACCCCCCCCCCCTTCTCGCAGGTGACATCTTAGATTCTGTATCCTCATTATTATCATTACCGGAAGCTGCTCATAGTCTGTTCGATTACGGGGTATTTTCTTATGTTCAAATAAATACAAACTCGAAACCAGTTGCTATGTTGATCTCAATTCAGATGATGAATGACCGTTGAAATCCTTGTTATAAAAACACATATTTATTTGTCAATTATGACGCCATATAGATCAGAGTTATAATTAAAGTTTACAAATGATTTATGTTCAATTTATATTTATTGTAGAAACATATTAAATTATTTGTAGGTGTGAAAAGGGAGACAACAAATACCAGAGCCTTATCACCATCATATACATGTATTAGCAATGTCAGTAAACACTAGTGGCGCCATGGCGGAAACCACCGTTTGTTTACAGTGTACTGGTCGGCTTATTTTAAACCGAAAAGACTAATAGTTTATACTAATAATAAAAAGTAACTACAGTTGGAAGTATACGATAAAAAGATAATTTTGGAATTTATATTAGAAAATTATTTTGTATAGTTTCTAAATTTGTTTGTACCATATTGTACCTTGTTCTATTTGAGAGGGCTTATATAGGCTTTGCCTGTTGCCTAATCCTTTTCAGTTTTTCTGAATAAAATATTGTTTAAACAAACAAGATAATTACGTATTAATCTATATTTATCTATTTATCTACATATTTAAGGATTGACTGTAATTTTTTTTCAGTCTATGAAGAAATAACCTCAATCTGTTTTGTCGCTTCGAAGTTCTTTTTGTCGATATTTGACCGATATGGACCCAGTTTTCAAAAAGCAATGACTTCTAATTAAAGTTAGAAACATTTGTTAAAATTTAAATTTAAAATTGAAAATTGTTTTAATGTCTTTAATTTCTTTGTCAATGTCGAAATTTTAATGGATCTGAAGTTGAAGTAAAACATTTTTCTAAATTTGTAAAAATTATACCAGAAACATTTCTGTAAAAACAATTTTAATCCTATGTAAATTTTGCATTCGATTTTCCATGAAAAACTGTCGCTTTATAACGAATGGATATTTTCTGATATTATTTACTAACTATATTAATAATATTATAAAATCCACAGAGAAAAGAATGAAACAAAATATCTATATATATCAATTTCGAACAGACGTCCTGACGGTCTAAGTATGAAACCTCTGCCTTATCTATGGGTTAGATAAGGTCTTGGTTTGACGACACGTTACGTCCTTTGTGTGAATTGGTCTCAGGGTTATGTAATAAGGAATGAAGGAAAATAATTCAACATTTGTGATAGTTTTGGCGCTTGTTTTTATTCTACATTTAGCAGCCTTTATTACTGTGACTATTTACCAGTTTGAACGGATTAAGGATTTGGAGAAAAATGTTGGTTATCAAACTGTAAGAGTTATATTCATTTTTATAATAGCGAGCGCAGCGGGCGCTATAGGAGCATATGCTTTTTCTACATATGGGTCATTTAGAAAAGTATTTGTCTAATGGGGGCAGCCATATTGTGCTACATACTAAGGCTAGAAAAAGTTTTGTTCGCCAGAAATCTAAGTCAATAAAGTAAGAGTATAACTTGTTTCAAATTATAATTTTAGAATCAGAATCGTCATACCGGAAATTAGTGTCTGGAAAGGGTTATTGCTGTGCTCGCATCATTGGCCATGCCAACAGCATATTATTTATATAGTTAACAACATAATCCCTATTTAGAACAGATAATCCGTTCCAAATAAATGACAGATCGTATGGTATTTGTGCGGGCTGGGAGTTGCAAAGAAGACAAAACGCAGCGACCCCTTTCAACCCACTCAGTTACAAACAAATGGTTGCCCCCTGAATTCATACAAAAATGAATTACTTTATAGCATGTTAAACATACGTTTTTGTTGTCAAATTTCGGCTGTTATTGTTTTTATTTAATAAAGCTTACATGCTTCATTGCGGATATTAGAGTTGTCTCCTATATGCATGAGCTATCTCTCCTGATAGAAGATACACGATGTGCAAAAATCACTTGTATTTTTTTCTGAAAATATTGAACTAGTGAAGGCCTTCATCAGACATAGAAAAATTTGGGAAAATGTATCTAAAAACATATCATTCTTGTTATCATTGTTAGGAAGAAAAAAAGTTTTTTTTTTTTAGAAAAGGACTATCTATGGAAGAACCTTTTCCAAAGATAACTCCGTAAAATTGGCAATAACCAAAAAAAAAAAGAAAAAAAAAAAATTAATAATAATAAAAAAAAGATAACGAATGTAATTGGAAAGGTCAGAAATGACATACCAATCTATTAATGTCATCCAATCAAATGTCAGACAGAAAAAAACACCACAAATGAGCATAAAGCACAAACACATAAACAGCATAGGAATGCTGGGGTTAAACCCGTTTTATGGGTATCCAAACACCCCTTATCTATCTTGATCTGGAGTTGTATATAACACACTACAGAAGCCAATACAGTATGATTTTACTGTACCAACAATTGAAAGTGACTGCTTGCTAGAGAGGTTAAAATTCGTTGGACGGTACATAATTTTGATAGCAGAGTCAAAATGTGCTCGCGTCCAAAACAGAGGTGACCGCTAGCCAGACATAAATGAAATTCGTTTACCGGTATATAAAATGTGCTCGTTTTAATTGTATTTTTAGAACTAACATATGTGTTCTTCTTTTGTTATTTCTTGAATTTTTTTTGCCTTTGTATTTCGTTTTATATTAACATTTGTTGTTTCCCTTTTCCCGCTGTTCTTTGTTCTTTCCTTACCAAATTATAACAGTTTTAATTTTAAGTTCAGTATGACTACCTTTAAGATAACGTAGCTGCTCTACATTACGCAGTGGCAGTAGGACAGTAAATGATACCTACATTAAAATCAAGGTCGTTTTTCTTTTGGATCATTTAGTTCATTTTCTTCTTTCTATATCAACACTGAATATGTTTAACAGCTGAAAAATCAGATCATTAGCGGTATACGGGGTAAGGGTGATCTAGACGGTGGCTGAAAAAAAAAAGTGATTAATGAAATCTCAGTTTGCTGTCAAAATGACAGCTCATTTCTTTTGGTTTCATTTCTTTAAGTTCATATTCTTATTTCTATATCAATATTGAATATGTTTAACAACTGAAAAATCAGATCATTAGTTTTGCGTTAAAGGGCCTAAGGGTTCTCCGGATGGTGGCTGAAAACAGTGCTGAAGGAAAACCGTTGCAGTTTGCTGTCAAAATAAAAGCTCATTTCTTTGGTTTCATTCTTTTTGTATTAGAGTTTCGCGTCATACAGCAACGAAAACAAAATAATAATAACCAGTTCTGGATCCCGTTTTATACGTATAATTAATCGTAGGTGTTATCTGATCTTCTTCGTTGTATTGACGCCACGGGACCAGCATCGATTGCAGTCTTTCAATATTTATGGAACTCGCGACTGGTCGTAGGCACAACAAGAAGATTCTTTAAGATATACTCTTTTGGAGTGATTTTTTTAAAAATTTATATAAAAATTGTCAAAATTTGATTTTTAGATAGAATCATTCCCGAGTGGTGTGTGGCATGTTTTGGAAGGCAAACCCATAAGGCATGACCACACGAAACATAAGCGTTCCCCAGACCAAGATCAAACTGTAAGTGTGTTAATAGTAGAGGCTGTCTTGAAGAAAACACTTTGTTGACTCTATTACAACGTTTACCGGTGATTTCTGAGAAAAAGACATTGGCTTCTAGCTTTGATAATTTTTAAATTCAGAAATGTTCTATTATATAATAATATATACAATCATGTGACAATGTATTGTCGACTTCAAAATTAATTTACCAATCTGTAACCATGTTCGTCGTTTTGATACTGACCAACAGATATACAGCAAATACACAGCTTTTGAAATAGCAGAGTACTTAATATTGTTATGCCATAAAAGCGTTATACTTTGTATTTATAATTCTAATATGACGTCCTTCAAACGATTTGTGTCCAATATCATATGGTAAAATTCGCATATTTTTTATATCAACTTTGGTACGCTTGCTTGTCATATTTGAACTTATAGAATTATAGAAATAATTCATTGTGACATGATGTATATATATTGATTTAACCATGGGTTGATTTTCATACCAATATTTAACATTAAGGATGCTCGCTGGTCATGTTTTGGTCTTTTTGTCAGATTTTCGGAATCCTCGGGTTTTATCCATTTCTTTAACATTAATTTTTGTTGCCATGAACCCCCACTTTTTCTTGCATAATTCAATCATATATACCTTAAAATGGTATTTGACAAACTTTTCTGAAATCCTTTTTATTTTTTTATACATTTTTGAGAAACTGAAGTTGCCAATGCAAAGACAAATCCAGAGAAAACCTATTTCCTGCAAATTTTCAAGGTTTTATAGCTCTAAAATGAGCACATGAACCTATATTTTTTTCTTGCTTATTTGTTTACTATTCATATGTTCTCTCAAACTAAAACACCTATTTCAAATCCTATTTATTTCATAGTAGACCAGCGTTCATCCTTAAATAGTTGGCCAAAGGCCAAGCCGTGGTAAAATCTATATAAATTCATGCCCTCATAATTTATTTCTTAATTTTATGAGCCACGGTTATATTGTGTAAGTAAATTGTCATCCATTGTCGATCGCTTCGTTAAAACTACACTTTAAAAAAAACTAATTACAAGATGATAATGAGAATGATGATATATAATGGGTTCATATATATACATTTGTAATCAAAGAGTTTGATTCTTGCCCTTCTTTATCTTTCAATCATAATTATTCAAGAGGACCAGCATTGCCTGTCCAGTAATGATAATAATCATAATAAAATCTGAAAGCATTGTGACATTCAAATTGTGCTAAATTGACAAACTTGACAACACACACTAATTATGTAAGTTTTTCCATTATTTTTTCGAAATAGATTTGAACCTTTACGTTTTTTGTTTAGAAACAACTTATCCGCGAAACGTGCTTAGACGTTCTTCGTGAATTCTCCCGATATTTGTCTGGTGGTACTGTCAGTAGTCGACCAGGACGTCAGACCTCTTCTGGAAATGAAATGTCAAAAATATTTGAACAACTAGCAAATGCCGAGGTAGGTCATCTTTCCTGATAAGTGGTTATATGAAAAAAATAATCCGTTGTGATTCAAATTATTAGTTAATGCCATTCAAATACATTTTGCATGAGAGAATGCAGAATCAAAATGGGAGAGTAACAGATACATGTATATGGCTGAAATAAGGTTTTGACTTATTTTGTCGCTTATGTTCTTTAATGAATCAAAATAAACATAAAAAACCATTATAACATATATAAGCCATTGATATCAGTTAATGCAAGGTGTCAGCACAAAAAGAGTTACTAATGTATGCTGAAAAATTTAAACGAACCTTATCTCACGGATCCCACTTCCAACATTTCTGTAAATTTATGTCGCTGTTATTGCAAAAAATTGTTATTGGTAGGTTTCATTTAGATATCTGAACACAATTTTTTTATTACAATTCAATTCCACATTTTATTGGCATATAAGTCAATTGACTTGTGACAAAAACATATATGCAATTATAAAGCAAGTGTTTAATAATACAGAAAAAAGCCAAGTTTATTGCCATGCAAGTCAATTGACTGATGACAGAAACAATATACAATTACAAAGCAAGTGAAACCTAGAACAAGTTCAAAGGTCTTCTTTCCTCTGTTCTTATGACTTTTTAATACAAAGAACCTGTATTTTTATCTTACAGATCAAGCTGTTCGATAAGTATTGTGCTAATGATACTAAGCTATGTCTACCAGGTACATTTATTATGTTATTTTGTGTGATTATCGTTATTATTTTTATCAAAATATAATATATAGAGAATAATACATGGCAAAATCAGTATCACATGCCGTATCACCCGAGGGCATCTGGCCCGAGGTATGATATTGATCGACGCTTTATCACATATTTTAGCAGTGATGAAGAATTTTAAGTCTGAAAGGAAAGGAAATTAATATGTGTTTAACTATTAATAAATAAATGCTTGTTGGTTGTGTAATAATAACAGCAGAAAACTAAAGAACTGAAGTTATGGCACAGTAACCATGTGTTCAAACGCCAACAATAAAGACAATGTCATTTCGTCTGCTGAAGTAAATTAAAGTACCTGCCCGAGATATTCCGTATAAAAAAATCCAAGAATTCCGAATTTTTTGAATGCGATACAGGTTGATCCATGCGATAAAGGGGGTGCGATACAGGTTTAGCTATGCGATAAAGGGGGTGCGATACAGGCTTAGCCATGCGATAAAGGGTATGTGATAAAGGTTGACCGAGAATGTATATAATACGGATGGAGCATCTGGTGCTTTATCATGTATGTAAAATGGCTGCATTTAGCAATAAATATATGATAAAGAAAAATATAGTACGAATCTTTTTTTAAATGACGCATTATTTGGATAACCAGAAGTAGGACTATTAAACAAATTGATATAACAATAATTTTGAGATATTAGGAGTGCATATTGTAATTAATTTCGAGATAACCATAATCAACTCTATACCGCGTACATGTGATGTAGATAAATTTGAATTATGTAATCTCAGACCCATTTCTCTAAAATTCATAAAAAATTATTGAAAATTTTAAATCATGAACTCGTGAAATTGTCTTTAAGAAATCCTCTTTTCTGTACCGGGATAATACGGTCGTATGTATGCAAATAAATCAGTTCCATTGTCAATGTGTTTCGAAAAATCAAATGAATTCCTCGCGTTGTTTGCTAATTTGTGATCAACCTACATTAGGTATCCTCTTGACAAAACATTTTGGAAATTCAAATTGTGTCCTTTAGTATTTACTAAATTATAAAAAGAAATGCCTTTGGGGATATGATTATTATGTTCATTTTAACGTCGGATATCACACAATCAGTACTGTGTTAACTTTTATCATTGAAAAATGCCATCCATTATGTCCAATTTTATCCTTGGATATCGCAAGCCAACATATCAAGATAAATATAAAAACAGCCTCGGGATGTTTACTTCATTTTACGATATTAGTCATATATCAAATATTTAGAGTAAAATACATACATTTTTAATATGCATTATACATGGCTTTGTAAGGCCTGTATTACCCACCCTATATCGCATACCTGATATCATACTCCTAAACCTAAATCACATTCCTACTTGGAACACACTTTTATTCAATGACGACATCTGTCTTGGGGGGGAATACTTTACTTTTTCTGCCATAGGTTAGAAAATACAATGTTTAACATATTCACTTCATCTATTATCATACAAAAACAGCTATAATTTTATAGATCATGTAATATTTTGCTATTTACAGCAATATTCATATTTCTTACTGGGAATAAAACAATGGTCTATTGTTGAAATATATGTTATTAACTAATGTTTTGAAATACAGTAAAAACTGTCCAGTTAATACAAAACCGGAACTGGTAATTAATACAGGTCTAACACAGGATTTTCTGTATTAGACCTGTATTAATGACCAGTTCCGGTTTTTCTGTATAAAACCTGTATTATTTTCAGACACATGAGATTGTAATAAATAGACAATTTATAATGTATTTTAAGACATTGCTGTAATTTTAATTCATTAGTTAATAAAGGTGTCATAAAAAGGGTATTTTTATATAAAGCCTGTATTATGTCCTCGTACAGTTGTATTGGGTCTCGATCAGCTGTATAGGCCCTCGGCGTTGCCTTGGGCCTATACAGTTGACCTCGACCCAATACGACTGTCTCGGACATAATACAGGCTTTATATGAAAATACCCATTTAATAACACTATAATATAAGGAATAATACATGGTCAAACCTATATCACATGCTATATCAACCCTCGACCAATATCACACCTCCGACCAAAGGCCCTCGGGATGATATCTGGTACTCAGGTTGATATATCATGTGATATCATTCTCCATATAATGTATTTACACGCCTCGTTTTAACACTTCACTTTATAGAAAAGGACGTGTTCGACCGCGCTTAAACCGAAAGACAATTTCTGGGTCCACATATTATCTATGTAACATTACAGAGCGACAAAATAGTTTTAATTTTTAATTTAATTTTTTACATTCGATGGAGCAATGGATGAATTATTTTTTAACGTGCAGTGACAATTATTTAATGCATATCAGGATGAGAACATAAATATGAACCTACGCACTGAGGCAGATTGTTAACGTGCTCGCTCACGAGGCAACAGTCCCCAGTAGGACATATCAGCCGCCCAGAGACATAATACTGACTCTGAGCCGACCAGTCCTTTGCTATTCTCCTGGATGCCGCGTGCTTGGCGGAGAGGCAGCAAATATCCATTTTAATGTCTTTGGTTTGACCTGAATAGGTGCGACCATGCTACCACAAGACCACCAAGCGGTCGTTTTAAAATTGGCTTACTACATGTACAAATGTATATTATGAAATAACACCATCTATTCTTGGTATGAGAAATTGAACGCCACCCAATTAGAATCATTGCAATGCATGCTCACCAATCGTAATAGGCATTGGAAATTTTGACAAAAAGAAAACATTTCTGAGCATTTCAAACAATTATCGCTCAACAATAACATTAAGCGAACATTAACAGAAATCCAAAATTGGCAGATGATATAAAAAGAAAAAGACTAATAAAAAAAATTACCCAGAAGCAAAACATTCACAGAAATTTTCCATAGCTTTTGGACGACCATCGCCTTACAGCAACATAGTGTATCATTGTCTTGTTTGCCACTGGTATAAAATATATATGAGGTATTTATGCTGTTTTTGTGTTCTTTTATGGACATTGATATGGGTGAATGAGGTATTCTATGTAGTCCAAAAATTTTCTTGCGGCGCTGAAATACCAGTGAGCTCAATTTGATTCTACATGCAGGGCACGCACTCAGAAGTATATTGCAGCAAAAAGCCATATCTCATTCATTAAATTACAGATTTAGACGAATTGTGTCTCGTCATTAGTGATGGATGTTAAGATGCTGAAACCATAGTTTTTTTTAGTTGAAGACCAGATTCAAATCCCAAATGATCAAAATCGGTATAGTAAAAGGCCATCTTATACATGCAAAATGAACCTTATTTTATACTTATCTGGGTTTTTCAGGCCCTGAAGGTAAGCCTGGGCAGAAAGGGGAGGCTGGTGTTAAAGGCGATCATGGTGTCCAAGGCCCACAAGGTAGATTATTAATATTTAAATATATTTTTAAAGTGTATTTCTCCTGAGGTACCTCTTCGAGTATTACAATTTTAAATACACTTCAGAGAAACTAATCGACATAGGAATCTAATATATGCTAGGTTATTCAGCTATAAAATTTATTTTTGGTACATAAGTTTGGCATATGTTAGTAAGTGAAATCCATGTGACATTCTGCCGGACACATATTATTGTATCTTTCTAACGAGGAAAATAATAGCACACTACACTAGCACATGTGCATGCAAGCCGATTCTCATGACATTGGTTTGGTTATCAAAGGTTTTCTCGTTGTTTTTATGGAGTGTCGTAATATTCCGAACAAGTTGTGTTTCGGATAAGAAAGACTTGCACACAGATACTTTAAATACATATATGCTAGCTCACGAGGTTATAGTTCAGAGGATGAAACTCCACTCCACCCGGACACGTTATTATGACTCCGAGCTGACCAGCTTCGGAGCTCATACTTCAAAATTTCGTTTCCTTATCTGAGAAGTAGCAAATACGAGTTTGAATGTCTCAGTCTTCAGCATTTAAGGTAAAGACTACCAAGAGCCCTCCAAGCTTCAATTAAAGACATTTCATACTTGCAGGTATTAAAGGAGAAACTGGCCAACCTGGTACTCCGGGAATAAAAGGAGAACAAGGCCTAATAGGACCGAAAGGAGACATGGGACCAATTGGCCAAGAAGGTCCTCAAGGGCAGAAAGGAGAAACTGGAGCCGTGGGAGCCCAAGGTCCACAAGGTGTTCAAGGACCTCCTGGACCAACTGCAAACCCAGTGGATTCTAGAGCTCTTATGGGACCCAGCTGTTGTGATGTTTTAGGTAAACTAAAAATATTTGTGTTCATTTTCATCTCTTTGTTGCTATTTTTTGATTTACTAGTTTAGAGAGTGTCAGAATGAAATGTATTATATATAGAGAACGATATTATAAAAAAAATGGGGCCTCGGTGGCCGAGTGGTCTAGGTAGTTCGTCATGACTCCCTGTGATCACTAGCCTGTCAACGCTGAGATTGTGAGTTCGAATCTCACCTGTGGCGGGGTGTGTTCGACTCCGATCTTTATTGACAGGGATTGCGAATTTTCCTACCGAAGGTCGGTGGTTCTCTCTGGTTACTCCGGCTTCCTCCACCAATAAAAACTGGCCGCCGCTAAATAGCCAAATGTGCAGAAAACGGCGCAAACCCCAACTAAACAAACAAATAAACTTTGTGGCAAATGGAATACATCATAATCTTTCATTGTCGAATTTGTAACTGGACATTTAGGGGGGTACAGAAGACCTAAGGGAGGCAACTCTTTAAAAATCAGCTGAACGTTTTTATCACATACTTTTAGTAAAGAGAAATCAAGCTTCTCAATGATTAAAATGAGAGTTTGTCAAACTGCTATAGGCCTTTTCAGAAACGCATTTCCGGTATCACGATTCTGACTCTAAAATTATAATTTGAAGCAGGGTATTTCCCTTGCTGGGACGTAGTACTGGTTCGCTGCAGTGCAGAACAAGCGATAGGAAGTAAATAGAAATTATGTATTATTCCTCAATATATTTTTTTTAGATTATTAACTGATATCATGTCGTTTTTTGTGCTCATGACCAAGGTCGGTTAGCCAAAAATTCGAATCTTTAATCTCTAACTTTTTATTGTTTATATTTTATTGATTTTATTAATTTATTTATTTGCATTTAACCCATTTGATAGTTCAATGACACTTTCTTATTTTGAAATTTACGTGTTCTGAAAAAAATATAAAATTTACCTTATTTACTACAAATATATTAATATTATTTTATTTCCGTTTTTTTTCACCGCCTCGGTGGTCTCGTGGTAGCATGCTCGCCCCGAGTGCGGAAGGTCGCGGGTTCGATCCCCGGCCGGGTCAAACCAAAGACATTAAAACTGGTATTTGCTGCTTCTCCGCCGAGCACGCGGCATCTAAGAGTAAGAGCAAAGACTGGTCGGCTCGGAGTCAGTTTAATGTGTCCGAGTGAGGTGATATGTCTTCCTGCGGACAGGTACCTCGTGAGCCAGCACATTAAAAATCCGACTTAGCGTGTCGGTCTAGAGCAAAGCAGGGATCATATTCATTATCATATTAACATGTTATGGTCCTGATATGCACCTGCACGTTAAACAATAATTCATCCATCCATCCATCCGTTTTTTTTCTCAGCAAAACCATCTTTCCTACAGACTCAAGAGCTCGTAAAAGTGACTGAGGGCACAACGGCAGTTCTTCATTGTGACGTAAAAGGATCACCGTCTCCAAATATAGTTTGGTCTCCATCTGTAAATTCATTGGACAGTAGATATCACGTGAATGGAACAGTGATAAGAATTGAGAACGTAATACCGACTGATTCGTCAATGTATAATTGCATTGCAACCAATGCTCTAGGTTCAGCAAGTAAACAGGTCATTTTCCAGGTATTCAGTACGTATGTAAACTTGTATTTATCCTTTCTGAGTTTAGTTTTAGAATAATAACAGAAACAAACATGTAAAAAAACATTGTATTTGACTCTTGTTAGGTCAGTCGAATTTAATTGACTAATTTTCAGCCTTGTCCGCCCTTGAAAAAATGCCCCTCCTACTATTTTTTATTAAGTAAATTACCAGTCCCGGAATTTTCCAAGTATATTCCAGAAGTTCACAATTGGTATAAGCTATGGAGATGGAGAATCAAATCTGGGTACAGTGCAGTTTTACAAAAAAATCATCTAAGGATACACGTTTCTAAAAAAGGGTACAATTGTTATTCTACATTTGATGTCTCGAAAACGACCCCTTTTTTGTATAATTTCCAAGGTCCAATTTTAAGTAAGTTTCGGTTGTCAGTAAAATTAAGCATGTGTAGAATCATTTTTCATTATAGAACATATGCAGGTTTTAAAAGTCCCACAAAATCATACCATACTCACTGGACTTCCGGTAAAAATTGAATGCAAAATTAAAGGACTACCAACTCCTACAATACGCTGGTTCCACGAAAGTTTTGATGGTACTCGGGTACCAGTTACAAAAGGGGTTTATGGGATAACAGATGGCTCACAGATTGAGATAATCAGTGCGTTGCCTAGTGACGCTGGGAAGTACATATGTCAAGCGAATAATGGAGTAGAAACAATCGAAAAGACCGCTTATTTAGTAACAGAGGGTAGGTATGGAATGTTATATGATAATTATTATTTTAATACACATGCAAAATATTCTTTTTTCAAATTTAGACTGGCACATGTAAGTAGTGGATTGCAAAATTCGTGGCATTGCTACAACTTTTATGAGAACATCTTGTTATCTCGAACACATTTAAGTCGAAATTCCGGATAACTCAAATTATCTGTTTGGGCCCTTAACAGCAGTAACTATACAGATTGACTCCTGATATCTCGAATTTTCGCTTAAGTCGAACTAGATTTTCAGGTCCCATTGGATTCGAGATAACGAGAGTTGACTTTTATATTTAGAAAATTAAACGTACTTGACTATTGTCAAGCAAATTCTGAAATAGAAAAAAAAATATTAACAGGAACGACTTTCTATGCAGTAAAACTTGAAATATTGGAAATTGAAAAAAGTGGTTAACTTTTGAACAACTGGGCCAATTGATACTTTTGCATGTGCAGTCGATTTCAAATTTATGTAGACTTTAAATGGTCTTTGTCGGGAGATGCAAAAAAAGAGAAGAAGAAAAAAAAAACAATGTCTCATTGACTGTATCTTAACTTAACAATACTGTAAATTCGAAAATTTTCACGTGCACTTATTATTGCGATTCTTCTACCCCAGAAAAAAATTGCGAGGTTTAATTATTGCGATCGCCGCCAATGTGAAAAAAAAGAGTTTTTTATTGCGATCGGAGATCGTGTAAAAATTAAAGACGGAAGTTTTATCAATGTCATCGTTTTAATTAATTGTTTTAAAAATATTAAATTTCAAAATGTTCATATATATATATATATAATTGCTGCCAAAACAATAACTGTTTGATTAAGTATCTACCAATTAACCAGTCTCTGGATGTCGGCAATCAAAGACCAGAAACTTACCCATGAAAATATAAACAAAGGGACAAAAATTTAGAATAAATCAGAAGTGAAAATATGCATTAAAATGCGTTTTTAACATGTTTAATATTGCGATCCTCAACCGATCGCAATTTTCGCAATAATAAAAACATCGCAATAATTTTCATATTTACAATATATCACACTTTGTATCATGTGTTGGTGATAGTGGTTGGATGAATTATTGTTTAACCTCGAGTTGCAATCATTAAGTGCATACCAGGATGAGTTTATATTGATCATGTGGAATCCATTTATAAAATATTCAGCAATTTAGTTATTGTCCCCCGACACTTTTTCGAAGGGGACTGTTGAAAAGGGTGTCGTCCGTCCATCCCTGTGTGCCAAATTGGTTTTACAGATGATAACTTGTGAACAAAAAGTCATATTGAAGCTAGGCGTAGTATGTGAGTGTATCTTATATATATCTATGTCAAGTTCAATAATGATGATTTTTTGACAATTTTTACAAGAGTTGTGCCACTTTTTATACCTCAAAATTGTTAAAAGTTTGGTTTCCAGATGATAACTTTCTTTCAAATCGTCAGATTGAAAGTAGTTTTGGTAAGTTTGTGTACCTCATGAATATCTAGGTCAAGTTTAATAATGGCGTATTTTCGACGATTCTTACTAGAGTTACCTCCCTTTTTGTACTTCAAAATTGCTACTTTTTTGCTTTCAAGGTGATAACTTGTGAAAAAAGGTCAGATTGAAAGTATGTTTTGTATATAAATGTATCTAATGAAAATCTAGGTCATGTTCGATAATGACGACTATTTGACAATTCTTACCAGAGTTACGCCCCTATTTGTACTTCAAAATTTCTTTCTTTTTTGCTTCCAGATGATACATGTAACTTGTGAACAAAAAGTCAGATTAAAACTAGGTTTGGTGTGTAAGTGTATCTCATTATTATCTAGGTCAAGTTCGATAATGACGATTTTTTGACAATTCTTACCAGAGTTACACACCTTTTTGTATTTCAAAATTGCTAAATTTTGGTAACTCAAGATGATAACTTGTGAATATGAAGTCAAATTGAAATTAATTTTGGTATGTATCTTATGAAATTGTAGGTCAAGTTCGATAATAAAGATCTTCGACAAATCTCACCAGAGTAACCCTGTTAGCTTATCTCTGTCCAAAGGTGTGTGGGCACAAATTCTTCCACAGATTACATTGGATTGAAATAAAACTTCACACATTTCATTACTAGTATCTTGATGTGAACATGATCTTATCACTTTCTTGTGACGATCCACACATTTTCCCAAGAGTTATGGCCCTTAATGACTTACACAATTTGGTTCACTATAGGGTATATGGTTTGTGAGTGCGAATTCTTCGACACCTTATACGGATTGGAATCAAAATTGACACATTTAATTACCATGATGTAAAGATGTGCGTATTATTTTCTTATGAGGATCCACAGATTTTTTAAAGGGTTATGGCCCTTGATGACATAGAAAATTCATTTCAATATAGGGTATATATACTTTGTGAGCATAAATTCTTCGACACATTGCATTGGACTGGAATAAAACTTGACACATTCAATTATCATGATATGAAGATGTTTATATCGTATTTTGTGTGATGATTCACACATTTTTCTTAGAGTTATGGCCCTAAATGACTTAAAAAATTCACTACAATATAAGGTACAATGTATATGGTTTATGATCACAGTTTATTTAGCATTTTATATCGGATTGGAATTAAAGTTTTAACACTTGATTATCATCATGTAAACATGGTAAAAATGTGCATATCCTTTTTTGTGAGGAATGAAAAACATTTCATAGAGTTATAGCCAGTTTGACCTCCAAAAATTCAGTACAATATAGGATAAATTGACTTATAAGTTGGCATGAATAGAACTAGCAAGCACCAAAAGGAGGAGACATACGTTTTAGTTTACTAAAATAACCTAGTTCTAGTTAACAGTAGTTTAAAATTAAAATCATGATATAACCTTGTTGTCGGGGGACCAGTTGTTTAGTTTAGCAATGCTAATTTATCGCACATGTCCAGAAATGTTTGTATACTCAATTGGTAAACCGAAATTACGATTCAAATTTCATAATTGCTAAGTAAAGAAAAGAAAATTAAGCAGAAATAAAACGTAACAGAGCCCCCCTCCTAATTTTGTTCCTAATTGATTTTTTAGGACCTCCAAAAATACAAATGCCGGCTGTGATAGAAACAGAAACCGGAAAGGATCTGACCCTCCATTGTAATGCTATTGGACACCCTAATCCCACAACATCGTGGTTTCCTCCGGTATGTGAACCTTTCTGAAATTTTGTGAAAATATATCTTTCCAAATATAAGTCATATAAAATATCATCATCTGTTGAGCTACGGTTAAGATTAAGTTTTGTAAAGTTCGTGAAATTACGACATAATAAATGTTTGAGAAAAATTTTCTCAACCTTTTGGGTACTCGTAAAACGGGTTAAAACCTCACCAATATTCAGTGTCTGTACCAAATCAGACTATCCTGACTCACTGTTATGTTTATTTTTGTGTTTTGGGCTATTTTTTGTCCGAATTTCTGTCTGTTGGGTAAAAGTTTTTTTTTATTGTTATGTCATTTTTACCTTTCCTGTTATTCATTTTGTTGTCTATGTATGTAATCTGATTTGAATGTTTGCTATTCATACTATAAATAATGAGTGGGACGCTTGAAGATTTCAGAAAGTGCAAGAATATAGGCAAGCCCTCCAAACGTGTAAATGACCTTAAGAAACGTGTAAATATAGACGTTTTCTGGTTGCTGACATGTACTCGAAAATGAAGTATTTGAATATACTATCTCATCAGCATTTCTCAAGGCCAATCACATCAAAACACATGTAGAAGACCTAGATGATAAACCAAACTCTTGAAGTATTGACGGACATATTTACCAACCAATCAAAGACTATCACGTATCGGTTGGCGGAACATGTTGAGAACATGTCATTTATAATATGTATTTTGTTATTTGATTGGATAGCCAAATGTAAACAATGTCTATGAGAACCCAAATGGTGATCTAGTTATGTTAAATGCTAAGAAAAAAGATTCTGGACCATATCAATGCAAAGCCACTAATTCCTTCGGAACAGACTCGGTTACTATTACGTTAGTGGTTAAAGGTAATATATGGCTTATGTTATCTTTAAGACGACCGTCCTTTTATTTAACATGGCCTGGTCCGTCAGTTTAAATAAATTTTCTTTAAACTCATTCTCTATTAGAAAATATGCAATAAGAAATAATTATTATAATGAAAATAGGAAAAGAGTAAAGTAGGAAATTTATCTAATCTCAACATGAGTGTAACCCAAGGAAAGATGTGGTGGTCATCTGTATAGATATTAAGCTCTCATAAGCAGTCCCGATCTAGAGAAACTCAGTAAAGCAACGGTGACAAATTACTGAAGAAGAAAATAACGGTCAGACTCTGGGGGTTTTGCCAACTGTTATATACAAAATTACTAAACAATTAGCCGTTGTCATTATGGTTATTCGACACAAGATTTGTAGTGAAGCCAGGTAATTTAAGGTACTAATGTATCCGGACCATAAATTACCACGAGATTCTTCCAAATATCCCGGATGTTTCATGCAGCGTGCTCTCAGTGATCCCAGTAATTATCGGCAAATTTAGGAAGCGCAATATACTTAAGGATGATCGCTGGTCTAATAGGAAATAAATAGGATTTGAAATAGGTGTTTTAGTTTGAGAGAACATATGAATAGTAAACAAATAAGAAAGAAAAAAATATAGGTTAATCTGCTCTTTTTAGAGCTATAGGCCTTGAAAATTTGCAGGAAATGGGTTTTCTCTGGATTTTTCATTGTCTTTACATTGACAACTTCAGTCTCTCAAAAGATATATAAAAAAAATAAAAAGGGTTTCATAAGATTTTGTCAAATACAATTTTATGGTATATATGATTGAATTATAAAAGAAAAAGTGGGGGTTCATGGGCAAAACATTTCATGTTTAAGAAATGGATAAAACCCGAGGATTCCGAAAATCTGACAAAAAACCAAATCATGACCAGCGAGCATCCTTAACTTATTTTCATGGACGTTCGTATAAACAAGGAAGTTTGTTTTAATTTGACAAGGGTATATCTACATAACTCCTTCTTTAAACGTTCAGCTGAAAATAATCAGAATTTATGGTCATTTAAGGATTGGGTGTAATTTATTTTCAGTCTATGAAGGAATAACCTCAATCACGTGGTGCACACAAAATAACCCGCATAGCAGCTTATTTGAAAGTGTGCGCCATGTGCACTGAAGTTATTTCGAATAGACTGAAAACAAAATTACAGTCAATCCTTATAATTTAATTCCAACGGTTGTTTTGACGTCTAAAACGTCGGGATTTCCTTTCATGACGTCATAGTAGAAAAGAAAATTTATGACATGATAGACCAAAAAAAAATAATAAAAAAATACCAGTCAAATGACGCGTTACATCAAATTTTAAATTATTATCTAATATACCTTAAAAAAGGCAAAATAATACAAATTCTTGGGTTTCTAGATAAAACAACTTTGTTTTATAAAATATTTTTGGGCACAAAGTGAGGATCGACAGATATGTGAAAAATACTACCTGTTAAAGCATTCATTAAATAGCAGACATTCTAATATGACGTCCTATATATCGTCAAACGATATATTACTCAGTATATTCCCAATTCTAAGGAAATCTTTTTATGGTGGAGAAAAGGCAAGATACAGACTTTGAACTCCTAAGAACAGATGATGTAACATGTTATGAATTTCTATACATACAGAAAATCCTCAGGTGCGGATAAAAGGAAACCAGATTTCTGTTGGTGCTTCTACGACAAATTTTGCCATAGATTGTGATGCAAGCGGAGAACCTCCTTTAAATGTAGAATGGTACCACAATGGATCACCAGTAGTTAAGGATACAAAACATTTAATCCTTCCAGACAAAACCTTACTTGTATTAGGAGTCTCAAAGCCTAATGACCTTGGAAAATACATGTGTGTGGCATCAAATGCTATGGGATCTGCCAATAAGACTGCTGTAGGTACGATTTTCGCTTAGTCCACTTATTACATGATTCAAATATATCATTTAGGAATACTAAGCGGCCCCGAAAACTTTGATGAAAATTTAAATTCCCCGGATGTTACAATCTGGAAATGAGTGCGTAATCGATTCTTGCAATTGTAAATATACATGTAAGACTGTAGTCACTACAACATTAGTAACTATGATCGATCTTATTTTAGTTTCCGATTGCATTGACCCTAAATAATAACGAAGATCTCAATGACTTGAAACTGACGGAACGGATATTTAGAGAAAGTCATGCTGCATTTGTTTTGATGTGGCAGAGGTCTGCTGGAAAAATTCCCAGTCTGGTTGAAAATTCCCATTTCAGAGTTAAGCTTTAAGGGGACCCATTTCAGTGTTAAACTTTAAGGGGACCCATTTCAGTGTTAAGCTTTAAGGGGACCCATTTCAGTGTTAAGCTTTAAGGGGACCCATTTCAGTGTTAAGCTTTAAGGGGACCCATTTCAGTGTTAAGCTTTAAGGGGACCCATTTCAGTGTTAAGCTTTAAGGGGACCCATTTCAGTGTTAAGCTTTAAGGGGACCCATTTCAGTGTTAAGCTTTAAGGAGACCCATTTCAGTGTTAAGCTTTAAGGGGACCCATTTCAGTGTTAAGCTTTAAGGGGACCCATTTCAGTGTTAAGCTTTAAGGGGACCCATTTCAGTGTTAAGCTTTAAGGGGACCCATCTCAGTGTTAAGCTTTAAGGGGACCCATTTCAGTGTTAAGCTTTAAGGGGACCCATTTCAGTGTTAAGCTTTAAGCGGAACCCATTTCAGAGTTAAGCTTTAAGAGGACCCATTTCAGTGTCAAGCTTTAAGGGGACCCATTTCAGTGTTAAGCTTTAAGGGGACCCATTTCAGTGTTAAGCTTTAAGGGGACCCATTTCAGTGTTAAGCTTTAACGGGACCCATTTCAGTGTTAAGCTTTAAGGGGACCCATTTCAGTGTTAAGCTTTAAGGGGACCCATTTCAGTGTTAAGCTTTAAGGGGACCCATTTCAGAGTTAAGCTTTAAGGGGACCCATTTTAGTGTTAAGCGTGAAGGGGACCCATTTTAGTTTTAAGCTTTAAGGGGACCCATTTCAGTGTTAAGCTTTAAAGGGACCCATTTCAGCGTTAAGCTTTAAGGGGACCCATTTTAAATGAGTGACATCATCCCTGCAAACATGCTACTGTAAATGCGGAAATTATTGCGATGTTTATATTATTGCGATAAATGCGACAGGATTGTAATCGCAATAATTTAAATTCGCATTTTGGAATTTTTTTATATGAATGAAGCGTGATTTTCTCAATATCGCAAAAATTAAAATCGCATTTTACTCTAAAATGACAATATCGCAAATAAAAAATGCACGTAGTAATTTCTGAATTTACAGTATCCAATATGGTGTCCACGTTAGGCTTTTTAATGCCACGTTTATGACTAATTTATCACATGGTACTAATCATGAGGTGTCATTTGTAAAGGATAAACGCCATTTCCCGTTGAATTTACATGTACTCGATTACAGATAAAAAAAGTTTTTGTTTTGAGTGTCCTTCATGTTGAATAACTGTCTGAAAAAAACCCAAATCGTAACTTGTTGTTAATTCCGTTTTCAAAAGTGATTTTCAGATATGTAGGGTATGTTTAGTAGCTTTATTGTTAGTTATTGTTAGTTAATACTAACACGTCTTTAGAGGAAGAGGACACGTACCAGGCTATATCCTGACAGATTTTGAAAGACATAAGACGACATTTAGAAAATGGTTTAAGAAATTAGAAAAATTCAGGGGAAATTGGCCAAACTCCTTTATATTTTAAACATTCAAATACAATTTTACTATCGCTTACGTTAAAAATTTCTAAATATTTAAAATTGTAATGTAAATAGTTGATTGAAAAATACATGGAAAGGTGGCCCTACTCATATGAAAACAATTGGAGTAATTCCCACATGCATTTTACCATTTTTGGCGTTGTTTCCTTTGCCAAATAAAATATAAAATAAAATTCTGATTTCAAGGATTAGCGATATTTGAATTCATAATTAACTTTAATGCCTTTGTTTAAGATTTTTATGTTTAAAATGACTTAACAATGGTAGCTATGTTGATCTATGCAAACTTGACATGGTTTCAGTGTATGAAGACAAAGGAAGAGTAACGTGCGATGCACCTTTCACGTCATGTGAACTGTTATGTGGGTAAGATGTATAAGATTCTAGTTTACCCTTTTCTTTATCTTTATTAACTGAATGCTATTGATCGCTGGTCTAATATGAAATAAATAGGATTTGAAATAGATGTTTCAGTTTGAGAGAACATATGAATAGCAAACAAATAAGCAAGAAAAAAATATAGGTTCTGTGCTCATTTTAGAGCTATAAAGCCTTGAAAATTTGCAGAAAGTAGATTTTCTCTGGATTTTTCATTGTTTTTGCATTGGCAACTTCAGTCTCTCAAAAATGTATGAAAAAGGAAAAAGGATTTCATAACATTTTGTAAAATACCATTTTAAGGTATATATGATTGAATTATAAAAGAAAAAGGGGGTTCATGGGCAAAACATTTAATGCTTAAGAAATGGATAAAACCCGAGGATTCCGAAAATCTGACAAAAAGACCAAAACATGACCAGCGAGCATCCTTAAAAAGATAAAATTATTTTCTGTCCCTCATTTACAATTCAACAGATTATTTTAGAGCACGTCTTAGATTATATAACACGTCGTATTCTGTGATAACAATTTTGATCCATAAGATGTGTGCACATTGAAAACGCATCAGTTGTGCTCAAGGCCTGAAATGTTGAAAAGCAAACTCAGATGCAAAAATGACCAGTACGGTTGAGCCAAAACAATATCATGTAAATTTGAAAATTATTGCGATGTTTTTATTATTGCGAAAAATGCGACAAGGTTGTAATCTCAATAATTTAAACTCGCATTTTGAAATTGTTTTATATGAATGAAGCGGGATTTTACTCAATATCGCAAAAAAAAAAAATAAAATCGCATTATGGTCTAAAATGACAAAATCGCAATAATAAATGCACGCAATAATTTCTGAAATTACAGAAATGACAATGACAAACACGAAGGAGATACTGTCTAGTTTTCACAAAAGGAGATGGTATAATTTTAACCGTTATCTGACATAAAAAATTGAAATTAAGATTTCAGATTTAAATTTGTATCATTTTTATCGTATAATGATATTACTTTCATAATCTCTCAATAATTGTGAAACGTTCCTTCCCATGATGCAAAAGCGTCGTCATGAACGTCTGCTAAATCAAGGATTTTAAGAAAATTTTTAGAGTAGATTTTGGTCCAAACAAATATGAGCAACATCCTCGCCCAAAAATATTGTTTAATATAATGTTTGTCTTGCATAAAGACACATTTCAGTGAAATATCTTTTAGACTAGGCTGTTGCTCATATCAAAATTTTAATTCAAAGATCCAAAAATAGTGAAATTCGGTTTCTTCAAAATTAGTCATTTTTGACAGCATATTGCCGCGATTACAATACACGTTCCTTAAAATGCAACATTTTAGCAATAATTAATGATATCTGAGAGTAAGTTTCTCATTACTGTTTGATTTTGGAATTCAAGGGGCCAAATATCAGGCCAAATCATATCTTGTCCGTTAACAGTGTTGTAGTATAAATTTCATGCAAGTGAAGTTTTTTTTTGTAATAATATCTATCGCTAACTAACGTTGAAATACGAAGAATTGGAATGGTTATACCATCGGGAACTCAGAGTCCATCATCAAAGATATCGACTTGGTAAATACACTTGTGATAAAAATTCGAATACACAAGACGTGCACATTTCGTAGATATATAACTCCTGTTTTTTTCTAAAATGTTGAAATATATATGTTATATGCATTTTATTGTGATTTTAAACAGCCATTATTGGATTAATAAAAACACGTTGCCATTTTACAGCGTTACCTGTCCTGCAGATTGTCCACAAGCCACTGCCCCGGTGTACGGTACTGGTAGATACGATGTAGTAAGTTTGTATAAGATCGATTGGTATCCGAACCCCTATCTATACTGACCCTATGACGTATAAAACACACTATAAGTGCTAATACAGTGACCGTTAGCTAGAAATGATAAAAGTGGTTGGTCGGTACATAATTTAGATAGCAGGGTCCAAATGTTCTAGTTTTAACTGTAAAACTAGCAAAGGCCGTTACAGCTGATCAGTAACAGAACGTGCTTTATCAAATTTGCATTATATTTCATATTTGTAGCACTTACTGAAAAACGATGTTTAGGTACTCTCGAGTGTGTGTTGGTTATAGGAAAGCCGTTTGTGTTGTTTCACGATATAGCACTAGAAGCTAGGATTTGAAATTCCGCTTACAAATAAGTGCTTTTCTTGAATTTTAGCTATTTTTTCTGCGTTAACGGAGCAAGACATGTTTATCCTTCCGGAGCATCTGATGTCACTCCCGGTTTTTAATGGGAGTTCACATAGCTATTTATTTAGTTTCTGTACTCTCTTGTTCCATTTTTGTTTAGTTTATTACATGGATTTTTAGTGATACATGTACTCTTGTGACGTTTATTTGTTATGTTCTGTTCTAATGACTTTGTCGTTTCCTTAAATTTCGAGTTTTTGGACTTTTCCCACTGGTTTTTCGCTTCGGTATTCTTTTGTCGATATCTACTATATGCTTTTTGAAAGCATTAAGCAGCTTGTGAAATCCATAACAGAATCCTTGTAACAGAAGGTTTGTTAGTAATCGTAGCCAATTTAACATCGTCTTACTTAATATATAAAAGCTGTGCAGAAAAGAGCTTTAAAGCGGAGAGGAAAGAACATTCACATAGAGAACAAATACTACAATGATAGAACTAAATTAATAAAAACGTTTAAAAATTGAGAGTGCTTCAAAGGGTAAGCATGTTCTGCTTCGGTAAAAGCACCGGTCATGATGCAAGATTTTAAAACTCACCAATGTATTAACTTCAGTAATAAGTTAAATATTACTGTAGATATATAGTTTGATATGGGAGGCAGAATACTCTAACAGTTAAATCAATCTTGATGAGACTCATATAGATTTGGAATAAAGATATGAACATGCAAAGATTGATCGTAACCATGTCTTAGACACTAACTTATGCCCAGTAGCCAGAAGTTTTGTCCTGGCATGATTCATTACTCAAATGCCGTAATTTCCGTTCAAAATTTGACAAAAATTACCAGAAATTTCTAAGGCTCTTCCTGTTGATTCAGAGGTAACACTTAGCTGAGTTTGGATACCTGTTTGTTTTAATTGGTTTGATTTTTGATAGTTGTGCTTATTAATTCATGATTATATCTTTAACCGGTTTTCCAGTATTTTGATCTCGAGCACTGCTGATGAGTTGTCAGTCAACGAAATGGCCATACAGTGCATCAAATTTATTTCGGTATTTTGTGATACGTTTTATTACGGAATACCAATCAAAGTATCATATCACAATTATCATTATTTTTTTTACTTTGTTTCGCTTTGCGATTTAGAGTTCTTCCGTATGTAGAAGTGGTGTACACAGCGGAGTCATTAGGACTGCGGGTGGCGAAGTAATCTGGGAAAATGCCGCAGCACAACCACCTTATGTTGCTTCCAGACGAAATGGAATAACAAGTTCGGCTTTAAGGTAAACCCGCATCGCTGATTGGTTTGAGGAACCAGAGCGAGTTATCTTTTCCTAACCAATGTAGGTAAGGGAGATAATTAAATTCTCTCCCTTTTGTCCTGAGGCTAAAAGGGAGACAAATTTATTATCTCCCTTACCTACATTGGTTAGGAAAATATAACTCACTCTGGTTTCTCATTGATTACTTGAGTGTACATGTATAAACATAAGAGTTTCTATCGATGATCACATATTTGCTGTAGGACATAATTATAGGTAGTATATGATTGTAGATCTGTAATTCATTTTGGAAATTGTCAATCTAATTGATTGTTGTTTAACTAACGTCGATTGGTAAATTTCCCGTCCGTTTTCATGACGAGAACAAATTTTGTAATACATTAAAATGGGGAGGTGATTATTACCTTTAGGGTTTCTGTTTTCGAAATATACAGACGGTGTCTTTAGATTGCAAACAGTGTGTCATCCTAAAAACAAGTGACCCTCAGGGGTCATAGGTATGTTATGACCACTGTAAAGTAGAGGATGTGCCCTATTAGCCACATACAATTTGAGACCAATTAGGTAGTTGTGGATTGAGCACCTGTGACCCATCATAGGTAACTAATTGAATATTTCTGAAAAAGTATACTGACATCTTTGAGTTCTATATATATATATATGATATATGTGACTTGTAAATGTTCCAATTGTTATTACATAATAAATTTGAAATCAAGATGAACAGAAAAAAAATGGACCTTCTTTGAAAACAATGTCTACAACAACATCCTAAATATACGAGAGATCTGCAAATATCGTTGGTTAATCAGCTGAAAGTTTTAATCGCATACGTCACATGTACGTTTTAGTAAAGAGAAACCAAGCTTCTCAATGATCAACATGAGTGTTTGTCAAACTGCTATATATCCAATGAAATTATTCCCGTAAATTGTGTTATTCAAATTTCTTGAAATTTTTATATTTTTGTCAACAGGTCAAAGTAAATATTTCATCAAAATTTTATGAAAATTAAACGAGCCAAATCTATTTCAGTCAAAGTATTGGATATCCCCTTAAGGTTGGAAGTCATTATTTTTACTATTATCATACATTTTGATCGATGTACAAAGTTAAAGAGTATTTTCTGTCACTTTCTGCATGACATTTCTTATCATTTCATTCACTTTTTTTCAGCTCGGCCACATCTTTCTCAGATGCTGTTATCCTTACCGTATAAACCATGATATCAAAATGATCAAATAAAGATGCCTAAATTGGTTTTATTTATTTTCACATTATACCTACCCTATATGATTTCACTAAGGAACCAAGTATTAATATGATTTCACTAAGGAACCAAGTATTTATATGATTTCACTAAGGAACCATGTATTAATATGATTTCACTAAGGGGCCAAGTATTAATATGATTTCACTAAGGAACCAAGTATTAATATGATTTCACTAAGGGGCCAAGTATTAATATGATTTCACTAAGGAACCAAGTATTAATATGATTTCACTAAGGGGCCAAGTATTAATATGATTTCACTAAGGAACCATGTATTAATATGATTTCACTAAGGGGCCAAGTATTAATATGATTTCACTAAGGAACCATGTATTAATATGATTTTACTAAGGAACCATGTATTAATATGATTTTACTAAGGAACCAAGTCTTAAGCAAATGAAAGAAAAAGAAATTCTAATAGCAAAATCGTCCACTGTTTGCCCAAACCATCTGCTGTATTAAAGACAAAGTCGTAATGCTATATCTTCAACTCCTACATTTTGTGAAAACTAAGGAGTATCTCCTTCGTGCATAGCCCTGCCCTTAGCTTTGGTTTGACTCTTTTTATCTTTGTGACCTTTTTGAAGTTGATCTTCAAACTTTCTGCCTTGTTCTTTCTAAATTTTAGGGCTTGAGCACAACTGACTTTTTAATAAGACCTCTGAAAAAAATTCTTCTTCGTCTTCTGGTCTTTCATTAATCGTGTTACATAACGATAATGCATTGAGGATTATAAATTGTTGTTCTACACTGTTTTACTAAGTTTCGTAAATGGCTGCCAAACAGAGTAGTCAGAAATTCCAATTCAAAGATAGTGTTCAATGATATAATGTCACTAAATCTAACGGAAATCTGCAAACTTAAATAGTCCAAACAATTTTTATAATGAAACATAAACGAAACACATACACAATCATACGGCACATCAAGATATTGGATAACTTCAAATAGATAGCAGCATTTAAATCATGATACATGTAAAAATAATACGGATGTACTGTAAACGAAATTAGAAAAACAAACGACCGAAACAATTATCACAAATAGATACAGTAAAAATAACTTTGTACCCCAGATTTCCTGGTTGTTATCTAGTTAGTCATGTTAGTTACTCAATATATGTCTGCGTTTCAGAAGTTATTCTCTCGTCAGTCGCAAAAATAGGCTTGAAAACGAGAACGAAAATGCCCCGCCCCCCATCCCAACCTCACCCGAAAAAAACGATAATATCAGTCTTTTAACGTTTTGAATCACAAACAAACAGACCTAATCAGGATAGTAACAGTTCACCCCGGTCTGAAATACAATACCCTGCTCTCATTATTTCATTAAAAATAGGTTTGACGCCTTGTAATTCATGATAAGTCGCCAAATTGGTGATTAAATGTTTTAATATCTGCGATCAGTAAAACTGTGTCTGTTCAAAAAGTGTATTATATTTGCCAATTTCTCAGTGTTTGTCAAAGTAATTACCGCCTCAAGATTTATCCTGGCACCAACTAAAATATTTTACCCTAGGAGCCAATGGAGCCTTGAACAAATATAGAGACCTGCAATGACAATGACCTCGGTAATTGTCGTCATACTATTTTTCGTTGACACCACGTGCAAGCTACAAAATGTGTAGCAACTTTAGAAAGATGTGTCTACGCAATTTCGGCCTTCAATTTTGGGCTAATTTTATTTTCGATTAAAAAGAAATATGATTTACGGGCATTATTATTTATGGTCTGAATAGCTTAAATGAATATTTCTGTATATTGTATAATGTATATACATTGTATGTTTATTTGTTTTCAATATCAGGAAAGATTATCGTGAAAAGATGAATGTTTTTAGGCCTTGAGCACAACTGAAGACTCGTAAATCGACTAAATTTGCACATTTTGTTATCAAAATTGATATCAAGAATTTTATTTTATAAAGCCAGCTGATACGATTTTAATTTGAATTTGTATCACGCAGGTCATTTTAAACGGTATAATATACGAAAGCCTATTTGGGCCAAAATTTATGGTTACGAAAAAACATAATAACTCGGGACCACGCTTTGTTAACTCCTTGTCACGATTTATTATTACATCGCAACGATTATTTAACTCATGTCCACGATTGATCAACTCATCATAATTTTGTCACCATAAATTTTAACCCAAATAAGCGTTCGTAGAAATACCTATAAGATATGTAAACATATTAAACAGGAAGTAAATTATACCATATTTCCGTAATTCAAACTAATACCGAATTTTGGAGGAATTTTGGGTATTGTTCGCTTTCTTCAAAATGGAAAGGATTAATCAGATCGGAGAAATTCATGCAAAACTAACGACCATTATAAGTGAATACATCGATAAAAATGTAAATGAAGACACATATAATCAGTTATTAAACAGACTTAAGGCGGTTTTGACTCCTAAGGAAAGGAACCAGGCCAAAAATGTCATGGATGTTTTTGACACACTTGAAAAGAGAGGAATAATTTCACCGGGCAAATACGATTATTTGAAGAATATAATGAATGAGTTCGACGTGCGCATTGTTACAAGTGAAATTGAACCAGCTGAAAAAAAGATCAAAGAATTACAATCGATACAAAAAGATAAATCCCAGACAGAAATATACAGTGAGTACATGACGTTTATTGTTACCAAATAGGATGCATTTAATATCTTATCATTCGGACATATTGCTGAAAATTATAATCAAGCAAAGAAGGTTTCATAGGTGGAAAATAATATTTTCCATATAACATTGTATTGTTATTAAGGATAAGCTTTATGCCAAGATTAATGCCTTTATGAAAAAAGAATTATAAAAGGAAATTATAGACTCGTATAAACAGAGAATTATGAATAAAATTTAAAAATATTACAGATACTTCAATATAATTGTATCTTTATAGTAAATTTAAAGCTGAATTTAAATAAGAAGAGTATTTAAATATAGAGAACATTTTTGAAAATAGACATGTATTACAAGTATTAATTAAGGTTAGATTAATCGATCAGATTTGATGACACGAGCAGGAAGATACAGAAATATCCCTCGTCCACAGTGTAATTTTCTGTCCGTAATGTTGTTGAGAATAGATATCATTTTCTCTTCACATGCAGGCAGAACAAGGACTTAAAAATAAAGTAATTGAACTGAAACAGGATTATCAAGATTTATCTCTCTTTGAAAAAACTAAAATCATTCTTTAGAAATCCTAATTCTGAACGTTTCCTATTCCTACACATGTCCTAGGTGCCTTTGTTAATCAACCATTAGCACTGAAATAGTTGTTCATGTCAGTCAAATTTCTATGCTATTCAATTTATTAATGTCTGTTACGTGTATATTTTTTTGTATTTTATTTGTATTGCTTAACTCTCACGGGTAAATATGTTACCGAGAGCTGATAGTATCGACACAGAATCTCCAATTTTCGCTTGGTCCGATATGGGCCGAGGAATGGATTATACCCTGTTTAATAGGGATTAGACTAGGTCAAATACTGCCTCCGTACGTATGTCCGAATGCACCCGGTGCAGCCACATCAGCCTGACCACGTGACACATGTACACCTTTTAACCAGAGAGTGTTCTAATGTCGCTCAAATGGCAGATGATTAGCCTTGGTATGCAATATAGGTTGTTTACTTCCGGTCGTTACACATATGCAAAAATCGCCATAGTTAGTACTGAGCATGCTGAGTATCATTTAAACCATTATAGAATTCACGAGTTAACATATTTAAACAAGCGAGTGCATCGTGCGAGTTGTTTCAATACACGTTTGTTAACGAGTAGGCGTGGTGTAAAAGATTTTTCACAGAAATGATTTTGACTGACACGTATAACATGAATATTCAAAACCGAAACCGGTGTTTGTCTTTTCTTGACTTCTGTCAAAAATTAAGTGACTTGATTATGTTTAATTTTTATATTGAGATTAATGTCGTGTAGTTGGTAATAATCTTTATATTATATGGTTCATATTTGAATGATTTGAATGAAAGGAGTTTTAATGCGCTGATTTGCGGAGTTTCATAAAATATCTAGATTAGAAGGCGAAGCTTTGTCTAAAGGATTATCATCAGATTTTGCAAATTATTCCATTTTTTTGCTCCTCCTACCTCCATGTTTCTGAATATAATATCATGATTAACGACCCTCACAAAATTTAAATGATGTATTGCAGAAAAGGGTCAAAGAAAAAGTTGTGATTTATATTATAAGAAAATATGAAAAAAGATTATTTTTCTTTTTATTTCAGGAAGTAATCAGTCAGCTGATATAGACAATCCCCAATCAGCGAATCTAACTATTGCACAGGGTGCTAAACGTGGTGAGAACTTTAATAATGTTACTACATGTACTTTAAAATAAATGAAAATGAAGTGAAGTATTTCTGGTCATATAAAACGACCATATACTGATCGCCTATCTTATTGTTCATAACCATATCACAATTCATAGTGTAGTTGGTTGAAATCGATATATTTTATTAAATATACTCTGAATAGCTTATGAATACATATATTTTAAAAGTACAGTCATGACAGTTGAGATCAGTTCTAACCGTTCAACTATTCTGTCAGAAAGAACGGTTCTAGAACCATTCTAGAACTGTTCTAGGATAGAACCAACCCTGTCATAAATGGTTCTGAGGTAGAACCGTCATAAATGGTTCTAGGGTAGAACTGTCATAAATTGTTCTAGGGTAGAACTATCATAAATGGTTGAATGGGTAGAACCGTCCAGAATGGTTCTAGGGTATAACTGTCATAAATGGTTCTGGGATAGAACGTCCAAAATGGTTCTAGGTAAGAATTACCTATAGGAAATATTTTAGAACAACTATGCACGAAGTCGGTTTTTGTGACAAAACGATGATTTTAAAGATTTTAAAATAAGTTAACTAAATAAGTTCTTAATAATTTGATGTAATAAATTTACAAATTACCTTAAATTCCTGATTGCGCAGGTGATACTTTTTTGTAATTTCAGGCTCTATGCGGAATTGCAGTATCTCAAAAATGTTTTTTAAAATATCGTACCAAACTGAATATTTAAATTCTTCAGATTATGATGTTTTCAATCTTCAATGTGAGTTAAATTGTCAGGATGACAGTTATTTTATTTTGAGAACCAGTTTGGACATTTTTTCTTTCTTCCAGATTAATATGAAAATTACCTTTTTATCCTGAAGACCCTTGTTGGTCTCCAAAGTTTCGGACTTCTCAGAAGTCGTTGTAACACGATGTTAATAAAAATACATGATATCCAGTTGACTTTTGAATGTATGACATGTACGGTTATATCTAGTGGTTTTAGAAAAAAAAATCGGTAAGTTTCTTTCTAAGTTCAATATAGAAATCCTTCAGTTATTAACTTAATTTTTGTCTGCTTTCTTGGAAGAATGTTAATATATCTGTTTCGTTATCGATATATAAATATATATATTATTTAAAACGGTTGCTTCATATATAATTCTTTTTTAAAATATTATTATAGACCATACAGAAGATGAAGAATGCAATACACAAAAGAAAGCACGGCAAGATATTGGTAAATTTTTTGTATCTAGTTTTTTTTCGCAATATCAGGGCTTATATACAAGCATTGTGAAAATTTACTTAAAACCACAATACTGGTATAAAAGTGGTACGTTTTATTCAGTACACTTTGTCTGGCTTATATATAGGTGTATTTTAAAAGAACATAACATGCATTTCTTAAACACAAAATATAAAAACACCTTACCAGTATAAAATTTAAATACCTCGGTTTAATTCAAATTATTTTATTGTGTTTTGTTGTCTTGCACGAAGTATTTTTATTAAAGATTAAGATATTCAAAGATGACTAGAAGTTTAATAAGATATGTATTATGATAAAATGTGAATCATTCAAATCTGAAAAAGTAAATATACTATAACATACGATGTAAGGGTAGGGTTATGGTTTAGGGTTTGGTTATAGTTAGGGTTAGGGTAAGGGTTTTTGGGTTAAAGTTAGGTTTTAGAGTTAGGGTTTGGGGGCAGGGTTGAATTAGTGTAAAGATTAGGGTAAGTGTAAGGTTAGGGTTAGGATTAAGGGTAAGATTAGGGTTAAGGTTCGGATTAGGGTTTAGGCTTAGAGATAGGTTAGTGTTTATGGCTATGATTAGGATATAAGGTTGGGTTTAGGGCAAGCGTAAGGTTAGGGTTTAGAAGTGGGATAAGTTTTAGTTTAGGGTATGGATTAGCTATAAAATTTATATTCCTTGATTGACTTTCAACTAGGCATATCGCGGGTAGCAGCAGAGTAAATGAAATACCTTTATGATATGTTTGGTATTACATAAGAATATGTAAGTGCTTCCTTCATTCTGCATCATTGTTTGTTACATATGTTATAGCATAATATCCCAACAAATAAATCTATATTTTCTATTTCTTTTTTTCTGTGACATTGTTATTATCTATAAATAGTTTTTTCTGTATTAACGTTCTTACCATTTAAATCTTTATTGTGTTTTAACTGTAATAATCCAACCTGATTTTAGTAAACCATGTATAATTTTAACTAAACGTAACAATCTGAAAACTAGCTCACGCCGTAATGTGGCTGTGATTTCAACCATTAATCAATCAATCAATCTATTTCTTTTTATTATCAGATGAAATCTACATTTACATATTTTTGTTGTATAAATAAGACTACAACAATATTCGAATAGAGTACATAAACTTTTATTCCCTACCCTCTATACCATCATTCTTCATTCACAACCGAAGGAGAAGCTGAAAGAACTAATCCATCGATGCTTTCAAAATAAAAATGGTAACAGAAGATACACATACCTTGTCATTGGTTGAAATAAATCATACTTTGTTAAAAAAACACTCTAATTCTAATAAAAAATATACAGAGGACGAAATTGTCCTATTGCTTGAATTTTTTAATCGACAACATATTTTGTTCAATTTGTTGGACGTGTTTTCCAACATACTATTGGAATTCCTATGGGCACTAATTGTTCGCCACTCCTGGTCGACTTGTTCCTCTACTCATATGATGCAGATTTCCTTGAAGGGCTTGTTAAGGAAAAACAGAAGAAGCTTACCCGTACCTTTAATTTCAGCTTCCGCTATATAAATGATGTTTATCACTCAAAAATTCACGTTTGGGGGATTTCATACATATCATCTATCCCACTGAGCTCGATATTACGGATACCACAGACACTGCCAAGTCTGTATCTTACCGAGGCCTTCGCCTCGAAATTGACACCAGAGGAAGGTTGAATATAAACGTTACGACAAACGGGATGTCTTTGACTTTCCAATCGGCAACTTCCCTTTTTTGAGTGGCCACATTCCAGAAGCGCCGGCGTATGGAGTGTATATTTTATAACTCATACGTTATTCTAAAGCTTGTGACGTATGCATTGACTTCCTGGACAGAGCCCGGCTGCTGACAGAAAAGTTGCTCAAATATGTTGCTCCTAAGTTGCAGTGATCCTTATTAAATTTTTATAGACGTCATCATGACTTGGTTGACAGGTATATAAAGCGTTTCCCAAATGAAAATGGACCTGTTCCATTGATGTTGTCCTTTACTCATACAGGATTTGACATGGACAGCATGGCGGGTGTCCTACAGGATGCAGAGACTGCTTCCTCTTCCGGAGCACCTGAGTCTACCCCCCGGATTTTTTATGGGGTCCATGTTGTTAATATGTTTTTAGTTTTTAAGTGTAGTGTTTGCATTGTTTTGGTCTTGTCTTCGTTGTTCTCCGGAGTTTGTCAGTCATTTTCGATTTCCCCCCTCCTTCGATTATCCCTTCGGTTTTTCTTGACTTTACTTATATTAGGGCATTACAACTGACAGTAACGAGCGTAATAATTACAAAGTTGTGACAACAATCTAAACCTACACCTATTGTAAATATGTAACTACAAATACAAGAAAATCTAATTAAACATTAATTTGTCCGACCGAGTTTTGTCCGTGAGTGTTCTCAAAAACGACTGAAGGGTCCGCAAAAAATATTTGGCACAAAAATCAAAGGTCACCTTGAGCTGTGACTCGTCATATTAAGAACTCAAACACTGCCGCCGTTGTCATGGAAACAGCCAAAATTCACCTGTCGTCCGACCGAGTGTTGTCCGCGAGTGTTCTCAAAAATGGCTGCAGGGTTCGCGACCAAAATTTGCAGAAAAATCAAGGGTCACCGGGAGCTGTGCCTTATCATATTAAGAAAGCCAACACGACCGCCGTTGCCATGGAAAGAGCCACAGTCAAAATGTAAAAAAATTCCATGGAATTTAAATCTCTAGTTCTCGGAACCGTTTACCCGATGAGCCCGTATTTCAATATTTTATACAGGTATAGCCCCAGGTTTGTTGTTTTTTTTTCAAATAACACTTCCATATGGGGAAGGGGTAAAAAAGTATGTTTTAGGGGGCCAAGCCAATAGAGGTAGAGGTTTCAATAGAAACATAAATGTCTTACATGGAAATTCTAGAACAGTACTGTTCTATACGATGGTAGACAAGTATGCGTAGATGTGCTTTTTGATTCTGGGATTTTCAAAATGTCCGCCGTTGCCATGGAAACAGCAAATATACGAAAATGTTAAATGGCCGTAGAGACTTGATACTTGGTTTAAAAATAGGTCAGCATAAATGCTTTCGATAGGCTGTATTAAAAAATATAAGATGGCCGCAACTCGGATATTAAAAAAAAATTCAGGGAGCGCCTTTGGCAATGGGAACGTTGGGGGAACATATGTTACAGTGTGCGTAACAATTATATCTAGCTATTAATATTGAATTGCATGGTATATTATTTAACACTTTTCGTCCAATGAAGTGTAACATTATTTTAATTTCATTTTAAGTAGGAATTCTGGATCCTCGCAAACCACAGTATGAGAAGACGGGAAAACAAAAAGGCTTTCTTCTGATCCTAAATCTCATCGCAGCTGAAAGAGAAGGTAACTTGAAACTTTTGAAATTTCACATCAACACAGATAAAAATATAATGGCACAATTGGTGAGACATACTTACTTTTCTTATATTCAATATACATACTATACAAACAATACAATTTATGTGCATATGTAACCCATAGGTACAATTGTTATAAATTCCCATATTTTGTCTTGTAGAGAGCATGTTTTTTGTTGTTGCGTGTCATTGATAGGGTTTGCTTTTTGTAATAGCATTCGTGAAAATGGTATGTTTTTGTTAATGCAAAAAGATTCTTTTGGAAAAGGGCAATCGGCACAAGTACACCAATATACTGGTCAAAGAGACAAGACATCTCACGGCCCCGTTTCAATGCATCTTAAGATACCATGTTAAGGATATGTGGGCATATCATTAATTAACCAAATTATCTGGCATGTATGTTTTAGTAAAGATGGATGGATGGATGAGTTGTTGTTTAACGTCCTGTGGCACCCAAGTGCATATCAGGACGAGAACATGTTGATATGATAATGAATATGATCCCTGCTTTGTACTAGACCGACACGCTGAGCCGGATTTTTAAAGTGCTAGCTCACGAGGTAACTGTCCGCAGGAAGACACATCACCCCACTCGGACACATTATACTGATTCTGACCCGACCAGTAGATCTTTGCTCTTACTCCTAGATGCCACGTGCTTGGTGGAGAAACAGCAAATACCAATTTTAATGTCTTTGGTTTGACCCGGCCGGGGATCGAACCCGCGACCTTCCGCACTCGGGGCGAGCACGCTACCATGAGACCACCGAGGCGGTGCATAAAAATATGACAAATTTGCTCTGATAAAATTGTTCAAAGATAATGATTTCAGCATTGGAAAAAAACAGTATGCATTTGCGAATATTTGAAACGGAGGTAGTGTAATACTTTTTACTTTTTACCAAAACACATATATGGGTTCTAAGTTATTTACGTTTTAATAAAAAAATCTAATGCGTGCAAAATAATTTCTTTGAACTCGAAAAAACATTGGGTTCGGAAAACAAATTGTGGAGAAAAAAATTTTATGCAATAATTAAAAATAATAGAAATTACATCTGTTTAGAGTGTTTATTGTCCTCTAGAAACCAGAAAACGTTATGTTTAAAGTTCTAAATGATAAACTATAAGGGAGATTGTTTCTACATCAACAATAATTAGGATTAGATCTGTAGCAATGACTCAAATATCCGACACATTACGATGGGCAGCAGGTGGTTTCAATTTACAAAAATATCCATATTTTTATTGAAAACTTTTAATTATATATCCCACTATACGAAACAATATTCTTGATACAACTGGATATTTAGATTTTACCTGCTTAAGAGTGAGATTTTGAGCCTTCCTCTACACAACAATATCTAAATTCTTATTGAATGTAGACTAATTGTAGACTTTGTTATTATTAGGAAAGCCAAAAATATTCATAGTTCAAGCATGCAGAGGGTCTTTAGTACAGCCACTAGTAGAAGAAGATTTCACCCCCAACATTAGTGATTACGTGGGCAATGTCGCGGTGCCACAAGATGCAGACATCCTAATTGCATATGCAACGACCGAAGGTATTCGAGGAAATTGTCCTATATTTTAGACTTGATATTCAGGGTAAATTAAAACAAGAGTATATCATTCAACACGTTCGAATAACGCTTAAAGAATAGCAAAGCAACAAGACAATGGGATAAATTCAAAAACTGAAATCAAAGGCAAGTCAAAATCGCGAATACAGCACAACAGACATTCTAAAAAGAATTTAATTAGAGCAAGACAACACAGAAACTAGTAATGTAAACTTTTACCGATTCTTACAAAATGTGTTCTGTAAAGGTAAGCATGTAATGCTCCAATAAAGCATTGTACATTGTATATTATACTGAAAATTAAGTTTGACCAATGTTTAGTGTCAGTAGTTAGGTCCTCTTCTAAGATACTATAAGCAATAAATCAACTATGTTTGGTGTATGGAATGATTGCTAGGTGTACATGTCTGTCTGGTAGGTTCATCTGACCTTGACCTCACTGGTCAATGTTAAGTTTTCCTGTTAAAGAATCTTCTTGATACTATTAACAATAAGGTCAACATATGTAATATATGGAATGATTGTAAGGGTGTATATGTCCGTCTCGCAGGGTTCATCAGACCATGACCTCATTTTCATGGTTTATTGGTCAATGTTAAGTTTTCATGGTTTGGTCTGTTTCTTGTAATAATATAAGCAATAGTTCAACTATAGTTGGCTTATGGAATGATTGTAAGGTGTACATGTCTGTCTGGCTTGGTTTATCTGACAAGGACCCCATTTTCATGGATCATTGATAGATTTAAATTTATGTGATACTTGTAGTCTTAATCTTTAGGACTATCAACATAAAAGCATTCATGGTATGGTTAGTAAAGCAGGCGAGACATTTCAGCGTGTGCACTCTTGTAATAAATTATTTACTTACTACGGGACTCTGTTTTCAGGTTATTTATCCCTGAGGCATAGGTCAGATGGGTCATTTTTTATACAAGAACTACTCCGTGTTGTTCGAGAATACCACAACACGGATCATTTGGAAGAAATGTTAGTTCTTGTCCGGAACCAACTGGCACTGAATCTGGAACATCGAAAAAATACATCAGATCCGAAGTATAGTGAGAAAGTATTGTGTCAGATGCCTTGCTCGTGGACAACATTAACAAAATTATTTTATCTAAAGTGAAAATGCCTAAGGAACAAACGTCTAGTCACTTCTATCAAGATGTTTACGGTTATATCTGAAATTTCTATGAACAATTTGTCTTCTAGAATAACAAAAAAAAATGTTACTGGTGTATTGTTTAGTAAACTTTTATTATCACTTTCGCCCCTCGTGTTTTTCTTTCATTTTATGAAGATTGGATTCATATGCCAAAAGACTCCCAGGAGATTGTTAAAAACCAGACACCATAGATCTACTTACGGGAGATATTATAAATACCAAATCAAGAATGTTTGAGTATCAATGTCAATGAAGTATCTGTCAAATGAGTTAAAAATTTCATTGTGGACACTGAGAGTCAAACAACAGAAGCGTTTCGTATTTGACACTGCCAATTTGCTGCACTACATCACAAAAGATCAGATCGCGAGAAATGTGAAAATTACAAAGCAATCAATAAACACCATGTGAGAAAGCTTTACAAAAATGAATTGAACAAATCTTGAAAGAAAACAAACTGAAATTTCTTTATTTTTATTTGTAACTGTTTTCCATGCACATGTTGCTTGAGAAAACATTGTGCACATTCGAGAAACAAAATTATTTCTATACGAGATGTATTATATCCGAATACATATTCATGTTAGATATAAAGTTGTTTTATGCATGCGCAGGCAATTTCCCTTTGCAAAGTTTGTGTGAACATTTGCCAAAATCATCAGAAGCTAGAGATATTTTTTTATGAAATTGCGTTATTTTGGTGATGATTTATTTACCGGGTACATATAAATGTAAGAAATATTGTACTTTAATTTCTTTTTTTCCCTCAAAGCAGATACATTTTGTACATGAAGGTTATTTTTCCAAATATTTATTTTTGGCCATATATTAGAGCAAATATGGGCATTATGCCTCTTACCCTTTCAGAATTTCTGATTGCCATAGAAACTTGACTATAAAAAGCATTTATAGAATTAGAAAGCTGTCCATACTAAGGTTTTAAAATATTTCAAATTGATATGAGTAAATAAAATTCTTCGATACCAATTTTGATGCACAAGATGTGCACATATCGTCGATTTACGACTAATTACTAATCTTCTTGTTATAATATAGTTAAACATTTTGAAATGCATGTACACAAATTTGGTTTAACGATAATGTACAAAAAACTATTTTTGCCGTAAAACGACAAAATGATGTATACCTATAGGTCTTCATATTATGTTTTTATTCCAATATTTAACGTGTCCCAAATGTACAGGGGCAAAGGAATTTTAGCACATAAAAGATGTGACTGGAGTTATGTCAAAGTTTGACCACTTTGCAATGTTCAAAGATTAAAAATATCTATCTATACCTTCAAATTGATATGAAACTGACGATAGATTTAGTGAAACTTTATGAATGGCCGGAGAATGTTTATCATGTTACGAAATTCTACAAATTCCGATATATTGTTTGATTTTTTTTTATATTTAACACGTAATTCATATTCTGTACCTAAAACTGTACACGAAATAAACCACGGGCTTGATATAAGTAAATCGTTGTGTAAATCTATCAATGGTGTGGTTTTTTTATTTTTGTGAAATTAGAAGAAGTATTGTGGTTACAGCTAGAAATTCAGATAAAATCTTATATGCTCAAACATACAAAATAATGTGTCACTAGTACACAATGAACCTCTCTTTAACTCATCCTAAACTGATTTCAAGAAATTACATTTTGATTAATTTTGTAGCAATTTTAAAAACCACCTTTAAAAGGTTTGCAACCCTTTCTATAAAATCCTCGCTATTTTTGGCCTCGTCACGGCTCAGTCCAGTTTTTTCCATTTCTTCTTGTAACATTTTCTCAACCTTTTCGTAAATTTCATTGGTGTAACAGCTGTTGTTGTTTTCAACCATCATTTTATCAATTCTATCAACCAGACTTTCAATCTGCTTTTCTTGATCTGGACCTTTTAACCTATTATTAAAAAATAAATAACGATTTTGGATAGATCTCAAGAAAGTTTTTAAATAGTCCGGTAAGTTTCTGATGTACTCCTCTAAGTTTAAAGCTTCCTCTCCCTGTTCCTCTCTATCTTCTTCCCACTGATCAACACATGTAAATATTACAATTGCGTATTGCAATAATTCGGGTCCAAAATAACGCAAGAAATGATCGAGGGTATCCGTGTCTTCCGTTGTAAATCGCGTCATTTTGACGCACAGTAAAATTGCATGCGGACCAGGGGTTGTAATGGTAATGCAACGCTTGATTTCCTTCTGAATATCAATGTTAGATCGCGTGGTATCAAAAACGCCAGGAGTGTCCACTACATCAAGTTTTCTTCCAAATCGTTCTACACTCCTCCACAAACATTTCGAAGTAACAGATCTAGCATCGCTACCATATCCGAATCCTTTAGGATTTCGTAAAATAGAATTTCCCGTCTTGCTTTTACCATTTCCAGTTTTTCCCAGCAGGACCATTCGAATTTCGTTTAATGGAGCAGTTCTCTCCCCGGGACTATTGAACTGTATAGCTGCCATTTGCACTGTAAAAAACAAAAATGCTTATATTTCTTCGATTAATAATATTGTTTTCAAATAATTTACAATTCCTTTGCGTCTTGAATCGTGCATCTTCTTGCTATTTTATTAATGTACATGTATATACCATTGTCTAGTAATACAGTTTTATCTTAAACGCCCTTTTCTTGTTTATTTTTATTCGGTCTTGATTTTCACAAGCCATTGTATAATTTCTTATCACCGCCTATAGTAACATTAAACTTTCCCTTGTTCTGCCCTCTTTCATAAAATGTCACAATCTCATTGAAGATTCAAGTCCACCATATGTTTTTAATAATAATGTGTATGTTAACTTAAATTTTTAAAAATTGGCAGGAAATCAACAAAAGAATTCTAAATGCGACAATATTGTATTCTCTGGTCACATCAGTTTAAGCACATTCTAATTAAACGGTTAATCGATTTTACCTGAATTTTCGGTTTTAATTAGTAAATTAATTTCTTCATAGAATGATTGCGCAAGAACTGTAAATTTCAAATAAGGTTTTACCTTTTTTATTTTGAATAAATGTACTTATATAGGTTTCCGGGGAACAATGTTTGTTCCGAGAATAGCCTTATAGTTAAACGAAAGTTTCAAAATCCTTCTAATGATGGATATCAATATCATGCACTTAATCCAACTTCGGTTTTAATTAGTTTAAGAAATTACGACAAAATATACCTTAGAGAAGATCACTTTAATCTCTCTGTAAAGATTTCACGCTAGTTATGCACTAAATATATTTTTTTTTCGGATGCCAGATATACCAATGATGAACTCAGAAAGTGCAGGTTCAAAGGATAGCCTAACATAATTGTCATAACCCCTAACAGATCCATCCATCTGTCATAACAGATCTAGCAGATACAAAATACAAAGTGATATTTAGATAATTAACGAACAGTTTTGAAGAAAAGCCTCATAGACTAAGGTAATGACTTTCATTATAAGTAGTAGTATATGAGGACTTAAGAGTACGTGTAATACACTTGCTATCATGAAACCTACACGTGTCAAATTGTTCTATATACTTCTGTTGATGTGCTTATAAATATATGTTCTTTTCTTTATATACTCTGAAAAAAAACAACACATACGGAGTCTTAAGGTATTTTTAAATCAAAATGTTTTGGTTACACTAACAGATATTGACTTAGAATTTTTTTATTGAAAAATTAAATGTCCATTCTTCAGAGATTACCGAATGAAAGTCAGTTTATTTACAGTTAAGCACAATTCTGGTCACGTTAAAGTTAGTACAGTGTATGACAACTGCGGCCAATACTGCTCTACAGCTCATCGGCAGGCATAGACTCAATAAATTTTCTGACATTATTTCCTTGTATTGTTTGTGATCCCTGATTCATTATTTGGCGGACTTGATCGAGGACCTGAGGCGAAGATTGACGCTCGCGCACACGTTTATCCAGTTAGTGCAATCGGTGTTCATTCGGATTCAAGTCCGACACATTAATGTTATTCTGCTCAAGGTAGTACATTGTTAAATGCACTGTGTGCGGCCTAACGTTGTCCTATTGGAATACCCCTCCCCCACTCGTCGGTCAAGTACGTGGACGAAGTGACACTCCAAAGTACTCTTTCGGCGTCAATACCGATCCGAAATGAGGCCTCCTGAGTCTAATACCTTGCTGTAGAAGCCGGTTGTGGACTATTTTCGAGCTGATTCTTCGCAATCCAGCTAATCAAACTGCCTTGGTTGAGGCGGAAATGGTTCGATTCCGCAGATGAAAGACCCGGATGGGCCGATCTTGACCAGGAGTCGTTATGCGAGGTCTTCCATTCCTCGGGCTATATTGAACATGAACAGATGCTCTAAGTAACTTTCAGAGTTCGTGCAACTTTATTTTGGGACTGTAAAATGACAGAGAACGATATTTCGAATGGCAGGGTCCAACCTTGGAACGGCAGCATTTCAACTCTATGATACAATTTAGGCTTCAAACTTGGTCTTGTTATACACTTTCAGCTAAAGAGTTGAAATTAACCGCAAAGTGTCCGTGAAAACATTGTCGAATTTTCACGGCGATATATGGGATATTCATTTTTCAGAACCCTTGTACAGATGTGGCAGAGAGCAAAATCTAATGAACAGGCATTGTTAATTTTAAACTAATCTTTATAACATCAAAAATTAAATTGGTCATTTAATTTCACTTCGTTAATTGCAGAATTTTCATTTTGAAAAAGAAAATGGGTTTATGCGTTTTTTTTTAACAGTATACATTGTATATTACATACATATCAATATATTGTTTGCTTTTGTTGGTTTGTCTTTTACTACTACAGTAACAGTTCTTCAAGGATGCAAATTGCAAATAAGATTTTTATGTGTTTGTTTGTTCTGTAATCAATGTCGTGTTTAAGTAATATATGTTACATTCTTTTGTGTAATCTAAAGTACGTCAGTTTTGCGATATTAGACAGCCGAATGGTATTTAGTAATGAATCACTGTAATAAGTTACACTTCTGACTGCTGTCTTATAGCTAACGTGTCAAAATCACAGCCATCTTTATTTCATTACTACATGGTTTTGTTTTTATTTGAAAATCTCCACCACATCGTCGTTTTTATAACCAGATAATTTCGAATATATTTGATAAAAGTATATATATTGTCCAAATTACGCACAGTCAGTCGCTATTAAAAAGGACTCATAACATGAAAACGACAATAACTCTCTTTGAAACCAATTTTGATGCACAAGATGTGCACAGTTCGTCGATTAACGATCACCTGTGCACAAGGCATAAAATGTTCAAAATAAAAAAAAAAAAAACAAGAATCCGAAGATTGAAGGGCAAAATCTAAAATACTAAAATGACAAAACGGGTAAAGCCAAAACCACCTAAGAACGGAGCTAAGATCCAGGGAGATACTCATTACTTTTCACAAATTGTACAATTTGTTAACAGGTAAGTATCAAGTTCTGGCTATATCGGAATTTCAGAATGAGATAAATTTGTCTCGTGTTCCGTTTGGTTGCCATAGTAATGTACTCCATCAAATTATATGCGCTTATATTTTCACTTTTTGGGTGTACATTTTTATCTCCAATGATATATTTTAATGAGCTCTGTGGTCTATGTACGTTTGTTGAATTTTAAAATTTCATCACAGAGTTATTGGACAAAATATAACAGGTGTGGCATGTTTGAAAAAATAAAAACACGAAGCCAAAACAGTATGATTACCAACAAGGTGACCGCTTGCTAGAACTGCAAAATTTGTTTTGCACGCTACATAGTGTGGAAAGCATGGTCAGAATTGTAAAACTAGCTTTGGCTCTCATAACTGATGGTCGGAAACTGTCGCTTAATTGAACGAGGAAGTCAGAAGCAACCCTCCAAAAAAAAGACCAATTAACAATAAAGAGCAAAATACCGTTTATGTTTCAGTTTTAAAAATTCAGATATAGAACAGAAATTTATTTGGCGCCTTTCTTGCGAAGTCGCATTGTAGGTGTTTATTTTTAACTTGGATGAAGTTGGGGGATATTTGTAATCGGTCCGTATGTCCGTCCGTTAGATAATCTTGTCTCCAGATTTCCTCGTTCATTTTTAACATCATGCATTTAATTTCTATACAGTATTGTCACAAATTGTCACAAACTGTGTGTAAATGCGCAATAAGGTTTTATAATTATGATTTTCAAAAACAGGGGCCTTATAGGGTCGGATTTCGAAAATTGGAAATTTAAACTTGTGACCTAAACTCCTCATACATTTCTCATTTTATGCTTTTAATTTCTATACAGTATTATCACATACTGTATGTAGATGCGCAATGAGGTTTTCGAATTTTGATTTTTAAAAATTGGGGTCCACATCGGTCGAATTTTAAAAATTGGACGTTTAAGCTTGTGACCTAAACTCCTCATACATTTTTCGTTTTATGCTTTAATATCTATACAGTATTGCCACATACTGTATGTAGACGCGCAATAAGGTTTTGGAATTTTGATTTTTAAAAATTGGGCCCCACAGGGGTCGAATTTCGAAAATTGGAATTTAAGCTTGTAACCTAAACTTCTCATTCATTTTTCAGGTCATGCATTTAATTTCTATACTACGACTCGTCAATAATATATGTTTTAGTTTGTCTATACATTTTCGATATTTATAGTAAGATCTTAAAAGTACGAATTTGCTATTCGCATAACCTTTGCTTAAATATAGATCTTTTGGATAAATGTCTTTGGCATTAGAAGTTTGGGGTAATCAATAGTGGGAAAATCATCAGGAAAATTGTTGTATGCTGTCTGAATACAAAAATGCCATGTGTACAATTAAACACAAAGCGCCTGATGACATTTCATTCGTCGAACACATATCATGGTCACAGGAATTGGAATTGTATTTGCTAATGTTTTATTTTTCAACTTCGCGTCCAGTGGAAAACACATATTTTCTCAGTACGAGAACCACTTGAACAAACCGTCGAAAGCATCAATAATAGGGCGACTATCTGGCCGTGATAGCAAATGTTTGAAGGAAAATTAAAGGAAGCTAATGTAGCCTTCTGTAAAAGTCACAAAGCCACTAATCAAAATGAAAAATAGGGTCTTTCCAAGTACGTCAAAATGATGCACTATCGGGATTTCATTGTAAATTCCTGGCAATTCCCTAACGAGAAAGACTACGTTATTAGTAATCATTGGAAGAATTGGAATGACTTATATCTGAACACAAGTTTAGCACTGTCATTGCTCAATATAGCGTTGACAAAAAAAACACAGCATCTATACATGTTGTTTTAATTGACATCGATTAATATATAAGTAAATGTTCGAGCAATATCAAAAATATTACGCGGGTCTACATCACTACCCTATTTCTAAAAGAGACGAAAGTATGTTCTGTACCCATCCAAATGTCCAGTCCCAGGCCCATCCAGCCCAACCTTTCGGACAATGTTCACTACACATTATGTAAAAGGGGCTTTTAGCGTTTGTATTGATCAGGCGATCAATTTCAGATGACAGTATTGCTCTTTGTTTTTTCATTGCATCACCAGTTTTTCTGTTGTTAAAGATACAGTATCTATTGTCACAAAGATTCAAAAGCTTTTGCATTTCACTCGGTAGATATTCTAAGTACTCATCAAATATGGGATTTCTCACCCCTTGTTCCTCCATATCACTCTCCCATTGGTCAATATGTGTAAAAACTATAACAGTGTACCGGTACATGCTTTCACCAAGAACACTTTCATACATTTGTATCATTTTAATTGCTTCATCAGTGAACCGATCCATTTTAACACAAAACAAGAAAATATGAGGCCCTGGTTTGGTCATTTCAATGGCTGTTTCTAGATCTTGTCTAAATGTTGAGCCATTGTGGAAATAATAGCTAGGTGTATCCACAACGATCATTTGCTTTCCTTCTATATTTACAATGCTTGAGGTTGGTAATGCAGTTGGCGACCCAAATTTAAAATGAACATTAGAGCCCAAAATGGTGTTTCCGATTCTACTTTTGCCGGATCCTGGTGTTCCAAGCAATATGATTCTTAGTTGTTTTTCAGCTCCTTCAATAACAGAGAGGTCCATGTCTATAACAGCTGAAATAAAATTACAACCCCATCATTTTCTCTTGTCTCTGAATTTATTTAACTATCCATGAATCAATTGTAACATGAGAACAGTTTCGTACAATTCTCCGACAGTATACAATACAGTACAGTAATGCAAGAAAAAATCTGCTCGGGAAAAATATTAATACTCTTTGATTATTGAAAGTCAAGCGAAAATATTTTCTTCAGTGTTCGGTAAAATAAACTTGAAGCTTAGAGTCATAATTGCTTACATTGTGTTTCTACAAGATGACAATATGTGGTTTGTCAATACATTTCATAAAGAAAGGACAACAATAAAAACAAAGGCATTATTCATACCTAACAACATTTCCTACATCTAGCCAATCAAATACATTAATACGATTAAATCTGACAAAAAAATATTCCCATACAAAACCAGAATTATTGTTCTTCGGCACCACGTTTTTGTAATCCATGACATTCAGTCAATCAATAGAACAAAAAATACAATGTTATTTTTTCCACAAGTTCTACAGGATTTAACAAATTCTACAGATTTGGGATTTATTTGGCCAATGCATTTCAAGAGAAAGGTATCCTGATATTTGACCAACCAGAATCTAGAATTGGTTGACATATGTAGTCTAAAATTAGAGAGATTCTTGTAAGCGTTAATCATGTTTCGGTCAAAACGAATACTTATTCTGCAATGCATAAAAATCTAAAAACAATATCTTAGATCAACGTATAATCAGCTTAAAATCATATCATCAATGTCTTTTTCTTGTTAAAATCTTTAAAAGGAACTGTTTATCATTGCAACATTATCTAAAGCCTATATATGTTTAATCTTTGTCTATATAGTCTCCAGGAATCCTAATTGTTTGTGCATTTCTTTTTAGAAAAACATAGTTAATCCTGACAGACGAGAATAGTATAAAAGAGAAATAATTAAAGACAAACTAATAGCTTGAATCTTTTAATCGACAACCCTGATAGACGAGAACAGTATAAAAGAACACAAAATGCTAACAGAATAAACTGAAAGTCACAAAAGTCTGACATAGTGCAAACACTGAGCAGCTTGTGGGTTTATCTGGTTTTATTGTTACTCAAATATTCTTATATATCCAGGATACGCTCTATGTTCAGCCTGTCAAATTATGACCTGACAAACCCAAAACGTGAGGCACGCCTAATGCAAAACCTGATGGCACGTTAGGCAGCTCTGTAGATGAAGCCCTGATGAGAAAGAAATGCAGGGAATAGTGAGAAAAACAATTGTAAAAGAATTGGATGAAAAAATTCTTATTTATACCCTTACTGCGAGAAACGTAGCTTTCAGTACTCCCGCGTCTATGTGGATTATTGACAAGACATTTGCATTTATTCATGATATCAAAATAGAAACTAGCTATATTACCATTCCCTTCTACATCTATAGTGCACATGTCCATTCTCAGACCTCCTGATCTTTTTAGTGGCTTTTATTAAAATTTACCAGACAATTCCTATTACAGAGTTAATCAGTATCTGCATAAATATTAGCCTTAATACAGTATAGTCGAAGATTTCTTCCTACCTTGAATATATTGAGGGAAATAAATCTAAACGTTTATGAACTACCAAGTTAAATAAGTCAGCCACATGAAAATAAAACAGCAAGGTAACTTATATAAACGTGAAACCATAGCTCAGTTGTACCTGTTTATTTGAGGTTCCATAAAGGAGACAAATAGAAATTTGGTATTATTCATGCTTGGGTATTAATGGAAAAAATGGCTCAAAGCATCTCACTTTTTGGCTTCACTTCTGTCATACGTTTATCACCAGAGAATAGTTTTAGGATAGATTATTTTTATAAAAATATTGACAAAATAGAATAATTTAATGAAATATGTCAACGTTTCTCCCATTAACAGTTTTCTAAATAAAAACAATTATTGCAATTAGTATTCATTGATTAATGCTCGATTTCTTTATTCCTAATATAAAATAAATAGTCATTGTAAACGTTTTAACAGTTTCAGGTAGAATACTAATCAAGTATGCGATTGTTATACAATACAACTTCCAAAATTACAAAAGTTCACAAAAGACTTGTTCTGGATGACTGACTGTCATTTCTTTTACAGCATCTCTGCAACCCATTCCAAGCCCGTCTAAAACAGTTTCTGCATCTACCACAGCGTTTAAAAGACTTTTGAAAGAAAGGTTGTTCATCATTAATAGTTATCATATGTTCAATTACAGATAATAAAATTTCCCATTGTTCTTGCATATCCGAGCCAGTTTTTCTGTTGTTAAATGTACATTTTCTGTTATTACATAGCTTCAGTAAATTTAGCATGTCTTTTGGTAGATTCTTAATATAATCTTCAAAGCTAGGATGATTATTCCCTTGTTCTACCATATCACGTTCCCATTGGTCAATATGAGTAAAGACGATTATGCTATATGCAAACATGTTTTTTCCCAAAAATTTGCTGTAAGCATTAACGAGCTGCATAATTTGATCAGTAAATCTGTCCATCTTTATGCAAATCAGAAAAACATGTGGACCAGGTCTTGTCAGCTCAAGACATTTTTCAAGATCTTGCTGAATATCTTCGAGATTTATATTAGTGTAACCAGGAGTGTCAACTACGATCATTTTCCTTTCTTGTGTACTTCTGCAACTTGATACCACGGATGTTGTCAGAGCGCCAAATTTAAAGTGATCATTAGAACCCAAAATGTTGTTGCCAAGTCTACTTTTACCCGAGCTTGGGGATCCAAACAGGACAATTCTTAGTTCTGCATTATTTCCACTGGTATTTGACGTCATTTTGGACTGAAAGCAAAGTTCAAAATGTTTTACAGTTTTGTGACCTAATAAGCAATTAAAATATTTGAGAAATAATTCATGATGGCTTCAAAATATCCTGATTTTAACACGGGTAGGCTATTTATGCCAAATATTTTGCCATGAGCGTTAGCAAGTGGTAAAATATCGGCATAAAGGGCCTATCCGTGGTAAAATCAGGATATTTTCAAGTCACCGTGAATTGTTTCTATTCTAATACGACAGGTTGTACGACATTTTGAAACGCCGCAACATTTGGGAAACTTTACCATGACGTTGCCAAACAAGCATCTGTGAAGTTGGAACCAATATATCCATATTTTACCACGGACGTAGACTGAAAGCATTTTGAGCAGGTCAGATTAGAATATAATAGCTTGCAAAATCAAAACGTTCGGAACAGGGATATCATGAGATTGCGTGATCAGGTTAGTCTCTATGAACTTTAGCCTTTTGCCAAGATAAAATCCAAAGCAAAGGAAAACCTCTTTTGTTGCTGTTATTTATCTCAAAGTTACAGTGATGCCTTCAACATTGAGAAAACCCTCCTTAATTGGGGTCATTTTCTTCCCTGGCCTAATGGGTATTGTAAGCGGGATTTCTATTAACAAAAAATGAAGGCATGTGTCGCCTGCGTACAGGAAAAAGCTACGTTTAAACCAATCATCGCCCCCCCCCCCCCCCCCCCCCCCTTTTTCAAAAATGTAAATTTTTACAAAAAAAATATTTAAATTTTCTAAAAATGAAATATATATGCACACCTTTGCATTAAGGTTAATGCGCAGAGAAAGTTTCATCAAATTCCGTTGAGCGGTTTACGAGTAGTTGAGGGTAGAAGAAAAGTGTGACGACGCAAAACGCAAGACAGTGTTCCCTATGTGTCGACCATGCGTTCCGCAGGCGACACAACTACCGAATGTATGACCTCAATGAAACATGTCTCTTCATCTATAAATAAATGAAAGTCAACAGCTCATTTTATTGAAAAGCATTGGATGCCATGATAATCAAATGCAATTATTGAAAAAAAGGGAAGTTGGTTTGAATTCAGAATTATGTTTGTGAATGAAATGTGATATGTTTTAGTTTTCTGTAGATAATTAGTTTTTTGGTCTCTATAATATCATGACCGTACTATTTCAATGATTTTATGATATCCAAATGTAGGCTGTCATATCAAGATAAGAATTTTGTTTGTTCCATGTGTGGGATATATTATACCTATTCCAATCTTAGTGAAGTAGAAATGGGTTTGTTATCCAATGGAAAACCGTAAAAAACAGTGTTGTTGAATGAAACTCTGTACATGTCAAGCTGAATGTTACAGCAATAAATGACAACATTTATGTAACAAATATTTTGTGAAACAATTAAAAACTTGATTCAGAGATTTAATGATGAACATGTGTCGAATTACCATTCATAAAAACGAGTTGAAAATTTTCCAGTTTTTCACTAATGTTTAGATTTCCTATCACAGTCGACGAAGTTAAAATAAAGTTACGACTGGTTGGTCAAAAGATATGACAAAATAATTCTGATTGGACGTCACAACAGTGGGATATTGTTGCACGTGCAGAGATCTTCCGTTGGGCATCTCCCACTCCCATCGGGGAAGTAGAAATATGTTTGTGCACAGAGAATATTTTTTTTCAAAACCACGGTATAAACAATCAACTTGGCTATAGAGTAATGTTGGTCAGTTTTATCTCAGGCATCGGATAGCAATTAGGATATGTCTAAATGTTTGATATATTGACTTAGGTATTAGTGTAATACACCAACTCGCAACAATAAAAGTCCCAGGCTTCGCCTTAGACTTTGATGTACGTGTGGTATTATACGCATGTCTTTTTGATACAATGTTGAACGTAAGTGTTTGTATATGTGTATATTACATCACGAGGAACAATAAAAGTCGACGGTGGTGGGCCTGAGTCATTTATTGGTCCGATCTTGTGTATTAAAATTAGACATAAGTGACCGATATCTGACTCATTAGGTAGAGTGAAAAATAACAACAGCCAAAGATTAAGGACATATTTTTTATACCGTGGTTATGACAATACATACTGTATAGAAACGATTTATTACAGCTATATGACATTGTATGACTTATCTACAAATAAGTTTTGCCATTTATTGTTGTAACCTACAATTTGACAAGTACAGAGTTTCATTGCGATTTGAAAACAAGGGGATGTTAACTGCATCATTTTATTATAGTATGCACGACCTTTCATAATTACCTTAATGAAATACTGAACTTGTAGTAGAAAAAAGTCAGATTTCTATAAGTCCTAAAGCGCAAGACAACATCTGTATCTATGAGCTTACTTTTACATTTGCTATGAAATCACTTTCAAGAGATGAATAAAGTAGTATTACACAAAAATAAAATGCATTATGATTATCAAAAATTAAACTATTCACTTGAAAAGCAGATTCGACTCGTTTAATTCGTGATATCGAATTCAAATTATATTTTTGGGTCCTAAATTGGCTTCAGTAGAATGAAAAAATAATTAATTCAAAGTCAAAATATAAAAATATCAAGTTACGCATATTGCGCATAAATATCAAATTCATAAAGCAGACGATACTGCCACGTGTATATATATATGATATAACTATTAAGTAACGAGTTAAAAATAGTTCTTATACACAGAGATAAGTACATTGCTCTGGATGTTACTGTTTGACCTCACAGATATTAAACTGACATCTAATTATATATATTTGTAAAGAATTAAGAATACATTTATTTGTAGGTCATGTTGGGTTTTTTTTTATATTTCTTATTATTTCACACAATGAAAATCAGAGCGGTGAATACTCTGAAATGAAACGCAACTTTTTAATTATTGGGTGGTTTTATTATTATATTCAAATTTGTATTATATATGCGACGTCTAATCAGTTTTAATAATTGAAAATTGTTGCAATCGCAAACGAAATGTAAATAAACGTAACCAAAACGGTACAGTTAAAAGTGTGCATATATCATATTTGGGACATTTGATATCATATTTATAGTTGCAGACGTATGTATATTCGACGTTTTTTTTCAAGTATATGTTTGTTAAGCTAATAAGTATTCTCACCGATGTACATTTAACTTCATCTCAACACTATAGATATCCTATCTCCTAAATCTAAGAATATTTTGGTTGAAATGCATATTGTAATATTGTCAGAAAGAGATGAAAACTAATGCATATTAAGTAAAAGTAAAAATAAAATGCAAAGATAGAGATTTCTGCTTTTCATTAAAATTTGAGATTAAAAAATCCAAATAAATGTTTTTATTTAACTCTAAAGTAATTCTTGTCATGTTTTTCACATGAAAATCATATAAATGTATTTGAAATGTTATCAGTTCTAATTACCTTCCATACGCAATTATTTCATTAAGCCTAGGATAGTCTTAATAAATAATCATATATCCTTATAATTAGACTTCGTTCATAGATCTTCTTGTTTATTGTAATTTATGCTTTTAATTGTTTCAGTTTATAATATTACATTGCGGTCGAATAATACTATGATGTTGTCGTTGTTGCCATTGCAGATTTTCTCTATCATTTACAGTTTCAACATCAATGAGGTCAACGGTGGCAATTAAATGCATTCCGCAATTTTTCTGTTATCGTGTCGATTTGTTGTTTAATTTGGAATATTATTGTGTCAAGTACTTCATTTTATCCTTCATATTACTGAGTCCACACTATAGTTTCTTTTTAAATAAAATAAAATTAAAGGCTATAAGGAAACCAAAATTTAAATTAGAGAGAGGATTAACTCAATCGTAAGCTTCATATAAATTTCCTCATTTACGATCAATTTTGAATTCTTCATTGACACATCATCTCTGTGCTTTGATATATATTATACGTGGTAGCGTGTATAGGTATATCTTTTACAGAAAGAAAAAACAAGCTGTACAGTTATATAAATCACTTCGCTCTTAATCTATCACTGGTTAAAAAACAAAGTAATTTTTAGCAAATGTGTTGATCAATCTATTAGACACACTGACAAGAACCTGTGTGTTAATATTCATGATATTTACAATCGTTTTGTTGAATATATTTAATTAATGCTGTGAATACATATTGAAGAGTGAAGAGATATCTGAGTACTGTTATGTGTAAATAGAGAGTGCGAAGAGTCATCCGGGTTTCAGTTATTTCCTACGAATTATCTATCCTTGATTTCATTGCTTTTCATGAACCATGAAAGATATCGACACGAAACCTTTTGAAAGTAGCACCAATGTTCTATATATAGCGATCTCTACAGTTAAAAGATATTTTGTCGGCAGAATGTTATTCAAAACTTGGAATTCGGTTTATTTTGGTTCAAAATCGACCAGACAACTGAATGAGAGCTGCTACTCTTAACTTTCATGCGTGGTTTTTATCACAGATACTTTTCGTGAGTTAAAAAAGTGAAATAGACAGAAAACCTCGTGGTCTGTGAGATCGACTAAAAACTGAGGTCAAGGAAAATTGATTAAGTGTTTTACTGACGTGTATTGGTAGCTACTAGTATTAAATGCATATGAGGAGGAGAACATTTGGATACGATATAAATATAAACCTTACTCTGTACTATCCCCAGCACAGATTTAATTAATTTGTCGTTTTGACAATCTCTTATGCCGATTTTATATCATGTTCCAGAAAGCCAAGTGAATATAATTAAAATAGCAAAACATCATAAATCCAGAAAATGCAAGATAATTCAAAGAAAATTATACTACTAGATATATCTTAATTCATGACTTGTAAACAAGTTGCTATAGATAAATAAAATGGAAAGTAAAATCAATGTTCTATTTATAGCTATCTCTGCAGTTAAAAGGTATTTTATTTACCGAATACTATTCACAACTTAGAAGTTTTTCTCTGATTGGTTATTCTATATGATGAATCTCGAATTTCATATATGGAATTTCGAATTTCGAACTTTGGATATTGAATCACGAATTTCGAATCTCGTAAGATCCTTCTGAGCTTCCGTTGTAAGATGAAAGTGAATAATCATATTGAATTCGTGCCCTCACCGAGGTATTCGTGCATAAAAAATATCATTGAACGTCTATTGTTCTGATTGTACTGTTTCTATTACTTATTTGTGAAACGATACTGCCGAAAGACCGATGAAATTCAGTCAGACTGCAATATAATGAAATAACGAAACATCTAATATAAAAAAATATATAAACATAGCTGAAAATTGTCTTGTTTATTTTCATCTTTAAAAAAAGTTTTTTTCCATGCATTTATTTCATTTTAAGAGCCATTTTCAAAATAATAATAACTAAAAGTAAGTTACTCAAGAGGACAAATATACCTCAGGAGCAATCCATTAAACATACAAAACCCGGGAAGACTAATGAACAACCACAAGCACAACAAATAAGCACTGAAAACTAAAAAACAATGAACAACACGAATTCCTATAAAAGCCAGGAGTAAATTCAGATACTCCGGAAGGGTAAGCAATACCTGATCTGTATACGTCTCCCGTCGTGAAGTTCAGCAAAGTTAATCCGGTGGTAGTCACAAATCGATGGAGGTACATGAAATCTTACGACACTAGGAACACTGTAACCGTCATTCAATTCGTGATGCCGACCGTAAAATTTCCTAAGTGATGACATTAACTTATCCCTGATAAAATCCTGGCTTAGAAGCTTTTGTGACAGTAATTCTCTTTTTCGAAAGTTATGGTAACTCACGCATGCCCTTGAATATCGGATAAGCTGAGAAACGTATACAGGCGATGCTGGTATATTTCTACTCAAGAAGGGAAAGTTAACAATAGGAAAGTCGAAATCATCACGTTTGTCACTAAAATATTTCTACATACGTATACCTCAGTATCGGTTAAAGAGACAGTTTTAACACAAATACGCCAACTTAGCGTCTTTTAGCCAGTTTTCAAACGTGAAGTACCCTCAAAACCAAAACGAATTTTTGGCTGTAATTGAGATTATGTATGTCCGCTCATACGACATTATAATTTAGAATGGTTTTGGTTCTGAATGTCTTTTCGGAAATATTCCATTAAGTGATGCATATTGTCCAAAATCGCCAATACACAACTTTGCCAGTAGAAAACTTGAATTAATCTAAATTCACAATTTTTGAAACTTCGACCTTGGTTTGCTCCACGTTTTGAAAATGTAAATTCAAAAACCTAATTGCCCATGATATAAGACAATACTGTACATATGTAACAGTTATCAAGCCACTAGCTTATACTGATAATTTTTTTTTAATTCGAAATTTGTTTGCCCCAGAATTTGAAAATAAGAATATAAAACATTGATGCATAGAGAATATAAAGTAACAATACACATTAATTGGAAAATTAGAGAAGTTTATATTAAAGACATCAAGTTTAGAAAATTAAAACAATAAAACCTTTTTGTGTTTCTACAGGTAATATGCACCAAAAGTGAATTTTTAGTTGGTTATAATATAGTGTAAGGGGCAGGCGGACGAAGAAAATGGTAATATCCCCGAACTTTATCCAAAACTCCGCGAATAAGATTTACATTACTCCAAAGTTTTCGCGTTTATCTGTCTGTAAAGAATTTATTTCTATATTGTTTTGCCGCACATGATATTTTATCAGCTGATTAATTTAGTCTTAAAATAGCATTGCATTACACGTGTAGCCTTGTGTAACCTTGTAAAAAGACATTTATTTAGTTCTGCTGTATGTGGGTCACATTAACCGACAATGAAACAAGATTCCTCGTATTTTTCTTCGTATTTATTTCTTCTTCATATTTCAAATTAATGCACAGCAGACAAAAAGAAGAATCATGATTTAATGTATAGGCTTAATTATTATATACTTACTATTGCACGAGATATTACTGTTTTGGGTTTTTTTTTGTAACTGGGAAACCTGTTATCAAGTTCGTGAAAGTTACTTTCATTATTTTTCAAAATTCTAAAATCATTAAAAAGGAAAACAAATCGCCATAAGAAGACTCCCTAGCACGAGTGGCCTAATAAAAAATTAAGGTTGGTTCGATTTTTATATGTGATTATTATTTCAGTGAGACAGAATTAAAAAAAAATACTAAATACAAATTTCTTACATTTTATAAAAACTATGAATAGATATTTAGGCTACAACATAAGTAACGTTTTCTTACCTTTACCGCTATCTGTAAATTTATTAGTCGCAAGAAGGTCGGATGTTCACGTTTTATCACGTGACAGAAATCTTATTTATGGTTTTTAACGCAAATTCGCTTTGCGTTATTGCTATCGTTTCTGTTGACCCAAATGCGCTTTCTACTACTAAGTCAAAGTCAACGATTTTATTTATATAAAATACAAAATCTGGATTGTCATCAACACACAAACCAAAAACAAACATTAATCATTATAATTTATGTACATAAACAAAATAGTATATATATAATTTGGTATTTTTTTTTTCTGTCTTTCTATTTGACTGAGGAGGTACAGTTTTAAAGATAGTTTATAATATCTATATCATAATCTAAGCTATACAATAATAATAATAATAATAATAATAATAATAATAATAATAATATAATCTCATTGTGTATGTTTATGTATTTCAATTATATATAATATAGTTAAATAACTTAAGTTAGTGAATCTGAACTTATACATCTCACTAATAACTTTTATGCAGCATTTACTGATATCATAATCATTACTTAAAAATACGAGATGTAATTGTTCAGTATCTGAAAGATTACTGAAAGAGGGTAAATATGAAATTTTCTGAAAAAATGTATTCCTCAACTCATGTAGTTCGGTACATTTTATAGTGAAGTGTAATTCATCTTCAACTTCAAATTTACATAGGGCATGTTCTGTTTTCTAAATCAATCTTTCTGTGTCTGCCTTTTTCAATCATAAGGATACTATTAACTTATCATGAGTCTTACAAAATTTTAAATATCAGCTCTGTCAATATCTAACTTTAAAAAGTTCTCCATCTAAAACGTCTTCTTCAAATTATTGTAAGTGCTTATTTTTTTCCTCTTTTACCAGTGATATTTTTTTTTAAATGGAATGGTCCCAAAATTTAATGAAACTATTTTTCAGTTTTTTATATATAGCAAAAGTTAAACTATGTTTACTACATGAAATTTGATTTTCCAAGACATGGTTAAATCCAACTTTTTCAAATAACAATTTCATTTTTATTCTATACCAGTCTGAGTTATTATTAACACTTGATAAATAAATCTTATTTATTTAACTACATGGATTTGATTTGACTACATGATGAGATTTTTGCATTTCTTTATTAAATGATGATTAATTCAATCAAGGGTACTAGTGTGTTAGTTTTGTTTTGTCCAGTGAGGTGTAACAATATAGGTTTAATTATAAACTTTCTAGTTTCAAGGTGTTTGTCAGATGGGTGAGTTGTTTTAATTTAGTGGAAAAGGTGTCTGATTGGTCAGAAGTTTATAGGTATTTGTTTTATTGGTTGGAAAATATTTTTCCCTCCAAAAATATTATTCCTTTGTGTCTTTGAAGTTGAGAGTGTGTTTTTGGAAAAGGGACTCAGTATTTTTGTACTGAGAGGTTTTCTGAAAGATCTTCAAGATTTTGATGAAAGTGTTTATGATTTATATGTTTAAGTTGCATTATAAAGTTAATTTAACTTTCTTGTCCTATTTTCCAGATGTATGAACGTGAATTTTATGGATGAATGTGTTTAAACGAACATTTTAAAGTTTAAAACAATTGAAATAGTTTATATTGATCATAATTTATTTAAGAATAAATCAAAGTTACATTAATGTGATTTACAGGTTATTTTAAAAGTTTAATGCGTTTTTCATTTTCCTGTTTGAATGGATCATTTTATTTGAATAACCATTCATTATAGTAAAAGCATACTTACCTTTATATTTTTCTGTTACATTGAATATGTTAGTTTGATAATACTGAATAACTGAATAACATAGTACCATTATGAATTATTTGAAGTATAAATTTGAATAATTATGTGTAAATATTTGTATTGTGTATGTCTCATATGATTGTGATTGTATTTTATGTATGTTATATAATTTTAAAGTGTATTTGTTATATAAGTTTAGAGCTAATTATTCGCCAATAATTTGGCGTTCTACTTTTGAATAAAATTAGTATATTTGGAAATGAGTCATTTATGAACCCATGAAACCTCATCTAGTACATATACACGTATATTAATAAGTCCCATAAAAATTAACAGAGTTTTTGCCGTCGTTAGAAATCGGGGGAGATAATAATCTGCTTTGTGTAGAGTACGCGTACATGTTAAAATGTAGCAATGTTTATCATTTCATTGATTTTAAATGCAAATTGTTCAAAATCGACAATACACACCTTTTCAAGTAGAAAACTATGAATGATTAAGCATAATTATTTTGTTTAAATGCATTGCATAAAACTTTTACGATAAAAAGTGGATAAATATTCAAGATTAAAGAGAGTGAAACAAAAACACGGGAAAGTAGTCCTACTCCTTTGCCTTTGCTGTCTTTTGAAATTGTTGTCCAAGGAAGCGGCTCATTCGTACAGATATTTTCTGTATAAACACATTTCCGAGGACAGGTATATAGACATTTGTTGATAATATTTACAATGTACCTTAAAGTTATAATGGGCTTCAATAAAAAAAAATTAATTTAATTTGCGGTTTATAAATGAACCTCAATTCTCGAATTTACTATCCTCCCAAGTCAGGGTTTTGTATCTACGTTCTTTCCTACAAACCCCTGACATCAGACATTCATATTTTGTGAGTCAATCATATCGCCGCTTGGTGTGTGACCTAGAAAATTCTACCTACGATGCAAATGTTTTCTCCTGTGACCATGAGAAGAACCAATAAAAATTGTTAACTTTCGACCTGCAAAATATGAATGTGTGATGTCAGGGGTTTGTAAGAACGAACGTGGATACAAAACCCTGCGGAATTTACAAATTTATAGATTCTTGTGTTACAACAGAGAAAAGACGAGACACTTTCGCATTTATTACTGCCTGGCAATGTCCCATAAAGAAAAAAAAGACGGTATATATGATTACTACTTTGAACTATGAACTTTCTGAAAATAGTTATTAATGTCACAAGCTTAAATTTACAATTGTCAATCTTTTCAAACTTTGACCCCTCTAGGCCCAAAGTTTTGAATATCAGAAATTCTATAAAAAGAAATATTGCGCATCTACATATGCCAATAAGATAAGTTTAGGTCACTAGTATCTGTTCACAATTTCTGAAAATTCGATCTTGGGATGGATCAAAGTTCTGAAAAGGTAAATTTAAAAACCCAATTCGGCATCTAAATATGTTCACCGTTGTATAAAGTACATACATTGAAAGAGGAGTCTAGGCTTAAATTGATTCTTAAAAATATTCGACCCATGTTTGCCCCAAAACTTGAAAATGAAAATTATAAAATATTATTGTGCAATGCTGTAAAGAAATAATATTCATAAGTCTGAAAATGAAAGGGAATCAAGCGTAGAAGATACCGAACCATGGGAAATCCTAAATCACAATCCATAGGACAATACCCGTACGAGACAAACCAAAAAGGAACAAGATTGGCAAGCAAACAGACTAAAAGCTTAGAACGGTTTAACCCATGGACCTCAAGTTAAAAAAGTTAAAATTAAAAAACCTTTTTGCGCATCTATAGGTAGTATGCTACAAAAGTGAATTTGAGTTGATGTCACAAGAAAGTGTAACGGGCAGACGGACGACAAAAATCGCATTATCCCCGAACTTTAGTCGAAACTCCGGGGATAAGATGAACATATCACTCAAACGTTTTCGCCGTTTATCTGTCTGTAGAGAATTTATTCTATAGTGATACTTTTATAATCAGCTGACTAATTTATTCTTAAAATATCACTGCAATACACTTTCTATATAAACAGGCTGTAGCCTTGTGTAACATTGTCAAAACAAAGATATTTAGTTCGGCTATATGTGGGTCACATTAACCGACTATAAAGATAAGAATAAAAAACAAGATTTCTTGTGTACAGTTTTCTATATTTCAAATTATTGGACAGGAGAAAAAGGGAAGGGAAGATTCATGAATTAGTGCATTGTCTTATTATAAATATTAAATTATGGCATACACATCTGATTTTCAAAGGGCGGGGGGGGAGGGGTCTTTTCAAATGAAACTCGGCGACAAAAGGTACGATTGAATATTCCCTAGAACAGATATTTCTGTTTTCTCAAATAAAATTGAGAAACTTGTGCGCAAGTTCGTCAAAATAAAAATAAATTAAAATAATATATAATATAGGATATTTGTTACTGCATGGAGAAAGAATACAATCAGGATCATTTCCTATCCTCTACAATCCTCCCTCCCCACTATCCCCTCCCCCCGGCCGACGGCCCGGTACACAAATTAAATGGTTGCTCGCCAACAAATAGTTTGACCTCTGTGTATCTTTTTTTTTTTGCTTCTTTTCTCCTGGATATTTTTTTTTTTATACAAAAGACCTACATTTCATAGAAAAGTGCTAGTTTAAGTCAAGAGAGCAAAAAATATAAAACCTATAATACAAATTCTGATTAAATTAACATCATAATTATAGTTTCCTTACCTTTACTGCAGTTATCTGTAAGTTTATCAAACGCATGAATTAAGGTCAGATGTGTACTGCTATTATATTGTTTACGTTTTATCACGTGACAGAAATTATTTTTTTTTGTAATTACGTTTCTTGTTCAAAGATTAAAATTTCCGAAAGCAAACGATAAATCGCGAAAGCATTCCATGGCCATCTTCAGAAATCAGGGGATTTAATACATGTTAAACTGGGAAGTGTTCAGTTTGCTGATGCATCTTCCCACCTTCGAATTCACCTTCAATAGCCCACAGAAATTCGGCAATTACGCAAGATCTTTTCACTGTTAGGGCTGTATAGATATGAATGTAAACATTTTGCTTCGTTCCAATGAATTGAAGATTAAAAATCTATACTGCATGCACTCTAACGAATACTGTCGATTTATGTTGAAATCCATTGCATTATTCAGTTAGACCCTTTAAGGGAGTGTTATTTCGATTTATAGAGTGACAGTATGCAACCAGCAGCTATGAAAGCCTTATGTCCATTAGATGTTAAAGATACAGAAATATTTTATACTAGTGGGTTAGTGTGACGAATGGAGTGAATTCGACTGTTTTATACTATAAGGAAGTGAATTCGAATGAACACCTGATGGCACTACCTGTTTTAATGGGAGTTCACGTTGCTAGTTCTCTTGTTTCTGTACTGTTTTTTATATCTATTTTTGTTAAGTTTATTTTATGTTTTTTATTCTCGCAGATATACAAATATCCGTACAGTGACGTTTGTTGTGTTCCGTTTTTATGAAACTTTCATTTATTGGATTTCGAATTTATGGACTGTTCCAACTGTTTTTTACCCCTTTCATCCATGGCTTCCCACACGGAAGTACTCTTGTGTCAATGGTTTCCCTTCGTAAACAGCATTTAATTTGACCACTCAATTTCAAACATACATCAAAATTTATTTTCGGAGATATCAATGTAATTTATTTTGTTTGAAAGATCATGCTCGGGACTATGACATTTCTTCATTTGCACCTTTTAAAATAATAAAATAAAATTAAATTAAATTAAATTTGATGACATTATGCAGGTGTCAAAAAATGCAATTAACAGGTAAACATATTATATTCAACGAGATAACGAACATATGTACATGATTATGACTAAAATTCATTGGATTCATTCAATGAAATGATATTGTAAATAATTTGAGATCATTTTTATCTAAAACTATTTTTTTATCTTATTACAGGTGAGTCAAAGTAAATATTGTAAAATGTTTAAAATTGTTGGCACACACAACCCTCAAAAACGGGAAAGTGCCCTCCATATGTACATGATTATGACTAAAATTTATTGGATTCATTCAATGACATGATATTGTAAATAATTTGAGATCATTTTCATCTAAAACTAATTTTTTTTTATCTTATTGCAGGCGAGTCCATGTAAACATTGTAAAATGTTTAAAATTTTTGGCACACACAACCCTCAAAAACGGGAAAGTGCACTCCATATGTAAATGATTGTGACTAAAATTCATTGGATTCATTCAATGAAATGACATTGTAAATAATTTTAGATCATTTTTATCTCAAACTATTTTTTTTATCACATTGCAGGTGAGTAAAATGTTTAAAATGTTTGGCACACACAACCCTCAAAAACGGGAAAGTGTTCTCAGACATTTATATAAGTAGTTGTGCTGCTTCATTTTCGACATTTGCTCTCCTTTTGAGTTTCCTTTCCGCACAATTATCACCAACTAGTAAATGACCAAAAGGTCACGCAGCCTGCATTGTGGCGGCTTATGCTTTACTTCATATTCATTGATAAACTACCCATATGGCTTTTAAAGATAGACACATATAACATTTGTACTGATTAGCACCATTGGTAGATGGCATATTTGGTCATTCCTGTCTACACCTGCGATATGATTGTTATAATCTTGTACTACGCTTGGGGAAATTATATTCTCAATAACACCTTGTTTATTACTGCGTCCAATTTGAACTGTTTCAGGAGTGTGAACAGTAGACAAAAAATTTACAGTTCTTTTATCTTTCCAAAGCTAAAATGTTATCTGACATTTGCCATCTAAACTGGCCCCCTTGCAAATTTTTTTAAGGCGATGGCAGTAGTATGTCCAGGATTTTCTCCTTCAAATCCTTTGCAGTATAAATAGGATCTTACTTTGTATAACCGGTCGGATTAAGGGCCAACTCTTGGTTACAAAACTGTAAGTAACGTTGTATCTGTACAAATCTACGGTACTCAGAAGCTTTGGAATATCGTGAAAATAAACCTATCAGGCTTTTCACCAAAATATTTCTGTTCGACAAGACCACGGGGTGGAAATGGGACATCTATGGAAAATGGAGTAAAACAAAACATATTTACTGCTTACCCTTCGGAGCACCTGAATTCACTCCTGGTTTTTATAGGAGGTAGTGTTGTTCATTATTTTTTAGTTTTCGGTGTTTATTTATTGTGCTTGTGGTTGTTCATTTGTCTTCCCGGGTTTGTCTTTCTAATGGATTGCGGTTTTTTTTTGTTTGATCCTTAGGTCTATTTGTCCTCTTTATTATTGCAATAATATGTATGTAAAAAATACATTAATTGTAGTACTTACATAGATATTAGTACATTGTCGTCAACAAGCACACTGTCAAGATATGTACCTCGACATTCACTTAATTGTATCTGACTTTCGAGAAAAAAATAACAAGTATTTCTCCATAGAGTCCAACCATGATGACATTGTCCTGAAAAATTAATACCGTTAACGGTCGGTTACAAATATCGGCAAAAAAGCGACAAAAACAGTGGGAAAAGTCCACAAACTTGCGGTCAAAGGAAAAGACAAAGTCAGGATAATGGATCAAAACAAACAAACGCCACGAGGATACAGGTACAACAAACGGAATAAAAAATGTATAATTAACTACACAAAAATAGAATAAGACAGTATGGAAACTAAAGCACTAGCAATGTGAACTCCTAATCAAATCTGGGAGTAACATATTAACTGAGAATAAAAAAAACAATTAATGTTAAGCGTGCTTACAAGGTGTAGGCATTCATGCATGTAAAGAAAACATAATTAGTATTTGCCAATAGAACTACATGTACATTTTGTAGAAACAGACAGATAACTACAGCCATCGGTCGCCTTATACAAACACTATTCATTTCTTCCCCATATACCATCGTTGGAAACACATGGCCGGTCGCGCTTACCCTTTGCTACACTTACTGACCGTGTGCCAATTAATTGATTTTTTATCTTCTCATGAATAATTCATAAATCATTTTTATTGGTTTCAACACAATTTTGTAATGGGAATACAGTCAATCAAGTGATATATATTTTCGATATAGTTTCAAACAAAGTAAACAAGTTTTCATACTTTCATAAATGCGTCGCATACAGCATAGTATAAATTTACTATATCTAATATTAGTATCTTTGGATTGTTATGTTCAAAGAGAATGCATTACTAACCACGTGAAAAAAATCACTAGACAACACACATTTATCAGCTGCATTTTGCACGTGGGCACGGTGTTACTTTCCAGATTACTTTTCCAATCTCCAAAGCGGAGAACGTCACTATTGTTACAATCTTCAAATTTGATAATTCCATTATTATTAGCAGTAATTTCAATGGTGAATTTAATTGATGAATATTCATGAAAACGAGAAAAAAAGAATGAATTGATCCACGAACGGTATGTATAGAAAATCGCAAACGCGACTGACAGTGGGTTTAAGACGATGCCTCATATACATGAATGAAAAACTTTTTTAAATTTTTTTCTTCACTCAATATCGATATATATTTGTAGTAGACGTCCAAATCGATGTTGATGAAAATCTTGATATTGTCATGGTGTAAAATTTGACAATTTTATCTTTGAAATCGAAGTGTCATTTTTGGAACATTTTTGATCATTAGCATACAGGGTGTTGACATCTTATAATATCAACTTAGTATATGTAAGGGAATAATAATCTATTTCTTCATGATTACGTATGAGCGTTTAAATGCAGTTTTTGGGCATAATGAGTCGACTAAAATTACGGCTAAAGTCTTGTTTTTGTGAGGAATGTTTTGTAGGTGGCAAGCTGTATCCAGAAAGTGGTTCTGGTGGATGGCAACAGCATGATATTAAGTCTGTGGTTTCTCCAAATGAGCAAACTGTTCAAAGAGACCGAACACAATACAACGACGACGACTGGATTGCAGCAATATATCAAGGAAAAATCACTGATATGATCTCGTTGATGGAGTTCCGGGAACGTATAGCTTTAAGAATGCCACGAAATTACTTACAATGTGGGTATTTTCAAGCCATATAGTATGTAAAATTGATGAACCATCACCTGTAATAAAAATTGGCCGAGCTTACTCTCTTCCTAAGGACACAGTTGACAAAAACATTTTCTTCAAAATTCATCCGTAACAGGAAATTAAATTTAAATTGCGTTTATTGACAATTTGTTTTTAATTGATACTTTTGTTTGTTGAAATAAAAACTATTATTTTTGCTATGATATCCTTGCAGTTAGATTTGACTGACATTAATTGTTCTTAAATAATTTAAGATTCCTCCGTAACAGAAATTGTTGTATGAATAACCGAGTAGGTGGTTTCAAATTTGAACATAAAATATTTATATATGAACTTCATCGTATTAAAGGCTCAATAATATATATAAAAATCAAAGGGTATCTTATTATTTCACTCCTAAAAATCTGGATTTATCCGCATTCCTCCGTAACAATTCGATTGCTTACTCCTTGTTCATTTTTGAAGTAAACTGGGTTTTTAATAGTCATATAATATATTTATATCAAATCAAAAATCAGATCAAATACTTTATTGATATAAAGTCCAATAAAGGACTGTCATCAACAATATAACAAAACAATGATGAACAACACAGAATATACAAAATGTAGTAAATAAAGTAAATATATGTTAAAAAATATATCTACAATTAATGAATATCCGCAAAAAAATGATGACACCACGACTGAGGATTAACCAAGTAGTAATATGACAAGATCAAATACATAAATTATGTTTGTTTTATCACACATATAATGTAATCTCTTTTCATACATATTATTAATACCTTGAATAACATTTTATTTATATCATAGTCATTAGAGTTAAAAATGAATTTGAATTTATCCCAGTCTGACATGCTACAAAAAGACGGTGCAACTTGGCTCAGTTCAGAGAAAAAAAACCATTTCTAGAATCAGACAATTGTGGGCAATTGAGTGGGAAATGAAATTCATCCTCTATTTCCGTTTTAGAAAGAGGACACAATCTATCTTCAAGTTAAATATTTAGGTGACGGCCCTTTTCAATAAATAATTTTACCGTTGCTTACTCTAATTTTAGTAAAATTTGATATTAATTTTTTATCTAATCCTGTTAGTAAATAACCTTCCAATGGGTATTCATTTTTTATTTCCCTATATAAGATAAAGGTTTATTACTGTACTTTAAATGGCATTAATCTTATGTTGTCCTGTTTGACCAGTTTTGTATAGATGATGACATACAAGGTTTCTTTCATAATTTAAAAATACAAATTTAATCAAATATATATCCATTGAACTCATAATTCACACTGTTATTGGCATCATAGCTTAATTACAGTTTTCATCACACTATAAATACATATAAAAGATTAAATATCAGAAATTCGTTTGGCATTTTTGCATTGTTTTTAATAAAAAAAAAACAGCGGCCTTAAGGATCATTCAATTGTTATAGAGGAATCCGGGTGACAAAATTAGGGGTAAAAGGCCTTGTCTTTTGGATATTTTGTGGAGATTTGATCCAGATATTTTACAATTTTAAAGCTTAATATATTACAAATATGAATATGAGTACAGTGTCTAAATATTGAGGTTTTATTTTTTATGCATTTTTATATCCGAATGCATGAGTTATATATGAGATTGGGCGATATGCTTTATTCACATATATGCACATCAGGGGAAATAGATGATGAGAAACACTTTTTATTTATGTGTAATAACAACAATCATTTAAGAAAATCAATGATTGAATTAATTAATACCTCATGTGCTAATTTTAAATATTTGAGCATCAATGAAAAATTTATATGGTTACTTAATAATGAAACTTTTAGTATACTGGTATCAATTTATGATTTAATAACAGCAAGTGAGGTCTGATTTTTCACACAGCTTTTGCTACCACTATTGTTGTTTTCTTTAACTCTTAATGATGTGTGCCTGAGACACTGTTCCAAACTGGTAGTGTTATTATACTTATACAATTCACTCGTTTGTAGTTGTTAACTTAAACAACATTTACATGGTTATTTTATATACCATACATTTGTCATACATATCTGTTTCATATATCTAACTCAATCATATTTGTTTTGTGCTGTAACTATGCCCTCCATAGGCTCATTAATTAGTTAATAAAATCTTCTTCTTCTTCTTCTTCTTCTATAGTGACATTCGTGTGTGCTTATTCATATATTAATTTAGCTGCTGACTTGATGTGATATGTGCTTTGTAGTAGATAATAGCTGAGTCCTCAACATGACTTATCTTTTCTAATTTATGCATTCATATTGGCTTTGCTTGAACTTGTGTACAGGTCCACCATGTAACATAGCTGAATCCCTACTGAAAGATGTATACATAGTATTGACTTTTAACTGCTTTCGTTGTGCTGATTAAGTTTTAACAAATTTTGATTTCATGATATTAACAAGAGGGTATGTTAGCTTTTATACTGGATTATATTTTTAACAATGCAGCATATTGTTTTATTGACTCTAATATTTTAACAAGTAGTTAGTTACGGACCTCTTGGTGTCCCAAAGCTGGGAGTGTAATACAAAGATAAGAAGAATATATTCATTCGAATCACTTCGGATTTTGCATTTGCCTTCGACAGGTTGGATAGGTTTCTGAAACAAACATGAGTAAACATTTGTAACTCAACAGAAAAACTACATGTCAGTACAAGACCAAAATCATAGGTTCACAAAGCCAGTAGTCATGTAGTACTCGACAATGTGATCATGAGAGACAAAACCGCGCTCGTTTGTGTTTACGTTACGATTATGACCCACCATGCACAGTGTCGCGATCATTATCCGATTCAAATATACTTCCATCCTGTTAGAGATATAAAACATATCCAGTACAATATAAAGAAAATTTTATCAATAAATATATAAATGCTAAAGTATATAGTACACCAATATCTATAAGCCAAAAATTGTTTATTCAAATTCTTATGGCATCTACTTTTAACAGTTTTGTCAATTAAAAAATGAAATCAAACATCAAACCAACAACAATTAATTAAAAGGTATCAACCAAATGATTTTCTTAAGCTGCAATAGTCATAATTTTCTATTTAAAAGTATTTCTAAATTTTGGTAATATATCTTTATTTAATGAAGTAGTCAAAGGGAGATAAGTCAAGGTATTTCCTTAGGCTTTACATTTTAATTTGGCATATAAATTTTGACATTTAATACACATCCATTACATATAAAGAATAATAGTTGCTTTCAATTTTGATACTGACTATATCATGTGGAATATCTAGACGAGCTCACAGGGCGAATCATCCAGATATTCCACATGATTTAGTCCATATCAATACTGAAAGATACCATTATTTTGTTTATCGATACTTCATATGACGTCAAAATTGTATTGCCTGATATTTTCAGTGATACAACCAGCACAAAGGGTACTATAATTATCTTTCTTCAAGAGGAACTAGAAAATGTGTCTATAAGACACGGATGCCCCGCCCTAAAAACAATATAGGTTTCTGAAAATTGAACCTAAACGCAAAACATAACCAAAGTCACTGAAGCACGAAATGAAAGTAGCGACCTAGTGTTGCTGAACTGCTGTGTACTATACAAGAGGACTGTAGTGGTGAAATTTCATTGATATTTTACTTATGTTTCTGAGAAATGGAGCTGAATGCAAAACTTAACCGAATTGGGGCGGACGGACAAGGCCATGAGTAAATCTATATGCCCCAGCCACACTCGTGACGGGGCATAAAAATAGAATATACAGAATATGCTCATACATATCATTAAATTAAGCACATTTACAAAGCTGAAGCAACATATGGTCAAAAAACCTTTTGGCAGAAACATTCTTGATTTCTTGTACAAAGATATCACACAAATTGTAAAAAACAAAATAACATAGAGACCTTTTGTTCAAAAAAAGCTGCCCTTGAATTTGATCATAGTAGTTGTTACTCTTTTTTAAAATGACATGGTCATTTTCATCATATTTCAGAAACTGAAAATTTGGACCAGGTTTAACCTCCTCATTTCTGCCATTATATGGACATTTTATTTCCACAATTGATACATCGTCATCTAAAACAGCATCAAGCTCCCAGGAAGCCACATCTTTTAGCATTTTTTTCTCAAATTTAGTGTTAAATACCATCAAAGCTTTGGCTTCATAGTTCTTTCCGTGAATTATTGGCTTAGATTGAATACATGAGCCATGTAAAAGAGTTTCACAAAATTTTTTAGTATTCCGTTTTGATGTCACTTTATTTCTTGGATCTTGGTCTTCCTATGTATTTGGTTCTAATGCTGCTGATGAGAGGTTACTCCTTGAAACGTATACAGCATACCCGAAATTTTGAATGGATATGTTTCAGTGTATGGCGATCGTTTTGAGCCATATCCCATGTCTCATCGAAACTTACAGACTTAATGGCAGCCTATTATTTCATGATAACAAGAAAAATAAATGGAAATGGTGAGCTGTCAAAAGGGGCGTAAGACGAATAAAATGTATGAAATACACAAGTCGAATAAAACTAAATACAAAATCGCAAAAAACAACAACAAACTAAAAAGTAAAAAGTAAAAAATACTCAACGTTTCGGGGGTAATTCATGTATTTGACTGACCTTTCCAAATTTAAGGGGTCATTTTGAAATTGAAAGGGTCACCTAAAATTCATATATTTTGGTACACGTTCACCATGAGCTGATTAAAAGTATGAAGTTTTGCATTTAAGTACATGTAAAGTTAGCATTGAAATAATATAACTATTAACAGAAGCAAAACAAGATACTTCATGTTATTTCATCATTTTCAAATCGAGTCGAGAACTTTTAGTGGCAAAATTCACGTTTAGCTTGAATTTTGTGAATTATCAGTGCCCAGTGACAACACTCATTGGCATTCCCATGGTCAACTGATGTTTGTTGTTAAGTAAAGCTCATTATTGTCACCATTTCTCATTGTTTCTGTAAATACTAATGACTAAGAAATTGGTTAAAAATGGACTAACGTTCGTTTGATCATGCTGCCGTTTTATTCAGAACATACATAAAAGATTAGAAGTCGTAATGAAATGTCTTTCAGAAATAAACTTGCTATTAACTGAAGGAAATTTGAGATATTAGTTGGTATAAACTGGATAACCAACAATTTTAATATTTTCTATGTTCATTAAGTATACTAGTATCCACACCAGATAAAGAAAAAGGTGAAAAACAGTAACAACTATTTTGCAAGCGTCAAAAAAGACGCAGGAAACAAATTTCAGTGCGTCATGTGTAGTGTTTATGCGTCAAAAACGCAAGAAAGGCAATCTGGGGAAAACACTGGATGACGGGTCAATGACATCTTTTTATTCCTTTTTATACGCGGTCGTATATTGTAATGGCAATGTGGGCGTCGTCAACATTTTCCGTCCGTGGAATTAATGGTTTCGTGCTCTAACTTGAGTAATTTTTTACCAATCCTTATGAAATTTTAACACAATGGTTTTGGGGACAATACGATGTCTATTGAATATTGGGATTCTGCCCATTTCTGAAAAAGGGCCAAAAACAGTTCTTGGACTATTTTTAACGTAGAGCATTTATTTCTCATCATATTTGGATGCACATTTTTTCTTTATATTCCTTATATAGAATGAGTTCGAATTCATTACACGAAATTGGTACCATTCCCTATCTGCAAAATGCCAACAGGTTGCATTTATGGTTTCTGAGATAAGAGGGGCCTATTTGTGGTCAAACCCAAAAAACTTAATTTTTTATTTCAAGTCCGATTTTGATGGGTTTTTTTCATTGAATTCTTTATAAAAATTCCTGTCTGTATTTTTCAATCAGATTTTAATCAGAATTGTGCTAGCTCTTCCGGAATCCGAGATAAAAGGGGTCAAAGGGGCCAAAATTCGCACTTTTACATCTTACATAGAATTTTTTCCTTCCAATTTCGATGAATTTTTTTTCATTCAGTAGGTCTTGACTAGAGCTTAGGTATTATGTCAACGGATTTCACATAGCTCCCACGGTTTCCTAGATAAAAGGGGTCCATTTGGGGTAATGTGAGCTTTTGTCATGCCTTGGCGCCCGTCGTCCATCCGTTAACTTTTCACATTTTAATCTTCTCCTCAGAAACCACAGGGCCAAATAGAATTAAATTTGGCAGGAATCACCTATCTTCGTTCTAAAGATTGCTCATTTCGTCCCGATCGGACAACAAACATGGCCGCCATGGCCAATTGTTGTTTCTGATTGGTTGATATAAAAAAATCTTCTCTGAAATCGACTGGCCAATTGGAACAAAACCTGACAGAAAGCATCTATGGGAGGTACTTTACAAAGTTTCCTCATTTCGCCCCGATAGGCAATTCTTGTTTCTCATTGGTAAATTAATTGTTTTCCCTCTGGAACTGCTTGGCCAAATGGAACGAAACCTGACAGGAAGCATCGATGGGAGGTTCTTTTCAAAATTTATTTATTTCATCCCGATCGAAGTACATATATGGTCAACATTTGCAGTTCTTGCTTCTCATTGGCTCATATAAAAGAATCGTCTCCTCTGAAATCGCTTGCCCAAGGCTTACTACACTTCGTAATGATAGGGAGAAGTGACTTCTCTCTTTGATGTACATCAACAAAAAATGGCTTTCATGCCAGGTGAGCGGTACAGGCTCAGCCCTCTCAGCCTCTAGTTTTTTTTATTTTATTAGTCAAGGGTAATTCTTCTTACTGATTAACTGAAACTTTAAAAATTTTAAAAAGTGCAAATGATTTGTAACTTGGTATAATGATTGTTGTGACGTCCTCCACAACGTGCCATTCTTGATATGGCTAAAACATTGTCATTGGCAATTATTGTTTCCTAATTGAACAAATCCAAAGCTTTGTTAATTGGTACAAATGATGTATTTGAGGTCTTCTACAAAGTTTTATCATTGCAATTTCAAATGGCAAGCTGAGCGACACAGACTCCTAGGCGCCCCTGGTTTTCATAATCTGACAGACCAAATGTCAACCTTAATTATAAATCTGTGGTTTTTGATATCCCATATGACCGCATGGAACTGCATAGTTACCTTGAAAATGCCTAAAATCATGATTTTATTACTAGTAACTTTAAGGCACGTTGCCATGGTAACAAAAGTGCATAGCAACTTAATTTTGCATCTGTTTGTTCGTTTAGTAAAGCTGTATCAATTTGTGAAGTTTGAGGTAAATCCATGACTAAGCGTGCCACACTCCCTTGTATATTGTTTCAATGCTTACAGAGAATGCTATTAATAATTAGATGTATTTTATTAGACACAAGTGTAGACATTTTGGGGTAAAATTTGTGAATTTAATTTAATCCAGGTTGATATTCTACTCAATTAGAGGTTCAACATCAATCTAATGCAACGGAAGGCACTGAATTGATCTGGATGCCAGCATAGCTTCTAGAAAAGTTTACTTAATGTAGCTTGAGATTAAATAATGTATTTTGAGATAAAATTGTTATTTGTATTAAAAATCAAGGATGACTGGAAAACAATTTTAGTTTTAATAGTGAAAATATTAAAGAGACTTTTGTTAAGCACAACGAATCGCATGTGCTCAACCCATAGAGTTGCCTAGCGCGTCCCCAGGTGGCGGATAGGGGAGACCCTCTCGTTGGGAGTGGGGTTGTTAGGTCATCATACCTGACCGCGGACCATAGTGGGTAATGTGTTTAGAGAAGGCCACGCTCCCTGAACGCTAAAGACCCTTTCTGTAGTTTTCGAAAAAAGAGAAGAATGATGGCAGCTACAGAAGGATAAATTATTTGACCCTACCCAACCATCCTCCTTTTACAGTGGCAGTCAAAATTGGTTCCCCTTTGTATCCCATCCCGCCCATACTTGAATTATTTGATAAATTGAACTGGTTCTCGTCCTGAAGAGGCATGTAATATTTGCCACTCTGCGTTAATCAACAATTAATCAATCAATAATGTATATAAGTTATGACAGCATTATAAAGTAGAAAGCTACTGTCTGAATCGGTAGTGATTCGAACACCACTACCAGTAATTGGAACATTTTCTAAACGCCAAAAGAAATAAAATAAATAAAGCCAACTGCAGATAGAATGCAATCCTTCTAATAAATTAAACTAAACCCAATGAAAAATGAAAAAAACAAAAGTGTGATTAAACTGAACCCCATAAAAAAAATGAAAACAAGAGTGTGACAGAACTCGCAAATTTGGAGTATGTAGTTTTCCCGGAAAACAAATTTCAATTAGAACTAGCATAGCACTTTATACATGTGATTCTCCAACAAGGAATATGAACATGATGAATGTATATATATCTTTATTTCCTAAGTCTATACAATCTATAGGATATACGTTCAAATTACATTTAGAACAATAATACACAGATAGACACAAAGTATGTGAGAAAATAATAGCAGAAGGTGTTGTATTTATGCACACGATAATTAAACACTATTTTAACACATCGGTTCGGAGCCTGAAAGATCTTAAAATAACTTTACCTAAATTACACAGCTCTTTTGCGTTATTTGAACTCATCAGTTTGATAAATTTATACATCGAAGGATTTTTCTAATAGTATGGCTTAATAAACATTGATTTAACACATCGGTTCGGAGCCTGAAAGATCTTAAAATAACTTTACCTAAATTACACAGCTCTTTTGCGTTATTTGAACTCATCAGTTTGATAAATTTATACATCGAAGGATTTTTCTAATAGTATGGCTTAATAAAAAGTTTTCGAAGACCTTGAAAAGGTTGACACTTGAGGATGAAGTGAAACTCATCTGTCTGAACGCCATCCTCTGTCCTCCTGGGTGCTGGTATATTGAAAACTCACTATCTTCAATTACTTCCAAAAAGGTCATAAAATGTATCAGAAAATGCCAAAATAAATTTGATGCACTGTATTGCCATTTCGTTGAATGAAAACTCATCAGCAGTGCTCGAGATCGAAATGTTGGAAACCTGGTATAACTATAATGATGAATGAATCAACACAGCCATCATACACCAAAACATTTAAAACAAATAGGTGCTTAGTATCCAAACTCAGGTAAGGGTTACCTCTGAATCAAAAGGAAAAGCCTAAGAAATTTCTGGTAATTTTTGTCAAATTTTGAACGGAACATTTAAAGGAATTTAAGTAATCAATCATGCCAGGCCAAAATTTCTGGCTACAGGCTGATAATGCCCAAGGTATTATATAGTGACGAAGTGTTATCATATAATGTTGCAGGTGAAAATTAGACAACTAAATGACTTTCCATACTTAACGTTCAAATACACATTTTAACATGGTCAATTGGTTTTTGATGAGTTATCATTTTTCTAGTATTACCATTGTGTGGAATCCTCTGCAATAACTCCAATCATAGGCAGTTACTAAACATTATTTGTTGATTGGGAAATGATAGTTTACACTAATGAAATTATTAAATTTTATGGAAACTAAGAAATACTTTCAGCCTGTACACTGTCACGATCTCACTTTATATATATTTCATTTTGACTTGTATTGATTTTTGTATACATATTGTTCATTTGGTTTGTTTTTGCGGCATACGGATGCTGAAACACAATATTGATTATTGTTTTCCTTATACCTGTGCATAACTTTAAATCGTGCAGCCACAACCCAAACAGTTTTGTTTGAAAAAGTATGCCCTAATCTTTGATACACGGACATTTTTGTGACGATTTTAACTGCTAAAAATAAATTCGACGACAATAAATCCGGAAAGATGTTGTAGTTGAGTTTATTTTCAGCAGTTAAAATAATTCATAAAAAGTGTCTGTGTAACTAAGATTAGAGTACACTTTTTCAAACAACACTTTTTGGTTTGATGTGGCTACTCGATTTAAAGTTATACATGCACAATTATATGCAAATTATTTAAAAAATTGATTGATTGTCTGTAAAAATGATATCGTTTTATTGCCAAAATAATGAAATGACGGTTCATTTTATGGTGCAAATCTTCAAGAAGTTTCACGCAGAAATCGGCCTTTTTCATTAAAAAATGACATTCTAAATTTACGCAAAATACAAACCGTAAATATGAACCAAAAAGAGTTTTCCAAAAAAAAAAAAAAAAAAAAATCCCCTTTTTTACATAAAAACAATACCTATTATATAAATAGTTTGTAATCTCATTTTTTTATTTAAATTTCATATTATGTTAAGATGTTCATTTTGAGCCTTAATTTCTAAATTATATACTCATGCATAAAAATTACATTTTATGTATTTTCTATAAACATATTATTTGTTATCATTGTGCTGTATCTATTACTTACATACAGCCTATGTAAGGCTATGGCAACTTTGCATAAATTTCTGCTGTACGGAATCGGAGGTAAGTTGTTTAATAAACATTTTTAGAAGTTTTCTTTTTTACGACTTGAAACTCTAAATTTTCTTCCGATGAATAATATAAATATTGTAACCGGTTTATGCTATCGTGACATCGAACTGAAAGCTTAATAGTTAAAAAATAGGAACATTGTGTGGTTTATATTTTGCCAAATAGTAAATAATGTCTATTTACTTCTTTGTAAATGTTTCAGTGAATCTGTTCTTAATGTACTTGATATTTTAATTATGGTACACGCACATTTTAGCGTGCGTACGTAAAAAATATTAATATGTAATATGTGCAACCAATCTGTACTAAAGTACGGTATTTTTTTGCCGATATTTAAGCTATGGACTTCAAATGTCTCATTGAGGAAAATTAAGATAGTGGGGTTAATAAAGAATTGTTTAAGACTATCATACATGTTATGGTAGCGTTAATTCAAAACGATAAAAAATTAAATTTCAAACGATATTTAATATATTTTGTATTTTATTAAAAAGCAACGATTTGCACATCGCAAAAACCGTTTGCATAACAATGTGTGTAACATTTGAGAGTACAAATTTAACATCTCACAAATCGCGTCGTTTGTTTGTTTGTGTTTGTTCCTCAACATATCCAGGAATTATGTTTGCAGCAATCTTTTTAATTCCATCCTTCAAAAACTGTAAAACCTTAGCAAAGAAATTCTTGCTATTCTTGACCTCGTCACGACTCAGTCCGGTTTCGTTAACTTCTTTTTGTAACAGAGCCTCAACCTTTTCATAAAAATCATTTGTGTAACAAGTAGTTATATTTTGAGCCATAAGATGTTCAGTTCTATCAATCAGCTCTTTTATTTGTTCGTCTAGCTTTGAATCTTTCAGTCTGTTGTTAAAAAACAAATATCGGTCTTTAATAGACTTTAAAAAACTTCTTATGCTGTCTGGTAAGTTATTGATGAATTCTTTTTTGGTTAAAACTTTCTTACCTTGTTCCTCATAGTCAGATTCCCACTGGTCAACATATGTAAATATTACAATTGCGTATTGCAATAATTCGGATCCAAAATAACGTAAGAAATGATCCAGAGCACCCGTGTCTTCTTCTGTAAATCGCGACATTTTAACGCAGAGTAAAATTGCATTGGGACCAGGCGCTGTCAGTGTAATACAACGCTTGATTTCTTTCTGAATATCTATATTAGATCGTGTAGTATCAAACACGCCAGGCGTGTCTACAACATCAAGTTTTCTCCCAAATCTTTCTGCACTCCTCCACAAGCATTCCGATGTAACTGATCTCCCACCGGCTCCATATTCAAATGCTTCAGGAATTCCTAAGATAGAATTTCCAGTCTTGCTTTTGCCATTTCCAGTTTTTCCCAATAGGACCATTCGAATTTCATTTAGTGGGGCAGTTGTCTCCACTGATCTATTTAACTTTGCTGCCATTTGCACTGTAAAAGACCAAACTGGGCTATAATTCTTTGAAGAATATTTTACTTTCATAAACATGTTACAATCCCTGTTAAAGTTGCCTCCTGTCCTGTATACTTATCTCCTTGTAATTTTACGTGTACATATTTACAAAACGATCTTGTACAATTTTATATCACCGTTTATGGCAACTTAGAAACATTCCATCTATTTACCCTATGAACTACAATGTTACATTCCATATTGTATTGTCAAGTCCAAAAGACTCTATATCTCTTATTAATGTATAGTAAATTGCAGAAAATCTACCCGGTTTGAAACACAACAATCATACACATTTCATTTTATTTGCGTCTTATGTTTGCGCGCTTTCTCATTATGTGGATTAATTGATGTGCAGCTTCCTTATGAGAAAACAAATCGTAGTTTTATAACTAGAATTAGAATGGTCACACGAAAATGGCATCAAAATCGAAAGCTAAACTTGCAAAGAACATTCATTAGCATTTTTGTAATTCAAATTAATTTTCCGTCAAGGAACATTGGCTATTTAAAGTTTAAGCCATATGATGAATTGTCTACAAATTGTTTGTCGTCCTTTTTGAGCAGCTAAAATAAAATTAGACGCCAAAAATTCTACATTTATACCAAGATGATAAAGTGAATGGTTTAATGGGAGGGATGGGTATTATATTTCCATTGTGGGTGATTTTTTTTCAAATTTGCTACTTTTTAAAATGGTAAAACAAACTTTGAAGTATGTTTTGTGTTCATAAGTGTCACTGACTGTAAACATGACATCCACCATCTAGATTAAGTTTTTTAAAGGAGGTACACGTGTAACTGATTAGAGTTTCATATTGTTTGATAACAAATACGGTTAGTGATCAAAATAGTGGAAGTTCTGTAAATGTATCTTACAACATAAACAACGGACTGTAAAATATTATAATTTCAATTTTTCTAATACATACATGTAATATAGAAATGACTTATTTCTTAAAACATTAAAAGATATTCTTTCATTACACAATTAGAACATGAAATTTATAGATTTAATTGACAAATATTTTAGCGATAACTTAATTTTAAAACATCATTGTTAATATTATCTAGATCACCACCAGTACTTAGAACGGAAAATCTTGTCCTTTACCCATCTTGCCATATTTAAAAACCATCTGACCAACCCTATCCAACCATCTTCATTACACATTACGAAAAGGGGGTTTATGGCATTTGCTTTCATCAGACCGTCGATTTCAGATATTAATATTCCACGTTGTGTTTTCATCGCATCACCTGTATTTCTGTTGTTAAAGATGCAATATCTATTGCCACAAAGATTCAAAAGCATTTGCATTTCACTCGGTAGATTCTTTAAATAATTCTCAAATTTTGAATTTCTCGCCCCTTGTTCCTCCATATCATTCTCCCATTGGTCAATATGCGTAAAAACTATAATCGTATACCGGTATATATTTGGGCCTAAATTCCTTTCATAGATTTTGATTATCTTATTTGCTTCATCAGTGAACCGGTCCATTTTTATACAGAACAAGAAGATATGAGGCCCTGGTTTAGTCATTTCAATTGACTTTTCAAGATCTCGTCTAAATTCTAAGTCGTTCTCAGCACAATAGCTAGGCGTATCCACAACGATGATTTGTCTCCCTTCTAGATTTATTGAGCCTAATTTTGGTGATGTGGTCCGAAAGCGAAATTCAAAATTGATATTAGAACCCAAAAGGTTGTTTCCTATTCTACTTTTGCCCGAACCCGGAGTCCCGAGCAGTATGATTCTAATAGTTTTTCCCGTTCCTTCATCCTTGGAGCAGTCCATTACCAAATGCAATTGCTGAAAATAAATTGCATACTTCGATAATTTTCTAGTTAAACTGAAAACATTCGCAAATGCTATTTTAGACGTAGCCTTCACGTGTGTAGATCCTATCAACTATTCAACATGAGATGTCAAATAAAATAATGTGATGATTTACCAAGAAAAAATTGTTTAAATGTTTTATTAATTGAAATATAATTTCAAATTGCTGATGGATTCTGTTGAGGACTACTCCAGAAAATGGTGGTTGAAAGCTATTATGTGAATGATACAGGTCCGAATTGAAACCTCCAAGGGTCTATGAGCACTAAAGCACTAAAGCTACATCAATCTTTAAAGACAAAAAACCTGACTCGCCTCCATAACAATTATGTAATTGTCCAAGCGGGCAAAACCCAAATAACATCGTTTTTGTCTGCAAGAACTATTATTTTGAGACTCTTAGAAACGAGATGGGCATTGATAACACTGCGGGTAACCCAACCCATACATCGGTTACACTCACTAAATAGGAAGTCCATAATGACCAAATGACTGTTCTTCATTCCTTTTGCATTGCAATAAAGGGTGAAGATTTGCACCGATCTGGCCTTTGTTGGATTTATTGTACCAAAAAAAATGCTTTTCTATTTATTTTGTTCAATATTAGTAAAATATAAAATTCAGTTCTCACAAGTCAGGTAATACTTGTACTTAATAATTGACCTTTTAAATGTCCACTCAAATTGGTTGTCATGATATGAGTGACCACTTCAAGTATAAATATAAATAACTGATATGTAAAGATCACGCATGGTAAACAAATTATGGTATTGCTGACCGTAATTTGAACTATTTTGACGTCATTTACTTTCATTAACCATAGTGACCCTTGGTCATTTTATGAAAATATCGTGATTAATTAGTTTACATTTAGGCAAATCTGCTGACCAACGGAAAATTTACATAAACAAAGTCCAAGGTCGTGTTCTAATTATTCTAAACAAAGGGGCAAATTTGGTATAAAAGGGGGAAATCAAGAGTGTTCGTCAATTTGAACCTCTTGATCATTTTAGGTACGTACTATTACTTAATAAAGGTTTTTCTTAAATATTTTACATGTTAATTAAATATTTTTCTCTTGTCTGTTGGTATTTATAATTGTTGTAATTAATAAAAAAAAATATCTGCAATTTTGTTTTATGATATGCAATTTTATTATTGGGTAATTGTTTATCATTGACTTAATGACATTTTAAAAGTAATAGAAAAATTGTATTTCGAACTTTTATCTGTATGTTTAATATTATATTTGGCATTGTTTATTTTATTATTTTATTTGATATTAAAAGAATTCGAACCTCTTGATCATTTTAGAGTTCTGCGGCCCTATTTTCCCTGATCCGACCCGGACCTTGATCTACCAGAGCATTCTATTGATTGCAGTAGGCTAGCTGTAGATATTCCCCATCACTGATATTAAATCATGAGAAAAGTGTTACAAAAGATTCCTCAACTTCATAAGAATCCGTTTAAACGAAGGTACATTGCTTGGTCAGCTAATTGCTCAACAAAACCTCTCTCAAAGATTTTAACAGTCATATTGGCATGCATTAAAGAGGGCATTCAGAATTACTGTGAAACATCATATTCCACAAGCGGCGTCAATCAAATGAGGATTCTTAAAAACTAAAGAGAATACTACAATATATAAAATCGTTGGCTACATGCAACAGCATATAAACATTCAACTTCTCTACACTCTTACTACCATACCACATTCTCAATTAAAATATCGATTGAAACAATTACATGTAAGTCATATTTTTTCCAAGAAAAATGGCACACGCAGGTATACATTTACATTTTTAGTTTAAGGTAGGGAAAAGGATTATTTCGTGAAGAACCGCTATGATTCTGACAAATGAATTTTGAAGATGAAATTATAAACATGATAGATTTTCTCATAGAAAACAAATTTGTTGAAATTAGCGGTAGAATTTTTCAACAAACATTCGGCATTCCAAAAGGAACCAACTATGCTTCTAACCTTGCCGATGTGATTCTATACTCATATGAAGCGGACCGTCTTTAACCCCACCACTATTCAGTGTCTGTACCAAATCAGTCAGACTATCCAGTCTCTCTGTTGTGTTCATGTTTGTGTTTTCTACTCCTTTATGTTATTTTTTAGACGGCGTTTTGTTAGTTGGGATGCTTTGATTGATTGGTATTTTATTGTTGACCTGTTCCCACTGTCCCTGTGTACCTCCAAAGATTTGTGACTTCCGCGGGATTGACTTCACGACATACCGTATACGCAGCAGAATCTGCTAACCCTTCTGGAGAACCTGAGTTCCCTACTGTTTTTTTTATAGGATTCCGTGCTGTTCATTTCATTTTTATATGTCAGTGTTCATTTGTTGTACTTGTGGTTGTCCATTTGTCTTTCCGGGTAGTGTGTCTAATGAATTGCGATTTTCTTGCTCCGTAGGTATGTCTGTTCTCTTGTAGAGTTATAATAAATTTACTTACATTTCGTTTTAGGTTCAATGAAATCAATTTTCGTCACGATGTGATCGTTTGTATCGACATGACGTGAAACAATATTAAATCAATCAACCTATAACCCCATATCCTTATATTTTTATATTCATTTTATACAGACAGTTCTTTAGTTTGAATCATAAGAAAAGATCTGATAGTAAATTCTTTCATGTGTCTTGAAAACCATTTGTATAAACAGATCTTTTGAAGGATTTTTCTTTGCTTTTAGTTCATATTCAGATTCTGAAAAGATCCCCAAATCATTCAAAAAAAACACATGCATTTGGTAATACAATAGTTTGTAATGTAATTAGTCCTTTCATGTACAAAATAAGGCCAAAATAAAATATATATGTGTTGCCGGTTACCCGACCGACCTCATTTTCGGACACGATCTCAAACATTTTATTAACGTCAAATCGTAAAAAAAATCGGAAATTTATCGGTTTTTATTTACATTAACCTTCAAATCGCATCTTTAAAATGTTTGAATTCAGTGGAACTTTTGAATGCAGTAAGAGTTTGCATGATATAGATTAATTCTAAACAAACCCCATGGCTTGTCGGTCGCCGTGCGATAAAGCTGTCTAAATGTGAGCAAATGGAGGCCAAACAATTAATAACGTCTATTCCTCATACATTTGACATAATGAATATCTTCAATGAACACCGCACTGGACTTTTCGACGAGAAGATATAAATTTAAAAGTATCTTGCAGCACAAAACTCGAGCAAAGAGTCTTGGGCCTAATAAACTAACAGAAAGGTTGAAATAAAAGGAAAACAACTCTGTTCATTGCTTTTTAGACTGACATGGTGTGTGATTCATGTTCATATATAAATGAATCTGCGTAGCACTTCTTTCTTTTTATTATGCTCCTTGGGCCCTACATTTATAAGAGACGGCTATTTGATTCTTTTTTCTCCGAATAATTTATAAAATAGTTTGGCTTAAAATTTTATACTTTCTAATCTAAATCAAATTGTCTTCCTCTGACACGCTCTTTAATATCTTGTATAGATTTCCAACCTAGTACAATCATAAGCTGGGAATTTCCTACATGAAAGCTCCAAAATGGAAATTTTGAAAGAGCAGTCCAGGTCCACAATTTAAAATAAAATAATAACTTTAGCATGGATATAGGTTTGTAAAATTATGAAGGAGCCAAACAACATAAATATAAATCTGAAGGTCCCTTTAAGGGCTTGTAAGATTATAAGAGCCATCTCGCACATACAACTCCCGTGAGGATTTTGAAATTTTGACAGGTATGTATACAAAAACCTAATATTTATTGACAGGGTGCTATCAGTCAGCTGAATATATTTAGATGTCCTTTATCTGTATAGATAGTTAAATTACAGATACAGGGTACATAAATTTCCAGTTTGACAATTTACCATTTTTCGGAAAGACAAGAAAATAATTTTTCAAAATAAAATGTTTTTCCTACACACCTGTCATTTTGGTCATGTAACCAGAAACCCACATATATATATTATTTTTTGGCATAACGTGATGTGACGTGGACAATGAAGAAAGCCGCAACTATATTTATTCGGTGCTTAGGTAAAACCGGATTTTATTTATAAAGACGCACCCAAGATCACCTTTATCGTTTAGGAAGATTCCATAAATATAAAGCATCATTTATCAACACCTTTAGAAGCACATCACTATATTAAATATTTAACAGTTCAACCTTTAGAAGAAGTAAATAAGCAACCTGGGCAATCTCATTCAAAATTTGTACGATCACGGAAAATAATTGAATTAAATTGGATTAGAAAATTACAGACAGTTTCTCCTCTCGGTCTTAATGATACTATCATGGGAATTGTTGTATATCCAGAACCGATTCTGTTAACATTGTGGATATAGTTTCTAAAAATATACCTAAAACCGTTCTCATCGACGTAGAATAAATCGCAATAAGAGAAAATTTCGTACTAAGAATACAAATATTTCGGACCTAATTTTTATTTCTATGAACAACAGCAGACATCATCTGTTAATAAAGCTCTGTTCTTTACCTGTCAATAAATTACATCAAATTTTGGAGGACTGCAACAAAATTCCATATGGCAGTCGTAAGTATGAAAGCGTCTAAATTAAAATTGCATACTGTTATTTTATTTTTAACTGTTTCCCAAAATTGATCGCCCTGCAAATCATTTAAAAAAATTCTTAAAATCAAATATGTCAATAAAAGTTTTGATTAATTCTTAGTGACCATACCGTTAGAGAACAAATTCCTGGTTATTTTGATAATACTGAGCTCTCTCTTATTTGTTATGTTTACAAAAAGTCTACCCGGAAATATGTCATTTGCATATGCAACTATATCGGTCATAATTAAGTTAGGTAACTTTGTTTAGACTTATTAACTGGTTACGAAATATCGAGAATTTACTGGTCCCGTTCATGCCATGCATTCATCGTACTTCGATAACTCTGTATTGATTATAGCACGTACTCCACGTCTTCACTTTAAAAAACTTTTTATTTGAAATATGTAGTAACATTTCACATGGATTATAATCCCAATATATGAAATTGTGACAATAATTAATAACATGAAATTTATCACCAATTTATACAAACTGTCAAAAGTACATAATTACACGTGATAAAGAGTTATGGTGCCAGTTTTGTTTTAATTTTTTTAAGCCGCGAGACGGGAAATTGTGAAGGCATCAGCCTGTCGATATAGGCATGGTAAAATTTATTTGAGTTTTATCTGAAGTTAATTTACATGTAAAGAAATTTGTTATGCGCAATTAACATGCTGTGTGTTTCAGGTAATTATAACTCATTAACGATTTGACATGTATATTGTACCTTTAAAACTGTCCGGAAACAGCGTGATTTCATTTTTAACGCCACATGTTTTGATAATTAATGCAGCATTTTGACCGTAAAAGGGGGGATCACAAAGAATGCAGAGATGAAATATAATTTCAAATGTCAGATAAGTACCATTTTGATTTATTTTAAATTAATAATTTATCTTTTTGGTATTTATATATTAAACATTTGGCTTATTATATGGCTAATTCTATTTACTCGTATATATATTTACTTTGTTATGACAAGGTAGAAGCTGATTAGGATGGGCGTTATCTTGAATAATAATAGTAAAAAATAACACATTTCAAAATAGCTAATTTTCAAATTAATTTGGAAGGGATATTATCAAAATTTAAACAATTGCATTTACGATATTTCGAACAGTTATGAATGTATTAATTAGTACATAGCTCCAAAGTTTTCCATCAGTTTTGGTTAAATCGCAATTTTATGTTTAAAAACAACAAAGAAGCCAATTTATCAGAGTTAAATGATTTAACAGTATGGACTTGACGAGAAAATAAGACAAATTTTCAAAAGAATTTGGAAGGAATAAGACCAAAATGTAGCTTTTAAATAGCAAAAATATATTTCTTAATATTCTAAATATATGAGAAAGTACTATATAGCACCAAAATGTTTTGAGTACGAACTAAAAATAGTTTATTTTCTCGATTCCTGATGGCCCTAGTGCATTTTATACAATTTACTTCGACATGGTATAGGTGATGTATGACGTCACCAAAGGTCGCGTGATGACTTCTATAGTGGGATATGCTACATCGAGGCGTGTAAAGATAATAATATCAATATACACATAAGTCATGAAATTATAGTAATTCCAAATACATTTATATCCCCGTTCCCGTGTTATAACAGGAGACCTCAACAGGACCGACAATCTAAATCATTCCTTCGAAGAGGATCTAAATATCGTCCCCCGCCAATTATCAAGTCGAATGAGTGTCGTAACATCAACCACGACTCACTACATACTTACTGTAAAAAATGGATAAAACGAGAAAAGGTTGACAAAAAATCCTTAGATTCTTTTATTCAATTCAGTAATGAAAATAGTTGATAAGTCTGCCAATAATATCATTATTGTTTGACGTAAATTGTATATTGAGGGTCTGCAAAAGGTATAATCAAAAACCTGGTAATATTTTTTTTCAAATAAGGTATGCGAACATAGTGGTATTAATTACTTTTGGAGTGTCAAAAATGCGTTGGAAGTACTTGATAAATTACATGCTCATAATGGTGATTTCGAATCTGTTCAAAGTACCCTATATACGACTTTGCCTAATAATCTCATTAAGAAAAAATTCACATATCTAATTAAATGGGCATTTAAAAAGTCAGAATGTGAATATACATGTTCAAACTCTTTTACGTCATTTTTTAGTAACACCAAAACTTAAACTATGTCAACTGGACCTGCTTTGAATTCATAATTGCACTTGCTTTTTTACTAGATAACATTTTTGTTCGCTATGGAGATTCCGTATATCGCCAAGTTATCTGAATTCCAATAATGACTAACTGTGCCCCACTTATTGCAGACATCTTTCTGTATTGTTATTTTATATTGATTATTGTCATGTTGCTTAGTTTCTTCTTTTACCTTTTCTTTCATCGGACTCGGACTTCTTTTGAACTGGGTTTTACGTTGCGTACCGCTGTTCGTTTGTGTATTTCTCATTGCCTTGGGGTATCGGGGGGGGGGGGGGGGGTGGGATCTTACAAAACCCCGATGCGTTTTTGCGCCTGTCCCAAGTCGGGAACCTATAGCCCTTGTTAGTCTTGTGAGTTTTTTTTTATTTTGGTTCATTTTTATGTTTCGGAGTTTAGTGTGCCGTCCATATAGCAGAACTGGTATACATTACTGTTAAGGGGCCAACTGAAGCCCGCCGTCAATTTAGCTGAATTAGTGTAAATTACTGTTAAGGGTCCAACTGAAGCCCGCTTCTGGGTTCGGTATTTTCTCACTGCGTTGAAAACCCAATGGTAGCCTTGATCTGTTTTCTACTCTTTGGTCGGGTTGTTGTCTCTTTGACACATTCCCCGTTTGTATTCTCTAATCTATTGCTGTGAAAACCCGAATTTAAATGTTCGCTTGAACTAGTTGAATTTTACATCAATGTCCATTACACGCTATTGTTAATCTCATTAACGACATTTTGTAACAATATTGTACCGAAGTTGTCTACATCGCTTATACTCATGGCTACATTATAGACATTAACGATATTGCAAACTTAAAAATTGTACCGCCATTGTCTACATCGATTCTACTCATATAACCAGTGTCGACATTGACGGTATCGCGACGTTGACATTACTGTTACAATATTGTTCCACAATTGTCTACATCGCTTATACTCATATATAGATTTTGGCATTAACTACTTTAAATCAACCAAGATTGGATAACTCTCTAATCCAACCAGGACTGCTTGAAATTTAATATATATTCACAAAACTAATGAAATATAAAATCTAAGGTCAGAAGGACCCAAGAGTCCTCCCAGTCGCAAGAACGGTATGAGAGTCCAATTAGAAAGCATAAATTTCGTAATATATGTCTGAGACTATCATCACTAAGTTACTTTAGTTTGATCGCTTCTGTAGTTTTCGATAATGAGTAGGCTAATGGCCGCTATAGAAGGCTAAATTATCTGACCCTGCCCAACAATTCTCCTTTTACACTGGCAGTAAAAATCTGTTACCCTCCAACCCCTTTTTGAATTGTTTTTGTTAAAATTTTGAACCAGTTCTTATCCTGAAGAAGCATGAAATGAGGGACTTATTTACCAGTGCAGTTTTGTCAATGGATAACCGTGAAAGTAAAATGAACTCAAACACTTGAATTCCTTGCCTTAAAAACCAACAATTAAACATGAAAACATCGCAGGCAATGCCACCATCAGTGTATCCTTTACCTGCTATCTTGTTTAAGTTTTTATTGAATTTATACACATACACGATTCATAATTATATCAGTTACCAGACATTCTGGTGTTATTTTTTGCCAGCTTGATTCTCTGATTCAGTTTATGTAGTTTACAGTCATACTTATTCTATAAAAAAACTATCAACAAGGAAATGTTCGCGACAGTTCTATTTTCGAGGTAAGATACGAGAAGCAAAATTAAACACCATTATTAATTATTTCAAAAGTAGCTCTAGTATCCCCGAAAATTCACCAGCAATCGCAAAGTTGAAATAATTTTCAAAATCGCGAAGAAAGACTGAGTGAAAATTTTCCAGTTTACAGTACAGGTAACACATGTGCATTTAATTCTAAGTTCACAAAAGCTTTGTTCTGCATGATTGCTTATCATTTCCGCCGAAACAAATACAGCAGTCGAAACAGCCGCAACAAGCACAGCAGCTGCAACAAGCACAGAAGAGTTGCTTCACAGCTTTCCATCCCCTACTGAAACAACTATCACGTTTTTTATAGTAGGGCTGCTTGTCATTCATTTGCATCAACGAGTCGATTTCTGAAAATAAGTTTTTACATTGTTCTTCCATTTCCTCGCCAGCTTTTCTGTTGTTAAATTTACATTTTCTATCACCACACTTATTCAATACTTTACGCATGCGTTTTGGTAGATTCTGAATATATCCATTAAAGTTAGGGTCACTGTAACCTTGTTCAATCATATCTTGTTCCCACTGATCGAAATGGGTAAAAACTAGTATGGTGTACCTGTACATTTTTTTCCCTAATACCTTTTCGTAATCCCTAAAACATCGCATGACCTGGTCAGTAAAGCGATCCATCTTGATGCATATCAGGAAAACATGTGGCCCAGGGTCAGTTTGGTTAAGACATTCAGAAATGATTTCTCGATTTGTATTGTATTTCCCCGGGGTGTCAACAACAAGCGTTTTCTTATCCTTTTTAGATTTTGAAACGACGTCTACAGTCGGCATGCAAAAATTAAAACAATCATCAGAACCAAGAATGTTGTTGCCAATTCTACTTTTTCCTGACGTTTGGGCTCCTAAAAGAACAACTCTTTTTATCACTTCATCTGTATCTTTCCTTTTGACATTTGAAGACATGATTGACTGAAAACAAATTTCAAAATACCCTACAAAGTGATACCTTATTTTGAATAATTATTAGAACATTTTTTTCCGTTACACATGTTTTATTCTCGCGTTTGATTATTTTACAGAAACTTTCTTCATGGACTTTTTCATGAATTTATTTAAGTGTTTATCATTGTAAACACATGTAGAACAAGACAGGTATTAAATTCCTCAAATAATAATTGCTTGCGTATTTAATGGTATTGATTTCATATTTAAAGTTAATATCAAAATTAATATAAGAAATTCCGATATACAATTTAATTCTTACCCCTAAAGCGGTAAACGTATGATAATGCACCTAAAATTTAGGTATGCTACCCTAAACACCTCCTACTTTTTATCTTAAAAAAAATCAAACTCAAACAGTTTAACTGTCTTTTCGTTTTTCCTATATAAGTGACAATAGTTCCGTCTTCCACTGAATGATGTTGTCTTAATGGGTAAAGACTCTACCAACTAGACACTGTGTTTTGAATATTTTAAGAGCTAGTACATGTAAGATCTTCGGCACAAACTTTTTCAAAGTTTGAACGCAGAGATGATACTTTATAGGGTGTTATCCGCGGAACTCGTGTTCAATACCAAACATTTAACATTTTCATAATTGTATAATATCTCTTTTAATCTCATCTGTTTGTTATATATATATATATATATTACACATGTAATAGTATATTAAGAAAAGTTTAATTTAATGTGTAGTTCGAATAAAAAAACAGAAAATGGATAACAGGAAAGGTAAAAAATGACAAACCAATCAATCAACAGTACCCAGTCTTCCACTGAATGATGTTGTCTTAATGGGTAAAGACTCTACCAACTAGACACTGTGTTTTGAATATTTTAAGAGTTAGTACATGTAAGATCTTCGGCACAAACTTTTTCAAAGTTTGAACGCAGAGATGATACTTTATAGGGTGTTATCCGCGGAACTCGTGTTCAATACCAAACATTTAACATTTTCATAATTATATAATATCTCTTTTAATCTCATCTGTTTGTTATATATATATATATATATTACACATGTAATAGTATATTAAGAAAAGTTTAATTTAATGTGTAGTTCGAATAAAAAAACAGAAAATGGATAACAGGAAAGGTAAAAAATGACAAACCAATCAATCAACAGTACCCAGCAGCCAAAAACTCACCAAAAAATAACACGAAATAAAATCACAAATCAATTTACGACTCGTCAGTTTTGCTCAGGCCGATAATGTATGAGACCGAAATAGCCATCCAGAACACAAACCAAAAATTTAAAAACAGAGAGCCAGGTACAAACACTGGTGAAGTTAAACCGGATACCCAAACTCCCCCTTTATCTTTCCTGACAAGCTGGTGTGTAAACATAGGTTATAAGCCAATACAGTATGATTAACAAGAAGGTGTGAAAGTATATACTCTTCTTAACTGTAAAACTAGGTAAGGCTCTCATAGCTGCAGTTTGGATACTGCTGTCCTCTCAAACGAGAATGTTAGACATAACATTCCCATAAAAGGTTTAATGATATGCGTCAACAGAAATGGGAGTATTCGTGTTTGTAGTCCTTGCTGCGAAAAGACCTTAAGCGAATACGATACAGTAGTAGGGGGAATAATGACGTCACCAAGAGATACTCAATGTGACATCATAATATCTTTCAAGAAAAATCTTTATACAATACTACGGATTTTCTCAAAGATCTCTGCAATAAACACATGGACCGTAACTTTTTTCTTTTGGAAACAAAAGTTCATTACTTCAAATTTAGTGTACTCAAATTTAAAGAAAAAAATCAGTGGAGGGTTTTTTCTACATGTATTTAATGTTACCAAATTATTATCAATATTCGTTATGGACTTAAATTTGCATAATTTCCTAATTAGCTTATCAGTCTTTATCAATCTTTTTCACCAAAATAGTTGGGAATATTCTACAAAAGACCTGGCGAAGCTATGTTAAAACCTAAGTCATGAAGTTATGTATTTCTTTACATGTATTGACCATCTGGTAATTTTTCAGCAAAAATTCAGTGGAGGAACCTTATTGTATCGTATTTCCTTAAAAAACTACCAAGTTTCGGAGTGTTTTTGGCGATAATTTTGCATTTATTCATAATGTTAAAGTAGAAACTAGGATGGGAAAAGTGCTTTTCTGGAAGCTGGTTATTTAGTTAAAAGATGATGATATCTATTATAAAACATGGTAGATCTCCTTAGCTGAAATTCGGCTTCCTATTTCGGTATCTTTGGTTATGAGTACCTCTTGTTAAAAATAAGTTTGGTTTTTGGTCTTCCAAATGTTTCGGCTTTAATGCTGCTGATGAGAGGTAACTCTTTGAAATGCGTCGTATACAGCATAGTATAAATTTACTATATCTAATATTAGTATCTTTGGATTGTTATTTTAATACCATTTAACAGCTTGTGAAATCCATTACTCTGTAATAGAAGTTTTTTTAGTAATCGTATGGTTTCGCTCTGTAAAATCATTTACCTTTGCGCAAACGTCGTGCAAAATGTTCAAGCTGTAAAAATATGTATGCACCATACGATTGTGCCACATGCACGCCTCTCTCAGGAAAAGGGAAGTTAGTAATAGGAAATTATAGTCTTAACTTTTCACAGGTTATTCTGTATCTCTCCATTTTCTATGTTTATATTAAGACCTAAAAAGGAACAGCATTTACTATTTGTATTGGTCGATTTAAATGAATTAATATTTACGAATTCATAAAACTGTACAAGTCTTCTTTCAGATTCGTTTAACAAATGTCAGCGACGTTAAGGTAATGTTAAAAAAGTCACCTTATAGTTATTATACTTTCTCTTTTTATCTTTCTCCATAAAGGGAACTTGACACGCCCCTAAAATATAAGTTAAAATTAAATTTAGTAACAAATGAGTTTTTTATTGATGTACTCTCTCAAAGTAACTTTCAAAATTCTAAAGTCTGCATTTTGTTATTTGAAACAATACTGTCCAAGATAAATGTTATAGCTCAATTTAATAAATATGGTCTGAATCGAGCGTGTTAAAATCTAAAATTTAACTACTCACGAGTAAATTGAAGGAGAATCTGTTTCTCCTATGATTTTCGACAAAAACCTCAAGAAAATGACTTTGCTATGTAGTTTGATTAAGCAAACGTCATTTCGGGACTTCTCTAGTTTATCGTCCCAATAACTGTAGAAAAACTGCGGTAATTGCCACGTAGAAATTTAATCACCGGGAAGTGGTTAAAAATATTATGTATTTTTATCCCACCGATTAAACACGTAAAGAATAATTATGAAACTGATGAAAAAGGATCTTGATTTGCAGTCTGGTTTATCAGAAAAAGAAGCCATTGCCGCCCAGTTAAGTTCCCATTGCTCTTGTGGTTTCAAACAAGAAGCTTTTATGATGAATCTTCCCTTATGTTGCCGTGTTAAAAGAAGACCTGGATGGAGTGAAGATGGTTACCCCGATACTGGTACTACAGATTTGTTAAATCTGATAATTACCACAATTGTGTGCAGACAAAATAGTAATACGTTTGTTCCGAATCATACATACGACTTTTTCGTGTATGATGTCGCATGGTGTTATAATAAGCAACAAAAGGTTAGCAGGAAGGGTCAACAATGACATACCAATCAATTACAGCAACCTAGCTGACAGAACTCCGGACAAAAATGAATGTTAGACGTCATACTTATGTTTCCACAGAAGACGTCAGTACAGTTATCCCTGTTCATGGCTATAAAATTAAATAAAATTGTTGTTTGGTGTAATCACATCTTTTCCAGTTGAACTGAAATGTATCACGGTTACCGAGTTGTTGTAAGAAGAAATACTCAGCTATTATCGTATGCAAAATTTTTAAGATTTGTTTAACATTCATGACATCAGGCGATGAAAACGACCGGAATATTGACAAAATGGATAGGTTTCGAAACAAAGGTATTCCAGAATCGTATTCATCACAATACTTATCTACCATAATTGCGCTGTTACAATACTGGTAATACCAGAATTGTTGATTTACAATACCGGTGTTTCCGGTATTCTTCATGGCACAATTTTTTTCCAGAATTGTTATCACTAAATTTTTGGTAACACCAGGATTAAAAAATACCAAAATTCTGTTACTACCGGAATTTTAACAATGAATAATTCTTGCTTTTGCTTAATTCCTTATTAACAATTCTGGTTTTTCCAGAATTGTAAGTTGGAAAACAATGTCTAATTGTGGCACCTTGCAGAAAAACGAATACACTGTACATTTTCAGATGTTATAATGAATAATTTTGCAGATTCTGGTAAGGTTTTGGTGTCCTACTAGTTAATTTAGCATTATTTTCAAAGTGGGAATTTTAACGAGTGATAAACATTTCTCACCAATGTGAATCTAGTAAATGTTATGTAGTTGTTAATAGAGTTTAGTTCCTGTGAACTTTTCTCTTTATATCAGTTCATTTGGTCCGTGCATGGTGATTTGCAGTAAATAAATGGATTTAAAAACTTTAAATACGGTGATAAATTCAAACTACAATTATAAAAGTACACAATCTGCGCTGTACACTAGTTTTGCTGTGAATTTTAACGAGCCGCCAAGTATCCGTAATTCTGGTAATGCCAGAATTTCCAGATTCTTGGAGAATCTTCATGTTTTGGTACTACTAAAATCTTTCAGTATCTGCAATTCTGTTCCAGAATTTGCATTTCTAGTACTACAGGTATTTTACCAATGCAGAAAAGAGATTTATGGTATTCTAGAATCATCAAGTATCTGCAATACTAAATTTGTAGCAATACCAGTATTGTCAAGAATCCTCTAGTATCGGTACCAGAATCTTCCAGTATTGATAAATGTTGATTCCGAAAGATTTTGGTAAATATTAGTTTTTTATTAAAGATAATTCTCCAATACTGAAATTCTAGAATCGTCTAGAATTGCAACTTCTTGAAGATTCCTGTAACAATCCTGGCATTCAGAATTGGTACAAGATTTTCACAACTGTGGTAGAACCAGTATCGCGGTAACCGTATTCACTTTATCCAAAAACTGCTTTAATGGCCAGTATGGTAAGCTGACGCAATGCTGAAAGAGGACAGACATACGGAATAACGTAATTATAGGGTCTAGGGTATCGACTACTTTTTTGTCGTTATAGTGTACTTAACTGGGAATAGTATCGTCTAGTTCTCAAACCTTTCTTAACGTTGTGCACAAATAATGTAACTTGACGATAAAATGCATGTATTGTGCATCGCAACTGGCATCATTAAGTTCACATACATGTAGTAGTGATGTCGAAATACAGATTCCAAGTACCGGGCGTATTTATGTCCTCGTTGCTACTGATACTAATGAATACGTTGAATACTTTTCGGATAAGAATAATGAGCTTCTTCACCGTGCATAGTTCTAGCCTTATTGACTTCACTTTTATGGTCATTTTGACATTTAAATCTATTTTTCAAGATTTTGTGGCCCTTCGACAAATAATGAATCGTACATCAACGAAATATGCAGCCCTTTGTGCATACAGATTGGTTTTTAAGGAACTTAGAGGTATATTATATTTTTGCATTTATCCAATATTCGAATTTAAGTTACCACATATTCATTGGCTGATTCATGTAGCTAGATTTAGTCTGTCAGCGTCCTTGAAATGTTTATATTATATTTATTTAAATAAACAAAATATGTAACAGGAAAGGTCAACAATGTCATACAACCATCAATGCAACCCAACAGACAGAACCATGGACAAAAAATGACACAAAGAATACAACATAAATACAACAGAGAGACTGACTTGGTAAAGAAATTAAACAATGTGTTGTTAAACCGGTTTGCGGCTACCCGTCACTTATCTATCTTGACACTCTGGTGTATAAAACATGCTAGAAAAGCCAATAAAGTATGATTACTAATACGGTGGCCAATTGCTAGAACTGTCAAAATTTGTTGGACGGTACATAATATCGATAGCCTGGTCACAAATATGCTCGTTTTATTAGTCTTGTTAATAATTTCACTACCCGTGGTTAAAATGTAGATCAGGGTACAGTTATATTGACCTAGGTGGTTAATACAATGTATATATATATATATATATATATATATATATATATATATATATATATATATATATATATATATATATATATATATATATATATATATATATATATATATATATATTAACTTTAGATCGGCTGGCTTTGAAAGAAAATGAACTGTTCAGTGATGATAATGTAACAATTCAAACGAATTTTTATTATCAGTGAACACTTTTAAATATTTTTCGGATATGTATCTCATCAACAGAGCTCGAGGGCCTCATTGTGACTTGAAGACGAACACAATTATTGCACGTATATACTTATCGACTGCATATTCGAGGAATAGTAAGTTTATTGTCCCCTCGATACCAGCTTCTCTCTCTGGGCTACTATTTCTCTCATACCCAGTCAATAAGTATGTATTATATGTAAAGTGAAATGCTATAAATAATACGGTTATTAAGACTACGCTACGTGTACTAAGCCCTGTTTTTTTACAAATCTTAGAGTCCATGAACTATGAATGTTAGATAAAAGTTGCACGGACGATTTTATTTAAGGGATTAGCAATATCTGCCTCTGTACAAAATCTGATACAAAACCAACGGATTAATTATATCAATGATCTAATTAGCTAATTAGGAACCGCATGTTCTACATTAATATTTACCTTTTGGAATGTATTTCTCATTTGAACATTTAAAATAAAAAAATATATATCAAAAAGAGTATTATTTTTTATTTGGATGAAATTATATTCTTCTGTTTTCTACTCAGAAATACTCTTTTAAATTTTTTCGCACCGAAATGAAGTGATTTTATACCAGAACATTTATATAGTTTGTTGTGTATTTATTAGCTGAATTTTAAATTGAAAATATAAGAACAAAAATGGTACAAGCATTCCTCTCATATACATATTTGATCATGTTGATATCAACAACACGTGATGATGGTGAAGAGAGACTTTTACACTAATCCTATTGATATATCTAAACTTTTTTGGGCAGTTTAAATTACATATTTGGCAAACATATTAAGTTAGACAGATATTATTTTGTAACATTCTTTTTTGTGAAGGAAATAAAATAATAGACCGCTTAACGAGAAAAAGTCTTCTTACCTTTTCTGATGACAACAGTTGCTTATCAACAAACAAGCTGAAATATTTTTTCATAGGGTCGTCTTTATATATCCCATATTTAATCACATGACCAACATCCGATTTACACAGTGCTTTTAAAGCTATAACGTTTCATACCATATATGGGTAATTATAAAGCAAATTATTGTGTATTCATTTTGATTGGGCTATACAGTAGACTAACGGTCGGCGGACCTGTGAGAAACGTTTTTTTGTTGATGTGTCATTAATGAAACAACCTAGTTATAAGAATGTTCCGACGTATTTTTTTGTTCTGTTTCTATCATGATATTTTTGGTCACTATTTGTTTAATTGAAAAGTAACAATTTGCAGGCAAAAAAAAATATTCGCTGATTATAAAATGCCTGATTTCGGTAGAAAATTATAATGGAAATGAATGCAAACCCCCGGAAGATGATCATCTCCAAACTACTGACGAATTTTACCAATTTGGAAAAAAAGCAAACACTTGAATTAAAGACATACATAAATGTTTTATTTAAAGAAATGTCACTATAAAGATGACGCAAGCATGCATAATTATGCTTTAAAAATGATATCTTAAAAGCTTTATTACTACCATTAAATTAAGACTACTACTGATAAACTCAAGTGCCCGAGGGTTTGAGCTCAATTGCTGCATTGATAAATGCACGGAATTATCAAGATGTCGGACAAACACCCTGATATGAAATCTGAAAAGTACAAAAGATTATTCTAATATATTTGACTTTTGGAAACATTGTTTTCTTATTGACTTATTAAATAACCAGTCCTGAAGCGCAAAAACAATGGGAAAAGTCCGTAAAACCGAAATTCAGAGGCCAGACAGACTGATGAAAATGCAACACAACAGACAAATACCAAAGAAATACATGACTAGAAGTGCGAAAAACATATAATGAACAGAGTTAGAGCGAGGCTGCTCACATTAAGCAATGTGAACGCCAATGAAACTAGAAAGCTGGACTCTCGGAATCGACAGTTATCCCTGCACCCTGTAAGTAGTTGAACCACTTACCTATAGTCAAAAATATAATACCTTATTCCCATCCAAAAATAGTATGCAGTCATTCTATAAAGAAATTAAATCAATAAACATAATAAAAAAATGAAAGAACTTTAGTTCACAAGCTTAAACCGACAATTTTTGAAATTTGCCCTGTATGAGCCCCCGGAACAAATCGATATTCTAAATCCTTATTGTGCAACTAAATATAGTGTAGGACAATACTATATACATGTATAAGCAAACTGAAAGAGAAGTTAAGGCCACAAGCTTAAATTAAAAATTTCAAATTTCGACCCATGTGGACTCCAATTTTAGAAAATTAAAATTCTAAAACCTTATTGCACAACTGTATATGGTGTTTGACAAAATGCGGGCCTCTTGTTTATAAAATCAAAATTCTAAAACCTTATTGCGCATCTGCGCATTTCTCTCCTTCGAATATCCCTTGGTATTTCTTGACTTTACTTACTGCATATAGTGTATGGAAATACCGTATAGAAATAATATGAATTAATTGTAAAATTAAAGAGGAGTTTAGGTCACAAGCTTAAATTGACAGTTTTTCGAAATTCGACCCCTGTGGGCCCCAATTTTAGAAAATCAAAATTCTAAAACCTTATTGCTCACCAGCATATAGTGCATGCCAATACTGTATAGAAATAAAATGGATAAATTGAAAAATGAAAGACGAGTTCAGGTCACAAGCTTGAATTCCAAATTTTTGAAGTTCAACCCATTTGGGCCCCTTGCTTAGAAAATCAAAATTTTAAAACTTTATTGCGCATCTACAGGTGGTATGCAACCTTTCTATATAGAAATTAAATTCCTAAACCCAAACGTGAAGGAGGAGTTGATGTCTCAAGAAAGTGTGACGGACGGACGGGCGGAGATAATCGCTATATCCCCGAACTTTCTTCGAAAGTACGGGGATCAAGATGAGGTTAGGTCACAAGCCTAAATTCTTAATTTTCGAAATTCGACCTATGTGGGCCCCAGTTTTTGAAAATCAAAATTCTAAAACGTTATTGCGCATCTCTATACCGCCATTCCTCATTCACAACTGAAGGAGAAGTTGAAAGGTCTAATCAATCGATGCTTTCAAAATAAAAATGACAGATACACATACCTTGTCATTGGTAGAGATAAATCATACTTTGTGAAAAACCACTCTTAATCTAACAAAAAATATACAGAGGACGAAATTGTCCTGATGATTGAATTTTTGATCGACAACATATTTGTTCAATTTGGTAGACGTGTTTTCCAACAGACAGTTGACATTCATATGGGTACTAATTGTGCGCCACTACTGTTCCTTTACTCATATGAGGCAGAGTTCCTTGACGGGCTTCTTAAGGAAAAGCAGTAGAAGTTAGCCCGTACCTTTAATTTCAGCTTCCGCTACATAGATGATGTTTTATCACTCAACAATTCACGTTTTGGGAATTTCTTACATCTCATCTATCCCAATGAGCTCGCAATTAAGGATACCACAGACACTGCCAAGTCTGCATCTTATCTTGACCTTCACCTCGAAATTGACACCAGAGGAAGGTTGAATACAAAACTTTAGGACAAACGGATGACTTTGACTTTCCAATCGTCAACTTCCAATTTTTGAGCGGCAATATTCCAGAAGCGCCGGCGTATGGAATATATATTTCACAACTCATACGTTATTCCATAACTTGTGACATATACATTGACTTCCTGGACAGAGCCCGGCTTCTGACAGAAAAAGTTGGTCAGACAGGGGTACGTTGCTCCTAAGCTGAGGTCATCCTTATTAATGTGTTATGGGCGTCATCATGACTTGGTTGACAGGTATGAAAAAACCGTTTCCCAAATGAAAATGGACCTGTTCCATTGATATTATCCCTTCCTCATACCGGATTTGACATGGGCAGCATGGCGGGTGTCCTGCAGGAAGCAGAGACTGCTTACTCTTCCGGAGCACCTGAGTCTACCCCGGTTTTTTGGTGGGGTCCATGTTGTTCATATGTTTTTAGTTTTTAATTGTAGTGCATGCATTGTTTTTGGTCTTGTCTTCGTTGTTCTCCGGAGTTTGTCAGTTGTTACCATTTTTCTCGCCTTCGAATATCCCTTTGGTATTTCTTGACTTTATTTACTACATACAGTATGTGACAATAGTGTATAGAAATTAAATGCATTAAGTCAAATGAAAGAGGATTAAATGAGGTGAAAAACAAACGAGGAGCTTAGGTAACAAGAAAGTGTGACGGACGTACGGACGGACGGGAGCGATAACAATATCCAAGAACTTCTTCGAAGTGCAGAGATAATAACAGCAAAAGGTACTCACTTTGTGTTGAATGATGTTAATTTGCTTTTATATGTTTTATTGGCAAGTTGAATCCACGATTCAGGCTCCTTGGAACCTATACTTTCCCGACGATTCAACATTTTTTTCGTATAAATTTCCCCGTGTGTGCCCGGACTGGTACAGCAGAATACGCCCGCAGCTCGTCGGCGTGGCGTAGAAGGTCCTCAAAGAGGCGACACGTTCGCCGAGCGTTGCAATCCTTGACGGTAATAGGAAGTGCTTCTGGACGGCCTTAAAAAGGGTTCTGATCACCATCTGGGCACAACCTTTACCTACACCGAGGCGGAGTGGACCCTGTTCGGTCAGTCGCCTGGTCACATCGATCTCTTGTGCAATATTTAATATGCGCTTTTTTTCCCTGACCGACAATGTTTCATCCAAATTCAAAATTTTTGAATCAGGGTCATAAATCTCAACATGCTCAATGGTTTTACTTTTAAATGTGTTATTTGATTATTTTATTATCTCGATTCCAACATTTCATACTAGAAAAATTTGTTTGATTTCTAATACATTTATGTCTTAATTTTTAGTTATTTGGATTGTCGTTTCTTATTTGGTTTGATTGGATTAACTACAGTATTTAAAGTTTGTACCCAGATACAAGAATTCCTTGATGGCCCCGGTCCAGCCAATAACTGGTTATCCTAGCCCTCGTTTGTTTTCTCATGATTTTTTGAAAAGATCCAAAGGATACAATGGGATGGGATTAGTAGTCATGACGAACTACCTAGACCACTCGGCCACCGAGACCCCTGAGACAAATTTACCACATGCTAACTCAAAATATAAAACGAAGAAGTATCAGAGATAACCATATTTGCCTTTAATTCTAAATGAAGCGCGCTTCTACCCGAGTTGACAGTAGCGTCCCAATTTGCTAAAATTCATACAAATTCCCTTAGTGTTTTGACATCACAAACGTTTAAGTAAAAGTATTACGTTACAATTAAAAAACATAACTGTTCTAAGAGGTCAATATGTCAAGTGGAGCTGAAGTTCTACTCTCAATAAGTCTGTTGTATATGCAGCTAATACTGATCATAATATTATTTAATGGATCAGATTGTTTTCGCGGTTTGATTATTTTATCAACATGTTTGGAACAAACTTCAACCTTGGCCGGCCTGATTTTCAGTTATTGTCACGTATACAAACTATACCTGTGTCAAATTAACCAAATGATAAAATATTGCTTCCTCATATGAATTTTCAAATGATGCAATTTGTGATTATTTCTTCTTGGGAGAGGAGGCTCGAAAACCAAAATAAATAAATGATATCAATTTCGATATCGTATCTCTGAAATACAAAAATGTAGGTTTTCGTAAATATCAATCACTTAAGATAAAATATATTTCGCTGACTAAAAGTCTATGTCTATATGAGCATAGGGTAATATCCAGCAATAAAAATCTTTCTTTTTTACCTTTTATGTGTTGTAACTGTTACATTCAATTTAGAAAACAAAGAATCCTAAAATGAAGCACCGATAGAACTTTTGTTTCCCCTTTGATAATTTTGAAAAACCTTCAAAGTGAAAAGTTTTAAAATGGATCATGTCCATATCTCTATTAAAATTGCCAACCGATCTTTTTTCTTTCTTCAATAGTACCCCAAAATTAGTCGGCGTTTGCAACACCAACGAAGCTTCTCAAAGGAAAATACACAACCGGTAATAGAATTGAATCAGTACAATATATAAAAAAAGAACACTGAGAACTAACACTGTGATTAACAAGAATTTTTCGAAAACAGGATCGGAAAGTAGATTCTTATAAAGAGGAGAGTATGACTTGCTTCTTTTTAATATTCTTGGTCTAGTCAAATATAAACATAGCATTTGTTCCTAGTTAGTTATGATAAGAACAAACGATCTTGGTTATCCACTAGCTGAAAAATACAAAAACCATTAGCAGACAATTCTGAATGGTATATGCAGGTTTATATTAAAATAACAGGATTTTGACTAGTGTGCATTCAATGGAGCGATATATAATAGAGTCGATCGGTAATTAGGAATAAAATAAAATAAAATCGAAACTAAAGCTGACAATGACAATGACAATGTTTATTAAATGTGTTAAAATTGCAAAAATCAGGAATGTCAAGGAAAACGGTAAAACTAAATAGTAAAGTTATCTTTATATCTTTATTAATGCAATGCACCCCCATTAAGGGTATAATCACACACTTTATATACATACAATATAAAATATAAATCACACAATTCACATTTCAATCTAAATTCATAATTAGAGTGCTCAAGATAATATTCCATGCAACCTGGTTTTTCCTTTATAAAAAGGGCAAATATACCTAAGGAGCAATCCAAAAAAACGTAATCCATTGGACAGACAAACCCGGGAAGACAAATGAAGAACCACAAGCACAACAAATAAACACAGAAAACTAAAAACCCATGAACAATACGAACTTCTATAAAAACCAGGAGTGACACCAGGTGCTCCGAAAGGGTAAGCGGTTCCTATTTGGTATACGACACCCGTCGTGAAGTTCAACAAAGTCACAAATATGATAATATTCATATAACAAGGATATATATCCACTATTGTTTTTGAAATTATGTCAAATTAATTCTGATATATACTAACTTTGTTATATTTTTTTGGCACTTGAAATGTTACCACCGTGGGAACAGGTCCGACATCATCTTAGATATCGTAACACTGTAACGGTCTATCAATTCGTGATGACGATCGTAAAATTTCCTAAGTGATGACATCAACATATCCCTGATAAAACCCTGGTTAAGAAGCTTTTGTGACAGCAGTAATTCTCTTTGTCGAAAGTCGGTTTAACTCAGGCATGCCCTTGAGAAATTTATATAAATTATTATTTTCCTTCAAATGAACAAGTTTATTGCACAGCATATATTAGTCATTAACTTATTTAATATTTTTTCATTTTCACATTTTTCCAAAAGATTCATTTCTAATTCCATGTCTGTAGATATATGTTTGACATAGGAATACAATGTATAGGTGTCTCATAGTTGAGATTCTTACTTAACGGAAATGCATCTTTATTGGTGGGTTTAAACAATCAAAATGCAATCTAACATAATATTTCAATGAATGATTAATTACAAATCGTTGGCCGAGTGGTCTAGGTAGTTCGTCATGACTACTAATGAACTGAGGTTGTGAGTTCGAATCTCACCTGTGGTGGGGTGTGATTTTCCTACCGATGGTCGGTGGCTCCCTCCGGGTACTCCGGCTTCCTCCACGAATAAAAACTGACCACCGCGAAATTGCAAAATGGGCTGAAAACGGCGTAAAACCCAAACTAAACAAACAAACAAATTTTTCAACAGGATCTCTGCCTAATTCTGTTCTATTAACTATATTTATAAATTTTCTCTTAGTCCGAATATGTTTTTACAGAAATGAAGATGTATCTTCTCTAGAGGTGTTCCGTCTATGAAACTGAACATATCTACTTGGGCTTCATTTTAAGCTCACCTGGCCTCAAAGGCCATGTGAGCTTTTGCCATCCCTTTGAGTCCGTTGTCCGTCCACATTTCAAATTTCACATCTTCTCATGAAACCAGAAGCCTTAATGGAACTAAAGTTGGCAGGAATGTTAATTGGATGGTTCGGTACAAATTTTTTTTTGTGCCGATTTGATATTCAAAATGACTTCCAAAGGCAGATAATTCTTCAGATTGGACTTATCTTTAAAGCTCTGCTACAAAGCCAATGGAATTCATTTGTTGCATGAATGATCCTTGGACGAACCCCTACAAAAGATGTGTGTTTTGTGCTGATCGGAAATTCAAGATGGCTGCCAAAGCCGGACTTATTTTAACATTGGACCCTATGGGAAATTTTGTAAAAAGGTCTTCTTGTCATAAACTACCAAGACAATTGAAATGTTTTTATGTATCAACAAGCATTAGATGAACATCTACAAAATTATGTTTTTGTGCCGTTCGGAAATTCAAATGGCCGCCACAGTCGGACTTAGTTTAACATTAGGCCCTGAGGGACATTTTGTACAAAGGTCTTCTTGTCATAAACTACCAAGCCAATTGAAATGTTTTTGATACGTGAATGATCATTTGATAGACCACTACAAAACTTATGTTTTATGTGCTGATCGGAAATTCAATATGGCCAACACAGCCAAACTTAGTTTAACATTGAACCCTATAAGAAATTTTTACAAACTAGGTCTTCTTTTTTTACTTCATTCACAGGCTCTTTTATATTTTAAATATATGTCTATGAATTTTAACAAATTATAGGTATTTTAAGTGTGTCAAATAGATTAAAAGCTACTTTGGCTGGAACGAATTTAAATGTAAAAGTTAACAATAATAGAATAGAGAATGGAAACGGGGAATGTGTCAAAGAGACAACAACTCGAGTAAAGAGCGGAAAACAGCTCCAGGCTACCAATGGGTCTTCAAAGCATCGAGAAAATCCCGAACCCGGAGGCGGGCTTCAGCTGACCCCAAAACAATAATGTATACTAGTTCAGAAAACTGGACGGCACACTAAACTCTGAAACATAAATATAAACCAAAATAAAAAAAACACAATAATATCAAAGACTAGAGTTTCCAGATTTGGGACAGGCGCACAAATGGGGCTGGGTTAGACATGTTTTGTGAGATCTCCCCATATACCGCTAGCCAATGTGGAATAAACAAACACACAGCGATACACACAGTAAAACTCAGTTCAAAAGATGCCCGAGTCCGAAGTTAAAAAAGGTAACAGAAGAAACTAAGCAGAATGACAATGATCAATATATATTTAAAAAGGACTACTAGCAGTTACTGACATGCCAGCTCCAAACCTCAATTGAACTGATCGAAAGATTATGCCTATATCATATAGAAAATCAGCCACAACCCCTCCCGTTAGCGCTTTAGTATCATGCCATCATAAATAATACGAGAAGAACATAACCCGTATCATGCCAAGAACTGGTTTTAGAATAAATGTGTTTATTTCCGAAGCAAAGACCCTATGAGTGAATCAGTATTAATTTTAAAAAATGCCATCTTTAATGACTTGACAACAGTATCGTAACTATATCACTTGTGGATAAGTCTGTTTAAAGGTTTGATTAGCTTTCATGTAAATGGCAACATTTTTGTGATTTGTATAGAATCCAGAAAAGATGGTAAATACCTGAACATAATAGATGGTTGCACGTTGACTTATATTTACGAATGAGGTCCTTGTACCGACGATAAAATTTAGTAAAAGTTTGTAATATCGAAATCCCTGGCGTTAAAATCAAATACTTGGTTACATGCACGAGCGAATCGAACAAATTGAAATATATAAACACCATACGATGGTGCCTAGGGAACGTCGCCATCTAAAAACGGATAATTAACTATAGGAAATGAAAAATCATCTGTCTTATCGTAAATTATAGTATTAAGCTTCCCGTTAGAGATATAGATATCAAGATCCGAGAAAGGGCATTTGAATTCGATAACTTGGCGATATACGGAATCTCAATAGCGAACAAAAATGTTATCTAGTAAAAATTTAAGTGCAGTTATCATATCAAAGCAGGTCCAATTGAGATAGTTCTTTTTTTTTGTCGTCACTAAAAAATGACCTAAAATAGTTTAAACATATATATTCACATTCTGACTTTTTAAATGCCCATTTAATTAGGTATTTTTTCTTATTGAGATTATGAGGCAAATGGGTATATATAGGGAAAAAAAATCAAAATAAATTCACTTTTAAACTTGCTGGAACTCTTTCTTTAAATTTCTTATAATATATTTCCATAAAAGTAAAGTATTAGCGAATGTAATTTTCTCTCTTCCTTTGGTTTTTTTTTAGTTTTAATTTTTGGGCTTGATTTGAAGTTGGAAAAAGGAAATTTGCAATTAAATTTTCAATATTGACAGAGAAATAAAAAAATAAGGATTTAAACTGAATGAAGGCTTTCAAATTTTTCATTTTTTTCTTTAATGAAAATGAATATACAAATCATAAATTTCCGTATATACATATCGATAACGTCATGTACATTAAATGTCTTTTTGGGCTGCCCCTGAAAGAATATACATTAGGCACTCATAAAAATTTTGAACCTCAAGGCAATAGAAACAAACCAGGCTAGTGGATAGTTAGATCAATACCTGCAATGATTTTTGACCCCGGGACACAATACAAGCCAATAAATAAAAATATTGTTGCACCTACTGTTACAGAACAGATCGTGACAACTGAAGAACTAGTGTTGATTGTTGATGAAAACTGTATACAACTAATACATTTCTTTAAAAAAATTCCAAAAGATTTAATGAATGATATCCAGTAATTTTTTATCCTTTTTGGTAGAGTGTTAAACAAGGACATGCTGCTTGGCAAATTACCCTTTTTGGTAGAGTGTTAAACAAGGACATGCTGTTTAGCAAATTTACATCAGACCACGTGTTTTCTAAATTCGTCAAAACTTGTATCTGACATCACACCCTGAAAATGAAAGTGTATTTCAACCGTTTTGAGCATCCCTCATACCTCAGCGACAGCCAGTTTTTTCTGGACTTTTGCAACCTAATTATAATGGGTGTGCGGTTTGATTCAAATATAAAACTTTTAAATATATGCACAATATGTGATTCGATTTAGATATTTCTGAAAATATTGATGTTTTCTTTATATGGATGTTTTTTATTATTCTATAAGCTAATTGAAAAAGGTATTTAATAAAAGAAAAGATATTTAATACTTAAAAGCGATCGCAGCGAGCGCTATAGGACCATATGCATTTTCTACATGTGGGTCATTTAGAAAAGTCTTTGTTTAATGGGAGTAGCCATTATGCAATCCGAAGTGATTTTATTTGTGCTACATACTAAGGCTAGAAAATAAACTTTCGTTCGAAATGGAATAAGTAAAGTAAGGGAAATAATTTGCTTCAATTTATATTTTTAGAGTCAGAATCGTGATACCGGAAAGGGTTATTGCTGTGCTCGCATCATTAGCCATGCCAACAGCGTATTACATTTTAATAAATCAGAACTAAATAAAAGCCTATGTCATAAAGGTCTCCGGGGTAGAACTGTTTAAATGGTTCGAGGGTAGAACTGTCCAGAATGGCTAGGGAAGAACTGTTGTAAATGATTCTAGATTACTTTCAAGAACGGTTCTATGACAGTACACACCATGTCAGTAGTATATGGGCACAGGCAAAGTCGGATTTCAGGGGGATTATGAGGAGGATCACCCGAAGTGACGTCACACGGAAAATACGTCACCCGGATCGGAAGTTACGTTATCGGAACCGGAAGTGGTTTGCGCCCATGTGTGACAGGAATGGAAATATCCGGAAGTGGACTGCGGGCATGTGCAACCGGAAAAGGTGTATTTGTCCGGGGTTTTTCCGCGCTTCTCGGTTGTCTCTCAGTCTTTCATCGAGACAGGTTTCTTTTATTCAGGTAAACATGTTTTGCTGGACGTCGGAGTCTATGTTTCTCCTGTAGTAAACTTAATGAAACTTGAATCTTTTTCTATCAAGCTTTCCTCTGCCAACGTTTGCTTGCAATGCTATTTTAAAGTTCACGTACATGTAAGGCTGTAAATGTACATTTGTGGTCATTGAGATGCCCTCCGGGAATGTGCGGCATCTGTCGTAGTTTCACCACGTTTTTCCGATTTTTGTCTCGAGCTTGAACGCGATAACATCACGGAAAAAAACGCCGAGAAAAGTCCGCGAAACTCCGAAAACGAATGCGATTTTTTCGCAGAGTAGCGCGATTTTTTACTGAAACTCTCTTTCTGTACTGTATGTGACGGAGGAATTGGAACTAACATTAACATTAACATATTATAAAGAAAAACAGAAAAAAAAGAAAAAAAAGAAAAAAAATTTAAAAAAGGGAAGGAGGGGTATATATGTTTATACATATATATAGCCAGTCACAAACCTGGATAAATGCAGAGTTATCTTTCCTGTCATGTTTTCCGAAACATGTATCGTTTCTATAACCGGAATTCATTTTGTGTACATGGTTCTGTCCTGTTGACGTCACGGCGTCGTTAGTGTTGACAATGGCGATTACGATCGACTTGTCACACATTGTGTCCTTTCATGTGGAAGTTCATCATGAATTTCCAATGAAGTCGACCTTTGGGTCCATGGCAGAAATGGGTGCTGTTTACAGAGAGTGGTGGAGAAAGCCAGGGAGATACCACCAAGCCCTGGCCGCCAGACTATGTTTTGGATTAGATGGGGCACTCTCGTGTTATGTGGGTATAACCCACAGAGACTGAGGTTGGTCACTTACCAACGAGTTTGAGAGTATGGTTGCTGTGACTGGCAACCACAAGAAGATCAAGACGTTGTACCCTGTTGACAGGGATACAACAATACCAACGGCCAACTTTTCCAAAAAGAAGTTAAAAATTGCGTAAATCGTGTAGTTTTTTTTACTTAGCTTTGATTTCTATTGTATTTAAGTTTTTATTTCAATTTGTTGAAGGTTATGGAAGAGACAAGGTGAACGTGAACTTAGGCATGGTGTGCAGATACGATATGAGCAATGAGAATTAAAATATGCACAAAGAACGAAAAGAGATAAATTGTATTTTCCAATTTGCCCAGACGAATAAAGGCCTTCAGTCTACCTTGTGTCTAACGGTTGCTTTCACCGACATTGTTTCAATCCGTTGTTTTATTGCAAATTTCCACTAAAAATTTCGATGACGTCACTTTAACGGTATTGTGTAATCCAACATGGGTGCTTTTTTGAACGCGGACCTGTAACAGAGCACATCCGATGCCGGAAACCACCGAACGTTTACGAAGAGTGCAAAATGGTTCCGAAGCGTAAGAAAAGCCATGGAAACTTTGGAATAGTTGCTCAAATGTACAGAATAATTGGAAATGAAATACAATTATGTTAAGAACGATAAATATTATGAACTAGAGGGAAAAAGGAAACCTAAGAAAATGAACCCAGATATAACAGACTATAAGACAAGACAGTAAGAGTAAGTTCTTCTCCACAATCTCCTCCTCCTCTCCCTCATCCTCCTCAAAAACCGAAAATCTAGATATTGACCATAACAATAATGATTCTAACATAAAATTTTCCACAGTCAATCATGTTGAAAAAATAGGTGACCTGGTAAAGATGTTGGTTACTACCCAAGATGTATTTACATACCAAATACCTTGTAGTTTCCTAGATATTGACCGTAACTCAAAACTAAAGGATGTTCGCTGCCCTGAGTTTCAAAATAACAAACTTTTCATAATACTGGTAAATATTGATAGTGGATTAATAAAGAACTAAAAGAGCAGAAAAAATTATAGGTCCGTGTGCTCGTTTTCGATATAAGCCATTGAAAATTAGGCGGGAAAAAATGCTCTCTTGATTTTACATAGCTTTACCATTGACAAGTTTTATTTCTCAAATACTATTAAATAATAACAAGGATTTTATAAGACATTAGCAAATGGCTTATTATTCTGCATGCAAGATTTAGGAAAAGAAAAACGGATGTTAGCGGGAAAAATGATTTATGGCATTCAAATGGATAAAACCAGATGATTCTGAACATCTGACAAAAATTCAAAAACATGACCAGCGAACATCGCTAATCTAAGTCACTCATTTAATAAATGAATAAATAATCTGGGTAATAAACCAGAAGTATGCTTGGGGATAATAAACCAGGATTTATTATTATCATTAGATTTTTTGTTTATATCAAAAAAATTTGCCAAGACAAAAAAGTTACATTTATTTCTTCAAGAATATGTGTCCGAAAGACATTGTCTTATAACTTTTCAACCTGTAGGTTAACCTGGTATAACACCCCCCCCCCCCTCCTTTTTTCTGTGTTCAATGAACCATAAAGTTGATGTGAGGGGTTCAATTTTAGAATGATTTTTGATTTTTCATACCCTGTTGCATATATGTATAAAGTTTCATTATGATAGCACCCTTCTTTCCTGGAAAAGAAATCTGGTGTGTTGTTTTGTTTTCATGGCTACAAAATTGGAGAGTTATTCAAGGGGGGATTACTCCCTATTCTGCATTTTTGGCTGCTGTGTTATATATACTACACTAGTATACAAGATATTTGTAAATAAATTATATATACAGATCTAGTGTTTGACAACAAACTGAAAGATTCATCTTCATTATTTTAATGAGGAGAAAATGAGAAATAGGAAATACAAATATATAAATCAAATTTTATATTAATTTCATGCAAGTATTTTGTGCTCAGAGAGATATATATGACATTGAATAACTAAAATATAACAATCATTTCATTTATTTGACATTATTTGTTCATTAACTGAACCAATGGTATAATTTGACAACATTTTATTATTTTTCAGAATGATAACATCAACTTTAGCGAGAATATAGATGATTAAAGGTTCAGATGAGCAAGGTGATAGCTTGTTAATCTACATGATGATTAGCATAAATGTTTAAAAATAAAAATTAAAAACTTAGTAATCATAAGAAAATTAACGACACATAGAAGAACTAAAGCAAAAACGTCCCTGGGATTATTAAGCTTGCTGATCCTATTGAATGAGAAGTAAACATTGAATTAATAGACATAAGATAGTTGTCAATCGGGCGAACAGCGATGTAAAAAATTTAGCACTGTTTTTTTAGATTTTAAATTCACCTGATTTTAAAATAATAGGAACTTTTAAGTAAGGACAAATATTGTACCCTGATCGATCAGGAGTGTTCCTCCATATAGGAAGCTCATACGAAGAAAGAAGAACAAGTCAAAATTTATCGCAAAAATAAACAAAAGGTCAATATTTTCATTTGGTTGCTATGGTTACTATGAATATGGGCCCAGCTAAGTTTTTTGGTACATAAAAGAATAACGTTTTTTCTTCAAATAAATCATCTCAAAAATCAAATACTTCTTGTACCTTGAAAGATTTAAAGTGTTTTATAGATGATAATTTAAAAAAAAATCCCCATAAAAATCAGACAAAAAATAAAAAAAGTTATATATAACAATTTATTATTTTCCGGGAATAGTATACTATCCCGCGAACAATACCAATTGTGCATTCACCAGGTCTTATCGTTGGGCATAATGATTATCCCGTCCAGCAGTTACATCCAGTGTTTAAAGGATGGGACATGAACTTTGAGGATATCTGAGCTTTTTATAAATAATAAAAATGTTTATAATTAAGGGCCAAGGATCTCAATGTCTTTTGTTGATCTTTTACGAGGGATTATCATTTATTGCTTCTCCTTACAGGCAGTTAGAAATATATGTGGTTACGGGATATGGAGTTAAATGGTTATTGAGAATTGAACATTGTGTATTAAAATGTGTTAAATGGATAAAAGTTTTTACGTTTCTTAGATAATTAACAAGTAATTGATTTGAGTTGGGTGGATAACCCCCCCCCCCCCCCCCCCCCCCCCCTGGTGGGGATGTTAGGTTGTTATCAATCTCTTTTGTCTTATCACGTGGGAAAAGAAAATATATGATTTTAGAGCATGTATTTCTATGTTTTAAAGATATAATTAAAGACTAATGATAAGAGGGGTTGGAGATGGACCCTTGGGTAAATGGGGTATATATCAGTTCATGCGTTTTATCATGTGAAATAAGAAAATATACGGTTTAGGTGTCGGTTTCTTACAGATTTTTAATTTAATATAATTCAAGATAATTGGTTTGGGGGGGGCAGAATGACACCTGTTTATACGCATCGCTCTCAACGCCGCTATTATGCCGTTTCTTCATTATGACGTTGCTTGACCGTACAAAATTTATGAGATAATTGAACATTATTGATTTAATGGGTCTGGTGACACCCCCCCCCCCCCCCGCCCCCCCCTCCCCCCCCCCGGGTATACGAAGTATGTGTCATTTGGTGCGTCTTACCATGGGGAATAAGGAAATATATGGTTTAGGGGTGGGGATTTTAACGGTTTTTGAGATAATTAAACATCATTGATTAGATGGAAGTGGTGATAACCCCCTGGGGAAGCGAGGTATGTGTCATGTGGTGAGTCTGACCATGGGGATTAAGAAAATATATGGTTTAGGGGTGGGGATTTTAACGGTTTATGAGATAATTCAACATTATTGATTTATGGGGGTGAGGATCACCCTACTCAAAAAATGAGGTACATGTCATTTAATGCGTCTTGTTAAGGAGAATAATAAAATTGATGATTTAAAGCTATGGATTCTAATTGCATATATTTTTCAAAATTATCGACTTTGGGGAGGAGTGGGGATCCCCCCCCCCCCCCCTAGAGAAACGAAGTATATGTCATTTTATATGTGTTGTCACTGTATGTAATAAAATATATGATATGAGATGGTTATTGGTCATTCTCGTAAAGTTTTTCTCCCGTAGGGTCCTATAGTAAACCCTTAGCCTCTTTGAAATGCTCATTATACGTCTCAGTGATCCCCATAAAAAATGAATAGTATTAGACATATCTAGAAACATTGATCTTTCATCATGGAAAATCTCAGATCTATATTTCTGGAGGTTATTGAGACCTCGAACGAACAAAATTGGAGAGGAAGACAAAATATGTTCCATAAAAATCGCAAACAAAATCTATAAGTCTCCGACTTCGTTTGGGAGAGTTAGTAAAGGTGATACAATTGCGCATATTTTCACCATATCGTCAGTCACCAAATGGGTATAGAATTGACCGATTGTAGCTAACTCACACTTCTTACGATATTTACATCTTGCTCTTCAATTACATTGTGTTTCTGTAAAAATCACTGAATGAAAGGTTTATAATCGAACTATCTAACTTCATACCATCCGAAGGGGAATAACCACATTTTTTAAATTTGTAAGTCATCTCCAATCAGATTACGAATGCATTAATGTCGCTTAGTAAATCAGTTGTGTATAACAGTTTAAAGATTAAAAAGTTGCATTTGTAGATGGAAAACTTATTAAAGGAAAATATACAACGACTGAAGCATTCTGACCATATTTGATTTCAAAATGTGAAAAGGCTACCGAAAATGTAGTTATTTTGAATTTTTAACTTTTCAACATGTAGCTACATGTATATATAACAAAGCAATATCATACATGATATTAAAAAGTGAAAAAGACACCTTAAAATATTGGTTTTGTAATCAGAGATAGTTATGCAACTTCTTATATGTATAATATAAGTACACACAAAAAGCAAAAAACCGTCCATAGTTTTGACCAAAACTGTAAAAAAATATTAACTTTAATCTTAATGCAATATGTTAAATTCATGGCCTATACCTAAGCGTGAAAAAGATATGGTTCCGTAATTTCTCATAAAGTAGCCAAATATCTAGTCACTAATATCACAGCTCCTTTGGATCGATACATGGACAGACGTAGGTACAGATTATGAATAAAAATTCTTTATATACATTTTGAATGCGACATAAACGCTCGCCGGCTTTGCCGATACTGGACTTTACTAATAAATTTTCAATATGCATATGTTATTTGTATTCCCTGGTTTATTTTTTCATTTTTTATATTTTTTCAAATATAATGTTTTAATGCAGGTCTCAGTAGCCAATTGCAAACTAATTCATTACCAGCTTACGACGGCTTTAATCAGAGATACAGTGGATAAGCAAACGTACCATTCTTCCTGTGATGGGGTGATTTCTTTTCATAAGTCTAATTTCTAATCAATCTAAATGATATTGATGGGATTTTTCTTTTGAATGAAATATTGCTCGTTTCTCAAAAAGAAATGGGATTATGACCTTTGTGTGTAGGTGCATTTGTGGAATTTGAGAAATTAGTACAACAACATATGCCTGGAACAGGCAGTAATTTGAGCAGATAAATGAGAATATATTAAACAGATATGCAAAGAAAACAGAAAGGCGACAAACAAAGATGAAAAAAAAAATTGTTACATTGTATTACGATAGCACCCCAGGAAAGTAATACGATTTGCACATTGTACTTACCAAATTTAGCATTCAAATTAATATACGAACAACAATACGGAGAACGTCAAAGGTTAACAATTAAACTCCAATCGATAAACGCCATCCAATGGACGGGCACTCAGACAAACAAATATGAAGAGCACAAAACACAAACACAGAAACACAAAAACAACAGATTCTCTGACTGGGACCTGACACTGATTTATTATGAGTTAAAATCAATTGCTAGGATTTATCGTCATTCTAACTAAGAGCCGCGTTTAAACCAAAATGTAACAACAATATATAATGTATGTTCTCAAGAGTTAACCCGGCATTTGTACGTAGTGGCTTATTGTTAGCGGATAAACGTTTTTCCATTGTATGTTCTGTGCATTATTTGATTAATGATAACAAAATTCGTTTCAAGTAACATATATATATATATAGAGAAGAATGTGACAATATACATACTCAGTCCCCGTTTTTTATCATCAGCAAAAGAATTCGTCGTAATTGTTCCTTTGCGTCCGCAAAATGCACAAATTTCACATGGAGTGTTCTGCCAGAAGCACATTTTTTGTCCTACTGTAATTAACTCCCTGTTTCCCTGGTCATCACAAAAGGCATAGCATCCGAAACGTGTAATTGATAAACCATTGTATGCAGTACATAGAACTGGCAAACAAAGGACAATTCATAATGGTTTCATTTTTCAGCTATATCGTATAAGCATGATAAGTGTCTGCAAAAAAACAAGTCATGTAGGTGAATAAGAACGATTTCGTCGAAATTCCTGATACTTTACCAACATTGTGAAATATTTCATAAAATAATTTTTTTATTTATTTATCTATTTAGTTTTGCTGTTATTAATATTATTTTATTTTATGCATCGTCAATTATTTCGATATTTTGTTTATCTTCTTATTATCCAATTAAAATTCAATTTTTAAACTTATTTTATTATTGCTTTTCAGGTTCTAGTTTTTTAGTTTCGAACCAACAATGCCGGAAGGGAAATCCTAAATCGTAATCCAGAGGACAATACTCGAACGAGACAATCCAAAATGGAACACGACTGGCAAACAAAGAAAGAGCGAGAAATACGAACAAAGAACACTGAAAACTAAAGCTTGGGCAATACGAACTCCAGCAAAAAACCCGGCCTGATATCAGGTGCTCCGGAAGAGTACGCATATCTCGTTTCGCATGCGACAACTGTCATATTATTCAAAGTGTATAATTGATATTGTTTAACGTATACAAGCATCATACTATCAACGAAAACGTTTGTTGATATTTCCGCACTTTTTATTATTTTTACTTGTGTAGCGGTATGAATCTTGGCATAGATGAGAAATATGCCCCATCATCTGTTTGCATTGACGAATGTTCAGGTTAATGAAAAACATCGGTAAGTCAGAGTCCTTGAAAAATTTACCCAAGAAATATAAAAAAGTAACGTCCCTTATTAGTCAGTTATCTCCTTTGACCAAGTTGCCCTAGAGAGATATCAAAATAAGCTCTCTTTAGTCTTACGGACAATTCATTTATCATCGTTGCTAACTGATTAAGTGGGAAAACTCATGATTCTCATGTTTATAGAAAATTAAATTTATTATATTGTTGAAATAAGATATTTTCTAATCTACTGATCTATTTTTATTTTTATCTATTTTACAAATATTTATGTTTTATGTATTTATTTATTCAAAAAATATTATTTTAAATTTAAAAGAGTAAATACTTAGCTATATACATACCAATTATTATTGTACATTTGTGAAAATCTACATAATATACAGATATATCCTTTATATTTTTTTTTATTTTCTAAATTATTTATTAACTTGTTTTTAGATGTATTTATTTCATATATACGTACATATATTTATTTATTTTTTATTATTTTATTTATCCATTTACCAGACGGATATGCAAAGAAAAGAAAAAGAGACAAGCAAAGAAAAAAAAATTATGTCCAAAATTTATAGTTCAAAGGCATTCAGTTTTTCATGATAACATTATAAAGATTATCAGATTTCTCCAATGATCTAGATGCTTCCTCATGCTTCCTGTTCGTGAACAGAGACCTACAAGAAATAAAAACAAATTAAAACAGGTAAGGTAGTCAACTTCATGCATAGTGAGCGCTATAGGACCATATGCATTTTCTACATATGGGTCATTTAGAAAAGTCTTTGTTTAATGGGGGCAGCCATATTGTGCTAATACTAAGGCTAGAAAAGGTTTCGTTCGCCGGAAACTGAAGTACGCAAAAATAACTTGCTTCAAATTATTTAATTTTAGAATCAGAATCGTGATACCGAAAATGAGTTTCTGGAAAGGGCTATTGCTGTGCTCGCATCATTGGCCACGCCAGACAGCATATATTACTTCAATAATACAAGCACATCTATCTTTCAATACAACTCGCACGAATTTTATTTTTCGAAATATAGGTGTGGTACAATGTAAATCAAATAAATTCAATAAAACGTTCCAGAAGATTTGAATTTACAATGTAATTCAGAAAAACCTGACAAATCCGGAATTGAAACAATTCTTTATGGACAATTGTTAGATTGTCTTATGATGGCCCCTCAGAAAACTAATATTAAATAAGGAGATAACTGTATTGTATTTAAATATTTGCCAGCATCATTTGTGGATTTGACGGTTGCAACTTTAGCTTACTGGCGACGCAGAGCCAGTAAACTATTATTTGCAACCATTAAATCAAAATTGATGAATGCAAATATCAAAATACAATAGTGTTATCTCCATTCTAATGCAGGTGTAAAGATTGTAAGTAAAATAGAGATTTTTTGGAATCCGGAAGTGATCCGTTGCTTCAATTGGCTTTAAAATTTCGACGTCATCTAATTAAATTCAACGTTACAACCAATAATGTACTTATCAAATTTAGCATTCAAATTCATTAGCTCATAAACAACAATACGGATAACGGGAAAGGTTAACAATGAAACGGTAATCAATTAACCCCATCCAATCGACTAACCCTCAGAAAAAAAAACAAAACACAAACACAGTAACAACAGTGAGTCGGAATAGTATGACTGGGATCCGATACTGATTTATTATGAGATATAAATCTCCCCTTAATCTTTCCTGTCCGTCTGGTGAATAAGAACAGAAACAGTATTATTATCTAAAAGATAAGCAAGAAAAGTAAAATAGTAAAATCAATGGCCAGGATCTTGTCTCAAAGTTAATACTTGTATCGTCATTCTAAACTAAGAACCGAGTTTTATGCATTTAAACCAAAATATAACAACAATATATACTGTATGTGCTCAAGTGTTAACCCGGTTTTTTGTCCATAGTGGTTTATTTTTACAGCATCAACGTTTCTCCATTGTATCTTCTGTACATTAACTGATTAATGATAACAAAATTATTTTAAGTAACATATATATAGAGAAGAATGTGACAATATACATACTCAGTCCCCGTTTTTTATCATCAGCAAAAGAGTTCGTCGTAATTGTTTCTTTGCGTCTGCAAAATGCATTAATTCCACATGGAGTGTTCTGCCAGAAGCACATTTTTTGTCCTACTGTAATTAACTCCCTGTTTCCCTGGTCATCACAAAAGGCATAGCATCCGAAACGTGTAATTGATAAACCATTGTATGCAGTACATAGAATTGGCAAACAAAGGAAAATTGATAATTGCTTCATTTTTCAACTATATCATATAATTGTATTTCAACGAAATTCCTGATACTTTACCAATATTGTGAAATGTTTCATAAAGTTATTTTTTTGTATCTATTTATTTTTGTTGTTATTAATATTATTTTATCTTATGTATCGAAAATTATTTAGGTATTTTGTTTATCTTCATATTATCAAATTAAAATTGAATTTTTAAACTTATTTTATTATTGCTTTTATTTCAGGTTCTAGTTTTTTATTTTCGCAAATGAACTCTAGAAGATACCGAACCAACAATGCCTGAAAGGAAATCCTAAATCGTAATCCAGAGGACAGTACTCGAACGAGACAATCCAAAATAGAACACGACTGGCAAACAAACAAGGAGATATACGAACAAAGAACACTGAAAACTAAAGCTTGGGCAATACGAACTCCAGCAAAAAACCTGGCCTGATATCAGGTGCTCCGGAAAAGTACGCATATCTCGTTTCGCATGTGACACCTGTCATATTATTCAAAGTGTGTAATTGATATTGTTTAACGTATACAAGCATCATACTATCAACGAAAACGTTTGTTGATATTTCCGCACTTTTTATTGTTTTCACTTGTGTAGCGATATGAATCTTGGCATAGCCGAGAAAGATTAATCCGGAAAAATACTTATATATGCCCCATCATCTGCTTGCATTGACGCATGTTTAGGTTAAAGAAAATATCGGTGTCAGCGCCCTTGAAAAATGTACCCAAGAAAGATAACAAAGTAACATACCTTATTAGTCACTTATCTCCTTTGACCAAGTTGCCCGAGAAAGATATCAAAATAACCTCACTTTAGTCCAAGGGACAATTCATTTATCATCTTTGCTAACTGATTAAGTGGGATAACTCAAGATTCTCATGTTTAAAGAACATTAAATTTATTGCATTGCTAAAATAAGATATTTTCTAATCTACTTATCTATTTTTATTTTTATCTATTATACAAATATATATGTTTTATGTAATTATTTATTCAAAAAATATTACTTTAAATTTAAAAGAGTAAATACTTAGCTATATACATACCAATTATTATTGTACATTTGTGCAAATCTACATAATATACAGATATATCCTTTATATTTTTTTTAATTTTCTAAATTATTTATTAACTTGTTTTTAGATGTATTTATTTCATATATATGTACATATATTTATTTATTTTTCATTATTTTATTATTTTATTTATCCATTTATTTTTTTTAATTCCATACATTTATATAAATACAAAAATTGGAAAAACCTACCTTAAATTCTCTTGTGTTGTCGGAGGGGGTGTGGAAAAATTAAAATAATCACAAGATTTTATACAGAACTGTAAATGACCTTCAGAAGATCAGGTCGCCCTTATTTGGGTAATGGATCAACTTTAATTAATTTATAAACATTTTTAAATTAATATAAATACAGCTCAACTTTTCCGTTGACGTTCATACTATAACTGACTGACTCTTCCCATATCTTCTTAAGATACTCGCGATAATCATGATGACATTGAATGATAAATACATAGTAAATAAGTTCAACGTTATAAATGAGGTTAAGAATTTCTTTTTTGATTCAATTTAAAAAAATGTCTATAAAAACATCAGAAATATAGTTTTGTCGGTTTAAAAAAGTCATCTGCAGAGCATCTCAGTATTTGTTTGAGTGGAGGGTAAACGATTATAACAGCTAGCTATCTCTTTCCTTCGATATTACATTGCCAACAATACTTTAAAATTAAACCTTGACACGTACACTACTGACCTTTTACAAGTTATAATTTATTTATTCTGATATGAAGTCTTATTATTACGTCGTGTTTTTATTGCAAGTATGGCACAAAGCGTTATTTGTAGAAGTATATTCCCTAGAATTAAAAACTAGTAAATGTATAAAAATATCTTTGACCTGTTCCCACTGTTGTAACATTTCACGTCCCTCCGCCGATTTGTGACTTCCACCGAATTGACTTTGTTGAATTTATGACGACGAATGCCGTATACGGAGCAGGAAATGCTTACCGTTCTGGAGCACCTGGATTCACTCCTGGTTTTTATAGGAGTTCGTTTTGTTCATTGTTTTTCAGTTTTCTGTGTTTATTTGTTGTGATTGTGGTTGTTCATTTGTCTTCCTGGGTTTATCTGTCCAATGGATTATTTTTTATTTGCTCCTTAGGTATATTTGTCTTCTTTGAACTTTAACAAAAATATTGATTTGATTAATTGTGGTATTTTGCCATGTTTAGTTCAACAGACTATATCGTAGGGATCACATTTAAGTCGGAAGGAAAAACGAATTTACGTAATAAAAAGAACATGCCGATTTTGACCTCGCTCCATCTACTTCGACAGAAAGGTCTTTTATGTTACACAGTCTTATCACTTACGGGGATTACTATTTGATAATACAGACATGTTTTCTCATTGAAAAGTGTTGTCTAATGCTATATCCCCGGTGGGGTCAAACCAAAGACAATGGTATTAGTACAAAGCAGGGACCATATTCATATCACATAAACATGTTCTCGTCCTGATATGCACCTGGTTGCCACAGGACGTGAAACAATAATTCATCCATCTATTTATCTAATACTATAACTGACAAAGGACCCATATTACTATTGCTATTTATTAACACAACGTTACATATTGTGTAAAACGGGTTTTTATACAAACCAGTAAATGATCTGTAGAAAATCAGGTTGCACTGAATTAGCTAACAGATAAACTTTAATGATTTTAAAAAGATTTTAATATTAACATATAAACAGTTTAACCTTTAAGTTAACATTTATACTGTAACTGACAGAAGCCCTTCCCGTATCTTCTGATGATACACTCAATAATCGGGATGACACTGAATGATAACAACATGAAACAAACTTAACATAATAAATTAGGTTATGAATTTCTTTTTTGTCATTCAATAAAAAATAATACATCTTCATCCGTACCTCAGAGATATAGTTTTGTTGGTTGCAAGAGTCCACCCAAGAGCATTTCAACATTTGTTCAAGGGAAGGGTGACTGGCAATAATTAGAAATGATACATGTTATTATTGCGTCGTGTTTTTATTGTGAAGTTTGTATGTCAAATTTATATGTATGAATTTATACATGTGATTTAAAACTGGCTAAAGTTTTTAAAATATGCTTGAACTTCAAGCCTTAAACTTTGAACAAAAATATTAATTTTATTTTTGTGGTCTTTTGCCACGTTTCGTTCACTGACTATATTGTGGTGGGCTTTTAGTCGGTCGAAAACTGCATTTGCGTGGAAAGAAGATTTAAAATTACTATTAAGTAATACAGACATGTTACCTAATTTAATAGGATACAGTTATTGAACAGTATTTAGGGATAAAGCCATTTTATTTGTCTCGAGACACTGATGACAATTTTTGCGACGCGTAGCGGATGGAAATAGTCAAAGAGTATAATATGCCTATATCCCGAAATGACTGTTCAATAACTGTTTTATTATACCAAAAATCTTAAGATAAACGCCAAGAATAATATTTAAGGTAGATCAATACTTATACTTTTAGCAGATAGATTTTTCCTATTTTTTTCCAGGCAAAGATATATTTTTTTCCAGGCAAAGATATACTTTGAAATTTCGATTTAAAAAACATAGGTCACCGTTTTTGATTTTGAGATAATTGAGTCTTAATGTCGGTAAATTTTATATAGATTGTATAGGGAAAATCCAAATTTCTCGTACAATAAAAAAAAACTGGCAGATAGAATTTTTTTCTTGCTATTTCCAAAAAAATAACATTTCCTTTATATTTCATTAGAAAAATTTCCGCCAATTATTTCCGCGTAAATGGTTCTTTTTAGAATAAAATCTTTAAAGTTTGCTATTTATGCATTTTTGTAAAAAAAAATATTTAAATAAACTTAAGATAGTAATTACTATTTGCTCGTTGAAAATCTATATTTACATACAAATTTGCAAAATTCCCGAAAAAGATGCTCAGTGTATTAGGTATGATCTACCTTAACATGTGTTTTCTTTCAGATCACGCACAACGGCACTACATCAAGGTGATTACACATGTTAATCATTCTGACCGTGACTTTGTCCAATGAAAGTTAATTGCCGCTAAAAAGTGCTATTCACGGGTGAATTGCATTTGTGCTATTCACCGGTGAATGGTACTTTTCAGGCAGTTTGAATAAAGTATTTTTATGACAATGAATTTTACATAGCAAAAAAGTAAAATGAAAATATAATAATGTTGTCTAATGCTAACATCCCTTTCAATTAGTGTTCAAAACTAGGTACCTAACTACCCGAGCAAGCATGGGTATCATAAAAAGGTTGAATAGCTTTTCTTACCCCTAGGACAGAGCACCTCCGCCTTTTTCGGATGGCGAGATATTTATTTCATGTGAGGCAGTGGGTAAAAAAAATTAACATTGCTTTTATATACACTACATTTATAATTTGTTGTTACTAAGACTTGTCTTTTCCTATAACGATAATCATTTATTTGTACCATTTTATTGTAATAAATTGAAACAGCATTCAAAAGTAAACCGAAATACTTTAATTCCCTTCCAAATAAAAGATCTCTTGTTATGTGCTTGTCGTATCTATATTAAGTGTGTCCGTTTTAAAAGCTCACTCAACCTTATGATTATATGAAATAAAGTTTTCTTATACAATTGTTCCATTATTACTATTGTGTAATAATATTCAGCCCATAATCTCTATGTCATACCTTATCATTGTTTATTTAAAAATTTCAGACCATCCTCTCTTTCAATTATTAGAAGTGAAAGTAGTTTATTATTAACTTATTTTATCTGCGGTATAGGTGGCAGAAACCAGTTTTTTTCACCTATTTACGTGCAAGTCTATGGCACAAATTTCCAAAATTCCTGTAAATAAATATATAAGACTTGTACATGCCTAGATAATTTTTTGGTGACAAGAATTGATTGAAACTAACAATGACGGACACCAGGGCAATGTCATCTACATTATTTCTTTATACCAGAGTTGGAACTTCCCCTGAATGATGGATAAAATCTAGCAAAATTTTGAACCAATTCTAGACCTCAATGCATGAAACCTGCTAATAACTGACCAGACATATTACCATAACCATGTATTTTGATGACTTTTACCTCAAATATACAATAGCTTAACCTATCATTTCCATCGAAAATGCAACTTTTCGGTGTCGGAAATAAACTACCCATTTTTAGCAATGGAAAACAAGACAGGAATGTAGAGGTAGCCTTTAAATAGTACCTATATTAGACTCGGGATTGTTCCCGACAAACGAAGGTTAAACCATGTTACATATCAATGTTATCAGGAAACTTATATATAAATTAAATCCTTTAATTGGAAGGGGCAAAGATAGCCAAGTTTTTTAATAATAATTTTCTACATGGACACTGAAACAGAACTGGTTACTGCCTCCATAGTTACTATGCGTACGACTACCTCTGGTCGCCTTATTGCTGAACAATTATCCCTCGAACGGAAGTGGAAACGAATGACGAAACATGGAAACATGTCGGATTGTTTTGGATCGTGTTAGCTTATCTATAATTCCAGCATTTAAAGAAACGTATCGACTAAAACGTGTGAAATTTTCAAACAACAATTTTATCTTCAATCAGTCAAATTCTGATTTGAATTGTGTCTATTGCAGTTGTTACGTGATGACGGCACAAAGAAATCGAGCCCTTAATTTATAGATGGACTTTAGAACATATATATACTCTAATCCTCCCTGTTCATGGGTTATGATATTTTTATATTCTTGTAGTAATCTAAATGAATAGAAAAGAAAGTACATTGTAACATAAAACCAATAGATGAATTTATGATGTGTTTAATTCATTTGATTTATTATTAACTTTTTAACTGTAGACAACAACAAAAGAGGAAACACCGAAATTAACTTTTAGATGGAACCATATCTAAATGCCATTGCTTTTGCATACCTTTATTAAATGGTTAGCACTTCTATGAATAGGTGGCCACTCTCTATGAATTAATCAAAATCACTTATTATCATCATATAACTCAGAGCAATGTTGTCGATAGTGGGAGCACACAATTTGCAGACAAAAACATTTGTATGCGAAGTTAAACTAGTTTTAGCCTTTGACTTTTTACGGTTTGCGTAAATGTACCTAAAGTCTGCAAAATTTAGATTATAATATTGACCATCGAGGATTGCCTTCTTATCTCTCAAGTACTAGGCACCTGTGACGGAACACGGGAGCCCAACCCACAGAGTTGCCTAGCGCATTCCCAGGTTGCGGATAGGGGAGGCCTTCTTGGGGGTTTTCAGGTCGTACTATGGAAAGTCTGACCGCGGACGATAGTGGGTAAAGTGTTTAGAAAATGCCACACTCACAGCATGCTAAAGACCCCTTCTATAGTTTTCGAAAAAGCGACGGCTAATGGCCACTACAGAAAACTAAATTATCCGACCGTACCCAACCATCCGCCTTTTACAGTGGCACTTAATTTGGTTACCTTTGTGGCCCGTCCCACTCATATTTGAATTATTTTTAAAATTGTTGGTCCTCGTCCTGAAGAAGCGTGGAATATTTGCAAGCAAAAATCAATCTATCATGCATAATAATTGATAAAGTTAGATATTCACATCATTCTGCCTTATACATGAATGTGATTCGATGTAATATCATTTCCTGAGTGAGTTTAATTATTGTTGCTTATATACGAGTACAACAGCAAAATATAAACCTATTTTTGGATCATTTTCATGGCCAATATTAGTTCGGAACAAATTGCTCTGACGTCTGACGGCCTTTTTTGTGATTCATTTTTTTCTAAGAATATGTACATTTTATTCACCAACAATCTCCCTGTACCATTAACGAAAGCTTTATTCCCTTCAACCCACAGTTTTCTTCATTTCACTTTCACTTTGAACAATTTGTCACATGACTGCGTTATTTCATTTTTTGTGTAGTAAATTTATGCATATGATCCGGTAACCCGCATCTATTTTCTAACCGTAAGTCCTTTATATATAGTCATGTTTTCACTGGAATGTAAATGAGTTTGACGCGTGCCAACCTACATGCATAAATTAGCTTCTGTGATTCCAAGTTTTGCAAAGAAATAACGCGTGATCGCAATGTCTTGTTCAAAGGGAAAGTGAAATGATGAAAATGGTTGGTTGGAGGGAATTAAGCTTTTTTGTGGTACAGGGAGATTGTTGGTGAATAAAATATACATATTCTTAGAGAAAAATGAGGCCTCGATTGATGTATGATTTATCTACTTATAATTACGATTGCGAGTCTGAAAACTGCCGGCACAAGTCTGGGTCGTCAGACGTCAGACGTCAGAGCAATCTCGGACTATACTTGGGGTAATACACAAACATCAAACATGAAATATTTCATCGAATCACTCAGCATGTTGCAAAAAGTTTAACCATAATCAAATGTTATGAATGAGAGAAATAAGTGGGCGCGAAGGTGGTCCTTGGAGTCACATTGCGAAACACATGAATAATAGTAACAGTGAACAATCATACAAAGTACAATTTCTGGTTATGATATAGAGCGGAATCGATTGTGTGCGGATACGAGGATGCATGGGCATTATTTGGCGAACGCGTTTGTATTGTTCACAGGAAATTTAATGAACGGCTTTTATAAGTTCTGGTCATGAGCGTATCTGATGAAGGTTGATCCAGAGGTACATATTGTACACATTAAATTTGGTATCGGGGTTTATTTTACACGTCCACGTGGTGGGACGATATCAGTAATGCTAAGACATATAAAAGATAATACGTAAGCACGGGATTATTCAATGATTGACCTGGGTTGCATTTAAGTACCTTTAGACAAGATTATTCAAAGATTGACCTGGGTTGCCTTTAGACAAGATTATTCAAATATTAACCTTGGTTGCATTTATGTACCTTTAGAAAAAGATTATTCAAAGATTGACCTGTGTTGCATTTAAGTACCTTTAGACAAGATTATTCAAAGAATGACCTGGGTTGCATCTAAGTACATTTAGACAAGATTATTCAAAGATTGACCTAGGTTGCATTTAAGTACCTTTAGACAAGATTATTCAAAGATTGATCTGGGTTGCATTTAAGTACCTTTAGACAAGTTTATTCAAAAATTGACCTGGGTTGCATTTAAGTACCTTTAGACAAGATTATTCAAAGATTGACCTGGGTTGCATTTAAGTACCTTTAGACAATGTATTTTTGTGAAATGGTCAATATTTTGCCTTAAATTTAATATCACATAGATTCTTTAACAGACAATGCAATTCTAATAGATATGTTAGAATGTATTTTCTGATATTTGTATAAATAAACACAGCCGTCAACGAAGCAATATTTTAATATGAGAAAATACTAAAAACTGATTTCAGCAGCCTCTGAAATGAAGTTCTTGATAATACTAATCAGAAGAAGGGTGTTGGGTTAAAACAGAATCAAATTAAAGTCGTATGAGTTTTAGATTGCATCAAATTGGCAGTTAATTTTTCATGATTACACTATATGATTTGTCAGATTTCTTCAGTAATCTAGATGCTGCTTCATTTGTCCTCTTCCTAAACAGAGACACTGCAAAGAAAAATCAGATTATTAATTAAGAAAGCAAGTTCATAAATATCACCTCTAGTAAAAAAAAAATCTGTTTTCCGAATATAATAAAATGTATTTTCTGCCGAAGATTCAAATGTCACAAATTTAACGGATGACCAAACAATTGTAAGAAACTTAACAATTATCTTTTTGATGTAACTGTAACACAAGTGAAATTTGACATGAGACGGGATGAAGGTCTAACCTGAAAGCATATTATCTGCACTAGATCCAAGTCGGGCACTGATTTTTAAAAATCTTTAATTTCTCAACTACATTTAATGATTGGATGAAATGTTGTTATAAAGTGGGGGCGTTTTTGTGGGTTCCCAACCATGTGAAGACGTCTATTTTTGGGATTGTTTATTTCGGATATTGGATCATTTTAAGGGTAAATGATTTTTTTACTAAAAATTACAGAATTTTATGCAATTATCTAAAATATACATACTCAATCCCCGTTTTTTGTCATCAGCACAAGAGTTCGTCGTGCTAGTTCCACTAGTCCTGCAGAATGCACCAATTTCACACGAAGTATTCTGCCAGAAACACATTTCTTGTCCAATGGGAATGAACTCTTCGTTTTCCTGGTCGTCACAAAAGGCGTAGCATCCTTGGTCTGTAATGGAGATTCCTTTGTATGCGGTGCATATTATTGGCAAACAGAGGAGAATATATACTGCCTTCATTGTCTACTATCTTCTAATTGTCTGAAGAAAAACTAAAACATGTTAAATACATAGTAAATAAGCTTAAAAGTTATAAATGAGGTTAACAATTTCTTTTTTCATTCAATTAAAAAAAATAATCTGTCTTTATCAGTACATCAGAGATATAGTTTTATTGGTTGCAAAAGTCCACTGCAGAGCATTTAAGTATTTGATTGATTGGAGGGTAAACAATAATAACAGCTAACTATCTCTTTCCTTGGATATTACTTTGCCATCAATGCTTTAGAATTAAGTTTTGACACGTACACTTCTGACCTTTTACAAGTTAAAATTTATAAATTCTGATATGAATTCCTGTTATTACGTCGTGTTTTTATTGCAAATATGGCACAAAACGTTATATGTAAAAGCATATTTCCTAGAATTAAAAACTGGTAAATGTTTAAAAATATGTTTGAAATTCAAGCTTTGACCTATTCCCACGGTAAATTTCTAAACATATGTTTGAAGTTCAAGCTTTGACCTGTTCCCACTGTCGTAACATTTCATGTGCCTCCGCTGTTTTGTGACTTCCACCGGATTGACTTTGTTGAATTTCACGACGGGTGCAGTATACGGAGCAGGAACGGCTTACCCTTCCGGAGCACCTAGGTTCAATCCTGGTTTTTATAGGTGTTCGTTTTGTTCATTGTTTTTTTCTTTTATGTGTTTATTTGTTGTGCTTGTGGTTGTTCATTTGTCTGTCCAAAGGATTACGTTTTTTATTTGCTCCTTAGGTATATTTGTCCTCTTTGAACTTGAAAAAAAATATTGATTTGATTTCTTGTGGTGGTCTTTTGCCACGTTCAAATGGGTATATCGTGGGGATTACATTTTAGGCGGAAGGAAAAACGGATGTACGTGGAAAGGACGTGCCGATTCGACCTTGCTGCATCTCCTTTGACAGATTGATTGATTTATTATTGCTTAACGTCCAGTGGCAAATATTTCGTGCTTCTTCAGGACGAGAACCAGTTCAGTTTATCAAACAATTTAAATAGGGGTGGGACAGGACACAAAGGGGAACCATTCTGCTAATATTCAAATATCGTCAATTTAAATGCCACAGATAAACATAAATATTAACTACCTAAAAGTCTATTCCAAAATTAGAAGGGCTAAAATAAAATATTCGATCACCGTCATTGTCATTCGTCAAATGAAATGAATATCAAAAACATGTATGACGATATCCAACATGAAACACTAAATGAGTGTGAAATGAAACATTAAATGAATATGAAATGGAACACTGATGACACATAAAACAACCATGGACAAAAACATCAAACCAAAATCGCGGTGACATACATAAAAATCCTCTTGCTGATTTTCATATAATGCTAATCATTTAATTACCAATTACAGGAAGATGCAGTTAATCAATAGAAAATGCAGAAGTTGTCAGTTAAATCTTAACTTATATACTAATAAATCTTGTTATTTGCTTTCAAAATTTCAAAATTGCAAAAGATGAGTAACTGATTTACTTTTTTTTAAAGAATCAGAAAAAAGAGTACAACATTCTTCACAGTATATAGATGGTTGGAAAAAAGGAATTAAAATATCTGTCCTTGTCGAAAAGAAAAAGTTACTTTTAAAATGCAAAATTCTTATATAATTTTTTTTTTCGGTGAACAGTACAAATTTCCGTATCCATTTCACGAGCATGTTTGAACGAAAAAGTCATTTGTTCCAATACTTGATTTCCGACTTAGTCCGGAATTACCTCATCCGGGGCAGAAATTATTACTCCGATCACGTGACTTTAGTGTTTTTGTTAGGCATGAACATGGCGCTTCACAGGTTACGATAGTGAAGGGAAATTTGAAGGATAATGCAAGTCGGGCGATTTTTAGCTTTCTGTATTCATATTATGATATACCCCTCTGAGACAGGAACTGTCGTAACTCTGGTACAGTTTTTGTCGCTAAATTTACCGGGCTATGCCTAACAAAACGTCACGTGATACGTCATTCTTTACCTCCGTAGCAAAGAGCGACCGATCTCGAAAAAATCGTATCAAAATAAATAAAATCTTTTTCATATATCAAGCAGCCGAGAAATAAAAATAAGCATTTTAGGTATTATGTGATATGTTTATAAGATTAATTGTCCTTTAGTGTAAATTTTTAAACGTAATTTATTCCCTTTACCTTGAATTATGTATAGAAAATCACCTACCTTAGAAAACTATCATCTGCTCTTGCTGCAAATATATAAAAGGGGAAAAGTCGTAACATATTATATACGTTCGGCAGTTGCCTGTAGGTCTTCTTTTTATTTTTGGAAAGATAACTTTTAATGGAATTAGACCGTTTTAAATTTATATATACTAAGTTTTATCTTTTACCCCATCTTCTTTTAAATTAAATGGACTAATAAAATTATGCCCTTAGCTTCGAACGACGGTTATAATAATTTTGAAAGATAAAACATTTTCTAACCTCAGCACTTTCGAAATGTTCTGGGATATTGTTACCGCCCGTCTGTCTATCCGTCGGTTGATACACTTTCCTTATATCCTAAACTCAACGTTCATTTTGAATTTCATGCATTTTATTTCTATACTATGAATTTTGAAGTTGTAAATTCATGGTTGTGACGTAAACCGCTCCTTCGAATTCATTTTTTACTTTATGCATTTTATTTCTTTACAGTATTACCAAATACTACATGTAGGTGTTCAATTAAGTTTTAGAACTTCCATTTGAGATACTTTTTTCATCTTATTAATTTTATTTCTGTACAGTATATTACCTTATTTTCAGTCACGATCGGTGTTGGAAAAATTGATAATCTCACTAGTGAGTTTTAAGTTCTCGGAATATGATTGTTCTTCAAAACATTTTCTTAGTTCCTCATATTAAAAACGCGACCTCGTCGTTTGCTTTGTAATAACAGATGTCCTAAAACGAGGTTTTGAGATCGGGACAAAAATTTGGGGGAACAGATAGGGTACAAACAGCAGTTTTCGTCAGTTTTTCATAGGAAATTGAGGGTAACTGACCAGTTCTGAGCATCATACATTCCTATAAAACCAAAAAATTAAATAAAATATTTTTTTCAAGGTTTTCCACAATATGACATTTATTTATGATGTCTTTATTTTCAGCTGCAACATGAAAAAAGTGACAAATTATTGTCACCCCCCACCAAAATCCCAACTATTGGCCAATTTTAACCAAATCTAGTGACAATAACTGTGCAGAATTTTGAGATGTATTACTACAGGCATTTTAAAGGGTATATATATTTCTCCTATTCTTGACGTGTTTCATCGGTGGGATAAAAATACATAATATTTTTAACCACTTCACGGTGATTAAATTTCTACGTGGGAATTACCGTCGTTTTTTCTACAGTTATTGGAACGATAAACTAGAGAAGTCCCGAAATGACGTCTATGTAAACAAACTACATAGCAACGACATTTTCTTGAGGTTTTTGTCAAAAATCATAAGAAAAACAAATTATCCTTCAATTTACTCGTTAGTTATGAAATTGCTCCACCCTCAATAGTTAAAATCTAGATTTTAACACGCTCACAAAAGCTCGCGTGTTGAAAATCTAAAATTTAACTATCTCGGGTGGAGAAATTCCATATTTCACTCGTACCTGAAGGAGAATCTATATTTCTCCTATTATCTGTGCCATTTCCACAATTCTCAGCCTAGTGGTTAAAAATGTTTTAATTCCCATGGGGATTAAAAATTCTCGTGCAATTTCCCCGCCGCTAAACGATAGAAGTTCCGATATGACGTTCATGTAAACAAATTGCGTAGCAACGGCATTTTCTTGATGTTTTTGTCGAAAATCAGTTTAGAAATAGATTTTCCTCCAATTAAATGGTGAGTTATAGAATTTATCCACCATCGATAGTTAAATTTTAGATTTTAATACTCTCGCTAAAGCTCGCCTATGTAGACCAATGTAGAAATAAATGCACACGAATACCATTCAAAATTATTTCATAGAGATGAGCTGAAACATTAATACACCGGTAGCATGCACTAGTTCACCGTGAATTGATTTTAGACCAAATCCAGCGCATATTTTTCTAGTATTAATTGTTACAATGGAGATAAGCGGGCATAGTATTCAGACTCCACGAAACAATTCATTTATTTATTTTCACCCAAGTAGTTATCTGTGTGTTATTTTAATGACGGCTAATTGAATCCAAACGATGTCTGTGTTTATGACGGTTCCTTGAGGTTTTTAGTTATCTTTGAACAATCTTAATGTAATAGTGACGAAGACATACAAAATCATACAAACAAACATATAAAAGTTGTTGACCTTGACGATGAATTACCTAAAGGCAAAATGCAGTTATATATATTTTATATGTATATGTTCTTCAATTGATTGATATTTGAAATATTGTTTTATTGATTTATTATATAATAAGGACACCTTGCGATGTTTAACTGTTTTATTTGGTACATTTGTTTTGCATGGCTTAGTTTAATAAAGTACATGTATTTTTTTGGAAACACAAAACAATTTTAATATGCTGTTGACGTGGCCAATGATGCAAGCACAGCAATAGCCCTTTCCAAAAACTCATTTCCGGTATCACGATTCTGACTCTAAAATTATAATTTGAAGCAAGTTATTTCCCTTACTTTACTTATTCCGTTTCCGGCGAACGAAACTAAACAAAGACTTTTCTAAATGACCCACATGTAGAAAATGTACATGCTCCTATAACGCTCGCTAAAATGTATATATGAAAAATGAAAAGGGCATTGGCTATCCGTAAATAACAAATTTAAATTCAAAACCGCATTAAAAAATACTATTGGTCTTACCACTCCAGCTCTTTATAACGTTGGTTGTCGACTAGGACAAATATATCATGCGCGACTCCGTATGGAAAGTACATATTAAATTCGCATCTCTTTCACAGAAGTATTGTAGACTCTCCGAACTGTGCATGTGGCAGCATCGAGACCGTGGATCATGTTTTCTTCCATTGCAATCGGTATCATCTATAACGGCAGCTTCACTTGTCCACATTACGATTTCCTGTTCCGCTAACAACAGCATTATTTTTATTCGGATCCGACGCCTTGACTGCAAGTCAAAACTCCGAGCTTTTCATTACATTCAATGAGACATCCTGAGCACCAAAAAGATTCACCTCATAATTCAATTTATCATCTTTTTTTCTTTCTAAATACCTCTTTCACACATGCACTTCTTTTTTCTTCAAAGTTTTATCCTATATATAGCCGTATAATTATACATTCCATTACGTAGTACTTGATTTATTTAATAATTATTTCTGAGACTTGTATATCATTAAGGTTAAACATATATATTGGGAAACGAATTAATATAAGTTGAATAAATTGTTTTCGAATCCCTTTAATTGATATATATATATATATATAAAATGTTAAAATTTACTTGTGTAATTTTATTTGAGTTATATAAATATGTTTATTATATTATAAATAACAAATTAAAAAAAAATAATACACGGAGATTGATTAAATGCATTTATGATTCGTCGTCATGAGACCATAGTCCATATTATAAAACGAAAAAACTAGAATACTGTGATGTGATCATCACAAAGGGCCCCGCTGCACATATATTGTTGTAGAGAACAGATTGAAATATATTTGAAGTGACTGATAGTGCATTGTTAATATACAACTTCCACATAAACTTGGTTAAAAGGGATAAAAATAAATGTAGAATCTAGAGCACTAACAAGCAGTTGATAGGGAAAAACTAAGTCAAGGGCAGTGACTCCCATAAAAATTATTTTATAGCGCTCGTTTTCAAAATTGCTCAAGGTATTGCCCATATACACCTTCCATATAAATTTGGTTATATACACCTTCCATACAATTGTGGTCGAAATCCGTTGAGAAATGTAGAATTGAGACCAAGAAGTTGATAGGGAAAAACTAAGTCAAGGGCAGTGACTCCCACAAACATTATCCGATAGCGCTCGTTTGCGAACTTGATCAAGGTATTTACCATATACACCTTCGAGATAAATTTAGTTAAAAACCGTTGCGAAATGTAGAATTGAGAGCGCTTACAACAATTGATGACGGACAGACGGACGCAGTAAAAACTATAGAGTCCCGCAACATCCGATGCGGGACCCTATTAAATGATGATCATTTGTCAAATGAGATGCATTTAAAGTGCATTTTTGTTTTGTTTTTGGAAAACCACATATTATTATTAGTTGATTGATGTCCTGTGAGGTACATACTTATTTTAGACATTTTGTTGTTCATCTATATACATACACATGTAATCCTTGTTTTTGATGGCTTATAAAACTGAAAATATTTCCATACCATTAGGGGCAAGCCATTTTTCTCTATATAAAATTATTTACATTATTTTAAATGAAGTACTTATCTGTTATATATAAACACTACGGAAACCAATCGTAATAAAAAAAAATACAAACACACTGGAAACTTAAAACTTACTCAGGTGAGCCAGGACATGTACAGTAGCCAGCTATTGTTGATTACATGCTACACTTTCATTTAAAACTTACAGCATATGGAAGAAACACAAAAAATAAATTTAAGAATAATTTAATTTGATTTGATATTGGATTTTGATTGGCTGAATAGCATAGAGCAACATTGGTTATACTGTATAACCTGGTTTGGTCTTGTGACGTCACCAATGGATTAATTCGCCACTTATAAATTCAAATAGTCGCTTGCAATTATTGATGCTTGAATCGAGAAATCATTGTGATTCTGTTTGGGAATTAAATCATAAGGGATATTTCCTATTTTTTAACAGGTTATACTTCAGCAACATACTTGGATTTTTTATACTTCAATAAACTAGTTTGGGTCAGTTTAGGGCACAGCTTAAATTATAACCTGTTGTAAACTGATCCAAACCAGGTTATTGAAGTGTAACCTGTTGTCGTAAACTGATCTAAAACCAGGTTATTGAAGTATAATCTGTTGTTGTAAACTGACCCAAATCAGGTTATTGAAGTATAACCTGTTGACCTAAACTTACCCAAACCAGGTTATTGAAGTATAACTTGTCGTAAACTGACCCAAACCAGGTTATTGAAATATAACCTGTTGTCGTAAGCTGACCCAAACCAGGTTATTAAAGTATAACCTGTTGCCGGAAACTGACCCAAAACCAGGTTATTGCAGTATAACCTGTTCAAGAATTGGAAACATTCCTTAAATAAACATAATACCGACAAAACAAACTAGTATAATAACATCAGGCTCAGTGGACTGAGCCTGTATCGCTTACCTGGCCATTTTGTTTTACGGACCGGGAAGATTTATGCAAACTTTGTAAACGACCTTCCATAGATGCTCCATACCAAAAATCAGTTCATTTGGCTTTACGATTTCAGAGAAGTTTTAAATTTCGACTAATCAGAACATGTAAAAGCTCAGGGCAGCCATTTTGTTTCACGGACCGGGATGATTTATGCAAATTTTGTAAAGGGCCTCCCATAGATGCTCCATACCAAAAATCAGTTCGTTTGGCTTTACGGTTTCAGAGGAGAAGAAGTTTTAAATTTCGACCCATCAGAACATGTAAATGCTCATGGCGGCCATTTTGTTTCACAGACCAAGCAGATTTATGCAAACATTGTAAAGGACCTTTCATAGATGCTCCATACCATAAATCAGTTAATTTGGCTTTACGGTTTCAGAGAAGAAGTTTAAAATTTCGACCAATCAGAACATGTAAATGCTCATGGCGGCCATTTTGTTTCACGGACCGGGATAAGTTAAACAAACTTGGTAAAGTACCTTTCATAGATGCTCCATACCAAAAATCAGTTGATTTGGCTTTACAGTTTCAGAGAAGAAGTTTTAAATTTCGACCAATCAGAACATGGAAATGCTCATGGTAGCCATTTTGTTTCACAGACCAAACAGATTTATGCAAACTTTGTAATGGACCTTTCATAGATGCTCCGTACCAAAAATCAGTTTATTTGGCTTTACGGTTTCAGAGGAGAAGAAGTTTTAAATTTCTACCCATCAGAACATGTAAATGCTCATGACGGCCATTTTGTTTCACTGACCGGGATGATTTATGCAAAGTTTGTAAAGGACCTTCCATAGATGCTCCATACCAAAAATTCAGTTCATTTGGCTTTACGGTTTCAGAGGAGAAGTTTTAAATTTCGACCAATCAGAACATGTAAATGCCTATGGCGGCCATTTTGTTTCACGGACAGGGATGAGTTATGCAAACTTGGTAAAGTACCTTCCATAGATGGTCCATACAAAAATCAGTTCATTTGGCTTTACGGTTTCAGAGAAGGTTTTAAATTTCGACCAATCAGAACATGTCAATGCTCCTGGCGGCAATTTGTTTCACGGACCAAGAAGATTTATGCAAACTTTGTAAACGATCTTCCATAGATGCTCCATACCAAAAATCAGTTAATTTGGCTTTACGGTTTCAGAGGAGAAGAAATTTTAAATTTCGACCAATCAGAACATGTAAATGCTCATGGCAGCCATTTTGTTTTACGGACCGGGATGATTTATGCAATTTTTGTAAAGGACCTTCCATAGATGCTCCATATCAAAAATCAGTTCATTTGGCTTTATGGTTTCAGAGAAGATGTCTTAAATTTCAACCAATCAGAACATATAAATGCTCATGGCGGCCATTTTGTTTCACGGACAAAGAAGATGTATGCAAATTTTGCAAAGGACCTTCCATAGATGCTCCATACCAAAAATCAGTTCAATTGGCTTAAGTTTACAGTTTCAGATGAGAAGTTTTTAATTTCGACCAATCAGAACATGTAAATGCTCATGGTGGCTACTTTGTTTCACGGACAAGGATGATTTATGCAAACTTTGTATAGGACCTTCCATAGATGCTCCATAACAAATATCAGTTAATTTAGCTTAACAGTTTCAGAGGAGAAGACGTTTTAGATTTGGACCCATCAGAACATGAAAATGCTAATGTAAAGGACCTTCCATAGAAGCTTCAGGCCAAGTTTCAGTTCAATAGGTCCAGGGGTTTCAGAGGATATAATGAAAATGTAAAAGTTTACAGACAGGCGGACGACGGACGCCAAGTGATGCTAAAAGCTCACATGTCGTTTTAGGACAGGTGAATAAAGGTGCTCCAGAAGGGTTATCTGTTCATTTGGAGTGTACATTATCCTATGTGTACGAGGTTAAAATAGACCAAATAAGACAAAATCAAACGAGGCAAAATCATCCAGTGTAACTTTTCATGCATAAGCTAGGACATTGTATTTTTCCAAGTATGCAAGAACTTATGCATACTTCCACTTTTTGTCTTGTGACATGATTATTATATCTCTAGTTATATCCATGACAAGTATAAAGGGATAAAACTGTCAATTGTTTATCAGTAAATAAAACCATCATTGCTTGTCTAACAATGTCACCGATTATGTATTGCTTTAATGGGGCATTCAAAGGTAACGAGGGACATTTATTGTAGTGGTAATTAACAAATTCGTCAGTTTGTATAATATACAATACACTTAGTCTTTGATCACCTAGCACGGTAGAAAATGTGATTAAAGGAGTTAAAAAATAAAGAATTTTCGTGAGATTTAGAAATTTCGTTTACAAATTTGAGTTGAATTTGACGACACGGATTGACAAAATATGTGGATTTTTTACTTTTGATTTTTTTCGTCGTTTTGCTGACTAAAGGTATGTTTACATTGAAATTATTAACAATTTGATTAATTTTTTCCCATAATTTATTATTATCATTAATCTTGCCAGTATATCTTTATAATTATTATTAATATATGAAATTGTCAAGTTATCAATTGGTATATGTAGAAATGGGTTAGTACATATGAGAATAAGAAACTTGTCCGTATATACCTTTTGGTAAATTTGGTATTTTTGAATATGCTCTTCAACCTTTTGGATTGTTGTTTTGGTTTTCAACATTTTAGACCTTGGGCACAACTGATGAGTCGTAAATCGACGAAATGTGCACAACTTGTGCATCAAAATTGGTATCAAAGAATTTTATAATACAGACATGAAATAATCAAGCACATTATATTATTCCTTTTGCTTTTACTTTAAAAAAATGAATATGGCAACACAAAATGTTTTCAATGTAGATTAAAAGAGATGAAAATAATATTTATTTGGAAAGCGGATTTTTTTTTTTTTTTTTTTTTTTTTTTGCACATTTGTACGTTTCCTCATTCTACATTTAATGACTATTTGCATTTTTTTTTATCTTGTATACATTCAGAAAAGCTTGTACATATATTAAACAGAACAATTTTCAAAATTAAACCAATACATTTCGGAGGAATGTAAAAATCATGTATCTTTCTAATGGATAATACTCTAAATCACATTTTCTTTAATGATCTTTTAAACATATTTTCTTTACTTCATGTCAAGCAACCAATAAATATCTTTGAAACACATTTTCGTTACTTGCTTTCAAGCAAACAGTAAATATCTTTGAAACATATTTTATTTACTTGATTTCAAGCAAACAATAAATATACTCAATCTCAACAAAAAGGAAATATGTAGTGCGTTAAAAAACGTACTTCACAATACACATTACTAATTCACTTCGACAAGGATATCGACTTCGTCGTTACTTGTTAATAAAACTGTCAGTTTATGGACAACGCGTTGCGTTTTTATGTCCTCTTAGGAACTCCAATCCGTAGACAATTGTTACCTATTTGAACAATCTGTTGTTGTAATGATTGATGATTATTATGATAAGTACCCAGAAGTAATAACTATAAGAACATGTAATTATTGGGTGTAGAAGGAGTACAATTATTTGGTCATAACATATAATGTATATGTAAAAAAAAAGACACGTTTATTCATGTTTGTTCGACGGTTATCAGATTGGTTTTATTTGTTTTTTACTTCATTTGTGTGTGCATAATTTTCCTACTCTTGCCTTCTATTTTGTCTTTTCAAATGTGTTAAATCTTACCAAAATAATGAGTGGAAAATAACCTAATGTAACCCTCTGTCCCATGATGGGGTTGGCGTTACCCTCTTGGTCATTCTGGAACTTCTGAACTTGTTTTCGACCCTTTGGATTGGTAGTTTGGTTTTTAACATTTTAGGTCTTGACCACAACTGATGAGTCGTAAATCGACGAAATGCATACTCCATGTTCATCAAAATTGGTATCAAAGAATTTATTTTTACAGCTTATGTTTGAGTGTTACATGCTTACTTCTCTTAAATTTCCTTCTCTCTAATTTTGATCATTTGTTTTTTTTTCATAATAATTATACAAAGGTTTTGCCAGTCATAGTTCCGTAATTTTCCTTTCAAGTGTTAATTGATATGGGGTGTGTCTCTTAAGTGCGGAAATCAACATTTGCCATAACATAAATTGTCCCTGTCATAAAGTTAAGAGGTAAAAAACTGATAGATAATGATAAATAACTGACATCTTGATTCTTTTGTCCTTTACCTGACTGATTTCACCTGTATTTTCTTACTTTTTGCCGAAAAATAGTAATGTACGATCTCCGATCTCCCCACTATTCCATCATTTGTTTTACAGTAAAAAACTTTCTTTGTACAATTATTTAATTGGTATACCAAGGTCAATTCGTAATAAAGAATAATACGTTCTTACACAAGGCAAAAGTGAAGACTGGAAAATTTTCAACAGGTTTTTTAAAATTCAAGTCTTTCCCGAATTGAGCACAGCGGAACGAGAGAAAAGACGCTGAATTGTAAAAACGTATTCCAGTTCTTCACTTTTGAACGAGTATCAGTACATATTTCTTCCGTAAATACTCGATTTTTAGGTTTCCTGTACTTAGGTAAATTCACTGAGTACAGTCGACAACGTTAAATCACGCCTGATTGGTCAAAAGGTATGACAAAAGAATTCTGATTGGACGTCACAACAATGGGAGATTGATGCACGTGCAACGATCTTTCATTGATTACTCCCACTTAAAACAGCCATTTACGGAAGAAATACTGAACAAGATTTCGCATGGATACAAAAATATGTAAAAACTGTTCATCGATATTTATGTTACCTCACAAGATGTTACCATCAAGACAAATTCTAATGATATATACCACATGATTAAAAGTTTTTCTCCTATTCTTGACGTGTGTAATCGGTGGGATAAAAATACATAATATTTTTAACCACTTCTATGTGATTAAATTTCTACGTGGGAATTACCGCCGTTTTTTTTTCTACAGTTATTGGAACGATAAACTAGAGAAGTCCCGAAATGACGTCAATGTAAACAAACTACATAGCAAAGACATTTTCTTGAGGTTTTTGTCAAAAATAAGTACTAAATGGCTCCGGAAACCATCGTGTCAAAAATCAACAGAAGAAACAACATATCCCATATAAACACAATATATCATTATCAATAAAAAAAAAACAGATGCTGGCGTGTTGAAAAACCGAAAAATTAACTATCTCGGGTGGAGAAATTCCATAACTCACTCGTACCTGAAGGAGAATCTATATATAAACCATACTTTCGCATCATAATATCTGTAATCGAATCTATTGACACCAAGGATAATTACACGAGAAAAGGAAGCATATTATGTGTCCAATATTTGAAAACAGAATCAGATTCTGTAGCCTCATATAAACAATAATAAATAATCTACTTTATATAAAATACAAGTACAGTAAGCTTAGCTTCAGTGAAACAACATCCAAGGGGGCCTTGGTAACCTAGGTAGTTCGTCATGAACTAATGATCACTAGCCAACACTGAGGTTGTGAATTCGAATCTCACCGGTGGCGGGGTCATTAAACGTGTACTGATCGACGCCACGTCAAATACAATTTTTCTTTGTGTTTACATTTTATGTACGGACTCAGTCTTGCTATGGGTTTCAAAGAGTCAACACCTTTTTATTTTTATTTTTTACATGCTGGTGATCAACACCATATTGGTCGAAACGTTGGGTATTTTTAACTTTTTAGTTTGATAGTTGTTTTTTTTTTACGATTTTATATTTGGTTTATTTCGACTTGTGTAAATTATACATTTAAGTAAGTTTATGCCCCATTTGAAAGCTCACCATTTCCATTTATTTTCCTTGTTATATGTCGTATGAGCTGTTTCGCAACGTACTTAGTTTTTTATCAACAGGATAGATGGGATAAGATGATTACATCTAGGTCAACGTATGGCTTTCGGGAAAAATAGTCTTAACCACAAAATAAGTACTAAATGGCTCCGGAAACCATCGTGTCAAAAATCAACAGAAGAAACAACATATCCCATATAAACACAATATATCATTATCAATAAAAAAAAACATTCAAAAACTTTGTATTTCTTACTCTCGACTTGCAAGTAGATATTTATATAAAGAGTACATTAGTTGTCAAATTAAGGTACAGAGGCCACTGATCCAAAAATTGTTCTTATGTTTACATTTACAAAAGTGTAGTGAGTTTCCTACCTACAGAAAGTTATCTCGTCTACATAAACGTTCCCCGTATACCAACTATTTAAATTATAAGAATACAATTTTGTCTTTAAAAAAGGTTATCATATATTATTTTATACCATATATACAGAAAATGGCCACAATTATCTCATCACTCATTTTTTCGCATTGATTTCTATGTAAATTCACATAAAAAAAAACCTTTTGTGAAGTGATTTATCTTTTGATGAAATTTTTCACCATGATGAAGAAGAAAACTAGATTAATTCTTTGTTTTTACAGATCTGAAATCTTTTTAAAAAGTTACTAACAGTGGTTTAATTACGTATAAAAATTATGACGTCACAATTTCCCGCTATATTTAACCAAATTTATAACGCCAAAATTTTTTATTCGTAATTAAAATATTTTAATATTGAAATGCTAAATAGTAAAACCGTTTACAAATAAGCAATTAATCTTTAGATATTTCTCAGTCTTTTGTTGAAAATTTCATAAAAATGGGATGAGAAACAACATCACTGTGATGTTTTGAAAAAATGTGAATTTGTATAGAAATCAGTGGGAACATATGAAGTGATGAAATAATTATGGCCGGTTCGCTGGTCATGTTTTTGAATTTTTGTCAGATGTTCAGAATCATCTGGTTTTATCCATTTGAATGTAATAAATTATTGTTCCCGCGAACCCCCGTTTTTCTGTTCATAAATCTTTTGAATGCAGAATAATAAGCCATTTGTAAAAATCTTATTAAATCCTTGTTATTATTTAATGGTTTTTGAGAAATAAAACTTGTCAATGATAAAGCTATGTAAAATCAAGAGAAGAGCATATTGTTCCCGCCAAATTTTCAATGGCTTGTATCTCGAAAACACGACACTATAATTTTTTTCGCTCTTTCAGTTCCTTTATTAATCCACTATCAATATTTACCAGTGTTATAAAAAGCTTATTATTTTGAAACTGGGCAGCGAACATCCTTAACCTTATATGGCCTGAAACTGGGCATTCAAACTCGAAATGAATGATATCCGCTCCTCAACCTCGATCACACACACACGTCTCTTACATTTTGTCATATTTAGATCTACTTTAAAATTTGTTCGTTAAATATATAATAATAAATGTTTTGTTTTTTATTTATTTATTTTCTTCTATTGATTATGACATAAATTTAATATAAATGAAATTTGAAACGTATATCCTTCAGGAGCATCTGTGTCCTTTCCCTTTTAGTGCCCTTGAATTTCTAAGTGCTGGTATTTTGTTGTTTTTAATTTCTCTTGTTTGCTATTTGCAATACCCCGTATAGGAGTAACCGATAGAACTTAATGATTCTCTTCTCTTAACGATATTTAATCTTTCCACAAACATGAACATTTCCCACCGATCGTTATGCTAATTAATTAATAATGTCAATCAAACGGCGTTTTATGAGCTCAAAAGGTGAAAGTCTGAACAACAAAGCTTTTAATAGCATCATTAATGTCGTCTGTACTTTTAATTATAGTTAAAATATTTCTTATATTTATTTTAACATTTTTTATAAAGTTTTGTTACATTTTAGCAAATGATCTTACGTATCCGTGTAATTAAACAACATAAAAATGAAACTATACATTTTACATTTATTTTATATATATATATATATATATATATATATATATATATATATATATATATATATATACACTCATTAAAAAAGAGAATAATCAAATTGTAACAGACCTTTACTATAAGGAAACTGATACTCATCAATATCTAAACTTTAGATCCTGCCACCCGTCTCATACAAAACGGAATATCCCGTTTAGTCTGGCCAGAAGAATCTGCACAATAGTGGTTAATCCTGAACTCCGGATGATGCGTCTTAAAGAATTAAAAGTCCATCTTTTGCGTCAAAATTACCCGGAGATTCTGATTAATTCTGCGATACGAAGAGCAACCATAATTCCGATAGAAGAATTGCGGCGTACTAAAGAACCAGAATCAACAGCTAATTCAATACCGTTCGTAATTACACACAATCCGAGGAACCATAACATTCACAATAGTGCCAGAAAATATCTGCCGATTCTACACCAATCTCCGAATTTAAAACAACTAATCCCGGAATCGAGCTTAATAAATAGCCGAAGACAACCACCAAACTTAAAACGTCTTCTTACTAACTCAAAGTCCGGAAAAGTATATAAAGTCAGCAAATGTGGGGATAAGAGATGTGGAACGTGCGAATACATCGATGAAGGGAACTCAATCACGTTTAGACCTGGAGAAACATTTCGAGTGAATGCATCAATGAATTGCAAAACGGAAAACCTTATCTACTGCGCCAAATGTACCTCTTGCCAGGAGTTTTACATTGGACAAACGGGAGACCATCTCTTTGATAGAGTTAGGGTCCACAAACAGCAAATTAAGGATCCTTCCGTAAGAAATACTCCATGCAGTGAACACTTCGATCGTTGTGGAAAAGGAAGATTCCGTATTTTTCCTTTTTTCAAGATTTTTCTGGACAGTAAAGCTCTGCGTATCGCAAAAGAAGACCACTTTATTGCGAAATATAAACCTTCACTGAACCGAAAGTGAAAGTACCCTAGTGCCTTTCCATAATGACGTTGCGTCACAACAGTCGCGACGTTGCCGTTAACAACGTTCATTAACTGTCTGAAGAGCCAGGAGGCTGAAAGCGCTCACACAGAACGATATAACATTATAACATTTTAACTGCTTAATTGTGTTTTTCCGCTATTACTTGTTCGAATATATTTACTGTACCAAGGAACTTTTATTTTCAATTATATATATATATATATATATATATATATAAATAAATAAAAACTATAAATCGTAATTCCGGACGTTTCAGCCGGTCGCCGGCTTTCCTCAGCGGAATTTATTATGAGAGTAACTCTTGGTAACATGGATGCGTACATGTAACCATGTAACAATAGATGACGTTTTGCGTAACAATAGAGAGAATGAATTACGTTACAATAGAAAATTACTTCCGTTACAGTTCTAGAATTTCAGAATGGAAAAAATTGCCCTAGAATAATAAAAGTTTAAACTGTTCGTCTAGCAACGGGATTCACTCAAAAATGTTAAATATAAATGGATTACTAAATCTTGATACAAAAAGGAAAAGTTTCCGACTGTCCATGTCCTTTAAACGTCAATTTGAGAATTTAGTCCATTTGGATGTAGCGTATTTAGTTTTTTAATCCAAAACGATTCTCTCACTTTCCGATAAGTGTCACTACCGTATAATAACTATTGTAACGTAATTCATTCTCTCTATTGTTACGCAAAACGTCATCTATTGTTACATGGTTACATGTACGCATCTATGTTACCAAGAGTTACTCTCATAATAAATTCCGCTGAGGAAAGCCGGCGACCGGCTGAAACGTCCGGAATTACGATTTATAGTTTTTATTTATATTAACACTGAATCGACATGGAATATATATATATATATATATATATATATATATATATATATATATATATATATATATATATATATATATATTAAAGGTTTTTTATTTATTATTTCTTTACTTGAAATATTTATTTCTATCTATTTATTATTTTATTTCTAAAAACTTAAACAGCGTTTGTAGAATTTTATTCCATCGAAGTACATGTTTTGAATTTTGATTATACATTTGGAAGCTTTTGTCGTTGCACTTCCATCGAACGGTTTTCTTCATTTGGCCAAACTCTTGCAGCACATGTCTAAACTTAAACGGCTTCTTTCGGATATGCAAAGTGGTTGTGATCCAATATTTTGATCTCGAGTACTACTGATGAGTTGTCAGTCAACGAAATGGCATACAGTGCATCAAATTTAATTCGGTATTTTGTGATGTTTTTTATTGGAAAGTTATATTTTTATTTTCAGATGAACGAAATCCACGTATTGTTTGTATTTATTAGCTGTGTATTGCTGTCTCTAGTTCATAGTAAGTACAATAATCCAGATACACACATTTGGGGGGGGGGGGGGAGGGTCAAGAAAATAATTTTTAAAGAAAATGTCGTATTCGAACTAGCAACATACGTGTTGATAGGTTATTGATCATTATTATCATCTACCGGTAAGCCAGGTCTATCTTCTAATTAAAAAGACGTGGATTTCATGAGTGATAAATAGAAAAACAGAACTTTCCTTATGTCAAATAATTGCACAGAAAGTTTGGAGAATTGAAGAAACACACGATTATTACGATTTATGGGGGAGGGGTTAATTTTTCTTGTGTGTGTTTTACCAGTAAGTAATATGTTGTGTTGCGTATAAGTAATCCATGTCTTGTATTTTTAGGTCTTAAAATATACGACACATGTACAGAACATTACCAGTGTCCTCCGCGGTCAACCTGTCGTGCGTACGATTGTCATGGGTATTCATGTCTTTGTGACAAAGGTTATGTAGCCAAAGATGATAAAACAACGTGTTTAGAAGGTATAGTTTAATTTGATTTTGTTTTGTTGTTATTTGGTTTTGTATTATTATTATTATTATTATTTTATTATTTTTTTTTTTTTTTTTTGGGGGGGGGGTCTTGTTTTGTTTGCTTTTCCTGTTTTTATACGCCCGTAAAATTTTGACGGGACGTATTATGGTATACAAATGTCCGACGTCCGTCAGTCTGTCCGTCGTAAACATGTCGCGCCGTAACTTGAGAACAACCCATCCAAATTTCACGAAACTTAAGATAGTTGTTTCTTATGATGGTCAAACGATCTGTATACGTTTTGGTGAAAATAAGATTAAAACCCTTTGAGTTACGGGACTTTGTAACTAAAACAGAAGTGTGCTTTTTTTCACATGTCGCGCCGTATCTCAAAAACGATTTATGATTATTGCTTAAAACTTTGCACACTTCCTAGTTATATTAATCTAAAGATCTGTATACTTTTTGGTGGTGATTCAAAATTTTAATTAAGAGTTACTGAGTTTTTGTAAAAAAAAAAGGGGGGGTTTCACATGTCGTGCCGTATCTCAAAAACTATTTGTGATTATTGCATAAAACTTTACACAATTCTTAGTTATATTAATCTAAAGATCTGTATACTTTTTGGTGATGATTCAAAATTTTTATTTAGTGTTATTGAGTTTTTTGTAAAAAAAAAAGGAGGGGGGGGGGTTCACAGGTCGCGCAGGTATCTCAAGGTGGTGATTAAAAATTTTATTTTTGAGTTATTGAATTTTTATTGAGCTTTTTTGGTCACATTTCGCGCCGTATCCCTATTGCTTAAAAGTTTACACGCTTATGTTTTGCCGGGTTTCCATATACATCCCACCAGCAGCTCCACTAAATAAAGGAAGATTCCAAAAACATTTATTATGTCTTTTTCACAAGACGACGGGCGTATCATGCGCTCGTGGCGCAGCTGTTTATGTGTTGTTGTTTTGCTTTTGAATACTTTTTACGACAAAACTCAAGCAAAGTATTACACGGACACTTTTTTTTTTGTGAACTGCGTTAATTGCTAAAAATTATATTAATCTACCTGACATAAGTCATTTATACGTGAACTTATTTAATAATCTTCACATATTATATATCGTCAATTTCAGTTTAAAATTGTCAATATTATTTATTCACAATTAAAACATTTCACAAAATGTCCACATGCATAGATAAATTACAATGTACGCACTTAGTTACAAACCATTTCGTCATCTTCGCAGGTAACACCACAGTTTGTAAATAATACAGTTTGCATATCATAAAGGTATTAAAAAAATAATTTCCAACAGCGAACCAGTATATTTCAATCATGATATTATTCATAACGTAATATATTTGGATTTTAATTCAGTCGTAGCAATACAACAAGACATTAGAGAGAATGAATAGTCAATGAAAAGTACATTTGTATGAAATGAGTATATGGCAGTAAGTTCTGGTCCCCAACGGACCAAGCCATCCAAAAAGGGCCATTTGCCGTCACACGAATCTAGGACTGTACTGAAATGTGATACGCCGTTTGTTCGTTAGACAATTTATATTTTTAGGGTACTAATTATTCATGTTGTTATATTATCATAGCACGTCTAATTGGGGAAAGTTGTAGTTTCGACAAAACCATTTGTATGTCTCCGTTTGCCTTCTGTATCGGTCATTGTGAATGTATGGGAGTGTTTGAACCAACGGAGGACGGGCGCTGTAAGCTTCCTGGTATGGGATTTACAGATGATAAATGTGACGAGTTATCACCCTGTCACCCACCGGCCGCATGCAGGAATAACAGATGTGTTTGTGAATCTCCGTACCGTCCGTTGACGCAACATGAATTTTGGATTGATCCCATGCACCCACGACAGTGTGTTGAAGAGTGGTATTCTGCAGGTAAAAATTAAAATTGAAACTTTTACAGAATCGTCAGTATAAAGTGTCATTCTGCATCACCTATTTTATCTTTGGGGTTTCCCACAGACAAACATGGACTTTGCTATTTCTTCATGTAATGTAAGGGACGTGGTAGGGAATCCCCGTCCTCAGGTCCTATCCAGTGAATGGTATTCAGTAATACTTTCAGGGATCTTCAGTGTAAATTGCCATTGTGCACCAGCTATTTTATTTTTGATCCGAACGATTTTTAGGGTTTTCCATAGCCAAACATGGACTTTACCATTTCTTTATAATATGGTAAAGGGGTTAGACATTTCCTGTCCGCATATCCTCCTAAACCAGTGAATTATTTGTGTGAAACTTTCAGTGAATCTAAAGTGTATATTGCTATTGTTTAGCACTTAAAGGCTAATTGGTTTTTTGATTACAATGATTTTTGGGGTTCACATAGGCAAACATGGATTAATACATTTTTTTACATTATTGTACCGGACGCGGGGGATATACATTAGTGAGCTTCGCTCACAGTACTTCTAGTTTTATATTATACATTTTTGTTCTAATTTTTAAAATTTTTAGTTTTTTATTTTTTATTTTATTTTAATTTTAAAAAATGTTTTTGATATTTTTTATTATATGAATTTCATTTCATTTTTTTTATATTTTTTGGACAAAAAACAAAAACTGTTTCGGAAGGGTACACATTTTGAGCTTCGTTAAAAAGGAGTCGGCATGAATGATTGCCACTTTCATTGTTTGTAATTTAATGTATATAATAGTAATAATTAGTCTGAAGTAGAATAGAAAGAAATAGTAGTCAATCGTCACATTTGTGCAAGAATATGGATGCCAAATTTCGCCTAGATTTTCAGTTTCTTAAATGTATCTGAAAAATATTTATGATAATTATCTAATCTTTTATAGTAAAACATGTGTTTCATTTAAACAAAATTTGTTACAAGTATAGTGTAAATCCTCGGAGAATTTCATCAATAAATAACTTTTATCAGACTAGAAATCGAATATGGTTAAAGTGGAAGGGACATTCCACCCTTACGGAATATCTTTTTATAGTCAATTTTGCTTATCTATTTTCGTAAATTTCTTCATTTGTTTTCGTTGCATGCCTACTTTTTTTATCTGTAACTGGCTTTACCATTGTTAGTTCGCCCCCCTCCCGATTGGAATCATGTTTATTTTTCATTTTAGAGAAATGCAACGGAACAAATATCATCATTCCTCCTTCGTTGGTTCCACCTACGTTAGGATCAACTGAATCTTCAACAAAAACACCAACGACTAGTACATCGAAAACACCAACAACTTCAACAAAAGCACCAACAACTACAACGAAAGTACCAACGACTACAACAAAAGCACCAACAACTAGAACGAAAGCACCAACGACTACAACGAAAGCACCAACTTCAACAAAAGCACAAACAACGACAACGCAAGAACCAACAACTACAACGAAAGCACCAACAACGACAACGAAAGCAACAAAAATGACAACGAAAGCACCAACAACGACAACGAAAGAACCAACGACTACAACGAAAGCACCAACGACAAAGAAAGCACCAACAACGACAAGGAAAGCACCAACAACTACTTCAACAAAAGCTACTAAGGCGACAATTACAACAATAACTTTCCCAAAAATGGATTCCGTCGACGTAACAACTAAGGCGAATACAGTGGAGGCACATAAAACAACACCTGATAATTTCAGAAGCGTTAACGTTTCAAGTAGTGGTTATTTGCCTGACCAAAACCTGTTGTTGGTCAAAACGGGTTACGACTTGAAAAATAAATCTCAATCAGCTAAAGCCAAAAATAGCTTAAACGGCTCATTTGGAAGAAACAACACGGGCCCAGTCGGAGATAATCATGCAAATAAGAGTTCGAATAATGGGTTTTCTGTAGGTAATCTGATGATGCCTGGATATGTGTTAAATCATACTAAAGATGTTTTAAGATCATTAGTTACCCCATCAAGCATAGAAGGGCTTTACCTATCTAACTCTGAAGGTGTTAAAAGTACGGAGCAGATTAAGTCTTCTTCAGTCATTCACTCATCTATCATTTTGTCTATGTCATCTCCTATTGCTCAGAGCTATAGTATATCTGTACATAATATAACTAGCAGTGATGTATCCTCCAAAACGTTATTACCCTCAATATCAGGCAGGGTCGTGCGTCATACTCCAGACTTTACTTTACCGATGCATTCTTCGTCTGACAGCAAGTCCAACTATATAAGCAGCGCAGACCCGAAAGACGAGGTTAGAGCCGCAGTGACGCAAAATGAAGCTTCTATAACTTGGCCAAAGCAGAGTGATCTGATGGCAGGGACGAACATTGATCCAAGTACATCTGTCATTGATATGCAAACTGTGAATCACCAGGGTGCTGCATCATTAAATAACATTGACAAAGATTTGAATAAAGATAATAGCATTCAGAAACAAAGAAACAAAGAAACAAGTTCATCAGATAGACATGAAGTTTCAACTACACATACTGCATTTACTACTGGTTCAACAGAGAACATATTTAGTAAAGGGAATAATATTCCAAATGGTTCAGACATACCGAATGAGCAATTAGATTTTCCTGAACCACATGTTCCAATCGTACATATTTTCTCTCGACCGGAGGACACTGAAATGTTAATGACAAACAAACATATTCCTGTTCTAAAGAACAATAAACTGAAAGAAAATTCAAATATTTTACATAATTCTGAAATACCTGCTAGTGTAAATTCGTTTGTGCATGTATCAACATCTGTACAGGAGGTAGATCAAGATAAATCATCCATTGGTCCACCATTGTTTTTTCCAAGAAGGCCAATAGTACCTGTTGCTATTACACTATTTAATTTTGGCCGAGTCTTATACTCGAGCTGTACAAAGCATTCACAATGTCCAGAACACTCAAAATGTCAACCAAATGCATGTGAAGGTTATTTGTGCTTGTGTGATGAAGGCTACATTGCAAGTGATGACCGGAAATTTTGTTTAAGAGGTAAGTGTATTGTACAGGCCATGATTAATCCGTTTTGTTTAAAGTATATATATATACTAATGAAAGAAGTAAAAGATCTTTATGGAAAGAAAATGTGTTTGAAACTAGTTTGATTCGTTCTAATCAAACTGTTTGTACTAGTTTATTTTTTTAAATTGGTAAGGTAACTGGTTATATATTTTTAAAGTATGACGCGGTTTTTAAATTCATATTTCATTTCACTTACTAATATTTCTAGCAATAAATTCTATCAATTTCGATGCCGACAAATCATTTCTCGCTTAAATATTAATACAGAAATAAGCACAGCCGAATACTATAAAAAAAATCATCGGAACATCATGTGCACTTAATAGAGGTACATCTTAGCGTCTAATGAAGGTACATCTTGGTGTAAAATGCTTTTACAACTTCACCACAGAACAGACTTTATGTCAAACGCTTTTATAACTTCACAATAGAACAGTATAAACATAAAAATCCCATACCAGTTCAACCAATTCCATCGGTTTTTGTTTTTTATGTATAGCTATAAGAAATGGCGAACGATGTGATCCAAGAACAGATAAGTGTTTGTCAAAATTTTCTATGTGTTCTGGAGTTTGCAAATGCCTCGAATTTTTCGAACACACAAAAGACGGTAGATGTAAACTTCCTGATGTAGGGTATGTCGGGGATGATTGTACAAATCGTGGATGTCAGTTCCCATCAAAATGTGTGGACGGTAGGTGTCGCTGTGTTAAGCCTTTCCGGGATTTGACAATAGAGGAATTCTGGGTATCCCCACAATCGACATTACAATGCAGATTACAGGAATATTCTCTTCGTAAGTAACATAATTTTATTATTCTTATATTCCTGTACGGTTTACTATGGAAATAAAGCCTTTGATACCAGTTTTGATGCAAAATATGCGTTAATTGTGGTCAAGGTTGTAAACATAAACAATAATGCAAAAAGCAGAAGAGCTATTACAAAATACAAAAATTGACAGAAAGGGTAAAACCGAAAGCATCTGAGGACAGAGCTATGCACGAAGAAGATTGTTCAGGTTGTTTTGAAGGAATTGGAGATGTAGACAGACTCCATCACAAACTGAATTTCTGAATTTAAAAAAAAACAAGATTACGCACCTATAATATCTTTAAATTTTCTTCAATTACTTGTAATTACAAAAATTTTAAAAATGAATGAATATTGTACCAAAATAGCTGGAATCGGTAACTTAGCTACTATTGATGTTGTTATCTTTAACAATTAAAATATATCGATGTTTAAAATATTCGTGTTAATGACAAGGGCCAATAGGAACATGTCTACTTTAAAACATTGTAATTAGTAATTAGTACCTTATGCAAAAAATATTTTTGCAAATGTTAAAAAAAGTACTTGGAAGATATCTATGTATCAAATATGATGGTAAAAAATTCGCTATAAAATACCTTAGGGACAACTGGCAATTTCGCAAAATTTGTTTTTGGAAAATTTGCGTATTGAACGTCAAAATTAAAGTCCAATTCTCATGTTCCAAATAAGAACGATTACGAATTATAATATATTGTTTTTACATTAGTTTCAAATCTTAAAACTGTAACCATATTTTATTTTTAGGTGAACTTGACATGTTGACAAATTGATATTATATAACTCATTAATTGTTAGAAATTTGAATAACGTCCTAGACACTTGATCAACTGCTTTTACAATTCTGATTGATAGATTAACATGTTTACACATTATATAGTAATTTGATATGTTTTACTTTACCATAGATGATATCTTACATATGGTATATATACTAATCAACAAAAGTAACGATACATGAGTTCGGAACCAAATATCTCGGAAATTCCTTAAGGTATCCGGACCATAATAGATCATGAACGAAAAGTGTATCTCTTTTTGACCGTGAATGGCTGAACCAAAAACTTTAAAGCTGGAATTTTGTATTTATATTTTTCTCAAGTTGAAACACACTCTGTTGCTTATATGCAGTCTGTAAAAATAAGTTAGTTATATTGACATTTCCGAAGTTTGCCGATAATTACCGAGGTCATTTCAATTGCGTTGTATGGAACATCCGGAAACTTTCGAATAATCACGTGGTCATTTATGGTCCGGATACCTTAAAATAAAACTTAAGTATGGGGGCAACAGTGGTTTTCTACTTCATTTCTTGATCTAATGCGTCAAATTGTGAAATTTGGAGAACATTTGAAACGGTGGAAAATGGAAATTTCCAAAAATTGGGTTAAATTAAATTTGCGGAAAATCGAAAAACAAATCGACACACATTTTGTAGAATGAAAATGCAGTCGCTGAAATCAGTAGACAAGACTCACATCATTTGTCACACGGACATTATGATTCACATAACGGGGTAAAAATACTGATGTTTTTAATTTTGGGTTGAAAAATTTAATTTTTGAAATCTCAAAAATTGGAATATTTTATTTCAAACTTTTTGCACAAAATCCATGCTTTCGATGAGAAAACAATTTACTATGAAAATCAGACGTGTGGGTCTATTTTTCTACTTAGTACAGCTATTTGAAACTATGAATATTTGAAAAATGCATTACCCTGTATCGTTTCTTTTGTTGACTAGTATATATCAATAATTTAGTTGTTTTTGTCTTTCGTACTTACTGATATAAACCTAATGGATTGGTGGAAAGACGATCCGGAGGGAATTTTGGATATCTCTTCTCTTTTATTTTTCGTGTTCTTAGTCAGAAATAGTTTAGCTAAGACTTATTCATCAACAGAATACTTAGTTACTGATAAAAGGAAAATGATAAAAGCTTTTGATAAAGTTGACATTGGAGACAGGTTGAAAATAATTATTGTTACAAAAAACAAATACCAACAAAAATACTCAAAGTATTTAAATATACAATAATTTATATAACAACCAAATGCTAAAATTTTCGTTTAAAAGCACATATAACATGCAAAAGGTTCACAAAAAACTGAGTGACACTAACTGCTCTAATGGGGTATACAGAGTAATAAAAATGGTTAATAAAATTTTATCTTTATAATAAATAATCCGGAAAAATCAAAATCAAATTTGATATGGTGTAAATTGCATGAAGTAATTTCTCTGTAACGAATCGCCTAAAAGCTACATATAGAAATCACTTTGTATTATATTGAATTTTTTTTTTGAATAACACAGCAATTCATCATTTCAAGCTTAAGATTGCATATAAGTTTCATCAAATATATATACTTTACTTCATACTCTTCAAATTATTAGATAGCCTTGACATTTATAGGAACAAACAAAAAGATATTCATAATATGATTGATTAAAATTCACACACCATTTTATTTTAAGAAATTAAGTATTAATCTTTTACTTTAAAAGTACACAACATATGGTCTTCCGTTTTCGATGTTTTATAACATATCAATAAAAATAAGCAATTTCTTGTGATCTTGTTAGTTTGCAAACACCATAGAAAAGCATAAATGACATACATGGAATCACTAGAGATTCAGGAAAGTCTGACTTGGTACACCCTTAGTATTGGTTGGAATAACCCGGTTTATGGGTACCTTACGGTATCTATGCTAACCGTCTGGTATAAATACACGATTAAACTGAAAATTAGCTAGAAATGAAAAAATTACCCCGAAGGCTCGTTTTCATTATAAAACTTCTCAAGGCTGCTGGTTGCATACTGTGATACTAACTTATGTTATTTGATTTACAGATAAGTGTAATGGATCTTTGATCAAAGTTCCAGAGGACATTCAACAAAACAAAACAGCAACACGGGTGGCATTTGAAAACTCTCAAGGTAGTAGTTCAAGCGACAACTTGTTTGATGAATATCAACTTTCTTCTGTAAGAGATGAATATACTTTTCAAGTAACTACACCACTTGCGAATAATGCCCCACTACTGTTGTCTTCGTTTAAAGATATGAATTACGTGTCAGTTTCGTCTCTTCAAAACATACACAGATATTCTGAATTTGAAACTTCTTACAATATTTTGACACATTTAAATTTAAATTCAGAAATACCTGAAATGAATATTAGAGGCATTGATTTTATTTCTTCACAGGCAATATATTTGTCATTATTTGGTAAATATAAGTTTTATTCACATGCTCCATTTCCTATTTCAACGCCTCTTTCAATATCCCAGCCAAGCATAATTGGTAAGAACTCAAATGTAACTCAGAAGTGGCATTTAAATTCAAATCAAGAAAGATTACATACAAACCATTATAGCCACTTAGATTTCCCTGACAGTAGCTTCCTTTTCGAGAATTTAAGCCTAGGTATTTCAACATCAGTTTCCACCCAAATTCTTGATAATGAGAATGAAAATCGAAACGTTTTATCCAGTAGCAGTACACGAGATACTTTACAGTCATCTTTTGGACCTGGCTTGGAAGTGAAATCGTCTTCGGTTCCACTGGATGCATTACCAGTAACAAAAATATCAAAACTGGAAAGTGAAATATTTGACCGGCGTCATTTTATTATCTACTCGTCAACTTACAATGGGGATATTACTGTAATGGAATCTAAATATAAAGAGCAATCTACCACAGGACCACAGGAAAAATCTATACACTTCTCAATCGGAACAAAACCTTTCCTTACATATACATCAAGCTATGACGACATATTGTCATTAGATGATACTAATAACCAATATACGACAGATGAATCTATTCAAAGAGATATACTTAACACCTTTGAAAGATATGATATCGTGTATGCAAAATCTGCGTCCCCTTATAATGAAACGCCCTCTGGAAAAGCAGAAAGTTTCCTGAACCAGTATACGACTGTTTCACCAGACAAGTTTAATATATCAATGCTTGAAGTCAGGCCTACGAGAAAGGGCAAAATGTCTTCACTGCCATCTTTAAATGAAATGCAACTATCTTCAATGCCTACAACGATAAACCAGTCAGTGGCTTCAAATTATAAAAGCCGCCTGGACAGTGTGTTTGACTTTGGTAGCTTTTCATCTGATTTACATGAATTTACAACAGATAGGCCAGTAGAAGATTTCGATGCGTTGAACCGGGCGAATCCAGACGGAAGCAAAAATAAATTCAAGTCTTTAAATACAAAAATTACAAACGATTTATTAAATCATAATTACAGTGAAGATAAACTTGAATCATACGGAACTATTTCGTCTGATATTCAAGATATCACTTCGAATTCATATATCAATTCTTATGAGCAATCCACAGTTGATGTTTTACACGTTATTCAGTTAGGAAATTTAAAAGACACTAACGTCCTTTCTACAGACGATACATTGCATGTTAAATCAGTGGAGGATCCGATAACTAATAGGAATTTTCATGCAACTTCTGCAAATGTAGGACATAATACCATGTCTCTTGACCATTTCCGCTTTCGGGTTACTGCAGAACCCACCAAACAGTATTCACAGATCAATTCGACACGCATGATTGATACGAGAGTAGATCTGAATAAAAATGAAAATAATAAAGATACTTCATATGACATAAGTTCGCAAATTTCATTTCATAACATTCTTGATATAAACGTTCTGGTTAATGCAACTGGCCAGAAACTACCTGTTTCTATTACGATGTTATCCCAACCTGAACAATCTAGATTTACCACGTTAGAATTGCGCTTGAATTCGCCATCCTCTATCTTGTCAACACTGGAATCTGAAACTCATAACGTGTTGCAGGGTAAGGCTTTTTCGCCGACAAAAGATAGTCTTAAAAGACATTTAGCCATAATGAGCAGTAAAGGATTTCAACGAATTTCTGATAGTATAGTATCAACTTCCATTTATTCCAATGACATACATTTGATGTCTTCAAACAATTACCAGAAAAATGATGAAAAAATAGACAACGATGTATCAAGATCGAGTCATTTCTTGCCCGATCATTTATCTTCGACAGATTCATTTGCACTTTTCACTAGAAGTATAGACAGTAATTCTATTTTACCAGTTATATACACAGCATCAGGGGGCCCAACTTTATCTATGGAAAGGTATACATTGAGTAAGGAACAAATAATCGGAAAACCTATATCCAAGAATTCTAATGTAGAAAGCATGGAAAGTTTACTAAGATCATCTTCTATCTACAATTATATTACGTTTGAACACGTCACTACATCTACCACACGAGGTGCTATTGAGCCTTCGAATAAAATAGATGGATCGTTTTCTATACATCACTATGCAACTGATCATATGATTAAGTCAATCCAGAATAGCGTCATCCAGAACAAACAAAACCCGAATATTCTTTGGTTTTTGTCTGATAATATTGATGAATCATTTTCAACAACCGACCATTCATCTCACCAACTTAGACCAACACCAATTGCTGCCGTCAACACATACACAAATACTGCTCATGTATTGTTATCTAATGACACGAGTAAACCAGACTATGCAACCAGGCGAACTACGGTAGCACAAAATAACAATGTTCCGACAGTTCCTGGGTCATTGTCACCGATCTATTCAACTACTCAAACCAGACCAAGGAGAATCCCGTCAAATTCAGACAAGGATGTTCCATTTAGTAAAGTGATAATACATTTGGGTAAGTTGATGATTGATTTATACTTCGTATTTATTTTCTATATTCGGATTTTATATTTATATTTTGCATTCTCACGTTCAATAATCGACGTTAAGTCATTACAGAGATTCGAGTTGCTGCTTGTTGTGTTTTTGGAATTATATCATATACATCATTTATTTATATATATGCATGTATATATCTATATAACCATAAGTTACAAACTCTCTCCTATGTTGAGACAGTTTTTGTAGTTTTACTTTAAATGCTGAAATATTAATGACTTTGTCTTTGCTACAATGTATAAAACATTTTACCTGGATCGTATCACACAACACTACCTTTTTTCTGAAATATCCCAACTGTCCCGTTGTTTTACTTAATTTAAAATGAACGACATGGCGGGTGTCTTATAAGAGGCATGAACGACTTGTCCTTCTGGAACATGAATTCTTCAAACGTTCAGTGGGAATATGTCCACCATCTGTTGGTTTTCAGTGTCTTTTTTGTTGTGTTGTATTCATTAATGTCTATTTTTTCTTTACATCATAGTCTTATGTAGATCAAAGTTATCAGCAGAGGCTTTGTCAGTTGCAGAAACTGTTTACCCTTCCGAACCACCTGAGTTCAAACCGTGTTTTTGATTGAATCTCTGGTGTTTGTTCGTTCTCGATTTCGTTTTTGTATCCCAGATTATGACTATGCATTAATCCGTCAGATTTCCACAATCTTTTCGTCAGTAGTAGGAACTATTGCCGCTCCCATAACATTGAAAAACAAAACATAATCACCAAAATATTTTGCGCCTAAACGAAGTAAGCATAATGCATTTAAGAATTAAAAAGGTCATTTTTTGTTAATTTTTATTTAATTTATGTAGTAGTTTTGCTGATTTTACTGAAAAATAAAAATGGCTTATTGCTGCTACTAAAAAGATGCAATTAGGGCTCATACCTTAAGGTTATTACTCGCCTCATTTATAGTCATTGGATTGCACGTAAAATGGTATATTTGTTGGAATTTCTCAATCTCATCTAGGAACGCCGTTCAACCGACTATAAAATTTGTTCAAAGCACGACTGATTCGTTCACGAGCACATGATGCATTATTGTCATCCAAGGCTACCCATACCTAAGGCATAATTCCAACGATTTCAGATTTTTTTAAGCAATTGGACATACTATTTATAAATAATTCTTCTGAGTATCCACAGTTTTATTGTCATATTAAAACCTCATCGGGTATCGAAAAAGGGAACCAAACATACATTCTGTTCAAAGCCCGAAATAAAGAGTTAAAAAACTTAAGAAAATGTGCTTTATCATCAACTAATGCTGATCTATTTTCATTATTTTTTTATTAAATTGAGTGAACCAACAACCTATTTTATTCAAAGAAAAGTAAAGAAATTAAAACAAAAATTCAACAATGCCCTCTCTTTTCTTGATTACAGCGGCCTTCGATCATATTCGTCGGGGTTCAATCAAAATGATTATGGTTGGTTGTACGTTGTGTTTTATATGTACTTAATTTTTGTTGTCGTCGTTCAGGAACTTAAATCTTGTTTTTTTATCATAGTATAATATGGAAGATATTTTAAATAGTTCTTGAAACGGCTGATCCTGATGTGTTTACATGGAACAGACTAGGTTATATTTTCACTGTATTTCACAACTATTGATCTTATGCTTTTAAATTTTTTCAGGCCAAGATGAGCTTTGCCTATAGCCAAGAGCTGATTGAAGATGCTTTGCTTGGGAGATGGCTTTGATGCTTTATGCTAGTTGCTTATTTATGCTTATATCCATATATTGTATGATCTATAGACATTACATATAATAAATTTGTTTAGACATTAGTTGTTCTCATAAATCTATATACCTCCCTTTTATCAGTCTTTATGAACACGTGTTGGATAAAATTTTAAAGTCATCTATCTTTGTTAATCATTTAAAACTGGGATTTTTATTTTCTATACAAAATGTTTTCTGCTTCGGTAGAAAATATTTAATTTTTTTCTAAGAAAAATCGAAAACCAAAATTTATTTGGGTTTCATACATAAAAATCTTTCTCAAAACCCCAAATTAGAAATTTTATTTTGGTCACAGATGAGAGAAAAAAAATATCTTCATACAAATATGAACATAAAATATTTTGTTCAAAATCCCCTGATTCCCCTCTCAATAATAAAATGATCGGTGCCTAATGAAAAGTTTATATAAGCTTATATGAAATACATACAGTTCGCTATCTAAATATTCGTCAATTCTTTCAACTTTACTTAATCGTATGCATAATTCTATCTTACGTTTGACAGGAAAGAGCATACATGAATTGTCTCTTCTCTTTATAGTTGTAAGTCAAAGGGTAAATAGATCATAATGAAGGTAACACTTGAAAACGGAAATCATATATTTTGTTCTTTCTTGTATGTCCAGTCATCCTTTTTATTTTTATTTTTTCAATAAACAATATCTAAGCCATATACTTGTCTAGTACAACGTTTAGGTTTAGTAGTGATTTTATGCTTTCACAAATATAATTTACAATTTTTTAAATTTGAACATTTATTCATTTATTTTAGCAGGGTCTTCACCAAAACCAGAAGTTCCAAATCACATACCAAATTTACCAGAGTCCGATTTTCCAGCTGAAAAACCACACCAAACAGTAGAAGGAGGTGGTTTCGGTAAGGCTCCTTTTAAATACAACATGTTGCTTCCGTATTCTTTTGTCGATATTAATGTTACTAATGTTACAGATTAACATATTATATGTATTTTTTTGGACTTGTTGCGTAAAACAATACATATGTTCAGCATTATCTTTTGGTATAGCCCTTAATAAAAAAAAAACACAAAACGACATAGGATACAAGAAGTTGGCAAATTTCGTGTCTGAACAGTAATAATATTTTTTTTTCCAAAAATCAACATGCATAAAAGGAAATACGTTACATTACATTCTGATGTTTAAGGACTGAAAATTAGAGGTTGAACTTGAGCGGTCTTATTGGTTATTGGGCATTTCATGCTCAACAGTTTTGTTTTCTTTTATTCTTATACATTTTTGCGCGGAATGCACAATTGATGAGTCAGAAAATCGAGAAAAAAATACATAGTTGGAGCATCCAAAATTAGAATACTTGTTTGTTATTCAAGGGAAAAGAAATTTGTACCGACCGTATGTTTCGTCTTATGTAAACCTTTAGGAATGGTTAATATAAGAAAGAGAAGTAATTATTGTTTAATAATAACGGATATTTTTTTATTACTAAGAATGTGGTAATCGATTCCCGCATTCCTCTCTATATTGTCGAGGAAAATTTTGAGAGTCTTTTTTTTCTAATTTCGTGAAAAACCCTGGTTCCTTTCATACAATCATCCCAACGTCCAATAGTAAATATGTGTACTTACACCCTATTATCACATTACCCTCACATTCGTTTTTGTAATTTCATATTTTAGACCAGCTGATATTGCCTATATCTATCGTTGGAGTTTTTCTGGTCAATGTTATTGCCGCCATCATTGTATTATTATGCAGAAGAAGAAAGCGACGGTAAGATCACTGACTAATTTGCTTTTGTATTACTACGTGGAGTGGGAATAGTTTTTTAGTATGTATATCAAATTTTTAACGCCGAAAGATTTATTGAGTGTAATTCATCTTCTTGACAATTTCGTTCGTCTACGCTCGATTTCCCACAATGCAGTAAACTTTGGGAAAGAGTAAAGTTTATATGGTATAAATAAAGGAAAACATAGTTTTAATATTTGAAATCGAATTTAAAACTGAATCAAATTTCATAAAAAAAAATACATAAACGAAGAGACAGACATCGCAAATTAATGTGAACATTAACGCAGAAATCAAATATATGTACATCCAGGATATTTCCAAGAAAAAAGAACATAGGCATGAATTGAAAATAGAAAAAAAAACTATGGCACTTGCAATGTGATTCCCTTAAAAACAGACATATGACATCAAATTATTGAAATATTCTCTTTTGGAAGTCCGTTTTAAGAAAATTGAAAAAGTTGACCTTGCCCTCTTTCTGACTACTCTAGTCGGGTTTGAGTTTATTACTCATAATAATATTAGTTAATAGTTTTTGGCCTTCCAACGGTTTTTATCACAAGCTTACCTGGTAACATTTATCCAAAAATGTCAACTGCATGCAAAAAAAAATGGTATTTGAATACAATACAGCTTATGAAAAATTCAAAAGATCTTTTGAAAATACCACAGAAACGTACTTACGGTGACCCTACAATTTATACTACGTACTGTGTTGTTCTTGAATACTTATTAGAATCTTTATACAATACCTCTTTCTAATGTCACGTTAATTGCTATCTTTTTGTTTTCAGGCAATTCTATATTCTATGTCTTGATCTGATTTCTTAAGTTGAATTAAAGATTGGCTGTTTTGGGTATATAGAAGAATAACCTCAAACATGTGGTGCACACTGAATACCCATAAAGCGAGTTAATTTAAGTGTTCACCGCGTGTATTGGGGTTTTACGAATAGACTGAAAGCCTAAAATATAGGGTTTTCCTTTCATAACGTGAAATTAGTCAATGAAAAATTAAGTCTATGAGACGATAGACTGAAAGCTTTAATAATTCACAAGACACATCTAACTTTGAATTATTCACCGATATTGACTCACTCAGCTGTAAATTGGACAATTTTCGGCTTAATACATACATTAATGTTTTGTCAACCATTAAAACTACATCAGTTGTGCGACTGAATAAATATTAGGTCTGTTTTTGTCTGTTAGATAGTAGTATTATATACAAGTTCTCTAAGGAAAGTGATATTATATACATATTTGCTATGGAATTTTATTTTCATTTGATCACTAGTGGTTAGCTTTATACAAGTATAAATTTTATGTCACGAAACCTTGTTATATACATTGACATACCACATTTAGACTTTCAGTGGGTTTGAGTTTTAATAGTATACTAAATTATTGTAAATTATACCCATAAAAATAGGGGTTAAACAATATAACATACAATGAACAATAACAAACAAATACATACAGATAAGATATAGTCCTTAACTTAGTTAGTAACTAATTAACTAACTTTGACCGCTGTGGACCCTATTGTAATTATTTTGCATCACACAACTAACTCAGTTTATTTCAACAGTTCAGATCGAGCACGAAACCTCGCTGAAGCAAAGAAGAAGAAAATAGCAGAAGAACGTGCAAAGAAAACTCGTTTTAAGATTCCTCGTCCTAATATTTATCCATCTGATTATTCAAATGTGATAGACAATACCAGTAGTGACAGCTCAACTTACTACAATTATATAAACACAGGATTCTCAACGTTTCATGAGGATGATCCGTACGAAGAAATAGACAAAAAGGTGCTCAAAGGAAGCTTGTAGCCTTTAGCATGCTGAATGATTGACAGTTCTATTACAATTTTGCATATTTTTGTGCAAGTGAAAGATTAGAAGCAACACGTGCCAACACTAGAGAGAACCATTCATGTGTCAGGAATAATGTATTCTTTGAGTGTTTGAAATGCCATGTGGAACGTATGGAAATGTTTTTATGTGTGGATAAAAATATGGTCGACGATATGCACAATACAATAATAAAAAAACGAGAATATTTTATATGAAAACAAATTATTCCATATGTTAGATAATTGTAAATATGTGATTATTGAAAGCTTGCACCATTTCAGGTTTTAAAACTGATTCTCGTTCATATAATTCTTCTAGTCTCTATATATCGTCATGCGACTGCACCCATGAAGCCGTTTTGCTACATTTAATGAACAATTCCACCTGCTAAAAACAAAATTGCATCATGTGATGTGATGAAGTACATATACATTATGAACAATGATTGAATATTTCATGTTTTGGTTAATATCAAGATCACATAGTTTACGTGGTGTCAAATAGAATGCTTTTAACAAACGTTTCCGGTGTTTTCATTTGAAATATATATTTAAGTGTTTTCAAATTATATATATTTTCTTACATTTCATTCCCCACAGACATTTATCGTTTATGCAAGCTGTTAATTTTAAAAATTTTAATTCTGCAGATTCTGATTATAGTGAAGTTAGTTTTTAATCAATATTCATGATATTCCTTTTAACAAACGTTTTTCCGTATTTATATAAAATATATGTTACAATTTGTTAACACAAGTTTTGTCTTACTTTCTCATCACGAACATTCACCGTACATGTAAAATTAATGCATTATTTCAAAGCTGTTAGATTTTACAAATTTGAATTCTGAATACACTTTCCCCATCTTCCTTTCATCGTTTCCTTTTAATCTGGCCCCTGTTTATTTTGTTTAACCATGAAAATCGTTTGATTTTTCTATCTTAGCCAAATTCGAACATCTCGTCAAAATTAATTCGTTTTCAGATAAAACAGCCCAGTTTATTCTTTAGCCTTCCGCAGAAATCAAAAAGACAAAAGTCAATAACACGTCCAAAATTTCTTTTTAATGATGAACCAGAGTGAGTTATCTTTTCTTAACCAAGGTAGGAAAGGGAGATAATTAAATTCTCTCCCTTTTGTCCTGAGGCTAAAAGGGAGACACATTTATTATCTCCCTTACCTACATTGGTTAGGAAAAGATAACTCACTCTGGTTTCTCATTGGCTGATACATATACATATAACCGCTTAAAGATTGTAGGGGTTGGGGGGGAGGGGGTGCCTTATCGTTAAGTTGTATTATATGAATGTATTCTTATATACCCTAGTAGTTTCCATCTTTCCCATAATTTTCAATTCACAAGTAGTTACTAGTAACAGTAATATGATACTGTTATTTGTAATACTACGCAAATTCATCAATGTAAAAACAAATAATTCTACAAAGAAAATACGTAAGTTTACCTGTGAATTTCTTCTCATATTTTAGGTCGTTTTCAAATCAGATCATTAACCCCATCAATGTCATTTCTTCCGGCATATCACTGACGTCGTTTCTTTGATCTGCATACAATGTGTTTATCGTACATAATTTGTATATTTCGTAGTTTTTAGATTTTTTACTTCAATGTTAGGGACGAGATCAAAAGTTCATAGTAGGATAAAAAAAATTAATTCAAATAGTTTGGGGGTGGGGGTGGGGGGGGGGGGGGAATCGCTGCAAGTTTTGTTATCCGACATCGATTTTCGGATATACCCATATTGGTGAATCAATTATTCCCAAAAGAAGTTAAGAGTAGGGTGGGGGGGGGCAGTGTAAAAACTATGTGAATTAAGTTTTTCATCCTACATTGAACTTTTGATCTCGTCCCTTAAGATGTGAAAGATTTTTCAGGAAATGAAGAATACACATAAACCTTTTTTGAATAAAGACATAATTAAAACATTCAATATTGTTATAATTACACAAATAAAAAAAAAATAAATGATAAAATAACCTTTCGTGGAAACATTTGAAGGTTATTGTAATTCAAGATACAAGTGATAAATTATAAACAATTTTGAAAAGGTGAATTTGGTCAATGAACAAATTTTCTAATGAAACAAAATTAAAATTTAGAAACAAATGAGTTACTTTTAAAAGTTGGGGGTAAAAACACTTTGTGAAAATTTTAAATATTGCATAATTTGGAAGACGAATGTTTCATGAAATTAATGTTGTCGCTTCAAACATGGTTTGTAGGATAGATATCATAATACAGTTTGTTTAGCTATTTTCAATTGCAAGGTTGATGTAACAATAGCCTTCTCCAATGATGCTGTTATACAAACGTCGTCGCGGAGTCGCATGAAAACATAATCCCTTGTATTTTCTCGTTAAATTTTATGAATACACGGAATATGTCAATGTAATAAACAGAGCAGCTAATCCCGAAATTCGAATACCAAAGATCTACAACTCGTGACGAAAAACACTAATAATTCTCACTCGTGAATTAATGTGTTGTTCGGTAACTTGTCGTAGATTTTTAGATATTTGCATTCCAAGATTCGTTATACTATATTTATTACATTGAGTGAGGTGAAATACCGGGATTTCCGAGTAAAATCAAATTCGATAATTCGCCCAGTGAAATCGAAAGTCATATTTCACTCTAGGAAGTGACGTAACAATAGCCGTCCCCAACGACGTTACTATACAATGGTCAACGCGTAATCATATAAAAACACAATCCCTTGTATTCTCTCGTCAAAATGTCTGAATACATGGAATATTTCAATGTAATAAACAGAATAACTAATCTTGAAATTCGAATACCAAAGATCTACAACTCGTGACCGAAAAACACTAATAATTCACTCATGCACTACGCGCACTCGTGAATTAATGTTTTGTTCGGTAACTCGTTGTAGATTGTTAGGTATTCGCATTTCAAGATTAGTTATATTATTATTATTATTATTGATAAATGTCTTTTATCTAATCAATATCATTCTGGCTAATTATCATACCATAAAATATTTGTATATCAAGCTGACCATCTTTTTTCTCTCGGTGTCGTTTCATGCAAACGTAAACAAAATAGATTATCTTTAAATAATGTAATAATTCAGTTTATGCAATTATCATGAAATCATACTAAAAAGATAAATATGTGTCATCTTAATTTAGAAATTAGATTTTTGAGACATATTGTCATTTTGTATACAACACTGACTTTTGACTGAAAATCTGTTACATTCCTCTTTCCGTCTACCTAATAGCCGGTCATGCCGGTTCTATCAAAATGGTGTAATTTAGTATTGACATATATATATATATAAATCTATTAGAATTTATGTTACAGAGAAACAAATTTCTATATTCTAACTGTAGAAAATAATTGATTTTTAAAATCCGTTGATCGATCTTTTTTCTATAAAAAATTCGTGTTTCGCTTGGAAAAAAATCCATTGAATTTAATATTTTATGAAAACACAATGTAGTAAGCACTCAACACATAGTACGTACTATATTTTATGCAAGGTTATTTTCGTCGTTTATTTATACAATATAAATGTACTTCAACACGGTCTAGCGTTTTTGTATGTGCGATGTCACTTTTTCTGGGTATTATAATTGAACATAGTTTCTGTTCTATTACGACCACGAATGTGTCGATTTCTATTTTCCATTGAATCAGAAATTTAATACTTTTTTCTACAACGACTCAAATAATATATCACATCTAAAAGCATTTGTACATTTCTTACCTTAATTGTGGCTTTGGCTTTTTGTAAGGTGTACTTACCTCAAAAAAATACGCGCGCGTTTTAATTTCAAAGTGTCAAAATGATTATGATTGTTATGATTAATGATTAAATGATATGTGAATGAAAGGAATGAATAAATGGATTCAATCATCAAATATTATCTCCAGGAAACTGAATCAAATAATTAGTAAAAAGAAATATGAAATATGAATTTTTTTGAAATCATGTAACATTATATTACATTTTCACTAGTTATTTTAAAAAGATAACACCCAATAAAATAAAAAGTATTATAAATGCATTGAAATTGCAATAATATGGATAAAAATAGACAAGATTATTCATCTACAGGCCAAAAAACATGACATTTATATTTGACCTGTTGCCAACAATGACATAAAACATTTGTTATTAATAGTTACATAAATCACCAATACGTACGATTGTATGGAGCTGTTATCGTGTAGTTGGGACTGATTGTGATATTACTATGTCCTATCATTGTGTACAATATACACCTGAAAATAATAAAATTTAATTACATATAGTGTTGTTTGATGTAATTTATTGTTTTGTTTTTTGCGATATTTGTCATTTTTTCAATAAATTTCCATGTACTTATACCTCTTTTAATAATTATTGTTGCGCAATTTTTTTATGCTTCTAAGTGACATGTTGTGAAGGCAATATTTTTTTCGTTTTGATTATTGTTGCATTTTGACATATTAAATCTTTGATAATTAAAAAAAATGCTTATAAATTACATGTAATTAATTTTACAAAAATTCAACATTTTGTTATACTGTGACCACTTATTTTTAGATAAAGTGTTCATTTTCTAGCATGAGTATATCAATTTCACAGCTTTTTCTTTATTTTAATTCTCAAAATACGCAATTTTGAAACAAAAACAAAAACGATCGCAGAATAAGAAATTTTCTGCTACAATCTTAATTCAGATATGAATTACCTCCCCTTTAATAATATACATGTGGTAGATAATTAAATAATGTTCTTTTCTTGTATCATTGAGCATAATTCAATGCTTCTTCAAAGGTATATTTTTTTTAAAAAAAGGGGGTTCTCCATCATGTATAACGCCGTATTTAAATGGTTGTTGTTTAATTTTTTTAAGTTATTTTGGCGAGCTCGACAATTGTTTTAGTTTCTTGGATTTGGTTTGAATATGTTCGACATGGAGACTTACTGATGAGCAAGATATTACAATATTTACATACAGTGCATCAATATTGGTATTAGATAATGTATATTCTTTACCACAAAGTCAATGTTTCTGCCGCTAGACGCGAATGTCGACTGCATCGTAAACCAATCGTTTGTGTTTCGGTTTAACCAAAGACATTGATACTAAATATTTCACTGCTATAAAAGGAAAGCGTTTGAAAACTAAGCATACTATCCTGAAGTTGTTACTGTGATTGTATTTTTTTTAATTTTTTTTTGGGGGGAGGGGGGGGGGAGGGGGGTGGGTGGAGTCACCTTTCCGTTTGAAACTGCTTTACAATATATTTAAGTTGATGGTTTCAATTTTTCACATTTTCCTCCTGGAACTGCTATGGAGACAATCAGATTTGAGGAACACATACAGTGTCTCAAAATTGTTAACAAAATGCTTATTATGTGTAACCTTTGAATTATCTCACATTCTCTCATAATTTCTCGTTTGTGCATTTCTCATAATTTATTTTACTTTTTATAATTAACAAACAACATTGATAAAAGATTAAACAATGGAATTGAGATTTTTCTACGTACTAAATCTTGTCAAATCTCAAAATTATCTAACTTTATTGGAAAATTTCTTTCACCATCCAATTCTGATGGCAAGTTTTAGGTAAAAAAGATTGATATATAATATGAATAACATTGCACCAGGGCTTTCTTGCGGCAAAATTACTGTATTTATATTGACCAACTGACGCTCTGGATTCTAGAAGTTTGATGGTGTTAGCCAAAATGCAGGAAATATATTCCTATCATATGAAAGTAATAAAAATGTTAGCACTGATGCAGAGAGTGCAATTCGCAGATCAATACAAACTCAAAGGAATACTAACATGTATCCGTCTGTGCTATTGGTTTCTTTGCAAACACCTTGTATACATGGATTAATGTGACATGCTGAAACTTTTCGGTTGCAGGCTACACCTGCCATTCCTTCAGAACAAACGCAAACATGACCAGATCTTGTATCAACGCATGTCGAATTCATATGACAAGGGTTGAATTGACAGTCACTTAGTCTGGTGTCGCAGAAGGTTCCAGCATAAGGGGCAATACAGCTACAGACTCCAACGCCATCTATTACTCTACATATACCACCGTTCAGACAGTTTACATTCATACATTGCTCTGCGCTTCCGTCACCTACAGAAATGTAATAATCTGTAGTGCAAATTTCATATGTTTATTTCTTATCAGATGTATTGTATTACTCTCAAAGAATTCTCAGTAGGGCAACATTTCTTAAAACTTGTTTACTTACTGTATATCCGGTTATTTCTTTTACACCACTTTCAGCAAAATCTGCCATAACTGACAGACAATTCGCATTCGTTGTCAAGGAAAATTACAGTCGAACACGCCCCACAACAAACTGAGTTAGAATTGTATTGCAGTGTTGACGGGATGATGATCAGTTAATTATGCTCTGTGGTTCGGAAGAACATTGTTTCCCCTATTAATAGATTAAATTTCTACGTGGGAATTACCGCCCTTTTTTTCTACAGTTATTGGAACGATAAACAAGAAAAGTCCCGAAATGACGTCTACGTAAACAAAATACATAGCAACGACATTTTCTTCAGGTTTTTGTCGAAAATCATAGGAGAAACAAATTCGCCTTCAATTTACTCGTGAGTTATGGAATTTCTGCACCCTCAATAGTTAAATTTTAGATTTTAACACGCTCAATGGCTCGCGTGTTAAAAATCGAAAACTTAACTATCTCGGGTGGAGAATTTTCATAACTCACTCGTACCTGAAGGAGAATCTATATTTAACAAATAGTTATATATGCAATATGTTTCTTATGTTTATTATTAAAACGTGATGTCAATCTAAAATAATATAAACATCATAATATATAATAATATAATATAAACCATTACCTGTTCATACCAATTTAAGTCTCTTCCAAACTTATTTCAAATATAGAATAGAGAATGGAAACGGGGAATGTGTCAAAGAGACAACAAGCCGATCAAAGAGCAGAAAATAACCCAAGGCTTCAACTGCCACCTAAAGAATAATGCAAACTAGTTCAGCGAAATGGACGGCACACTACTTTATTTTGTTAAGCTTTTCGGCTTATAAATAAGTAGCTTTTTCATCTTTGAAATTGTCCTTATCCTTGCCTTTATGCGAAATTACACGTTCCTCACAGTGTGGACCATTATAACCTGTAGGACATACACAGCGATATGGCATCCGACTATTATGGAGTGCTTTACATTGACCTCTGCCACAGTGCGCCTTTTCACATGGATCTGATACGATGTCAACATCACAAGCATTTCCTGGTAAAAATGAAAGTATAAATGAAAATAATTAAAATAACATCATTTCTAAATCGATTTTTAAATGCAAAGTATAAAGTTATAGATCAATACTTTGGAAATATTATTTTCATTAAAACGAGTTCGTTCTAGCAATTTTAAACACACCACAAAAATTGAAAACAATATCAAAGTACTAATTGCGTTTTTATATGAATTTATACATGTTTTTTTCTTTGTGTACACATACAGCACCTCTCAACTCAATGTGGAATTGCTTTAGGGTTATATCATAGTACGGTTTTATAAATCTGTAATTATTTCAATATTATAGCAAGCTACTTGCCTGTCCATCCTTCCTTACACTCGCATCTATATATGTTGTTCAAATTTAAACATTTTCCATGATTACAATGAACTCCTTCACAATAGTCAATCATCGTTCCACAATCCCTTCCGGTAAATCCTGCAGGACATACACAGTGATAAGTTCCGTTGAATGAAGAACAAGATCCTTTTACGCATGGTCTACTATAACACATGTCTTGGTATGTTTCACAGTTACTTCCGGTATAACCGCTATAGCATCGGCATATATAATGTCCAAATGTCTCATAACAATACCCGTGAAGGCATGGATTTGGATCGCAGAAATTTACTTTGTGGTCACAGTTTTTACCAATGAAGCCTTCCTCGCAGCTGCAAGTATAGTTATGTCTTGATCTCACATGACATTTTCCATGCACGCAAGGGTTATCAGCACAGTTACCAAGAAAAATTTCACATCTATTGCCAGAAAACTCTTTAAGACATTGGCAAGAGTAGTTGTTCAGTTTATCAATACACGTTCCGCCAAAGAGACAAGGTTCTCCCATACAGTCGTCTATATTTGCATCACAGAAACGCCCAGACCATCCTGATGGACATTGACAAATATATGAGGAATTGGTAATCATACAGACTGCTCGGTTTTTGCATTTGTGGTCATCGCATGGATTTTCTGGAATCAAGAAGAAGCATCATTTGTAATGTCATAAAGAAAGAATTGTACAATATTATATTGTTTAAATCCAAATCGAATTATAAATAAGAGAAAGGAAGACGAACTTAATATCAGTGTAGGAGAAGTCTGTTATTTTAACATCTAATATACTTATTGACAGGGAATGTTTGGAAAATTAAGTTTATTGTCTCCGAGGGATGGCCGAGGGCAATAGTTGGTATCAAGGGGATAACAACTTACTATTACCGGAATATGTAATCAGTAAGTGTTTCATTATATCGAAAGGCAAAATTTACGGGTCAATAAGTTTACAGTTGAATCTATTGACCGGATAATAGTTTCAATTTTAGAAATACGCAAAGTGGTAAAATCGGTGTCATAATTTTTATATAGAAAAACATATTGAAGTATAATAAATATAAATATGTTCACGGCAGGAACTTTTCTGTGGGAAGGAAATTGTCTATATTTTTTGTGTTTTTTCTCTTAATTAAACTTACCAAACTGGTACACAGCCTTAAAGGCTAGAGGTACTGATCCAGTCTTATATGTTAGAAACAGTGAATTTGAAGATGACCTTCTGATGTTATGTGCAATCCTGGTTTGCTGACAGAACCGGCCAATCATAGGGGACATAATAGAATCGCCATCATGTACTTTGATGCCCTCGCCACTGTTGTAGCATACATTGCCACCAAAATATATCGTTGAAAATGATATTTGAATTCGGTGCCCAGGTGGTGCTTCTAACTTAATGTAACATTGAACATTCCGGACAGCTTGATAAGGAAATCGGACAGAGGCTATCGCTTTTGGGTTGTAATTCTTAGGAATGATAGCATTACATGGCCAAGCTATAAAAAAAATCGCTATATCTATATTTTAAAGGTTTAAAGACCTCCATTTGTGTAAAAAAATTGAGAGGAACGCGTACAGTATCGTTAAGTTCGAAATAATGATATTTGGATTTTGCTTTTGAGATCTTCAAAATACAACAGCAGCAGAAGTGTTATTGATCTGGATGCTTTTCACAAACACTCACCCGACTAAGATTAATCGTTTGTGTGATACGATTTTCGGTCTTCATCGTTTTTATTCCATAGATTACCTGGAACCAATCTTGATCGTAACCGTTCGAGTGTTTGTGAAACAAGGAGCTGAATTTGTTTTTGTTTATGTTCCAGTGTTTCATGTTGTAATTTTATGTCAACACCATATATATCACTCCTTTCAAAATAAACAAATTACCAGTAATGTTTATATAACTTTTACATTTAGATTTGTACCCATCCACTAATTTGACCTTGCATGTATATTATCATTTACCTCTGTAACATATTCTAATTCGGTATGAAATATGTATTTAGTTGTAATTTTTGTTTGTGCATGACATACAATGAGGAACCAGAGTGAGTTATCTTTTCCACACCAATGTAGGTAAGGGAGATAATTAAATTCTCTCCCTTTTGTCCTTAGGCTAAAAGGGAGACAAATTTATTATCTCCCTTACCTACATTGGTTAGGAAAATATAACTCACTCTGGTTTCTCATTGATTTAATTTAAATAAGTGTTTAAAATAGGTAGTGGGTATAGTTTAAGTATGCCTTTTTTGTCAATTTAGTACGTGTATCATGTTTTGGTACGCACCCAGAGTATAACTGTGTATCCGGCATAGAAGTCCATATCGAATCAGCATCTTATGATATTGATTTTTATGAATTGGGGTCTGGTTCAGGAGTGTCTCAAAATTGTATTCAGTTAATTGTTTGTCCCATTTTTAAATGTTTTGATTTTTTTTCTCAAATTTAGTTCCTACGTTTGAGTAGCTTACTGGAATATAAATTTATATATTTTAGGAAACTGATACATAAATAACACAGATCGACATACAAAAATATAGTGAAAATATTCTGTAGTTTGTACACTAAGTTTTCATATTTTCGCAAGTTGAAAAACGCCATCTATTAAAAGTAATTGGGTATATAATGCTTCGGAAGTTTGTGATTATGGTTGAAATCATTACTTAACGCCCTGGATATTTGGAATGATCACGTGGTCAGTTATTATCCTGATACCTTAATATATATACTCCTGCAAAAAACGCATTAATACTTACATGTGAAATATTGAAAGTGATTATACAAGGGCGTGGCTATTATAGATACAGTAGGTCGAGCACTGTTGCTATGGTATTTGTTGCTGAGGCCACAGACTCTCATATTTGGGCTGAATGAAAATGACATACATCCGCTTCCGGAGCTTAGAAGACACATTTGTGCGCATTGGTCAAGGGTTACATTACCCTTCATGTCGTAATACGAAATTTGGTCCTTGAGGGCTGTATGTGGTAACTCGTGGAACAAATTTTTAAAACTTCCTGAAAAAAAGTACGAAAATGACGTACATGTATTATGTGCCATTAATTACTTTCCAACTCACAAATATTACCATTCAAAATAAGACTATTTAAATTTTTTAACATCCTGTGATGTCATCAATAAACACAATGTGTTTCTACAAGATGTATTTTAATCTTTATTATTTGGAATTTTGTAAATTCAACAAATTAAGCCGGAACTATTACAACTCTCTTGTAGCATTAAATATCATGACTTGTAACATTTTCGCAAGGACCCGATTGGTAAAGCTAATTATCATGGGAGGCATTATTTGTTTAATTGGAAAAGGGTAAAAAATATATATATATATTTTTTAAATAAAAAAATTCTCGATTGCTATAATTTTCTCAAAATTAATTTCAATTATTTCATTATCAAACTTCTTAATACAGACAAAGTAATTACCTTTTGGTCTTTCATAATAATGAACTGCATCATTCTGCTTCAAGCTGAGGTACCCAGCATTCAGCATCAGTGTTGTTATGTTAGTGTAGATGCACATATTACTTCCGGGTGTGTATTCAAATGCATAGCAAGGAAATTTACCACTTCGAAACAACAAAGTACATTTTGCAGCACACAGGTTGACACTCATCTTCTCCGGACTTGTGTCATCTTTTAGAATTGAATTGGCGGGAATCGGTGCGATATATCTTGTAGGCACGTGGATATATTCGCTGAGCGGGTCATCTTAAAAACAAAAATTAAATTTAATTGTTTTTTTTTCTTGATAAAAAAACTTAACATGATTTTCTGAAGAGTAATAAATAACGTGAAACAAAAAAAAAACAAAAAAAAAAAACATTTGCTGAAATATCAATGGATTCTTATGACGACAATTCCATTCTAACAAAGAAATTTTAACTATTTCTGTAATCTAAACAGTGTCTACCATTTAATAACTCTTCAAGAATTTTATTTACTTATCCTTCAATAAAAGCCAAATCACGTATTCACTAACACTTAACAAAAAGCGCAAAATCAATGAACAAAGAAAAACTCAAGCATTATCAAGTATACAGGTATAAAATATCAACGGAAAAGAAAGTATTGAATCGCTCTAGACGGAGTGAAATGACGTGCGTCTAACAGGTCAAAAAGCTTCTTATTAGACACCAAATTTTATTGACAACATTTTAAAATGATAATGTTTATTTTAAATGAAGAATTCCACTTCCTATAAGGACACATTACATGTCGACTTATGCATACATGTATTCATTGCATTAAAATTCGTTTTTAACCTATGCTTATTTATACATAATTTGTGAAGATTAAATTGAAATTTACACGAAAACAATATCCATAAACTTAAAGTGGGGAAGAACACTTAATTTGGGTTTATTTTATAAAATGTAAAACAATAGTTATATTTCAATGTATATGCTATCAATTGTTCATTGTATTTGAACTTTTACTCACGTTTTACTGAAAATTAATTTGGCTTTACGTAATTTAGAATGAGTACATACATTTATTGAACAGTTATTAAATGGTAGATACATGTTTAACAAGAAAGCTAATGTCGGAATCGAGAGTTTAGAATTGCGCATCTACAGGTAGTGTGCAACCATTCTATAAAGAAATTAAACCCCTAAACCCAAAAATGCAGGAGAGGTTGATGTCACAAAAAAAAGTGTTTCGGACTGACGAACGGAGACAGTCGCAGTATCCCCGAACTTTATTTAAAAGCGCGGTGATAATTACACTGATATCTAAAAGCCTATTTTTCATAATGGAAATGAATTTTCGTTAAAAGACGCCATTTGCTCTTACAAAATGCAGTAGGTATAGAAATTGGGCTAATATGCAATTTTTATTTTGGTAACTGACTGTTTTACACCGTATTATGGCAAGCCGTTTTACTATTTATTCGAACTTCAAGATATCTAATAAACTTTATAAGATATCTCATATAGTTTATAAGATATCTAATATAGTTTATAAGATAATTCATATAATTTATAAGATATCTCATATAATTGTCTTTATAAGATATCTTATAAACTATATGAGATATCTTATAAACTATATAAGATATCTTATAAAATATATGAGATATCTTATAAAGTATATAAGATATCTTAAATAAAAAATATTTATAAGATATCTTATAAAAACTAAGTTATATAAGATATCTTATATATTATATGAGATATCTTGAAGTTAGAATAAATAGTAAAACGGCTTGCCATACCGTATGCTTTTTTCCTTCATTTAAAAAGCAAAATAAATAGTTGCATATTTTATCAACACGAATTAGTCTGATTTTAAAAATGTTTTATTCTTTATTGAGTTTCTTTGTTTGTTCCGCACACTTGACCCTCTTAGTAAAAATTATCATGTAAATGTTTTATTTTTAATACTGTAAATTTACCCATAAAAATTTTTGCAACTTCTCACGGAAAGTCGTTAGCAAAATATATTTATATCTCCTCCTTATTAGATAATTGACTTTCTGAAATAGTTTGTCCTATATTTTTTGAAGTTATCAAGTAGTATGGAAATTCTATGGGAATTTAAAGGGAATTATACCCCGGTGAAAACAGACAAAATATGCAAACTGAAAGGTTGAAAAATGAATCAGTGCATGTAAATTGTTTGTTTAATATTAGTATAAATTAAGGTCGTCGCTACAGTAATATCATCCTAAAATACTTGTGTACACTGTTATGAATACATTAAAACTTCCGGTTTGTAATATGTAGTTGCTTGTCTTTCAACAAAAAAAATTAAATTAGTATCAGAAATAGGTTCAAACAAACAAACATTATTCTGGTTTGTTAGAAGGTCCAGATTGCACCGCATGCGAATAAGTATTTACACGAATGCTGTTTTAAACATGTCTTTACGAAAATATGTGGTCCTTATAATATTCAAACCAGGAGGGTTGATATATAAATTAACCAACTTGTCTACATAACGTCAGGAAATCCAAATTGTGACTCTGTATTCACTATTCTGCGATATTTCAGTGGAAGATAAATTGTTTTTATAAGTCTGATATAGAGAAATGATTAGAGATGTGGTTGCTCATTATTACGTAATACAAAACTGTTTTTATTGCAGTTGTTAACGATTTTCTATAATACTTTGAACAAGTTGGAAATTAATTACTGAACAATCTTAGGTATGATTAAGTGGGTACCCAACACTTTGACTAAAACAGATTTAGCTCATTTAATTTTCCAAAAATTTTGACGAAATACCTACTTTGACCTGTTGACAAAAATATAAAAATTTCAAGAAATCTGAACCACACAATTTACGGAAATAATTTCATTGGATATAGCCCTTTTCAGAAATTCATTTCCGGTATCACGATTCTGACTCTGAAATTATAATTTGAAGTAAGTTGTTTCCCTTACTGGGATGTTCCGGTAGGTAGTACTGGTTCGTTGCAAATGAAGAGTAGAGGATTAACTGTTTTTAAAACTTGTTAATTTGCACGTAATGTTTGGTTTATATAAATTTATGAACTACTCACGATCTTTTTGCTTTCAACATACTTGTAATCAAACTTGAGTATAAAGCTGGAAATATTTGTATTTCAAAGTAATAATATACAGTTATTTAACTGTATTGAGAGATATAGCCATTTTATTTGTCCCGAGACACTGACTATTTTCGAGGGACAGATAAAATGGCTATATCCCGAAATGACTGTTAAATAACTGTTTTATTATATCGAAACACTTTACCGATCAATAGTTTCCAGTACTAATCACCGGTCAGTATTTATCGGTGATTAGTTTTGGAAACTAATCACCGGTAAAAAAAATAGTAAAATCAATGTCTTGATTTTTATATAGAAAAAACATACTGAGGTATAATAAATAATTTCTATTTACCTCTTACTGGTTGCTCTGCACTGCAGCGAACCAGTAATATGTCCCGGCAAGGGAAATAACCTGCTTCAAATTATAATTTTTGAGTCAGAATCGTGATACCGGAAATGAGTTTCTGAAAAGGGCTATAGCAGTTTGACAAACACAAATTTTGATCATCAAGCAGCTTGATTTCTCTTTACTAATAGTATGTGATTAAAAACGTTCAGCTGATTTTTAAAGAGTTACCTCCCTTAGGTGTTCTGTACCCACTTAAATATGAACATTTTGTCCAGTTACAAATTCGACAATGAAAGATTATGATGTATTTCATTTGCCACAAAGTTTGTTTGTTTAGTTGGGGTTTTGCGCCGTTTCCAGCACATTTGGCTATTTCGCGGCGGCCAGTTTTTATTGCTAGAGGAAGCTTGAGTACCAGGAGAGAACCACCGACCTGCAGTAGGAAAATTGGCAATCCTTGTCCTTGAGATTCGAACTCACAACCTCAGTGTTGACAGGCTAGTGATCATTAGTAGTCATGACGAACTACCTAGACGACTCGGTCACCGAGGCCCCTATTTCATTTGCCACAAAGGACACAAACATCGATAATACGGAATCTGGTTGCTGTTTTTTTTTTTGGGGGTTCACGTTTCAATTTCTTCCGCTGAAAATAATTTTACATTACTTGCCATGAAAACAGACCATTAAAGACAAAGTTGCAAACAATACCCCGGTATTAAAAATGGACGGGTCTGTTTCTGAAGTATCGATAAAAGAATATGGAGGTGACAAAAGGTGGGAAAAGTCGATATCCAAATGCAAGACAAACTCGTGAGAATGGAACATAACACATACGACGAGGATACATGTAAGTAAAGGACGAAAACGTATAAGTAACTAATTAACAGAATTTTAACAAAATAGCAGAGAAACGAAGGTACTAGAAATGTGAATCCCACTAAAAACCGGGAGATACATACATTGTAAGGTGCTTCGGAAGGGTAAGCATGTCCTGCTCCGTGAACTAATACAAATAATAGGCATGAAATTCTCGATATGGGATTTCAAATTCTGTTATCAGTTTTTTTCTCATCTTTCTGTATTCAGTTAAAAAAAAATTTTATTCTGTAAAATTTTGATAGGATGAAAATGTTTAGGTTAGAAATTCAAAAACTGCAAAGATAAACTAACACGGGTTTGTAAAGATTTATAGAGTGCAAATGACCTGCCTGGCTTTTGAAAAGGTTTTTTGACGTAGGTTAAAGAATTTACATGAAACACTAGATGTTTATTATTATGTAGAGTTAACCACCTGTAATCAGTAATTGTACCTCAAATTTTTTATCCTTTTTAAAATTGTTCTTTATATCGTGAAACTTAGTTTTACTCTTTTCTTCTATTCTTAACGTGTTTAATCGGTGATATAAAAATACATAATATTTTTAACCACTTCCCTGTGATTAAATTACGTGGGAATTACCGCCCTTTTTTCTACAGTTATTGGAACGATAAACTAGAGAAGTCCCGAAATGACGTCTATGTAAACAAACTACATAGCAACGACATTTTCTTGAGGCTTTTGTCGAAAATCATAGGAGAAACAGATTCTCCTTCAATTTACTCGTGAGTTATAGAATTTCTCCACCCAAAATAGTTAAATTTTAGAATTTAACACGCTCTCAAAAGCTCGCGTGTTGAAAATCGAAATTTTAACTATCTCGGGTGGAGAAATTCCATAACTCACTCGAACCTGAAGGAGAATCTATATTTCTTTATCCGTAGGTCATTTTTCTCTATTTATTTATATATAAGGCCATATTCTCTATTCTTTAAACACTATCACACCCTCATGCATAGAACGTACACATTTTCAATGATTTTACATGTCAAATCAACAGTGCTGAGGAAGAAAGTGTTAAAATTAAACAATGAATCAAAACACTATTGATCAAATTCAATGATAAAATGGAGTATATCCGTCATAGGAGATCTACTGTTCAGTTTTTAAATCGCTCTGCAACATATATACTCAGTAAACATTACACGGTGTAATCTTTTTGGACTATGAACCATTTCATTTCGCTTGTTTGCTTGTTGGGTTTTCTGTTGTTTCTTTTTTTCAAAATGGTGCAATCGAATGTAAAAAGTTGACAACTGGTTTTGTTTATGCAAGATAAGTGTCGCCATGGTTCAAAAAACACTTGCAGAAAGAAGTTTAATTTTAGATGTAAGTCATAAATTATGTACACGTAGGAAATGTAAATTTGTGTGCTCAAATACTATATACAATATAAGTTGTTAATGCTTTATAAATCTATACATGTATCTTCATCTTTGTGCATTGGTCGTCAGCAAGGGAAGTTCTTCATCTTCAAAATGCATGTCGTCGTCTTTATACCCTTTTCGCATTATTGGCTGCAATTTTTGTAACATCGAAGTAATTTCTTCTTTAATCATGTGGTTACGGTTCGAAAAGTCAAGAAATTTTCCGAGTGCCAAAAATGCTCCTAAATGTCGCTTTGAAACAGATCTGTTGCCAATCATGTCGTAGTTTAAAATTACTATTTCTCTATTTATATCATGTCTATAATTATACCAGGCGTATTTCCATTCATTCTGTATCCAAACTTTTAAATGTTTAGGATATTTTTCGCTAAGAATAATGAGATAATTGCAACTCCTGGACATAACGTCAATGGTTTCATTATCACGGCTTTCTCCTAATGTCAGATCACGAAATGGAAGGAAAACACGGAGATTTTTCCTTTCCAAGTACGGGACGAGAGAGAATGTTAGCCACTCACAAAGAATTTCGTCCGTTTCGTTGCAAGACACGTAAACGTCATAGTCACAATCTGACGCCATTTTTGTTTTCCAAAACCTCTTTACTGATGGTCGTAGAAGAATCATAATATGAAATCGAAACGAAAACATCACCGATGAAAAAAGTAAACAAAGGACGCAACAAAGACCTAGATATAGTGCTATCCGTGAACTTACGTAATGATTTATCTCACATCCGATAGATTTTCGTGTCATGTCTAAAATTGACTTCAAAATACCATTGGATTCGCAGAGGACGTGAGTGTTGTGGAAACATGTTTCCGACTGCGATAACCAATTTTGCAACCAAATATCTGCACATGCGCAATGTAATACAATTTGCCCAAGATGAACACTGCAGGCTGGAATAACTTGTAGAAAACGAGGCAGGGCCACCAGTTCATTTCCAACTAGACGTATAAGCGTTACATTTATTATTAGTGAAACGAATTGCCTTGAAAGAATCTTAATTTTATTAAACGATAGATCTAGTTCGTTGATTCTCTCAAAATATTTATTGCACGTCGCGTTATCTTCTATTGAACATGTCTGGTCCAACTCTTCTATGTTGTTTCTAGAAAAGTTAGCTGTTAGATTATTGTGATCAGGTAAAACTGATGGTAAACGTATTTTATCTGTGTTTGAACAATCGACAACAGTTCTTTGAAAATATGGTTGGTAAAAGCAATTGCATTTTGGTGGACATTTCTCAGCCATGGATATATTGCAATTCATCAGATCAAGTTTTTTAACTAAATTTTTTAGGTATGTGCCATTAAGTTCTGGAGGAGAAGTACAGGAAATGTTAAAGTAATCATAATCGTAGTTTCTTAGTAATAATCTGGCCATTACAGCAAATGGGTACAATTTGCAATCACAATTCCATGGGTTCCAACGTAAATCAAAACCATAATTATATGATAATAACTTTCCGAGAAATGTAAGTTTCTTTAAGCCAAGTTTAGCATAATCTGTTATTGTAGATATTTGATTGTTTGACACATTTACTAAACCACCGTATCCAAATTCCGTATCTCTTTCGCATGTCCAATTAAGTTTGTTTGTAATCAAAGATATTTTGTTGTATGAAAAATCAGTCTCACAAAAATAAGGCTGCTTAGTCCATAGTACGTTTGTCACATCAAGTGACCTAAGTAAATTGTGCGAAGCGTCAAAATGAAACAGATGCCCGTCCATATTTAACAGAATGCCAGGTTCGATTTTTTCTAGTTTATTATATGACAAATCCACTACACGAAGGTATTTCATGTTTACAAAAGTTATATTACTAAGGAATTGTATTCGATTTCCTCTTAGAAGCAGCGTGTCCAAATTTCGAAGGCATGATAAATTTCCAAGGGAGACAATCCTGTTGAAGGAAAAGTTTATTTTTACAATCGTAGTATAATTGCATATATTTTCTGGAAAAATCGTTAAGCTTCCATTTTCATATTCAACGGTATAATGATCGTAATGTTTAGTTGGGTCACCAATCACATCACTAGAGGTATTGTCCTTAATGTGTATTTCGAGTTTTCCAATGTTTTTCCACAAAGGTTTCACATTACAGGAACAACACCGAACTTGTTCTTGTAAAGAAATGTAACTCATACATTTTTTGTCAGCACATGGATGGTAAGTTTTCTTTTCATCCATTAATCTCTGGTTAGTACAATCAGACAAGCAAACGAGCGTAGCTAGAACTAAACCGACCACTTTCATCGCTATGCCTAAATATTATAAATATAAAAAATGCTTGACAAATGTATGAGAAATCCCCTTTCGCACAAAACTCTTACAATTGCGTCATTATTTCTTCCTTGTTTTAAATTTTAACATGTGTACAAAAAAACTGCACACATCACTAAAGACTTGTTAATTGCGAATATTTTAATATATATCTTCCGTTTCACAAAATACGCATGTATATGTAGCAATGTCAGTAAACGCCAGGTGGAGCTGTTTTTGGGGAAGTTATTTGAAAATTGGATTCCGCTTCTTTAAAACCTCTTCCACCCTATTTTGGGACCAGTATACTGTAAACAAACTGTGGTTTCCGCCCAGTGGCGCCCCTAGTGTTTACTGACATTGCTAGTATATGTCGTGGAATACATTTATAACAGTTATCCCAGGAACTACGTCAGAAAAGCGAGAACTCCTGTAAGACAACTAACTTTCTGTCTCAATTCAACTATTTAACATACGCGATCCCTTTTAACACCCCCTAAAATAATACTGCACAAATAATAAAATAAAATAAATAAAATAAATAAAGAATCCCCTGTCTTTTGTCGCATCCTACATTTTGGCATTAATCCGCAGATAGCTTAGTTTTAACTCAGGAACTACGTAAGAAAAGCGAGAACTCCTGTCAGATAACTAACTTTCTGTTACATTCTCAGTATAAACTAAATTAGTATAAAACAAAAAAAGGAAAATCATATCCAAAAAGCTGCTAGGTTGCTGACTAGTTAGAACTCCAGAGTTGCAAATCACACCATCGACAACAGAACCGAAGATGCCGTTGCCTAGCTGTTCATCATAGACATAGCCGCCAACGACATTTATCCCTCCAGGACTTTGGAATACCGTCTATACCGCCGTTCCTAAATTCAAAATTCCGTTCCACATCAACTCTCATTTGGCTTACAACCCATCAAATTTCGGCTATCACCAGTTTCGAATATATTTAGGCCACTAACACTAAATTCTAAAAACTGTCTCAAAAATTTTTTTTATTTTTTTTTTTTTTTTTTTTTTTTTTTTTCTCTCTCGAAATTATACTCTTAACTTACGTTACTTAATACAAAATAAATCATATTAAATAAACCGTCCGTGCGAGACCTAAATAGGTAGTCAAGGACGTTAAAAAACTCCCTCGATCGATCGATAACAGTTATATTACATTTCAACATAAATCTAGAGGCTTCCCACATCGTTAACCTGGAAACGTTTTACACATTTGACTAACCTTATCCCAACCCATGCCACACATTGACGAGCTTCGGAAAGAATTTAACAAATAAAGAAATATACATTGTAACATTTATATATTCTAACAGAGGGATTTATAGATTCTGACGGAATTTTTTTTAGATATCTTCTTCTCTGAAACTAAAAGGCAGAATGTTCTGGAACTTTATAATATTGATGTGTTGGGTACCATGTAGAAACTATCCCCATCCGAAGATGATTACTTTACAAATGCGGCAGCTAAGGCGGCACACAATTTCTATTGAAACCCTATGGTTTCATAAAAGTTGGACAATATTAATCATGCTTGGTAGTAACGTGGCCTCATTTATTCAGATATGATTAAAACCATGGTCGTTATAGGCATGTCAAATTTCAAACTGTCCTGACAAAAGTTTTCAGTTCTAGCAAGCGGTCACCTTGTTGGCAATCATACAGTATTGGATTTTATAGTATGGTTTATACAACAGGTTGTCAAGATAGATAAGGGGGGGGATTTGAGTACCCACAAATTTTTTTTTCGTATTTTGTTTTATTTCAAGCTGGTGTACAAACAAATTCAATGTTAAAAAACCTAAAACTGAATAATATGTTTTTTTTTGGCAAGATACATGTAGCTGATGTTCAAGAGGACACTTGTAGAAAGATGTTTAATTTTACACCAATCAGAAATTATATACAAGTAGGACATAAATAGAATATAGAACTAGTACGCTCAAGTACTGGCAAACATAAATTAAAGGAAAAAGAAATTGTTCATGCTTCATAAAACTATATATCTTCCTCATTTATGTACACTTGTCGTAAGCAATGAGATTTTTCATCCTTAAGTGGCATTTCGTTGCCTTTATACCATTTTCTCATTAAAGATCAAGTAATTTTTTCATTTATCATGTGATTACGATTTTAAAAAATCAATAAATTTTTCAAAAATGCTCCTAATACAATTTCTTTTATACCAATTTCGATGCACAGGATTTGCACATTTCGTCGATTTACGACTCATCAGTTGTGCTCAAGGCCAAAAAGTTGTAAAGCCAAAAAATACCAAAATGATTAAAAATTGTAAAGCCAAAACCATCTAAGGAGAGAGCTGTGCACGAGGGATATACTCCTTAGTTTTCTCAAATTTAACACTTTTGTAACAGTAAATTTTAATTATCAATTAGCAACTTAGCTGTGGTTACCTTCAGGGACTTGGAGTCCACCAGCTCAGTGGCATCAATTCGGCGGTTAAGTACAATTCTTTGATACCAATTTCAATGCACAAGATGTGCACATTTCGTCAATTTATGACTCATACGTTGTGCTTAAGGCCAAAATGTTGAAAACCAAAACAACAACCCATAGGCATATATATTAAATAAAAGAGTTATGTAAAGGTTTTTAATTACTCTTTAACAAATACTTTATTTATAACTAATTTTTAATTAAAAAAAAATAAATATTTCACTTCCTCCTTGTACATTTTAGTAATTTTGTGGTTAATTCTACTTCCCTTAAGTTTTTAGAATATCGCCACTTATTTGTAATACGGAAGAATGTTTTAATTTATATTTTTACATTATTTTTTATGTATATTATATTCATGTGTTCATTGCACACAAAAAAGTTTTTTTTTACAAAAAAAAATCTACCTTTGCTTACCTTCTGCATATGATGGACCAAGCAGTAGAATAAAAACTGCCAATAGCATTGCAGTCATTTCACATGCGACTTTATGGATTGCTATGGAGAAAGAGAACGTGGTCTAAAATATTTTATTTATTGAAAGACAGGTGGTGATAGTTATATCTGTAAATTGGAGCAAGAACGCGTTTTGATAACATATTCGTGACTAATTCTGATATCTCGTAGTCAAAAGTTAAGATAACTTGCATTTCAAAATAATATTGAAAAAAAGGTGAAAGGAAAAGGTATGATTTCAGCCATTATATGTACCCTGAGCCAAGTATCAGACATCTTGTTTGGTGGGCGAAATTACGCGTACATGTAAACCACGAAACGAAAACAAAATGTAACGAAAAGAAACGAAATCATGTAAACCACGAAACAAAAAGAAAACCAAAATGAACGAACATAAAAGAAAAAAAAACAAAATAGAACGAAAAGAAAAGAAAATGCAACGAAAATAATTGAAACGTAAACCAAATGCAGGAAAAAAAACAACGATACAAGTAAACCATGAAAACTATAAAGTAAAATAAAATTCAACTCCCTGTTTCACTCATTCAGGCATCAACCATTAACACCAGCTGTTGTCTGCACAATACACGTACATATTTATTTTCACACGCAGTTTTTGTATCATTTTTTTCCGCTATCGATAACTCCAGATCTCCAGAAGTTCCACTTTCATCATTGATACAGTTTGAAATAGTATTAATAATACTATTAGGACGTGTGTGTATATATATTGATATATATATGTATAGAATTTTAATATATAGACCATGTTTCAATTTCCGTTTTCGGGCGCAGCTATCTAAAAATTATTTCAAGGTCGGTTGGGGTATGTCTACTAAATAATTTCGCGGTCCTTTTTAAAGGGTTCTTTTATCATGTTTATCTCATTGTAAAAACCTGCACCGGCATTTAGAGAGAAAAAAAAATGAAGGATGCATTCTTCTGATGTTCCAGTCTCGTTCAAATATTATTTGAAAATAATTTCAAAACATGTAAAAAATATAACACTTGTGGAAAATATTAATTAAATAAAAATTATGATGATCTAACTTTGTATCGGTGTTTTTTTCCCTGCCATTTCGTTTACGTTTCAATTATTTTCGTTGCATTTTTTGTTTTGTTTTCTTTTTGTTCCATTTTGTTTTTTTTTTTTCTTTTCTTTTCTTTTCATTCCGTTTCGTTTTTGTTTCGTTTCGTGGTTTACATGATTTCGTTTCTTTTCGTTTCATTTTGTTTTCGTTTCGTTTCTTTTCGTTTCGTGGTTTACATGATTTAGCTTCTTTTCGTTCATTTTGTTTTCGTTTCGTTTCTTTTCGTTGTTTACATGTACCCGGAAATTACTGCATAACAGTTCTGAAATGGAACAACATAAGAAACATTGTTACTAAATTTTGTTGCGATAGACTTTGTTGTTTCAGAAAAAGAAGAGGCTATAGGGTCGTATGTTAAACTAAATTTGACTATCACTGACCTCTACGATGGTGGCCCGAGTCATCTTATACAATTTTGATGGAGGACCACTTAAAAACCATTTTTGCTAAAATTTTGTTCACATTTACATAATAGTTTTGATTTTGAGGTGAAGATTTAAATGTAAAAATAATATGTTGACGACAATGGACGATAAGTGATTGCAATGCCGACATAAGAACTATTGTACATAATTTTGGTTCACATTAGCAGATTTGTTTCTGAAATGAAGATTACAAATTTTAAATATACTGACGACAACGAACAACTCGCAGGCTTGCTACATATAGCAGAACCTACAGGACATGATAAAAACCAACAAACTAAGTTATCTCGTTTTCAGGACAATGACTATTTTTGTACATTTTTAAGTAGGGGGATACGTTCCTCGCAAGTTTCCATTTCTCCCATTTTGTACCGTCTCCTCTTTCTTGGCTTTATTGTTTGCAGCAAAGAAACAATATCTTCCTTGATTAGTTGGTTAAGATTGGAAAAATCAACATATTTGCCAAGTCTCAAAAATGCTCCGAGATGTTTCTTAGATATTTCACTACAATCAACCATGTCATAGTTCAAAATAACAATTTCACGATTTAAATCGTTTGTATAATTATACCACGCATACTTCCATTCGTTTTGTATCCACGGTTTTAAATTTTTGGGATACTTTTCGCTGAGAATGATAAGATAATTGAGACTTTTGGACATAATCTCTATTGTTTCTTCCTCGCGAACTGCTCCTGGAGTACTATCCCGAAAAGGAAGGAAAACACGAAATCGTTTGGCTTCCAAGAAAGGAAGTAGAGAATCCAGAATCCACTTGCGAAGAGTGTGATCATTTTCGTTACATGATATGTATATATCGTAATCGATTTCCGCCATAGCATTCACAATTCTGATTTTTCTTACTGTAGATCTGAGTACAATAAAAATTTGAAATCTCACTGAAAACAACAGTGACAAACAAAAGACAAACACAAAACATGACAGTCCGAAATATATAGCGGTTCTGGAAAAGTCATTAGTTTGAAGTGGACATCCAAGTGACTCTCTCGTCATATGAAAAATAGATATCACCCTGCCTTTGATCTTGCACATAACATGAGAATTATCAGAACAAGAACGGTTGTCTCTAGGCAACCAATCCTGAAGCCAAATATCATTGCATGTACAAATTTTCACGATATGTCCAAGACTAACTCTACAAGTTGGAATAGCTTGCATAGAACGTGGTACATTTGTAATTTCATTTCCTTTTAAATCTATCCATGAGATATTTGTCAAAAGAGATATCGAATGGTCACTAAGCTGTTTAATTTTGTTATAAGAAATGTCCAGTTTAACAATTTTTGAGAAATATCTTAAACAAGAATCGTTGATTTCTTCGGAACATCCGGACGCTATATCCGAAATAAAATTTCTGCTAAGATTTATATGCAAATTGTCAAAGTCTGGTAAAGCAGGCGGCATTTTACGACGTTCAGAATCATTACAATTAATAACAGTGCGCTTTTTATTTGGTTGATAATAGCAATGGCAACGAGGCGGACATTTTTCTGCCATTGAAATATTACAGATAAGTAGATCGAGTTTTTCGTTTTGAAGCAATTCTACTACGTCGGTACCTTTCAGTTCCGGTGGCAAATCTGTATGTTTATCACATATCCAGTCCAGTTCGTTTGTTACCGATGATATTTTATTATAAGAGTAGTCCACTATACAGAAGTATGCCTGCTTTGTCCATAAAACGTTTGTAATATCTATTGTATTCAGTATATTGTGTGAAACATCAAAATGAAACAGATTCCCATTCATATTGAACAAAAATCCCGGTTCTATATATTTTAGTTTATTATAAGACACGTCAATTATTCGAATATATTTCATACTAATGAAAGTCACCTTACTCAGAAATCGTATTTCGTTTCCTTTTAGAATCAGCGTGTCTAATTTATTAAGACATGTTAAGTTCCCAATAGCAAAAATCCTGTTAAAAGAAAAATTTATCTTCACAATTGTTAGATACGTGCAGATATTGTTAGGAATTTTCTTAAGATTTCCATTTTGGTAATGAACGGAATAATTACTATGAAATTCACTTGGTTCACAGATGTATGCGTTTTCAGTACCGTTAACTTCTTTCACTTTGAGTTGACCAACATCTCGCCATACTGGTTCAGTATTACACGAACAACAACGTATTTGCTCATTTATAGAATGAAATTCCATACAACTAGTATCTGGACATTGAAAAGTTGCACTTTTTGTGTTTTTTATCAACTGGCTAGCAAAACAGGTAAAAAATATCATACAAAAACAAATTGATATCGTGACGTACATTTCATCACCCTATTCGTTATAACATTTTGACTTGTATTTATATTTTATCTCCTAAACCTATCTGCTTCCATTTTTCCGCGTTCTATGGTTGCCAGTCAATAAACACGATTGTCATCATCTTGAAAAAACCAAATGATAAACTGTCTAATTAAGCTCAATACAGTAGCTATTTATGGCAGATTAAAGACTGATCGTGTACGAAAATAAATTATATGCAGTGTGGGTGTTATCTTCTGAAATGCATGTTGGATTGTAACTGACGCTCAGTCTGATAACAACTTCAAATTAAGTTTAAATTAGTCATATTTAACTATTTTTATTTTTTTCACTGGAAAAGGCAGGTTCCTTTATTCGGCAAAAATTCAATATGAAATGTATATATCAATCTGAAAAAGATGTAACCTTAGAGAACCAAAATTGCACCAGATACCAAAAGCATTCACTGCATAAATTATGCAGTGACATCCGATTAAGCTTAACAACTGCAATTTGGTTCAACATATCAAGATTATTTGACGGGTATTCTTAAATCCTGAACATTCTTTTGGCGCCTAGTCCTGAAATTTCTTGAACGAAAGCGCACCGACCTTAATTCGAAGGGATACTCAATACTGCGTTTTTTCACCAACTCACTTGATATTCTGTCCGTACTGGCTAGATTAAAACTTTAAATTTCAGGAACCACGCCCACTTACACGTATCTCTCTTATTCATAACAATTTGTTACGATTAAAGTTTTGCAAAGGGCGGAGTAATTTCAAAATTTGGGGAATGTGATTGGAGGAAAAATTTGGTACGATACATGTGCAATGCCCCATTTTAGGTACATACAATTATTATTGAAATATTAGTTCTGAAGTAATATTGGCTATGAAAGGGATTGAAAATTAGTTCATAGCTGATTTTGCAGCTATACTTGTATGTTATTAACTAGAGTTAAATAAACAAACTAAGAAAATAATATTACAGCAAACCACATTCTTGGATTCTTGAATTAATACAGAGTAATGAAAATATTTTACATTATCAATTGTTATGCACAACCGAGATAAGCAGGCTTGTAAACTATATCTTAAAATAGATTAGTCTTTTTTTGGCACTTGAATATATACTATAGCGTTTTTGTTTCAGACTTCTCTACAGAATCCGGGATTTCCTGAAATAAGCACCAAACGATTTATCAAACACTCATTTTATCACTTCCTTGGTGGTAAATTGACATCTGTATTTCGACGTATCAAAGCTTTATCTCGCTCACCTGTAGGAGCAAAACAAAGTCTGACAGTGAAGTTGTATATTTAAATCTTCCCAGTAGCCTTGGGGCAAACAAATTGTTTCTTACCGAAAGTTTGCATATTTCCTTGTAATTGAACAAATTATTTTACATTGATTAGGCAAATCTGAAATATTTTCTCGGACATATGGTAAGAAGCATACTCTGGAGGTCTCTATTAAAAGTTTTCCAGTCCATACTTTTTCTCGTCAGATTTTTGAATACAAGTTAGGAGGATAAAAATAACATGTTAGCTTTTCCAGGTAAACTATCAATGATTGGGTAGGTTTTATCAGTGATCCATTCATCACACTGTGATAAAAAACCCTTTCCTGGAGGTATATAATTAATCAGCAACAATGAGGAACCAGAGTGAGTTATCTTTTCCTAACCAATGTAGGTAAGGGAGATTATTAAATTCTCTCCCTTTTGTCCTCAGGCTAAAAGGAAAACAAATTTATTATCTCCCTTACCTACATTGGTTATGAAAAGATAACTCACTCTGGTTCCTCGTTGAGAGATAATTCATGGGGGTTTCAAAATATCCGGATTTAACACAGGTATGTCTTTTATGCCAAATATTTTGCCACAAGCTATAGAATATTAGCATAAAGGGCACAACAAGAAATAAGCTTTCAAATTGACAGCAAACTGGGTTTTCAATTTTCACCTGACGTGTCCTATTTCTTTAAACCAATAACCAGATATTCACTCTCAATACCTGAACAATAATTCAAAATAATTACGACTTTTCCACGTTAAATTATGGCTGTGACAAGGAAATTAAGAAAAACTTGTTGCCAGTGAAAATATTAACAAGTATCAGACGACTTTTTTTATACGTCCTTTAATTTTTAATTCAACCACTAAGTCCAACTGTCAAATACAAGTTCCATTACACATTCAAACATAACATATCTTTAAACACATGACAGATTCTTAACATGATAAATTCATAATGTTAGAAATATATAACAATTTTCAGGGATATAGTAAAATCTAACTCTTGGTAAAATGTGATTTTAAAATACATTTTTTCCTGAGATTTTAATATTAAAACAAAAATCTTTTAACTATCAAATGGAATTCTATGGATCAATATCATAAAGATTTGCAGTAATTGTTCCAGTGCTTTAGAATTGTAATCCTGCACTCTGATTATAAATCTTTATATTAAAAATTATTTTCTGCAGTAAATAAATTTTAAAACTAATTTATCTTCATCAAAAGATTTTCACTTGAGTATATTAATGAGAGTAGAAAATTAACAACTTCTGCTATTTTGATACAAACTACATCTTTATCTGTTTAAATGATTTTTCTATTTAATATGTGTACCAAGACAAATGATATAGGTTTTATAGTTGTGGACTTGATTTGTTAAAAATAATCTCATCTATTTAATATACATGTAATTCAATTCCCATGCTTTTAACAATCAGCCTACATACAGGTGAAGGTGTGTTTCACTATGAGCCTATCTGATAATGATTTCAAGAGCTAATAGCTGTTGGTTTTCTTTTGTTTTCTCCTTTAAATAAAAAACTGATCATCATGAAATTGCAAACTGCCTGGAGGTGGCAAAATCCACAGTAATCCTAATAACAACACTAACTTCAACCCCATCCCAAAAGGCTAAATATGTTTTAACTTCAATTAAATGCTATGACTAGTACAGTTTAAGCATGAGTAAAATTACATAAATGCTATCTGACAAGTTTCAGACTATGACAGTTCAAGCGCTGGCAGAATTTTCCCTGTACATGTTCCAAATCCTATTTTACATCCATCTTTTTCACAATAACCTGCAAAATAAAAAAATCAGACTTATTTTCATGAATTTATTCTGAGTTAAGACCATAATAAAGCCGTCAATGTATTATTTATCAGAGATTATTATTTCTTTAGCAGTTTTACTTTTTTCATTAATTTATATGCCAAGTATATATACAGAACTGAATTTAAGCTTTGATTTTTGCAAATGTAAGTTTGTACTAGAAAGTGTACAATCATAGAAATCCATTTTGACAAAGAAGGGGTTCAGAAATGGTAAAACTGACAAAGAATTAGTTTGTTTGTTTAGTTGGGGTTTTATGCTGTTTTCAGCACATTTGGCTATTTCGTGGCGGCCAGTTTTTATTGGTGAAGGAAGCCCGAGCACCCAGAGAGAACCACCGACCTTCAGTAGGAAAATTGGCAATTCTTGTAAATTAGATCGGGAATTGAACACACCCCGCCACAGGTGCGATTCGAACACACAACCCCAGTGTTGACAGGCTAGTGATCATTAGTAGTCATGAAGAACTACCTAGACCACTCGACCACCGAGGCCCCGACAAAGAATTAAAGAAAATATGCAAAAAATATCATACTTGATGTTAAGTATATGATAATCCCTATTATTACCTGTTATAACTACTTCATCCCCATCTTGTAGAAACTTCCTTGTGATATCATTACCAAGATCTATAGGCTTGGTTCCTTTCCAACATAATTCTAACATACTCCCATAGGAATCTTCTGTCTACAAAGAAACAATGTTTTTTTTAACAAGTTTTGGAATATTTAAAAAGATATGGAAAACAGAAAATCTACTTGAATGGAATCTACAAGTTACCACAAATTTTCATTTTCATTTGGCAAATCTGCTTCTTATTCACAGAGCCCCAGATAGCGTATCAGCATAATTTAAGCATTAAACTAGAGGCTCTCAAGAGCCTGTGTTGCTCACCTGGATTTAACTTTTCACTTAGAGCAGGACTAAAAATTTAAGTGTTGAGGTCAATTTGGCTGGTTTTTCTATAGGGTTCTATGTTAAACTAAGTTCGGCTGTGGCAGCCATCTTTGTTGACAATCCGGGTGATCGGACACAATTCTGAAAGAGGACCAACTTTTACTTCCAATAGGCTCAGTAGTTTCAGACAAGTAAATTTTTTAGTTAATTTCCCATAGGGTCCTATGTAAAACTAAGTTCGGCTGTGGCGACCATCTTAGTTAACAGTCTGGATCATCAGACTAGTTCTGAAAGAGAACTCTCTAAGTTTGGTTACATTGGCTGAGTAGTTTCATAGAAGAAATTTGAAATTCATTCCCCCTTTTTTCTATTTTCAGTAACAGCAGCCATGTCGGTTGGAAGTCGGGGATGCCAGACATATTATTTGCAAGTGGGCCACCCAAGGACCATTCCAACATAGTTTGGTCCCAGTTGGCCCAGTGGTTTCAAAGGAAGAGATCTTTAAAGGAAAGTTTATGCCAAACACTATCTTTAAATGGCTGGATGCCGTCTTTAAAGGGCAAAAACTCCTATAAGGGGTCAATCAACGATTTTGGTCATGTTGACTTATTTAAAGATCTTACTTTGTTGCACATTTTTGCTGTTTACAGTTTATCTTTATCTAAAATAATATTCAAGATAATAACCGAAAACTGCAAAATTTCCTTAAAATTAACAATTCAGGGGCAATAACCCAACAAAGGGTTGACCGATTCGTCTGAAAATTTGTTGGCAGGTAGATCTTGACCTGATGAACATTTTTACCCCATCAGATTTGCTCTAAATGTTTGAGATATAAGACAACAAGAGTGAACACACAAAAATGTCTCGCCTGTCGTGTATTTTTAATGAAAGTAAATGCTATCAGTATTCGAAAAACAGAGCAAAACACAAAAACTTAACTATTACCACTGAACCATGAAAATGAGGTCAAGGTCAGATGACACCTGCCAGCTGGACATGTACACCTTACAATCCTTCCATACCCCAAATATAGTAGACCTATTGCATACAGTATTCGAAAAACACGCCAAAACACAAAAACTTAACTATAACAACTGAACCATGAAAATGAGGTCAAGGTCAGATGACACCTGCTAGTTGGACATGTACACCTTACAATCCTTCCATACACCAAATATATACTAGATCTATTGCTTATAGTATCTGAGATATGGACTTGACCACCAAAACTTAACCTTGTTCACTGATCCGTGAAATGGGGTCGAGGTCAATTGAAAACTGTCTGAAGGGGATGAGGACCTTGCAAGGTACGCACATACCAAAAATAGTTATTCTATTACTAATAATAAGAGAGAAATTAACATTACAAAAAATCTTAACTTTTTTTCAAGTAGTCACTGAACCATGAAAATGAAGTCAAGGACAATGTACATATAACAGACGGAAACTTCATAACATAAGGCATCTATATACAAAGTATAAAGCATCCAGGTCTTCCACCTTCTAAAATATAAAGCTTTTAAGAAGTTAGTTAACGCCGCTGCTGCCGGATCACTATCCCTATGTCGAGCTTTCTGCGACTAAAGTCGCAGGCTCGACAAAAACTGCAATTTACCCCTATGTTCTATTTTTAGCCATGCTGGCCATGTTGGTTGGCAGGCGGGGTCATCGGAGATATTTTTTAAACTAAATACCCTAATGTTGCTTGTGGCCAAGTTTGGTTCCGTTTGGCCCAGTAGTTTCAGAGGTCAATTTCAGAAATCAATATTTGTAAAGCTACATTATTGACACATGCTTCAACTCATTAGTGCAACATGCCTTCTGCAATCCCTTAAAAAGATATATCTATGATAATTTCATAGGTGTTTATCCCTTTCTGGTGATTTTTTTCATTAATTTGGGCCCTTTGTCAGTAATTTCAGCATGAAAATTACCATAGAGACCCGCCATCAAAGCATCTTATATTGTGTTAAGTCTAGAACAATCTTGTTAAAACGCAATTACAAAGCACTTAGACAACTGGGGATAAAAAAATAATTTTGGTACAAAACTGGAAAGCGTAATTTCTGGAGGTAAATCCGTAATCCGCATTTTGAATCTGAAATCTGGGACAAACTGGGAAAATGTTTTGTTTCATATGATCTTGAAATCTAAAATTTCTCAAATTTTTAACTTAATTTTGAAAATCTCAACCCGTACCTAGAAAACCTTTTTCAGCATTCATACCTGTGTGCAAAACATGTTTAATATCAAGGTGGGATGTTGTACAAGGTGACTTGATATCAATTATCAGCATGGGTGGGTAAAAGATATCTAGCGTACTTTCGGTCATTATAAATATGTGAAAAGTATCATATTTGATTCAAACTATATCATAATATACAAGTAATAGTTATCTGAACAGGTTAATTTGGAACTGATAAACCAATACTGACTGTGGCTGTTTTAAGTTGTAACAAAATAGGTGAGTGACATGATACTAATGTCAAACTACTGCATGTAAATCTCACTCCGTGGTACAGATTTTTATTATTTTAGTACCTAAATCAGTGTTAATCGTCTTACTACTTGGCAGACTGAAACAATTGAAATTACCTTGTTTTGTTCAATCATGTCTTCCAGAGAATCAAAAATATTTTACCTTTGGAATTTTCCAATGTAAAAGGGAGATAATTCTTTCTGTGAGATTTAATTAAATTAAGTATCATGTCCCTGAGTTGCATCAAATATGCACAAAGTGCATAAAAAATATTAAAAATAATGGTTTTGGAAATTTCAAGACAGATCTGAGTTAGTTTTTAAAACTTTAAAAAATTTTGCAACTTGTTGAGGACATTTATTTCCCCATTCAAAATAATATTTGAAATTAAAAACCAATTGTTCAGAGAACAATTGAAGGTCTTTCCACCTCAATTGCAGATTTGTTGATAAAAAAAAATTAGGTTTAAAATGTAATTGTTGGTTTTAGAGCATAGCTAAACTTTCAGTGATTTCAAGGATATATGGTTCTATGTACTGAAATAAGGGAGGTATTATGCTACTTACCGTATTACAAATATCACTTCTGGTTTGATATGATAGGTAATTTCACAATTGTTAAAAAAATATATGGACTGCTAGTTTGAATAACTAAGAAAAATGTTTATTTCTGGTTAACTAAATGTTTGATGAATTATACTGTTTTGCACTATAAACATCAAAAACGTCATTAATGTGACCTTATAAATTGACAATTCTAGACGTTTTCATGGGTTGTAACATTGTCACATTAATTAACATTCCAATATATCCAAAACGTCTAAAAATGTCTACAGAAATAATAACGTTGCCAGAAATGACGTCATCAAAAGTAGTGCCTGAATTTCACGCTTTCAATACCTTTAATTGCTTTAAAAATCTGAAAAAAACTTATAAAGTGTGAAAAAATGCAAAATACGTAATATAGGTCATGACCTTGACCTTTGACCTTGTGACATTTTTCAAGGTCATTGGCCGTTGAGGTCATTTTAGAAGACCCCATGCCATTATTATGTACCATTGTCAAGTTATAAACGAAAAACCTTAAGTTTGAACGTTCTAGGTGCAATTACTCTCAAAAGATGACGTCATACAACTTTAACTCAAATGTAACAAAGTTGCGCATCAATGTCCTAAACATTTCCACCATTACATTTCCTTGGCTCAGAGGAGAAGCGATAACAAGCAAAAGTCAAAATTAAGAACTTGACCTTGACCTTTGACCTTGATGCCAATTTGAAGGTTATCAATCCTTGATGTCAAAACAAAAGACCCCATGCCTTTATCATGTACCATTGTTGAGAAATAAACGAAAAACCGCAAATTTAAACGTTCTAACGGCAATTACGCCTATAAAATGACGTCATACAACTTTTATGCAAATGTAACAAATCTAGGTCTCAACGTCCTTAACATTTTCTCCATTACATTTTATCAGCTATCTTTTACCGTTTCAGAGGAGAAGCGATAACAAGCAAAAGTCAAAATTTAGAACTTGACCTTGACCTTTGACCTTGACCTCATTTTACTTGTTAGGGGTCATGGACCCTAAATACAAAGTTTCATGTTGATATCTCAACTCTAAATAACAATTTGTATGATACACCAAAAGTGAAAGTCGTTTGAGGGGAAATAACTCCTATGAAATGTCGTCAGATCCCTTCCGACCAAATTGAACAAAGTTGCGCACTGATACACTGAAGACATTGCAAGAGATTTTGGGTCGATATCTTTTACAGTTTTAGAGATATAGTGATAACAAGAAAAGGAGGACGCCGGGAGACAACTCCTATAAAAAAAAGTGTTCGGTTACACAGGGTCAATGGTGAAATCGCAATCACTGTACGATATCATGGGCCAAAAATCCTTTCGATATGTCAAGTAACAAAAAAACATCCTAGACGGCAGAAGAAAAAAAAAAAAAAAAAAAAAATAATCAGAACAAAAGCAAAAGGTCTTTCCACGGAAAGTGGAAAGACCTAATTAACAATATAACCTACAAAATACTGTCTATTAATTCTCACATTTAGACTTTCAAATCACCAAAATCTATTCCTAGCTGAGGTTTCCAGACAGTAAATGTCCCTTTTACAAAACCATACCTCTCCACTGATTGTTCCCGAGGCCATCAAATCTCCAGGATTTATATTACATCCAGTTACTGTATGATGTGTTAACTGTTGTTTCATGGTCCAATACATATACTGAAAAATGAGGAAACAATATATTTTCTTCATCAGTTTGAGTTGAGTTTAAAAAAATCTGGTCTTGATTCTGTATTTTCGGTCTAAGCTTTTTTAATGACAAGTTCATCTATTATTATTTAAATGAACTTGTTCTAAGAACATTTACAGTAAAATACGTTGACATTTTAAAAGTAGTACTATAGTGGAGATGTGAACATGACCAAAAGGGGAAATTAAATTGTCATAAACTATAAACAAAAAATAAGAATTTGACATGGATGTTGCACTTTTATCAATTTGCAAGAAACATGGAAAAACACGTGAAATAAAAATTACAAATATTTTGCACTAGAAAACCTTACACTAACCTCTGAACACTTATCAATATATCTAATTGTTTCGGTCAATTATTTAGTTATCTGTAAGAACAGACGAATGTGAATTTTCAAATTTGATGAGTTATAAAGGGACATAACTATTAAAAGTCAAAACAAAATCTCTCAAAATTAAACTTTTAATTTTTGTGCATTTTTTTGTTTTTTGTAGCATAATTTATTTGCATACAATAAGTGCCAATCAAACCCAAGCTATGGGGAAGAAAACTCTGTTTTGAGCAGTCTGCACCGTAAGCCACTAGTCCGATGCCCCAGACTAGTAAATATTGATTCGGACTAGTGAAAATTTTCAAATTTTTATATAGGCATATAAGGACAAATTTTTATATTTAGTTTTCGGACTAGTAGATGAAAAAGTTTTTGGCACAGACTGTTTGAGGAGTCTGGAATTTCAAGATCTATAGTTGCATAAGTATACATGCGCTATCATTTATGTTTTACCTTGAAATTACTTCTACTTATTGTGGCTGGCTTGCTGAGTCCATCACCTACAGACAAAAAAAAAACATATAACTTCTTCATTTTTTAGCACAAATGTTTTATGTTCTTGCTCAATAAAATAAATGACCCAGTGGGAAATAAACATCATCAGAATCATTTGCACCACAATTCCTATTCAATACAATTTATTTTTGTGTTGAATTTAAGGATGATCACTGGTCTAATAGGAAATAAATAGGATTTGAAATAGGTGTTTTAGTTTGAGAGAACATATGAATAGTAGACAAATAAGCAAGAAAAAAATATAGGTTCATGTGCTCATTTTAGAACTATAAGGCCTTGAAAAATTGCAGGGAATGGGTTTCTCTGGATTTTTCCTCGTCTTTTGCACTTCAGTCTCTCAAAAATGTACGAAAAAATAAAAAGGATTTCATAAGATTTTGTCAATTACCATTTTACGGTATATATGATTGAATTATAAAAGAAAAAGTAGGGGTTCATGGGAAAAAAAAACTCATGTTTAAGAAATGGATAAAACCCGAGGATTTCGAAAATCTGACAAAAAGACCAAAACATGACCAGCGAGCATCCTTAAAGAAATAGGTTACACTTCTGAAAGTGCATTTAAATGATCCCTTCAGGTATATCTGACTACATTAAAATCAAATTCTGTTCAGACTGTGTCTTATCAGTTGAATAAATGCACTGCTTCTGTCATTTGGACAAAGGCACATTGCATTAAAAATTTATCCCGATGTTGGACCTGTTCCCACGGTCGTAACATTTAATGTACCTCCATCGATTTGTGACTACCACCAGATTGTCTTTGGTGAACTTCACGACGGGTGCCGTATATGGATCAGGAACTGCTTACCCTTCTGGACCACCTGAGTTCACTCTTGGTTTTTATAGTAGTTTGTTTTGTTCATTGTTTTTTATGTTTTCAGTACTTATTTGTTGTTTTTTTTGTGGTTATTCATTTGTCTCGCCGGGTTTGTCCTAATGGATTGGATTATTTGGTATACTCCTTAGGTATATTGTCCTCATTATAACCTAATACTTGATTCTGATTCATAATTTTGTCCTTTTTCCATCCATACAATTCCTGTAAACTTCACCTCCTCTCCAATTCAATGTCTTGGTTTTTTTTAAAAGTGAAAACTATCATTATTTTCAAAGAATATATCCATATTACTTACAATTTAGAGCTACTTCTAATTTAATATCAAAACAATATGGATCTTCATGACAGAGATATGGCAATGGTTTGGGATCCTGAGCTTGGTTTGGGACAACAAATGGCTTTAATGCATCCATGGTAACTACCCAGGGAGAAATCGTTGTACCAAAATTTTTACCAAGGAATGGTCCTAAAGGTACATACTCCCATTTCTGTATGTCTCTAGCTGTAACGAAATATCAAATTATTATTGAAAATTATTAAAGAAAATACTGTTATCAAAATTCAAAACCATCTTTTATCTTTGGACTTTGTTTGAAAAAGTCTAGGAATTATATTTCATCTGACAAAACCAAGTTGAATACAAATGCAAACAAATTCTTACATGCAGCTTAAATAAATGCACAATAAATATTGTCAGAAAAGATATACAGGTGTTTATTTGTATAAGCCTTTGAAATGGGGCATTTATGGGGCAAAAGGTACAACAAACATGATATCATAAACACTGAGAACCAGAAACTTTTTAGGCTACTACCATAATGATGCTATAATTATTTGACCCCTTTACTTAGCCTGTGAATCAGCTGACCCCATGATAAAATGTTTGAAACTTATTATCTCCTTAAGAGAAAACGGTCAAACCTGCCCTAACGGTCACCTTAATTAAGCATCTACCTGCCTTCAGCGGTCGTCCTGGAGTCCGCCCAAAGAGTTTAACATGTTAATTTAACATGAATAAGCTGTCACCTGTCTTACACGGCCAGTGGTCACAAAAAATGGTATCCAAGCTTGAAATTTACCTAAATTAAGCGGTCATTTACCTTTCTATACATGTTAAAATCATCGTTGATTGACTTTCAAATCATCTTTAATTAATGGCAGAGCTTTATTATTATTCAAATTATCAATCTCATCGTTCATTTACGTTTGATTGTGGAAAATAAACATTGCTTCACCTCAGTCGAACCGCCATGTTTTGTATGTTAGACATCTTGATCGTTCCAGAACGGAAAGCAAAATCTGGATTCGCCGCTCAGTGTAAAACTTGATTAAACGGTCACCTGTCTTATGCGGCCACTTTACTTTTGTCCCAATTGTGGCCATTAAAAGCAGGTTTGACTGTACTTTAATTTGTTCTTTCAAGATGGCTGCCTACCTTGTAGTCAGCTGAATTACAGCTCCTCAGTTTAGGCTATTTTAAGCTGGTTATTGTTGATTCTGTGCATTGAAAACAGTACCATCTTCCTCAGAATGGAATGGACTTTATTGTGATATGTTTGTTTGGATTTGTTGACACTGCACTTTGGAGTTTGTGCATTTGTAACATTATTGCATTTTCATTTGTGAACAGTGATCATTGATTTGTAATGTTTTTCTTTCATTACTTAAAATGCCTGGAGATAAAAATCCCAAATCTCATGTACAGACATTACTTGCAGCTAAAAAGAGTGATAAAAGTAATAATGACTCCACAAAGGAAAAACCTTCAAAACAAAAAAGAACACATTCAGATGTGGCAGATGAAAGTGACAATGTAGATTTGACTAGTATTCATGGTGATCTACATGAAATTAAACAATCCCTTCAGGGTACAGTTACCAAGTCAGATTTGGATAATGCTTTAAATAGTTTAGTCAAACAACAGGACTTAAAAGAGCTAGTTACAAACATTGTTGGCCAATTATTGGAGTCATTTAGGGACAGTATCACAAAGGACTTCAACGAGAAGCTAACGGAGAGAACTGGAAAGCTTCATGATAAACTGGATATTTTGGCCATTGAAAATGATGACCTAAGAGAAAGAATAAGAACCAAAGATAAGACAATTGAGACACTGGAGGAAAAAGTATATGACACTGAGAGGAGAGCTAATGAAACTATGAAATTAGCTAATTACAATGAGCAGTACTCCAGAAAGCACAACATCCGAATCTTAAATTATGAGGAAAAGGAAGATGAAAGTTTATGTGATGATTTCATTGAACTAGTTAAAGATGACTTGGGAGTTACAGTCACATCTGATGAAATCCAGGCAATTCATCGCATCCCTGGAAAGGATGGATATGCAAGACCTGTTATTGTTAAGGTGAAAAACACAGAGGTAAAGTCCAGAATTATGAGAATGAGGAAAGACTTGAAGAAAGATGTAAAATTTTATGATGACATTACTCAGCGTAACTTAGGTCTAATGACAAGATTACGTAATAGTAAAAAGTTTGAAAGTGTGTGGTTTTTTAATGACAGTGTTTATGGAAAAACTTCTCAAGGAACAAGGTACAATTTGACATTTTTGACAACATAGCAGAAAGACTCAGACAAAAAGGTAGGAAAGACATATGATTTGTATTAGTTGTGTTTACCTGTAACTGTCATGTAAATATAAACTACTTTAATATTACAGATCATTATACTTGCGGTTCTTTGATATATTTGACAAATTTTTGTAACTCTGAAATTTTCATGGTAACATTGAAATCTAAATACTCTTTGGGTTACAGTTTAGTGAATGTAAAATTAACAATGAATTCACATGCATGATTTTCATTTCAATTTCATGAATTATACATTTATCGTGTTAATAGAGAAAATGTTGTGTGCTGTTTCATTTTTTTCTTCTTCGTTTTTTTATATGTATTTGGTTTGAACCAATCTAGAAGTCTTTTTGTAACATATTGGTTTATGATGTGTGATACAAAGGGGCATAACTCCAAAAAGTTTTGATAAATTATCACAGAAATATTTATGTCCACTTTCACTTTTTCCTTTTTTAATCTATATTTGTTGTTTACCTCTTTTTTTATCTATAAATTAACCATAGTTTCTGAAAAATTTATTATAAAATATGCCAATAGATACCAATTATGTGTAAATATTGTAGTACTTTTTTTTTCATGCTGCCTAACTGACATATTCCCAAATGTTTATTGCGTTTATAAAGAACATAGTGCATCATCTTGCTCATAAGTGTGTGTGTGTGTATGAATGTGGGTGTGTGTGTGAAACTTTATTACAGAATTGTAGACTGTATGGCTTATTATTTCATATTACTTATCAACTTTTATTATTATGACAGATAATATTACAGTTTTGTCTATGAATGTAAGGGGCATTTTTTCTAACTCCAAAAAAGGGCAGATATTTTTAATTGGGTAAAAGGAAAACATACATCAATAGTTTGCTTTCAGGAAACTCATAGCTCTCAAAATATTGAAAAACAATGGGAAGATGAGTGGGGATATAAATGCTATTTCAGCCATTATAATAACAGAAGTGCTGGTGTTAGTATTATGTTTCGGCCTGGGTTTGACTTCAAAGTACATGATTCCATTTGTGATGAAAATGGTCGTTATATAATTTTAGATATGAATATTTATGAACACAGACTAACTTTTGTATGTTTATATGGCCATAATACAGATGAACCCCAATTTCTTTGTGACATATTGCAAAAAGTTGCATCTTTTTCAAATACTAGCTTTATGTTTGTTGGTGACTGGAATCTTGTCCAGGATCACAGTATTGATACCTACAATATTTTACATAATAGAAATCCTAATACCAGAAAAAAACTAGAAGAGATGATTGAATCTCTAGAATTACTAGATCCTTGGAGAACATGTTTCCCAGACGCAAGAAAATACACATGGCGACAATGCTCACCAATAAAGCAAAGTCGTCTTGATTATTTTCTTGTATCAGAGGATATTTTCTCATTGATGAAAACTACAAAGATTATCCCTGGGTATAAAACTGACCACTCCGCCATTGTTATTTCCTTTTCACCTTGTCTTTCTGAAAGAGGCAAAGGATATTGGAAATTTAATTCTCAATTATTAAGAGATGATGATTATATAGGTTTGGTGAAGGAATGTATTAAAGAAACTGTGTCTGAATACTATACATCAGGTGATATTGATAATCTTTTAACTATTAGTTTATCATGTAATGATCAGATATTTTTTGAAATTTTGAAAATGAAAATACGGAGTATTTCCATCTCTTACAGTATAAAAAAGTCCAGAGAGCAAAAAAATTTATATAGGAAAATTGAAAAGGATATTAGTAGTCTGGAAAATTGTATAAATTCTGATCCAAATGAAGCTAACCTTGATCTATTGAATATAAAAAAGCTTGAACTGGAGAATATTAGAGGTAAGATGGTCGATGGTTTAATACTGAGGTCCCGGGCTAACTGGCACGAAAATGGAGAGAAATGTAGTGAATATTTTTGTAAACTAGAAAAGAAAAATTTTATTTACAAAACAATTACGGAAGTAATTGATGACAAGGGTAACAATATATCAGATCAGTCGGATATCTTAGCAGAACAAGAAAACTTCTATAAGACTTTATATACTACCAGGAATATTGAAATTAATGACAACTCATTTTTTCGTCACAATATTAAACTAACAAATGAACAGAAAGAGTTGTGTGAGGGAAACTTGAGATTTAAAGAGTGTGCAGAGGCCTTAAAACCTACTAAAAATGGTAAAAGCCCAGGATCTGATGGTTTTACCGTAGATTTTTATAAGTTTTTTTGGCGGGATATTGGGCCATTTCTTTATCGCTCCTTACATTATGGTTATGAATGTGGTCATTTCTCAGATTTTCAGTATCAAGGAGTTATTACATGCATACCAAAAGAAGGTAAAGATCGTCGAAACTTGAATAATTGGCGTCCTATAAGTCTTTTGAACACAGATATTAAAATTGCCTCTGCAGCTATTGCAAACCGGATAAAACAAGTTTTACCATCTATCATAAGTGATTCTCAGAAAGGGTTTATGGAAAATAGATTTATGGGGGAAAACACTCGACTTCTGTATGATATCATGCATTATTTAGAGGAAAAAAATATGACGGGTTTATTATTATTAGTGGATTTTGAGAAGGCATTTGATTCTATTGAATGGGAATTTTTGAAAACAGCTCTTTATAGTTTCAATTTTGGACCCTCTATTTGTAAATGGTTTGAAACTTTTTATTCAGATGCAAAGAGTTGTGTTATCAATAATGGTCACATGTCTAAGTTTTTTAAACTTAATCGTGGGTGTCGTCAAGGGGATCCATTGTCTCCTTATTTATTTATTATTGGAGTAGAATTATTAGCATTACAACTGAAATCAAACCCAAGTGTTCGTGGTGTTATCATAAATGATATTGAACCATTGTTAAACCAGTATGCAGATGATACTTTTTTGATGTTAGATGGTAGCGAAGTGTCTTTGCATGAAACACTTCTTTGTTTTGAATCATTTTATAAAGTTTCAGGATTGAAGATAAATAAATCTAAAACAAAGGCTATTTGGATAGGCAGTAAAAGGTATTCTGACCATATTCTTTGTCCTGATTTCAATTTACAGTGGTCACATTCAAATTTTAAAATACTTGGTCTGGATTTTTCACTTGATCTTAATAAAATAATAGACATAAATTTTTCCAAAAAAATTAAGGAAATTTCTATGATTCTAAAAAGTTGGCAACATCGAAAACTTAGTTTACTTGGAAAAATTACTGTAGTTAAATCATTGGCTCTCTCCAAAATAGTTCATCTCTTGACCTCCTTGCCCAATCTCAACCAGTCTATGATAAATGAGTTGAACTCGCGGTTTTTTAGTTTCATTTGGAGTGGAAAAATAGAGAGAGTGAAACGTAAAACATTGATTGGGGATTTTGCTCAGGGAGGACTAAAAATGATACATTTGGAATCTTTTTGTGCATATTTGAAAATAAGTAGGATTAAACGGCTTCTTGAGAACATCAGTGGAAGCTGGCAAAAACTAATAATGTCAAGTCTGCATCTACTTGGTGGTGAAAGGGTGTTGAACTTTGAAAAAGAGAAAATAAAAGAGATTGCATTGAATCTTAAAAATCCATTTTGGAAAGATGTGTTTTTGAGTTTTTACACTGTCAAACCTTATACAAAAGTCTGTGTAAGAGATGTATTATCTTTGGATATATTAAATTTTGTACCTTTAGCAGAATTTCCATACTATGCTCGCTGGAAACAACATGGTATCCAATATGTATACAATCTTATTGATCCACAAAACAAAAACTTTTTATCATTTACTTTGATAAAGGATAAAATTTCCACAAATAATTTTATAAAGTATTATAGTTTGATTTCAAATATACCGAAATATATAAAGGATTGTTTGAAGAAAAGCTCTGATGATATTTTTTTGGACAATTTTGTATGTGAAGATAATTTCCAAAAATCTCTTTTAAAAAATAAAAAAAGTAAATTTATATATAGAAATCTGATTAATGAGATTGTACATACACCTTCTGAAAAATTTCTTCAATGGGAGAATGTTCTTGGTCAGGAAATAAGTGAATGGTCAACTTTTTTTGTAGTCCTCCGAAAGTGTTGCAAAGACACTTATTTAATTAACTTCCAATACAAATTTTTGCATAGAATAATTCCAACAAATAAATTTTTGTTTAAGATCCATCTTAAGGATACAAAATATTGTACTTTTTGCAAATCAGAAGTTGAAACCATTGAACATTTGTTTTTTGATTGTACAGTAACGCATCAATTCTGGGTATTATTTGGAAACTATCTAAACAAATTTTATGTAGATTTTGAAATTGACAAGAAGGAAATTCTCCTGGGATCAAGTTCACTAAGTAGGTTTCTGAACTTACTGATTTTGATCGCAAAAAATTATATATATAAATGTAAGCTAAAGGGGAAGAATCCAAATATTATAGAATTTAAAATGGTAATAAAACGGTATCAACAACTTGAAGAATATGTTGCATTGAAGAACAACAAATTATTGGTGTTTGAGAAATACTGGGCTCCTATATATCAAATTTTTCCTTAAATTATTGTTGTAATAGTTCACTTTTCTTTCTTTTTTTTTTCTTCACTTTGTCTTATCAATGTATATATATATATATATTAGTATTTTCTATTGTAAGAAAACTTTAGTAATGTGTATATAAGAAGGTCAATACTGTCTACAAAATAGATTTAAGTGTATGCGTGAGTGGGAGAGTGGAAGGTTATATATAATAATTTTTTTTTTCTCAAAGTAATTTGTATTTAAATTTAAAGAAAAACATAGTCATAAAATATTTTTGTATAGTTACATATATAATAACCCTGTTACACCACGGTCAGGTGGTGATGTAGGGGTGTATTGTAAAATCCTGACTATGGAAAAACAAATAAAATATAAAAAAAAAAAAATTATCAATCTCATCGTTCATTTACGTTTGATTGTGGAAAATAAACATTGCTTCACCTCAGTCGAACCGCCATGTTTTGTATGTTAGACATCTTGATCGTTCCAGAACGGAAAGCAAAATCTGGATTCGCCGCTCAGTGTAAAACTTGATTAAACGGTCACCTGTCTTATGCGGCCACTTTACTTTTGTCCCAATTGTGGCCGTTAAAAGCAGGTTTGACTGTACTTTAATACATGTAATAATAAATACCAACCACTCCAGTCATTCATGAGAACCATTCCAAATATATAATCTTCAGCCTTATCCATAGGTATAGGTTCTCCTAACTTTGTAGCTGGTCCTGTGAAGAATGCCATTTCTAATTCTATGTCTAACAATTTGCATTTACCAAATACTGGTGGCTGGCCTGAAATAAGAATGGATGATGGATGAATTATTAACGTCCAGTGGCAACCATTCAGTGCATATCTGGACAAGAACATGTTGATATGATATAAATATGAACGCTGCTTTGTACTACAATGACACAATGAGCTGAAATTTAACATGCTAGCTCACGAGGTAACAGTCTCCGGGAAGACATAGCACCCATTCCGGACAAATATACTGACTCCGATTGGACCAGTCCTTTGATCTCACTCCTAAATGCCACGTGCTTGGCAGAGAATCAGCAAATACTAATTTTAATGTCTTTGGTTTCATCCTGCCGGGGATCAAACCCGTGACCTTCCGCACTTGAGGTAAGAATGCTACTACGAGACCACCAAGGCTGTTTCAGAAATAAGAAAATTTTTCCCATCAGACACTGGGACAGTTATAAAGATACTATTTCTTGACCGGTCATGGTCAGTTCAACAGTTTTCCTTGAAGGTGATTACATCTTGTGCCCAATGAAATGTTCTCTTTGTAAATGTCAACTATGCAAAATTGTCAAGGCCACATTACCCAAAATTAAACTTTTTGAAAATCCTTCAAGTTTTGTTAATGATTATGTACATGCAAAAATTATTAGAATAGGGAAATCAGGCATATTGCTGAAATATCCACTCACTACTGTGTATAAAATTGTAACTAACAAAATATAAATTTGTTCCATTATGCCAAAAGAAAATCTAAGAAACTTAAATAAACTAGATGTACTGTGAGCAAAGCTCACAAAAGATACCCCCCCCCCTTTTTGAAGTCTAATTATCTCCCTTGTGTGATATTGGAAAGCAAAGATTTTTCTTCATGCACATCTTTGGATGATGTACTTCCTTTCTGTAAAGTTTCATTGAAATCCATTGAGCGGTCTAGGAGTTGCGCTTACAAGATATATGGACAGACGGACAGACAGACAGACAGACAGACGGATGGACAAGGTGATTCCTATATACCCCCCAAATTTTGTTTGCAGGGGGTATAAATAATATAACTATTTATTCTAAAATTATTACAAGACCTATATACTCATATCTTACTTTCATCAGATCTAGATTGTCCATTGGGTCGTCTGATTGGTGTCCCTGAGACCACTACAGAGGAAGCTCTACCATGATATCCCACCGGTAAATGTGTCCTGTAATAGAGTATAATGTGATGGTTGTCAGTTTTGTTTGGTTCTATAGTAGTATACAGAACATGAAATTTGCTATTTGCAGCATTTTTATAACCCAATTCCGATTTTACATGCATAATATTAGGAAAAAATATTTTTCAATCGCATGCATTTGGCTCACAAATAAAGACTGATAGGAGCATTTCACAAAATCATTAATGGTCATAACAGTTAGAATATGAATAAATAAATTTTATGTCAAACATTTTAAAGTCTGGAAAATGATTTTTAAAGGTGTTGAATAAATTGTCTTCTTAAAGTGTTCAAAAAAAGAGATTAATTCTTGTAGTTATTAAACCAATATTTTTACCAGTTTGGCATCAACGCATTTTCAGGGCCTCGGAACATAACACCAACATTATATGCATGGTTCTTGGAGGAATAAAAGTCTGTGTAATCACCTATAAAACATATGTTATTTTGTGTGCAAATTATTCTCTTTAATAAATTTAATGCATTTTCAGGGCCTCGGAACATAACACCAACATTATATGCATGGTTCTTGGAGGAATAAAAGTCTGTATAATTACCTATAAAACATATGTTATTTTGTGTGCACATTATTTTCTTTAATAAACTTGACAAAGCTGACTCTTGTACATTCAACTATTTTAAAATCTATGACTTTAACTGGGCTTTGTTTGTGGGGGTGAGGCCAATTTCACAATTCCAGTTTTTAAATTGAAAATCTTCATAGTGTAGTTAAGTTCTTTTAGGCATTAACTGATTATTCTGAGGCCCATAAATTACTTCAAGACAAAAACTGACCAAATGAGAATCAATGCATTTTGTTAAATTTCAAAATATCAGGGCCTTTTTTAAAGTTTGAGAAAATTGATACTTTGTAATACTGGTGATATATTTCTCATTTTTTGTTATGTTAAAATACGTACAAGAAATCCTAGGTTCACCCTAGTTTTATAGAATATTCTCCACAGCAGCAATTGCATGATTGATGTATCTTATTGCAATATTTTCAAAAGCATATGTAATAAAATTTTAAATAAGAATGATTTTTTATCCAATGTCCCATCATTATACTATTTATTATTACAAATTATAACATTTTGCTATTAATTTGATTAGGAAATACTGATTTTATTTACCTATATTTGCAGGCAGATGCATAGTTGCTTGATTCTGGTTAACAAAAGCCCTGAAATAAAAAAATATATTATATTAAGGACAAGTAGCAGTTATGTTTTCCCTTCAAACACCTTAAATTTTGCATGTGGGTACACCTGAAAGGACCCTTCAAACAATAAGATCTTGAAGAAAAAGTACCCAATCCATGCAATTTTTCTGAATCAAACACTGAAATATTTGTTCTTACACAATCCTTTATCACTGTTTGATGATACCTGTTCATATTCCCAACGGTCTGCCTTTCCACATACAGTGTTCCAGCTAGGATTAAAAGGCAGAGGGGCATTTATTGAGGATAAGGGGCACTTTAATGTGTCTCCAGATCTGAAAAGGGCAAACAGGATCAAGTCAACTTTTAAGAGATATAAATTATTCACCAATCTGCTTTCCTTTAAGGGTTGTATTAGTTTCTCTGCACTCTTTAATTCAGTTTCAATTAATTCAGTATTGCATTATAAAGGTGATTTGTTGTATTTTATATTAAACTTATTGTAGAGGGCAGAGAGGAACAATGAAACGGCAGAGGGATGCATTGGAAAAGGGGCAGGGTGCTGCACCCCTCTATTTTAACCTGGAACACTGACATACATCCATAAACTAATAACATATTTTTCCATTGGAAAAAAATTAAATATCGGATGAAATACGTCATTTGATTGGTCAAAATTTTTTCGTCCATCATATACACTAAATTTTCTTTTCTACTATGACATCATGAAAGGGAATCCCAACGTTTTAGATGTCAAAACAACCATTGGAATTAAATTATACGGATCGACTGTAATTTTGTTTTCAGTCTATTCAAAATAACCTCAATGCACATGGTGCACACTTTCAATAACCCGCTACGCAGGTTATTAAGTGATTGAGGTTATTTCTTCGTAGACTGAGAAAAAAAAATACAGTCAATCCTTAAATATTGTTAAAAATGCCTGGTTTTTAGGATGTTTTTACGTTAGGATATTGTGAATTTGAAAAGTTAACCACTAATTAGAATATTCATGCTGAATTTCTACTTTTGTGTCTTTTAAACTATAAAACATTTACAATCTATGGACATATTTCAAAAGTTTGCTAAATGTGATGAAACATAAAAAAACCATGACTTCAACAAATTATCTAGAATAATAGCTTGAATAATCATTTAGTTTTTCATACTGGTGAGTTTTTTTTTATCTTTTCCTGTTGGCTCCTATTTCCTTTTTATCTGAGTTCATCATTATGGATACAAAATTTTCAAAATACACTGTATCATGTAACATAAACAACAATATGACATACTAAGGATTTTTTCCTGTTGGTAATTTTTACCTAGATCTGAGTTCAGCATTATCTATAAGGATTGATTCATTAGATGACAGGATTTTCTGTAAAGCTGTTCTAGCCTCCTTCCATGCTGTTTTTCCTAATCCCATGAAAGCATTCAGTGTTTTCTGAAAAAAAAAACCCAATAAAAAGTGTACATGAGATTGAATCAACTCAAGTTTTCAACTATATATGCGATAAATATTTGTTTTCTTTGTAAATGTATTTTGTCCAGGCTAAACATTTAAAACTATTAATATTTTACTCAGAAAAAACAAATTTTTAATTGGGATTTCTACTTGTAATTCGTGAATTTTCTATAATAAAAGTAAGTAGGGTTATGTATGATAAATCGTTGCCATAAAAATCTCAAAATGCGAAAAAAGAAAATTTATTGGGGGAAGGATTTTTTCTCTTTTAAGGATGCTCGCTGGTCATGTTTTGGTCTTTTTGTCATATTTTCGGAATCCTCAGGTTTTATCGATTTTTTAAACATGAAATTTTTTGCCCATGAACCCCTACATTTTCTTTTATATTTCAATCATACATACCTTAAAATGGTATTTGACAAAATTTTATGAAATCCTTTTTATTTTTTCATATATTTTTGAGAGATTGAAGTTGTCAATGCAAAGAAAATGGGTCAAAGACACAAATGGCCGGGTTGCTGGGTGTTTACTGTAGTGGTGACAAAGGTGATTACAAGATCATATTGCACATTGGCAGTCATGAATATTTATATAGACAAAATCAGACATATTGTATGTTGGTGTACGAGCACAGAGGCAGCCATCAATTTAATTAGAAATAGGTGAAGTAAGCAATATTTGATTTGATTACATGTTGATAAACACTTGTTTGGAAAAATGGGAAATAATTCCTGAAATAATTCCATAAAGTGCGGTGCACATCTTCAATATATATAGAAACATTCTATGAAGTTTCAAGGATGTGGGTGAAAAACTGTAGGAGGAGTTGATTTCACAAAATAGGTACCCTCTATTGAAGATGTCAATAAAAAACGACTAAGTTCAAAAGTTTGGAAAAATGGAAAATAATTCCTGAAATAATTCCATAAAGTGAGGTGCATATCTTCAATATATATAGAAACATTCTATGAAGTTTCAAGGATGTGGGTGAAAAACTGTAGGAGAAGTTGATTTCACAAAATAGGTACCCTCTATTGAAGATGTCAATAAAAAACGACTAAGTTCCAAAGTTTGGAAAAATGGGAAATAATTCCTGAAATAATTCCATAAAGTGAGGTGCACATCTTCAATATATATAGAAACACTCTATTAAGTTTCAAGGATGTGGGTGAAAAAATGTAGGAGGAGTTGATTTCACAAAATAGGTACCCTCTATTGAAGATGTCAATAAAAAACGACTAAGTTCCAAAGTTTGGAAAAATGGGAAATAATTCCTGAAATAATTCCATAAAGTGAGGTGCACATCTTCAATATATATAGAAACATTCTGTGAAGTTTCAAGGATGTGGGTGAAAAACTGTAGGAGAAGTTGATTTCACAAAATAGGTACCCTCTATTGAAGATGTCAATAAAAAAATGACTAAGTTCCAAAGTTTGGAAAAATGGGAAATAATTCCTGAAATAACTCCATAAAGTGAGGTGCACATCTTCAATATATATAGAAACATTCTATGAAGTTTCAAGGGTGTGGGTGAAAAACTGTAGGAGGAGTTGATTTCACAAAATAGGTACCCTCTATTGAAGATGTCAATAAAAAACGACTAAGTTCCAAAGTTTGGAAAAATGGGAAATAATTCCTGAAATAATTCCATAAAGTGAGGTGCACATCTTCAATATATATAGAAACATTGTATGAAGTTTCAAGGATTTGGGTGAAAAACTGTAGGAGGAGTTGATTTCACAAAATAGGTACCCATTTTCCCCGCCCGCCGCCGCCTGCCCGACATTCACCATACTATAACCCGGATTTGCACTCTGTGCAACCCGGCCAAAAATCAAAAATCCAGAGAAAACCCAATTCCTGCAAATTTTCAAGGCCTTATAGCTCTAAAATGAGCACATGAACCTATAATTTTTTCTTGCTTATTTGTTTACTTATTATATTTTCTCTCAAACTAAAAAACCTATTTCAAATCCTATTTATTTCCTATTAGACCAGCGATCATCCTTAAAAGCCAAAACAAAAACCGAGAACATTGAAAAGCTATCATCCTTAAGAACTACTTACTTCTTCAAACACATGCTGCTGATTCTGTAAGACAGGTCCAGTGAACAACTGTTTCACAACACTAAGGTCCAAAATCTGATCTCCTATGGCAACACCAATCCTATGTTGTGGCTGCAAAATAGTTCATACTGAAATTAATGAATTTTGGATACAGGTGTTAAGAAATTTAATCTCTGGCTTATCTTTACAAATTTTATGTCATTTTTTTTATTATCGGTTGGATACTTTAACAACAGGCAAAGAATTAGAGAAACACAGTTGAGTCCGGTTTATCTGACAATCCGGTTAATCCGCCCCTTTAATTTGCAACCGTCAATGGAAACTTCATCTGGTACTTTTCATCAGAGGATTTACAAAAAAAATGCAAATTTGAAGTGATCAACTGTTTGGTAGGTACCAAAAAGCATTAAAAATTGAAGCAGTTTAACTGTAAACTGACAATAACCAGGTTATTGAAATATAAACTGTTCAAAAATTCCTTATAATTTAATTTTTAAACAGAAGTACAATGATTCCTTGATTCAAGCATCAATAATGAAATGTGATTATTTGAATTTACAAGTGGGGGATTAATCCGTTAGTGATGTCACAAGACCAAACCAGGTTATACAGTATAACCAATGTTGGTCTATGCTGTTCAGTCAATCATAATGCAGTATCTAGATCAAATTAAATTATTAATTTATGCCTTACCTTTTTGTGAACTTCCATTAAAATGTATATCTTTTCGTAAAAGTAAATGTATTTCATATCATATCATTAACAAATCATAAAGTATTTAATCAAGTGAAACATTTTTATGAAAAATATTTGTGATTCATGTAAAAAATTTCAATTTTATCTCAAGTGAATAAACTGAGTTGGTTGATGAATAACGAAAATGAACATATTATTAAACAATTTGCCAATTACATTTATGATTTATTTGAATTTAGAACCACCTTGTTAAATTAGAGTTTTATTTCTCTCCCATATTTATGTATATATAGACCTAGTACATTTAGATATTGACTTATAATAGTACATTGTGATTTCAAGTAAGTAATTGTTCTATGTAATTAAATCAATATTGTTTTCATTCATTTAGTACGTAATCATTTATATTATTCATGCCAGAGATGGTCCATAACTGGTTAAATAAAGTTATTCTATTCCATTAACAAATCATGAAAAACTAATTTTGCTGTCCTTGCCACCTACAAAACATTTTGTAATCGGCTTGTCATGGAATATTTCCATGCATGGGCGGATTTACCAGACATGATGGAACAGACTGTAAACACAGGTCAGCTTCACGTTTGATTGATTTGCATTATTTTTTCGATTAAATAACAGGATAACTATTAAATTCAACATCAAATTAAGTAACCTATTCAAATATTAAAAAAAAAAAACTAAGTATGTTGCGAAACAGCTCATGCCACAACAGATAACAAGAAAAATAAATGGAAATGGTGAGCTGTCAAAAGGGGCGTAAAACGACTAAAATGTATGAAATACACAAGTCGAAAAAAACCAAATATAAAATTGTAAAAAAAAAAAAAAAATTAAAAAGTTAAAAATACTCAACGTTTCGACCAATATGGTCTTGATCACGAGTATGTAAAAAATAAAAAGGTGTTGACTCTTTGAAACCCAGAGCAAGACATAAAATGTAAACAAAAACAAAAAATGAATAATATAAATATTTATACTTTTTATTAGACAAAAAACCTCGAGGCTCAAAGTTGAAGCCTCTGGGGTGACATCGTATGAATAAAAATTTCTTAGTAATTAAAAAGCCCGGGTTAAAAAGTAAACCAAAAAAAAATTGCACACCTACTGGTAGAGATTATTTGGTATGCCGCTGTAAACACTGCAAACATAAAAAAAAAAGCTTTCAATTAAAAGTTTTTATTTATTTATTTACTTAATTTTAAAATTTAACAGGGAGTAAAGACAGATATTATTACTGGAGTGTGACACATTGTGGAAACTTCATTGGCCAATCAAGGACACACCTCCATTTTATAAGACTGTTCTTTGTGATAAAAATCTGAGGTATAATTTAGATATACATACATTGTCATCTGTAGAAAAGATACCGTAGGGTAAATTCTCAATAGGGAAATGACTTTCTGGGCTGACATAAATAAATGACATGATTTTCCTTGGTTTCAAAGCTGCCTTGATTTCACGTTGTTCAAGAATCCTTGACCTTGGCGAAAAACACTTTCGTACAAAATAATAGGAGAATAAAATAGGGTATGTAAGGCCAAGAACATTATTAAAATGATAATATTAGTCTTTCTAATAATAAAAAAAATGTTGAATTAAATCGTAAAATATGGGCAATTCATACAGAAATAATATTTCGTCGTGATACGAAACTAAAAACAGCAGCAATGTAAACACGACCTCCAACTTCAAAATGATAAGAAATGTTGTTTGTTGTCTTCCCAAGTGTTCAGTGAGACAAATAAGGCTACAGTTCAGCCGTCTGTATTACGCTGAAGTTGCATCTCCAATTGGCACTAAGGCTGAAAGAGAATCTGTCGAATTTAAGGTGTAAAACCAAAGGGCACCTGCCTTTATAATCTATAATTTTCTTGCCTTTCTTTTTTAGTGTCAGTTTTTATACTGTTTGCCTTTTTATGTTTTCTTTGTGTTTTAGTTTATAAATCACCAAGTCTGGTAGCTTTGTTCATCTGGTAAGTCCGTTCATTTCCTTCAAATAATGTTCAATGAACAACTTGTATGTCGGACGAAATTACCGGCCCACATGGTATATCTTAAAACTATGTGTGTCACTTTATGTTGGGTAAAAAGCTCGTGAGAGCCTATGTTTTATTGTTAATACATATGAAAATAAAGTCTTCGTATTCATATTTACTTTTGGTAAACTGGGAATAATCCTTCAAATGGAATTTGTCAGATGCTGAGGAAATTTTTATGGACACATTTTTGAAAACAGAATATAAATGTCCTTTCTTTAGAAAAGTAGTTCATATGTAATTTAATCAAAAAGTGCCATTTTCAGTAAAAAGTCTTTCACTCAAATATTAATTCTATATAACTGAAACTATTACTCATTTGAGGTGATAGCTTTACATTTAAAAGGACTATTTCTCATGTGAAGGGATGTGCCTAGTCTGATTTATTCATGTATTTGCCATTAATTTCAGTATGGTGTATATTGTTGTGGTTGACGTGACATCTTTTGATCTTTTATATTCAGATACATGACATTCAGCGTATGAATATGTGACCCAGTAAAACAGTGTCATTTTAAAAGCTCATTTCTTTCTTATTTTGCCGAAAAGTATAATTATAATGGAATTTATGTAGTAAGAGTTGTTTTTCCGCAATTCATAGGTATATAATTTCAACCTCATTCGGTTTTTGAGTGAACTGGTCTCCTTTATACATCGATAAATTGCTTCAAAACAACACTTATTACTATATTACAATTTTGCATCTTCTTGTCATCAAAATTCTGCTTTACCTGAATAGTGATGGTGTAGAACAATTTCTCTTAAAATTTTCATATATAATGTAAAACTTTACAGGAATTTGTATAATGATAAAGTTAGTGTCAGTCCTGGTACTAGTTTAGAATCTATTCTTAAACTCTGCTGGTATTTTTTTGTAGGAAAATTATGAGCGAATGCAATTACTAGTCAAAGATTTAAAGTCAAAAGTAGAAACTGTAATACAAGGTATTTAATTATTATATCAAAAGGTTGTTTAATGCGAAGGAAAAAAATGTCATATATTTAAATCATTCCACATTAAGTATAAACAAAAGTGTAAGTTTCAGTTTGGATTTCTTGTTTAACAGAAAATGTAGTTGATAATAGTTACTTTCTTTTCAGTAAAGTCATAAAATGTTGGCATAAGAATACCGAAGTGACAAAACAGTGTCATTAAATGGTTATTTTTAGAAAATATATACAGTTTTTCAAGAAAGTGAAGTACTTTATAATGAGTACATTTATTTTCTGGAAGTAAATGAAATTTTCATACCAGCTGATGTGTTTTCTACTGTAAATTAGCAAGAGCTAAAAAACTTTTTGTTTTATTTGAAATGATTTTTAGAATGAAAGATGTAAGTTTTGGTTTTGCGAACAACGTCTTCTTCATTTATGAAATATTTTTTAGGTGGAGGTCCTAAGGCAATTGAACGTCATCTTTCAAGAGGAAAACTTTTACCAAGAGACAGAATAAATGGCTTGCTAGATCCAGAGTAAGACAATCTTGAATGTCTTTGAAGATCTTTTAGGAAATTCTTTTTATTTGGATTTTTCATTTCAATTTGCATTTTTATTGGTCAGCCTTGTTAAATGAATTTCTGTACATTTTTCATTGGTTTGAGTAATCTCCCTTGTACAGTTATACAGATACTCAGTGTATGGCCATTTAAATTTGATATGTGAAATAAGGGTATTATTATTGTCAGATAGGCAAGTAGTATTGCCAGTACAGAGGCTAGTTTGAGTTATTGATAGATTTTCATCCCCACCTTCTAGATAATAATAATAATTGTTCGGTTTGATAGGAGTTTATCATATTGATAAAATTCTGTCGTGAAGTCATGTTTGGCAAGGCTAGTGCTCACAAAAATTCTCGTCTGCAGGTCTGGGATAGGAGTCTTTGGGTCGATTTGACTCACATAATATATAATGTTTCATTTCAATATTACCAAATATGTGACGTGGACCATTTTGTTTACACTGACTGAAAAATCTATTTGAGTTCTCAAACATTTGTTTTAAATATGTTTGAGATTTTAATGGTCATCTTAAGATATTAAAAATTGCTTATTTTGATGCCATTAGATGTATTTTTCAGCTTAATAATTACAGAGTTTTTAATTTGTATTATTATTTATTACTTCAGCATTTCAAGTATGCTATATTTATTTAACTTTATTTTAAAGAGAACTTTTCTCTTATTTCAGATCGCCATTTTTAGAACTAAGTCAACTTGCAGGGTACCAATTGTATGGTAAAGAAGAGGTACCAGCAGGAGGCATTATTACTGGGATAGGACGAGTGTCAGGGTAACTATGAGTTACAGTGGATTCCCGTTATCTCACATTCTTCTGTCTCAGAATTCTTATATGTCAAAGTAATATGTTGGTTTCAAATCTAACTTACCAATTTGATGGTCCCATCTGTCATTCATATGAATATGAAAACGAATACAAATATTTTATCATTCAAATCATGGGCCCATATAGGGCATATATACAAATCATAGAATTATTAAAGAAAACAAAACATTGCAGAATAAGGAAACAAGTATCTTCTAATTTCAAAACAATCATAAATATGGTGGCTTATTTTATCAATCACAAAGTCAACCTCTGAAAACGGTAACCAAACAAATCTCTCTGTCTTAGAAAGACTGTTCACATTTTTATAAGTTCTGCTCATTATATCGTCTAAAATAATGTGTTTATCTTTATAGGTTGTACATTCTAATAAAACATTAAGTTCGTCTTCAACTTTACCATCATGACAATATTTACATATTATACCCCCACCCTACGGAGTGGGTGGTATACTGGATTCACCTTGTCCGTCCGTTCAAACTGAAATTTTTCGTCACACTTACCTCGGCTTCTGTGCAACAGAATGATTTGATATTTGGCCTGTAGCTTTATGACCATGAGTTGTATCGTCTCTCATATTTTCAGGTCTGTCAAGGAACCACTTCCTGTTTGCCGATACTTACAAATTTTACAATACCTTATGTTTACATGAAATTTTTCGTCACTTTTCAAGTCTGTTTTCCCAATTTTCAAAATTAAAAAAGAATGGGGGTATACTTTGCACGATAACACTTGCAACCTCATGTTCTATCTGATTTGTTCAAATTTTTGTTATGCCCTCTCTCTATTTCTAAATCATATGCACTGATTCTAAATCTACTGAAACATTTTCTTAATAAGCTGGCATTGTGACAAACATTGGCATAGATGGGATTTTTACATGTATTTTATGTTCAGTGTTGGTTCTATTTTTTTAAATTATGAGACAGAAAGTAGTATTATCTTTTAGATTATTAAATTTGATTTTTCTACAATATTTAAAATACCCTTTCAATTCAGTTCATGTCATGATTAGAGCAAACAACGCAAAAATAGGCAGATCAGATTTTGAAAAGAGGATAAGAGTGAGAGAAGGCATATATGAAACTTTTTATGACTTATTTAATCTTCAAGTGCCAAAATTACATGTAATAATGAATTTTTGGCAAATATTTAAGTATTGATTGTAGAACGGTTTTGTAGGATCATATACAAGAGTAATAGAGTGGGAAAATATGCATGAATTAGCAAGAAATAAAAATATGTCATTCATCAACAAATGAAAATTGGGGCCTCGGTGGCCGAGTGGTCTAGGTAGTTCATCATGACTACTAATAATCACTAGCCTGTTAACGCTGAGGTTGAGTTCGAATCTCACCTGTGGCGGGGTGTGGTCGACTCCAATCTTAATTGACAAGATTGCCAATTTTCCTACCGAAGGTCGGTGGTTCTCTCCGGGTACTCCGGCTTCCTCCACCAATAAAAACTGGCCGCCGCGAAATAGCCAAATGTGCTGAAAATGGCATAAAACCCCAACTAAACAAAAACAAACAATGAAAATTACACAATTTTTTCTTTCATACTGCTTTTTAGCTCACCTGGCTATGCCAGGGTGAGCTTTTGCCATCACTTTGCGTCCGGCGTCCGTCGTCCGTCGTCCGTCGTCGTCCGTAAACTTTTCATTCAAAGATCTTCTCCTCTGAAACCACTGGGTCAATCCAAACCAAACTTGGTCACAATAGTCCTTGGGTGGCCCCCTTTCAAAATTGTGTCGCTCATGTTCATATCTCATCCAAGATGGCCGCCAGCGGGGATCATAATTTAACATTGGACCCTATGGGATAAAACATTCAAAGATCTTCTCCTCTGAAAGTACTAGGCCAATTGGAACCAAACTTAATCACATGAGTCCTTGGGTGGTACCCTTCAAAAGTGGTGTTGCTCACATCCGTATCCTATCCAAGATGGCCGCCAGCGGGGCCACAAGCGTTTCAAATTCTTTTGTCTTTACATTGCAACTCTTATACAAAGAAAGATAACTCTAACTCAAAATTTGGCATTAGTGAAATAAAAATTTCTAATGTCTGATGGAATATTTAATATATATCTGATTTTGATGGGTTTTAATTTCAGCAGTATATATAACCTAGATTATAGGGGGAACCCCTGCCCGATTTTTTTTTTGAAAGGTGGTCTGAAATTGTAATGGATAGCAGAAGTTTTGGTTGTCATAGAAACTAATTTCAGGTCTTACTTGGCTACAACGGTCTACTTTAAAAATTGTGTCTCTTGGGTCCGTAGCCAATCCAAGATGGCCACCAGAGGGGACCAAATTTTAACATTGGACCCTATGGTAAAACATTCAAAAATCTTATCATCAGATATAACTGGGCAATTGGAACTAAACTTGGTCATAATAAACCTTGGGTGGCCCTGTTTAAAAAATTGTGTTGCTTAGGGTTGTACTTAATCAAAAATGGGTGCCAGCGGGGACCATAGTTTAATATTTGACCTATGGGAAAAGTTTTAAATTCTTCTGCTGAGACTGGAAATACTTGGCCAATTGAAACCAAACTGGTCACCTTCAAAAATTGTGTGGCTTTGATCCGTACCTGATCCAAGCTGGATGCTAGCTGAGACCAAAGTTTAACTTATTGGACCAGTGTAACATGTCCAATATGCTTTTTGTTGTCTAAAATGACTATGCTTATTTTTTTAAAATATGTAATTACAGGTTTTAAAAATTTTTATGTTTTGTGCCTCTAAATAATATTAATGAGCATTTTAAATTTAAAAACTAAATATTTAAAATTGCTAGCATAACGGATCTATTAAATGTAAAATAAAAAAAAATGTAATTCTGTAAAGTTATATAATATTAAATGGTAAAAAGAGATAAATAAAATTAAATGTAGGTTTTTCATGGATTTTTATTTCATGGATATTTCTATATAACTATTTATTATTGAGAATAAATGCATAAAAGTATATATGATGTTAGGGTGTTTTCTTGTTTAATTTTAACTGTTGATAAGTCAGAATTGTGTATGGCTCATCTCATAAATAAATGGGCCTGCCCCGCACAATTCTTTTCTTTCTTTTGTCCAATCTTTGTGGCCTGGTATAATTGGGAAGGGGGTCAATGTAAAGATGTGTTTACAAGGGGAAGTGCTGCCCAAATTTTTTTCAAGTTTTGGGAGTCTTGGTTTTTAAAGATCTAGATTTACATTGGTTTATTCGCAACTCCTTCCAGAATTTTTGTGTTCATTTACTCGCCCACACTTTTTCGATTTGTTGAGCTCAAGTGTTGTTGAGCAGGCAACACACGTGTTCCCTGGAACACCCATCCCTAAGATATATATACAATAAACACATGTGCATGCGCATAAAGAAAAATAATAATGGTGCACCAAATGTACAAGTCTTAGTTTATATCTCAGTTACTATACATAATAGGATCAACTTATTGTACATCCATCTCAAAAGGCAGGTCAGCATCCAGGCAAAATTAGGTCACTTTGACCTATATTTTCGCCATCAGTGACTTGCATTCAAGTTTACATCCGAGTTCAAATCTCAGTCACTGTACATGGTAGGAACAATTTATCTTGCACATGCATGCATCTCTGATGCTAGGGATATTGCAATCTTACCAGTAAACCATTAATTTCAAATTAAATGACATAACGAAGCGGACTCTGTAATTGTTGATTACCTATGTTTGACTATAAAAGCAGTAACCCAGGTGAGCGATTACAGGCTCTTTGAGAGCCTCTTGTTTATGCATTAAAATAGTGAATAGCAACCTCCCAACACAAAAAATCATTAAAAAATAACTACAAAGACATTACCTGAAAAATAATTCATATCACATGTATTTGATGAAATTCCTATTATTCAATTTTTGATCATATGAATTTGTGTTCCTTCTCTAACAGAGTAGAATGTATGATCGTAGCCAATGACCCTACTGTGAAAGGTGGATCATACTATCCAATAACAGTCACAAAGCATCTCCGTGCACAGGAAATAGCACAACAGAATTATCTACCTTGTATATATTTAGGTATGTAAATTTAATTGAAACCTTGGAATATTTTACATTGTTTTCAATCATAAAAGTTAATAGAAATTTACATTTGACATTTGTGTATTATTTCGAGAAAAAAAAAACAATGCATTCGTTAATATAATTTTACTCACCCTAATTTTATTATACCCCCACTTATGAGTTACAGTTGAGTGGGGGCTATACTGCATTCACCTTGTCTGCCCATTTGTTCATTCTTTCATTTGTCTGTTCATCTACAAAACTTTTTCTGCCAGACCAACACTACCATTTTGACTGAACTTTGACTTTGTTAAAAATACAATGTTACACATAAAAATTTATGTCACATTTTTCTCAACTTCTACAGGGCATAATCATTTCGTAATTGGTAGGTAGCTTTGACATGATGGGTTGTACGTTGTCTCCTATTTCCTGTTTGACGGGACTTTGACGAGTGGGGGTATCCTTAGCAAGACATCAAGTAAAACTTGTTTAATTTCGACTCATTGAATTTTCTACACATCAGGAGTTAGAATACATGTAATCATATGAAAAAAAGATAGAAAATTTCGACTCAAACGAGTTGGAGACAACAAGAGTAGACTGTACTTACCTGCAGACTACCTCTATAGATATTTTGCACTCAGATTGTGCATACTTAAATGCACTTTTAAAAGTGTTGAATGGTAAAATTTTTTATGAATTTGACAGTTTTGAATAGATGTAAGAGTGCTAAACATAACACTTTTAACATAGCGCTCTACCAAAGAATAATATTTTTTTGAAATACCAGATTTTGGCAACCAGTTCTTTGGTGAAATTTCCAAACTGTTTCTTTGCTAAATTTTTCCAATTCATCACTATCTGTCATAAAACCCAAATCAAAAAAAAAGCACAACATACAAAAATATTTCTAATTTTCATACAGTTGACTCAGGAGGAGCTAATTTACCACGTCAAGCAGATGTATTTCCTAACAGAGATCATTTTGGTCGTATATTTTATAATCAAGCTAATATGTCAGCCAAGGGTATACCTCAGGTAAGTGGAGCTGCATGTTAATAAAAAAATCAATTTTTAGCAGACAGATATCACTGAATTGTCACTGAGACCTACAAATTAAATTTTTAGTGCCAGTTTATCTTTGTTAAGAAAATTACCTAAAAAGATCTAATTTTTTAATTTGCACAGAACACAACCACCTTTCATACAGAGAGATGAACAATAGATTCCCATCTGAGAGGTCACATTCTTCTGTCAGATAAGAGATTTGCCGAGTATCTGACAATAAAAAATATGATCCAGAGGGTGGAATTCCCTTACCCTACATTTTTCTGAGGGATAGATTTTCTCTCATTGTAGAACAAAATATTTCAAATGGATCAGAAGTGAGAATTGCCACCATGACAGAAAATCTTTCTAAACTAATATGATGATTGGACAGATCATACATATTTTGGTTTTATACTGAAAGAATAAAGCTTGGAACAAAGTTTTTTAAATGGCAATCATATGGTAGTTTAACACTTATTATAAGCAATTTCTTTTGGAAAGTTATCTTTGAAATCCAGAAAAGTTGAGGTTTTCTTTACATTTAAACATTATGATGTCGGCGAAATCTACTTGGGTCAAGGATATTACACACTGGTTTCTTTACACTAGCAAATGGTTTTTTCGACCCAATGTAGTATGAGAAAATTATATCTATTATTGACACAATATTATTCATCTTACAAACTGACAAATCTCAGAAACAAACTGGTACCCATAAAACCAATTTAACCCCACCACTGTTCAGTGTCTGTACCAAGTCAGACTATCCTGACTCTCTGTTGTGTTCATTGTTGTGTTTTGTACTCCTTTATGTTAATTTTTGTATGGCATTTTGTCAGTTGGGTTGCTGTGATTGATTGGTATATTATTGTTGACCTTTCCTGTTATCCATTTTGTTTTTTATTGATAAACAATAGACTTACTGGCATACATTTTAAGATGTACGTAGAAACTATATTAATTCCAGAATTTATAGGTCGCTGTTTTTTCTAAATTAGGACATTTTTGCATTTTTTATTACAAATCTGAGAAAATTGGCAACTAGCTATAGACAAAATAGTAACTGTAGTTAATCCAACACATGCACAGATTGCAATAAAATGTACTGTGACATTTTTTGGATCAGTTTCTTAAATTTAATTAAAATTAACTGTTCATACAATTTTATATTCTTGAAACATTCACACATATGAAGACCTCCTTAATTTGAAATACCAAAACACCCATTTTGTACATGAATAAAAATTAAATGAGATTTGGAATAAATTTCAATTAGACAACAGTCCAGAAATGGAACTAAGAAATACAAAAAGATGTCATAGAAAGACCTCCAACGCTAGGCATGAGTTAATTCTAAGTGGCCCTGTATTAAGAAGTTGTTGAGAAATGTATCTGAAACTGCAAATTGTCTGAAGTAAAAACCAGACTCAAAATATATAGCTAAACACAGTAATAAATATAGATTCTCCTTCAGGTACGAGTGAGTTATGGAATTTCTCCACCCGAGATAGTTAAATTTTCGATTTTCAACACGCGAGCCTTTAGCGAGCGTGTTAAAATCTAAAATTTAACTATTGAGGGTGGAGAAATTCCATAACTCACGAGTCAATGGAAGGAGAATCTGTTTCTCCTATGATTTTCGACAAAAACCTCAAGAAAATGTCGTTGCTATGTAGTTTGTTTACAAAGACGTCATTTCGGACTTCTCTAGTTTATCGTTCCAATAACTGTAGAAAAAAGGGCGGTAATTCCCACGTAGAAATTTAATCACCGGGAAGTGGTTAAATATAATATGTATTTTTATCCCACCGATTAAACACGTAAAGAATAGGAGAAATGTATGTAAAGCATTTTATGCTGATCAGATATTGTTACAAGAGTAACTGTAAATTCAGACTATTTTGAATTTAGATATAATGCAAAATGCACATATACACATATACACATTGATTTATTTTTAACTAGAATACTTGTATTTCGTTTTAGGTAGCAGTAGTTTTAGGCAGCTGCACTGCGGGTGGAGCCTATGTTCCTGCCATGGCTGATGAAAGTGTTATTGTAAGAAAGAAGGGAACTATATTTCTGGCTGGTCCTCCATTGGTTAGTTTAATTATACCCCCGCTTTTGAAAAAAGCGGGGTATATAGTATTCGTTGTGTCTCCTAAACTACTGAATGGAATTTGATGAAACTTTCAGAGAATCTTCATCCCATGATGGCATTGTGCACCTCCTATTTTAGAATTTGATCAGACCAATTTTTGGGGTTTCCCATAGAAAAAACATGGACTTTGACTTTCACTGTGATAGGGGGTACCATGATGCCATCCGCAACTCCTCCTAAACCACTGTATGGAATTTGATGAAACTTTCAGAGGATCTTTATTACATGATGCCATAGTGCACCTCCTATTTTAGATTTTGATCTGATGAATATTTGGGGTTACCCATACCAAAACATGGACTTTGACATTCATTGTGATAGGGGTACCATGATGCCGTCCGCAACTCCTCCTAAACCACTGAATGGAATTTGATGAAACTTTCAGAGGATCTTTATTACATGATGCCATAGTGCACCTCCTACAACTGAAAACAGTAATAAAAAATTCAATTGATTATAGAATTTAGGGTGTAATACTTAAAAATTAAAAAAAAAAAATTTTCTCAAAGGATGGAGAAATCATGAAATATTATCAAAATACAAATACCTCCAAAAAACCCATCTGTGTGACAGTTAAATTTTATTGGTGGATATTAACATTTACCATAAAAGGTTTGTTTTTACTGTCATCCTTTCAACTGCTGTACAAGGTTATGCTATCTCCTCGTAAAATACTTCAGGGGTGAGTAACTTATCTAAAGCGTAAATATTAAAAAGCTCACGCTATACCCAAAGCCTTTGTAATTGTCTCTTGCCTCTATTGACTTCAGATATGTCAATCATAGTCTTGCAAATATTTTTTGCTCACCAATAAAATTAATACAGGTCAAATTTAAATATTTCGTAAGTTACAACAAAAATAATGTATATATAAGGGTAGAACAACAACAAAAAAATGACTTTTTTTAGGTGAAGGCTGCAACAGGAGAAGATGTACCAGCTGAGGAATTAGGAGGTGCAGATCTACACTGTAGGTTGGTATTGTAGATATGAGTGAGAATCATTTAGCAGTTACCTCCCCTTAACCAAAGTGCTCGTGGGAAATTATTAGTACCACCAAAAGGAAAAAAATAAGACTTCAGTTGTTGCAGGGAATTATTCACTTATTGACCAAAGTTTATTATTTGACCTACATTGTTATCAAATTTAAGAAAAAAGGACTCAATTTGTAGACTTTTAACAGACCAAGAAAAAAATTGTTGATGGGAGGGATTTATTTTTATTAATCATCTGACTGTCAGAAAAAACCAAGCTAAGCAACAGACAACATTAAAAAATCTTTAATGTAAAATCATATCTCACCATCATAATGTTTGTTTTACTTTATGAAATACATTTTTAGCTCACCTGGCCCAAAGCTTTTGTCATCACTTGGCATCCTCTTTCCGTCCAGGCCGAGTAGTCAGGGTAGTTCGTCATGACTACTATTGATCACTAGCCTGTCAACACTGAGATTGTGAGTTAGAATCTCACCTGTGGCGGGGTGTGTTCAACTCTGATCTAAATTGACAAGGATTGCCAATTTTCCTACCGAAGGTTGGTGGTTCTCTCCAGGTACTCCGGCTTCCTCCACCAATAAAAACTGGCCGCCGCAAAATAGCCAAATGTGCTGAAAACGGCGTAAAACCCCAACTAAACTAACAAATCTTTCCGTCCATATGTAAACTTTTACATTTTGATCTTCTCCTGTGAAATCCCTAGGCCAATTGAACTGAAACATGGTGTGAAGTATCTATGGAAGGACCTTTATAAACTTTGCATATTTCGTTCTGGTCGAACAATGAATATGGCCGCCATGTTGAATTCTTATTTCTGATTTGTCAAAATTTCAAAAATCTTCTCCTCTGAAACCATATTGCCAAATTAACTGATACTTGGTATGAAACATCTATGGAAGGTCCATTACAATTGTCACTTAAAATAAAATGGATTGATTATGGGACTGTCAGGTGAGCTATACAGGCTCAATTCTCTTGAGCCTTTTGTTTAGATTGCCTGAAAATAAAGATTCATCAGAAAAAGTTTTATAAATTCATTTTACATAACTATCTATTCTTAAAAAATGCAATAATGATTCATTTAATATGAAGTGGTTAAAACACACCACCAAATCAGGAAAATATTTTATAGTATATTTTTAGTAGATTTTCTTTATATATATATATATTTTTTAACAGTACAGTCAACTCCACTTAATTGCAAACCTGTTAATTGCAAAATTGGGTTATTTGCAATAAAATTACCAGCACAAAATCATTTCCCATTCAACTAATGTTAAATATGTCTGTTAATTGCAAAGCAGTTTATCGCAAAATTCGCTTAATAGCAAAGAAAATTCTGGCAAAAATGAGAAAAAGTGTTGGTTATTTGCAAAATTTCCAATGAGTTTTGTCATATTTTATATATCTGCTTATCAATAACAACCAAAGGCAGTAATTTCTGTATATGAATATTTTTGACATCTATATTTTCAGTAAGTCTGGTGTAACAGATCATTATGCTCAGGATGATGAACATGCATTACATATAGCACGAAAAATCGTTAAAAATATTAATTATCGTAAAGATCCAGGGGTAAGTTTCATTTAGTGTCAGAATATCCAATGATTAACATTAGAGTCCTTGAATATATTTCAAGGCCCCCTCCCCCCCCCCAAAAAAAAATGAAAAAATGTATTGTCCACTATCCTTTTATCTTAATTTTATTTTTAACCGTTATGATGATGGTTGAAAATAAAATTAAGACAGGGTTCGCATGGGTGCTTGAAAACCTGGAAAGTACTTGAAATTGAAAATTGGAAATTAAGGCCTTGAAAGTACTTGAAATTCAAATAAGTTCCTTGAAACTCCTTGAAAAACTGTGTTTTTGAAGAATCAAAAAAATTGGTTAACTTTTCTGTCATAAAAGTGTTTTTAATTCGTTTGAAGATTACTCGGTCTCGCGTTTATCGGTATTTTTGTCAAGACTTTATATAATTTTCGCGTTTTTTCCCTTTTTCTAAAAATAGCTACTTTTCTAGTAAAACCGGTGCGTAGTAATTTCTGTGATGCGGTCAAGAAATAAATCTTACTTTGCGTAAGAATTTTAGTAATTAAACGATCCAGATTGATTTTTTGGTAACTTAAGTTAACTTTAACTAATAAAACATCTTTCATGTACTTGATTAAATGTATTTTGCCGATGAATTTTAGTCACAGTGAGCAAACCAAAACTGAAAGTAGTTCGAAAGAACGTTGATGACATGCCTGGGAAATGTAAATTCTCGGATGTATTACATACAGGTCATAACCATATGGATTTAAATTGTCCATATCAGTTGATTTCTGGTCCTTGAAAATTTAGAAATTGGTTAAAGTCCTTGAATTTTGTGGTAAAAAATGTGTATGAACCCTGTTAAGATGAATTGAAATATTTTTGATATGTGTTCAGCCGACTGAGCAATTTGCAGGGTGTCTCAAACTTTGCTCTTTGATGAGGAGTAATACAAAGTCAAACACTCTAAGGTAACGTCTTTGCATGAATTGAACTCAAGTATGAGCACTCTGTATACTTTCAAGAAATATTGTGAACTTTGTCCGAAAAAAAATATGTGGTTGCACATTTCTTAGAATAAGGTTAGTATTACATATGTTAACTTACATGTAAATTTATTTTATTTTGCGGAGAATAAAAAAAAATCACAGAAATCATGAAAATGTTTTTTTTTGTGGTCATGATATTGCAAATAACTTTCCAAAGTAAAAACAAATTAATTAATAAATTCTTTTTTATTCAAAGGTTACAGTAGAGAAACCAGAAGATCCTATATATTCAGCCGATGATTTATATGGTATTGTCGGAGATAATTTAAAAAAGACATTTGATGTTCGGGAGGTAATTTCAGAAGTAATTGGGTTATTAAGGATGCCCGCTGGTCATGTTTTGGTCTTTTTGTCAGATTTTCAGAATCCTCTGGTTTTATCCATTTCTTAAACATGAAATTTTTTGCCCATGAACCCCCACTTTTTCTTTTAGAATTCAATCATATATACCTTAAAATGGTATTTGACAAAATTTTATGGAATCCTTTTTATTTTTTCATACATTTTTGAGAGACTGAAGTTGCCAATGCAAAGACAAGGCTTTTCAAGGCTTTATAGCTCTAAAATGAGCACATGAACCTATATTTTTTTCTTGCTTATTTGTTTACTATACACATGTTCTCTCAAACTAAAACACCTATTTCAAATCCTATTTATTTCCTATTAGACCAGCGATCATCCTTAAATCTGAAAAACAATGAACAACACGAACTCCTATAAACACCAGGAGTGAACTCAGGTGCTCCGGAAGCGTAAGCAATTCCTGCTCCATATACGGCACCCCGGTCATGAAGTTCAAAAAAGTCAATGCGGTGTTGTCACAAATTTCAGAAGTAATTGGGTTATTTAGAATCAATTATTTACATTTTGTATGTAGGATATGATATTTACAGCAGACTGGTTTCATTGGAACGTACTTAAAGCTAAGGTATCCACTGTTAATACTTTGAACAAGCAAATCCATTTTTGGATTATTGTCTTATTGGCATTTAAGGTTGATCATACTTAATACACTGAGTATTTTTTTTGGGCATCTTGCAAATTTGTATGTAAATATATATTTTCAATGAGCAACTAGTATTTTATATAATGTAAAATTTATATCTTAAGTTTATTCAAATAAAAACAATTGACAAAAATGCATAAATAGAAAAAATTCAAAATTTTATTCTAAAGAGAACCCTTTTCAGGGAGATAATTGGCAGAACATTTTTTCTTCTAATAAAATGCAAAGGAAATTTTTTATTTTTTCGAAAACAGCAAGAAAACATGAACGTAGACCCCAATTTTTCTTTTAAGAATATGAAAGCATGTCAGATAAGTCTTCTTTTCACAATTTTATAAAAGATTCTATCTGCCAGTTTTTTTATTGTACGAGAAATCCGGATTTTTCCGTATATATAATCTATATAAAATTTACCAGCAATAAGACTCAATTATCTCAAAATCAAGAATGTTGACCTATGTTTTTTAAGTTGAAATTTCAAAGTATATCCATCCAACATCCTGCCTGGAAAAAAATCTATCTTCTAAAAAAATTATTATTGATTTACCTTAAACAGTTTGATTCTATAGATTCATATTGTTAGAAAAGTAGTTTGATTATCATATATCATAGAATATTTCTGGAAAATTTAGAACAGCATATTAAACAAATTAAATTTAAAAATTTTGACCTTAAAAATATTGGTATTACTGACATTACTGTTAGTGTTGGGGACATACTTTAAATTGTAGGTTATATCCAGAATTGTGGATGGTAGTAGATTTGATGAATTTAAAACAATGTATGGTGAAACTCTAGTCACAGGTAAGAATGATAGTCTAGTCACAGGTAACAATAATAGTCTTAGTCACAAGTAAGAATAATAGTCTAGTCACAGGTAACAATAATAGCCTAGTCACAGTGAAGAATAATAGTCTAGTCACAAGTAAGAATAATAGTCTTAGTCACAGGTAACAATAATAGTCTTAGTCACAGGTAACAATAATAGTCTTAGTCACAGGTAACAATAATAGTCTTAGTCACAGGTAACAATAATAGTCTAGTCACAGGTAACAATAATAGTCTAGTCACAGGTAACAATAATAGTCTAGTCACAGGTAACAATAATAGTCTAGTCACAGGTAACAATAATAGTCTTAGTCACAAGTAAGAATAATAGTCTAGTCACAGGTAACAATAATAGCCTAGTCACAGTGAAGAATAATAGTCTAGTCACAAGTAAGAATAATAGTCTTAGTCACAGGTAACAATAATAGTCTTAGTCACAGGTAACAATAATAGTCTTAGTCACAGGTAACAATAATAGTCTTAGTCACAGGTAACAATAATAGTCTAGTCACAGGTAACAATAATAGTCTAGTCACAGGTAACAATAATAGTCTTAGTCTCAGGTAACAATAATATTCTAGTCACAGGTTAGAATAATGTCTAAGTCACAGGTAAGAATAATAGTCTTAGTCACAGGTAACAATAATAGTCTAGTCACAGGTAACAATAATAGTCTTAGTCAAAGGTAAGAATAATAGTCTAGTTACAGGTAACAATAATAGTCTAGTCACAGGTAACAATAATAGTCTTAGTCACAAGTAAGAATAATATTCTAGTCACAGGTAAGAATAATAGTCTTGTCACAGGTAAGAATAATAGTGTAGAATTTTTCCATCAAATATACTTTGAGAAATAAGTTAGATATATAGTAAAGTCAAGAAATACCAATTAGATATTCGAAGAAGGGGAAAATAAAAAACAAATGACAATCTCCGGAGAACAACCAAGGCAAGACCAAAACAATACAAACAATACAAACACTAAACTTAAAAACTAAAAAACATGGATCCCACCAAAAAAACCAGGAGTAGATGATTTTTTCTGCTTAGTATGCTTTTTCTGATTAATTTTTATGTTATAAAGCAGATATTTTCATGTCACAGTGTTCTGACACTGACAGTGACTTCTTTTTCCAAAATTGAAATTGGAATTCATCATAGATTGGACATGAATACAGTGAAATAAATATGTTAATTATGATGAACTGAAATTAAAATTTGTCCTGCATGAGATATTTTTATCAGTTTGCATGAAGCATAGTAAATAATGGTGTTCCAGCATGAAACATTTGAAATAAAAACTGCCACAATGCTGCACAAAATAACCCTGTAACACCCTCATATATGTCGTAATATTGAAATCATTTTCACAGACCAAAAAACATTTTCTCATTCCATGATAGTCAGAAGATACTATGATCATATTTTGGGAAAATATTTTAGCATATAACTGGCTGCTAACAATAATAATGTTTATTTTAATAAAACATGACATAAGTTAAGAAATAGTGCTTTTAAGGATGTTCTTCATCTAAAAGTTACTAAGAATACTGATTGTATATTTTAGGTTTTGCTAGATTATGGGGATATCCTGTCGGTATCCTAGGAAACAATGGTGTTCTCTTTTCTGAGTCTGCATTAAAGGTAATTGTTTTAATTGTATAAGTTGGTCTCTTATTGTTTAAACACAAGGCAATTTAATTGATAGGTTACAATCCCATCCTGCTCCTCGAAAATCAGCTTGCCCAATTTGTTAGCTCACCTGGCTTAAAAGGCCATGTGAGCTTTTGCCATCACTTTGCATCCGTTGTCCATCCACATTTCACATTTTCATCTTCTCTGAAACCACCTGTCCAAATTGAACGAAACTTGGCAGGAATGTTAATTGGTTGGTTCTGTACAAAAGGTATGTTTTTAGTGCCGATTGAATATTCAACATGGCTACAAGTGGCAGATAATTCATTCTGATTGGACTTATCTTTAAGGCTCTTCTTGTCAGAAACTACTGAGCCAATTGAATTGATTTTTTGCATGAATGATCATTGGATAGACCACTACAAATTTTTGTTTTATGTGCCGATCAGAAATTCAATATGGCCGCCACAGCCAGATTTGGTTTAACATTGAACCCTATGGGAAATTTGTACAAAGGTCCTCTTGTCAGAAACTACCAAGCCTATTGAATTATTTTTATGTATGAACAAGGATTGGATGAACCTCTACAAAAGGTATGTTTTTTTGTGCCGATCAGAAATTCAAGATTGCCGGATTAGTTTTACACTGCACATTATGGGGAAATTTGTAGAAAGGTCTTATCAGAAAATACTGAGCCAATTGAAATTTTTTTGATGCATGAAGATCCTTGGATAAATGTCTACTACAAAAGTTATGTTTTTCGTGAAGATCAGAATCCAAGCTAGCTGCCACATCTGGACTTAGTTCAACATTGGGCCTTGAAGAATTCTTTCAATATCTTTTCTAGAAGTGCTGGGCATTGTAGAACAGATTTTATCTAGGAGCACTTTGTCAGTTGTGGTCACATAAAATCCAGTGAATGGATTTCATTCAAACGTTCACCAAATCTTCAGTACAAATTAGCATTGTGCACCACCTATTTTATTTCTGATCCAAATGATTTTTGGGGTTTTCCAAAGACAAACATTGACTTTGTCATTTCTTCATGTAATGTAAGAGGGGTAGGCATGCCCTGTCCGAAACTCCTCCTTAATCAGTGAATGGATTTCTGTGAAACTTTCATGGAATCTTCAGTGTACATTAACATTGTGCTCCACCTATTTTATTTTCGACCAGAATAATATATGGAGTTTTCCACAGACAAATATTTTTCTGTATTTGATGGTGTATTACGGTTACTTGATCATAAATTACCATATGATCAGGCCTCTATGTAAAGTTTTGGTTTAAGGCACATTGGGTTCTAGAGTAAAAATTTAGGCACCAATCAAAATTTTTAGGCACCAGGTTGAATTTCTAGGTACCAATTACTAATAAACGTATGGGAATATTGGCAAAATTAATAACCTTTTGACAGATATTGTCATGTGGTTATTAATCTGTGTCATACATGCACATGACACAATCAATTTTCTTCTAATGTTCAAACGCATCTTGGACCAAAGTCAAAGACAAACTAAAATTTTTAGATTTCCAGGTTTGCCAATGTTAAAAATTCAACTGCCAATTAGGCAACTTATCATGATTCTTCCAAATGTCCCTGATGATTTCTACAACATAATGGCACTGACCTCAGTAATTATCAGTAAAATTCAGAAATGCAATATACCTAACTTGTTTTTGTGGATGAGCATAAAAACAATGCAGAGTGTACCAGTGTGAAAAAGAAAGATATAGATTGTTCAGGTACGAGTGAGTTCTGGAATTTCTCCACCCAAGATAGTTAAATTTTTTATTTTCAATACGTGAGGTTAGCAAGCTGTTAAAATCTAAAATTTAACAATCAAGGGTGGAGAAATTCTATAACTGACAAGTAAATTGAAGCAGAATCTGTTTCTCCTATGATTTTCAACAAAAACCTCAAGAAAATGCTGTTTCTTTGCATTTTGTTTACACTTCGGAACTTCCTTAGTTTATCTTTCCGATAAATGTTAAAAACCTGTGGGAATTCCCATGCAGAAATTTAATCACCGGTGAAGTGTTTAAAAATATTATGTATTTTTTTCCCACTGATAAGACACGACAATAATAGGAGAGATCTACATTTATATATTCCCTGATATGAATTTTTGGTTAATAAAGTTATTTATGACATGACCGTAGTATGTAAGTTTATGATAATTTTTTTTTCATTTTAGGGTACACATTTTATAGAGTTATGTTGTCAAAGAAATATACCTTTGATTTTTCTTCAAAATATTACGGGTAAGTGTGAATGTCATTAGAATATATTTCAAATTATAGCACATATATACCCCATTAATTTGAGATTGACTGATTACACTAGGGCTAGCATGTAGGTCAAATCTACTAGTCCTTGGTAGCAAACTGATAACCCTCAGTTATAAGTGCAACAGAAGTATTACCTAACCCAACACAACAAAATAATAAAGTTTATGTCTTAACATAATTCACCCACAGAGAACAAACTTGAGTTTGAAAATTTTGTTTACGAATGTCTTTTCCTTGGATTTTGCATTTAAAGACTTTTCCCACTGTCTTGTCACTTTGGTATTCTTTTGCTGATGTTTTACATTTATGTCCATTGTTTACAGTAAAATTGAAGTTCAACAAGCTGCACCTCATGTTGTTATTTTAATAGGGCAAATGATTTTCTGGTTTCTGATGAGAGCCAGGCTTGTTTCCAGAATCCAACGGGGTATCAATATTGATCAATACGAGTATCCAAATGCAAATCAATACGAAATGATTCGATACACTGGTTTACCTTGACATTGATCAATTTTTATGGTGGGGAAAATATGCAGAAAATTTATGGAATAAAAATATCACAAGTACACCTTTGGATTTTCCTGGTCTTAAAATTGAGTGGCCCATCATAAAAAAGGCAAGTCCTGGGTGTCCGGCTAGTGTACTTAAAAATAAAATTGAGTAGCAAATATTTACATCATGTCTTTATAATTTTCTATGAAACAATTTTTCCTGTTTGGATGGGATGCATTTGTGTAATAAAGTATACTGTTGTGGATACAGTGGAGCTTGGTACTTAGTTGTGATGGTGAATTATTATGTATATTTCATACATGTACCATATATACACTGTCATATAATGAATTCATTTTATTGTTTTGCTTATTTGCACTGATATGCTGTTTATTTGAAGTACTGAAAATATACCCTGGTACTAGATATGACTTTTGTCCATATAAAACTATTGACTGATTAAAATATTGTTGTAGTGCATATGTGCTTATTAAAAGTGTTTGTTTGTTTGTTTGTTTAGTTGGGGTTTAACGCCGTTTTCAGCACATTTGGCTATTTCGCGGCGACCAGTTTTTATTGGTGGAGGAAACCGGAGTACCCGGAGAGAACCGCCGACCTTCGGTAGGAAAATTGGCAATCCTTATCAATTAAGGTGGGAGTCGAACACACCCCGCCACAGGTGAGATTCGAACTCACAACCACAGTGTTGACAGGCTAGTGATCATTAGTAGTCATGACGAACTACCTAGACCACTCGGCCACCGAGGCCCCTATTAAAAGTGTAAAAATTTATCAGCCTGGAAACTCGTGCTCAGTTTACTATAATCACTATTCGTGGTTTATATAAATTGTATCAACTGACACATTAAAAAGTACTTGATATGAATTCAGTTATTTTAGTTGACCTCAGTTTTGGTGGAATTGGGATAAAAGACATATTTGGGGTTTCTTAATGTGATGGACTTCAACCCCCTCCACACCACCCCCCACCCCCCCCCCCCCCCCCCAAAAAAAAAAAAAAAAAACATACAATAGGCATAATTGTTAAGTATTTAAGGATGTGCATGTTTTTGTTATCCAGCAAATGTATTTTGAAGCGTAATAAATGATATTGTTAGTCTAGAGTACAGGGTATGAAGATTATTCTAAGACATATTCAGCATATGTTCCTGTAGTTCTATTTGAGGCCATTTTACAGGGCCATTTGAGACCTTCATGGACCTACTCCTTTTTGATTTTCAACACATGAGCTTTTGAGAAATCTAAAATTTAACTATTGAGGGTGGAGAAATTCCATAACTCACGAGTAAATAGAAGGAGAATCTGTTTCTCCTATGATTTTCGACAAAAACCTCAATAAAATGTCGTTTCTATGTAATTTGTTTACATAGACGTCATTTTGGAACTTCTCTAGTTTATTGTTTCAATAAAAGTAGAAATTTAATCACCGGGAAGGGGTTAAAAATATTATGTATTTTTATCCCACTGATTAAACACAAGAATAGGAGAAATATGAAATAAATAATTTTGGGTTTTTCATAGGTTTTATGGTAGGAAGAGAGGCAGAGGCAGGAGGTATAGCTAAACATGGTGCTAAAATGGTTACAGCTGTAGCATGTGCTAAAGTTCCTAAATTTACTGTCATAATAGGCGGGTCCTATGGTGCAGGGAATTATGGGATGTGTGGTAGATCTTATAGGTAAGTTGCAAATAATTTTGGGGTTTACACAGATCTTGAGGAATTTTAGTTTAATTTTATCTAATGAAAAGGAAAGTTGATTGGTGGATGACTTAAATTTACTCAAAATACATACCTACTTGCATGTGAAAGTTCAAGTACAGGAACTGTTGTTCTTAGTTTTAGTGACATTTTTTTTTTTTTGGGGGGGGGGGGGATTTATCAAACAGTAGTGTTTGATATCCCAAAATTTGTTTAAATGATTTTTATTGATGGATTGTGGAGCCATGGTGCCATGGTGAACTGTTGTAACTACTTGTGATTATTACCTTGTCAGGATTGAAAGTTTGAATCCAACTCATTTGAGTCTGTGCTTAATGGACAAAGATTGGCATATTTCCTGTCATACATGTAGGTTGGTGATTCTTGTTGAGATCCAGGCTCCCTAGACCAATAAAAACTGGCAGCCACAATAAGACCAACCGATTAAAAGTGGCATAAAATTTAGATATAAAATTGATGCAGTTATAGCGTGGAAAATAAAGAATACAAAAAATGGTACAAATCTTTGCTATACATCAAATATTTCTTTATTTTTCAGCCCACGATTTTTATATATGTGGCCAAATTCAAGAATATCTGTGATGGGAGGAGAGCAAGCAGCTAATGTTTTAGCACAGATCACAAGAGAACAAAGACTGAGGGAGGGGAAAGAGGTAACAGTATCTAAATTTTTATTTTTAGTAATCAATAATATAGTATTATTGCATAAGATGTTCCATATTGCCTTATTTATTGGTCCGTGGCAAGCCATATTGGACTGAGGCGAGGACCAATAACAGCCAATATGGAAAACCTTGCGCAATTATACCTTTATTGACTAACCAGTCCAATATGTCGTATTGACTAGTCCAATATGATCCTTTAATGCCTAACCAGTCCAATATGTCATATTGACTAGTCAATACGGCATATTGGACGGGTATGTGTCGTATTGGCGTACTATGACGTTTTCTATTGTATTGACAGGTTTTATCCTATTTAGCCTGATATTCTATTGTTTGTCAATAATATAGTATTATTGCATAAGATGTTCCATATAGCCTTAGTTATTGGTCCGTGGCAAGCCAATTATTGGACTGAGGTGAAGTCAAAGTCCAATATAGCTAGCCAAGGACTAATAACAAAGCCACTATGGAAAACCTTATGCAATTATACATTTATTGACTAACCAGTCCAATATGTCATATTGACTAGTCCAATATGATCCTCAACTAGGCCAATTGAACCCAATACAGCTGCTACGAATATAATACAACCTTAATATGAAAACACCAATTTAAGGGGGGTACTAAAATTGACTAAAATTGATTTAGCTCGTTTAATTTGCATAAAATTTTAATGAAATATTTACTTTGACCTGTTGACAAAAATATAAAAATGTTAAGAAATTTGAACCATACAGTTTACAGGAATAATTTCATTTGATATATAGCAGTTTGACAAACACTAATTTTGATCATTGAGAAGCATGATTTACTAATAGTATGGGATTAAAACATTCACCTGATTTTTAAAGAGTTAACTCCCTTAGGTTTTCTGTACCCCTTTAATAACACTTATTTATCAACATAAAAGTATATTGACTAAGGATGAAATTGACAGTGGACACTTCTCAGAATTTCATTACTGTAGGGCTTCCTTGTTAATTTCTAGTACAGCATACAGTGTATTTTAACATGTAATGTCATGTTGTGAAAGCAGTATTCCATCTATAGAGTCAAAGTCTGTATTGGATAATTAAGGATGTATGCTGGACAGGCTTTTGAATATTTGTCAGATTTTTGGAATCTTCTAGTTTTATCCATTTGGAAGCCATAAAATATTTTACCCACTAACCCTGATTTTTCTTTTCATAAATCTTTTACATGCAGAATGATAAGCCATTTTTAAAAATCTTTTAAAATCCTTGTTATTTTTTAATAGCTTTTGAGAAATAAAAGATGTCATTATAAAGCCATGAAAAATCAAGAAAGAATATTTTCCTGGCTAAATAATCAATGGCTTATATCTTGAAAACAAGAACACGGACCTATAATTTTCTTTCGCTCTTTCAGTTCCTTTTAATCCCCTATCAATATTTACCAGTGTTATGAAAAGCTTGTTATTTTGAAACTGAGCAGCGAACATCCTTAAGAAGAAAATTTGTACGAAAGGTTGGATTTTCTTTTTCAAACATAACACTTTAAAAAATTTCCGGGGCCTCGGTTGCCGAGTGGTCTTGGTAGTTCGTCATGACTGCTAATGGTCACTAACCTGTCAACACTGAGGTTGCGTGTTTGAATCTCAACTGTGGCGGGGTGTGTTCGACTCTGATCTCAATTGACAAGGATTGCCAATTTTCCTACTGGAGGTAAGTGGTTCTCTCGTGGTACTCCTGCTTCCTCCACCAATAAAAACTGTCCACCGTGGAATAGCCAAATGTGGTGGAATGGCGTTAAACCCCAACTAAACAAACAAACCAAAAAATGTCCAATCTTTGGATATTTTGGGATTTTTTTCAGTAACATCTAAGAAAAACCTTCAGAAATATCCGTTCAAAAATAAGACGATCTTTTTCTTAATATATTAAATTAATAGATTATATTTTCTGTTACAGTGGACAGCAGAGGAAGAAGAGGCATTAAAAGCACCTGTGATAAAAAAATATGAAATAGAAGGACATCCATATTATTCAAGTGCAAGGTATGCATGTTTTTGCAAAGTTCTTGATTGACTCAAAATAGCTGGAGTTGCAACACGTTCAAAAATTTTATCCAAATACTTCACATCTGAAATAAATGCTAGTTTTCAGTTAAAAATATCCATTCTCTTTTGTCACTTTTACAAAAAATTCTCATTTGTTTCTTTTACAAAAAATCTTCAACCACTTGACCAGTAAACTGCTGAGTAATGAGTAAACAAGAATTTAACCATTCGAAATCATCTTCTCTGAAAATCTTTACGGAGATTAAATATTTTATGTAGTGATCCTTGGGTTGTCCCCTTTCAAATCCTGTGTCATATGGTATTTTGAGTCCCATGTAAAATTTGTATTCTGATCCAGGATTCCATATCTCATGGAGTCAAAATACCACATGACACTGGGCTAAATATGGCCACAGCTACTAAAAATAAGCATTACAAACAAAAATATTTTAAATTAAAAAATTTGTAGTTCTGTTTCATTCAATTTATGGCAACCAACATGTATGCTGTTACATATTATAGAAAGTTTCTTCTGAAAATACTGGACCAATTAAAATAATTAAAAATTTATATTGACCTCCACTCTATTGGTCAATATTAGTTTTTTAAGTCGATATCAAACCATATTGAATTTCCATAATTCTGTAAAATCGCCTCTTTACCAAGCATTTTCAAAACTTTTGCTACATGTATAAGATGCTGGCATGTAATTAATTGGCCGGGTTGCACAGAGTGAATGTCGGGCGGGCGGGCGGGGAAAATGGGTACATATTTTGCGAAATCAACTCCTCCTTGAAACTTCATAGAATGTTTCTATATATATTGAAGATGTGCACCTCACTTTATGGAATTATTTCAGGAATTATTTCCCATTTTTACAAACTTTGGAACTTAGTCGTTTTTTGTGTCGCTTGCAGAACGCATGGTCAACACATAGGGATCACTATCTGTCGTCTTGTGTCTTGCGTCGTTACACTTTTCTTCTATCCTCAACTGCTCGTAAACCGCTCAAAGGAATTTGATGAAACTTTCTCTGTGCATTAACCTTAATGCACAGGTGTGCATATATATTTTTTTTTTTAATTTTAAATTTCTTAGTCGTTTTTTTTGTCACCTGCGGAATGCATGGTCGACACATAGGGATCACTATCTGTCGTCTTTCGTCGTCTTGCGTCGTCACACTTTTCTTCTATCCTCAACTGCTCGTAAACCGCTCAAAGGAATTTGATGAAACTTTCTCTGTGCATTAACCTTAATGCAAAGGTGTGCATATATATTTCATTTTTAGAAAACTTTAAATTTTTTTGGTAAAAATTGACATTTTTGCAAAAAAAGGGGGGGGGCAAAACTTCTATCCTCAACTACTCTATAACTGCTCAAAGGAATTTGATGAAACTTTCTCTGTGCATTGACCTTAATGCAAAGGTGTGCATGTATATTTCATTTTTAGAAAATTTTAATTTTTTTTTTGTAAAAATTGACATTTTTGCAAAAAAAAAAGGGGGGGAACTTCTATCCTCAACTACTCTATAACCGCTCTAAGGAATTTGATTAAACTTTCTCTGTGCATTAACCTTATTGCACAGGAGTGCATATGTATTTCATTTTTAGAAAATTTAAATTTGTTTTCCTAAAAATTAACATTTTTGAAAAAAAAAGGGGGGGGGGTAAAAACTTCTATCCTCAACTACTCCATCACCGCTCAAAGGAATTTGATGAAACTTTCTCTGTGCATTAACCTTAATGTACAGGTATGCATATATATTTTTTTTAAAAACTTAAAATTTTTTTTGGTAAAAATTGACATTTTTGAAAAAAAAAGGGGGAGGTTCAAAACTTCTATCCTCAACTACTCCATAACGGCTCACAGCAATTTGATGAAACTTTCTCTGTGCATTAACTTTAATGCTAAGGTGTGCTTATATTTCATTTTTAGAAAATTTTAATATTTTTTGTAAAAATTGACGTCCGCAGGCGACACATGTCTTCCTTGGAAGACTCACACATTTTTTTTTGACATCTTCGATAGAGGGTACCTATTTTGCGAAATCAACTCCTCCTATAGTTTTTCACCAATCTCCTTGAAACTTCATAGAATGTTTCTATATATATTGAAGATGTGCACCTCACTTTATGGAATTATTTCAGGAATTATTTCCCATTTTTCCAAACTTTGGAACTTAGTCGTTTTTTATTGACATCTTCAATAGAGGGTACCTATTTTGCGAAATCAACTCCTCCTACAGTTTTTCACCCGCATCCTTGAAACTTCGCATAATGTTTTAATATATATTGAAGATGTGCACCTCACTTTATGGAATTATTTCAGGAATTATTTCCCATTTTTCCAAACTTTGGAACTTAGTCGTTTTTTATTGACATCTTCAATAGAGGGTACCTATTTTGTGAAATCAACTCCTCCTACAGTTTTTCACCCGCATCCTTGAAACTTCGCAGAATGTTTTAATATATATTGTCCTTGTGAGTAACAGTAATGTCCTTGTGAGTAACAGTAATCTTACTCTCAAATCATTAGTGTTTATCAACATGTAATCAAATCAAATATTGCTTACTTCACCTATTTCTAATTAAATTGATGACTGCCTCTGTGCTCGTACACCAACATACAATGTGTCTGATTTTGTCTATATAAATATTCATGACTGCCAATGTGCAATATGATCTTGTAATCACCTTTGTCACCACTACAGTAAACACCCAGTAAAGCAACCCACCCATTTGTGTCTTTGACCCATTTTTTGGCATAAAAATGACTGACATGTTAATGAGATGTTTGTTTGTTTACAGGTTATGGGATGATGGAGTTATAGACCCTGTAGATACAAGAACTGTGTTAGGACTAAGTATATCAGCGTCATTAAATGCTCCTCATGAAAAGACTAGATTTGGTGTATTTAGAATGTGATATTTTAAAACTGTTGATCATGTGTGAACTTAGAATGTAATAAATTAATCGAATACACAATCATGTGTGAATTTAGGGCAGCTGTGTAATAAAGATTGGGATTTTACAAAAAATAAGTACAGATTTCGGCTAGTACTGAGCATTTAGAATCAAAACTGCAGCAATAGCAGTGTTTTTTTGAGGTGACAACAGTGCACATTCAACTATGATTTTTTAGCTCACCCGGCCAAAGGCTTGTCATCACTTGGTGTCCATAATGATTTTCTTTCGTAAATGGCCATTTTCAGTGTGAGATGATGTGTTGAAGATCGGTTAACACCACGTCATCTCCAACATCATGGGGCCTCATCTTCTATTGCCTTTAGACAAATCAAATCGTGCCGCTCACAAATGCACATACCTTTTGACCAATCAGACGTAATGTCATTTTACTTGATCAACTGTGCTCATTCAATTTAACTAGGTACAGTAAACTTAAAAATAGAGTATTTACAGAAGAAATAGGTACTGATACTTGTTCAAAAGTGAAGTACTGGAAAATCTTCAACTCATTTTTAGCTCACCTGGTCTAACAGGCCATGTAAGCTTTTGACATCACTTGGGGTCCGTTGTCCGGCGTAAACTTTCCTTTAAAGATCTTCTCCTCTGAAACCACTGGGCCAATTGGGACCAAACTTTGGTGGATGATCCGTAGGGTATCTAGCATGAAGTTTATGTTTTATTTTCTTAAAATAACAATCCAAAGATACTAATATTAGATATAGTAAATTTATACTATGCTGTATACGACGCATTTCAAGGAGTTACCTCTCATCAGCAGCACCAAAACCGAAACATTTGGAAGACCAAAAACCAAACTTATTTTAAAACAAGAAGTATTTCAAGGTGTTATCTCTCTAGAAACATGGCCGCCATGGCAAAAAGTAGAACATAGGGGGTAAACTGCAGTTTTTGGCTTGTATCTCAAAAACTAAAGCATTTAGAGAAAAACTGAGGGGGTAAAAATGTTCATCAGGTCAAGATCTATCTGCTATGAAACTTTCAGTGGAATCGGTCATCCCTTTGTTTGGTTATTGCTCCTGAATTGTTAATTTTAAGGAAATTTTGCAATTTTAGGTTATTAGCTTAAATATTATTATAGATAAAGACAAATTGTAAACAGCAAAAATGTTCAACAAAGTGAGATCTACAAATAAATCAACATGACCAAAATCATTGACCCCTTATAGGAGTTTTTGCCCTTTAAAGACGGCATTCAGCGTAAACTTTCCTTTAAAGATCTTTTCCTCTCAAACCACTTGGCCAATTGAGACCAAACTTTGGTGGAATGGTCCTTGGGTGGTCCCCTTCCAAAGATATGTCTAACATCCCCGACTTCCAACTGATATGGCTGCTGTTACTGAAAATAGAAAAAAGGGGGGGGGGGGGGTGAATTTAAAAAATCTTATATGAAACTACAAGGCCAGTTGGAACCAAAGTTGGCAGTAATGGTTCTTAGGAGATTCTCTTTCAGAAATATGTCCAATGACCCGTACTGTTAACAAAGATGGCCACCACAGCCGAACTTAGTTTAACATAGGGCCCTATGGGAATATTCATTGAAAAATCTTCTTGTCTTAAACCACTTGACCAATTGGAACCAGACTTGGCAGCAATCGTCCTTAGATGGTCCTCTTACAGAGGTGTGTCCGATGACCTGGACTTTCAAGCAAGATGGCCGCCACAACTGAACTTAGTTTAACATAGGGCCCTATAGGAAAATTCATTGAAGAATCTTCTTGTCTGAAACCACTTGACATATTGGAGCAGGACTTGGCAGCATTGGTCCTTAGGAGGTCCTTTTTCAGAAAAGTGTCCGATTTCGTGGACTGTGAACCAAGATGGCCACCACAGCAGAACTTAGTTTAACATAGGACCCTATGGGAAATTCACTCAAAAATCTTCTCGTCTGAAACCACTAAGCCAATTAGAATTAGACTTGGTAGCAATGGTCCTTAGATGGTCCTCTTTCAGAATTTTGTGCAATGACCCAGATGGCTGCCATCCCGAACTTTGTTAAATATTGGACCCTATGGGAAAATTCATTTAAAAATCTTCTTGTGTGAAAACACTTAGATAGTTGGAACAAGACTAAGCAGAAATGATCCTTAGATGGTTCTCTTTTAGAAATATATCCATTGACCTGGACTCTCAACCAAGATGACTGCCACAACTGAAATTAGTTTAACATCGAATCTTATAGAAAAACCAGCCAAATTGACAGCAACAATTTTTAGGTTTGCTCAAGGTGAAAAGTTAAATCCAGGTGAGCGATACAGGCTCTTGAGAGCCTCTAGATTGATTGTGTAATAATAACAGCACATAACTAGAACTGAAGTTATAGCACAGTAACCATGTGTTTTCCAACGCCAACAACAAAGACAACGACATTTCGTCTGCTGAAGTAAATTAAAGTACCTGCCCGAAAGGTTCCGTATGAAGACATCCAAGAAGTCCGAATTTGCAGTGTAACAATATAAATCTGAATTATGTAGTGCTTTATTCAATAATTGTAATGCACATGTTGATTTTTCAATATTCATGCAATAGTGCCCCATTTTAGCTCACCTGGCCTAAAAGGCCATGTGAGCTTTTGTCATCACTTTGCGTTCGTTGTCCGTCGTCCATCCACATTTCACATTTTCATCTTCTTCTCTGAAACCAAACCAAATGGAACCAAACTTGGCAGGAATGTTAATGGGATGGTTCTGTACAAAATTATGTTTTTTGTGCCGGTCGGATATTCAACATGGCTATCAGGGGCAGATAAATCATTCTGATTGGACTTATCTTTAAAGTTATTCTTGTCAGAAACTACTAAGCCAATTGAATTGATCTGTTGCATAAATGATCTTTGGATGAACCTCTACAAAACTTATGTTTTTTTGGTGATCAGAAATTCAAGAGGGTCGTCACAGCCGGACTTAACATTGGACCTGATGGGGAAATTTGTACAAAGGTCTTTTTATCAGAAACTACAAAGCCAATTGAAATGTTTTTTATGTACGAACAAGCATTAGATAAACCTCTACAATATTTATGTTTTTTGTGCCGATCAGAAATTCAAGATGGCCACCACAGCCAGAGTTTAACATTGAACCCAGAAAATGCGAATTTCGAAGCCAATTGAAATGTTTTTGCTGCATGAAGATCCTCCGATAAATCTCTACTACAAAAGTAATGTTTTTATGCTGATCGGAATCCAAGCTAGCTGCCACAGCTGGACTTTGTTTAATATTTTTAGCATTGGACACTGGAAGAATTCTTTACATTTTTTATCTGGAAAGTGCTGGACACAGTAGAACAATTCCTTACAGATCTTATCTAGAAGTGCTTTGTCATTTGTGGTCACTTAAAATCCAGGTGAGCGATTCAGGCTCTATGGAGCCTCTGCTTATTTTAATTATGATATATTTATTTTTGTATAATTCCAATGTTGTTTTCAAAACATTAAATACAGTAATTTCATTGGCTAACAGCAACTTCCGGTAAAAAGTTTATATCTTGATAAATTCCTTTCATGACGTCGTGCATATGAATACGTACGCATGCAATATAGTGCGCGAGGAAAATGTTAATTTCAAATGGAAAACGTCATATTTCTGCATTGTTTCGGAATCATTAGTAATGAAGGTTATTTTTACGAAATTTATCAATGTGTAAACTCGAGCTTGTCACTCACAAACTTTGCATAAAGTCCTTCTGACTTTATTCAGTTTTTGAGTAGATCGCCCGAGTTTACACATTGATAAATTCCTGAGTTAACACATTGATACATTCCTTCAAAATAACCTTTATTACTATAATATATAATAAAAACATGACAAATTTTTTTATTCAACTTCCATGAACTACATTATCTCTAAATCAAAGGTAACCACATAAACATAGACACGTACAAATTTAACTACAGCGAATAAGCAAGTAATTTTACAATTAATCCAAATCTTTATACCATGTTTATACAGCAAGTCTACAATTTCCTACTTGAAATTTTCGGCGTTTTACACTCGAGCCAAAATAAACATACGTTCGGGCAAAGAATAAATATACATCTGGGGGAATAAAAAAATATAGTTTTGGGCAGATAATGAAAGACGCATTCGATCAAATAATGAAACTTACAATTGGGTAGTCATCAAAAGGATTTAGAGAAAGTAAAATAGGATTTTAAGCATGATAACTCATTTAAATACAATGGTAAAAGACTAAAATATAAAAGCGCTTAGCTGAAATTAAGAGAACTAATATTGCCACATATTTAAGAAAAACATATGAAACCAAACTATCTGTACAATAGGAGCACAAAAGAAGTGTAAAGTATAGCAAAATAATCATAATCATCGAGGTATATCGGTTCTCGCTCTAAATCGGCAACTATGCATAAACATAATTAAATCCAGTCTAGTGATTTCACTGTTTTCCAACCCCTCCGTGCTGAAAGACCGTACGGATTTGTATATCACTGAGCAGTTTTTACATAGTAAGAGTTTATGAGGCACGGGGGCTATTCTGGACAAAGAACACAACCTAGTACATTTACCCGTAAGGAGTCGCTCAGGTAACATTTTCCCAAACGTAAAATTTTTCTGCGCCAAAACGTATACACCAAAAATCTGTTGTTTTAGCCGAAACGTAATGGGCCGGAAATTTTACCTGTGTATGACATTTTTTTCTCTCAAAAAGTGGGAATAGGTAGAATTGACCCCAATTTTGGGATTTACAACTAAATGTTGCTAAAGGCCTAAAGTCTTAAAAGCCAAAACAAAAACCGAATACATTGAAAAACAAATGCCAAAATTAACAAAAAATGTAAACCCAAATACATCTAAGGACAAAAATATGTGTATGCATGTCAGAGGTATTAGAATTAAATGGATAAATGAAGGATCAGAAAGGTATAGGCAGTTTTATCTATTTGCTGTTAGACAGAAGTATCAGTATATATGATACTATCTAGATGACAACTTTCCTATTTATAATGATTTACCCATTTTTGTAACCAACTACAATAGTCATATTATTTCTGATAACCCCATAACAATGAGAGTCATCTGTATTTGATAATCAATATCTTAAAATATATGCAATATATATTCTGTAATATATAATCTCTATGTACTTGCGTGTGTTACAAACAAATGAAAAGATAAAAATTTTAGTACATAGAATTAATCTCTTTCGGAAACTTTGATTTGGTAGGGTTGTGGTTTAAATGTTAGTCCAAAAATTCCTCCAAAGTCTGGATTCGAGCACAATTTTATATTACAATTCTGGAAAATATTAACCACAATTAAAAATAACTCCATTCTGGCAAGAAATTCTCCCGGGCAACGTCTGCGTCCAACCCCAAAGGTATAAATTGCGTTAGCTTTTACTGGATCGATTTCATTATTGCTATCTAAATATCTCTCTGGGCAAAATGAGTAAGGATTTTTCCAGATTTTCGAATCCCTTCCAGTGGCATATGTATTGCAGAATACAACTGTTCCTTTCTTAATTGTATAGTTATGAAACATAATATCGGATGTTGTAGCATGAGGAACGGCCATGGGAACAACATTAGCTATTCGGATTACCTCTAATATAGTCGCCTCGGTGTATGGTAACTTTCCCCTGTCTTCCAATGTTGGTTTCCGTTGACCAATCACAACAGCTATTTCATCTTGAACATTTTTCTGTACTTGTTTGTGGTAGGCAAGATAAAGAATTATCCATTCCAGTGTGGTTGACACCGTTTCAAATCCAGCACCCATGAAATCTCGTAAAGTTGACATTATTTCCTGTTTTGTTATTCCATGATTTAGTTCAGGAGAATTACCGTATTGTTCCGCCGAAGCAATTAGTCCATCACAAATATCACGGTGATGATTTTTATCAAAAGATTTCAGATGATTTTTTATTTCCTTTCCCACAAGTGCTTTATTTACATCAATAACGGCTAAAAACCGTTTTGCCTTCCAGGGCATAACAAACCGCAACCATGGCATCACGTCAAAAGGATTTCCTGCTCCTGCCATATCAGTAAAAATTTTATTATTGCTAATAAATTTCAAGAAATTCTTATCAACACGACAATTGGTAGCAGACCCAAAGCAAATTTGATATATTATACAACCTACTGCTATAAATATGTCATCGTGCGGGTTAAAACTGGATCCATTATTCCGAATGAAACTTTCTACGACAACGTCAGCTTCCCTGTTTATTATTTCCTGCGTTCGGTTATTCTTTGAAGAAACAAACTGCCCCAATACATGGTTTGCTATTTTATTGTGTAGTCGCCATCTAAGAGAGTAAGATCCAAACGACAAACCTTTCATATTGTTCAAAGACTTTGAAGTGAAAAACTGTGGACGATCTGAAAAGATTTCTGAATTGTCCATCATTGCTTCACGAATCACGTCCCTGCTATTCAATATAAGAGTAGGCCAGCTTCCCATTCGAATCATAAAAACATTTCCATACTTTTGTGACCATTTCATTAATGTCTCTGATGGATTGTTTCCTAGCAATGGTAAGTGTCCAAGAATCGGAAATCCCCATGGTCCAGGAGGTGAATGATAAATATCATGAAACAATTTTTGACATAGTCGTACAATCAATAGTGTAATCCCAAATACAACAAAAAAGAGTGTTATTCCATTTAGCCCAGTTTCGTCCATGTTAAAAACTAGACCATTAGATCTATGTTGTGATTATACCGTCCTCATGGACTTGCACCTTTAAAACCTTACCTTTACCTATACCACGTGAGTGTTTATTATATAATATACTTATCTGGTCAAACCTGTGGGCAAATACACAGCGTAAACAAATTTACGTACTTACAAAAGGTAAATAGTACATTTGATATTTTAACAGTTCATGAACTTCAAATAAAATAAGTGAGATATGATATTTATGTGTTGCAAGGAACGAATTTGAAAGGAAGCTAGAATATGTTGAAAAATGTTGGTACAAAACTAAAGATATATGGATTCCAGTGGCAGTATATATTTGTTTTATTGGTTTACGCTTTTTTGCAATACAAGGCAGGTTAATGGGTGCCACAGAAAACATTTCCTGGATTAAAGATCACTTCCTTGACCCCCTAAAAATTAATTTTTTATTCCCAAATGATAGTGTTTGTTGAAAAAAAGAAGTTCCTTTCATACTTTAATCCGTAAGTTGATGTGGCACACACATGGCTAATTATTTATCTATGTATTTGTACCACAGTGTGTTGTGTATTTAATTTGATATGCTTTGTTCTAATACACATGCTGATAGCAATCTGACGATTCTGTTTTGTTTGCCTGAATACAACTGATTTAAGTATTATTCATGCGTCCTTTCATTTTATAACGCTAATCACATGACTCAATATGGTGGCAGCGGTGATAAACGTCTGAAAAGTTAAATTTAATGACTTTATACCATCTCTTTAAGTGCTCCAGACAGAACTATATTCAATCGCATGAGGTCTGGGGAAACTGACAATGGCCGCCAGTCTCGCAAATTCATTTCGATTAACCCATAGTAGTATGCCACGGAAGGAAACATCTCAGAAAATTACGAAAAGTGGAAAAGACAAGATGAGATATATTTAACAGCTAGTGGAGCCGTTAAAAAAGACCCAGCTGTACAAACAGCAAGTATTTTGAACTGTGGTGCCCCCCTCGTTGTAGACATTTATGACCAATTTCAATGGACTGGATAATACTAATTAAGTAATTGTGATTGACTATTACTTATGAAACTTTTTGATTGCAAGATTAGAGAGCACAAAAGCTTCATGTGTAATAACCCATCTAAAGTCGATATTTGCAAGACATGGCAAAAATCCAGTCCGAATATCAACAGTCGAATGGACTAGCTGAGTGCAGAGTGCCAAAAAACTGTTGACAAAAGCTTAACAAGATGTCAAGGATCCGTTTTGAGTTTACTTGCGTACCGAAATACTCAAATCGATTATATTGGGTCGACTAATCAATTACTGATGAATAGAAGATTACGCTCAACGATTCCATCGACGAAGCAACAAGTTAGAATTGGTCCGAGAATTGTTAATCTTGAAAGAACGACAAGAAAACTTCGCATCGTGAAGAACAAACAGAAACATTACTACGAGCAAAAATGTTGAAGAAACTAGACAATAATGACATAGTCCCTTTTCAGTTCGAGAAAGGAGGAAAATGGAAACCAGCAAAAGTTGTCGCGAATCGTGAAGAAAAACCAAATTCTTTCACATACAAACACCAGAAGGAGTTCAATATAGGAGAAACAGACGTCATATTATGAAAAATGATGAACGATTTGAGGATAATTAAAATGACATTAACATTGTTTATGTTGAGTTAATCATAAATAATCAGGTGACAAAAATATGTGTTCGTTACACACAGATTATTTTCGGTAATTTATTTGGTCAATATCGGGATAAAGTGAAGAATAAGAACTAGATTCTGGTACAACCAGAACTGTGCAATGCTGGTATAAAAATTCATTCCAGAATTGTTCTCAACAATTCTGGAAATACCAGAATTGTGCAAGACAATTCTAGTATTTCCAGCATTGTATCCTGGTACAATTCTGGAATTCCAGCATTGTCAACAATTCTGGTATACATATATTTACCAGAATTGTAAAAAGATATTTACAATTCTGGAAATGCCAAAATTGTAGCAATTACAATGCTAGTAAAACCAGAATTGTATAAAAAAAAAACAGTACTGGAAAAAACCAGAATTATTAAAATACAATTCTAGAAAAAAAATAATGCTGGAAAATCCAGAATTGTATCATATATAATGCTGGTAATACCAGAATTGTAAAACAAAGAATGCTGGAAAAACCAGAATTTTAGCATTTACAATGCTAGTAAATCCAGTATTGTTAAAAAAAGAAAATATGAAGGATTGCTTGTATTGAATACAATAGTGCTAGAACAAGAGATTTTATGTTTTAAGCAGTTTTAAAAAGATTATCAGGCATAAAGTCCTACTTTCACCTACCCGGATGTGCATGGGTAACAGTTTAGTTTAGTTGGGGTTTTATGCCGTTTTCAGCACATTTGGCTATTTCGCGACGGCTATTTTTTATTGGGGGAGGACGCCGGAGTACCCGGGGAGAACCAACGGCCTTCGGTAGGACAATTGGCAATCCTTGTCAATTTAGATCGCGGTCGAACGCACCCCGCCACAGGTGAGTTTCGAACTCACAATCTCAGTGTTGACGCAGAGGTAACAGAAATTACTAAATTATACAGTATTAAACGAAACAAAAAACATTTTCTTTTCTTGTAGCATTTTTCTGTTTATTCTTTACCTATCTGATTATCTGGTTGATTTTACAGAAACATTAACAGTGATGACGAATGTTTAGTCTGAAAGGTACATTTGTTGCAATAAATGTGTGTTTAACTATGAATAAATAAATGCTTTTTTGGTTTTGTAATAATAACAACACATAACTAGAACTGAAGTTATAGCACAGTAACCATGTGTTTTCCAACGCCAACAACAAAGACAACGACATTTCGTCTGCTGAAGTAAATTAAAGTACCTGCCCGAAAGGTTCGTATGAAAACATCCAAGAAGTCCGAATTTGCAGTGTAACAATATAAAACTGAATTATGTAGTGTTTTATTCAATAATTGTAATGCACATGTTGATTTTTCAATATTCATGCAATAGTGCCCCTTTTTAGCTCACCTGGCCTAAACGGCCATGTGAGGTTTTGCCATCACTGTGCGTCCGTCCTATGTCCGTCCACATTTCACATTTTCATCTTCTCTGAAACCACCAGTCCAAATGGAACCAAACTTGGCAGGAATGTTAATGGGATAGTTCTGTACAAAATTATGATTTTTGTGCCGATCGGATATTCAACATGGCCAACAGGAGCAGATAATTCATTCTGATTGGACTTATCTTTAAAGCTCTTCTTGTCAGAAACTACTCAGCCAATTGAATTGATTTGTTGTATGAATGATCTTTGGATGAACCTCTACAAAAGTTTTGTTTTTTTGTGCCGATCGGAAATCCAAGATGGCCGCCACAGCCGGGCTTAGTTTAACATTGACCCTATTTGACAATGTGTACAAAGGTCTTCTTGTCAGAAACTAGTAAGCCAATTGAAATGATTTTATGTATGAACAAGCATTGGATGAACCTCTACAAAATTATATTTTTTGTGCCGATCGGTAATTTAAGATGGCCGCCACATCTAGACTTAGTTTAACATTGGACCCTATGGGGAAATGTGTACAAAGGTCTTCTTGTCAAAAACTACAAAGCGAACTGAAATGTTTTTATGTATGAACAAGCATTGGATGAACCTCTACAAAATGTATGTTTTTTTTGGTGGTCAGAAATTCAAGACGGTCGCCACACGCAGATTTAGTTTAACATTGAACCCAGAAAATACTAAGCCAATTGAAATGTTTTGTTGCATGAAAATCCTTCGATAAATATCTGCTACAAAAGTTTGTTTTCATGCTGATCGGAATCCAAGCTAGCTGCTACAGCTGGACTTTGTTTAAAAGTTTTAACATTGGACACTGGAAGAATTCTTTACATGTCTTATCTGGAAGTGCTGGACACTGTAGAACAATTTCTTACAGATCTTATCTACAAGTGCTTTGTCATTTGTGGTCACTTAAAATCCGGGTAAGCGATGATATCAAATTTTTAATTTCAAATGAAAATGGACCTGTTCCATTAATATTATCCTTTCTTCATACCGAATTTGACATGGGCAGCACCGGTTTTTTTTGGTGGGGTCCATGTTGTTCATATGCTTTTAGTTTTTAATTGTAGTGCATGTATTGTTTTGGTTTTGTCTTCGCTGTTCTCCGGAGTTTGTCAGTTGTTACGATTTTTCTCTCTTTCGAATATCCCTTTGGTATTTCTTGACTTGACTTATTTTTGTATAATTCCAATGTTGTTTTAAAAACATCAAATACAGTTATTTCATAGGCTAACAGCCACTTCCGGTAAAAAGTTTATATCTTGATAAATTCCTTTTATGACGTCGTGCATATGAATACGTACGCATGCAATATTGTGCACGAGGAAAATGTTAATTTCAAATGGTAAACATCATATTTCTGCATTACTTATAAGTACTAAAGGTTATTTTTACGAAATTTATCAATGTGTAAGCTCGAGCTTGTCATTCACAAACTTTGCATAAAGTCCTTCTGACTCTATTTAGTTTTTGAGTGGATCGCCCTAGTGTAAACATTGATAAATTCCTTCAAAATAACCTTTATTACTATAAAATATAATAAAAAAATAGAATATGACAAATTTTTTATTCAACTTTCATGAACTACATTATCTCTAAATGAAAGGTAACTACAATTTAACAACAGCGAATGAGCAAGTAATTTTACAATTGATCTAACTGTTTCTACAATGTTTACACAGTAAATCTACCACTTCCTACTTGAAATTTTCTGCGTTTTACACTCGAGCCAAAATAAACATACGTTTGGGAAAAGAATAAATATACATTTGGGCATATAATGAAAGACGCATTCGATCAAATAATGAAACTTACAATTGGGTAAGTCATCAATAGGATTTAGAGAAACTAAAGTAGGATTTTAATTGATTGATTAAATATTGTTTAACAGCCAATATCACGGCGAGAACTAATCTTAAATGGTATTGAGCTGATTAAAATTAAATACAGCATCTAAAAACAATAGATTATTTACAAATAAAACTAGTATAAACAATAAAATACATATGTGACAAAAAGTAACAAAACATTTCCAATATCACAGAAAAGCTATCAGACAAATACAATCAACAATTTAATACAAGACAAAACAATAACAAATTAAAATTCTGGATAAGGACTATAATCAGGAATACAGCCAGGCAGACTATATTCTCTAGTATAGTCCCACGTCCTTTAAATATTGTAATATACGGTTGCCAGCAACCTTTGTAAATAAATCCTTCATATTGTTGACTGTGTAGTACCGACAAAAAATGTCGGATTTATCTACACAGTCAATTAAAAGATGTTCAATACTATGTCGACATTGGCAAGGTATACACTCAGGGGGCGGTTCACTCTCTAAAATAAAAGAGTGAGTCGTTCTGGTGTGGCCAATGCGACATCTAGTTAAATCTTGATTTCTTCGGCTTTTGCCAGAGAAACAAACATTCCTGCCAACAGTTGGCTCTATAGAATGAAGTTTATTGTCTGTAAGCAGATCCCACTGGAACTGCCACAGACGTACAACATATTTATAAATAAAAGGTTTAAAATCAGTATATGGCACTGACACATTAGTAATGGGTCGTCTAAAGCATCCTTCGCTATCCTATGTACAACTTGTTTCCTCTTATACCAATATGACTTGGTATCCAGAAAAAGATTATTTGTTTACCCATATGGACAAGCCTTTTATAGATTTCAATAAGGTGTGAAATTAAAGGGCTTTTATACTTTTGACTTTCTATAGCCAATATTCATGAAAGAGAATCTGAACAAATTAGAAAGTTTTGTTTCTCAGAAGATCTAATGAATTTCAAGGCAAGAATAATAGCTCTTGCTTCAGCTGTAAATATAGAACTGGAAGATGGAAGACGAAGAGTCGATGCCCGTTGTCCATTAACAGCAGCAGCGACTTTATCTCCGTCTTTTGATCCATCAGTATAAATGGTATCGAACCCTTGAAAATGTGATTTAATTTCAGCAAACTGTTGCTGAATTTCAATCGGATTTGTTTCCGACTTTTTATGTTTTCTGATGTCAAAAATGAATTTGGGTTTGGGTACAAGCCAAGGTGTCGATTGCGGTACATCAATAGGAGCTATGTCATCAAGATTGATGTTATAACCAAAAATATGTGGTTTCATGCGAATACCAAATTGAGGAATTTTATTTTCATGTTGTTCAAATATATCCTCATATAGCGGATTGAAAACACAGTCATAGGCAGGATTTGAAGGATATGCTTTTAGCTTGTTTACGTATTGTAAACCAAGTTTTATCCTACGGTTATAAAGAGACGGCTCGTTCGCCTCTACATATAAACTCTCCACAGGAGATGTTCTGAACGCCCCCAAGGCCAAACCTTTCCCAAATTTTTGGTACTTACTAGTCTTGACCAGGGTAAACCATTGACAAAATTATCACCATTTGTTTTACAAAAATATATTCAGAGCTGTGCAGGTGAAGTAAAAAAAGTTACTAAAATGAAAAATGGAAATTTACTCATAGAATGTGTTAGAGAACAGCAATCAAAAAATCTTCTCTCTTTGACATCTATCTCCACTGTTAGCATTTCTGTAACCGCCCATAAAACACTAAATTCATGCCAAGGAATTATTCGTGACAGAGACCGTGACTTATTAGATCTATCAGAGGAGGAAATTTGTGAAGAACTTAAATCTCAAAATGTGTCTAAAGTTAAAAGATTTACCAAAAGGATTGACAACAAAACAATTAAACTGAACACTTACCTTCTGACATTTGAGCTCTCGACATTGCCTGAACACATCTATGTAGGACCCTACAGAATCAAGGTTGACAAATGTGCCCAATTCTACCCGTTGTTTCAAATGCCAGAAGTTTGGACACGGTAGGAATTCATGCAGGGGCACAGAAAGGTGTGTCAAATGTTCTGTGGAGGGACACTCCAGTTTCGATTGTGAGGGCACTGTCAAGTGTTCAAACTGCGGACAGGATCACATGGCCAATTCTAGGACCTGTGAATTCTATAAAAAAGCAGTTGAAATTCAAAAAACAAAAGCTGAACGGGGTATTAGCTATCAAGAAGCCCGCAAAATCGTCTCTGCCACGAATAAGTCATCGCAATCTACATATGCTGACAAAGTGAAAAATTCCACAACATACAAGACATCTGAAACACAGACTGTTTATTCATGGCCAGACAACACAAAATGTCCTATACTTTTATCTGAGTCTAAACCTAATAATTCCCAATCAATTCCCAAAAGATCTTCGCCATCCATTTCATCTTAGACACAGACTGTAGCAACAAATTCTCAGACTTCTCACACTGCTCCACCAAAAACTTCCATTTCAAGAAATTCTACCCAGAGACCTTCATCATCTCCACAGCAACCTAATCACTCATCTTCATCCCATCAAAAGACGTCTTCCAACCAGAAATCTTCATCAAAAAAGCATTCACAGTCATCTTCAAATCGCCTTTCAAAGGCAGAAAAGAATTCTACCAAATTCAGAGATCTCTGTTCAGAGTTTGACGATGACTCTGAGCAGATGGATACAACATCAATGGATTGTTTAGACTCGATCTGGGGAGATCCACTCGTTCCAACAGTGGATATCAATCCCCACAACAAATCAAACGCGCAGGGTGGCAGGCAGAGGAGTCGTTCAAGTGAAGGACATAAAAACTTCTCCCCCATCCGTGCACCGAACAAATGAACAACATTGTACAATGGAATTGTCGAGGTTTAAAAATTAACTTAATTGAATTAACTCTATTAGCCCAAACTTTCCTTCCTGTTGCTTTTTGTCTTCAGGAAACTCATCTCAAGGAAAATGATCAAATAAATTTAAAGGATTATTCTATTTACAGCACTCATGTTAAAAAGGATGAAAGAGCCGCGGGCGGCTCTTCGATCCTTGTTAAAAACAGGATTATTCATAGTAGAATAAATTTAAACACTGACTTGCAAGCAGTTGCTATTCGTCTCTCTCTAGCTAAAACTATTACATTATGTTCTGTTTATATTCCTCCTAATACGCACTTGGAAATTAACAAACTTAAATCTTTAACTGATCAGTTACCTGCCCCATTTCTGCTTATGGGTGATTTTAACGCCCATAATCCTATTTGGGGCAGTAGTTCACAAAATGATAAAGGAAAAAAAATTGAAGATTTTTTAAATCAGGAAAGTTTTTAACGATGGATCGGACACCTACCTCCATCCAGGGAATGGTTGTTACTCGGCTATCGATCTAACGATTTGTGACCCTTCTTTATTATTGGACTATTCGTGGCGAGTCCATGATGATCTGTGCGGAAGCGACCACTTTCCAATTATTTTGGAAAACTTGTTTCCCTCGTCCTCGGAGAGGGTTGCTCGCTGGAAATTTGACAAAGCCAACTGGCCTTTGTTCGAGCAGCTCTGCCGAGAGGAATTAAACGCAGATTGTTTTGATAATGTGGACAGTCCAGTTCTCAAATTTAACGAATCGTTGGTATCGATAGCTGAGAGAACCATTCCTAAAACCTCGACAAATCCAAAACAATCCAGCAAACCCTGGTTTGACGATGATTGTGAGGAAGCGAAGAAAGGTAGAAAAAAGGCCGAACGACGGTTCAACTTGCATCCAACCCATGATAATTTAAGTCATTTCCGTATATTCCGTGCGAAAGCACGTAGAACATTTAAACAAAAGAGACGTAAGTCTTGGCAAAACTTCGTCTCTAAAATAAACTCCCATACACCAATGAATAAGGTTTGGAATTTCATACAAAAAAATTAACGCTAAAAACAGAAAAAACAATCTTCACCATCTTAAAGATGACCAGAATCTTCTAACTTCTGAAAAGGACATATAAAATAAACTTGGAGAGACGTTTTCTAAGCATTCGTCCTCTCTAAATTACTCTCCCGAATTTCAACGAATCAAAAATCGCACCGAAAAAACTAAACTAAACTTTAAATCTAAAAACACAGAAGACTACAACCGCCATTTCTCTTTGGATGAACTCAAAAATTCTCTTGCAAAGGCCCATGACACAGCATGTGGCCCTGATGAAATTCATTATAAACTTCTGAACCATCTTCCTGGTACATCATTACAAACACTTTTGGATTTACTCAATAACATTTGGGAAACTGGTGACTTGCCCTCTCTGTGGAAGCTTGCAACAGTTGTCGCTATTCCAAAACCGGGGAAGGATCATTTTGAACCGTTGAATTATCGGCCAATTGCCCTCACAAGTTGCGTTTGCAAGACAATGGAACGGATGACCAACGACCGCCTTGTCTGGTTTCTAGAGGCCAATGGCCTCCTGTTTAATATACAGTGTGGATTCCGACAAGGCAGAAGCACGTTAGATCATCTTGTTCGCTTCGAAAGTTTTATACGCAACGGGTTTGCTAAGGGTGAACACGTTGTGTCGGTCTTTTTCGATCTTGAAAAAGCATACGACACCACGTGAAAATATGGTATTTTAAAAGATCTAAACGATATGGGGTTGAAAGGTAGGTTACCTACCTTTATTGATAATTTTTTGTCTAACAGACAGTTCAAGGTAAAAGTTAATACTACCTTGTCTGACCCTTTTGAACAAGAGATGGGTGTTCCTCAGGGAAGCATTCTTTCTGTTACTTTATTTAGCATTAAAATAAATAGTTTAGCTAAAACGTTACAAAAGGATGTTGAGGGTTCTCTTTATGTTGACGATTTTCTGATATGTTATAGAGCTAAAAACATGAACAATATAGAAAGGCTATTACAATTGTCTTTGAATAAAATTGAAAAATGGGCTATAGAAAATGGTTTTAGGTTTTCCAGCTCCAAAACTGTTTGCATGCATTTTTGCAATAAACGCAAAATGCATTTAGACCCTGAGCTAAAACTCAATAACTCGCCTATTAAAGTTGTTAAGGAAACCAAATTTCTTGGACTTCTGTTCGATAGTAAACTCACCTTTCTACCCCATATCAAAATGCTAAAAGCTAAATGTTTGAAAGCATTGGATATTTTAAAAGTTCTTTCCAATTTATATCGATCTTTAGTAAGATCAAAACTTGATTATGGTTCCATTATATGTGGATCTGCTCGCAAATCCTATATAAAAATTCTAGATACGGTTCACCACCAAGGCCTACGTTTGGGCGTTCAGAATATCTCCCGTAGAAAGTCTATATGTAGAGGCGAACGAGCCGTGTCTTTACAACCGTAGAATTAAACTTGGTCTACAATATTTAACCAAGCTGAAAGCCTATCCTTCAAATCCTGCCTACGACTGTGTTTTCAACCCTCTCTATGAGGATATATTTGAACAACATGAAAACAAAATTCCTCCTTTTGGTATCCGAATGAAACCACACATTTCTGGTTCTAACATCAACCTTGATGAAATTGCCCCTATTAATATACCTCAATCACCACCTTGGCTTGTACCCAAACCAATGTTTATTTTTGACCTTAGAAAACATAAAAAGTCTGAAACAAACCCTATTCTTATTCAGCAACATTTTGGTGAAATAAAATCAAAATTTGCATTTCATGACTCTCTTTACACTGATGGATCTAAGGACGGAGACAAAGTAGCTGCTGCAGCAGTCCACGGACAGCAGGCAGCAACTCTCCGCCTTCCATCTTCCAGTTCAATATTTACTGCTGAAGCTAGAGCCATCATTCTGGCTTTAAAATTTGTCAGAACGTCTGAAAAACTTAAATTTCTTATTTGCTCAGATTCTCTTTCATGTTTATTGGCCATAGAAGGTCAGAAATATAAAAACCCTTTAATTGCCCATATTATTGAGTTCTATAAAAGACATGTCCAATTGGGCAAAGAAATAGTTTTTATCTGGATACCAAGTCATATTGGTATCCGAGGAAACACAGGCGTAGATAGTATTGCGAAGGATGCTTTAGATGACCCAATTACTAGTATGTCAGTGCCTTATGCGGATTTTAAACTTGTGATCTATAAATATGTTTTGCGTCTGTGGCAGTCCCAGTGGGATCTACTGACAGATAATAAATTACATGCCATTGAGCCAACTCTTGGCAAAAATGGTTTTTCCTTCGGCAGAAGCCGAAGGGAACAAGTGGTTTTAACTAGATGTCGCATTGGCCACATCAGGACGACTCATTCTTTTATTTTAGAGAATGAGCCGCCTCCTGAGTGTATCCCGTGCCAATGTCGACACACTGTGAAACACCTTTTAATAGACTGTGTGGATAAATCCGACATAATTCGTCGGTACTACACAGTCAACAATATGAAAGATTTACTTACAGTGGTCGCTGGCGACCGTCTTTTACAATATTTGAAAGACGTAGGACTGTACTCCAGAATATAGACTATTTTACTATGTTCTTGAGTATAGTCATTGGTCATTATCTTTAACTTTGTTATTGTTAATTGACGTGTTTTTATATAAGATGATATCTTTTACTGAATATTTTATGTATATTGACATTGTTTGATGAATAGTGTATTTGTGATATTATTAGTGTATCTGTGATATTATTTCTAAATGAAAGTTCAACTGCGATATCAGTTTTACTGATTATTATGCCCTCAATATTTTATTTGTAAATATTCTATTGATTTTAGGTATTGTTTGACATTTTAATCAGTTCGAGTCTAATTAGTTCTCGCCGTGATATTGGCTGCAATATCGCCAGTACGGCGTTAAACAACAATTAATCAATCAATCAATCCTGAATGGGGCACAATCTTTTCCTGGACGGGAGGCCGGATGGACCCGGTTCGGTCAATCGCTGGTCACACCAATGCCTTTATAATAGTTAATATCCTTTTTTTTCCTGAAAATTTGGTTAACAAAATTCCTAAATTCCTGATTTATTGGATTGGTGTTGGCTTATGGGTCAAACCTCAACAGGCTCATATGTTTAACTTTAGATAACCTATTTATTATTTTTTGTTGCTTTATTTTATTCTTTTCCTCAAAATTCATAGGAAAGTTAATTATTCTGTTTACTTTTAATATTAACAGCTTTTCTATTTTTGGACCATTTGAACAAAATTATGTACTGGTATAACCAGCTCAAGTTTTGGCAGGATGGTCCTTGTTCAGCCAACAACTGGTCATGTCTAGCCCTCTGCGGTTTTTCTCGTGGTTGTCTGAAAAGACCCAGATGAACCCTTTATGAAACCGAAATACACTGTGTTGGGAAGGTGGTCTGCTGATGTATCGTTTGAGGTTGTTGTTTGGGTTCTGGGGTCTTGGATGATAACCACTAATAGAGGCGCAGAGAAGGCGGTGGCTTATGGGACAAACCTTCCTCGGCCTAATGAGGCCGCATGTTTGCCGTGTGTAGATACCCGTAAGGATAGAGGACGGGATCCTGGTGGTTGAAACACACCACTTTGGCCCTTAATTTATCTTAAACGGGCGGTTGGATGGTCCCGGTCCTGGTCAATCGGCTGGTCACGTCAAGCCCTTGAACTTGACCTGTTTCCAAAATGTACAACAATAGTACCATTTACATGTGTTGGGTTCAAGAAGGAGGTGGCTTATGGGTCAATCTTGTGGATGTTACTTTGGGCGGTTGTCTCGTCAGGCAACCCCTGGCACGAGGCTTGCGCCCATTAAAAGGTACTCCATGCCAGTATCTTATTCTGGTAGCCCTGATGCTTGTCGCAAATGTGGCAATCATACATCGTTTTGATGCTGCTCCGAGGTGGGCGGGGAGCCGGGATAACGAAATGTATATATATCACCATGGATTTTCAACAAAAAAACACCAAACCAATCAACATGTAAACGTAAACTCGACACCAGCGATGACGAGGAACATACAGCAACATTACAGAACACTTTTTCAGACAACATTCCAAAATTTTTAGTTATAGCAGCAGTAAATAGTGAAAAACCAGTCACCAAAATTTCTCCTTTTGTCATCCAAAAAACTCTACATGGTTATGCCGGCCAGCTTAAAATAGTAACAAAAATGAGAAACGGAAATTTGTTAGTTGAATGTTTTCGATCCTAACAGTCTAAAAACCTACTCTATCTCACAACAATTTCTGATATCAACATCTGCGTTACACCTCATAGATCACTGAACTCTTGTCAAGGTGTGAGTAGAGACAGAGACCCGCAATTTAGCTGAATTGACAGAGGACGAAATATGTGATGAACTGAAATCCCAGAATGTATCAAAAGTTAAGAGGTTTGAAGATTATTAAACTGAATACTTATCTCATCACTTTTGGCTGTACCAGTGTGCCTGAACATATGTTCATATGTCCCTACAGAATCAAAGTTGACACCTACATACCTAACCCTACTCGTTGTATCAAATGCCAGAAATTTGGGCACGGTAGTTCATGCAGAGATATTGAAAAGTGTATTAAATGTTCTGTAGAGGGCCATTCCAGTTTTGATTGTGACGGCCACATTAGATGTAGAAATTGCGGACTAGAACATATGGCCAATTCCAGAAACTGCCAATTGTACAAAACAGAACTCGAGATTCAAAAAAACTAAAGTAGAAAAGAGTTTAAGGTATCAAGAAGCTTAAAAACTGGTCTCTGCCCTAATAACTCCTCTCAAGCCACCTCATATGCTTAAAAAGTTAAATCATCCAAAACCAACAGATCTTTTGCTACTCGAACTTCACCTGGCCTGATGGAAAAGAAATTCCACTTCTCGTCACATCCAATCAATCAAATGGAAAAACACCTCAACCTAAACTGGCAGCCGTATTTTACAGTACTTGAAAGACGTTGGACTGTATTCGAGAATATAGTCTGATATTCTTGAATAGAGTCCAATAATTTTAAATTTGTTCATATGTTTTGAATGATGTAATTTATTTAATAGCGTATCTGTGATATTATTTTGCAAATTTCGTCTGTGATATTATTTTTGATTCGTGTGTTTGTCTTGTATTGTTTTATTGTTTTATTTTCTCCTTAAATATTATTTGTAAATAGTTCATTCGTTTTAGATAGTATTTGTTTTAATCATACTTAATTTAATTAGTTCTCGCCGTGACATGACTTAAATATCGCCCACACGGCGTAAAAAAAATAATTAATCAATCAATCAATCAATCTCTACTTATGAATACACATGTACATGATCAGGTAAGCACGGATCATTGACCGTAACCAGGTAACTGGTCTATTTAAGTGGATTAAAAACCACGCTTAATGAGATAATTACCAAGTGGTCAACCATCCGATTAAATATGATCCAAACAACTAATACACATAACCTTAAATGGCAATATTTAACAAATATTTTAAATTTTAGTGAACATGAGGTAAAATAACTTTTTAACTCCATTCTATTTATACATTTAACATCTACTTTAGTCATGTATTATTCTTATTTTTCAAGGTATTATATTTGACATGATTATTTTTTTATTGCAATATTTATTAATAATCAATTTAATATTTTAACTGTTATAAACTGAAAACGATTCTTAAGATTCTTATTTCAATTCTTTTTAAAGAAAATTGTTACAAATAATAATTAACTGATTCTAAATTTTAAATATTCGAACTTTTATATGGTTATTTTATTCATTTCATTTTTTAGCTCACCTGGCTATTGCCAGGGTGAGCTTTTCCCATCACTTGGCGTCCGTCGACCGTCCGGCGTTAGCTTTTCATTCACACATCTTCTCCTCAGAAACCATTTGGCCAATTCCAACCAAACTTTGCATGAGTGGTGTATGGAAGGTCCTCAACAAAGTTTCCTCATTTAGTTCTGATTGGTCAAGAAACATGGCCACCAGAGGCAATTCTTGTTTCTGATTTGCTGATTTTCAAAAATCTTCTCCTCAGAAACGGCTGGGCAGATTGGATCGAGGCTTCATAGGAATGATATATGACATGTCCTCCACAAAGGGGGTAAATTGCTGTTTTTTGCTAGTAACTCAAAAACCGTTACAGACATAAAAAATCTGAGATGGGGTAAAATTGATCAGCATGACAAGATCTACCTACCCTGAAATTTTGAAGGAAATTCCAAAACCCATTTAGGAGTTATTGCCCTTTTTTTGTCAAATTTTCAAAATTTTAAAGGGGCCTCGGTGGCCGAGTGGTCTAGGTAGTTCGTCATGACTACTACTGATCACTAGCCTGTCAACGCTGGGGTTGTGTGTTCGAATCTCACCTGTGGCGGGGTGTGTTCGACTCCGATCTTAATTGACAAGGATTGCCAATTTTCCTACCGAAGGTCGGTGGTTCTCTCCGGGTACTCCGGCTTCCTCCACCAATAAAAACTAGCCGCTGCGAAATAGCCAAATGCTGAAAACGGCGTTAAACCCCAACTAAACAAACAAAATTTTAACATTTTTCGTCATTTATCTCCAAAACTATTTGAGATAGAAGTGAAATGTAAATTTGAAAAATGTTTGCCATGTTGAGATCTACCTACCCTGGAATTTTAAAGGAAGTCCAAAAACTCATTTAGGAGTTGTTGCCCTTTTTTGTCAAATTTTCAAAATTTTTTCATTCAAAAATCTTTTCCTCTGAAACCGCTGGGCCGATTGGTTTGAAACTTAATAGGAATGATCTATGACATGTCCTCTACAAACGATCCTCAATTTATTTTGATCTGACATAAAACATGGCTGTCGTAGATAAAAATAGAATTTAGGGGTGCATGTGTTGTTTTTGGCTTATAACTTAAAAAACGTTACAGATATCAAAAATCTGACAGGGACTAAAATTGATCAGCATGACAAGATCTACCCTACCCTGAAATTTTGAAGGAAATCCTAAACCCATTTAGGAGTTATTGCCCTTTTTTCGTCAAATTTTCAAAATTTAACATTTTTTGTCATTTATCTCCAAAACTATTTGAGATAGAAGTGAAATGTAAATTTGAAAAATGTTTGCCATGTTGAGATCTACATACCCTGATATTTTAAAGGAAATCCTAAACCCATTTAGGAGTTATTGCCCTTTTTTGTCAAATAATGACAAAGAGTTCAATTGAATCAGTTGAGTCAATTTTACTGTGCAGATCAATTAAGTCAATTGAACTACATACATTAAAGAGATAGCGATGGTTTGGTTAGTTTGGCTGGTTTGACACAATGGAGTCAATTGTACTGTGTAGACCAATTGAGTCAATTGTGTCAGTTGAACTACATAGTTTAAAGAGACAAGGATGGTTTGACTGGTTTTGCTTGTTTGACAATAATGATTCAATTGAGTCAATAGTACTGTGTAGATGAATTCTGTTAATTGTACTAGGGAGATCAATTGTGTGAATTGAGTCAATTGAACTATAAAGATTAAAGAGATCAGACTGGGTTGGCTGGTTTGACAATAATGGTTCAATTGAATCAATGGAATTAATTGTACTGTGTAGATCTATTGTGTTAATTGAACTACATAAATTAAAGAGATAAGGATGGTTGACTGGTTTTGCTGGTTTGACAATGATGGTTCAATGGAATCAAATGAGCCAATAGTACTGTGTAGATGAATTGTGTCAATTGAGTCAATAGTACTGTGTAGATGAATTGTGTCAATGGAGTCAATAGTACTGTGTAGATGAATTGTGTCAATTGAGTCAATAGTACTGTGTAGATGAATTGTGTCAATTGAACTACATAGATTAAAGAGTTAAGACTGGTTTGGCTGGATTGACTATAATGGTTCAGTTGAATCAATGGAGTCAATTGAAGTATATATCAAATACATTAAAGAGTTAAGATTGGTTTGACAATAAACGTTCAATTAAGTCAATTGTACTAGGTAGATCAATTGAGTAAATTGTGATTAAAGAGTCAAGAGTGGTTTGGCTTGTTTGACAATAATAGTTCAATTGAATCAATGGAATTAATTGTACTGTGTAGATCAATTGTGTTAATTGAACTACATAGATTAAAGACACAAGGATGGTTTGACTGGTTTGGCTGGTTTGACAATAATGGTTCAATTGAGTCAATTACACTTTACAAATCAATTGTGTCAACTGAATCAATTGAGTCAATTGAACTACATACAATGTAGATTAAATAGATAAGGGTAGTTTGGCTAATTTGGCTGGTTTGACAATGAGAGTTCAATTGGATAAATTACTTTAATTAAACTAGTTAGATAAATTGTATCAATTTAATCAAATTAATCAATTCTACCAGGTAGAACAATTATGTCGATGAAGTCAATTGACTCAATTGAACTACATACATTAAAGAGATAACGATGGTCTGTCCGGTTTGACAATGAGCAATCTTTGTTAAGAACCTTCCACCCATCATTCAAGTACAGTATGATTCAATTTGCTTCAATAGCTTCAGAGCCTATGACCAAAATATGTTTTCCCATAGGGTCCAATGTTAAACTATGTCCTGCTCTGGCAGCCATGTTTTTTGCGGATCGGAAAAATTCGACAGTCTTAGTAAAGGACCTTCCATACATCATTCCTGTAAAGTTTGGTTAAATTTGCTCAAGTAGTTTCAGAAAAGATGAACTTTAACATGTTTTTCCGTAGGGTCCAATGTTAAACTATGTCCTGCGCTGCTAGCCATGTTTTACGGCGGATCGGGAAAATTTTGGCAATCGTTGTAAAGGACCTTCCATACATCGTTCCTGTAAAGTTTGGTTAAATTTGCTCAAGTAGTTTCAGAGGAGATGAACTTTAACATGTTTTCCCATAGAGTCACAATCTAGTATGATTTAACATAAATAAAAGTGTGTCAATCCAACAGCTGAGAACACAAGAACACAAGAATGTTAATGTCTGGTCCGATATGAAAGTCCAACCTTCGTCCGTATATATAACAACCACGGAAATCCTTAGAATCCTTCAAGAATACGGTAGAAGTTTGAATTACACCAGAATTATTACGTAAGTCAAATAGAAAGTTCTAGTCATTCCATCAGTATCTTTTATTGTTCCAGTGATTTCTAAACTGGGCACTTATAACATTATTTGGTAAACAACTATAAGTGTTATGTAAGCATATTATACATGTTATAAGGCCACACAAAACAAATTAGGCCAAGATAAATAATATAATAATTACAATATCATAACAGTACGTAAATTTGTTTCCGCTGTTTATTTGCCAACAGGTTTGACTAGATAAGTATATTATATGACAAACATTCACGTGGTATAGGTAAAGGTAAGGTTTTAAAGGTGCAAGTCCATGAGGACGATACAATCACAACATAGAGCTTATGGTATAGAGTTTTAACATGGAAGAATACTGGACTAAATGGAATAACGCTCGTTTTTTGTTGTATTTGGGATTACACTATTAATTGTACGACTATATCAAAAATTGTTTCAGGATATTTATCATTCAACTCCTGGACCATGGGGATTTCCGATTCTTGGACACTTACCATTGCTAGGAAACAATCCACCAGAGACATTGATGAAATGGTCACAAAAGTATGGAAATGTTTTTATGATTCGAATGGGAAGCTGGCCTACTCTTATATTGAATACCAGGCACGTGATTCGTGAAGCAATGATGGACAATCCAGAGATCTTTTCAGATCGTCCACAGTTTTTCACTTCAAAGTCTTTGAACAATATGAAAGGTTTGGCGTTTGGATCTTACTCTCCTAGATGGCGACTCCACAATAAAATAGCAAAGCATATATTGGGGTAGTTTGTTTCTTCAAAGAATAACCGAATGCAGGAAATAATAAACAGGGAAGCAGACGTTGTCGTAGAAAGTTTCATTCGGAATAATGGATCCAGTTTTAACCCGCACGATGACATTTTTATAGCAATAGGTTGTATAATATATCAAAATTTGCTTTGGATCTGCTAACAATTGTGTTGATCAAAATTTCTTGAAATTTATTGGCAATCATCAGCGTGGTATTTGTGATGGACTAATTGCTTCGGCGGAACAATACGGTAATTCTGAACTAAATAACGGAATAACAAAACAGGAAATAATTTCAACTTTACAAGATTTCATGGGTGCTGGATTTGAAACGGCGTCAACCACACTGGAATGTATAATTCTTTATCTTGCCTACCACAAACAAGTACAAAACAATGTTCAAGATGAAATAGCTGATTGGTCAACGGAAACCAACATTGGAAGACAGGGGAAAGTTACCATACACCGAGGCGACTATATTAGAGGTAATCCGAATATCTAATGTTGTTCCCATGGCCCTTCTTCATGCTACAACATCCGATATTATGTTTCATAACTATACAATTAAGAAAGGAACAGTTGTATTCTCCAATACATATGCCACTGGAAGGGATTCGAAAATCTGGGAAAATCCTGACTCATTTTGCCCAGAGAGGTATTTAGATAGCAATAATGAAATCGATCCAGTAAAAGCTAACGCAATTTATACCTTTGGGGTTGGACGCAGACGTTGCCCGGGAGAATTTCTTGCCAGAATGGAGTTATTTTTAATTGTGGTTAATATTTTCCAGAATTGTAATATAAAATTGTGCTCGAATCCAGACCTTGGAGGAATTTTTGGACTAACATTTAAACCACAACCCTACCAAATCAAAGTTTCGAAAGAGATTAATTCTATGTACTAAAATTTTTATCTTTTATTTTGTTTGTAACACACGCAAGTACACGGAGATTATATATTACAGAATATATATTGCATGTATTTTAAGATATTGATTATCAAATACAGATGACTGTCATCGTTATGGGGTTATAAGAAATAATATGACTATTGTAGTTGGTTACAAAAATGGGTAAATCATTATAAATAGGAAAGTTGTCATCTAGATAGTATCATATATACTGATACTTCTGTCTAACAGCAAATAGATAAAACTGCCTATACTTTTCTGATCCTTCATTTATCCATTTAATTCTAATACCTCTGACATGCATACACGTATTTTTGCTTTTAGATGTATTTTGGTTTACATTTTTTGTTAATTTTGTCAATACCTTTTCAATGTTCTCGGTTTTTGTTTTGGCTTTCAAGACTTTAGGCCTTTAGCAACATTTAGTTGTAAATCGTCGAAAAATTCACATCTCAAAATTGGGTCAATTCTACCTATTCCCACTTTTTGAGAAAAAACACACACAGGTAAATTTCCGGCCCATTACGTTTCGGCTAAAACAACAGATGTTTGGTGTATACGTTTGGGCGAAGAAAAATGTTACGTTTGGGAAAATGTTACCTAAGCGACTCCATACAGGTAAATGTACTTACAGGTTGTGTTCTATGTCCAAAATAGCCCCCATACCTCATAAACTCTTACTATGTAAAAACTGCTCAGCGATATACATGGAGGGGTTGGAAAGCAGCGAAATCACTAGACTGGTTCAGGCAGGGCAGAAGTACGTTAGATCATCTTGTTCGCTTCGAGTCTTTCATACGCAACGGGTTTGCTAAAGGTGAACACGTGGTGTCGGTCTTTTTCGATCTTGAAAAAGCATACGACACCACTTGGATATATGGAATTTTAAAAGACTTAAATGATATGGGGTTGAAAGGTAGATTACCCTCATTTATTGATAACTTCTTGTCAGACAGACAGTTTAAAGTCAAGGTTAATACTACAATGTCTGATCCTTTTGAGATGGGTGTCCCTCAGGGGAGTATCCTCTCTGTTACTCTATTCAGTATTAAAATAAATAGTTTGGCTGAAACATTACAAACGAATGTTGAAGGCTCGCTTTATGTTGATGACTTTCTTATATGTTATAGAGGTAAAAATATGAACAACATAGAAAGACAACTACAATTATCTTTGAATAAAATTGAAAAATGGGCTATGGAAAATAGTTTCAAATTTTCCAACTCCAAAACAGTATGTATGCATTTTTGTAATAAACGAAAACTACATTTAGACCCCGAACTTAAAATTTATAATTCTCCCATTCAGGTCGTCAAAGAAACCAAATTTCTTGGTATTCTATTTGACAATAAACTTACCTTTCTACCCCATATCAAAATGCTTAAAGCCAAATGCTTGAAGGCATTGGATATTTTAAAAGTTGTTTCCAGCACTGACTGGGGTGCTGACAAAAAAATTTTGTTAACTCTATATCGATCACTTGTACGATCTAAACTTGATTATGGTTCCATTATATATGGATCTGCTCGCAAATCCTATATAAAAATTTTAGATACTGTTCACCACCAAGGCCTGCGTTTGGCCTTGGGGGCGTTCAGAACATCTCCTGTGGAGAGTTTATATGTAGAGGCGAACGAGCCGTCTCTTTATAACCGTAGGATAAAACTTGGTTTACAATACGTAAACAAGCTAAAAGCATATCCTTCAAATCCTGCCTATGACTGTGTTTTCAATCCGCTATATGAGGATATATTTGAACAACATGAAAATAAAATTCCTCAATTTGGTATTCGCATGAAACCACATATTTTTGGTTATAACATCAATCTTGATGACATAGCTCCTATTGATGTACCGCAATCGACACCTTGGCTTGTACCCAAACCCAAATTCATTTTTGACATCAGAAAACATAAAAAGTCGGAAACAAATCCGATTGAAATTCAGCAACAGTTTGCTGAAATTAAATCACATTTTCAAGGGTTCGATACCATTTATTTATTTGATCAAAAGACGGGGATAAAGTCGCTGCTGCTGTTAATGGACAACGGGCATCGACTCTTCGTCTTCCATCTTCCAGTTCTATATTTACAGCTGAAGCAAGAGCTATTATTCTTGCCTTGCCTTCATTAGATCTTCTGAGAAACAAAACTTTCCAATTTGTTCAGATTCTCTTTCATGAATATTGGCTATAGAAAGTCAAAAGTATAAAAGCCCTTTAATTTCACACCTTATTGAAATCTATAAAAGGCTTGTCCATATGGGTAAACAAATAATCTTTTTCTGGATACCAAGTCATATTGGTATAAGAGGAAACAAGTTGTACATAGGATAGCGAAGGATGCTTTAGACGACCCATTACTAATGTGTCAGTGCCATATACTGATTTTAAACCTTTTATTTATAAATATGTTGTACGTCTGTGGCAGTTCCAGTGGGATCTGCTTACAGACAATAAACTTCATTCTATAGAGCCAACTGTTGGCAGGAATGTTTGTTTCTCTGGCAAAAGCCGAAGAAATCAAGATTTAACTAGATGTCGCATTGGCCACACCAGAACGACTCACTCTTTTATTTTAGAGAGTGAGCCGCCCCCTGAGTGTATACCTTGCCAATGTCGACATAGTATTGAACATCTTTTAATTGACTGTGTAGATAAATCCGACATTTTTTGTCGGTACTACACAGTCAACAATATGAAGGATTTATTTACAAAGGTTGCTGGCAACCGTATATTACAATATTTAAAGGACGTGGGACTATACTAGAGAATATAGTCTGTCTGGCTGTATTCCTGATTATAGTCCTTATCCAGAATTTTAATTTGTTATTGTTTTGTCTTGTATTAAATTGTTGATTGTATTTGTCTGATAGCTTTTCTGTGATATTGGAAATGTTTTGTTACTTTTTGTCACATATGTATTTTATTGTTTATACTAGTTTTATTTGTAAATAATCTATTGTTTTTAGATGCTGTATTTAACTTTAATCAGCTCAATACCATTTAAGATTAGTTCTCGCCGTGATATTGGCTGTTAAACAATATTTAATCAATCAATTAAAATCCTACTTTAGTTTCTCTAAATCCTATTGATGACCGACCCAATTGTAAGTTTCATTATTTGATCGAATGCGTCTTTCATTATATGCCCAAATGTATATTTATTCTTTTCCCAAACGTATGTTTATTTTGGCTCGAGTGTAAAACGCAGAAAATTTCAAGTAGGAAGTGGTAGATTTACTGTGTAAACATTGTAGAAACAGTTAGATCAATTGTAAAATTACTTGCTCATTCGCTGTTGTTAAATTGTAGTTACCTTTCATTTAGAGATAATGTAGTTCATGAAAGTTGAATAAAAAATTTGTCATATTCTATTTTTTTATTATATTTTATAGTAATAAAGGTTATTTTGAAGGAATTTATCAATGTTTACACTAGGGCGATCCACTCAAAAACTAAATAGAGTCAGAAGGACTTTATGCAAAGTTTGTGAATGACAAGCTCGAGCTTACACATTGATAAATTTCGTAAAAATAACCTTTAGTACTTATAAGTAATGCAGAAATATGATGTTTACCATTTGAAATTAACATTTTCCTCGTGCACAATATTGCATGCGTACGTATTCATATGCACGACGTCATAAAAGGAATTTATCAAGATATAAACTTTTTACCGGAAGTGGCTGTTAGCCTATGAAATAACTGTATTTGATGTTTTTAAAACAACATTGGAATTATACAAAAATAAGTCAAGTCAAGAAATACCAAAGGGATATTCGAAAGAGAGAAAAATCGTAACAACTGACAAACTCCGGAGAACAGCGAAGACAAAACCAAAACAATACATGCACTACAATTAAAAACTAAAAGCATATGAACAACATGGACCCCACCAAAAAAAACCGGTGCTGCCCATGTCAAATTCGGTATGAAGAAAGGATAATATTAATGGAACAGGTCCATTTTCATTTGAAATTAAAAATTTGATATCATCGCTTACCCGGATTTTAAGTGACCACAAATGACAAAGCACTTGTAGATAAGATCTGTAAGAAATTGTTCTACAGTGTCCAGCACTTCCAGATAAGACATGTAAAGAATTCTTCCAGTGTCCAATGTTAAAACTTTTAAACAAAGTCCAGCTGTAGCAGCTAGCTTGGATTCCGATCAGCATGAAAACAAACTTTTGTAGCAGATATTTATCGAAGGATTTTCATGCAACAAAACATTTCAATTGGCTTAGTATTTTCTGGGTTCAATGTTAAACTAAATCTGCGTGTGGCGACCGTCTTGAATTTCTGACCACCAAAAAAAACATACATTTTGTAGAGGTTCATCCAATGCTTGTTCATACATAAAAACATTTCAGTTCGCTTTGTAGTTTTTGACAAGAAGACCTTTGTACACATTTCCCCATAGGGTCCAATGTTAAACTAAGTCTAGATGTGGCGGCCATCTTAAATTACCGATCGGCACAAAAAATATAATTTTGTAGAGGTTCATCCAATGCTTGTTCATACATAAAGTCATTTCAATTGGCTTACTAGTTTCTGACAAGAAGACCTTTGTACACATTGTCAAATAGGGTCAATGTTAAACTAAGCCCGGCTGTGGCGGCCATCTTGGATTTCCGATCGGCACAAAAAAACAAAACTTTTGTAGAGGTTCATCCAAAGATCATTCATACAACAAATCAATTCAATTGGCTGAGTAGTTTCTGACAAGAAGAGCTTTAAAGATAAGTCCAATCAGAATGAATTATCTGCTCCTGTTGGCCATGTTGAATATCCGATCGGCACAAAAATCATAATTTTGTACAGAACTATCCCATTAACATTCCTGCCAAGTTTGGTTCCATTTGGACTGGTGGTTTCAGAGAAGATGAAAATGTGAAATGTGGACGGACATAGGACGGACGCACAGTGATGGCAAAACCTCACATGGCCGTTTAGGCCAGGTGAGCTAAAAAGGGGCACTATTGCATGAATATTGAAAAATCAACATGTGCATTACAATTATTGAATAAAACACTACATAATTCAGTTTTATATTGTTACACTGCAAATTCGGACTTCTTGGATGTTTTCATACGAACCTTTCGGGCAGGTACTTTAATTTACTTCAGCAGACGAAATGTCGTTGTCTTTGTTGTTGGCGTTGGAAAACACATGGTTACTGTGCTATAACTTCAGTTCTAGTTATGTGTTGTTATTATTACAAAACCAAAAAAGCATTTATTTATTCATAGTTAAACACACATTTATTGCAACAAATGTACCTTTCAGACTAAACATTCGTCATCACTGTTAATGTTTCTGTAAAATCAACCAGATAATCAGATAGGTAAAGAATAAACAGAAAAATGCTACAAGAAAAGAAAATGTTTTTTGTTTCGTTTAATACTGTATAATTTAGTAATTTCTGTTACCTCTGCGTCAACACTGAGATTGTGAGTTCGAAACTCACCTGTGGCGGGGTGCGTTCGACCGCGATCTAAATTGACAAGGATTGCCAATTGTCCTACCGAAGGCCGTTGGTTCTCCCCGGGTACTCCGGCGTCCTCCCCCAATAAAAAATAGCCGTCGCGAAATAGCCAAATGTGCTGAAAACGGCATAAAACCCCAACTAAACTAAACTGTTACCCATGCACATCCGGGTAGGTGAAAGTAGGACTTTATGCCTGATAATCTTTTTAAAACTGCTTAAAACATAAAATCTCTTGTTCTAGCACTATTGTATTCAATACAAGCAATCCTTCATATTTTCTTTTTTTAACAATACTGGATTTACTAGCATTGTAAATGCTAAAATTCTGGTTTTTCCAGCATTCTTTGTTTTACAATTCTGGTATTACCAGCATTATATATGATACAATTCTGGATTTTCCAGCATTATTTTTTTTCTAGAATTGTATTTTAATAATTCTGGTTTTTTCCAGTACTGTTTTTTTTTATACAATTCTGGTTTTACTAGCATTGTAATTGCTACAATTTTGGCATTTCCAGAATTGTAAATATCTTTTTACAATTCTGGTAAATATATGTATACCAGAATTGTTGACAATGCTGGAATTCCAGAATTGTACCAGGATACAATGCTGGAAATACTAGAATTGTCTTGCACAATTCTGGTATTTCCAGAATTGTTGAGAACAATTCTGGAATGAATTTTTATACCAGCATTGCACAGTTCTGGTTGTACCAGAATCTAGTTCTTATTCTTCACTTTATCCCGATATTGACCAAATAAATTACCGAAAATAATCTGTGTGTAACGAACACATATTTTTGTCACCTGATTATTTATGATTAACTCAACATAAACAATGTTAATGTCATTTTAATTATCCTCAAATCGTTCATCATTTTTCATAATATGACGTCTGTTTCTCCTATATTGAACTCCTTCTGGTGTTTGTACGTGAAAGAATTTGGTTTTTCTTCACGATTCGCGACAACTTTTGCTGGTTTCCATTTTCCTCCTTTCTCGAACTGAAAAGGGACTATGTCATTATTGTCTAGTTTCTTCAACATTTTTGCTCGTAGTAATGTTTCTGTTTGTTCTTCACGATGCGAAGTTTTCTTGTCGTTCTTTCAAGATTAACAATTCTCGGACCAATTCTAACTTGTTGCTTCGTCGATGGAATCGTTGAGCGTAATCTTCTATTCATCAGTAATTGATTAGTCGACCCAATATAATCGATTTGAGTATTTCGGTACGCAAGTAAACTCAAAACGGATCCTTGACATCTTGTTAAGCTTTTGTCAACAGTTTTTTGGCACTCTGCACTCAGCTAGTCCATTCGACTGTTGATATTCGGACTGGATTTTTGCCATGTCTTGCAAATATCGACTTTAGATGGGTTATTACACATGAAGCTTTTGTGCTCTCTAATCTTGCAATCAAAAAGTTTCATAAGTAATAGTCAACCACAATTACTTAATTAGTATTATCCAGTCCATTGAAATTGGTCATAAATGTCTACAACGAGGGGGCACCACAGTTCAAAATACTTGCTGTTTGTACAGCTGGGTCTTTTTTAACGGCTCCACTCGCTGTTAAATATATCTCATCTTGTCTTTTCAACTTTTCGTAATTTTCTGAGATGTTTCCTTCCGTGGCATCCTACTATGGGGTAATCGAAATGAATTTGCGAGACTGGCGGCCATTGTCAGTTTCCCCAGACCTCATGCGATTGAATATAGTTCTGTCTGGAGCACTTAAAGAGATGGTATAAAGTCATTAAATTTAACTTTTCAGACGTTTATCACCGCTGCCACCATATTGAGTCATGTGATTAGCGTTATAAAATGAAAGGACGCATGAATAATACTTAAATCAGTTGTATTCAGGCAAACAAAACAGAATCGTCAGATTGCTATCAGCATGTGTATTAGAACAAAGCATATCAAATTAAATACACAACACACTGTGGTACAAATACATAGATAAATAATTAGCCATGTGTGTGCCACATCAACTTACGGATTAAAGTATGAAAGGAACTTCTTTTTTTCAACAAACACTATCATTTGGGAATAAAAAATTAATTTTTAGGGGGTCAAGGAAGTGATCTTTAATCCAGGAAATGTTTTCTGTGGCACCCATTAACCTGCCTTGTATTGCAAAAAAGCGTAAACCAATAAAACAAATATATACTGCCACTGGAATCCATATATCTTTAGTTTTGTACCAACATTTTTCAACATATTCTAGCTTCCTTTCAAATTCGTTCCTTGCAACACATAAATATCATATCTCACTTATTTTATTTGAAGTTCATGAACTGTTAAAATATCAAATGTACTATTTACCTTTTGTAAGTACGTAAATTTGTTTACGCTGTGTATTTGCCCACAGGTTTGACCAGATAAGTATATTATATAATAAACACTCACGTGGTATAGGTAAAGGTAAGGTTTTAAAGGTGCAAGTCCATGAGGACGGTATAATCACAACATAGATCTAATGGTCTAGTTTTTAACATGGACGAAACTGGGCTAAATGGAATAACACTCTTTTTTGTTGTATTTGGGATTACACTATTGATTGTACGACTATGTCAAAAATTGTTTCATGATATTTATCATTCACCTCCTGGACCATGGGGATTTCCGATTCTTGGACACTTACCATTGCTAGGAAACAATCCATCAGAGACATTAATGAAATGGTCACAAAAGTATGGAAATGTTTTTATGATTCGAATGGGAAGCTGGCCTACTCTTATATTGAATAGCAGGGACGTGATTCGTGAAGCAATGATGGACAATTCAGAAATCTTTTCAGATCGTCCACAGTTTTTCACTTCAAAGTCTTTGAACAATATGAAAGGTTTGTCGTTTGGATCTTACTCTCTTAGATGGCGACTCCACAATAAAATAGCAAACCATGTATTGGGGCAGTTTGTTTCTTCAAAGAATAACCGAACGCAGGAAATAATAAACAGGGAAGCTGACGTTGTCGTAGAAAGTTTCATTCGGAATAATGGATCCAGTTTTAACCCGCACGATGACATATTTATAGCAGTAGGTTGTATAATATATCAAATTTGCTTTGGGTCTGCTACCAATTGTCGTGTTGATAAGAATTTCTTGAAATTTATTAGCAATAATAAAATTTTTACTGATATGGCAGGAGCAGGAAATCCTTTTGACGTGATGCCATGGTTGCGGTTTGTTATGCCCTGGAAGGCAAAACGGTTTTTAGCCGTTATTGATGTAAATAAAGCACTTGTGGGAAAGGAAATAAAAAATCATCTGAAATCTTTTGATAAAAATCATCACCGTGATATTTGTGATGGACTAATTGCTTCGGCGGAACAATACGGTAATTCTCCTGAACTAAATCATGGAATAACAAAACAGGAAATAATGTCAACTTTACGAGATTTCATGGGTGCTGGATTTGAAACGGTGTCAACCACACTGGAATGGATAATTCTTTATCTTGCCTACCACAAACAAGTACAGAAAAATGTTCAAGATGAAATAGCTGTTGTGATTGGTCAACGGAAACCAACATTGGAAGACAGGGGAAAGTTACCATACACCGAGGCGACTATATTAGAGGTAATCCGAATAGCTAATGTTGTTCCCATGGCCGTTCCTCATGCTACAACATCCGATATTATGTTTCATAACTATACAATTAAGAAAGGAACAGTTGTATTCTGCAATACATATGCTACTGGAAGGGATTCGAAAATCTGGAAAAATCCTTACTCATTTTGCCCAGAGAGATATTTAGATAGCAATAATGAAATCGATCCAGTAAAAGCTAACGCAATTTATACCTTTGGGGTTGGACGCAGACGTTGCCCGGGAGAATTTCTTGCCAGAATGGAGTTATTTTTAATTGTGGTTAATATTTTCCAGAATTGTAATATAAAATTGTGCTCGAATCCAGACTTTGGAGGAATTTTTGGACTAACATTTAAACCACAACCCTACCAAATCAAAGTTTCCGAAAGAGATTAATTCTATGTACTAAATTTTTTATCTTTTCTTTTGTTTGTAACACACGCAAGTACATAGAGATTATATATTACAGAATATATATTGCATATATTTTAAGATATTGATTATCAAATACAGATGACTCTCATTGTTATGGGGTTATCAGAAATAATATGACTATTGTAGTTGGTTACAAAAATGGGTAAATCATTATAAATAGGAAAGTTGTCATCTAGATAGTATCATATATACTGATACTTCTGTCTAACAGCAAATAGATAAAACTGCCTATACCTTTCTGATCCTTCATTTATCCATCTAATTCTAATACCTCTGACATGCATACACATATTTTTGTCCTTAGATGTATTTGGGTTTACATTTTTTGTTAATTTTGGCATTTGTTTTTCAATGTATTCGGTTTTTGTTTTGCTATATGCCTCCAGAAATCAGAAATAAAATTTATCAATTTCACATTATTAATATCTGTCATGAAAAAGAAAAATTACATAAAGAATTAAAATTGTTTTTTAACATTAACCAAGATTTTGAGGGATTAAAAAATTTGCAAACATTTTATTATTCAGAATTTTATGAATTAAATGATAATAATCTTGAATTTTTACAATACATGTATTCTGTTTTTTTGCTAAATTATATTGATAATATATATTTTATATTTCCTGCACATTATTCAGACTCAGATAGTAGTTATGAACTAAATGATTTTTTAGAAGAATTTTATTAAATTCTATTTCTTTCAGAACTTAATAAAAAAATTACCAACAGAAATTCAGGATATTATAATTAAATATTATTGTAATAATTGGAATTATAAATTTCATTTAGCTCAGAAATGTCATAAAATTGTAATTCAACAATTTCTTAAAGAAAAATTAATACAAGAAATTAATTTTAAATCACATCTTTTAAGTACCTTACACAGTACAGAAAGAAGACCTCAACTATTCTATATTGCAATATTTTTCTGATCTTTGTACATTTAACTAAAGATCAACTAATATTGGAAAGTAGATTTAAAGATTTAGACTTATTTTTTTCATTTGATGGATATGCAAACTACCCCCTCCTCCATAATAGTATATACATTTTTCCACAAGTAAGCTAAAAAATCCATAAGTAATAGTATCTGTCTTGCGCCTGTCATCGCTTGTCATAGACGCCATCTATTAGATGACGTCATATGACGGGATGACGCGCAAGACAGATACTATTACTTGTTGACGAAAAAGTAAAATTCCCACAGGCTCAATGTTTAACTAAGTCCAGCCATGGCGACCATGTTGGATGTCATTCGGGGAAACCAAACACAAATTTTAAAAGGGGCCACCCAAGGACCTTTCCACCAAAGTTTGGTTCAAATTGGCCTTATGGTCTCAGAGATGATAACGAAAATGTTAAAATTCCCATAGGATCCAAGGTTAAATTATGTCCGACCATGGCAGCCATATTGGATGACCCCTATGTTCTATTTTTTGTAAGGGCGGGCATGTTTTTCGACCAATCAAAAATCCAAGCATTAACTTTTTGCAGGATAACATAAGGAACAATCTTACCAAGTTTCATTTGATTTTGAATAGTAGTTTCAGAGAAGAAGATTTTTGAAATAATAACATAAAAAGCCAAAAATGTCAAAAAAGGGCAATAACTCTAACATCAGTTGACAGATTTTCACGAAAATCAGCACACAGGTAGCTCTCATCATGCTGAACACTTTCAACCTGCCAGAATTTGCCGTAACCTAATGATTTTTGAGATATTTGCGAAAAACTGTTGTTTGATCCCTATGTTCTATTTTTAGTAACAGTGGCCATGTTTTTCGACGGATCAAAAATCGAAGCATAAACTTTGTGCAGATACCTAAGGAACAAACAGTGTTTCAGTACTACAAAACAAAGGTCTAGTTCAATTTTCATCTAAATCCAACAAAAATTTTATGAATTTTGCTATTTTCAAGTTTTTGCACCCCCCTTTTTTTAAAATAATTTCTAGATGAAAACTGGAAAATTAACCTTTACATAATATGGCGAGGTATCATTATTTTTGTTGATTGTTCAGTAAAATATTTTGCCAAGAGACAATGTCAAGCATTTTGAAATGAACTACCATTTCCATGGAAATATGCATATTTTGCAATTTTTGGTCATTTTTCAGGATTTAAGTACATAAAGGTCTTGGAATTTCCCACAATTTTTTTTGGAGTTAAATCCAACTATATATCTTCTACATATATTACCATTAGTTTAATTTCAAATCAGTGTGCAAAGGTAAAAAAAATCTATTCAAAATAGGCTCCCAAAGGGAATTTTCTTGATTTGGTAAAATGCCAAAATTTGGATAAATAAAGTGTCGTTTTGAATTATGCAGAATTATTATTATGAATAGTTTTTTTATATGATATGAAACTTAAAATACAGTAGTTTAAGACCAATAACAGCATATTCCACTTTATTGTAAATATTATACTATATTATGTCAATCAAATTGGTCAGAATTGCAATTTTTGTGTTCTTTCTCAAGAGGCCATTGTATGAAAAATAGGTAACACCATTTCCATAGCAACCCATCATTTTGGTTATTTTTGGGTGAACACATGAGTGTTCACCCCTCCTTATTAACGAGAAATGATTTCCTGTTACAGGAGGCTGCCATTTAATTTTCCCAGCAATCAGCGGTTTGTATATTAGCATGCTAAGATTTCTTTTCTTCCAGTTTGCTATGATTTTTTCACATTTTATAAGTTGTTTTTCAAAATTTAAATTTTGACATTCAGTTTTATTGCACCCAAAATATATTCCGAGACTTTTAATTGGACCATTACACCAGCTAATGTTTTCATATTTTTCTTTACAATGTTTTAGTTTGCCTAGCCATATTCCTTCAGTTTTTGTTCTGTTAAGTTTAAGGCCAGAAAGACTGCCAAATTTTTCAATCAAATTTAATGCTATAGTGATATCCTGTTTAGAATGTAAGAACAAAGTGGTATCGTCTGCAAGTTGACATATTTTTAGGGTATTAGTTTTACTGTCTAACTTTATTTCTAATCCTTTAATATTTTTGTTTTCTCTAATTTTGATTGCCATAATTTCTACTGCAAGAACGAAGAGTAACGAAGACAATGGACACCCTTGTTTTATTCCGCGTGATGCTTTGAAGCGACTAGAGACCCACCCATTATTTGTTATACACCCTTTAATATCTGAATACATAAGTTCAATCCATTTTATAAAACTTTCTTTAAATCCAAATTTTTTTAGGGTTTCAAACATAAAGCTCCACTCAAGAGAATCAAAAGCTTTGCTGAAGTCTAAAAATAAAACAGCTCCATCTATGTTAAAATTTTCTGAGAAGTCAATGACATCTTGTATCTGTCTGATATTAAAACCAATATATCTATTCTTTATATATCCTTTTTGATCAGTATGCACAATTTTATAAATTAAAGGTTTAAGTCTTTGTGCTAGTGCATATGCTAGAAGTTTTACGTCATAGTTTAGAAGTGTTATAGGACGATAATTGTCAAGGGATAAGGGGTCATTCTTTTTATAGATTAAGGATATAGCACCTATTTTTTGTGTACTTGATAAATGTCCTTTATTATAACAGTAATTAAATGTGAATACTATTAAGTTTTTTAATTCCTCCCAAAATTTTCTGTAGAATTCTACATTTAATCCATCTAAACCTGGAGCTTTGTTTAGTTTCATTTTAAATATAGCACTTGTACATTCTTCTTCAGTAATTTCTCCTTCACAAGTGTTACTTTCACTATCGCTTAATTTTTTATAATTTTTTATTTTATTTAGATATTTTTGTATTTCTATTATATTTGGATTTCTTGAAGTGTATAAATTTTCATAATATTTTACTTCTAATTTTAAAATCTTTTCTTGATCCCTAGTTATTTCCCCTTTTTCATCATATAATTGTGTAATAGTTTTTTTGCTTTGCCAAGATTTGTCAAGCCCTAGAAAAAAGGCTGAATTTTTTTCACCCTTTTCAACCCATTTAGCTCTAGATCTAATTTGGTTACCCCTTATTTTATCAAGATATAGTGATCCTAATTCTTCTTCTGTAGATTCTATTTTTTGTAGTAATATTGTTTTAGTTTTATCATTATTTATAGTGTCTATACGTTCATTAAGATTTAGTAATTCTTTTTCTAATATGTCTATTTTATCTCTTTTTTGTTTTGCTTTAAGTTTGCAATAGTTTATTGAAAGGTCTCTTACTTCAGTTTTAAAATTATCCCATAGTATGTCAAGGTCGGTATAGTATGTACTCTTAATTTTGTATTTTGTTATCAAATTATGAATTATTTTAACATAGTCTTCATTTTCTAATATGCTGCTATTTAATTTCCAGTACCCTCTTCCCTTTGAATCTCTGTTAATATTTATTTTTAAGGAAACACAATTATGATCTGTATATTGCAGAACTATTGGCCTTATATCACACGCAATACAGTTTTTATAAACTTCAGGTCCTATAAGAAAGTAGTCAATTCTTGTTGCTTCAGATCTATCTTTTCTACACCAGGTGAATTGTGTTTTATGGTTTTTTTTTTCTCTCCAGACATCAATAACTTTTAATGATTTTATTAATTTGTTGAGATTGCTAACAAGTTTTTTATTTTTATTTTTCTGTTTATTTTTATTTTTTGAATCATTTTGAGATAGTATATCATTGAAATCACCCCCAATGATAATCTGGCCAATACTATGTTTATCTATAAATGATTTTACATGTTTAAAAAAGTTGTTTCTAGTATTTTGGTTATTAGGTGCATATACATTTACTATAGTTATTATACTATCATTTACTTCAATGTTTACAAGTAAAGTTCTTCATTCATCATCTTTATGACTATCAATTAATTTAAATGTTAAAGTCTTTTTGAACCAAATGGCAACACCTCTTGAATTACTTGTCCCATTACTAAATAATATTTGACCTGAAAATTCACTTATTAATTGATTGGACATATTATCAGTAAAGTGGGTTTCTTGCATTAAGATTACATCACATTTTTGTTTATTAGACCATTCTATTAAGCGTTTTCTTTTTTCAGCACGTTGTAGTCCTTTACAGTTTATGGAACAGATGTGAATATTGTTACTTAATGTCATAGGTAAGTTTTTTTATTTTCTGAAAGTTTTGGGAATTTCCCTTCTATATTTATAAATAGGTGTGACCTGTTTTGACCTAGCTTGAGGATTATATAATTTGCCAGGTGGATATCAGTAGTATTATTTTCATTTATATGTTTAGAAATGGTAAGTCTTTTAAAGACAATTTTGTGTTTTAAACATTTGTTTGCATTTCAACAATTTATTTATTTCACCATACATTCTAATTATACAATATGAAATATACGTTTTCTCAAATGTCAATAAATGGGTCATCTCAGATTAATTGTGAGTAACTTTATATTTGAGCTTGGATTTTGTGTATTTACATAGATCGGATTCAAATTTTGTAAATTGATGTGATATTGAATTATCAGAACACTTTTTATCCTTATTGTGTAAAAAAGATAATCCTGAATAGAAGATACTTTTAAACAATGCATAAAGAATTTATTTTTTCTTTTAGGTTTGCTAAATAAGAATTGAGAATCAATGGTAGAATTGTACTAGTCACCGATATTTGAAGAAGTGAAAGAAACTGTATAGTGTGATCGTTTGATGAAATTTTCACAAAAACATTTCAGATAAAAAATAAAAATATATATGTATAAATGCATATTTTTTTGGTAAATTTTATTGGATTATATATAAAAGTGTTATTGTCTCTATTGATTGTAACAAAAACTGTTTATGGCTTTATTCTGGATCTTTTGTTTGCAGTTTTACATGTTCCATCATGTAATTCTTCTGGCAGTGTAATTGGCGATTTTTGTATCCCACGTCCTGATGTTGGTTTAGTTGGCGTATTTACCTGTCTATTGTCGTTTCTCCGAGCATTGCGAGATTCTTGATTAGCATTAACAAACTGTGTAATGTTTGTTTGTCCAGTGTTTCGGAGCTGCTTAGATCGATCAGAGCTAGTTGCTGTGTTTGTAAGGCATGTTTTGCGAGCCGGGAAAGCTTTAGGTCTAACTCCTTGTTGGTCAGATTTAGCAGGATTTGGATTTGTGTCAACAGCTGTTGACAGGATAGATTGAGACAGGTCGAAGTCACTGTATGAGGAATTAGTAAGTGGTTATAAACCTGGTGGCATTTGTGTTGCCTCATTATCATCATAATTATCCGTTTGCTCATGATCATCATTATTATCTGTTTGCTCATGATTACTGTATTGATCAGTGTTTACTGGCACATCAACTTGCTCGGTTGTGTCATTATGTTCTGCGCTTTCACCATCAGCAAAATCGCCATTAGTGCAATCACTTTGCTTAAGTCCGGATTCACCGCAATTAAGACATTTCCAATCATTTGGACATTGTGCTGTACGGTGGCCAGTTTCCATGCATTTTTTGCATTTAACACTGTCTGCAACTTGACCTCTGTACAGCACAGTTGCACGGTATTTTCCAATAGGTATGTTCTTTGGAATAGGTTCTTCTAATGGACCTTGACAAATTACAATTCTGTCTCCAGTCTGACAGTTCGTGATCATGTTTTGATATCTGAGTCTTTCTCTAAAATGTTTAAGAATGGTACAATTGTACCCCTCTAGCGCCCTTAGTATTTGTCCATCATCCGCAGAGAGGGGCACATCCTTGACACGAATCTTGATGTCTGTGGAGTTTGCATATGTGCTTACTCTTGGGTTTCTGGAGTAGACTGATATTGACCTACCTCGGAGTTGTAAGCCTTCCGATAGGGTCAATTCTCTTTCTTTCTCCTCGTCTAGGTAGATCCGCCATAGTCCACGGATTCTTTGGAGGCCTTTGATACTGCGATTTGGCACCACTTTGCCAACTGCCTCGTACATTTCATTAATTGTAATATATAGAGATTTAACTGAATCTGTGACGTGTCCAAATACATCAGACTCTTGAATAAAGACTGGCTTAACTGAAGAGATGTCATTGAATTCATCATTTTTGGGTCCTCTTTTAAATACTTCGGCATAAGACGCCATATTGGATTGGTCTTGATTATCAGATTTGATCATTGTGATTGTTTTTTACAATTTTCTTGCGAAATGATATGTAAATTTGGACAAACTGATTGTCCGAAATGTCAATGAATCAATGAATCGCTGTTTTAACTGATTTTTGTGTTGATCAGCATGACATAACTAGTAGAAAAGAGTTTTTTTGTGTGGATCGATTACAAACCCGTTGCCTTAGTTAGGGGCCGTAACTGATGTTCAATTTACATTTTTTAAGCATACAAAGATAACATAACAAGGTTTTTAGCTCACCTGGTCCAAAGGGCCACGTGAGCTTTTGTCATCACTTGGTGTCTGTCGTCGTTGTAAACTTTCCTTTAAAGATCTTCTCCTCTGAAACCACTGATCCAACTGGACGAAAACTTGGCAGCAATGTTCCTTAGGTGGTCCTCTTTCAGAATTATATCCCAGGACACTGCCCGTCATCCAAGATGGCCGCCAGAGCGAAACTTAGTTTAACATAGGACCCAATGGGAAATTTACTTAAATATCTTGTGTGAAACTATTTGGCCAATTGGAACAAAACTTGGCAGCAATGGTCCTTAGGTGGTCCTCTTTCGGAATTGTATCCGATGACCCTGCCCGTCATCCAAGATGGCCGCCAGAACCGAACTTAGTTTAACATAGGACCCTATGGGAAATTTACTAAAGAAGATCTTCATGTCTGAAACCATTTGGCCAATTGGAACAAAACGAGGCAGTAATGGTCCTTAGATGGTCCTCTTTCAGAATTATATTCTAGGCCCCTGTGATGGATCACGAGTGCTCAACCTATAGAGCTGCCTAGCGCGTCCCCAGGTGACTGATAGAGGAGACCCAACCATCCTCCTTTTACAGTGGCAGTCAAAATTTGTTCCCCTTTGTGTCCTGACACACCCCTATTTAAATTGTTTAATAAATTGAGCTGTTTTTTCGTTCTGAAGAAGCATGAAATATTTGCCACTGGACGTTAAGAAACAATCATTCAATCAGAATTTATATTCGATGACCCCGTCAATCATCCAAGATGGCCGCCAGAGCCGAACATAGTTTTACATAGGATTCTATGGGAAATTTACTTAAAGATATTCTTGTTTCAAACCATTTGGCCAATTGGAACAAAACTTGGCAGTAGGTTAATTGGACCTCTTTCAGAATTATATCTGATCACCCTTGTTCGCAACCAATGAGCCAAAGTAACTTGACAGCAATGCAAGTCAAGATGGACATAGTCCAGATGAGCGATACAGGCTTCTGCGAGGCTCTAGTTTTTAAATGGTCTTAGATATAAGTTATTTAATACTGATAAATAATTTGTGGCAGATAGTTTTGAAAGTGTGCAAATTCTAACCTAATAAGAATGATAATAATCATGTAATAAGAAGCACACAAAAAAATCCTTTAATAAAGTTTTTTTTTTTTTTTTTTTTTGCATTTATTTAATTTTCGCTACGTTCTCGACTAAACTTGAAAAATGAAATGTGTAATGAGTATGTACAGTCCTACACACAGCCCTCAAATTGAAAAGTTTTACACAACTACTGTTGAGATAAAAACAGCATAAAAACTTAAGTGCCTGTCAGCATTCATTTAATAATGACATTTATCAAATTTGTAATCTTATCAGTAAAATGACACAGGTGCTACAGTGATAATTTCTGCATCCTTTGTGATTAAACTAGTGTGTACATATGGATGGCATTGTTTTTGTGCAAAACATGAAATAGAATTTCAGGTGTATATAAAATACACATAATATAATGCATAAAATATTAAATCATTTCATGACCCTTTATCTTAAAGAGATGAAACAAATCAACAGAAAGTAAATGGGTGTCCAAACCAAAATTGTACGGACGTTTCTGATGTGTTATTTTAAACAAACAGCCTTCACATTTTGATAAAATTGACCATATTTGTAATGTTCGTGTAATAGATTAACTGCATAGGCTGCATATGACGTAGAACCATTAAGAAATGCAAAAGGTAAAGCCATCTTAACTGCTGCTAACATTAGTGAGTATCCTTCTGTACCACCAAGTCGTTCAGCAAATGATAATGCACTTATCTTTTCACTGTGATTCAACATTTCAGTATGTAGCATAAATGTGACTTTCCATATTCTAAAAAATTCTCAAATCCATCATTCCATTTCATACAGTTTGCATTCTCATTTTGCAAATCATCTTTCATGACAATTTGTTCTTCATGCTGTAAGGTTTGCAAATATTTAGTAAGAAAAGCAACCCTCAGAGCAATGGATAAACGTCTTATGTATTTGGATGCCATGTTGATGTGCTCGGCTGATATAAGTTTTTTCCAGTCATTGAAATCCTCATCTCATATTTTTAAATATTTCTATAATACCTGCATTCCTGTAAGCGGTACAAAAGTTTGATTTACGCAAATGTAGTATTGGAAATTCGGGAAGAAAAATTGGATATTTTTTGGATGAAGACAAGAGTTTTAGCAAACAACTGCGTATTTTGTTGTCAGGGGCAAATAGTATTTTCAAACCACATTGTGCAGCATCATTGGAATTAATCTTCGTCATTATGTCATCTAGTACCTCCCTCAGTTTGTGTAAATCATCATCTCTGCCTGTTGCAGGAGGTGATTGATGTTGCCTAAATTCAATTCTTCTGCAACAAGGTCATGGTCAATTGTTGAACTTTGGCTTGTTACTACTTCATCTGTACTTCGTACATTTTCATCTTCATTTTCTGACTCGACAGACTCTTGTTTAGTAGCATCGGTGGATTGATCCAAAGGTTTAAAATAAGAGTCCAAATTGTCTAATTCTGTGTCAGATTTTATTTTGATCTCTACATCTTCAAGAATGTTCTGCAAGTAGATTTCTTTAATATCTATCTCTTCTGCTGTTGATGCTTCTTCACTATTCTCATCTTCACTTAAACATACTTCATAATCAATTGTTTTGTCTTCATCATTTTCAGATGATGAACAGTCACTACCTTCAAAATCTGTTGCTTGTATTAGTTCTTCTTGAATCTGAAACAAAATGTTGACTGTTTAAAATTTATCTCTCTTTTTATAACTCTCTATCATAAGACACAACTGGCTTTCTAGACACGACTTATTGTAATAAACTACCATTTCACCCTTTCAAAGCCTCTTTCTAATCTTCCTAGGAAACAGCAATCAATAAATCTTTTTAATATTTTTTAAACAAAAACAATATTGTTACATTGTACTTATGTATGTTTTTTTCTCTCACTTTAATCTGTTAAAAAATCATTTTTTTCGTATGCATTTTCTTCAATATAGAAATGACATGTCACCAGTTGTAGATGTGTGTATTGCCAAACATATCCTGCAGATGCAATGCGTTCAACAAACTTATATATTAAATTGTGTATTACAGGCACTGTTGCCTAAAGATAATTTTTCAAAGATATAATACGTCTTAAAGGCAGTTTTCCCCAAGTTTTTTTTATGTAGCATGAAAATACCTCAATATCCCACATATCCTTCTCTAGAATATCCAATGCTGCAAAAGATCTCTCTAATGTATCATTTTTACAAACTTTTCTTTCCAAACCACCTAGCTATAGAAAGTCATCGTCATCTAAAATTTAGAGTTAAAATGAAGACTTTTAAAATAATTCTCTTTTTTTTATTGGTTTTACTGTATTTATTTATCTTAAACAGTCAGAATGATAAAGCAAGAAGGGAAATTTGAAATCACTGGAAATAAGAGCAGGGCATTAGAAATAAAAAAAACTTGCAGGGATTTTTACCGTTTCATGCATTTTGAATAAGTACTACTATAAAAAAAACTGCATGCTCTTTCGCATGAATGGGTTTGGAATTGTAAATTCAGTTTGGCTTGAGTAGAAGTGATAGCAGTGGCCATGTTGTCTTAAATAACAGAATGTATACCGAGTGATCCACGTGTTATGGTACAATGTTCACGTCAGTCATGTGAAGCTAGTATTGTTTTTGTGATGAAATGTATTACCTTTCTCTGAATTCCATGGACAACAGTTAGATTGATCACAGATATTTTTATCATGCCATTTTTCTTCTATCTCGAGTGAATTAATAGGTACACCTTTTATAGTAATAGGCAGTGTGCGTAGCTGCATTCATCTATTTTCACCCGGATTGGGGTCTGAATGATACTTCAGTTGCACTAAGTTGTCCATCATTACAACTATCAAACACTCCTGTAAAGATACCAGATTGTTTCTCATTCCTGCCAATGTTTTTTATTTCATGGGGTACCTCCGGATATAGGTATTGTAGTTGCATATGTCATCTGCAGCTTTCTGTTTTAATTTCTTTTTCTGCAGAATTCAGACTAAGAGTAGCACCACTACTTGATGAAATGCTGAACACAGTACCCACTGATTGGTAATTCATGGCAAGTTCTTGTGTATTTAGATCTTGTTAAACTCCACAGTAGTTTTTATTAGTAAGATTCAAGAGTGTATCATATACTATAAAGCTTCAAAAGTTTTGTCTTTACAAAATTTTCTAATTCAGATGACCTGTCTAAGCTTTTCTGGTTGACAAAAGATTCAAGTAATATTTGTACTGACAATGGTACATCAAGTGACCATTCTTGTAACAAATTGACATTTTTCCAATGCAATGGAACTGATGGTTTATTGTCACTTATGTGACATTCTTCACATTGTGGAATATTTTCAGGAATATCAATATCTGGTTTTGTTGCCAGATCAGGTAGTCTGTAAGCAAATATAATGCTTTCTGGAAGACCTGTTTGTTGGAACTCCTCTACGAATTTAAAGCGAGCTATTTTCCCATTATCTGTTAGGAAAGAGGCAAATGTGCCTGGTTGTAATAACAGAATCAAACCACATTTAAGGTCATGCTTCCGGTTTAAGTGCAGCTGAATAGACTGAATCAATTCTTCAGTATTCAAACAATGCTCATTCTTCAACTCAGGAAAGACATGACAGGAGAATTTGTGTTTACATTTGTTGATTTTCTTTGACAGTATCTATGATCTTAAGTAAAATAAGGTTTATATTGTTACACAGTGAAGAATGGAGAATGTCCGTAAGAGATATCCAAGTAAAACTGTTCTCGAAAAAAAGTTTAGTTGAAAATTTACGGAGTAAAGGGACATTTTCAAACATGTTTTATCCTAGACTCTCAGTTCTATAACAATAGAAATATTGTCTAATTTCTAATCAGAAATATTGAACACCAGAATTAATGTTTAGCAGTTAAAGCATGCATAGTAGATTTATTTTAAAGTTAAAAAAAACATTACCCATCCTCTTAATTATAATTATTAACATATTTTTCTGTCACTTCATAAATGTAATAAATTTTTATCCGTAATAGAATATTAATATTATTCAGGCCTTTATTCTAAACTTTATAATTTATTATATCAATTTTATATTTTTAACATTTGTAAAAAATTAATAATCATTAAAATACTTACTTTTCTACTGTCTCTCTAAATTTTTCATAAAGTGAAATCTCCATCTTTGACAAGACCGGTTGTGTTTACATTGTTGGGAGTCATATTACACACACCATACCATTTTGCACATAGTTTAACTTTTTACAGATAATAATTGAAAACAATAATATATTTAATTGAAAGTGACAAGTATTTAGATAATACTAGCTTATCTGACATTTAATATCAGATGAAAGAGCGATCCAGAATAGCGATAGATAGATAGAGGGCTGTGTGGACTGTATATAATATGTAAAGCCAAAAACCTATAAACGTCCTCCTCCACATATTTAGTCTTATGAGCATAATTATACGGCCGTCAAAATTTTGACGGAACGTATTATGGTATACAAATGTCCGGCGTCCGTCTGTCCGTCGTAAACATGTCGGGCCATCACGACTCATCCAAATTTCACGAAACTTAACATAGTTGTTTCTTATGAAGGTCAAACGATCTGTATACTTTTTGGTGAAAATAAGATTAAAACTTTTTGAGTTACGGCACTTTGTAACTAAAACAGAAGTGTGTTTTTTTCACATGTCGCGCCGTATCTCAAAAACGATTTATGATTATTGCTTAAACCTTTACACACTTCTTAGTTATATTAATCTGAAGATCTGTATATTTTTTGGTTATAAATTTTATTTTAGAGTTTTTGAGTTCAAACTCAACCTCGACCTTCATAAGAAACAACTATGTTAAGTTTCGTGAAATTTGGATGAGTCGTGATGGCCCGACATGTTTACGACGGACAGACGGACGCCGGACATTTGTATACCATAATACGTTCCGTCAAAATTTTGACGGCCGTATAATTATGCTCATAAGACTAAATATGTGGAGGAGGACGTTTATAGGTTTTTGGCTTTACATATTATATACAGTCCACACAGCCCTCTATCTATCTATCGCTATTCTGGATCGCTCTTTCATCTGATATTAAATGTCAGATAAGCTAGTATTATCTAAATACTTGTCACTTTCAATTAAATATATTATTGTTTTCAATTATTATCTGTAAAAAGTTAAACTATGTGCAAAATGGTATGGTGTGTGTAATATGACTCCCAACAATGTAAACACAACCGGTCTTGTCAAAGATGGAGATTTCACTTTATGAAAAATTTAGAGAGACAGTAGAAAAGTAAGTATTTTAATGATTATTAATTTTTTACAAATGTTAAAAATATAAAATTGATATAATAAATTATAAAGTTTAGAATAAAGGCCTGAATAATATTAATATTCTATTACGGATAAAAATTTATTACATTTATGAAGTGACAGAAAAATATGTTAATAATTATAATTAAGAGGATGGGTAATGTTTTTTTTAACTTTAAAATAAATCTACTATGCATGCTTTAACTGCTAAACATTAATTCTGGTGTTCAATATTTCTGATTAGAAATTAGACAATATTTCTATTGTTATAGAACTGAGAGTCTAGGATAAAACATGTTTGAAAATGTCCCTTTACTCCGTAAATTTTCAACTAAACTTTTTTTCGAGAACAGTTTTACTTGGATATCTCTTACGGACATTCTCCATTCTTCACTGTGTAACAATATAAACCTTATTTTACTTAAGATCATAGATACTGTCAAAGAAAATCAACAAATGTAAACACAAATTCTCCTGTCATGTCTTTCCTGAGTTGAAGAATGAGCATTGTTTGAATACTGAAGAATTGATTCAGTCTATTCAGCTGCACTTAAACCGGAAGCATGACCTTAAATGTGGTTTGATTCTGTTATTACAACCAGGCACATTTGCCTCTTTCCTAACAGATAATGGGAAAATAGCTCGCTTTAAATTCGTAGAGGAGTTCCAACAAACAGGTCTTCCAGAAAGCATTATATTTGCTTACAGACTACCTGATCTGGCAACAAAACCAGATATTGATATTCCTGAAAATATTCCACAATGTGAAGAATGTCACATAAGTGACAATAAACCATCAGTTCCATTGCATTGGAAAAATGTCAATTTGTTACAAGAATGGTCACTTGATGTACCATTGTCAGTACAAATATTACTTGAATCTTTTGTCAACCAGAAAAGCTTAGACAGGTCATCTGAATTAGAAAATTTTGTAAAGACAAAACTTTTGAAGCTTTATAGTATATGATACACTCTTGAATCTTACTAATAAAAACTACTGTGGAGTTTAACAAGATCTAAATACACAAGAACTTGCCATGAATTACCAATCAGTGGGTACTGTGTTCAGCATTTCATCAAGTAGTGGTGCTACTCTTAGTCTGAATTCTGCAGAAAAAGAAATTAAAACAGAAAGCTGCAGATGACATATGCAACTACAATACCTATATCCGGAGGTACCCCATGAAATAAAAAACATTGGCAGGAATGAGAAACAATCTGGTATCTTTACAGGAGTGTTTGATAGTTGTAATGATGGACAACTTAGTGCAACTGAAGTATCATTCAGACCCCAATCCGGGTGAAAATAGATGAATGCAGCTACGCACACTGCCTATTACTATAAAAGGTGTACCTATTAATTCACTCGAGATAGAAGAAAAATGGCATGATAAAAATATCTGTGATCAATCTAACTGTTGTCCATGGAATTCAGAGAAAGGTAATACATTTCATCACAAAAACAATACTAGCTTCACATGACTGACGTGAACATTGTACCATAACACGTGGATCACTCGGTATACATTCTGTTATTTAAGACAACATGGCCACTGCTATCACTTCTACTCAAGCCAAACTGAATTTACAATTCCAAACCCATTCATGCGAAAGAGCATGCAGTTTTTTTTATAGTAGTACTTATTCAAAATGCATGAAACGGTAAAAATCCCTGCAAGTTTTTTTTATTTCTAATGCCCTGCTCTTATTTCCAGTGATTTCAAATTTCCCTTCTTGCTTTATCATTCTGACTGTTTAAGATAAATAAATACAGTAAAACCAATAAAAAAAAGAGAATTATTTTAAAAGTCTTCATTTTAACTCTAAATTTTAGATGACGATGACTTTCTATAGCTAGGTGGTTTGGAAAGAAAAGTTTGTAAAAATGATACATTAGAGAGATCTTTTGCAGCATTGGATATTCTAGAGAAGGATATGTGGGATATTGAGGTATTTTCATGCTACATAAAAAAAACTTGGGGAAAACTGCCTTTAAGACGTATTATATCTTTGAAAAATTATCTTTAGGCAACAGTGCCTGTAATACACAATTTAATATATAAGTTTGTTGAACGCATTGCATCTGCAGGATATGTTTGGCAATACACACATCTACAACTGGTGACATGTCATTTCTATATTGAAGAAAATGCATACGAAAAAAATGATTTTTTAACAGATTAAAGTGAGAGAAAAAAACATACATAAGTACAATGTAACAATATTGTTTTTGTTTAAAAAATATTAAAAAGATTTATTGATTGCTGTTTCCTAGGAAGATTAGAAAGAGGCTTTGAAAGGGTGAAATGGTAGTTTATTACAATAAGTCGTGTCTAGAAAGCCAGTTGTGTCTTATGATAGAGAGTTATAAAAAGAGAGATAAATTTTAAACAGTCAACATTTTGTTTCAGATTCAAGAAGAACTAATACAAGCAACAGATTTTGAAGGTAGTGACTGTTCATCATCTGAAAATGATGAAGACAAAACAATTGATTATGAAGTATGTTTAAGTGAAGATGAGAATAGTGAAGAAGCATCAACAGCAGAAGAGATAGATATTAAAGAAATCTACTTGCAGAACATTCTTGAAGATGTAGAGATCAAAATAAAATCTGACACAGAATTAGACAATTTGGACTCTTATTTTAAACCTTTGGATCAATCCACCGATGCTACTAAACAAGAGTCTGTCGAGTCAGAAAATGAAGATGAAAATGTACGAAGTACAGATGAAGTAGTAACAAGCCAAAGTTCAACAATTGACCATGACCTTGTTGCAGAAGAATTGAATTTAGGCAACATCAATCACCTCCTGCAACAGGCAGAGATGATGATTTACACAAACTGAGGGAGGTACTAGATGACATAATGACGAAGATTAATTCCAATGATGCTGCACAATGTGGTTTGAAAATACTATTTGCCCCTGACAACAAAATACGCAGTTGTTTGCTAAAACTCTTGTCTTCATCCAAAAAATATCCAATTTTTCTTCCCGAATTTCCAATACTACATTTGCGTAAATCAAACTTTTGTACCGCTTACAGGAATGCAGGTATTATAGAAATATTTAAAAATATGAGATGAGGATTTCAATGACTGGAAAAAACTTATATCAGCCGAGCACATCAACATGGCATCCAAATACATAAGACGTTTATCCATTGCTCTGAGGGTTGCTTTTCTTACTAAATATTTGCAAACCTTACAGCATGAAGAACAAATTGTCATGAAAGATGATTTGCAAAATGAGAATGCAAACTGTATGAAATGGAATGATGGATTTGAGAATTTTTTAGAATATGGAAAGTCACATTTATGCTACATACTGAAATGTTGAATCACAGTGAAAAGATAAGTGCATTATCATTTGCTGAACGACTTGGTGGTACAGAAGGATACTCACTAATGTTAGCAGCAGTTAAGATGGCTTTACCTTTTGCATTTCTTAATGGTTCTACGTCATATGCAGCCTATGCAGTTAATCTATTACACGAACATTACAAATATGGTCAATTTTATCAAAATGTGAAGGCTGTTTGTTTAAAATAACACATCAGAAACGTCCGTACAATTTTGGTTTGGACACCCATTTACTTTCTGTTGATTTGTTTCATCTCTTTAAGATAAAGGGTCATGAAATGATTTAATATTTTATGCATTATATTATGTGTATTTTATATACACCTGAAATTCTATTTCATGTTTTGCACAAAAACAATGCCATCCATATGTACACACTAGTTTAATCACAAAGGATGCAGAAATTATCACTGTAGCACCTGTGTCATTTTACTGATAAGATTACAAATTTGATAAATGTCATTATTAAATGAATGCTGACAGGCACTTAAGTTTTTATGCTGTTTTTATCTCAACAGTAGTTGTGTAAAACTTTTCAATTTGAGGGCTGTGTGTAGGACTGTACATACTCATTACACATTTCATTTTTCAAGTTTAGTCGAGAACGTAGCGAAAATTAAATAAATGCAAAAAAAAAAAAAAAAAAAAACTTTATTAAAGGATTTTTTTGTGTGCTTCTTATTACATGATTATTATCATTCTTATTAGGTTAGAATTTGCACACTTTCAAAACTATCTGCCACAAATTATTTATCAGTATTAAATAACTTATATCTAAGACCATTTAAAAACTAGAGCCTCGCAGAAGCCTGTATCGCTCATCTGGACTATGTCCATCTTGACTTGCATTGCTGTCAAGTTACTTTGGCTCATTGGTTGCGAACAAGGGTGATCAGATATAATTCTGAAAGAGGTCCAATTAACCTACTGCCAAGTTTTGTTCCAATTGGCCAAATGGTTTGAAACAAGAATATCTTTAAGTAAATTTCCCATAGAATCCTATGTAAAACTATGTTCGGCTCTGGCGGCCATCTTGGATGATTGACGGGGTCATCGAATATAAATTCTGATTGAATGATTGTTTCTTAACGTCCAGTGGCAAATATTTCATGCTTCTTCAGAACGAAAAAACAGCTCAATTTATTAAACAATTTAAATAGGGGTGTGTCAGGACACAAAGGGGAACAAATTTTGACTGCCACTGTAAAAGGAGGATGGTTGGGTCTCCTCTATCAGTCACCTGGGGACGCGCTAGGCAGCTCTATAGGTTGAGCACTCGTGATCCATCACAGGGGCCTAGAATATAATTCTGAAAGAGGACCATCTAAGGACCATTACTGCCTCGTTTTGTTCCAATTGGCCAAATGGTTTCAGACATGAAGATCTTCTTTAGTAAATTTCCCATAGGGTCCTATGTTAAACTAAGTTCGGTTCTGGCGGCCATCTTGGATGACGGGCAGGGTCATCGGATACAATTCCGAAAGAGGACCACCTAAGGACCATTGCTGCCAAGTTTTGTTCCAATTGGCCAAATAGTTTCACACAAGATATTTAAGTAAATTTCCCATTGGGTCCTATGTTAAATTAAGTTTCGCTCTGGCGGCCATCTTGGATGACGGGCAGTGTCCTGGGATATAATTCTGAAAGAGGACCACCTAAGGAACATTGCTGCCAAGTTTTCGTCCAGTTGGATCAGTGGTTTCAGAGGAGAAGATCTTTAAAGGAAAGTTTACAACGACGACAGACACCAAGTGATGACAAAAGCTCACGTGGCCCTTTGGACCAGGTGAGCTAAAAACCTTGTTATGTTATCTTTGTATGCTTAAAAAATGTAAATTGAACATCAGTTACGGCCCCTAACTAAGGCAACGGGTTTGTAATCGATCCACACAAAAAAACTCTTTTCTACTAGTTATGTCATGCTGATCAACACAAAAATCAGTTAAAACAGCGATTCATTGATTCATTGACATTTCGGACAATCAGTTTGTCCAAATTTACATATCATTTCGCAAGAAAATTGTAAAAAACAATCACAATGATCAAATCTGATAATCAAGACCAATCCAATATGGCGTCTTATGCCGAAGTATTTAAAAGAGGACCCAACAATGATGAATTCAATGACATCTCTTCAGTTAAGCCAGTCTTTATTCAAGAGTCTGATGTATTTGGACACGTCACAGATTCAGTTAAATCTCTATATATTACAATTAATGAAATGTACGAGGCAGTTGGCAAAGTGGTGCCAAATCGCAGTATCAAAGGCCTCCAAAGAATCCGTGGACTATGGCGGATCTACCTAGACGAGGAGAAAGAAAGAGAATTGACCCTATCGGAAGGCTTACAACTCCGAGGTAGGTCAATATCAGTCTACTCCAGAAACCCAAGAGTAAGCACATATGCAAACTCCACAGACATCAAGATTCGTGTCAAGGATGTGCCCCTCTCTGCGGATGATGGACAAATACTAAGGGCGCTAGAGGGGTACAATTGTACCATTCTTAAACATTTTAGAGAAAGACTCAGATATCAAAACATGATCACGAACTGTCAGACTGGAGACAGAATTGTAATTTGTCAAGGTCCATTAGAAGAACCTATTCCAAAGAACATACCTATTGGAAAATACCGTGCAACTGTGCTGTACAGAGGTCAAGTTGCAGACAGTGTTAAATGCAAAAAATGCATGGAAACTGGCCACCGTACAGCACAATGTCCAAATGATTGGAAATGTCTTAATTGCGGTGAATCCGGACTTAAGCAAAGTGATTGCACTAATGGCGATTTTGCTGATGGTGAAAGCGCAGAACATTATGACACAACCGAGCAAGTTGATGTGCCAGTAAACACTGATCAATACAGTAATCATGAGCAAACAGATAATAATGATGATCATGAGCAAACGGATAATTATGATGATAATGAGGCAACACAAATGCCACCAGGTTTATAACCACTTACTAATTCCTCATACAGTGACTTCGACCTGTCTCAATCTATCCTGTCAACAGCTGTTGACACAAATCCAAATCCTGCTAAATCTGACCAACAAGGAGTTAGACCTAAAGCTTTCCCGGCTCGCAAAACATGCCTTACAAACACAGCAACTAGCTCTGATCGATCTAAGCAGCTCCGAAACACTGGACAAACAAACATTACACAGTTTGTTAATGCTAATCAAGAATCTCGCAATGCTCGGAGAAACGACAATAGACAGGTAAATACGCCAACTAAACCAACATCAGGACGTGGGATACAAAAATCGCCAATTACACTGCCAGAAGAATTACATGATGGAACATGTAAAACTGCAAACAAAAGATCCAGAATAAAGCCATAAACAGTTTTTGTTACAATCAATAGAGACAATAACACTTTTATATATAATCCAATAAAATTTACCAAAAAAATATGCATTTATACATATATATTTTTATTTTTTATCTGAAATGTTTTTGTGAAAATTTCATCAAACGATCACACTATACAGTTTCTTTCACTTCTTCAAATATCGGTGACTAGTACAATTCTACCATTGATTCTCAATTCTTATTTAGCAAACCTAAAAGAAAAAATAAATTCTTTATGCATTGTTTAAAAGTATCTTCTATTCAGGATTATCTTTTTTACACAATAAGGATAAAAAGTGTTCTGATAATTCAATATCACATCAATTTACAAAATTTGAATCCGATCTATGTAAATACACAAAATCCAAGCTCAAATATAAAGTTATTCACAATTAATCTGTTGCTATTTTTTATTGCTGTATATACATGTAAATGTATATTTATTATGTTTATTTGTTTTTCTCTGTATATTTCATTGCAAACTCATTGTATGCATTATAAATTGCATCTTACAAACACTGAATGTACAGTGCAGTACATGTCAGAGTTTGTAAACAAAGTCACTAAGATGACCCATTTATTGACATTTGAGAAAACGTATATTTCATATTGTATAATTAGAATGTATGGTGAAATAAATAAATTGTTGAAATGCAAACAAATGTTTAAAACACAAAATTGTCTTTAAAAGACTTACCATTTCTAAACATATAAATGAAAATAATACTACTGATATCCACCTGGCAAATTATAAATATAATCCTCAAGCTAGGTCAAAACAGGTCACACCTATTTATAAATATAGAAGGGAAATTCCCAAACTTTCAGAAAATAAAAAAACTTACCTATGACATTAAGTAACAATATTCACATCTGTTCCATAAACTGTAAAGGACTACAACGTGCTGAAAAAAGAAAACGCTTAATAGAATGGTCTAATAAACAAAAATGTGATGTAATCTTAATGCAAGAAACCCACTTTACTGATAATATGTCCAATCAATTAATAAGTGAATTTTCAGGTCAAATATTATTTAGTAATGGGACAAGTAATTCAAGAGGTGTTGCCATTTGGTTCAAAAAGACTTCAACATTTAAATTAATTGATAGTCATAAAGATGATGAAGGAAGAACTTTACTTGTAAACATTGAAGTAAATGATAGTATAATAACTATAGTAAATGTATATGCACCTAATAACCAAAATACTAGAAACAACTTTTTTAAACATGTAAAATCATTTATAGATAAACATAGTATTGGCCAGATTATCATTGGGGGTGATTTCAATGATATACTATCTCAAAATGATTCAAAAAATAAAAATAAACAGAAAAATAAAAATAAAAAACTTGTTAGCAATCTCAACAAATTAATAAAATCATTAAAAGTTATTGATGTCTGGAGAGAAAAAAAAACCCATAAAACACAATTCACCTGGTGTAGAAAAGATAGATCTGAAGCAACAAGAATTGACTACTTTCTTATAGGACCTGAAGTTTATAAAAACTGTATTGCGTGTGATATAAGGCCAATAGTTCTGCAATATACAGATCATAATTGTGTTTCCTTAAAAATAAATATTAACAGAGATTCAAAGGGAAGAGGGTACTGGAAATTAAATAGCAGCATATTAGAAAATGAAGACTATGTTAAAATAATTCATAATTTGATAACAAAATACAAAATTAAGAGTACATACTATACCGACCTTGACATACTATGGGATAATTTTAAAACTGAAGTAAGAGACCTTTCAATAAACTATTGCAAACTTAAAGCAAAACAAAAAAGAGATAAAATAGACATATTAGAAAAAGAATTACTAAATCTTAATGAACGTATAGACACTATAAATAATGATAAAACTAAAACAATATTACTACAAAAAATAGAATCTACAGAAGAAGAATTAGGATCACTATATCTTGATAAAATAAGGGGTAACCAAATTAGATCTAGAGCTAAATGGGTTGAAAAGGGTGAAAAAAATTCAGCCTTTTTTCTAGGGCTTGACAAATCTTGGCAAAGCAAAAAAACTATTACACAATTATATGATGAAAAAGGGGAAATAACTAGGGATCAAGAAAAGATTTTAAAATTAGAAGTAAAATATTATGAAAATTTATACACTTCAAGAAATCCAAATATAATAGAAATACAAAAATATCTAAATAAAATAAAAAATTATAAAAAATTAAGCGATAGTGAAAGTAACACTTGTGAAGGAGAAATTACTGAAGAAGAATGTACAAGTGCTATATTTAAAATGAAACTAAACAAAGCTCCAGGTTTAGATGGATTAAATGTAGAATTCTACAGAAAATTTTGGGAGGAATTAAAAAACTTAATAGTATTCACATTTAATTACTGTTATAATAAAGGACATTTATCAAGTACACAAAAAATAGGTGCTATATCCTTAATCTATAAAAAGAATGACCCCTTATCCCTTGACAATTATCGTCCTATAACACTTCTAAACTATGACGTAAAACTTCTAGCATATGCACTAGCACAAAGACTTAAACCTTTAATTTATAAAATTGAGCATACTGATCAAAAAGGATATATAAAGAATAGATATATTGGTTTTAATATCAGACAGATACAAGATGTCATTGACTTCTCAGAAAATTTTAACATAGATGGAGCTGTTTTATTTTTAGACTTCAGCAAAGCTTTTGATTCTCTTGAGTGGAGCTTTATGTTTGAAACCCTAAAAAAATTTGGATTTAAAGAAAGTTTTATAAAATGGATTGAACTTATGTATTCAGATATTAAAGGGTGTATAACAAATAATGGGTGGGTCTCTAGTCGCTTCAAAGCATCACGCGGAATAAAACAAGGGTGTCCATTGTCTTCGTTACTCTTCGTTCTTGCAGTAGAAATTATGGCAATCAAAATTAGAGAAAACAAAAATATTAAAGGATTAGAAATAAAGTTAGACAGTAAAACTAATACCCTAAAAATATGTCAACTTGCAGACGATACCACTTTGTTCTTACATTCTAAACAGGATATCACTATAGCATTAAATTTGATTGAAAAATTTGGCAGTCTTTCTGGCCTTAAACTTAACAGAACAAAAACTGAAGGAATATGGCTAGGCAAACTAAAACATTGTAAAGAAAAATATGAAAACATTAGCTGGTGTAATGGTCCAATTAAAAGTCTCGGAATATATTTTGGGTGCAATAAAACTGAATGTCAAAATTTAAATTTTGAAAAACAACTTATAAAATGTGAAAAAATCATAGCAAACTGGAAGAAAAGAAATCTTAGCATACTAGGGAGAATAGAAGTAACTAAATCCCTACTGCTTCCAAACTTAACATATGTAGCAGGGGTTGCTCTGGCTCCTAAAAAGTAGGAGTCAGAAAAATCGCCAGGTGCCATTTTCAGGAGCCAGTTTACAAAATGAGGAGCCAGATAAAATTTTATATCAAGGAGCCAAACTGTGTCAATCTTGCAACTGTTGTTCAGTGTGTTCTCCCCAGAAATTTTGGATAGCATCACATTTAATGTACTTTCCTATTTGTAGATACCGCTCCGGATCACGTCGCGGAAATGTACATGTACATCTGCCTTGCATGTTTATTTGTGAATGATGTACTGTATTTATATTATAATATATTAAATGCAATAATTTGTTCTACCTTTTCTTGTTTTTATTAAATAAAAATAAAGAAATATTTATAGTTCATTATTTTTTAAAATGTCATAATGTCTGCCCATTATCTACATCTACCAAACAGTGACCACCTTCAACTTATTGAAGATAACATGCATGTCACAGGAGCCAGACATAGATTACTAAATTTACAATTTGAAAATATAATAAAAAAATATGTACCGAAAAATAACCAACCAAACTCAGAATGTATGAATAATATTTGATATTTAGATATGGCTGCTTATAATCTTCATGTACATGTAATTGGACTGAAAAGCCTTTGAGTAAATCATATAAATCATACATGTATATCATGAGTGAATCTGCATAATACGTGTTGGTAGCTTGTTTGGAAAGATTCAATTGTCCCAAATCCGTTATTTTTCTGCACATCGTCACTCGTTCGCACAGAGATCTCTTCATTCAATAATTGCTCCTGTATTAGTTGGAAAAGTATATTTTGGCAGCCTTTTGGTTTACATTGGAATAACCAATTTTATTTTTCAAAGTTTCATTCATTATTGGCTCGTCCTGGTTTCGTATTAGACAGTCAGATGTCTTGTTTACGTTTTGCATTTTCCCGGTCGCAATTTGACCTTTGACATTGAAGTTTTCAATGACATAAGCTAATTAGTGTCAGCTTGGGATCGTTAACATCATAACAGTCATATAGCTTAAGGGCAATTAACACCTGTTTAATCACTTTTTAATGGCATTGGGGACTAATTACAGGTGTAATCAATCAAGGGAATGATGTATTATTTTGATTCTAAGCGGCAATTAGGTCGTTCACGAGTAGCGCGAAATTTCAACATGTTCAAAAATATAGCATCTCGGCGACTTAGATAGGATCTCGGCGATTTCTGATAGTGTCTCGGTGCCAAAAGGTTCTTACCAACTTCCTAAAGGCGTTTATCACCTCATCATTCTAATATGATCATCTGATTGTTTTCTTTAATAAATGGCAATCATAAATCGTAATTGGCGATTTGAATTTCACACCTCGATAATTTGTTTACCTTTTTCCTTACCTGTATTATCCAACATATCGATCTTTGGTACGTAAACAGTAAATGATGATAATTTTACATAGGGAAATGTAGGCGCCAAAAAAATCGCCAGCAGCCGTTTTCAGGCGCCAGTTGAGAAATAAAATCGCAATTTGCGACATTGGCGACCGACAGCGCGATCCCTGTGTAGTATCAAACACAGTTATCCCAAAAGAATTACTACAAAAGTTTAAAACACTCATATACAATTTCATATGGAACAGCAAAAGAGATAAAATTAAAAGATCAATTCTGTCAAAAGACTATTTAAAAGGGGGCCTCAAAATGATAGATATTGATACATTTATAAAATCCATTCATATCGGCTGGATTTTAAAATTATTTAATAATGAAAAGGAAAACTGGAAAATTATTCCAAAATTCTATTTAAATAAATTTGGAAATAACTTAATAATTTTTAAAATGAACTTGAAAAACATTAATGATCTAGATAAAACCGAATATAAAAACTTGCCTGAATTTTACCAAGAATTACTTAAAACCTGGATATGTGTTAAAGGAGGAGCTTCACCACATCCACAAAACTTTCTGCAAATAAGAAAACAATTGATATGGGGAAATAATTTCATTAAATTGGATGGAAAATGTTTATTCTTTAAAGAATGGATTGAAAGTGGCTTATTCTTTATAAATGATATTATAGATACAAACGGGCAAATTTCAGAAGTATCTATTCTTTCTAAACTGAAGAAAAAACAAGACTGGATTAGGCAGATCTCTTGCATAAAAAAGGCTTTACCAAAACATTGGCTCACTATATTAAAACAAGAAAATTCAATAAAAACCGATGTAAACATTCATAAAACTATAAATATTCTAACAATCATGTTTACAAAAGAAATTAATTCTAAAATGAGTACGAAAGAAATTTATAAAACTATATTAAATGATAATACGTCAGATAAACCAATAGGATTTATAACTTGGGAAAAATATTTTGAGACGAGTTTAAATTTAAAACTTGAAAAATGCTTTAACTTCATTTTCTATCACTTACAGGATAATAAACTGAAAATGTTTAAATGGAAACTAATTCATTTTACAACAATCTATTAACAAAATGGAAAATACTATCAGATAGCTCATGTAATCACTGCAAAATGAAAGAAGATTATGAACATCTTTTTCTCTTGTGTAATTTTAATGATGACTTTTTACAAAAAATATCAAAGCTACTTACTTTCTTAGGTTTCAACAAAAACATTATTTATATGGAAAATCTTATAATTGGATATAAAATACAAGATAAAGCTTACTTTGACATTAACTTTTTATTGACTATAATATTTTTTTCCATATATAAATCATATTATATTTCTGAATCAAAAAGGAAGAAAATTGATATTTTCAAAATTTTCAGATTGGAAATAAAAAACATTGTTGAAATAAATAATTTCCTTAAAATTAAAGAATGTAAATTAATAACAAAAACCCTTGACTTCATAAAGCATTATCATGATTAGAATTCTGCCAAAATCAATATGTCACATGACTCAAAACAAGGTCACATGTGTCACATGACAAGATGGTCACGTGACGGACACATGTACCGTTACTTATCACACGTGGCTATAAAATTATTAAAATATAGCTTATTTGCTTATTTTTCTAATCGTTTTATTTATTTTTGACTTTTTTGTGTATATATTCAGACGTTGGGGTAATCATGTTTATCTGAGTACTGCATTATGCTACGATCGATATTTTAGGTCTTAGTTCTTTCAACCAGGGATAGTCCCTATTCTAAATAAGTCGAATTTGACAATTAAAGAACTTACAGTGCATTTTAGCACGATTAAATATGACTATTTTGATAACCTACTCACCATTAGTTTTGGAATAAACTACATATTTATACGTAAATCCAAATTTTCATCCAGGAAAAAAACACAAATATGCCGGAAATGAATTAATATAGAAACCGCTATCGGAAAGGGATTGATTATTCCGGTAAACATGAGACCATTTTCCATATTATAAATTGTAATACACTAATATTAACGTATATTTTATTAGATGTTCTCCCTGGGCATCTGATAACTAACATATCAGGGATACTTAGTGGAATGCTGTACTCTAAGTAATTTGTTCACAGCAAGTGTGCAATAAAATATATTATTCAAAATAAAAAAAAATAAAAAATGTAAATTCATGAAGATGTTTGTGGGAGTATATACATGTGCTTGTACAAAAATTAGTCGTAAACATTTACGACATGAATTATTTCTATATAAAAAGCATGAATGAAAATGGACTCACTTGGATATGGTGGATTAATTCTTGACACTAAACGAATACAAACAAGTCCCCAACGTCCAATAGAAAAGACAATACATCGTTTCCCATACATAATATCAATTGTATCCATTAACATGCACTAAAAAGAGCGACAAATTACTAATTCCCATGCCTTCCTTGCTATATTTTCACAATACAATAGTTATCCGAACCTTGCAGTTCATCATTACTACATACCAAAAACAAACAAGGTCAAGTGATAAAAGACTTTGCAAAAAAGTCCGGAAAACATTTCTATGTCCAAGAACAATAAATCTCAGAATTATCCAATCAGCTGGACACTCAAAACTTATAGCAGGGATGATTTTTGTTGAGCAGAGGAAATAATTGAAAATTGCTAAAGATAACTTAAATGGGGGGTTAGGTGTGCAAAAATATCATTTTCTGGCAGCTTCTGCCCAGTTTGACAACTTTTGCAATAGCAAAGAACTGACAAAAATTATCTCTGTAATAGTTTACATAATATTTTGCAATAATTTTTATTCTCTCACAATAATTAGGTCATCATTTCAGACTTGAATATTTGCAGTGAAAAAACTGTCCGCTGCTCATTATACGGACATTTCATTCATGCATGACAATGCTCATTATACGGACATTTCATTCATGCATGACAATGCTCATTATACGTACATTTCATCCATGCATGGTATCCTGTCAACTAAATGTGAAAGAAATTATTTTTTAGGGTACAAAGAAACTCAAACGGCACAAGTCATTATGACTGACAGTTTAATTTTTCACTCAATCCTCTATCTTGTATAGCAGCCAAAGGTTCACACAAAGAGCGCAGATCACAGAACTTTCACTTGCCATTGAAATGAAGATAGACGATATACTACGGGTACAGTGTATGATGCTGCAGATTCTAAAGAAAAATTCCGTAAAAATATTTGCGACTTTTTAAGCATAAGCAGTCTGTTGGAAGAAAACGTCAGGGACCTTGGCGGAAGAGTAAGACTGGTCGGGGACTTATTGTTTTTACTTTGTTTCTTATTATTTTCTTCTTCCGTATTCCGACCTAAACTTGTCCACAGACTTTCGGGAAAACGAATAAATGGATTGAAACAAAACTTGGTAGGATGTTAGAACCATATATTGAGACGCCTACAGGGATGATTCCACACATGTTTTAAAATGGGTCCCCAAACTATCAAATTGGGAATTTTCCAGAAAATTGGGAAAAATTGTGAATTGACAACAGCAAGACGATAAACAACAATCATTGCACTATTAGATTTGAATGATATTTTGAAAAATGTTCCTCTTTTTGGATTCCTGTTAAAATGTATAGTTTTGTCAGCTAACTATAAACGTTTTCAAAATATTTAGGATAAAAAATTCTTTAAACTGCTAAAAGCTGTCATAATTGTGAATGTCAGCTAACTACTATGAAATTAATAATCAGAACGGGAAATTCTGCAGAACACTGTCAGTGTGCATTAATGCACGATCCATTTAGGCTTCTACAATACATAGACAAGAAGTATTTACAAGTTAAAATTTTCCTGTTGGGATTCAATAAAGTCCTTACCGTTTGTTTACTGTTCAAAATTATTAATTTCAGCTAAAACAGTTTAAACTCATTAAACAGCAGCGTATCAAAATGAAACCTCATAACACGATTAAAGCGCCCAAGTGATCAATAATTTGCGCTTCTAATTACAAGTCAATTTCGTACCGGTAAGAATTTCCGGAAATACCGACAATTTTTTTAGGGGAATTATAATTTTGCCACAATTTTTTGGGCCGCTAAGCGGCCCTACAGGTATGGTAGAATCATCCCTGGCCTAACAAATATTTGAAATTTTCAAGATGGCTGTCGTTCAAAGAGGAGTACCGCCCTTAAAATTTTGATTGTGAATATCACAAAATCTGTGGAGCAGATATTTTCGAAACTTTGTATCTTTGTAGAGGGTCATAGGTACAATGATTTTATGAGAAAAAAAATCTTGATCCGTTGGAGACGTTTGGTTGCCATTTTGAAAGTTGTGAAAAAAAGGGGAGGGTTAAGATCTCAGAAACTATTACAGCTGTCTGAACGAAATTTGTCATAAAAATAGGTCACTATAAGAGGACTCAAAAACAATTTTCAAAATTTTCAAGATGGCCGCCACCTAAAATAAGAAATATCAGAAAAAATACAAATAATATATAAAAAAATTCTAAAAAATTATGAAAAATTCTAAATAAATAAATATTGTCAAATATGACTACAGGAGGGAACATTCCATGTTTCGCCAAACATAAACATTATTATTCTTTTTCTTCTGCCCAAAAATTTTCTGCCTTGATCTTGTCCTTTTATGGCCGAAGAGATGTGAAGGCCTGCCTTAATGAATTTTGTAGTTTGCGTGATGATTTGGTCCATATCAGAGAGTGTCCCAAAGGTTTCTGAATTTTCAAAATGGCCGCCACTTTAAGAAAAAGTGGGAGGGTCCAGATGTCGGAATTTACTGGACAGAATTACATGAAACTTGGTACATGTAAATATGTTCAGTTACATTCACTTATAAAGAATACATGAAAAAATCAAAAACGAAATGTCAGCTATTTTCAAAATTGCCGACTTTAAAATCGGCAGAAATTCAACTTCAACGGAATTTCTTGAAAACTGATATACTGGGTAAATATGATGTGCTGAATTCATTGGTGAAATTAAAAAAACTCTATGGACTTAATGAACCATGGAAATAGACTCAGGGAAACGGGTGGGGATTCTGTGACAGCTGCTGTCACAATTAGCACTAGTTTTACTTGTACTTTTTAATTAATTGTACACGCATACACATTATTAAACTGTATTTGCATATATACATTGTAGGCAATGGATTTAAGAAGTAAGATAGAAAAAGGAGATGTGGTGTTTGTTTTTGCAAGGATATCTGGTGTAAATGTTTTATGGCCTGTAAGAGTATATCCCCCAGAAACATTTTACTGCAAAAGTGACGATGCCTGGTAGGTTTACAAGAATGGATAATATTTTTATGCAATTTCAGGTGACGTCAAGGTATTTCCGTCTTATAAGATGAAAAACGTCAAGCAGTATCTTACGAGAAAGAAAGAACTTTATACAGAAATTTAAGCCGAGTCTGAATGAACGCTCATCAATTTCAATTTACTATTTTTTATTGACATTTTTAAATGTATTTTAATTCTAATTTAATTATACAACCCCAAAACATTTTCGGTCATATTATGGTACCACGCTGTAGGTGTCATCGGTGTCTGTAGACAGTTAATTTCAGCACGATAACTTTTGTTCCAGTGAACAAATTCTTTTGATATTTTGTTACATTGATCCTTTGTACCATAAAAAAGGTTGGTATTGATTTTAAGGGTTCCAGCTGCTACCCTTTATGGAGGTTGGGCAAAATGAGCTTTGTTCAAATTTTTTTCAATTATTTTTTTTCTGTGTAGCCTGTGGCGACATATAGGAATCACTTTAGTCGTCTTGCAAAGTCGTTGTCACACTTTTTCATAACACTTTTCTCTGCAACTGCCGGAGGAAAAGATTAGATTTTTGGTAAGGCCAAACAAAAATCATAGTTGGTTTCCCCTAACCTGGCCGGGTCAGTGAATTTTTTTTGCCATTTTCCAAAAAAAAAAATAAATTAAAATCAGACTTGCAGGGCCCTTAACAAATGCTAAATTATTGTTCAAAGTAACTTTTTTAAAATAATTTCAACTACTTTCTAAGTTTAACCTGTTTAAAATGTAATTACAAATAGACAACTCATATTAATTGTTCTTGAACACAAAAGATATTTACTTTGCTGAATTTATTCAAAATGTTTTCATAAAAATTTTTTTAAAAATAAAATAATTTTCCTGCTTGCCGGGTCTCAAAAATTTGTCCATGTTAGGGGAAACCAACAATCAATTTTCAATGGCCTAAATAGCTTAGACATGGTGGGTTTAACCCTGTCTCCCCTTTTCAGGTTTCTCGGATATCACCTTCCTGTTTTCCGAAACTTTGACTTTTCACATATTCATATGTTCATATACAAAATTTTCGTAACACTTTCTCTGCAACTTCTTGAGGGAATGATTAGATCTTTAATAAATAGCTTAGACATGATGAGATTTATTGTGTCTCCCCTTTTAAGGATATCAGCTTCTTGTTTTCTGAGATTGCTGTGAGACATGAAAGCGCTTGTGAAAATAAAATTAAAGTTATTCCGGATATATTGACTTAGTTGAAATATATATGTATTTATATAGGTTTCCAGTGAAAAAGAAACAAAAAGTAGAGTCATTTCCAAATGATGTAATCACAGCCGAAAATACACGTAATATGTCTCTTGAGTTTTTGTTCAAAGTTTGTTGTTTTCCCGTGAAGACTTGGGTTTTTAATGCTGAAATTTCTTCAAAAACCTAAAAAACTAATGTAAACAATCAGATCTTAGAATACATTGTATTTATGTTCTTATCTTTGATTATAAAACTTAATGTTATACTCGTCAATTTTACCATTTTAAGTAAAAAAGGAAAAAAATATTATCAATTTTGGCAGTTATGCAGAATTCTTTGAGGATTTTCGTTTGGTTAGTCCATATTCACCTTTTCATAATATGGATGAGTATTACCATTATAGAGATACAGGTCACAAATTATGAAAAAAAATTGTGAAAAATTTTCCAGAAACTTGTCTTCATGTCTTTCCCAGGTTAAATACAATGTATAATAGTTAATGAAAATAAAAAGTCTGCTTCCATAGTTTTCATACTTAAAACCCAAGTCTACACCAAAAATCTTTTAAATTTGTTTATAGGTGGTATACTTGAAAGAGAGGCGTGCATGTGAACTATTAAGAAAAAATGTGCGTTTCCTGTAAGTCCACAAGCTGTACTGGATAGTCGGGAAGGCTGACCCGAAAAAAAATTTTTTGGGGCAGTAAAATTTTCCAGTCACTGGCCCACATTTCTTACAAAGTTTTTTTTCATTTATTGATTAAATAAATATGTAATAATACCTATGTTTTGTATTTAGAACACACAATATTAATAAAACATCAACCCCACAAATTCATGAATAAACCCCACAACACCACGGACAACCATCCTCAGAAGATATCCATCCTGTTAATTGTAATAATATATCAACCACACTTAATGTTATATCAACCCCACAAAGATCATGGTCAAACCCCACAACACCACAGACACCCATCCTCACAAGATATCCTTCCTGTTTAATAGTAATGATATATCAACCACACTTAATGTTACATCAACCCCACAAAGATCATGGACAAACCCCACAACACCACGGACACCCATCCTCACAAGATATCCATCCTGTTTAATAGTAATGATATATCAACCACACTTAATGTTACATCAACCCCACAAAGATCATGGACAAACCCCACAACACCCATCCTCACAAGATATCCATCCTGTTTAATAGTAATGATATATCAACCATATATAGCATGGACACCTTATCCCACAAGCTGTGGGGCCAGTAAAATTTTCCAGTCACTGGCATTAAATAAGCATTAAACCCCACAAGATAATAGACAAACCCCACAAGTTCATTGATTGATTGATTAATTATTGTTTAACGCCGTGTGGGCGACATTTAAGCCATATCACGGCGGGAACTAATTAACTTAAGTATGATTAAAATAAATACTATCTAAAACGAATAAACTATTTACAAATAATATTTAAGGAGAAAATAAAACAATAAAACAATACAAGAATCTCAAAAATCAAAACTTATACCACAGACGAAATTTGGAAAATAATATCACAGTTACGCTATTAAATAAATTAAAATCATTCAAAACGTAAACAAATTTAAATTTATTGGACTCTATTCAAAAATGAAGTGAGACTATATTCTTGAATACAGTCCAACATCTTTCAAATACTGTAAAAGACGGTTGCCAGCAACCTTTGTAAACAACTCTTTCATATTGTTGACCGTGTAGTACCGACAAATAATGTCGGACTTATCTACACAGTCAATTAAAAGATGTTTAATACTATGTCGACACTGGCAGGGTATACACTCAGGAGGCGGCTCATTCTCTAAAATAAAAGAATGAGTCGTCCTGGTGTGGCCAATGCGAGATCTAGTTAAAACAACTTGATCTCGTCGGCATTTGCCGAAAAAAACCGACATTCTTGCCAACAGTTGGCTCTATAGAATGAAGTTTATTGTCTGTAAACAGATCCCACTGGGACTGCCACAGACGAAAAACATCTATAAATCAAAGGTTTAAAATCAGTATAAGGCACTGCCATATTAGTAACTGGGTCATCTAAAGCATCCTTCGCTATACAATCTACGACTGTGTTTCCTCGGATACCAATATGACTTGGTAAAACTAAAACTGTTTCTTTGCCCATTTGGACAAGTCTTTTATAGAACTCAATAATATGGGCAATTTAAGGGTTTTTATATTTCTGACCTTCTATGGCCAATAAACATGAAAGAGAATCTGAGCAAATAAGAAATTTAAGTTTTTCAGACGTTCTGACAAATTTTAAAGCCAGAATGATGGCTCTAGCTTCTGCAGTAAATATTGAACTGGAAGATGGAAGGCGGAGAGTTGCTGCCTGCTGTCCGTGGACTGCTGCAGCAGCTACTTTGTCTCCGTCCTTAGATCCATCAGTGTAAATAGAGTCATGAAATGTAAATTTTGATTTTATTTCACCAAAATGTTGCTGAATAAGAATAGGGTTTGTTTCGGACTTTTTATGTTTTCTAAGGTCAAAAATAAACATTGGTTTGGGTACAAGCCAAGGTGGTGATCGAGGTATATTAATAGGGGCAATTTCATCAAGGTTGATGTTAGAACCAGAAATGTGTGGTTTCATCCGGATACCAAAAAGAGGAATTTTGTTTTCATGTTGTTCAAATATATCCTCATAGAGAGGGTTGAAAACACAGTCGTAGGCAGGATTTGAAGGATAGGCTTTTAGCTTGGTTAAATATTGTAGACCAAGTTTTATTCTACGGTTGTAAATAGACGGCTCGTTCGCCTCTACACATAAACTTTCTACGGGAGATCTTCTGAACGCCCCCAAGGCCAGACGTAGGCCTTGGTGGTGAACCGTATATAGAAGTTTTATATAGGATTTGCGAGCAGATCCATATATAATGGAACCATAATCAAGTTTTGATCTTACTAAAGATCGATATAAATTTAATAAAATACTTTTATCAGCACCCCAGTCAGTGCTGGAAACAACTTTTAAAATATCCAATGCTTTCAAACATTTAGCTTTTAGCATTTTGATATGGGGTAGAAAGGTGAGTTTACTATCGAACAGAAGTCCAAGAAATTTGGTTTCCTTCACAACTTTAATAGGCGAGTTATTGAGTTTTAGAGCAGGGTCTAAATGCATTTTGAGTTTATTGCAAAAATGCATACAAACAATTTTGGAGCTGGAAAACCTAAAACCATTTTCTATAGCCCATTTTTCAATTTTATTCAAAGACAATTGTAATTGTCTTTCTATATTGTTCATGTTTTTAGCTCTATAACATATCAGAAAATCGTCAACATAAAGAGAACCCTCCTTTTGTAACGTTTTAGCTAAAGTATTTATTTTAATGCTAAATAAAGTAACAGAAAGAATGCTTCCTGAGGAACACCCATCTCCTGTTCAAAAGGGTCAGACATGGTAGTATTAACTTTTACCTTGAACTGTCTGTTAGACAAAAAATTATCAATAAAGGTGGGTAACCTATCTTTCAACCCCATATCGTTTAGATCTTTTAAAATACCATATGTCCACGTGGTGTCGTATGCTTTTTCAAGATCGAAAAACACCGACACAACGTGTTCACCCTTAGCAAACCCGTTGCGTATAAAACTTTCGAAGCGAACAAGATGATCTAACGTGCTTCTGCCTTGTCGGAATCCACACTGTATATTAGACAGGAGGCCATTGGCCTCTAGAAACCACACAAGGCGGTCGTTGATCATCCGTTCCATTGTCTTGCAAACGCAACTTGTGAGGGCAATTGGCCGATAATTCGACGGTTAAAATTATGCTTCCCCGGTTTGGGAATAGGGACAACTGTTGCCAGCTTCCACAGAGAGGGCAAGTCACCAGTTTCCCAAGTGTTATTTAGTAAATCCAAAAGTGTTTGTAATGATGTGTCAGGAAGATGGTTCAGAAGTTTATAATGAATATCATCAGGGCCACATGCTGTGTCATGGGCCTTTGCAAGAGAATTTTTGAGTTCATCCAAAGAGAAATGGCGGTTGTAGTCTTCTGTGTTTTTAGATTTAAAGTTTAGTTTAGTTTTTTCGGTGCGATTTTTGATTCGTTGAAATTCTGGAGAGTAATTTAGAGAGGACGAATGCTTAGAAAACGTCTCTCCAAGTTTATTTGATATGTCCTTTTCAGAAGTTAGAAGATTCTGGTCATCTTTAAGATGGTGAAGATTGTTTTTTCTGTTTTTACCGTTAATTTTTTGTATGAAATTCCAAATTTTATTCATTGGTGTATGGGAGTTTATTTTAGAGACGAAGTTTTGCCAAGACTTACGTCTCTTTTGTTTAAATTGCCTGACGAGACAACCGCCCAAAGTAACATCCACACGATTGACCCATGAGCCACCGCCTTCTTGAACCTAACATATGTAAATGGTACTATTGTTGTACATTTTGGAACACGTCAAGTTCAAGGGCTTGACGTGACCAGCCGATTGATCAGGACCGGGCCTGTCCGACCGCCCGTTTAAGATAAAGTAAGGGCCAAAGTGGTGTGTTTCAACCACCAGGATCCCGTCCTCTATCCTAACGGGTATCCACACACGGCAAACATGTGGCCTCATTGAGCCGAGGAAGCTTTGTCCCATAAGCCACCGCCTTCTCTGCGCCTCCATCAGTGGTTATCATCCAAGACCCCTGAACCCAAACATCAACCTCAAACGATACAGCAGCAGACCACCTTCCCAACCCAGTGTATCTCGGTTTCATAAAGGGTTCATCTGGGTCTTTTTAGACAACCACGAGAAAAACCGCAGAGGGCTAGACATGACCAGTTGTTGGCTGAACCGGGACCATCCTGCCAAAACTTGAGCTGGTTATACCTGTACATAATTTTGTTTAAATAGTCCAAAAATAGAAAAGCTGTTAATATTAAAACTAAACAGAATAATTAACTTCCTTATGAATTTTGAGGAAAAGAATAAAGTAAATCAACAAAAAATAATAAATAGGTTATCTAAAGTTAAACATTTGAGCCTGTTGAGGTTGGACCCATAAGCCAACACCAATCCAATAAATCAGGAATTTAAAAATTTTGTTAACCAAATTTTCAGGAAAAAAAATATAAAGATATTAACTTTTATAAAGGGATTGATGTGACCAGCCGATTGACCGAACCGGGTCCATCCGGCCTCCCGTCTAGGAAAAGATTGTGCCCCAGATGGTGATCGGAACCGTTTATCCGGCCATCCAGGAACACTCCCTATTACCGACACGGGTTTGCGACACACGGCAAACATGTCGCCTCTTACGCCAAGCCGAGGAGCTGTGGGCCTATTCTATTGTGTCCCCAAGACCCACACGGGGGCACAAGTTCATGGATAAACCCCATAACACCATGGATGCCTTACAGCTTATCCAGCTTATATTATTGTGCACTTCCTATTCAGGCTCCCAAGATTGAACACCAACTCATGAATGAATTGGTATTTAATCTGTAGGAGATTTAATTCCAACAGGTGTACTGAGGAGTTTTCATCAGAAGCCATAGACTTCTCTAAAGAAACAAGTTCCTATAGTTAATTAATCAACATTCATTGTTGTCCCATTGTTTAGCAGTTTCCATCAGTAGTGATAGATTTTCTCTAAAGAAACAAGTTCCTATTGTCAGCTAATCAACAAGAGTTAAATCTCCTATAGATTCAATACCAGTTCATCTATCAGTTTAGTAAATTGAGTTGGTGTTCAATCTTGTGTACGTTATTAGGAAATGCACAATAATGATGCATTGACCACACAATACCATGAAAGAGCTCACAAGATCATGGACACCCAACCTCAAAAGTTATCCATCCTAACCCCACAAGATCATGGACAGACCTCACAACACCATGGACACCCAACATCACAAGATATCCATTCAGATTATGTTAATGATAAAGCAACCCCACAAGATCAAGGAAAAAACCCAAAGATCATGATTACAAGCCATTGCCTTGTTAGCAAAAATCATCAAAATTCATCATGACGCAAAATGTATTCGTAACTCCTTTTAACAGAATTTTATGAAAGTTGGCATAAAGTAAGTATACCTTATGTACATGTCTTTAAAACTAGTTATTTGCCACATAGTCCTCTGAAAGGCATTTAAGTCCATCCATAGATATCCTCGTACTAAAATGTGGGGAACGGGGGGAGACATCGTTTTGTAGGCAAAAACAAACTTTAATTTATACTTGTTTAACTGCTAAATATTAATAATACTGTAATGTCAGAAATGAACATTATTGCAGCATGAGAGATATTGATAGTCATTTATATACTTTCAGGTCTTACTGTATTCTGTGTTTTGTTTTAAATCATTGTAACAGTATTTTTTTGTGGTCGTATAAAAAGTAGAAACTCAATGCATAATTTTTTATCTCATAAAAATATCTTTATACTGTGTTCTGTCAAATTGTAACAGATTTAAAAGCTAATATTAATTTCATAGTGGACTTTGTCATTTATTAAAATTGAAAATTCTGTGAAAATAAATTTTCTGTTCTGTTCCGATACGTTTTTCGAAAAAAAAAAAAAACCAAAAGAAATGAAAAAGTAAATATGATCTTAGTGGACTTATTTCTCTCTTTCTACAGGAAAATTACAGAAGTTTCCGAAGACGTTGGAAGCCTTTTTGTCAGATCGGAAATGGGCAACAGCAGGATACAACAAAGCCAAGTCAAAGGAAAGTTTAGATGAGAAAGACAATGGTTCAGAAAATGTATCAACAGAAACACCTGTTAATCACACAAAAACTCTACAAGATGGTGGGACTGTTGATGTATCGCCAGATTTACCTGTGACAGACACTATCGCACCAAAAGATGTTTCTGCTGATGTATCGCCAGATTTACCCGTTACAGACACTATCGCACCAAAAGATGTTTCTGCTGATGTATCGCCAGATTTACCCGTTACAGACACTATCGCACCAAAAGATGTTTCTGCTGATGTATCGCCAGATTTACCGTGACAGACACTATCGCACCAAAAGATGTTTCTGTTGATGTATCGCCAGATTTACCCGTGACAGACACTATCGCACCAAAAGATGTTTCTGTTGATTTATCGCCAAATTTACCAGTGACAGAAACTATCACACCAAAAGATGTTTCTGTTGATGCATCGCCAGATTTACACGTGGAAGCAATGAAAAGGAGAATAAGATCCACGTCTGAAATGCACTTGATTAAGTCCCAAAAAATTAAACATGATAGACAAGGTGAAAAGTCGAACAGACACAACGATAGGATTTTGCACAGAAAGGTGAATGGCCGGATCAGTGAATTTTTTTTGCCATTTTCCAAAAAAATAAATTAAAATCAGACTTGCAGGGCCCTTAACAAATGCTAAATTATTGTTCAAAGTAACTTTTTAAAAATAATTTCAACTACTTTCTAAGTTTAACCTGTTTAAAATGTAATTACAAATAGACAACTCATATTAATTGTTCTTGAAAACAAAAGATATTTACTTTGCTGAATTTATTCAAAATGTTTTCATAAAAATTTTTTTAAAAATAAAATAATTTTCCTGCTTGCCGGGTCTCAAAAATTTGTCCATGTTAGGGGAAACCAACAATCAATTTTCAATGGCCTAAATAGCTTAGACATGGTGGGTTTAACCCTGTCTCCCCTTTTCAGGTTTGTCGGATATCACCTTCCTGTTTTCCGAAACTTTGACTTTTCACATATTCATATGTTCATATACAAAATTTTCGTAACACTTTCTCTGCAACTTCTTGAGGGAATGATTAGATCTTTAATAAATAGCTTAGACATGATGAGATTTATTGTGTCTCCCCTTTTAAGGATATCAGCTTCTTGTTTTCTGAGATTGCTGTGAGACATGAAAGCGCTTGTGAAAATAAAATTAAAGTTATTCCGGATATATTGACTTAGTTGAAATATATATGTATTTATATAGGTTTCCGGTGAAAAAGAAACAAAATGTAGTCATTTCGAAATGATGTAATCACAGCCGAAAATACACGTAATATATCTCTTGAATTTTTGTTCAAAGTTTGTTGTTTTCCCGTGAAGACTTGGGTTTTTAATGCTGAAATTTCTTCAAAAACCTAAAAAAAACTAATGTAAACAATCAGATCTTAGAATACATTGTATTTATGTTCTTATCTTTGATTATAAAACTTAATGTTATACTCGTCAATTTTACCATTTGAAGTAAAAAAGGAAAAAAATATTATCAATTTTGGCAGTTATGCAGAAATACTTTGAGGATTTTCGTTTGGTGAGTCCATATTCACCTTTTCATAATATGGATGAGTATTACCATTATAGAGATACAAGTCACAAATTATGAAAAAAAATTGTGAAAATTTTTCCAGAAACTTGTCTACATGTCTTTCCCAGGTTAAATACAATGTATAATAGTTAATGAAAATAAAAAGTCTGCTTCCATAGTTTTCATACTTAAAACCCAAGTCTACACCAAAAATCTTTCAAATTTGTTTATAGGTGGTATACTTGAAAGAGAGGCGTGCATGTGAACTATTAAGAAAAAATGTGCGTTTCCTGTAAGTCCACAAGCTGTACTGGATAGTCAGGAAGGCTGACCCGAAAAAAAATTTTTTGGGGCAGTAAAATTTTCCAGTCACTGGCCCAAATTTCTTACAATTTTTTTTTCATTTATTGATTAAATAAGCATTAAAATATGTAATAATACCTATGTTTTGTTTTTAGAAAACACAATATTAATAAAACATCAACCCCACAAGATCATAGGCAAACCCCACATGTTCATGAATAAACCCCACAACACCACGGACACCCATTCTCACAAGATATCCATCCTGTTAATAGTAATGATATATCAACCACACTTAATGTTACATCAACCCCACAAAGATCATGGACAAACCCCACAGCACCACAGACACCCATCCTCACAAGATATCCATCCTGTTTAATAGTAATGATATATCAACCACACTTAATGTTACATCAACCCCACAAAGATCATGGACATATCAACCACACTTAATGTTACATCAACCCCACAAAGATCATGGACAAACCCCATAACACCACAAACACCCATCCTCACAAGATATCCATCCTGTTTAATAGTAATGATATATCAACCACACTTAATGTTACATCAACCCCACAAAGATCATGGACAAATCCCACAACACCACAGACACCCATCCTCACAAGATATCCATCCTGTTTAATAGTAATGATATATCAACCACACTTAATGTTACATCAACCCCACAAAGATCATGGACAAACCCCACAACACCCATCCTCACAAGATATCCATCCTGTTTAATAGTAATGATATATCAACCATATATAGCATGGACACCTTATCCCACAAGCTGTGCTGGAAAGTCGGGAAGGCTGGCCTAAAAACAATTTTTTGGGGCCAGTAACATTTTCCAGTCACTGGCATTAAATAAGCATTAAACCCCACAAGATAATAGACAAACCCCACAAGTTCATGGATAAACCCCATACCACCATGGATGCCTTACCGCTTATCCAGCTTATATTATTGTGCACTTCCTATTCAGGTTCCCAAGATTGAACACCAAATCATGAATGAATTTACTAATCTAATAGATGAACTGGTATTTAATCTGTAGGAGATTTAATTCCAACAGGTGTACTGAGGAATTTTCATCAGAAGCCATAGACTTCTCTAAAGAAACAAGTTCCTATAGTTAATTAATCAACATTCATTGTTGTCCCATTGTTTAGCAGTTTCCATCAGTAGTGATAGATTTTCTCTAAAGAAACAAGTTTCTATTGTCAGCTAATCAACAAGAGTTAAATCTCCTATAGATTCAATACCAGTTCATCTATCAGTTTAGTAAATTGAGTTGGTGTTCAATCTTGTGTACGTTATTAGGAAATGCACAATAATGATGCATTGACCACACAATACCATGAAAGAGCTCACAAGATCATGGACACCCAACCTCAAATGTTATCCATCCTAACCCCACAAGATCATGGACAGACCTCACAACACCATGGACACCCAACATCACAAGATATCCATTCAGATTATGTTAATGATAAAGCAACCCCACAAGATCAAGGAAAAAACCCAAAGATCATGATTACAAGCCATTGCCTTGTTAGCAAAAATTATCAAAATTCATCATGACGCAAAATGTATTCATAACTCCTTTTAACAGAATTTATGAAAGTTGGCATAAAGTAAGTATACCTTATGTGCATGTCTTTAGCACTAGTTATTTGCCACATAGTCCTCTGAAAGGAATTTAAGTCCATCCATAGATATCCTCATACTAAAATGTGGGGAACGGGGGGAGACATCGTTTTTGTAGGCAAAAACAAACTTTAATTTATACTTGTTTAACTGCTAAATATTAATAATACTGTAATGTCAGAAATGAACATTATTGCAGCATGAGAGATATTGATAGTCATTTATATACTTTCAGGTCTTATTGTATTCTGTGTTTTGTTTTAAATCATTGTAACAGTATTTTTTTGTGGTCGTATAAAAAGTAGAAACTTAATGCATAATTTTGTATCTCATAAAAATATCTTTATACTGTGTTCTCTTAAATTGTAACAGATTTAAAAGCTAATATAAATTTCATAGTGGACTTTGTCATTTATTAAAATTGAAAATTCTGTGAAAATAAATTTTCTGTTCTGTTCCGATACGTTTTTCGAAAAAAAAAAAACCAAAAGAAATGAAAAAGTAAATATGATCTTAGTGGACATATTTCTCGCTTTCTACAGGAAAATTACAGAAGTTTCCGAAGACGTTGGAAGCCTTTTTGTCAGATCTGAAATGGGCAACAGCAGGTTACAACAAAGCCAAGTCAAAGGAAAGTTTAGATGAGAAAGACAATGGTTCAGAGAATGAATCACCTGTTAATCACAAAAAACTCTACAAGATGGTGGGACTGTTATTTACTGATGTATCGCCAGATTTACCTGTGACAGACACTATCGCACCAAAAGATGTTTCTGTTGATGTATCGCCAGATTTACCCGTGACAGACACTATCGCACCAAAAGATGTTTCTGCTGATGTATCGCCGGATTTACCCGTGACAGACACTATCGCACCAAAAGATGTTTCTGTTGATGTATCGCCAGATTTGCCCGTGAGACACTATCGCACCAAAAGATGTTTCTGCTGATGTATCGCCAGATTACCCGTGACAGACACTATCGCACCAAAAGATGTTTCTGTTGATGTAATGCCAGATTTACCTGTGACAGACACTATCGTACCAAAAGATGTTTCTGCTGATGTATCGCCAGATTTACCCGTGACAGACACTATCGCACCAAAAGATGTTTCTGTTGATGTATCGCCAGATTTACCCGTTACAGACACTATCGCACCAAAAGATGTTTCTGTTGATGTATCGCCAGATTTACCCGTGACAGACACTATCGCATTAAAAGATGTTTCTGCTAATATATCGCCAGATTTACCCGTTACAGACACTATCGCACCAAAAGATGTTTCTGTTGATGTATCGCCAGATTTACCCGTGACAGACACTATCGCACCAAAAGATGTTTCTGTTGATGTATCGCCAGATTTACCCGCGACAGACACTATCGCATTAAAAGATGTTTCTGCTGATGTATCGCCAGATTTACCCGTTACAGACACTATAGCACCAAAAGATGTTTCTGTTGATGTATTGCCAGATTTACCTGTGACAGACACTATCGCACCAAAAGATGGTTCTGTTGATTTATCGCCAGATTTACCAGTGACAGACACTATCACACCAAAAGATGTTTCTGTTGATGCATCGCCAGATTTACACGTGGAAGCAATGAAAAGGAGAATAAGATCCACGTCTGAAATGCACTTGATTAAGTCCCAAAAAATTAAACATGATAGACAAGGTGAAAAGTCGAACAGACACAACGATAGAATTTTGCACAGAAAGGTGAATGGCCGGATCAGTGAATTTTTTTTGCCATTTTCCAAAAACATAAATTAAAATCAGATTTGCAGGGCCCTTAACAAATGCTAAATTATTGTTCAAAGTAACTTTTTAAAAATAATTTCAACTACTTTCTAAGTTTAACCTGTTTAATGTAATTACAAATAGACAACTCATATTAATTGTTCTTGAACACAAAAGATATTTACTTTGCTGAATTTATTCAAAATGTTTTCATAAAAATTTTTTTAAAAATGCTATCATGAGATCGAACGTGGATACCATGTTGTGAAAAAAATATGGTCAAATTTAAATTTATTTATTGATACAAGGTAGATGGCTATGTTATGATAACTACATGATTAACAAAATATCAAATTCACTATATTTATTTGAAAATATTAACTCTACATTAAAAAAAAACACAAAATTAATCATCCGTCCGTGTTAAATGTTGTTTTTGTTTTTGGTAAATTTCTATAGACTTAATCCACGTGTAAATATAAATGCTGAATGTACACAAAATTAACCATCATAAGTGTTAAAATAATGTTTTTTTGGTTGGTTAAACTTAATCCACATCTGCAGAATATTTCTCCTTTCTGCCAAGATATGATTAAAGTCAATGTCTGTTCTCATTTGACGTTCAGTTTTTTTCTATCAGCTGCTCAAAATAGTTAATTTTACAGTGCGCGTTCATGATCTTCTTGTTTATAATGGAAATAGTGCTCCCCAGGATTAGAATTTCTGCCTCATCCAGTGTTACCTTTTTAGCAGTTACCCTGTCAAAAAGAATAAAATTAATTTATTTTACATATGAACATCACATTAATGATATATCTAAATATATATTTGGTAATGATTCACAAGTATTCGCAAAAATTACTTTTTTATTTAGAGTTTAAACACGAAAACATCCCGTACGTTATCAAAAAGCAGTAAACACTGATTTTCAATTGTGCTTTTAAGCTGAGTTTTCAACACATTGCGTGTTTCTATTTCTTGTTTAAATTCTATATACATTATATTATATTTACAATCTTTGTCATTATGTATCGTTGTAATACAGACCGAAACGACAGTGTAATGATCATCAAGTTCCAAACAAATTGTTATACATGAATACACACAGTTAATACTTTTAGGTTATCTTTCAATATTTTTTGGATTAATTTCATGCTTGGTGTTGCAAGATTATCAATCGTTAAGTCCCGACAAATAAAGATATTTGATAACATAGAAATAGACACAAAACTTTTTATTTGTAACACATAAAACAAATATTACGTAATGAGGAACAAAACTTTTTATTTTTTCAACAAAAACAAGATACTTCAGTATGAAAATTCACAAATACATATACAATTCTAGTGTTCTGAAATATTCATATTTGATTTAAGTGTTTTTGAAAAAATTGGATTTGTGAATAACCTGGTGGTATTTTGTTACAGTCCAAAACGGGGTAACTCTTGAATTTTTATGATACGTTTCTATTTAGCTATCGAAATGTTTACAAAGAAAATAATTTATTTCTTTCTTTTACGAACTTTTAAATCTTTATTTAAAAAAAAACATTGTATATTGCAGTATTCTTTATGATGTACTACTAGATCGGGAGTATAAAAAATACTTAAGAATACTTACTTCATGAGTAATTCGGATTTCTTTCCTTCTTCTGATTTTCGTTGCTTTTCGTCATTGCTAAAAAAAGGGAAACGATAAAAACAAACGATAGAAAAAATAATTGGTTTTAAAATTGGATTTGTGAATAAGCTGATGGTATTTTGTTACAGTACAAAGAGGGGTAACTCTTGAATTTTTATGATACGTTTCTATTTAGATATCCAAATCCTTACGTACGAAGAAAATAACTTCTTTCTTTCTTTTACGAACACTTAAATCTTTATTTTAAAAAAAACGTTCTATATTGCAGTATTCTTTATGATGTATTACTAGATCGGGAGTATAAAAAATACTTAAGAATACTTACTTCATGAGTAATTCGGATTTATTTCCTTCTGATTTTTGTTGCTTTTCGTCATTACTAAAAAAAGGAAACGATAAAAAAAATAATTGGTTTTAGACTGAGTACACACTAATAGCGTTTTAAATTTATGGCATCAGATTTATTTTATTGCCGTTTTTTTGGTGAATAATTTCACAATTATGTTTTATAAATGAAAAAAAAAACAAATAGATAATAAAAACAATCGCAACAACGACAAAATGTGTATCTGTGCAGATTAAGTGGGGTCTCGATGGAGATAACCTTTCCTGCAATCAGAAAGGTTTCCTCGTATTCCCTGAGCTGGCAAAAATGCCTTGCTGATTTTTATCAACTGGATGACAATACCAATTACATCCTGATGGTTCTATACGAACAGGTTGAGAAATGCTGTAATGAAGCCTTTTTAAACAACTATCCTTGGGTACATTAATAAGAACATATTTTACTTTTTTTCTCTCAAAATCTCAAAATCAGTAATCAGGAGTCTGACGATAATTAATATTAAAATTTTAGAAATATGTAGTATAGTACACTAAACATTATTATTCATTATTTTCTTTCCTTTATTTTTCATTATTTTCTCATATAACGATTGTAAACTTATTCTTGTAAAAAAAAATGATTGAAATTGCTTTTTAATCCATCTGTCAAAAAACCAAACTTTCTTGTCAAAAAAAAATTAAAGTGCTGAAAAAATTAAGTTGATCATTTAGAAATAAAAACATTTTGAAAGAAGCAAGGAGAAGAAATCTCGGACCTATTATATGCATGACCAATAATCTAATACGAGGAAAATGCAAGTCTAAAAAAATCTACAAAAATATACTACAAGTGACAATATTGAGGCAAATGACTTATAGAGAAATGCACTCGGTCAAACTACCATCACTGGTTTAATGTAATTTATCATCTTTTTTTGTCCCCAACACGAAACGTCAAAAGTTGTTCGATATTTATAACAAATCAACAAGTTTTAATGATTAAATAGATAAATGTTCAATGGTAATTGAGAAAGAAGCCATTAATACAATGATTGATGATCGATTGAGTTTTGTACCAGAAATCTCCCATTGCCCCATTTAAAGAACATGAATACCTTTATGGATACCGCATTCCTAAAACTATTTGATGAGTTGACAGATAAATTCTTCTTTAAATCACCATGTTATCTTTGATGGCTATACAGATGAATACTTCTTTAAATGACATGGACAAAATGATGGATGAACAGTAAAAATAAACTAAAAATCTAAAATTTTATCTTTATTCATAAAACAATAATCAAAAATTTACAACAATTGTATATGCATTATGGTTTCGGCACTTTGAGACAATCAATATATAGGCACTTGTATTCTTCCATTTTTAAAAGCAAAGAGGTAGAAAAAAATATTAAACATTATTCCTGACCAGTGAAATATTAAACATTATTCCTGAGCACTGACAGGGTTTTATAAAAGGAATGGTGTATCTAATTTTTCTAGTTCAACTTTTAAAGATCAAATATTGAAAAAAAAAAACTACTGAAATCTCAATGTAAATATTATATGCCAAATAAACTATACTGGTTTAGCACTACCAAAAAATTGTAGTTTATCACTACAAAAATAATCAACAAAAAAGAATATTTTCAAAAAATTCTTATCAATAAAAAAACTACACTAGTTGTATGAAAAAATGAAACACTACACTAACTGTATGACCAAAAAATAATCAACAGCAAGAATATTTTCAACATGGTCCCTCCATAAAAAATGTTCTTATCAAAAAGACTATACTAATTGCATGAAAACAATAAAACACTAAACTAATTATATGGCCAATACCTTTCATCAGTTTAATACGACAAAAAAGTAAACAACAAGAATATTTTCCATGTTAAAGTTTTTATCAAAAATTTGTGAGTCTTCCAAGGAAGACATGTGTCGCCTGCGGACGTCAATTTTTACAAAAGATATTAAAATTTTCTAAAAATGAAATATATATGCACACCTTCGCATTAAAGTTAATGCACAGAGAAAGTTTCATGAAATTGCTGTGAGCCGTTACGCAGTAGTTGAGGATAGAAGTTTTGAACCCCCCTTTTTTTCAAAAATGTCAATTTTTACAAAAAAAAATTTAACATTTTTAAAAATAGAATATATATGCACACCTGTACATTAAGGTTAATGCACAGAGAAAGGTTCATCAAATTTCTGTGAGTGAGTCGTTATGGGTAGTTGAGGATAGATGTTTTGAATCCCCCCCCCTTTTTTTCAAAAATGTCAATTTTTACCAAAAAAAATTTTGAATTTTTCAAAATAAAATATACATGCACACCTGTACATTAAGGTTAATGCACAGAGAAAGTTTCATCAAATTCCTTTGAGCAGTTATGGAGTAGTTGAGGATAGAAGTTTTGACCCCCCCCCCCTTTTTTCAAAAATGTTTATTTTTAGGGAAAAAAATTAAAATTTTCTAAAAATGAAATATATATGCACACCTTTGCATTAAGGTCAATGCACAGAGAAAGTTTAATAAAATTCCATTGAGCGGTTATAGAGTAGATGAGGATAGAAGTTTTGCCCCCCCCTTTTTTTTTGCAAAAACGTCAATTTTTACAAAAAAAAGTTAAAATTTTTACAGATAAAATATATATGCACACCTGTGCATTAAGGTTAATGCACAGAGAAAGTTTCATCAAATTCCTTTGAGCGGTTATGGAGAAGTTGAGGATAGAAGTTTTGTACCCCCTTTTTTGCAAAAATGTCAATTTTTACCCCCAAAAAATTTGAAATTTTCTAAAAATGAAATATATATGCACACCTGTGCATTAAGGTTGATGCACAGAGAAAGTTTCATCAAATTCCTTTGAGCGGTTTACGAGGAGTTGAGGATAGAAGAAAAATGTGGCGACGCAAGACGACAGATAGTGATCCCTATGTGTCGACCATGCGTTCCGCAGGCGACACAATAAAAAACTACACTAACTGCAACAAGCAGACAAAATTTTCAAATTACAAGCAATTTACAATAATATATACAAAAACAAACTAAAAAAAGAGGAATGACTAGATTCAGCAGAGTATAATTTTTAAAGTATTACCAACTTATACAATGTATATGTCAAAATAAAATCCAACAACAGGGATGGCTAGATTCAATCTTCAACAAAAGTAAAACAACGTAATAAAAAAAATATGGAAAAAAATACGCAAAGAATATTGTCTTGTCAAAAACATATGTCTCCTGGTATTACTTCTAGTTAAAAAAAAACAAACAAACAAAACAACAAATTAAAAACAAAACAACAAAATAAACAAACACAAAAGAAATGATCAGATTTTACCTTCAAAAGTAAACAAAATTAAAAAAAAAAAAGAAATGGAATAATAGGTATAAAATATATCATCTTTAAAAAGACAGTTTTCTACGGGTATTACTTCTTGTTCTACGGGCTATTGGTGAATTTTGGTTAGATCCAGACGGACTCTCAATCTTAGACAGTGTAGTAGATTCAGATGAACTCTCATTTTCCGAACGAACAATGCAGGGTTGTGCAGCAGCTATCGGTTTTTTCTGGGTATTACTTCTTGTTCTTTGCGCTATTGGTGAATTTTGGTTAGATCCAGGTGGAATCTCAATCTTAGGCAGTGTAGTAGGTGTTAGAGTCTCAGGTGAACTCTTCACTTTCCGAATGAACAATGCTGGGTTGTGCAGCAGCTATTGGAGACATTTCAATCATTGATTCCTGTTGCTCAGGAGATGCATAATGTGATGGTGACATACTCAGAGGTGTACTAAATTCATGTGGTGATCCAGGAATTGGTATATATGGGTTTCTAAGAGTGTTCTGTCTACGTTTATATTTCCATGTCACCATAATGACTATAATCACCAAGGTACTAATTATCCCCCATACCAACAAGCCTAAAAAACCTACATTAATTTTGTAAATGTTTTGTTCCAATACAAAAATTGTTTCTATCATTTTCAGCAGAAGTATTATTATATAATTACATAACAAAAGTTTTATAACAATTGCCATATTGCAGTACTTATGTAATATATTATATGTGTGCATAGCATCAAAATTCATGATACTATCAAATATAAAGAATTATGACAATAAAAGTATGAATATGAATTGCTCATCACAAGGACTAAATTATTGAAATTACAACTGTAAATATTATGATACAAAATCTATCTTTATGACATCCATGATGCATCCTTAATTTATGTTTTTTCTTTGAAATTCTTGAATTTTATTATTTTTGCACTAAATCCGTGATGTGTAAGTAGAGAAAAAATTATGCAGGCATTCATGAAATATGCATATAAATTTTGGTGTTTGCCATTAATCGAGCCATTCAAACAATTTTAGAAAATTACTAATATCAGAACTACTAATATCATTAATTTCTAACAATAATACTGTGTTGACAGTATATTTGATAATACAACCATTACATATGGGTCATGATAAATATAAACAAAATAAAAATTCCTGAAACCATATTAATTGTAATATTATTCAGTCATTGCGAAATTTGAAAATCTTTGCCTGTCCCTCAGTCAGATAACTTACAAGATTTTGCCTGACCGAAAACATTTTTGCAGGTCCAACTTATTATTCTCTTCTAATTTTGTCAAAAATTTTGCCTGACTTTGGTCATGTGGTGTAAAAACAACTGCCTGACCGAATAAAAATTTGCCTGTCAGGAGAGACGGTCAGGCAGATTTCGTAACAACTGTAATTATTATGTGAAATTGTAGTAACATTGTAGAAATGAAAAAAAAAAAACAAACCAGTAGTTTTAGTATCTATTAATGTGGTGGTATGGTCTGGTGTCTCTGTAGTTGGGTTTGGTTTCTCTGTGGATGAAATGGTGGTTTTATTTGGTTTCTCTGTGGATACAGTAGTTTGGTCAGGTTTCTTTGTGGTTTCTACAACATCAGGAACTGAAAAAAAACTTTAGTCATATTCTGATACAACTAAATATAAATATATATATATTTTTTAATTATCTGAAGGGTCTTGGGGATGGCCTAGTGGTCTAGGTAGTTCTACCTGTACAGATCACTGACACTGTAACCTATCACTGCTGCAGACCAAGTTCGACCCCCACTTTGCACCATTACAAAAAAGGGTGCGTTTGACTTACATGGGATAAAGTTTACCAGTTGCATGCCCAAGGTCGGTGGTTCTCTCGGTACTACGGCTTCCTCCACCACTAAAACGGGTCATCACGATATAGCTGAAAAAATGCTGCAGTGACATAACCCCGTACAAAGATTGTACAAAATTTACTTCAATATAATTGTAAACAAGATTAAATACCTACCACATAATGTATTTGAGCAATTCCAACTACATACTGGGTGGTCACTGTTGTAAACACGAGGCGTAGTTTGGGTTTCGGGATATGTGATGTAACATTGGCATGATTCACCGTAGACTTTTATCAAAGTAACTTTTCTTAATATTGAGATTGTAATGTTAGTTCCACAGAAATATGTTTCAGCATTAATACTCATCACCATTAGTGTTGAATGTAATAAAAATAGTAAGACCGATAGTTTCGCCATTGTGACACTCATTTGGACAAGAAGCGTAATAAGGAATACATTTTATTTGGAATACGAAAATAGCTGTTGTGGATCTACAAAATGATAAAAAACGTTTAAAATAGCACAAAAGCATGTAAATAAATTGCTCATAATACAGGTATATGAAAGAATAATGAAATAATCAGCATATATTTTACAAAGTATGTAGGAACTTTGAGAGACAAAATTACATTCCTTACGGTTCACAATTATAAATTGAAGACAATCTCCGACACAGACCCCCACATCCGTTCTGTTCTATAATTTGCATATTGTCCAAAATAAATAAAAAAACTTGACAGAAATTAGAGAAATTGTATAGTATCTTCAATGTCAAGATTTTGAAATGTCATATAACCAGTGATCAGATGAAGAGTATTATCACAATTTTATTTTAAAAATTGTTTAAAATATAATGACATAGATCATTTCTTATTAGAATATTAAAGTAAACAAAGTGTACTTCCACAAAATTGTATTATGAATGGAACTAAATGTTTATACTTACAAATTGGAAAAGGTTTAAACATAAAATTTCAAGATTCATATAATTACTTACCTATGGCTTTAGCTAAATTACCTAAAGCTTTCGATATTCAAAGTTTAAAGATAGGTTATTTTCCACATCTTTTTAACACATCTGAGAACTTAAATTATATTGGACCTTATCCAGATGCTAAATTTTATGCTCCAGACGAAATGTTTGAAGATGATAGATTTGAATTTTTTAAATGGTATCAACAGCAAAGAAATAATATTTTTAATTTTAAAAAAGATGTAACTATTTTAAAGTTAGCTTGTTTAAAATATAGACATTTATTAATCGAAAATACTAAAGTAGATCCTTTTACTAGTTTTTACTGCATCTTCCGTATCTATGAAAGTATTTAAAACTAATTTTTTCGAAAATGAAATTCAAGTTCAATTAGTGGAAAACGGACCTTTTATTTCAGCTTTTAAAAAAGCTGGGAACTATACTTTTCCGGATAATACACCGATTAATTTTTTTAAAAAAGAAATTTTAATTAAATCTGATATTGCGATGATACCACCAACAGGTTATGTTTCTAAAAAAAATTTAGTCAAATTAGTATTGAAGATTTAGAATGGTTAATATATACAAAAGGTAAAGATATTAAACATGCTTTAAATGGACTTGGAGAATTTAAAATTGAAAAACATTTCGTAGATGGAATTTGTTTTCAAACAAAGGAAATTTTTGAATTTAATGGATGTTTCTTTCATTCTTGTCCTATTTGTTATCCAAATGACAGAGACAAGTTAAAAATTAATAAAATGACTTTTAATCAAAATTATGCTTTGACATTAAATAAATTAACTTTTCTTAAAAAATGTGGTTATACAGTTTACGTTAAATGGGAACATGAATTTTTAAAAGAAAAAAAAGAAAGCGAAGATTTATTAGAATTTACAAAAGATATTAAAATTTTTTCCCGTTTAGATATAAGAGATAAAAGTTACAAATGATGAACAAATACATCATGTGGATTTCACTAGTTTATATCCTTATGTAATGAAATATGAAAAATATCCTATAAGACATCCTGTAATTCTAACGGAAAATTTTCAATCTATCGATAATTATTTTGGAATTCTATTTTACCACCAAGAAATTTATTTTTACCAGTATTACCCTGTAAATATGCTGATGATGATAAATTAAAATTTCCTTTATGTAATAAATGTGCTGAAAATAAAAATCCGTCAATGTTCGGATATGGATAGAATACTAACTAGAACGTGGTGTACTCCAGAAATTTTAAAAGCCATAGAAAAAGGCTATATAATTATAAAAATTTATGAAATTTATCACTTTCCAAATACCAAACAATATATTCTCATTGGCTGTGACGTAGTCGGAAGTTCATGTGACTCGTTCTCATTATTTCACAATCCATGTACCTGTAAGGACGCATCGAGTGCGACAGGAAAAACGTTAAGGTAGAATAATTTATTTGCCTTGGTGGCTATTTAAATTTGCTTTGGTAGCATTTAAACCTAGGTGGTTTGTTACTTGATGGTTTTATTTACTGGATATTTTGGAAATGATGAATTTAAATGGAGTTTTATATGAGGAAATACATGTGCCATGATGTGGCACTAAAGGACTTTGAAGGTCAAATGAAGATTTTTGATATTTGAAATGAATTGGTTTATTTTGAGAATGATATAAAAGGATTTTGATTAATAGCAGTATGGATTTGGAGACGATTAATATATTTTAGGCAATTTTTTGTATTTGAATAATTTGAAAGTTACGGAATGTAATAGGGACCTACGGGTATGCAGCGCACTATATTTTAATGATGAAATTGCTTACATTTTTTAGAAATGTTTGAAGCATATTTAGTGAAAATACAATTGATAGAGAAATGATAGACATTTGGAAATAAAAAATGATATAACTACTTCTTTGACATCTGATTTGAAGTGTACTTTGTAGAATTTTAAGCTTGTAAAGGTTTGGGAAAGAAGTGAAATGCTTCGTTGCTAAGATATTTGATTTTCCCCATTTTTACTACTTTTACAATGGCAGGTTCGTGATATATTGGCGTGGTGTCACTTTGCACGTGCACATGTTATGTTTTTAGCTATATAATTAAGACATTTAAAAGTGGTTTCCTTACCTGAGGTTTTAAAGTTGTTTAGGTGTAGTAACAAGAGTAAATATTTTTATTTTAATATAGAACAGGGAACATATTTTATTCATCTAATTTATGGCCCGCAGAGGGCTACATGAGCTTTACATACATGTATAAAGGAAAAGAAATAATGATTTGATAGTAATGGACAGCACAATTAGCAATATATGTTATTATGTATCAGAATTTATCAAATTTTATACTATAAATTGTAATTGATATGGTGTTAAAATTGGTTTCCTTTATTTGTAGATGGTTCTACCGACCGTTTTGAAGAAAAAACACTCCTTGAAGGGAGTCCGTCTCCTTCCTTTAATTAAGAGAGTAAAGACAGGACAGCCGGAGTCGTTAAAGGAATATGCCCGGATTCAAAAAGAGGTAAAGACCGAGAACCTAAAGAAAGAGGAGATCGATCAGCACTTTTTCGTGCTAACAGGGGAACAAGTTGATGATATATTATTGATGGCAGAAAGGGATTTGACCGTAGAAGAAGCAAGATGGCTTCTTCACTGTACAATACTCTACGCTAATGAACATGGTCAGCCTGCGGGGCAGAACCTCAGTGATCCTGACTTGGTGAGTAGAAAAATTGTACAAAATCTGCACATCGAATCGCGAGTACTATATCACTGATAATAACAACTTTCTTGCCATGATTTAAATATATGTTGTGCATGTTATGGATTGAATGTGCATATGACAACTCACACGGTACCCTAGACATGTCTTGATGTTTTGAGTTTCATATTGTTGTTAAAACATTGATATTAGAGGGGTATCTTTCAAATTTAACCAAAAGTTCCCAAATGGACTTCGTTTAATCCAGAAGATATAGATTAGAATTTCGTATTGTTAAACTATTTCAACTATTTTATTTATTTATCTTATCCGCAGTACACTACGTCACAGGTGCGATTTATACATACTGCTTAAAAATATCAGACAAACAGATCGAATAGACCTTAAATTTCCATAATAATAAGAGTGTTGTATAATTACGAATTTGAGAACTAGTCTACAAAAGTACACTTTTAGAGGCTTTACGTCGGTTTTGATTACCTGATTACTGAGACATTTTGTTTATAAATTGGTATTAAACCACGGATGATTATCTAATTTGATCATTATTGGAAACCGGTAACGAGCACATTACTACTAATTGTGTGTTAAAGCTAAATTAAAATATTTATAAACATCGGATTATTATTAGCCTTCTCTTCCGGTGCATGAGCTAAATCTAGTGTAATATTTGATATAATTTAAGGATATCGTTTCAAAATGTGTAAACTGAAATATGAATGATTTGTATTTTGTGTCAAATATTGTATTTTTGCTTAATTTGAGTAAGATTATCTCATGTAATTTTCAACTCTTAATGGATTTTCTAAATTGATTATTGATTTTCTTGAAATTGGGTTTATTGATGTTTTCCAATGGTGCAATTGTCACTTTCACTTTTTTTTTTAAAAAAAAACTTTTTGTGTACATGTATTTCAGGCTGTTGGTCCATCTACGTCATCAGGTGCAGCAAATGATACTAGCGTATCAGCTGTGAAACGCAAGAGAGACCCTCCCCAGTCTGACGATTTAGAGGATCGGGTGGCGTCTTTGGAAAAAAGCGCCAGAGTAGAGGCTGTCAAGGAGCTGAAGGAGAAGGTGAGAGTTCTCTGCCTGCAGCAAGAGCCAAGCAATGCTTTAATACTCCTCACGCTAGAAGAATTAGCTAAAACATCTAGGCGTGTCAATCATGATGAAAGTGACATTTTTGAAGAATTAGCCCGACAGGCTAGTAGGCACCAGGATAAATTGAATATTTCGTCTTTATGTTTATCAGTGATTGGGGGTAAAGCAGCTGATACGATCACGAAGGCAATTTCTAAGTGCTTAAAGGAAAAGCAATCCGAATGTAAACAAGCTTCAAATGGTTTGGGACCAACTCCGCAAAATTCGCCTTTATTTAATGCTTATCCTCCAGCTCCTTACCAGGCTCCCGTTGCGTATGGGATGCAGGGTGGTCAGTTTTTTCAACCTCCTGGTCCGTATATGGTGAATAATTTTAGAGGCAGAGGCCGTGGATCATTCAACTTCAGACCTAGGGGTCCGTGTTTATTTTGTGAGAGTACGTCACATCAAGTCAAAGATTGTCAACTTATGAAGGACGCCAAAAACAAAGGAAAATAAACATTTTCGTTTCAGGACTTGTAGCTTTAAAACAAAACAATGATTTGAATATAATCTATTTGTTTTCATTTCATGTTCAAGCTTATTTTTATGATAAGATTGTTGTAATATTGATACATCTTTTGGAGTGAAATATATATTTTGTTTTCTTTAAAATTCCTTTTGTCTGCAATTCAAGGGACTACTGATGCCCTAGTGGGTTTTACTCACGCGAATTGTAGGCGAGGGGATTTCCCTTTATGTGTTCCGATGCTGGCTTACTATATTTCTAATTTGGTGTTATTTTATTTTTAGAAATCTTTTGAGAATTTTGAGTGTGATTTTGTGAAAGTCCCTGATTGGGAAATGGAGAGTGGTTTTGACCCCACACATATAGAGATTAGGAAAAGTCCAGCATGGGTAACGCTTAGAGGCGAGATCCCTTCGCCTACGATTCGTGCTGCTAAATGTGAAGAAGTGTTGAATAATAACGTTGACTTTGATATAAACTCTTTACCTTTACGTGACCCAAACTACTTTGTTAGTGGTCAACTACATAGTTGTTTAAATGCTTGGCAGTCGATACTTGGTGATAACAAAAAAGAAAGTGATGTTATGAAATGGTTAAAAAATGGAGTAAATGTGCAAGATTTTTTCCAACATTTCACAGGGAAATTTAAGGGGAAAATATTTGACTCTGATGTTCCACCAAAACAATATTTCTTAAATTCGGGTAGTTGTAAACAACATGTTGAGTTTTTATCTAAAGAATTATGTGAAAGAATAGCTTCGGGTGCTATTAGGGTTTTAGGTAAAGTTGGGTTTTGTGTTCCACCTAAAGTTATAATGCCTTTGACAATTGAGCCTAGCAAGCCCCGTGTATGTCACGACGAGAGATATCTCAACTTGTGGATTAGGGATTCCCCTTTTAAGTTAGAGACTTTAAGAGATATCCCAAGATTAGTTCAAAGAAACTCTGTAATGATAACATGTGATGAAAAATCAGGCTACGACCATGTCAAGCTTAGTGAGGAATCCCAGTCGTATTTTGGAATTCAGTTTGGGGGTTATTTCATGGTATGCACTACCCTCCCGTTCGGTTGGTCAGCGTCCGCTTTTGTTTACCAATCATTGGGGATGTGTGTGACATCATATTTAAGGAGTATGGATGTATTAAATACCTTGTACATTGATGATAGATTTGCGGTTTCTCAAGTCAGTGTCCAAGCTTGTGATATAAATGCAGTCAGGGAAGCACAGCAAATACCCTATATCATGCTTGAGATACTCACAAGGCTGGGTTATACGCTATCTCTGAAGAAGTGTTCCTTATTTCCCGAAACTTGTAAGAAATTTCTTGGTTTTTACGTTGACTCGGTTAGGCAAGCGTTTATTCTGCCGGAAGATAAGAAACAAAAATTCATAGATCTTCGGGAATCGATTTTATCATCAGAGTCTGTTGATTTGAGAACATTACAAAGATTCTGTGGAAAATGTATCTCAATGTCCTTAGCTGTGCCAGGCTGTAAATTGTTTTGTAGGGAAGTGAATTCGGCCATCTCTCGAGCTATAAAAAATAGCAGGTTTGTGTCGGTTTCTGGCGAGTTAAAAAAAGAATTGGAATACTGGAATTTCATAGATGACTGGTCTGGTTGCTCAACGTGGAGACCAGAATATCACACAAGGGTTGATATGTCCACTGATTCATCAGGTTACAAGTACGGTGCTGTAGTACATCTAGGTGAAGTTGAAATCGTTTTAAGTGACTATTGGGATTCCCTTGATGACAGGCCTATCCATGTTAAGGAGGCAAATGCCATTTTAAAAACGCTACAAGCCATGCATAAGGAGTTGCTAAATTCTAGGGTTGATGTCCAGTGTGATAATACTGCAGTTGTATGCGCATGGGGCAATCAAGGGTCAAAGAGCCAAGCACTCAACGGAATACTTAAATTGATATTTCATTGCGTTGTAGAAAGCAATATTGACCTTCATATGTCTTATATACCTTCTGGTCAAAATCAAGCCGATAATTCGTCGAGGAAACTAACATTAGCCGATACTATGTTGAATGACAGTGCTTGGCTGGAGGTAGATTGTTATTTTGGCCCCCACTCTGTTGATCTCATGTCCTTGGATTCCAATGCAATGGTCTCGGGTGGAAAACCCTTGCGTCATTTTACCCCATGGCCAACTCCAGAAAGTTCGGGTGTCAATGTCTTCTCTCAGGATTTAAGGAAGGAGGTTAATCCATATGTGTACCCCCCATTTGTGTTAGTTTTTCCCCTACTTTCATTTTTGGAGGAACAGAAGGTAGATTGTACTATAGTAGTTCCCGAGCTTTACCCTGTACCGATTTGGTGGCCTAAACTAAGAGCTGCATCAGTTGGTTCGCTTTGTATAGGTAAAAAAGGCCAAACAGACGTTGTAAAAATTCCTTCAAAGCAAGGTTTTGTTTTGGATAAAACTGGTCTTCGTTGGCCATTGTTTGCTTTTAGAGTTTCATTTTGTTGACTAACATACATAGTTATCTGTAAAACTTCTATTTGTCATTTGTAGGGCATGGATATAGATTGGAATTCCATAAATACTAGATTAGATGAGTTGGATGGAAAGAAATATCTGTCGTCTGGTTACAAAAAGAAGAAAAGCTTACTTCACATTTTCCTAGCTTTTCTCCGTGAATCTGGTTGTATAAGGCTATCAGCATGTAAACCTCAAAACGTACGCCAATTTTTAGTATGGAAAGACACGTTTGGGAAAACGGTAGTGCATAACATTAAATGTAAATTCCTGGGCAAAAAGGGAGAAACGTCTTGTTTGTGTCCTAGACGTTTGGCTTCTGCTACAGTTGAGGGAATGATTCAGTCACTAGCTAATATATTTGATGAAAATGGCTTGGGACGGGAATGGGACATTTTGTCCAATTCAGGAAATCCTGCTACTTCCCCTCTTATTAAGGAATACCTTAAGCTTATTAAAGAGGAGCAGGCTAGTGCACATGTCCTTCCGAAGCAAGCGAAACCCATGTTCCTGACTAAAGTAAGATCTATATGCTCTTTCATTGGTAGAGAACTTAAAAAACCTGGATTAACTGTTAGACAGAAATTCGTTTTGTATAGGGACCAAGCTTGGTTAAAACTACAGTTTTTCGCTGGCGACAGAGCCAGTGATTTGTCTGTTGTTGTTACTCAGGAGATAAAAGTGTTACACGACGGGTCTGGTTTGGTTTTTCAACACACTTTCGGCAAGACGCTTAGGGGCGACAAGGGTAAAAATAACTCCTTTGTTATAAAAAAATGTGAGGATTTGGAAATCTGCCCAGTAAAAGGTCTTCTTGAGTATGTAGAATTTTGTAAACGTTGCGGTGTTGACTTGTCGGTAGGCTGTTTATTTCGTGTTGTTTCGGAAAATGGACGAGTTCTTGACCAGAATTTGAGTTATTCTGCTGTTTATGAACGTTTGAGGTATTATTTGGTTCTTTTAGGGATATACGAGGGCGAAACTCCCCACAGTCTTAGGTCTGGTTGTGCGTTAACGATGGCTTTGTCTGGTTCAGTTGATAGTATAGATCAAGTTATGAATCATGTTGGCTGGTTTAATAAATCAAGCGCAGACTACTATACTAGAATGCATTCTCTAGTTGATGCTGGTATTGTAGCAGGAAAATTTGCGGAATCAACAAAACGGGCAAATGAAACTGAAACTCTTTTTAGGGAACAAGCTGATTACTCGACACTGGAAAATGCTTTTTGAATGTCCACTCTAAGGTTTCGTATATATATGAGTGTAATATACCATTATCATGTAATACATTGTCATGGGTATATGAATTATAATTAATAAAATGTTTTGAAATACGTATGATTTATTTAAATATTTTGAGTTTTGGGAAGAAGGAAAGACGTTTATTTAATTTTCCGGGGTAAATCTTGGTTTGGAATGTGATATGGGCAGAGTTTTACTCCCCATACCTTAACCTGAGCTGGTGGACGGAGATAGCAGGCACTGAGGATATGGGTATATTCTCATTGGCTGTGACGTAGTCGGAAGTTCATGTGACTCGTTCTCATTATTTCACCATCCATGCAATAGTATGGTAATATACAGATGTGATAGGTTATATGATACTTTGATGGTTTTATTGGTATTGAAAATTTCGGCCGCCCTCCCAACCCACCCAGTAATATGATACCAAAATGTGGACAAAGGGAGATAAATCAAAATAAAACCAAGTTTCAGGACATCCTATTTAATAGATCAGCACTCCAATTCGGAAATGGTGTAAAATAAAGATAATTACAAGATAACGGAGTTAAATGTGCATGACTAGATTGTAAATTATATACACTAATGTATGATAGATTCAATAAATGGAGACTTTTACTCATACCTAATTTATTCTTGTTCTTTATTTTGAATTTGTTGTAAATACATGTATCTTCTATTTGTATAACTTAAAACAACATCGATCAGTTTACATCTCAGTCTACTAAAGTTGGAGCATTTTCTTTTGCTTTCTCGTGACACTGTTACTGCAAGTCCACATTTTGGTATATGCAGTTATCTCTGTGCATTCAGTTCATACTGTCGAGTTTTACTCCCCATACCTTAACCTGAGCTGGTGGACGGAGATAGCAGGCACTGAGGATATGGGTATGACAAAAGCAATAAAACTAATGGTTTATTTACTGAATTTATTAATACTTTTTTAAAAATGAAACAAGAAAGTTCCGATTGGCCTGCAGATTGTATCAGTGAAGAACAAAAAACAAATATATTAAAGATTATTATGAAAACGAAGGTATAAAATTGAACAAAAATAAAATTTGTAAAAATCCATGTTTACGTTCTATTGCTAAGTTACTGCTAAATAGTTTTTGGGGAAAATTTGGACAAAGGTCAGATTTTATAAAAAGCAAATTCATTTCCTCATCTCAATTAGATGAATTTTATAAGTTAATAAATAACAGTTTATATGAATTAAAAGATTACTATATTATTAATAAAGATTTATTGATGGTTCGATTTTCACAAAATTCATTAACTTTGGATTACGATTACGTATCTAACTTGTTTTTAGCTTCTTTTACTTGGGCACGTTTAAAACTATACAATGAAATGAACAAATTAGATAAAAGAGTATTATATCACGATACGGACAGTATTATTTACATTTAAAAGAAAATTTACAATTAGGTAATTACCTTGGAGAATTAACAAATGAATTAGAATATAGTGATTACATCATAGAATTTATAGGTTGTGGACCTAAAAATTATTCTTATAAAACTAAAAATCAACAAATTGTAACCAAAATAAGAGGTTTTAGATTAAATTATAGAAATAGCTTGTTATTAAATTTCGATATTTTAAAAAATATGATTTTAAACAACCTAATGGTATTATTAAAACAAAACAATTTAAAATTAATCGGGAAATACCGTGTACGACATTGTATAATTTAACTCAACTAAAGAGATATAAGATACAGTTTACAAAAAGAATTTTAGAAGACCAAGTATCATATCCTTATGGTTACTGATTTTATTTATTATAGAAATGGACAGTTAAAAAGAGGAGGAGATTGATATTTGACATTTCTTTTGTTTACAAATATATTGTATATTTTTAAAAATTATGTAATGTTAGTACTTTTAAATAATGTTTATTTTCAGAATTATATAGCATTAATGCCTCTTGAAATTAAATATAAAATTTATGATTTTGTTATACAAAATTACATACAATCTAAATTACAATTGAATAAACAAATTCGCAATACATATTTTGAAAATAAAAACCTCAAACATACATAGTATCAAATGAAATATGGATAAAAGAATATACTTGTATTTTTTAGAATTATATCCAAGTTTTACCTTTTGAATTAAGAGAAAAAAATTTATAAATTATATTGTAAAATTTATATTTCACAAAAATCATTACTATGTAATGAATTACAGAACTATTTTTCAGACTTACTTATATATCATAGATTTTGTCCTATTTGTGTGGAAATAGGAATAAAAAGTTCAAACATATATACGAGAAAACATTTTCTTAATATTTCAGGCTATGTAAAATTCAAATAAATGAAAAGTTATTTTTTAAAAATAAAACTTATAATATTTTTATTCTTTTCAGAATAACATATTAAGTTTACCAGTTGAATTAAGGCATCTGATTTATAATTATCACATAAAGAATATGATAAAATTAAAAGAAAGCATAAACAAAGAATTAAAAATGCTTTTTAAATATCATAAAGAAATAATACTTACACTTGACAATTTATTAATCAATGAAAGTGAAAATCTACATTTAAGTACCGAAGTTATAACATATTTCTTAAATTTTTCGGAAAGAATTAAATTATTTATAGTGAATGAATAGTATTTTTATTCTTTTCAGAATAACATATTAAGTTTACCAGTTGAATTAAGATATCTGGAGCCTTATTTTCGAAGGTATCTTAGGACCATCCTAAGACATATCTTTGTCCCAAGTGCCATTTTCGATTGTGTCTCAAGTTAGGATTTTTCTCAAAATTATCCTAGATTTAGGATGTCAATTTAGTTGACTTAAGATGATCTTAGGAATATCTTAAGTTAAGAATAAACGTTTAGTTTAATAAAGTTTACTGAACAGTATACACTTATGTTTCTCAACTTCATCTAGAAGAATTTGGAGTTCAAATTCAGTAAACAACGTGATATGGATTCGGAATACACACTGTATGTGTATCCTTATGGGTAGTTATTTGCACGCGCTTAAACTTTGAACTCTTTATTTTGACACTTTCAATTTTACTCACCTTCGTATTCAATTGAAAAATAAATACACATATAATGAAAATAACTCACGATATTGCATGATTTAATTTCTGCAAATGACAATTTTTGCAACATCATTTAGATTGACTGATAAATTTTGAATAAAATTATTTATTTAAAATCATTTTATTTCACTTTTTATTATTATTTACCTGTCTATATTGTACGCAACTTCTGCATATGGCCATTTTGACACATTATGTGGTAATATTTATAGTTTTATTTTAAATAAAATAATTTTAATTTAAATAATTTGATTTTATTTGTTTCTTATTATTTTATTAATGTAGTGTATTTTACTAAACTTAGGATATAGTTAGGACATCTTAGCTAAGATTTTCCTAAGAGTGCTTCGAAACGACATCTCAGACGTGTCATAAGATAGTCCTAAGATTATCCTAAGATATATCTTAGGACAATTCTTAGGATAGCTTCGAAAATAAGCCCCCTGATTTATAATTATCACATAAAGAATATGATAAAATTAAAAGAAGGCATAAACAAAGAGTTAAATTTTTTTTTAAACAACTGCCAAATTGTTCCAATTTCTGGACAGTGTACATAATTTTAAATGGTAATGAATTGATCTAGTTATTTCTTAAATTTTTTCGGAAAGAATTCAATTATTTATACCCAATAAATTAAAAAATGTAAGTTTTCATTTTTTCCAGATTTACATTCGGAGTTGTCCTATTGAAATAAGAAAACTGATTTATAATCATTACATTCAAAATCAAATAAAATCAAAACAATATTTACATAATGAGTTAAATTTATACTTTTATGTAGATGAATGTATATATTATTTAAATTACTTACAGAAGAGATATAAAAATATGTTTAAACCTCTAACTAATAAGAATTTAAAATATTTATACAGAATGTATATTGGTTTTATGTTTAGAAATAGAGACTTCTGTTTACATGATTGCATTTGTAACATGAAATTTTAATTATTTTTTTTAAAATGGTTACAAATTATAGAACCACACATTGAAAATATTTATGGAATATAATTTTTTATTTTTTTCAGACATATATTGCATATATGCCAATGGAAATTCCAAATGTCATTTATAAATTTCATGTAAAAAACGTTATTTAAAAAAAGAAAAATATACATCAGGAATTAAAATTGTTTTTTAAATTTAATCAAAATTTTAGTTTTTTAAAATGGTTAAAAATTATAAAACCACACTTATGGAATATAATTTTTTCTTTTTTCAGACATATATTGCATATATGCCAATGGAAATTCAAAATGTCATTTATAAATTTCATGTTAAAAACGTTATTCAAAAAAAGAGAAAAATATACATCAGGAATTAAAATTGTTTTTTAAAATTAATCAAGATTTTAATTTTTTAAAATGGTTACAAAATTAATTTTCAAAAAAATAAACAATTTTACTGACAAAGATATTAATTATTTACACATTGTTTATATAATCTGTCCTTTTGATTATTAAATAGATTATTTTATAATTTTTCAGGCTTACATTAGCTATATGCCTCCAGAAATCAGAAATAAAATTTATCAATTTCACATTATTAATATCTGTCATGAAAAAGAAAAATTACATAAAGAATTAAAATTGTTTTTTAACATTAACCAAGATTTTGAGGGATTAAAAAATTTGCAAACATTTTATTATTCAGAATTTTATGAATTAAATGATAATAATCTTGAATTTTTACAATACATGTATTCTGTTTTTTTGCTAAATTATATTGATAATATATATTTTATATTTCCTGCACATTATTCAGACTCAGATAGTAGTTATGAACTAAATGATTTTTTAGAAGAATTTTATTAAATTCTATTTCTTTCAGAACTTAATAAAAAAATTACCAACAGAAATTCAGGATATTATAATTAAATATTATTGTAATAATTGGAATTATAAATTTCATTTAGCTCAGAAATGTCATAAAATTGTAATTCAACAATTTCTTAAAGAAAAATTAATACAAGAAATTAATTTTAAATCACATCTTTTAAGTACCTTACACAGTACAGAAAGAAGACAACTATTCTATATTGCAATATTTTTCTGATCTTTGTACATTTAACTAAAGATCAACTAATATTGGAAAGTAGATTTAAAGATTTAGACTTATTTTTTTCATTTGATGGATATGCAAACTACCCCCTCCTCCATAATAGTATATACATTTTTCCACAAGTAAGCTAAAAAATCCATAAGTAATAGTATCTGTCTTGCGCCTGTCATCGCTTGTCATAGACGCCATCTATTAGATGACGTCATATGACGGGATGACGCGCAAGACAGATACTATTACTTGTTGACGAAAAAGTAAAATTCCCACAGGCTCAATGTTTAACTAAGTCCAGCCATGGCGGCCATGTTGGATGTCATTCGGGGAAACCAAACACAAATTTTAAAAGGGGCCACCCAAGGACCTTTCCACCAAAGTTTGGTTCAAATTGGCCTTATGGTCTCAGAGATGATAACGAAAATGTTAAAATTCCCATAGGATCCAAGGTTAAATTATGTCCGACCATGGCAGCCATATTGGATGACCCCTATGTTCTATTTTTAGTAAGGGCGGGCATGTTTTTCGACCAATCAAAAATCCTAGCATTAACTTTTTGCAGGATAACCTAAGGAACAATCTTACCAAGTTTCATTTGATTTTGAATAGTAGTTTCAGAGAAGAAGATTTTTGAAATAATAACATAAAAAGCCAAAAATGTCAAAAAAGGGCAATAACTCTAACATCAGTTGACAGATTTTCACGAAAATCAGCACACAGGTAGCTCTCATCATGCTGAACACTTTCAACCTGCCAGAATTTGCCGTAACCTAATGATTTTTGAGATATTTGCGAAAAACTGTTGTTTGATCCCTATGTTCTATTTTTAGTAACAGTGGCCATGTTTTTCGACGGATCAAAAATCGAAGCATAAACTTTGTGCAGATACCTAAGGAACAAACAGTGTTTCAGTACTACAAAGCAAAGGTCTAGTTCAATTTTTATCTAAATCCAACAAAAATTTTATGAATTTTGCTATTTTCAAGTTTTTGCACCCCCCTTTTTTTAAAATAATTTCTAGATGAAAACTGGAAAATTAACCTTTACATAATATGGCGAGGTATCATTATTTTTGTTGATTGTTCAGTAAAATATTTTGCCAAGAGACAATGTCAAGCATTTTGAAATGAACTACCATTTCCATGGAAATATGCATATTTTGCAATTTTTGGTCATTTTTCAGGATTTAAGTACATAAAGGTCTTGGAATTTCCCACAATTTTTTTTGGGGTTAAATCCAACTATATATCTTCTACATATATTACCATTAGTTTAATTTCAAATCAGTGTGCAAAGGTAAAAAAAATCTATTCAAAATAGGCTCCCAAAGGGAATTTTCTTGATTTGGTAAAATGCCAAAATTTGGATAAATAAAGTGTCGTTTTGAATTATGCAGAATTATTATTA